>CM060437.1:109158578-111658578 GCA_030545235.1 Helianthus tuberosus | reverse complement strand
GCACCGATCATCCACTAAAAAGAAACGATCCTTCCAATCTTTCAAACTCGTGGTAATCCATGAATAGCAGCAAGCGTTCTTCTTCCGAACCTAGAAGGTATACCAATCACCGGACTGGTTCAGTTTATAAAGAGCCCGAAACACGTCTAAATCCGGATCGGACTCCAAGCTACGACAGGCAAGCTCAAATTGACACACCTTGGCAAGGCCAAAAGGGTTCATTTGAGAAAGGTGAACCTCATGGAACATCAGAAGTTTGACTAAAAACTTCGTCAGAGGAAGACGATAGTTACAATAGTCAAACATTTGGGTGTAAACACCTATCTTCCCGGGGACGAAAGGATAGATGGTCGTATCCTTCGCGGGAAGAATATGGTTTAAAGAAGCTGGGATCGAGTATTGGTTCACATACCATTCCAGACCATTTTGGTTTAAAATATTGAAACAGCCGGACAAGTTACTCTTGTTAGCCATAACTATAGGAGAAAAAACTAACCTGATAAGGTTTCTGTTCCAGAAAAGAAGAAGGGAAGAAGAAGATGAAATGGGTAAAAAGTAAAAAATAAATGACTTTTTCTCTTCTATTTATAAAGATTTTTCCACCGCCTTGAAACCACCTATAAGGGGGCGACACGTCATAATGGGTGATGTAAGTCAAGTGTCACGTCAGTTAAAGGAAAGTTAAAGCGAGCGCCAATCACCAAATAAAAATCACTGCCGAAATTCGAAATTTAAAAATAAAAACCGCCACAGAGAAAAGCGCCGGATCCAAAAAACCCCACCATTTAGTTTGAAGCTTTTACTAAACAAACGCTACGAACTAGGGGGACTTGATGAGTATACGTTCTGGGTCGAACCGAATACTTGGTAAATGCAAGGTCGGACCATTAGCACAAGGGGCTGGTCGAACCTAGTGTCCTCGGTCGGAACGACCAACCAATAGGATCTTCCCTAACTAAATGGGGGCCCACGGCTGTAACTACCTAACAGCGATTGGTCCGACCCTAACTAACTTGCCACGTCAGCACACCTAAAAGGTATAAATACCTCGCCAAGACCTCCAACAAAGGGTAATCGCTACTTTCTCTCTCTAAACTCTCTCCTCTCTCTCTCACTGACTTACTTCTCCTCACAAATACTTATTCTCACGCCCGAGCTTGGTCACAGAGAGGCCCCCCTCCCTGTGACGAGGCTAACAGTGTGCTTTCTTCCTTGTGATCTTACAGGTCTCTGTCAAGGTCATCTGAAGCTCTGCTTACGCCAGCTCGGACCAACTGGTTCTTGAGTCTTCATTTATAATGCCCCGAAATGCAATATATCAAGGGAAAATAGCCAAAATAGCCAAGTCAAACGTCTTGGGGAGACGCAACAAAAAGGTTATAGCGTCTTGCGGTTGACCAACCAAACGCTACCACGTGTCCGACACAGCTCAGACGTCTTAACGTCGGCTGAGACGTTTCAGACGGCGGCTTGAGACGTTTTAAAAGTTGAGCTGATAAGCTGATAGTTTTGCATGGCTTGAGACGTTTGATGCCGGCTTGAGACGCCTCAACACGGCTTGAGACGTTTGAAAGTATCACGTTTTTAAAAAAAATTAAGACGTTTCATTAAAACCTTGAGAAGTTTGAGACGTTTCACGGTTTCCAAAGTTATTTTTAAGTCATTTCATTCAAACCTTGAGACGTTTCCCGGTTTCCAAAGTTCTTTTTAAGACGTTTCATTCAAACTTGAGACTTTTGAGACGTTTCCCGGTTTTCAAAGTTTTTTTAACACGTTTGAAACCTGTTTTTAAGTCGTTCACAAATTTCAACCCTGTTATACACAACCTTTTCTTCTTCACCATATCTTCTACCCCATTGGTGTTCACAGCTTCAAAAAATGGGCAGACCCCCTGATTCAACAAACGAGTCTAAGAAGTCTTCTACAACGGACACAAATCTTCTCCCATTTAATGGGATGAGATCGGATTTCCCCTTCCACGTGCTCTGCAGGGTCGATCGGGTTCAAGAACTCATCTACAACGGACACGTGAAGGGTCTAACGGGTTGTTCGGCACATGACGGATCTGCCCATTTAGGGTGGTTGATGAGGCCTTGGCTAACACAATGGGCTCTCACCAATGTGTTAGCCAGGTCCTCTAACATCACCGAAGCCACATAACCGTTGAAGAAAATGTCAACAACCCGTTACATATCACCTAGGCCAATATAAATGTGGGTTGATAGAACTTACCAGTTCACGACCCATCTTTATTCCTAGGTGTTTCGATGCAAATTCCGGAATCAGAATCCGGATCTCCTACCCAGTTGGAAGTAGCGGTTTGGTGTATTCTAGTTCAAATGATTATGTTTGTATTTTTTTGTGTTATGTTTTTTATGTACTTTGTATTCAATCATAATAAAGTTATAAATTTTACTAATTTACGTTTGAATTCTAGTTCAATTCAGTATAATTCAATGTTAAAGACGTTTCAACAGCCAATTCAATGTTAAGACGTTTCAACAGCCAATTAATTCGTTCAACAACCAATTAAGACGTTTGAATTTTAGTTCAAAAAAAATAAAAATTACATATATTCGAAGTTATGTTAAGACGTGGATGATTTTTCAAAATTATTTTCTAAAATAGGACACTCATCGTTTAAAACATCAACACTTTCTTTTACTAAAATATTTAGATCTGGAGTTTTGAAATTGTTTAAAGAAGAAAAACCAGAGGAACCAACACCAGACTCTTGAATAACATATAATTTATATAATTCAAAAAGGATTCTATATCGCCAAATAAAAAAAAATCTAACATCTCGATCATTAATTATATCGATCTGATCAGTAAACGTAGACATCTGGTATGACAACCGTGTAATGTTTGGAGTATCACACATCTTAGAAACATAGTTTAAAAAACTATTATATGAATGATCTGTTTCAATTTCTAAACCACGTCTTCTTGAATCGCCATCCGTAACAAACTCAATGTTTCCGTTAATGACATCCCACTTCCCCCCAGTATAAACAACAAACTTGACCCTCATGTTGTGAGATAATTACTAAAAAACAAACTCTTAGAATCTTAGATTTATACTTCAAATACGGTTTTTCATAATGTACAGTATTTAAATAAGGGATCCCTTTAAATAATGCAAAACGTCTTAAATTCGTAAAATACGTCTTAAACTCGTACAAAAACATCTTAAATTCGTACAAGAAACGTGTTAAAAATAGAAATCCGGCTCGAGCTGATGTAGCCGGCTAAAGAGGGTGAAATGGCTCAAGCCGGCCTGAAACGTCTTAAGCCGTCTAAAGAAATGTGCAGCCCTAAGGAAACGTCTCAAACCTTTTGAAACGTCTCAGCTAAGACGTCCAGACGCCTGAATTTACTGTCGGACACGTGGCAGCGTTTGTTTGGTCAGCCGCTGAGACGCTAGAACGTTTTTGTGGCGTCTCTCCAGGACGTTTGACTTGGCTATTTTGGAAAAGTTGACTATGACTTAGATATTTTGGCTATTTTCCCTATATCAAATAAGGAACAAAGCTATGAAGATTTGGTTATACTTTTTAGAGTATATACAGCAAAATTAATTTGCAAATACGAATTGATTTGGATTTCCTTATCGAAACCTAAAATCTAATAATTCAATAAGGGTGAACGGGGCACCATGCGGGGAGTGGGGCGGTGACCCAAGTCCCCGAGCGGGAACACCGCCGCCATCGCCTCAGGGAGGGTATTCGGGGAGGGGGTCGGGGAGAGTTCACCGCACAAGGTTTGCACAAGGATCGATGGTATACGTTGGGCAACGGTCACTTTTTAAAAAAAAAATCAATTTTAACAATATAAATAACCAACTTAATCTAATTTTTTTACCACACCCATTCTCAAACTCACTCTAAAAATCTATCAAATACAACACAAAGCCAAACCGAGCAATGGAGAACCAACCCCGCGAAGCCAAGAAAAATCTAAGGGACGCGGTTCGCAACCGTCTCGTGGTGGTTCAAGCGGTGCAAGTGCACAACCACAACCCCCTTTCGGATATACTTCACAACCCCCGTTTTTTTACCAACAACCTTCACACCCCTCCTTTTACAACACCCAACCACAACCCACTTTCGGCTATTTTCAAAATTTGTTATCAATGGATCCTCCTCAAACCCCCGCCTTCGACCCGTATAGTTTTCGTTCCCCACAAGTTCCATCTCCACGAGAAAATGTTGAACGTCGTCTACCTATTCACGAGGACGAGGACGAGGAAGTAGTGCCCGAAACTCAAAATTTGGGCGACTATGAAAAAGACACCGGCGACGATGAATTTAATGTGGATGAAGACGCCGGCAACGAAGAAGATGACGCTCGGGAGAAAAAGGGAAAAATGGAGAGCTAAAAATGGACAAAGGTCTAAGAAGAGGCGTTGTCGAAGGCGTGGGTACATTGCTCTACCAACAAAAAGAAGGGCAATCAACAAAACCGCGATAGTTTTTGGCGTAAGATTTTAGATCATTTTAACAACACCGTTGGTGGAAGTAATCGGACCGTGCATCAAGTACGGTCTAAATGGACCCCGATGATGACGAAAATAAACTTATTCAACGGCCTATACCAACAAGCGGTAAAAATTATATTTTTTTACGTTGTATATTTTTTAATTTTGTTTACTAAGTTCATATGTTTTTAACACTTGTTATTTTATAATATGTAGGATCGCACACGAGGAAGCGGGTGTAGCGATCTCAACGTGATGAAAGTCGCTTTAAAGGATTTTAAAGATAGATATCCGAGCGGTTTTCAACATGTCGAGGCATGGGAGGTCGTTCGAAAACACGAAAAATGGGTCCAAGTCCCATTGTTGGGTGAGGAAGGGGAAGGTTCGGCACAAAAAAGAAAGCCCGTTGACGTGGACCCTTCCATACCCGATATGAACGAAGACCCCTCGCCATAAAGAACACAACGGCAAGACAAGCGTCAACCGACATCGGCCGAGGGCTCGGCTGAGTTGGCGGCACAATTCAAAGAGTACACCGCCATGAAAGAAGCGAAGCACGCGATTGAATTGGAGGCGATTGAATTCAGGAAGAAAAGAGAGTCGGAGGCTCGCGAACTCATAATGGAACAACGCGAGACGATGAGAAACTACGCGCACGATCGAGATATGAAAACATTCCTCAAGCCGCACGACGATGCTCCGCCGGAAATGTTGCCGTTCATCCTCGCCCGAAAGCGCGAGATCGCTAACAAGTACGGGTGGCCGTGCAATTTCTAAAATTTTTATGTAGTATTGCGATGTAATTTTTATTTTCTAGTTTGAATGTAATTTTTATTTTTAATTTAATGAAATGTCTTTTATTAAATTTTATATTAATTTTTATTAATATTTGTTTAATTTATAAACATGCATAATTACAACAAATAATTAAAAATAAAAATAAAAAAAGCAAGTCCCTTAAGAGAGGAGTGCCGCCATCAAATTGAGGGTGTGAGAGGAGTTAAGAGGGGAGTTGACGTGACAAATACTGGTTGGCCGTGTGTAAGAGAGGGGACTCCCCTAAGAGAGGAGTGGCCCTCTCACCCTAAGAACATGATTGATACAACATGACAACCGACACTTCTCAAATCCATATGAATCAATTATTTTCTATGCATTTAATTTTGTTATGTACTATCTACTGTGCATTAAATTTTATTATATACTATCTATTAAATTTATATACTCGTAATCACATGTTAATTATTTATTAAATGCTTTAGTACTAGTATGAGAATTCCGCGTTGTGGCGGAGCTGTAAAACCGCAAAAAAAATTAAAAAAAATTAAAAAAAAACTAAATTGGAAACATTTTAGGGGAACTCGCATGTTTAAATAATCTCGTACTTTCACATAATAGAAACGAAAGCCGAGCGGTATGACACAACAAAACATTCGAAACCATAAATAAGCAAATGAAATCGATAGTAACCCATGCATTACTAAAGTATTAATAGTTTTTGTGTTTGTATTGTGAAAGATTAAATATTTCTTAAAAGCCTAAATGCCAATAAAAGATTATAGAATTTAAAAACAAAATAAAAACTATAACGATACAATCATATTTGAATTTCAGTTAATTTTAAAACCAATTTGTTATTTTTTACATTTGTATTTCAGATCAAGTTGTTATTTTTTACATTTTTGTTTCAAATCATATTTGATTGTAGGGAAAAAATGAAATAGAAATTTTAGTTTTGATACGAATGATAGGAAGCAATAAGAGCAGAACATGTGACAAAGATGAAAAAATATAAGGAGGGACATTTTAGTCAAAACTCACGATCTTCAAAAAAAATCGAGCATCCGCAATTCATTTTTCTTCCCTGTATACTCAAATCCACCATTTTCAAAACCATAAACTACCACACCAACACCAACACCACCACCTCCACCTCCACCACCACCACCACCTACGATCGCCACCATCTTGCCGGAAACTAGACCTTCAACCACCTGTTGGGTTTTTCAGATCTGAAACCATCATTCCACCATCCACCACCCACCGCAACCGCAATAAGTTTCCCCACGGGGTATCGGAGTTCTTTCTCCGTCCACTGTCATTAGTCAGAGTTCTTTTGTAAGTGTGTTATTTTTTATTTTCATTGCGTTTTTTCACTTCTTATGTTTTTATTAGAGTTATTTTCATTTTTGTTCTTCTGGATGTTAAAGCAGAGGCATGACCATGCTATAATAGAAGCATGATCATGTTGGAACAAAGGCATTATCATGTTAAAACCCATTGCATTTTAGAACCTGCAGTGCAAAGAACATGATCATGCCAAGACAGAGGCATGCTCATGTTGGAATAAAGGCATACCCACGTTAAAACTACATTGCTTTTTGGAACCTATGTTAAAACTCCATTGCTTTTTAGAACCTACAGTGCAAAATATTGATTTTGGGTTTCATTGTGTCTTACAAACTAGAGTGTAAAGAACATGATCATGCTAAAATAGAAGCTTGGTCATTTTGGAACAAAGCATGACCATGTTAAAACATTAACATGGCCATGTTAAAACTCCATTGCTTTTTAGAATCTAGAACCTACAGTGCAAAATATTGATTTTTGGTTTCATTGCGTTTTACAAGCAAAGAACATGATCATGCTAAAATAGAAGCATGGTTATGTTGGAACAAAAGCATGACCATGTTAAAACATAAACATGGCCATGTTAAAACATAAACATGGCCATGTTAAAACTCTTTTTTAAAACCTGCAATGCAAAATATTGATTTTGTGTTTCATTATGTTTTACAACCTGTAGTGCAAAGAACATGATCATGCTAACATACAAGAATGGTCATGTTGGAACAAAAGCATGACCATGTTAAAACATAAACATGGTCATGTTAAAACTCCATTGCTTTTTAAAATCTGTAGTGTAAAATCTTGATTTTGGGTTTCATTGCGTTTTAGATCTGGAGTTGGAACAAAGGCATGACCATGTTAAAACAAAGGCATGGCCAAGTTAAAAGAGAAACATCACCATGTGAAACCCATTACGTTTTAGACCCATTCCATTTTAGAACCCGATGTTGGAACAGAGGCATGACCATGTTAAAACAAAGGCATGGTCATGTTAAAAAAGAAACATCAACATGTGAAACCCATTACATTTTAGACCCGTTGCGTTTCAGAACCTGGATGTTGGAACAGTGGCATGGCCATGTTAAAACAAAGGCATGGCCATGTTAAAACAGAAACATGACCATGTTAAAAAAAGGCATAACCATGTTAAAAGGGAAACATCACCATGTGAAACCCATTGCGTTTTAGACCTAGAGTGTACGTTTTCAGAATTTGAGTGCAAAGAACATGATCATGCTAAAACATAAACATGAATATGTTAGAATAGAGGCATGACCATGTTAAAGCATAAACACGACCATATGAAACCCGATTGCGTTTTAGAACCTGGGTTATAGTGTTTTGTTTTATCCATTGTGTTTTACGCATCTGGGTTTTCGAAAAAAAAATCAAAAGTATAGAAATAATGTGCTCGTTTTAAAGATAAAAAACGCTCGTTTTATGGTGCAATTTTTATAAAAAAAATATTGTCGTATGAAAAGTTATTAACGTTTTAAAAATGATGGAGAATTAGAAGATAGGGAAACTATTGACTTGGATGGACTAGAATACCCTCAAACTAACTCACGCGCCTCTTTTTTTGTTCAATTTCACCCATTTAATCTTAGTCACCGATTATTTAATAGATGGTCAAGATTACTTCCTAGCCTTCCTACCCAAATAAACTTCCTAGTATATCCTGACTGTAACAACTCTCATTAAAATTATTACTTCTTAATTTATTTTGTTCATTAGGAAACCCTAATTGAGACCCCCAATAAATATTGCACAAACCCTAAATTTTTCAGAACAATCAGAACTAGGATCAGGGCCCCTAAAACTCAGGGGGGGGGGGGGGGTATTCCCCCATTGATGATTATCATGACAGTTTGTTTTAGAAATCGAAATTCGTTAAACCGTCGACTCACCCAGGCTACAAACAGACGTGGCTACCTTATGCTAGAGGTGGTGCCCTCGCGCCACGCGACAGGCTCTCGCGCCACGCGAGGGAGCCGGTTTTTCAGTATAAATGCAGGGCATTGGCACTTGAATTCTGGAGTTAGTTCGACGTAAAAATTCGTTTCGTACATTGAGATATCGTCTGTTTACTTCAAAACACACACACAACATGAAATTCTGCCGCGATAACAGGGTAATAACTCGATCACTGCTACGATTTAATGTCCGATCGATAGAAACCAATCCGATGGATGTTTAAGTGCTGCCCGTATTTGGGCTATACTTTGTCATTCGTCGTGAGGGTTTCAATCTCGTAAGTTGTCGTAAAAGTTGTATTAAGTTACTGACCTAGTTTTTCATGTGCATTGTTATTTGAAATTAGGTTAACAAGGCTAAATCAGTAGGCTAAACGCTGCCCGTCTAAATCTGCAATGTGAGTCATTCTCTTTTTATCAAATTGTTTTCCCAAAACTCTATTTGTTTTCAAAGTTATAATTACAGGGATTAAGTCTTTGTAATCTTCAATTACTGCCGGTATATGGGGTTTTGTATACATTACTTGATACCCGTCACCATTGGACAACGGGTTAGCCAATGGGTGATCTGACCATAGTCACAGATACTGTCGAGTGACAAATACCGATTTGGGGTAATTGGTTGATAGAAACAATGTAATCACCCTTAATACTGTATATTATAACCCTGTGTCGTTTTGTGCAACTTGAGTGACTCGCCAGTATTTCCCTGCTGATAAAACCTTTTTAAAACATGTTTCAGTTGATCTGTTGTGATCCAGAAAAGTGCCGTGTAGCACTGCAAGCTTGAAGAAGTGGCTTAATAAAATAAATAAACATGTTTTTTTTGTAAAATAGGGGGATTTCCTAGTGAAATCACCTTTATTGTAAATTAGGGGTGTTATCCCCAAATGTGTGAAATAAAATAAATTGGCATTTTCAAGTTTTAAAAGATCCTGTTAAAATTCCGCTGCCAACATATTAATTACCACGGGTTTTCTGTCCCGCGGCTCCTGAAACGGGTAAAACCGGGTCGGGGGCCGTGACAGAAAAAGGTGGTATCAGAGCCTTGCCACTGGTTCAAGCCAAAGAAGTGTTCTGCTTCACTTAAGTTTTAAATTCTGTGTTAGGAAATAACTTATGTGATTATGTGTTTTTGTGTTATTTGACTATTTGTTAATCTACAGTATGGGTAAGCAAAGAATTTCGGACATCTATCGTCAATTAGATAACTCACCAAAAGATAAGGGAACCTCATTTCAACCAAATTCCTCAGGATACTCAGCAGATACTGAGGAAGGAATATTTATTCGTAAGACACAGTCTGAGAAACCACTTACCCCTAAGAAAAGAAGTTGGATTATTAGAAAAAATCTAGAGAAAATAAAGAAGTCACAACAAAAAGGAGTGAAAATTAATAAGGAAACTCAGGAAACAGGTAATGACCCACCATGGGAAGATGAATTAAATGAACAATGGGTAAATCTCTACATGTTAGCCACTACAGCAGTAAATGCTAACTTATAGTTGAACCGCCAAACCAGTACTAGCACCCATGCCACCTATGAGCCAGAAACTTTAAAGAAACTTCGCCCATTAGATAACAAATTAGTAGAGGAATGAGATAGAATAAACCTTACATAGAAGCATATTAAGCATAATATTCTTAGATAAATTAAAATAAATTATGGATGCACAACTACTAGTATAATTTGAATTCCAGTTGTAGTTTGTAATAAATACATATATATATAAAAGTCGTTATGTTCGCCATTTTAATCAATTTGTTTGTATAATCGTACTTAAATAATTGTACTAGATATTAGTCTGTAATAATTAATACTTGATAAATGAAACAACGAAGTGAACCAGGAGAAACCAGAATAAATGATAATAATGGAAACCTAAAATCTAATACTTAGTAGTACAAGAAATTCTCAATGCCTTAGTATAAGCTTTAAAATAAGCTAATTAATTAAATAGATAATCTGTGATGGATATTGGTATGACATAAGGATAATAACTAGAAAAGTGCAAATATGATAAATAATCAATAACACTTGGCCAATGTTATATCTTGTTTATTAGTATTACTCGATTCTAGAATATGATCCATCATGAGAATACTAATTTCCTTGTTTCTTGATGTAAGCCATTCACTTTTAAAATCATGATTTGAGAAAATCCTATTTAAGGGAATTACAATAATAATTACCTCTCCGGCAAGACTGGGTATGGTGTAGTAGACTCTCCAGCTTGTCCAAGTGAGATGAGGGTACCTCTCCGGCGAGACCGGGTGAGATGAGGTATATGTTATGATAATGAAAATCCCCAAATAATACCATGACTTGATCTATTTTTGGAAATATGAATCTGTTAAATACATTTGACCTTATGAAGGGTATGTATATTACAGTATGTGAAATATATGATATAGATGTGTATATCTATGAGGAAATCCAAAGATCATAATGATTGACAATTACGGATAAATCACAGACAGATGTGTCAATTATAATTTTAGATTTAATCAGGAATCTCTCGTATATATTTATAAATTCAGATGACAAACATTATTTTGTTTAAATCATCACTTTCATAATTAGTACGATAAGAGGAACAGTAATAATTCTTTAAAGTTGGAATACTACCAAAAGTATAAAGAATGTCTAGTAGAGACAGCAAATGGAGAAACTGTTAGGATTTCTGAAATCTTGCAAGAAGTAAGAATATAAATTTTAAATCAGAAATTTATTGCAAACCTTACCCCATGAATTTAGCTGGATTCAATGTCGTATTAGGAATGGATTGGTTAGTAGCCAACCATGCTCGAATCCTTTGTGATAAGAACTCCATAGAAATCCGTTCACCCACAGGAGAAGTAATTATGATTACAGGGGATAAGCCGCGTAAACCCATGAAGTTCATTTCAGTAATGAAGGTAGCTAGTTATGAACGAAAGCAAGGAATAGTGTATATGAATTTGGTAATCATTAACACTAAGGGTAAGGAACTTAAAGAAATTCCTGTAGTATCAGAATACTCGGATGTATTCTCAGAAGAATTACCAGGATTACCACCAGATAGGGAGGTAGAATTTAGAATTCATTTGATTCCTGGAACTACACCCGTAGCAAAGGCACCCTACCGATTAGCACCCACTGAAATGTTAGAACTGAAAAAGGAATTAGATGAATTGCTCAGTAAAGGATTCATACAACCTAGTTCATCCCCTTGGGGAGCACCAGTGTTTTTTGTAAAGAAAAAGGATGGTTCGATGAGAATGTGTATCGATTATAGGGAACTGAACAAGGTTACAATTAAGAATCGATACCCATTACCTAGAATTGACGATCTTTTTGATCAACTTCAAGGGGCTATATATATTTCTAAGATAGATTTACGCTCCGGATACCATCAGTTGAAGGTACAAGAAGAAGACATACCTAAAACTGCTTTCAGAACTAGGTATGGTCATTACGAGTTTACAGTCATGCCCTTTGGATTAACAAATGCTCCTGCAGCATTCATGGACATGATGAATAGGATCTGTAAACCGTACTTGGATAAATTTGTAATTGTCTTCATCGACGATATACTTATTTATTCTAAAAGTCAGGATGAACATTGTCAGCATCTGCATGCACTCTTAACTTTGTTAAGAAAGGAGAAGCTTTACGCCAAATTCTCGAAGTGTGAATTTTGGCTACAGGAGGTGCAATTTTTAGGACACATGGTGAATCACGAAGGTATTCACGTAGATCCCTCCAAGATAGAAGCGATCACCAAATGGAAGGTCCCGCAATCAGTTACGGAAGTTACAAGTTTTCTAGGATTAGTTGGATACTATAGGCGCTTTATTAAGGATTTTTCTAAGATAGTTGTGCCATTAACTAAGCTAACCTGTAAAACAGTTAAGTTTGAATGGGGACCTAAGCAAGAAAAGGCTTTTAGGATTTTAAAACAAAGGTTAACAAACACCCCAATTCTAGCCTTACCAGAAGGAACAGAAGATTTTGAAGTTTATTGTGATGCTTCTAAGCTAGGATTAGTATGTCTGCTAATGCAACGCAAGAAGGTAATTGCGTATGCTTCAAGGCAATTGAAAAGGCACGAAGAAAATTATACGACTCATGACTTAGAATTAGGAGCAATAATTTTTGCCCTTAAGATTTGGAGACACTATCTGTATGGAAGTAAGTTTACTGTTTATACAGATCATAAAAGTTTAAGGTACATATTTGGGCAAAAAGAATTGAACATGAGGCAAAGGAGATGGATGGAAATTCTATGTGACTACGACTGTGATATTCAATATCATGAAGGAAAAGCAAACGTAGTTGCAGATACCTTAAGTCGTAAGTATCATGAAAAGCAAAAGCGAGTTCGTGCTCTTAGATTAAGTTTACAATTAGACTTAATGGAACAACTGAAAAATGTTCAAACCACATCAATCAAGGATGATGCTGAAGGAATGAAATGAAGAATAAAGGAATTAGAGCAAGGAGCTGATGGAATTTGGAAATTCCACAAGAAGAGGATTTGGGTACCTAAGCAAGGAGAATTAAGAAATAAGATTTTAGAGGAAGCCCATAAATCTAGGTATACCATGTACCCTGGAAATAATAAGATGTACCAAGATTTAAGAAATAACTTCTGGTGGATAGGAATGAAAAAGGACATAGTTAGATATGTATCTAAGTGTCTAACTTGTTCACAAGTTAAGGCAGAACACCAGAAACCTTCAGGATTACTCCAACAATTAGAAATGCCTGTTTGGAAGTGGGAACTAATAACAATGGATTTTGTTACTAAGTTACCCAAAACCAGAAAAGGTAATGACGCGATTTGGGTAATTGTGGATCGATTAACCAAATCAGCTCATTTTCTACCCATGAAGGAAACCTTTAGCATGGAAAGATTGGCAAAGTTGTACATAGACGAAGTAGTATCTGTCACACCCCCAAAATCCACACGCGGAGTATCACCGCAGGGAGCGTGACATGACCAGGATCAAGCCACCAATCATACTGAATGATATAGTAAAGTAAAAGAATGTCTAACCACGCAATATCATTGGTGTTCAAAAATAGTTTAATAAATCTAAGTTATCAGCGAAAGCAAATAGTTCAAAACCCAAATCATAAATTAAAAGTGTTTAAGTTCATCATGAACACTCAATGTCCATGCTCCACAACGACTCTTCCCCAAGCAAGCTCCTGCTTAACCTAGTGACCTACAAAGCATGTAGTAACGAGTCAACAACAAAGTTGAGCGAGTTCACAGTTGGTTGTCCATTTTAGAGTTGTTCCAAAAACATAGTTTATTCTTAACCGGCTATCTAGCCGTGGGGGTTACCCCATAGTTTCGAAAACGTTCATTTGTTAATCCATTTTCACTTCGGCTATTCCAGCCATGGGGGCTACCCCATGTTCTCAATCTTCGACTATCCAGCCCGGCACTTCGGCCGTGGGGGCTACCCCATGTTTAAACTACCAGACTCGTTACCATAACGACTACTAACGTTCGTCATGTTTATGTGCCCTTGTCAATGTCTATCATCATTGACTTGCCTAGTCCATTAGTCCACGCCCGTCCTCTGCGGCACGGTGTGAGGTTTGTTAAACCTAATAGCACTATTTAACTAATGACCCGTTCGCCATTGGCCTCGGCGATTAAGTCGATACAAAAGGAGGGACTTCATTGATAGAGTTCTAGTCTAGTAAATCTAAATCTGTCTCAACAGGACGAGGAATCTACATTCCTGAACACGTCCCTTCAGAACGAGGAAATCCCTATTCCTTAACCCATTCCCAAACCCATCGGGAATTACCATGCTTTGTAGAAGAGTGTGAACTCACCTTAGGTTAGCTCGGCATATACACAAAAGGTCAATTGAGCTGCTAGTGGTCAACCACGTCCTAACATGGTTACCATACAAGTCAGGTCTAGGTTCAAGTAGTGCACATAAGTTTTACACATAACTAACAGGTTACTAGCACATAATGATCATGGAATACACAAAGAACACGTTAAACAATAACTGTTAAGTATACACATAAAGCCCAAACATTACTCGGCCCAACATGTTGTGTGATTCGCACAACCTTGTGCGATCCACAACATGTTGTGCGATCCAACTTAAACCCAGCCCAAACAAATAGAAAGCCCAAACATACATACACGGCCTAAATAATAACAACGTTGATCTTGTGCGGTCTGGATGGACTTATGCGACTGAGAAGTCCTTGTGCGATCCGGATAACTTGTGCGACTGGGTTGGGCCATTCGGCCCAATGACATATATTAAGTCTAACTATTGTGTGTGGCCCAAGACTTGTGCGATCGGCACTGTCTTGTGCGATCGGCACTGTCTTGTGCGACCCCTGTGCTTTATGTGATGGTACCAAATCTTGTGCGACTAGCCCTTGTGCGATCCTACAACTTGTGTGATCAGAACTTGTGCGTTCCGATCTTGTGCGATTCGTTTTATTATCCGACAATTATGCTAATCGGTTATATTGTTTCCTTTTATGCAATATGCCAATTAATTCAAACAGTTTCTATCTAAACAATTAATCGATTAAATCAAACAATCATCATTAATTCATATGAACCCTAATATCCTAACAACTCATCATCATCTTCATCGAATTAATAGTAGGGTTAACACCAAAATCCTTAACTCAACCTATAATAACTCTTGACAGAACATACTAATCATCTGAATCCAATTACACCATAGCCGATTAACATGCTTTTCAGTTTTATATCATCATCCAAATCATAACATCATCAAACCCTATATTGATCCGAATATACTACACATGTGTGCCAATTATATGAATGCCAAAACTTAACAGTTTACATCACAATCAATCACATATCATCCCTAAATCATCATGTAAAACATATAGATCACAACAGCGTGTAACATACAATTAGTAGTTAAAACACTAACCGATTAGAGAGAGAGAGAGAGAGTAAGGATTGATCCGAATACAAAAGCTTCGATGGAGAGGGGTGTGTTGCCGTCGGCATTGAGAGGGAGAGAGAGTAGGGTTTGTGTTTAGAGTGTTTAGCCAACAATGAGGAGTATACCCACTCCTCATGAGGTTATGCGCATCAATGGAATGGGCCGAACCCACACTAAATGTAGGCCGAGAAAGGTGTGAAGCAAAAAGCCCAAAGGCTTGTGCGATCGGGTTAGAATTGTTTGTTGTGCGACCGCATCACATAAACATATAACATATATTACACAATCCACATAACACAATGTCATAACATTCCATTAAATCAATGCATCACATAATCACATAACGTTCAGACATGTTACATCAAAGCACACAAGAGTTCTAAAACACGAGTTGTCACATTATCCCCAAGTTGAAAGAAATTTCGTCCCGAAATTTAGCACGTACTCACTGAGGAAGTTAGTTAAGTTGCGTGGTTTTCCCGGTTTTCCTGGGGTGTCACATCCTTCCCCCGTTGGTTTGGAATTTCGTCCCGAAATTCCGCAGTAGCTTCAGCCTCAGCAGTGGTTTCGTTTTTCTCGAACAAATGGAGATATTTGTGTTTCATTTGGTCTTCGCGTTCCCAGGTAAACTCTGGGCCACGACGGGAGTTCCAACGAACTCGAACAAGAGGAATTCTGGTGCGCTTGAGAATCTTCACCTCTCGGTCAGTAATCTCTACTGGTTCCTTGATAAATCGTAGCTGATCGTCGATAGTGAGCTCCTTGAGAGGAACTATGAGGGTCTCATCTGTCAGACACTTCTTCAGATTCGACACGTGGAAGACGTTGTGAACTCCGCTGAGTTCTTCGGGTAGGTTCAGTTTGTAGGCCACCTTTCCTATTTTCTCTATGATTTCGAAAGGTCCGACATATCGCGGGTTGAGTTTGCTTCGTTTGCCAAAACGAACAACACCTTTCCAAGGTGAGACTTTGAGTAGTACTCGATCTCCAACATGGAACTCAAGTGGTTTCCTGCGCTTATCAGCGTAGCTTTTCTAATGGTCACGAGCTGCCGCCATTCGTTGTCATATCTGAGCAATTTTCTCAGTTGTGTCTACCATAAGTTCTGGGCCTGTGATTTGGCTGTCACCAATTTCTGCCCAGCAAAGAGGTGATCGGCATTTACGTCCGTACAATGCCTCAAACGGAGCGGCCTGGATACTGGTGTGGTAACTGTTGTTGTATGAAAACTCCACCAAAGGGAGATGTCTTTCCCAGCTGTTACCAAAATCGGTCACACATGCTCGAAGCATGTCTTCAAGGGTTTGGATGGTGCGTTCAGACTGCCCATCCGTTTGCGGATGATACGCCGTGCTCATATCTAGTCGAGAGCCAAAGGACTTGTGCATCACTTGCCACAATTCAGAGGTAAAACGCGCGTCACGATCAGATATGATAAAGGTTGGCACCCCGTGCCTCGAAACCACTTCCTTTAAGTAAACGTCTGCTAAAGTAGAAAACTTGTCTGTTTCTTTGATAGCCAAAAAGTGTGCAGACTTAGTCAACCTATCCACTATCACCCAAATAGTGTCATTTCCGCGTTGAGATCTGGGCAGGCCAGTAACAAAATCCATGGAAATTTGCTCCCATTTCCATGTCGGGATCTCTGGTTGTTGGAGTAGGCTTGATGGTTTCTGATATTCAATCTTGACTCTCGCACAAGTCAAACATTTACTAACGTAAGTTGCTATGTTGGCCTTCATGCTAGGCCACCAGTACATAGTCTTTAAGTCGTGGTACATCTTATCCGAACCAGGATGCACTGACTAACGAGACTTATGTGCTTCATCCATCACAAGCTCGCGTGAGTTTCCATAAAGTGGAACCCAGATGCCCTGTTATGTAGTCGTCTTCCTTTTGTTCTAATCGTTTCCTTGATCCTCGTAGGGACTCGGCCCTGATATTCTCTGCTTTCAATGCTTCAACTTGAGCTTCTCGTATCTGAGTAGGAAGACTAGATTGGATGGTCAGTTGTAACGCACGCACTCGCTTAGGTGTAGCATCCTTTTGACTGAGGGCATCGGCCACAACATTGGCTTTTCCTGGATGGTACTTGATTGCGTACTCGTAATCATTCAAAAGCTCGACCCATCGACGTTGTCGCATATTTAACTCCTTTTGCTTGAAGATATGCTCGAGACTCCTGTTATCGGTGTAAATGGTGCACTTGGTACCGTAGAGGTAATGTATCCATATCTTAAGAGCAAAAACCTCTGCTCCCAACTCCAAGTCGTGCGTAGTGTAGTTCCTTTAGTGGACCTTAAGTTGACGTGACGCGTAAGCAATGACTTTGTCACGTTGCATCAACACGCAACCAAGTCCTTGGATGGACGCGTCGCAATAAACCACGAAATCGTCTGTGCCTTCAGGCAGTGAAAGAATTGGTGCGCTACAAAGTCTATCTTTTAAGTGCTGAAACGCGGATTCCTGTGCATCACCCCAACGATAGATGACACCCTTCTGAGTTAGTGAGGTGAGAGGTTGCGCAATCTTGGAGAAATCCTTGATGAATCTTCTATAGTAGCCTGCCAATCCCAAGAATTGGCGGATTTCTGTTGGTGTACGAGGTGCAGGCCAATTCCTGATTGAGTCAACCTAGGATGGATCAACATGGATCCCATCCTCATTCACCACGTGGCCTAGAAAATGGACTTCACGAAGCCAGAAGTCACATTTTGTGAATTTAGCGTACAGCTGTTCCGTCCGAAGAAGTTCCAAAATGAGTCGCAGGTGTTAGGGGTCATTTTCTTAACATATGTATCCTGACCAATATCCTGCCTTTGTTTGTTTATTTGTGATCAGGATGCTGGAAGAGGATATTGCTAACATCTTGGGCGATATCCTGAAGCTTGTTGAATTAACCACGTGCAGGTTAAGGGTTGAGACTTGCTAACGGTCAAAAGGACTTCTTCTCCACAAGACTCGGACGAATTTGTTGAGAAAGAGACGTTGAGCCCGAAAGACCAGGTCTACAACGTTCCAAGAAGGAATATTCGGTGGATCCCGCGAGTTTAGGGTAGTTAGTTATTTTATCTTTACTATAAATGGATGAGGTCGGATCAGCTTAGAACATAACAATTCACACTTACACTCTCGAACACTTTCACTCTCTAGCTAATTGCAAACACCACACTTGTATTTCATTTTCATTGTAACACTTAGTCGATCCGTACCACATCCTGCACTGTATCCTGATTTTTGAAGCAATTGAAGAACAAGGCAGCTGCGATTGTCAGCTCCCGAGGTTTTATGCCGGCGATCTAGATTGATCAAGGGCTTTCCTCGTACATCTCGTGTCGTTTACTTTATTTCTGCTCATTGTTTGATCATAGATACAGCTCAATATCCTGAGCCGTATCCTGAATACTGTTTTTCCAAATAACTTAACAAGTATATTTTCAACACACTTTCTAGCACACTACCTCACTTAACTAATTTGATCACTTAATTACTTCGGTAATTTTTGACCAAAACAATTTGGCGCCCACCGTGGGGCAAGTGGTGCTCTCTTTACTAAAAATTTTTGTCAAATCGCTAATCGGTTTTCTATTTTCAAAACTTTTTGCCACATTGTCCATAATGGCCTCAAGATCAAACATGAGTTCCTCTACTGTATCTGTTATGACTTCTGCGGCTACCGGTTCGGTGCTTCCACCACCTCCTCCAAGGATGCCAGCCTCTACACAATCTCAAGATGTTATCCCAACTCGGAGTATCCAGGGATCTGCTCCCGTTTTAGCTTCTAATGATGAAATTTTAACCTTATTTGGAAGTGTGCAGGAACAAATGAGGCAGCAACAGGAAACAAACCAAATGCTTTTGAGGGAGATACAACTCCTGAAGGCTGGCTCGAGCAGATCTGCGGAGGACAATGTCACTCCGTTACACCCCAGAGCGTTGAACTTTAGCTCAGCTGTGTATACCGAGGATAATAGGGGGAATATCGTGCCCAATCTTCCTCAGAATCATACTCCTAAAATACCCTCCTCGATTAGGATGTCAACCATGAGGAGCTCAGGATATGCTTCAGGATATGGGCAAAATCCTCCAACGGGTAACGTGTCGAATAATAATAATACTCATGCTACTAACAGTGGTGGATCTTTGCAGGATACAGGTGTAACATCAGCACTTACCAGGGAACTTCAGAAGTTGAAAGACATGATATCTAGTGTACCTGGGGTGGTCCAGCCGATCCCGGAAGTATCTCAAGATAGCCACAAGATATCTCGTTTTGCATATCCTATATGTGATGCTGAGATCCCAAAGAGATTCCAAACTCCCAACATGAAACTTTATGATGGGACTACGGATCCTGAGGAGCATATTGCCCAGTATAGGGAAAGAATGGAGATTAACCCTATCCCTCCGGAGCTCAAGGAAGCGTGCTTGTGCAAGGGATTTGGTTCTACTCTAACAGGATCAGCCTTAAAATGGCTGTTAAACGTTCCTCCTCACTCAATTACTTCATTTGCTCATTTGGTTAATTTATTTAACAATCAATTTTCTTGTAGTCGGAGTTTTGAGAAACTAACCAGTGATCTTTACAGGATAACTCAAGGGCCTCAGGAATCCTTGAGGGATTATGTGAACAAATTTAGTCGAGAATCCTTGGATATCCCACATCTTGATGTTGCAACAGCTGTGCAAGCTTTTAAGATGGGATTACAAAAGGATTCTCAGTTTTATCAGGATCTTGTAATGAATCCCTGCAGGAATCTCGATGAAGCTCGTAACAGGGCCTTGAGATATATCCGTCTGGAAGATGACAAGAAGATGCAAGAAAGGATGAACTCATCCAACACTTATGAATCGACTAATAGGAAGTCAGAATCCTCATTTAAGTCATATCGGCCTAAGCCATATGGTAGAAATGAAAACAAGAGAGTGAATGCTGTCGAAGATGAGGATCCTGAAGAGTATCCTGAGTTGTCTGAATATTGCTTTTCTGTTAATATTCCTGAATTGATGTATGCTATGCAGGGTCTAGGAGATAAGGCTAGATGGCCTCGAAAGAATCAACAAAAGGCTGACTGGAAAGATAAGTCGAAATGGTGTGCTTTCCACGAAGATTTCAGACATATGACTGAGGATTGCATTGCTTTAAGGAAAGAAATAAGCTATCTTCTAAGCAAGGGATATCTGAAAGATCTCTTAGGAAAGAAGAAGAATAAGGCTCAGGATACTGAGAAGGATCCTGAACGAGCAGCATCACCTCCCGCGGATGCCAAGATAATCAACTTCATTTCGGGGGGATCCGACATTTGTGGAACTTCGTATTCGGCAGCAAAGAGACATGCAAAGGAAGCTAAGGCCGAAAGGGGAGACAAACCTGTCAGGATGACTACCCTCACAACTGACAAAGTGATCACTTTTGATGCTGATGACAGGGATACTGTCCAGGATCCTCACCACGATGCTCTGGTAATAACGTTATATGTGGCTAACCATTTTGTACGCAGGATATTGGTTGATAATGGCAGCTCTGTCAACATAATCCAACTAGAGACACTTAAAAGAATGAATGTATCCCCAATGGATATCACTTCGAAGTCCACCGTGCTTGTTGGGTTCAGCGGAGAGGCCAGAAACACAGTGGGAGAGATAAAGTTGCCGGTGTACGTTGAAGGAGTCAACTCGATACAACGTTTCTGTGTGATGGACTCTCTATCCTGCTATAACATTATACTGGGAAGACCATGGATTCACGATATGAAGGCCGTACCATCAACATATCACCAATGCATCAAGATACCTACCCCTTGGGGAGTTGTTAAAGTTGATAGCGATCAGCAGGAGGCAAAAGAATGCTACTCATCCTCGATGAAATCCTCAGCCAAAATTAGTGTAGCATAGCAATTAAAGACGCGAGCCCAGGATATCGTGGAGGATCCGGAGCAGGATGTGAAGAAAATTATCCTGGACCAGGATAATCCCGATGTTTCGGTGCTCGTAGGGACCAATATCCCTCAGGATATTGAAGAACAATTAATTAACTTTTTGAAATGCAGGATGTCTACATTTGCATGGAAGCATGAGGATATGACAGGCATATCCAAAAATATTATCACTCACAAGCTTGGAATTGATAAATCATTCAAGCCTGTGCAACAAAAAAGAAGGAAGTTTGCTCCTGAGCGGAACGCGATTATCCAGGAGGAAGTTGAAAGATTATTAAAGTCCAGAATGATCAGAGAGGTTAAGTTCCCAAGGTGGCTAGCAAACGTGGTTGTAGTACAGAAGAAGAATGGGAAATGGAGAGTTTGTGTAGACTACACAGACTTGAACAAAGCTTGTCCTAAAGACCCATTTCCTCTTCCACATATTGATGCAATGGTAGATGCCACTGCTGGGCATGAAATGCTGACCTTCATGGACGCATCCTCAGGATTTCAACAGATCCAAATGGAGCCTTCTGACCAGGAGGATACCGCCTTCATGACACCAACAGGTATTTATTGTTATACAGCTATGCCTTTTGGTTTGAAAAATGCAGGTGCAACATACCAAAGATTGGTGAACATGATGTTCAAAGATAAACTGGGGGACACCATGGAGGTATATATCGATGACATGGTGGTGAAATCTAAAAAGTCTGAGGATCACCTCCAGGATATCAAGGGAGCATTTGATATCCTGGATCACTACAACATGAAGCTAAATCCTGCTAAATGCCATTTCGGAGTGGGGGCAGGGAAGTTTCTTGGATATATGGTGACAAAAAGGGGGATAGAAGCGAGCCCAGAGCAGATCAAAGCTATCCTAGACATAAAATCACCCTCAAATATGAAGGACGTACAAAGATTAACAGGCCGGGTAGCAGCTCTAAACAGATTTATCTCAAGATCCTCAGAAAAATGCAAAGACTTCTATGATATCCTAAAGAAGAACAAAAGATTCGAATGGGGGGAAAAGCATGAAGCAGCCCTGCATGATTTGAAACGGTATCTTTCAACCGCACCTCTATTGATGAAGCCCGAAAATGGTGAACCACTATCCCTGTACCTTGCTGTGTCAGGGAATGCTGTAAGTGCCGTTCTTATAAAAGACCATGAAGGTCAGCAGTATCCTGTTTATTATGTTAGTAAAAGTTTGTTAGATGCTGAAACTAGGTATTCTCATTTAGAAAAATTGATATTAGCTCTAGTCATGGCATCGACAAAGCTTAGACATTATTTCGAGACACATAGGATACATGTTAAAACAAATTATCCTGTCAAAAATGTGCTTAGGAAACCAGAAATGTCAGGCAGGATGGCCAAGTGGTCAGTAAAGTTGAGTGCTTATGATTTAGTATATGAACCTAGGAATGCCATAAAGTCTCAGGCTTTAGCTGACTTTGTGGCTGATTTTAGTAGTGACATTCAGGATGAGGTAGATCTAGAAGTTCAACAGCTAGGAGAATCCTCAGGATCCTGGACATTATATACTGATGGTGCATCTAATGTAAGAGGAGTAGGATTAGGAATACTACTAAAATCGCCACAGGGGGACATATTACCCCAGGCTATTAGGTGTGAATTTCCTGCTACTAATAATGAAGCAGAGTATGAGGCTTTAATTGCAGGATTAGAGTTGGCTAAGAGCATGAGTATCAAAAATTTGCAAGTATACGTGGACTCTTTGTTAATTACTAACCATTTTAATGGATCCTATGAAGTTAAGGGAGAGAAATTAATCGAATACCTCGATATTCTCAAAAAATTAGCAGGATATTTCGATGTTTTTATACTTGAACAGGTACCAAGGGAAGATAATGCTGAAGCAGATGCCTTAGCAAATCTGGGATCATCGATCAGGATACCTGAAGGGACGCAAATACCAATACTACATGTCCTATATCCTGCAACGAATCCTCAGGATAAAGAGGTAGCTGGTATTCAGGATCCTGGAGTAGAACATCTCGAAGAGGATCCTAAATCCTGGACGGCTCCAATCATGAAATATCTCAAAGAAGGACACATCCCTGGAAATGAAAATCCTAAGGCATTTAGGATGAAGGTATCACGATTCGCTATTATAGATAATATTTTATACAAAAAATCTCTTGCAGGACCGTATTTGAGGTGCTTGGAGGATCCTGAAGCCAAGGAAGTACTTCAGGATATACATGAAGGGGATTGTGGTAACCATGCTGGGGGCAGGTCGTTATTCTCAAAAGTATTAAGGACATGATATTATTGGCCAACAATGAGAAAAGATGCCGCAGAATATGCCCGAAGATGTGACTCATGTCAAAGACATAGTAACATACTGCATCAACCTGCTGAACCATTGTATCCTATTGTTTCCCCTTGGCCATTTATGAAGTGGGGTATGGATATAGTGGGAAAGCTACCGAAAGCTCCGGGAGGAAAAGTCTTCATGCTAGCAATGACGGATTATTTCTCTAAGTGGGTTGAAGCCGAAGCATTTGTTCAAGTTAGAGACCAAGAAGTAGTATCCTTCATAAAGAGGAATATCCTGACCAGATTCGGAGTACCAGCTGAGATAATCTGTGACAATGGTTCTCAGTTCATAAGTAAGAGGACTACTGACTTTTGCAAGAGTTGGGGAATCAAAATGATCACATCCACTCCGGTACATCCTCAAGCAAATGGACAAGCAGAATCCTCAAACAAGATAATTGTCAATAACTTAAAGAAAAGACTTGGAGCCAAGAAAGGAAGATGGGCAGAAGAATTACCCTTTGTTTTATGGGCCGATAGGACAACGGTAAAGAATGCAACAGGCCAAACCCCGTTTTCCTTGGTGTTTGGAGCAGAAGCAATGATTCCAACGGAAATAACGATACATACTGCAAGATCTGTCTTAAGTGATCCTGAGAAGAATCCTGAAGCCTTGAGTCAGGATTTAGACACTATAGATGAAAAGAGAGATGCGGCAAGGCTAAGGATGGCAGCATATCAACAGAGAATATCCAGGGCATATAACAAGAATATTAGAACCAGAAGATTTAAGGTTGGAGATTGGGTGTTAAGAAAGGCTTTCCAAAATACTACTAATCCTGCCGATGGCAAGTTAGCTCCGAAATGGGAAGGACCATATGAAGTTGAATCAGAAACAGGGAAAGGAGCATATAGACTCAAGAATATGGGGGGGGGGGGGATATGCTACCGAGATCTTGGAATGCTATACACCTTAAGCTCTATTTCAAGTGAGTTTAGAATTTAATTTCTAACTCAAGATGGTATGAACTCTACTGCTTTTAAATATATTTGGTTTAATTTGTTCTTTATAACTTGATACTGACTTAAGCATCGGAGGGGTGTTAGCCAAGCTAACACCCACCTTAGTTTACATTTGTTTTGCAAGATATGTTTCAGGATATAGCTCCAGAATATGCACTCAGGATAACTCAGAAGATTAGAGGATTGGCCCCCTCTCTCACGTTTAAGGGATACTGATCCCTTCACAGGTTTAAAGGTATTCACCTTTCTTCCGAATTGGGTTTAAACACCCCGCCTGGAGCGCAAGTTATTCAGGGATAGTTCAAGGTGGCGGGACCAGTCCATGTAAAAGTGGCTGACAATTTCGTTACCATTGGCTATATCCTGAATCCTAACGGTATATGAGGATTGATCACCCTCTCTCACGAAAGGGTATTTTCATACTCTCTAAGGTTTAAAGGTTTTCACCTTTCTAAGTCTTGGAGTTTATACACTCCCGCCTGTAGCGCATGAAAAATTGGGATTTTCCCCAGGATACAAAGGATTTATCTCCAGTACATCTTTGGGTTATACCCTCGGGACGTGAAAAATTGCCTATGCCATGGAAACTGACATTAAATAGATTTCTAAGATACTTGAAGACATTGTACACAGGGGACATCCCTGCCAAGATGATGGTGTAAAGCTAAGAGAATGAAGTTTGCGACTAATGCACTAAGTACCTTGCAGTGGGGACATCTTCATTGGAAGAGTTGCAAAGGGATTGAAGTTCGGTAATAGGCTTATATCCTATGTCTGGTATGATCTTTCCTTTGTAAGCCTCATTTAAGTTTTTAGTAACCTTATGTTAAGTATCCTGGCATATATCCTCAAAGTCCTTTTAAGGATATTTGATTAGGATGTTTGAAACTAGTATTGACTTAGAACTTTGATCATCATCAAAACTTGGTTTTGAAGAGATAAACTATTTTTTACTTTCTAAAGGAATTTTTATAAAGTTAAAGGAACGTTTGGAAGATCTATAAAAGGCTTCTGCAGTATGTTTTTAAGCATACTGGTCAGGATATTTTGTAAAATAACAGTATGAAATTTTTACAAAGCCAAGACTTACACTAAACAATGCAAGGTAACAAAAAATAAGTCAAAAGATAGTTATATTATTAACAAGCCAAAAGTTGTGCTTTTGGTTTCACCTTAAACGAAGGCCCATCCGCCAAAAGCACAATTAGTTTTTGCCAAATTTATGTAACGGTTGCAGGATCTGTCTCAAAACAGGACCCGTTCACCTACAACCGATACTATGTTCAAAACAAGTTATACTAATCAATGACCAAGGGCTTCATCCTAAAACTTAGGACCCATTCACCTTTGGTCATCACATTGTTTTAGTGCAGGAAAAGTAAATTGTTCAAGGACAGGAAAAGTAAATTGTTTATGCAACCACAACCATGAAATTAAAAAAATGGGCTCCGGCCTTGGCACATATATCCATCATCGCCCATTTCGCCGCCTAAGATGCGGCACCTTCTTGATCAGCAACCTCCTTGCCAGCATTCGCCCCAGCATCACCCTCGGGATTCTTCTCAGCACCATCACCAGCATTGGCAACCTCCTCTGCCACCTTAGAAGGCTCTTCACCAGTATGTTTTGCAGGATGAGCAACGGGATGACCTCCGAGGCCCTGTAGTTTCTCCTCCCAAGCCTTTACATTCCAGGAAGGGCATTCAAAACCCAGATCCATGGCCTCATAAGCCATCCTTATCCTGGCTTGGAGAAGAGAGACGACCATCGAAGCTTTTAGGCTATCCCGGTATGAGCTCATATTCTGCTGATATTGGAGAAGAGCGGCGTCTAGCTTGGCTTGAGCATCCTCATTAGCTTTATGGAGGGCGGCTTGATGTTCCTGAGTCATTGCCTTGTATTTGTCTTCATAGTGCTGGGATTTGGCAGCTGCAATGGTCCCTTGATCAGCTATGGTGGCTTGAGCTTTCTCCAGTTGAATCTGCAACATCTTGTTAAGACCGCTAGCATCTTCGTATAAATGCATGAGGCGATCCAGACCCTGTCGATAAAGACACAGGTATTAATATGAAAAATAAGCAGGATAAAGACTAACATACTTGTACAGGATATCGGAAAGAAAATTCTACCTGTTTGAGGAATGAGGTGGCTTCGTTAAACCCATGATTCTCAAGGGAGAATGTTTCAGAAACAGCTGGGGAGTCAGTCTCCTTTCTCTTCCGAGAGCTGGATGCCCTGGTCCTGGATGCCGGAGGACCTTTGGGGGCTGAAACAGTCTTTGAGGAGGTAGGCTTTGGTGTAGCAGCTGGCTTTGTCTTGGATTCTTGTCTGATGGGTTCAAGGCTGGAGTAGCAATCTAACTCATCAAGTTCGAAACCTTCAAGGTTGACGACTGGTACTACATAAGGGAAGACATTCTTAAAACTCATCATATTTTTGAAAAATAATTAACATATGAAATTGTGCTTACCTAACATTTCTAAGCTTGATTTTTGATGAGGATCTGTGAGAGACAGGGAAAAAGTTCTTTCACTTGCAGGAAGACGGTAGATTTCTTTGATCTTGGATTCGGATTCTGCGCTAGGAGGCACTAAATCTCTGAAATTCGCTGCATAAAAACATCAGAATATAAGTCCGGGATACAGTTTGAAGATATGATTGGGGATATTCCTAAAACCCTAAATCCTACCCCTGGTTAACCATTTAACCGGTAGATCGAGACCCTTATCAATGGAGTCTCTTTTGACGAAAAAGAATTTTCGTCGCCATCGATCCTCATTCTTGGTGGCTTTAAGGACCAAAGGGTTCTTGATGGAGAACAGAAGATAACGGTGATTGCCATGAGATCTCAACCGGTATGCTACGGGAAGGTCTTCAATAAGTAGGTTAGGAAAATGACGAGATTTGATTTGATCCAACACTATCAAGATTCGCCAAACCATTGGCATAACTTGGGCATAACTAAGGCCGGTAAGGTCGAAGAAGCTGGAGATAAAGGGTGGAAATGGATACCGGAGTCCAAGAGAGAAAGGATAAGCGAAAAAACAAACCCACTCGTCGGATGCTACATCCGATCGGGCTTCCTTGTCAAAGGGGCGAAAGACCGTTCCGGTGGGAAAGGCACCGAAGTCCTTGAGAGCAGCAATATCAGCATTATTGAAGTAGCAAATCTCCTTTGCTGGATCGGTGATAAAGTTTTGACTTATGAGGGTTGAGGCTGACCGGTCTGAGCGGGATTTCGTTCGTGGTGCCATTGAGCAAATTAAGAAAAATCAAAGAAAGGAGATTAGAAAATACATGATGCTTGCTCGCAGATAAGGATAACCGAGACAAGGAGTCCCTCGGTTAATATAGGATGAATATAGGGGGTAAAAAGTAAATAACGCCTTGGAAGTTGCACCGCTGTCATTTCAAGAGTCTAGTCATATTAATTACCTTAAGCCATGAGATAAGATTTTTGAAATATATCCGTTGGATTGGTATCCCAACCGATATATTTGGGGACAATTGTTAGGGGTCATTTTCTTAACATATGTATCCTGACCAATATCCTTCCTTTGTTTGTTTATTTGTGATCAGGATGCTGGAAGAGGATATTGCTAACATCTTGGGCGATATCCTGAAGCTTGTTGAATTAACCACGTGCAGGTTAAGGGTTGAGACTTGCTAACGGTCAAAAGGACTTCTTCTCCACAAGACTCGGACGAATTTGTTGAGAAAGAGACGTTGAGCCCGAAAGACCAGGTCTACAACGTTCCAAGAAGGAATATTCGGTGGATCCCGCGAGTTTAGGGTAGTTAGTTATTTTATCTTTACTATAAATGGATGAGGTCGGATCAGCTTAGAACACAACAATTCACACTTACACTCTCGAACACTTTCACTCTCTAGCTAATTGCAAACACCACACTTGTATTTCATTTTCATTGTAACACTTAGTCGATCCGTACCACATCCTGCACTGTATCCTGATTTTTGAAGCAATTGAAGAACAAGGCAGCTGCGATTGTCAGCTCCCGAGGTTTTATGCCGGCGATCTAGATTGATCAAGGGCTTTCCTCGTACATCTCGTGTCGTTTACTTTATTTCTGCTCATTGTTTGATCATAGATACAGCTCAATATCCTGAGCCGTATCCTGAATACTGTTTTTCCAAATAACTTAACAAGTATATTTTCAACACACTTTCTAGCACACTACCTCACTTAACTAATTTGATCACTTAATTACTTCGGTAATTTTTGACCAAAACAACAGGTGACGCTCATGTTCCTCCCGACTCTTGGAATAGATCAGGATGTCGTCGATGAATACAATAACGAACTTATCTAAGTAAGGCTTGCACACTCTGTTCATAAGATCCATGAAGACCGCAGGTGCGTTAGTCAACCCAAAAGGCATAACCAGAAACTCGTAGTGCCCATAACGAGTTCTAAATGTTGTTTTGGAGATATCCTCATCTCGGACTCTCAGTTAATGGTAGCCTGACCTCAGGTCAATCTTTGAGTAGAAACTCGACCCTTGCAACTGGTCGAATAAGTCATCAATGCGTGGAAGAGGATAACGATTCTTCACAGTCACCTTGTTGAGTTCGCGATAGTCAATACACATTCTGAAGGTACCGTCTTTCTTCTTCACAAATAATAATGGGGCTCCCTAAGGCGAAGAGCTAGGATGAATGAATCCCTTATCCAACAGCTCTTGTAGTTGCGTAGATAGCTCTTCTAATTCTGAGGGGGCTAGGTGATAAGGTGCACGAGCTATTGGTGCCGCTCCAGGAGCTAGCTCGATTTGAAATTCGACTTGACGATGAGGCGGTAGACCAGGTAATTCCTCAGGAAATACCTCTGGAAGGTCGCGTACAATAGGAATGTCTTCTATCTTCTTCTCCTGCGTGGAGATGTCGGTAACGAGGGCTAGAACGGTAGTGTGACCCTTTCGCAAACACTTCTGGGCCTTAAGAAAAGAGATGATTCCTATGACTGCACCACTCTTGTCGCCATGGATTATGAGTGGTGTTTCACCAGAGCGGGGGAACGAACAACCTTTTCCTTGCAAAGAATTTCTGCTTGATGCTGAGATAACCAATCCATACCAATGACAACGTCGAAGCTACCCAGAACGATAGGAATGAGGTCGATAGAGAAGGTGTGACCAACAAGAACCATATTACAACCCTTAACTACGTGTGTGGCCTCTAAACTTTTACCATTAGCTAGCTCTACACTGTGCTTGGTGCTCAAAAGTGTTGGGGTACGCTTAAGCATCTGACTAACTTTTAAGGACACGTAGCTAGTATCAGCACCCGAATCAAATAAAACAATAACATAAAGGTCGTCTAGTAGGAACTTACCCGTCACAACATTGGGACCATTCCTTGCTTCACCCTGGCCAATCACGAATACACGCCCCCTGGCACCATTGCCATCGTTGTTGCCCCCATTGTTACCATTCCCCTGATTATTGTTGTTGTTGTTCTGATTCCAGTTCAGTTGGGGACAGTCTCTCTTGAAGTGGCCTTCAGCACCACATTGAAAACACCCTTTGTTGTTACCTTATTGTTGTTGCTGCTGCTGGCGTTGGTTTGGTGGGGCTTGTTGTTGCTGCCAATTCTGATTCGCGGGACGCTGACTCCTACAATCCCTTGCAATGTGACCAGGCTTGTTGCACCGATGACAATTGCCTCTACTACATGGTCCGCTATGGTGCAAGTTACAGCGATTACATTTGGGGTGATTCCCCTTGTATCCACCCTGCCCTTGACTTCCAGAGGACTGCTGACTGGGGCTCCTATAGTCCTCAGTCCTTCGCTGCTGTGACTGAGACTGAACAGAAGTCGAACCCTTGCTTGAATTTTCATCCCACTTGCGCTTGTTGTCGCTAGGAGCCTCTGAAGTAGCTGTAGCACTGATATGCTTGGGCAATTTGTTTTGCTCAACTGACTGATCTGTGAGGCGATGAGCTAGTCGTATAACTTGCTGAATGGTAGCCAGGTTAGCCGCAGTCACATGGCTCTGAATTTCTGGTACAAGGCCCTTGAGGTACAGCTCAATACGCTTGATAGGAGGATCCACCATAGTAGGACACAAGATAGCTAATTCATTTGATCTCTTCGTGTATACCTCGATTTCGGACCCCGTCATTTTCAAATTGAAAACTTCTACCTCTAGCTTGTGGATGTCATCCCAACTACAGTACTCCTCTTTATTCAGCTCTTTGAAGTCGTTCAATGGGGTGGCATTAGCAACCGCCAGCCCTAACAGTTGAACCTGTGCCTTCCACCAGGTTAACGCAGCGCCTTCGAGTGTTCCAGTAGCAAAATTTACCCTACAATCCTCAGGACATTCACACATCTCGAAGACAGATTCGAGCTTCTCGAACCACTGGAGGAGACCTACAGCTCCTTCTGTACCACTGAAGGTATTAGGTCTACAGTCCATAAAGGTCTTGAACGTACACGCGGGAGGCTGAGCAGGCTGACCTATCGCGCGAGAAAGAAAAGACAAGATTAAGCATAAGGTTTGGTTCGCGAGAGTAGGATCTAAATATCCTAGGATAGGTCGAAATGGCAGGTTATACCTCCTGCAGGGACAGCTGTGAGTGCCTCAGCAACTCGTTCATTGATTAGAGCCGTCAGCTGGGCTTGAGTCAAGTTCAGGCGTCCACTCATGATCTTCGCATCGAAGGAAACACAAGTAAGAAAGGTGTCGTAAAAATGCGTAAGTGTGGAGTGACAGAAAAGAGCAAGCACGCAAGGTTCAAGCAACCATTGTTACACTAACGAAGCATGTCATGATCAATGCACTACTTAAACTAACAGGCATGCAATACAATTACAATCCATATCACCTATTGTGTTGAGTCTTGCATGTGGAGCGAAGTGTCGTTGTGGATCGTTGAGCACTGTAAAGGTTATAGTCTGGTTTTTTCAAAAAGTTTTTCCCCTTTTTAAAACCGAGTTCACTATAACCAATGGCTCTGATACCAATCTGTCACACCCCCAAAATCCACACGCGGAGTATCACCGCAGGGAGCGTGACATGACCAGGATCAAGCCACCAATCATACTGAACAAAATAGTAAAGTAAAAGAATGTCCAACCACGCAATATAATTGGTGTTCAAAACAGTTTAATAAATCTAAGTTATCAGCGGAAGCAAATAGTTCAAAACCCAAATCATAAATTAAAATAGTTTAAGTTCATCATGAACACTCAATGTCCATGCTCCACAACAACTCTTCCCCAAGCAAGCTCATGCTTAACCTAGTGACCTGCAAAGCATGTAGTAACGAGTCAACAACAAAGTTGAGCGAGTTCACAGTTGGTTGTCCATTTTAGAGTTGTTCCAAAAACATAGTTTATTCTTAACCAGCTATCTAGCCGTGGGGGTTACCCCATAGTTTCGAAAACGTTCATTTGTTAATCCATTTTCACTTCGGCCATTCCAGCCGTGGGGGCTACCCCATGTTCTCAATCTTCGGCTATCCAGCCCGGCACTTCGGCCGTAGGGGCTACCCCATGTTTAAACTACCAGACTCATTACCATGTCGACTACTAGCGTTCGTCATGTTTATGTGCCCTCGTCAATATCTATCATCACTGACGTGCCTAGTCCATTAGTCCACGCCCGTCCTCTGCGGCACGTTGTGAGGTTTGTTAAACCTAATTGTGCTATTTAACTAATGACCCGTTTGCCATTGGCCTCGGCGATTAAGTCGATACAAAAGGAGGGACTTCGTTGATAGAGTTCTAGTCTAGTAAATCTAAATCCGTCTCAACAAGACGAGGAATCTACATTCCTGAACACGTCCCTTCAGAACGAGGAAATTCCTATTCCTTAACCCATTCCCAAACCCACCGGGAATTACCATTCTTTGTAGAAGAGTGTGAACTCACCTTAGGTTAGCTCGGCCGATACACAAAAGGACAATTGAGCTGCTAGTGGTCAACCATGTCCTAACATGGTTACCATACAAGTCAAGTCTAGGTTCAAGTAGTGCACATAAGTTTTACACATAACTAACAGGTTACTAGCACATAACGATCATGGAATACACAAAGAACACGTTAAACAATAATTGTTAAGTATACACATGAAGCCCAAACATTACTCGGCCCAACATGTTGTGCGATCCGCACAACCTTGTGCGATCCACAACATGTAGTGCGATCCAACTTAAACCTGGCCCAAACAACTAGAAAGCCAAAACATACATACACGGCCCAAATAATAACAACGTTGATCTTGTGCGGTCCGGATGGACTTGTGCGACTGAGAAGTCCTTGTGCGATCCGGATAACTTGTGCGACTGGGTTGGGCCATTCGGCCCAATGACATATATTAAGTCTAACTATTGTGTGTGGCCCAAGACTTGTGCGATCGGCACTGTCTTGTGCGATCCACAAGTCTTGTGCGATCATGCATATCCTGGTTGTACCCTGTGCTTTATGTGATTGTACCAAATCTTGTGCGAATAGCCCTTGTGCAATCCTACAACTTGTGTGATCAGAACTTGTGCGTTCCGATCTTGTGCGATTCATTTTATTATCCGACAATTATGCTAATCGGTTATATTGTTTCCTTTTATGCAATATGCCAATTAATTCAAACAGTTTCTATCTAAACAATTAATCGATTAAATCAAACAATAATCATTAATTCATATGAACACTAATATCCTAACAACTCATCATCATCTTCATCGAATTAACAGTAGGGTTAACACCAAAATCCTTAACTCAACCTACAATACCTCTTGACAAAACATACTAATCATCCGAATCCAATTACACCATAGCCGATTAACATGCTTTTCAGTTTTATATCATCATTCAAATCATAACATCATCAAACCCTATATTGATCCGAATATACTACACATGTGTGCCAATTTGAATTGTATGTTGTGCGACCGCATCACATAAACATATAACATATATTACACAATCCACATAACACAATATCATAACATTCCATTAAATCAATGCATCACATAATCACATAACGTTCAGACATGTTACATCAAAGCACACAAGAGTTCTAAAACACGAGTTGTCACATTATCCCCAAATCGAAAGAAATTTCGTCCCGAAATTTAGCACGTACTCACTGAGGAAACTAGTTAAGTTGCATGGTTTTCCTGGTTTTCCTGGGGTGTCACATCCTTCCCCCGTTGGTTTGGAATTTCGTCCCGAAATTCCGCAGTAGCTTCAGCCTCAGCAGTGGTTTCGTTTTTCTCAAACAAATGGGGATATTTGTGTTTCATTTGGTCTTTGCGTTCCCAGGTAAACTCTGGGCCACAACGGGAGTTCCAACGAACCCGAACAAGAGGAATTCTGGTGCGCTTGAGAATCTTCACCTCTCGGTCAGTAATCTCTACTGGTTCCTCGACAAATCGTAGCTGATCGTCGATAGTGAACTCCTTGAGAGGAACTATGAGGGTCTCATCTGCCACACACTTCTTCAGATTCGACACGTGGAAGACGTTGTGAACTCCGCTGAGTTCTTCGGGTAGGTTTAGTTTGTAGGCCACCTTGCCTATTTTCTCTATGATTTCGAAAGGTCCGACATATCGCGGGTTGAGTTTGCTTCATTTGCCAAAACGAACAACACCTTTCCAAGGTGAGACTTTGAGTAGTACTCGATCTCCAACATGGAACCCGAGTGGTTTCCTGGGCTTATCAGCGTAGCTTTTCTGACGGTCACGAGCTGCCGCCATTCGTTGTCGTATCTAAGCAATCTTCTCAGTTGTGTCTACCACAAGTTCTGGGCCTGTGATTTGGCTGTCACCAATTTCTGCCCAGCAAAGTGGTGATCGGCATTTACGTCCGTACAATGCCTCAAACGAAGCAGCCTGGATACTGGTGTGGTAATTGTTGTTGTATGAAAACTCCACCAAAGGGAGATGTCTTTCCCAGCTGTTACCAAAATCGATCACACATGCTCGAAGCATGTCTTCAAGGGTTTGGATGGTGCATTCAGACTGCCCATCCGTTTACAGATAATACGCCGTGCTCATATCTAGTCGAGAGCCAAAGGACTTGTGCATCGCTTGCCACAATTCAGAGGTAAAACACGCGAATAGTGTCATTTCCGCGTTGAGATTTGGGCAGGCCAGTAACAAAATCCATGGAAATTTGCTCTCATTTCCATGTCGGGATCTCTGGTTGTTGGAGTAGGCCTGATGGTTTCTGATATTCAATCTTGACTCTCGCACAATGTAACACCTCGAAAAATCACGTCCAATGAAGTATTGACACATGTAATAAACCCTAATGAAGTCAAACGTTGAATTCAAGGGACTAATTTTTCGAAAAATCGAAAACTTTGATTATGAAAGAACTGGAAGTATTATCATACCTAAAATAAGTTTCTAAATAACCTTTTATGGTTTTATATTCACAAATGAGCCACTTGTTAATCAAGTGTATCCGTTTATGTAATTAATTGAAAGTTTGCGCAGAAAAGGGTTAAAAGCGTCAACATGTTAAAATCTTACCTCTGAGTGACCTTTTAACAAAACGAGAGCCTCATGATATTTAATTATACTCTCGGGATTGCCAATCATTGGCCACCCAAGGCTTTTATGCCCAAAAGTGAAGTTACGCGCAACTTTGCAAGTATAAAGGACTAAAAGTGTCAATATGTTTAATTATACCTCTGAATGACCTTTTATCAAGCCCGAAGCATTATGATGTTTAATAATACTTTCAAGAATGCCTAATATGAATTAGATGAGTGTTGATGCATGGAATGTCTGTTGACTGCGTCTACAAAAAGCCTGAAGTCAATATTGGTCAACAGGATGTCAAAGTGTAAATATTGTGTGAAATAGAGTCTGGATCGCTTATGTGTCATTGTTTTAGTCTGGACCTCTCATATGTCATGTGTGGTTCGCTTATGTGTCTTAGTCTGGTTCGCTTATTTGTCAATAGTCTGGACCGCTTATACGGCATGTCGTATGAGTGGACCAGAAACTCTATAAATAGGTGAGAGGTTCATTAGTCTAAAAAGGTGTATGTGTGTGCTTAGGAGCCAAAACTCTGTCAAAATATCATCAGAAAGCAAGTAAAAGATAGGAATTGAAAGGATAAGCTGTTGTAATCTTACATATTCTGATTCCGCCTTTATATGTGAGAATGAGCTACTCTGACTGACTTTTCGGGTCACGACACGGTCCAACAAGTGGTATCAGAGCTTCAGGACGAGAAGTTCATACTACATCAGCTGATTCAACACTTTTCTCATCTTTCTACTCAATTTCTCTTTTATTTTTCGGATTCAACAAGTTTCTACGGATAAAATGAGTTGAATCTCAAGTATATTGAGCGAAACTAGTTGTTAATCAATCCTTAACAATATCAGACCTTAAAACTTAGTAATAATCAATCAATTTCATCAAAAACGGGATCGGTTCTCGGACAGGAGTTTCAAACTCAGATCTGGAACGATTTTGCGGTTGGAATTGAACAATAATCATATCATTGTGATCGGAATTAAGAGTAGTACAACCCTTGAAAGTATCAGATTGTAATTCGGACTAAAAATCGGTTTAAAACTGTGGTCCGCTTTTTCGGTCATCGCAAGTCTGGTCCGCTGTTACGTACTATCTGGTTCGCTCGAACGAACAAGTCTGGTCCGCTCGAACGAACAAGTCTGGTCCGCTCGAACGAACAAGTCTGGTCCACTCGAACGAACATTAGCTGGTCCGCTCGAACGAACATTAGCTGGTCCACTTGAACGGGCAAAATCTGATTCGCTCGAACGTACTTTTCTGGTTCGCTCGAACGAACAAGTCTGGTCCACTCGAACGAACAAGTCTGGTCCGCTCGAACAGACATTGTCTGGTTCGCTCATTAGTACATTTTCTGGTTCGCTTATCTGAACCTGTTTGGTCCGCTTATCTGTCACGTGCACAGATTGATTCGCTTTTGTGGTTCTGTTTTTCAAAAATCTCGAAAATTTTTCTAAGTAATGTCTGATTTTGCAGGTACATTCAAAATGTTTGACGAAAAGGAAAACAAAAATCTTGAAAATTTAAATGATTGGATTTGTGAATCTTGGTGTGGGAGATTAGGTGATAAGGATGTTTATGTTAAAAGATTCAAAAATTTGTTGTGTATGAAGAATGAATCAGTGGAGAAGTTGGTAAAACGGTTTGATGAGTTAGTTTACAAGTTAGAAAGACATGGGATATATTTTTCAAAGGATGAAAAAATTTCAAGACTTGTTAATGCTTTACCTTTGGAATGCGATAAATTCGTGAATGAACTGAAACGGGATTCTAGTTTATCACGCTTTGATTTAAGAAGTTTCATAAATACAATAACAAATCATAGGAGTCATAAAGATTCAAGAAAAAGGGAGTTATTGGATGAAATAAAAGGAGAATCAGAAAAGATAGATTTGGATGTGATCATTGAAATGAGAAAACGAATCACTGTGTGTCTTGCAGCAAAAAATGTTATGAGATACGATATTAAGAGGGGTTGCTATATTGATGAAAATATGAATCCTCTTGATTTTGTTAAAATTTTCTGTGCAGGAACATACAAGATGGAAACAAAGAAAGAAGTTGATGATGGAGAGATGAATGGAAAATGCTTAAAATGCGAAAAATCAGAAACAGAAAATATCAAACTTCTGAAAGATGTGGAGAATTTGACAGTGGAAATCAAAAGCTTGAAGGATGAGAAAGAATCTGATAATAAACAGATTCTTGAAATGAGAGAAAATTGTGAGAAATTGACGTCTGAAAATGACAAACTGTTGAGTAGTTTGGACAGTTTGACATTGGAAATTAATGACTTGAAAGAAAAAGAAAAAGATTTTGGAAAAATCAAAATTGAAAATGAAAACGTTTTTTGGATAAAATTGGAAAATGAAACGTTAAAAGAAAAAGAAAAAGATTTTCAAAATCAAATCAAGATTTTAGAAGATGAGAGAGATATTTTTGGTAAAGATAATCTTGAAAAACAAATTGAAATCAATTCTCATCTTGCTAAAATCATTCAGCTTGAAAAAGAAGCTGAAAAAGCTCGGATGAAAATCAAAGAGCTTGAAGTGAAATTGAAAGGTTTTGTGACTTCGGCACCATATGAGTGTCCAAAACCGATCAATTCTGTTCCAATAAGTGACAATGTCACAAATTTTGACAAAGTCAAAGTCAAAATTGAAGATTGTGATGAAATATCTGATGATGAAAAAGAAAAGAAAAGAAAAATATTTTTAGATTTACAAGAAAAATTTAAAAATACTGTTTTGCAATCTACTGAAACAGGTGAATGTTCTAAACAAAAACCTGTTAAGAAGAATGTAGAACAGAAACAAAAAGATAAAAATTTGAAAAATTCTAAAATTGAAAATAAAAGCTCATCAGATAAGTCGTCCAATCATTATCAAAAATCACAAAAATCTAAAAATGAAAACTCACAAAATGTTGGTAATAAGTGGTGCAGGTTTAACCACAGTGCTTCAAAGCCAAAACTAGTTTTCAAGAAGAGTGATGATTACCACAAAGCTAGACAATGTTATGATCTAAGCATATGGTGTGAAAGTGGTGAATGGTACGATAACATAGTGTGCTACACCTGTGGTGTGAGAGGACACATTGCTGTTAACTGCCAAAAGTGGAGTTATGAAACAAGAAGATGCTATAATTGTCAAATCAGAGGTCATATTGCCAGAGATTGCCCAAGTAGATCAAATGAAAGATTGAGGGTTGAATCTCAAAGAATGGCAAAGAAGCCAGTCAATGTCAAGCCCCATGAACAGAAGGTTTTAAAACCTAAAGTTCAGGATCAGACAATTCAAGAAAAGAAAGTTAAACTTTCACAGGGGCAGAAAGACAGACTGCGAAAGAAAAGGAAGAAGGCGAGAGAATATCTCGAGAAAATTTTGTCTTCAGGTTCACCGGACAGATTGAATAAAAGTTTTGATGAATCAACTCACTCGACTGCAAAGCCAAGTAAATTGAATTCTTCAGATGCAAATCTGAGGACTAAAGAAGAAAAGAAGAAGAAGAAAATGGTTGGCAATGAATCTGATGCGTCCAAGTCAGACAAGTCACCATCAGGCAATGAATCTGACAGGACAAAGTCAGATAAGCCATGTTCAAGCAATGATTCTGGTTTGTCAAAACCAGAAGAGCTATCTGTTGAGGTAAAAACTGTCAAACCCAAGGCTGGTCAGGCTTGGGTGAATCTTTTCAAATAGAAAAACCTGACTTGCCGGAGCTTCCAGGTTGGTAAGTGTGAAGCAGGTATCGGCATCATTCTTGAGAAATTCACAGGATAGTAACTGTGATATTTAGATTTACAAGTGGTAAATCAGGGACATTAAGTTGTACTTGATTTTCTACTAGTGTTTGTTGTTGACAAGGGTCTTAATTGTCAATTCTTTAAAATGGTTGAAATAGAACAATGTGATGAAACCCCGAGTTTGTGAAAAGACAAACAAAACTAATTTTCCGGAAAAACCATTTGATTAAAACAAACTTAAATGTTTTGAAATCATAATGGGAAAATAGTTTGTTGTCAGGGGGAGTTCTGATTGTTTATGCCAGGTGAATGGCGAATTGAAGCGATTTGATATCAGTTTGTCATGTTTCTTGTATAGTTTGTTTTCAAATTTTCCTTGAAAAATCAAAATTGTAACATATTTTGATTTTAGGGGGAGAAAAATTTAAAAAAAAAAATAGAAAATTTGAAAAGTTCAAAAACATTGAAAAAGCAAAAATGAGTTTTGTTGTGAAAAAGAGGAAATGATGGTAAATCAGTGGACTATCACAGCATGCTAAGGATATGAAATGTCAAATGTGATAAACGGTCTCACTGATGATGTGTCGATAGGTTTTCACACATTTAGTAGATTTATTCGGGATATAAACCTAAAATTCAAACTTGTGAATTCGTGGGGAACACTACTTGGATATATAGGTAACCCCTGAAATCTCGTTTGAAAGGTCTCTTAATCTGATATACTAGGTCTTTATACTCTATGATGTCTGGGGTATTATTCCGGGACTTCTGCTGAACGGTGGTTCTGACCTAGTCCCTGGCTAATACTTGCTGCAATGCTTGAAACACAGCATTAAACCCTCAGCATGCTGAAACAATAAAATTGATAAATGCTGCTGTTGTAAGCAAAAAGATCCTCTAAAGGGGACACACCGAAAAGTCGAAGCTGATATCTCTCTGCGTATACGGAAGTATCGACCTGAGATCCCTCGGCTCTCGCATACCTAAATTATATACAGATATCATTGTAGTATACTCACCTGTAAGACTGATTATTGGGATTCTGGATACGGGAGTATATTCAAGAGGTGGGACACATGAATGATCTAAGTTTTTAATTCATCTAAATCGTATCCTGAATAAGTTGAAATTTGTGTGAGAATTTAAGATGGATCAGTATATCGACAATCGAGGTGAATTGTTTAGAACTTAAAATGTTAAAAGCTTAACGGTGCTTGTGATTTGTATCATAAACTGATATGATCCTCTTACACAAACTCACAAAAATATTGTTTGTATATATTTCTTTACTGCATTTCAGTCAAGATCAAAAATCCAAAAAGATTTTCGGAGTGTTTTAGCATAAAGTTTTGAAAAATACAAAAAGATTTTCGACAACTGATGTTGAAGAGCTGATATTCAAAATTCGAGTGCTAAACCTGATGAACAGGATTGGGAGAATATGTTGAAACTTTGAATGTCATATACAAATATTTTGAAAGATTGTGTGGTTAGTTAATCAAGGTCATTCATTTGAACTTGATGTAACTAGTATGTTTGTTGAATTAAGGATTTCTACCAGTAAGTTTCTTAGATCTAACTGTTATAAATTTGTGAAACTTATGTTGTGGTAGAGAATATGCAGGTTTCAGGAATTCCCACGGAAACTATTTGTCAAAGCTTGAACCAGATACCTCAGATTCTAGCATTTCGAGAGGGGGAGTCTGTGAAAGGGGGAGTCTGGATCAACAGTTATTGGGAAGTTGAAGTCAGAGCAAGGTGATGCTGAAATCTGTGAAGAATGCTTGTGAAGATAGACAGAGTTGGTGAAAAGACTAAGACTGAAGACTACGGATCTGAAGATGCTAAAAGACTACGTCAACATCCAAGGGGGAGTCTGTTGATGCATGGAATGTCTGTTGACTGCGTCTACAAAAAGCCTGAAGTCAATATTGGTCAACAGGATGTCAAAGTGTAAATATTGTGTGAAATAGAGTCTGGATCGCTTATGTGTCATTGTTTTAGTCTGGACCGCTCATATGTCATGTGTGGTTCGCTTATGTGTCTTAGTCTGGTTCGCTTATTTGTCAATAGTCTGGACCGCTTATACGGCATGTCGTATGAGTGGACCAGAAACTCTATAAATAGGTGAGAGGTTCATTAGTCTAAAAAAGGTGTATGTGTGTGCTTAGGAGCCAAAACTCTGTCAAAATATCATCAGAAAGCAAGTAAAAGATAGGAATTGAAAGGATAAGCTGTTGTAATCTTACATATTCTGATTCCGCCTTTATATGTGAGAATGAGCTACTCTGACTGACTTTTCGGGTCACGACACGGTCCAACAATGAGGCTTCAATGCTATTAAATGATGAGTTACGCAAGTTTACGCATTAGAAGGACCTAAAGCGTCAAACTGCTAAAGTATACCGATTCGTATGTTATCGGACCTTCCGGAATATGACCATGAGATAAACATACCCTATTTATCCTTAATATATCTTAGATTTAGGCTTAGAGGTGTTTGGTGCGCAAAAATAAGCTTTTAAGTCATGCAGGGACTAAAAGTGTCAAAAAGCGCACAAGTTTGCGTTTACGTGCATATCTTACATTCTGAATATCCCCGGACACCCAAAAATTTTTGTAAGCACTAAAATATTTTATTTTAGTGTTTGGCTTGATAAAATTCCATTCGTCGTGTCGTTTGGATCGTTTTTCGCGTCCGTCCGTGTTTCGTCGTAATTAACCGAACAACGTGACCGTACGACCAAACGAACCGACATCCGGCATGTTTTTGAGAATGTTTCATGTTCTCTGTGCTTAGGCATCATTATAGAGCCTTAAAAATGGTTTAACGGGCCTTAGATGTCTCGGAAATAGCATTTAGAAGTGCAGGGGCTAAATCTGTCAACAAGTGAAAATTTCAGAGTGCTGACCAGGTCCTTACGGACCGTATGGCTGGACCCTTACGGTCCGTAAGCAGTGCCCAGATGTAGCAACTCGGAAATGTTGTCTGTTCAGCCCTTCAAACGACATGTATTGCCCTTTTTCACTTCCATGCGCGTCCCCTACTAATTTTAGGGCTTAGGGATATGTGTTAATGATCAGGGATCACTCTTAGACTTAGTTGTCATCATCAAAATGGATCAAAAACACTATAAATAGCCCCATTGTTGCAAGACTTGATCACTCATTCATTCCTTCATCTCCTGATCATTTCTGGAACTCAAGACCTCCTTCTAAGCTTCCCTAATAGTGCATAGGACCTTGGTAAGTCTACTTAACCTTCCCTAATCATGTTTTGCTTAGTTATTAGCTTAAAAGTCAAACCGTCGTAATTAACGGTTGACTTAGCGATTAATCATTAATGGCCCAATGATTAGTCGAATTGAAGGTAGTTATAAGTTGGTAATTATGTGGGCAATAAACCCTTAAAAGGGCACCCTCAGATTCCCACTCTAACTAGATCAAATGTCGGGTCAAAGTTGTTTAGAAAAAGTCAACAGAAGCTTAATTTGCAAATTAACATGTAATTAGCAATGTAGAAGGCATGTAACCTATTTTATCACTCATATAACTTGGTAATATGTATAAGAACTGATCTAAGCTTGTTTGATCCGACAATTTTCTGTTTAGACCCGATTCGGAACCGAAAGTCACAAAACTTTGACTTTTGCTTTGACTTCAGTTCTGACCCGATTTAGATAGGTTTAGAAATGCCTTAGGGATTCCTTAGGACCAGGTTACATGTTGGTATAACCCTCTGTGCTTGGTTCGTTGATTGCCCCATTCGTTTACGCGTTTCCGTTAAATGCTTAATGTTGACCATAATGCCCTTATGACCATAAAACGAGAATTTTGGAAATATGAAAGGACAATAATCTTTACTACTGATTTATAAACATGTCCCTAAAATTTCACATCAATTGGAGGTCTAGATTAGGAGTTATGCTCATTAGCGTAATTATAACGCCTTTTAGTAATTAAACGGCGCAATTAGCATAAAGCCTATCTAAACCCAATTTTTGACACCAAACCTTTTACCCACTGATGTAATATAATATTTTGAGATTTTTAAAGATTTTTAATTATTTTTAAACATATCAAAACCTAGGGTTATCGCCTTAATTCGATGAATACCGATTATGCCCTTTTAGGCCATAAAATGAGTTTTACAAGCCCTTTTGATACCAATCCAATTGACACGGATTTTATATAATAAATAAAGTATTTTGAAATTTATAACCTGAACAGAAAACTCAGATTTCATATATAACCCGGAAATCGCTTAAAATGGCTTTTTAAAGCGTATTAAACGCATAGTTTGGGTTTAAAACCATTTTGCCACATAAGACCTATTACCAACTGATATGACCTATTCAAATAAGTTATTTTACTAATGTATTCAGACCCGAATCTCAGAACTTCATTTAATCTCTTTTATAATCTTTCAAATGACCAAAATACCCCTACGGGGCTTATTTTGAGATTAAACTCGTTTTGGGCATAATGGAAGATATCCTACTGATGTCACAACATATTTAAGGCATATTAACTTAGGAAACCTGTATATGACTCTTATGGATACCCGTTACGCCTCTTACGCGTTCGGTTCGGTTTATGTAACTAGTTTGCATAAATTAGCCGAAACGGGTCAAACCCTATCATTTTTATCTCAAAATCCAGAAGGTGTTTAGATTACCCATATGATACAAGTCTTCAAACTTGTCGGGTCTAAAACACATTCTAAACCGGTCTTCGCCTTATCATGCGTTTGAACCGTATCTTTCTTTAAAAACTAACCGGTCTAAGTTTAGGCTTAATTAAAGACCCGTTAGTATTCTAATTGGTTATTTATACCATCATTCCAGACTAGAGCCTTCCGGTAAATTGTACCTACGCTTACTTAAGTGAATACGGCTGAGTTATTATAATTCTTGCTATTTAAGACAGGAGCTAGCTCAGGTAAATACTCTTAACTTATTTTCCCTATACGGGCTTTGGATACGGTATTATAATAATACCGCTTGGTCGGGTATTGAATGTTTAATCGTATTCTGATTAAATTATTGAGGTAACCCGTTTTAATCTGTATTGTTTGAAATAAAAGCCTTTAGGGGTTAATGACCATGTCCCGGATATCCTTGACATCATTGTATTATAAAATGGCCACGACTTATGCACGGGATGTAGGCATACACCTGACAGTGCATAAGGGAAACGGTATCCCACTCTCTTGTGGGCTGAAGAAACACTAGATAAATGGTCGGAACCGAGATATCTAGGGGGCTTGAATCCGCATAAAAGGTTAGTTTCCTCTCGATTGATTCAGGTACAACCGATCTTCTTCTCTGATAATTCTGCAAAAAAGAGCACCGTTAGCCTCGCCAAGGGGAGAAGAGGGTTCTCTCCTTGACCCGACTCCGGTGTGAGAATAAGTACGGGTAATGAAGAAGAAGATGTATTTGAGAAGTGTGTGTAACTTGAATTCATACCTGGGTTTTTTCTCATATTTATAGATGGGAGTCGTTTAGGCGGGAAAACCCGTTAGTGAAAAGTTGACGGAAGATGCTAACCCCGTAAGCGGTTACATTTCCTTATGTCAAGCTCTTTGATCCGACGTGAGAGCACACGGATCGTGGCTTAGATCGAAGGCTGGGGATTTGCCACGTGTAAAGTGATCAAGTGGAGATTACTCTCCAATCACATGCTTTCGTTGTGATTTCAGGGATGCCTGAGATAATGACACGTGTCCAGACGGTTACAACCGTCTTGGTGGTGCACGATTGTACTTCTTCTGGAAGATTATTGCTGTAATCTGGTGTGGCACCTTACCGTGTGGAACAGCTGAATGAACAAATCCCAAGTCTGGGTAAATAGTATCCAAGTCTGGATATTTAAGCGGGAGTATTTATTTTAGGATTTTCATCCTTTGCTAACGGGAGAAGGCGCAAGGATTTATGATTTCCTTTGGGCGCGCAAGTGTTGACTGTTGACTGTTCTTTAAGTCTTTATTTGTGAGACCAGTGCGCGGCCGCGCAAGGTACAAGGCTGAAAAGTAAGGTTGTGGTATGGTCCCAAGCATTTATTATGAGGTTTTTGGGACCTTACCCCTTCATGGGCCTATACTTGTGGCGTGTCTGTTAATTTTGACTCAGTTTCTAAATCGGGCCCTGAACGTACAACGAACATGTAAATCTGTATACAAGATTATAAATATGATTCTCCCAAGTATAAAAGATTAATTTTGCCTTGAGCATTTTAATCAAAGTGTCAAAATATTTTCGTGCCTTGTGCACCTAAACCAATTTTCATAAACATTTCCAACTGAGTCGGTTGAGTGTATTTACCAGTGAAAACTGACGTATTTTCAAAAGTCTAAGTGACAGGTACAAGTACGTGATAGGCTGGAAGCTGCTCAGGATGTTAATAAGGTATCTTGCAAGTTCTAGGCGTCTAAAGTCTGTTGAACAATGTTTATGTTTTAAGATCTGCCTGTGGATCCTTTACTTTCCGTTGTAATACTTGATATTACTTTATATTCGGATTGTAATATATTTATCTTTTGCTTCCGCTGTGCATTGATATATTGTGTTATTTGACTATGATGATATCAACTACGTCACGATACTCCCCTACCGGGCCCACCGGTCAAACGTGGAAATATCGGGGTGTGACAGGTTGGTATCAGAGCCAACACTGAGTGAATTAAACGCAAGCCTTTTGTGTTTAATCTCAGTTACACAGTTGCACATTCTTGAGTCTAGACAAGAACCTAGGACTAATCCTAATTCGTTTTATTTTGCACATCCTTTGTTATTTTTCTGATTAGCCCTTGCATGGGCAAGTCATTTTCTGTAGAAGTCCCGTTTAGGGCAACCATATACTTGTTTAATTTTTATGGAATGATTATATTTAAAATATCATTCCTATATTATAAGATCTACCATTATAATAAAATGGCAATATCTAAAAAGGACAAGACCTAGCTCATGTGTCATTTTAAGACAGGGCCAAGACGGTAGTTCCACAATTAGATTCAGATCCTTGTTAACATTTCAAGTTAGGATTGTTCTGCGTTAAATATTAAAAGAATCTTAAAGGTAAAACCTAGCCTAAATGTCACTGTAGACATGGCCAAGACGGTAAAACTTATCTAAAAGATTCCAATCCCTGTTAACATCTGTAAGTATGCTAACATTTTTGGTAAACTGTGAATCGTTAAAGTCACACAGGCCATCTTTAAAAAGGGGGTTAATCTAAATTCCCTTATTTGAAATAATCATCCCTTAGTGATGAAGTGCCTACGGGTCAAACTTGTTGTCCGATAAGACAACGACCGTGGTGGTCTCTGACCCCCGTCTAAAGATGTTGGACTACGTCCAAGCATAATAGTTTATATGATCAATGCGATCCTGACTAATATCATCAAATGAAGATGATCATATTATAAACATCCATAAGTGATGAAATGCCTACGGGCCATACTTATTGTCCTAAGGGACAAAAGACAGTTGATGTCTTTGACTCTCTGTCAAGAAAAGGTAATGAAATATGTTCAAACCTTAATGCCTCGATTCTCTGAAATCATGGCTTGTAAATTTAAAATTGTCCTTGTGACTAGGCCTTTTGCGCCACTTTTATATCCTTAATGTTTCATAACTAGGGTAAATTATAATGAAAATACTAATTAAATGTAACTAACAAATTAACCAATATGGTTTATATTACCATGGTTGATGAATCGTCAAAAAAAAATGATGATTCCATAATAACCTCTGATTAAATAATTGTCAATATGTATGTAGCAATCAAACTACATGGCTGGATCACATGAGGTCAACAGCCACCTGAGGGAAAATAATGATGCTACCAGAGTTAATATAACTAGTGCGGAACTACAGGCATTAATAGATGATGCCGTTACACGAGCTCTCGACAGACAGTATGATGAATCTAGTGGTACACACTCTAAGACTCTATCTGTGGCTCATAGTAAGCCCCCTTCTAAATCACACGAGTCGAAGGAGGACGATGTTCATAACTCGTCCAATCAGAGGAGTGTTCCGTCTGGACAGGTTGTGCTTAATCAAGAGCCACATGTTAAAACCTGTTCGTATAAATATTTTGTCTCCTGCAAGCCCAGAGACTTTACAGGAGAAGAAGGAGCCATCGATTGCATGACATGGCTCGAGGAGATGGACACTGTTGTTGACATCAGCGGTTGTGCGGAACAAGACATTGTGAAGTTTGTTTCACAATCTTTTAAAGGAGAAGCTCTAGCTTGGTGGAGGTCACTGATCCAAGCTACGGGGAAGATCCCTTTGTACAACATGACTTGGGATCAGTTCGTCACTCTTATCAAAGAAAATTATTGTCCTCAACATGAAGTTGAGAAAATTGAGACTGAATTCTTGACATTAGTCATGGAGAACTTAGATTGTCAAGCATACCTTACAAGTTTCAATACCATGTCTCGATTGGTTCCTTACTTGATCACACCGGAACCAAAGCGAATAGCTCGCTTTATTGGGGGTTTAGCCCCAGAAATAAAGGCCAGTGTGAAAGCATCGAGACCTACTACATTCAGGTCAGCGGCAGATCAGTCGCTATCTCTCACACTCGATGTGGTCAGAAACAAGGCTGCCAAAGCCTCTGAAGATGGAAAGCGTAAAAGGGAGGATGAGAATTCTCATTGCTCCGATAGAAAGAAAAAGAGGAACTCTGAGGATAAGAAGAGCTCCGGATTTGAGAAAGACAGCCAGCAGTCGGGTGAGAAGACCAGGTGCAAAACCTGTAGGAAATACCACCTCGGGAAATGCAAATTTGAATCTCAACCTATACCTTATGGAATTTGCAAGTCTAAGGAACATAAAACCTTGGATTGCAAGAAGTTGAAAGACGCAACCTGTTATGGTTGCAACGAGAAGGGGCATATCAGGACCAACTGCCCTAGGAATCAGAAGAAGCCTGAAGAGGCCGAGAAAGCAAACGCATGAGTCTTCCAGACGAACGCCCAGGAGATGCTGCAGAATGATAACTATAAAGCAGGTACCTTTCCTTGTCAAGTAGTTTACGCAGAAATTTATTTGATGCTGGCACATATGATTCTATAATAAGCGATAAATGCTGAGAACTGTTGTCTTCGCCTGATTTGGACTCCGGTCATATAATGCGAGGTAGCAATTGACCGATGATACTTTAGAAAATGCTCCAACAAATCTTAGATTGATATTTTATATCTATTAGGAATCACTCTTTTCTGATATCCTTATGGCAAGCTTTCAAGCTATCCAAACTCATCAATATAATAAAGACAGATGTGACATTTTGATCCCCTGTCAAAAAGGTGATGGACTAGGTCCAACCCTTAAATGCCATTGATGGTCTTTTGTGACCTAGGCTAAGTGATATTGATATTTTTAAATAACGTTCATTAAGAATGTTAGTGCCATATTGGCCTGTATAGTTTAATGAAACCATGGTTAGTATATGTTAAGGCCATCAGGGTGATGAATAGCAGTTGTTGGATTGCAACTAAGTAAATGATTCATCTGGTAATAGGAACCATTTCTTCTGTTCCTGTCAGAAATCTTCAGTCATAAAATTCTAATGTACTCTCTCTCCAGATAAATGCATTCAAATGAAATTGATATCTCTTTGATCTCCATCGATTACGAATACTAGATGGTATGACAAAAGCGCCATTTGAGGATTGGTGTATCTTAATATGTTCCATAGATTACTTCCATGCCTGATCAGTATGGAGGTTTAATGCATGGAACCACAAGGATATTCCAATGGTCATACGGTATTAAAGTCAACTAATGGTATTCAAAGATGATATCCAGAATGGAATTGTCTAAGTAAGTGTCTCTGATTAAGAAATCCGTGGACTCATAACATAAATGTGTCACTCATTTGACACCAGTAAGGATGGATGAACTAGAGCCTGAGAGTTGGAAAATCTCTGTAACCTCCTTGTATCTTAATTATCTTCTCCTAAGACTACCCTATTTACCTCCCGAGAGACAAGTAGAGTTAAGATTAACATCCCGCTTAGGGTTGGAGTGTTGTAAGATCTCCGTGTTGATCATGGAATAATCGAAACCCTGATTAAGTAAACTTTAAGATAAGAGATTCATATAGCCTAACTCGATATTCCGAGAGTTTGATAAGAAAGACGGTTCATTTTGCTTATGCATTCATTACCGCAACCCTATTTTAACAACGATTAAGAATCACCATCAACTACCCAGGATCGTTGAGTTATTCAACTAGCTATAAGGATTAACTACTCCTTAAGATTAGTTTTAAGCAATGGTTAGGATAACCATCCCACCTTAAGATAAGCTTTTCTATAATAATTGATATGTAAGTATTAAGTCTGCTCCTTTGGAGACCTTGTATAGATGGAATGTTAAACATCTATTGTTAGATAGAGAATTGGTAAGTCCAATTATCAGGATCTGAAAGTTGCCTAGGAAACAACAAATAAGATCATACAAATCCATAATCGATTGTAAGTTGCCAGTATATGGCAGGAAATCAAGGATTTATGAAAATAGCAACCCTCCTAAGTTCTGGTTAAAAGATAAGGTTCAACAAAAGATAACACCCTAGAAGGGTGTGCCGAGTTGTAATTTTCAGGTTAGTTAAGCTCGGAATATATAAAGTCATTCGAAGGATTCGAATGTATCAAGACTAAATAGCTTATGAACTAAGACCTAATTTAGGAGCTTGGTGGAACGCGCAATGTGACCCACACTAATGATTTAGCGACGTGTCACCAAGAAATCGAAAAGCACTATCACATAATGATATGCAGATCTATGATAGTATGAGCAACCTATGTCGATTGAGAATCGACAGGTTAAGGAGCTCCAAAAGAAAGTATGCACCTATTGTATAGGTCAACTAGGATACCCTTAGAGGCCCAATTATACTATGGAAGTTAAATCCATGATACGATAGAAAGTACTTCCTTTACTTTAAGCAAATATCGAGGTCGAGATTTCTTTTAAGGGGGTGAGGATGTAACACCTCGAAAAATCACGTCCAATGAAGTATTGACACGTGTAATAAACCCTAATGAAGTCAAACGTTGAATTCAAGGGACTAATTTTTCGAAAAATCGAAAGCTTTGATTATGAAAGAACTGGAAGTATTATCATACCTAAAATAAGTTTCTAAATAACCTTTTATGGTTTTATATTCACAAATGAGCCACTTGTTAATCAAGTGTAGCCGTTTATGTAATTAATTGAAAGTTTGCGCAGAAAAGGGTTAAAAGCGTCAACATGTTAAAATCTTACCTCTGAGTGACCTTTTAACAAACCGAGAGCCTCATGATATTTGATTATACTCTCGGGATTGCCAATCATTGGCCACCCAAGGCTTTTATGCCCAAAAGTGAAGTTACGCGCAACTTTGCAAGTATAAGGGACTAAAAGTGTCAATATGTTTAATTATACCTCTGAATGACCTTTTATCGATCCCGAAGCATTATGATGTTTAATAATACTTTCAAGAATGCCTAATATGAATTAGATGAGGCTTCAATGCTATTAAATGATGAGTTACGCAAGTTTGCGCATTAGAAGGACCTAAAGCGTCAAACTGCTAAAGTATACCTATTCGTATGTTATCGGACCTTCCGGAATATGACCATGAGATAAACATACCCTATTTACCCTTAATATAGCTTAGATTTAGGCTTAGAGGTGTTTGGTGCGCAAAAATAAGCTTTTAAGTCATGCAGGGACTAAAAGTGTCAAAAAGCGCACAAGTTTGCGTTTACGCGCATATCTTACATTCTGAATATCCCCGGACACCCAAAAATTTATGTAAGCACTAAAATATTTTATTTTAGTGTTTGGCTTGATAAAATTCCATTCGTCGTGTTGTTTGGATCGTTTTTCGCGTCCGTCCGTGTTTCGTCGTAATTAACCGAACAACGTGACCGTACGACCAAACGAACCGACATCCGGCATGTTTTTGAGCATGTTTCATGTTCTCTATGCTTAGGCATCATTATAGAGCCTTAAAAATGGTTTAATGGGCCTTAGATGTGTCGGAAATAGCATTTAGAAGTGCAGGGGCTAAATCTGTCAACAAGTGAAAATTTCAGAGTGCTGACCAGGTCCTTACGGACCGTAAGGCTGGACCCTTACGGTTCGTAAGCAGTGCCCAGATGCAAAAACTCGGAAATGTTGTCTGTTTAGCCCTTCAAACGACATGTATTGCCCTTTTTCACTTCCATGCGCGTCCCCTACTAATTTTAGGGCTTAGGGACATGTGTTAATGATCAGGGATCACTCTTAGACTTAGTTGTCATCATCAAAATGGATCAAGAACACTATAAATAGCCCCATTGTTGCAAGACTTGATCACTCATTCATTCCTTCATCTCCTGATCATTTCTGGAACTCAAGACCTCCTTCTAAGCTTCCCTAGTAGTGCATAGGACCTTGGTAAGTCTACTTAACCTTCCCTAATCATGTTTTGCTTAGTTATTAGCTTAAAAGTCAAACCGTCATAATTAACGGTTGACTTAGCGATTAATCATTAATGGTCCAGTGATTAGTCGAATTGAAGGTACTTATAAGTTGGTAATTATGTGGGCAATAAACCCTTAAAAGGGCACCCTCAGATTCCCACTCTAACTAGATCAAATGTCGGGTCAAAGTTGTTTAGAAAAAAGTCAACATAAGCTTAATTTGCAAATTAACATGTAATTAGCAATGTAGAAGGCATGTAACCTATTTTATCACTCATATAACTTGGTAATAAGTATAAGAACTGATCTAAGCTTGTTTGATCCGACAATTTTCTGTTTAGACCCGATTCGGAACCGAAAGTCGCAAAACTTTGACTTTTGCTTTGACTTCAGTTCTGACCCTATTTAGATAGGTTTAGAAATGTCTTAGGGCTTCCTTAGGACCAGGTTACATGTTGGTATAACCCTCTGTGCTTGGTTCGTTGATTGCCCCATTCGTTTACGCGTTTCCGTTAAATGCTTAATGTTGACCATAATGCCCTTTTGACCATAAAATGAGAATTTTGGAAATATGAAAGGACATTAATCTTTACTACTGATTTATAAACATGTCCCTAAAATTTCACATCAGTTGATGGTCTAGATTAGGAGTTATGCTCATTAGCGTAATTATAACGCCTTTTAGTAATTAAACGGCGCAATTAGCATAAAGCCTATCTAAACCCAATTTTTGACACCAAACCTTTTACCCACTGATGTAATATAATATTTTGAGATTTTTAAAGATTTTTAATTATTTTTAAACTGATCAAAACCTAGGGTTATCGCCTTAATTCGGTAAATACCGATTATGCCCTTTTAGGCCATAAAATAAGTTTTCAAGCCCTTTTGATACCAATCCAATTGACACAGATTTTATATAATAAATAAAGTATTTTGAACTTTATAACCTGATCAGAAAACTTAGATTTCATATATAACCCGGAAATCGCTTAAAATGGCTTTTTAAAGGGTATTAAACGCATAGTTTGGGTTTAAAACCATTTTGCCACATAAGGCCTATTACCAACTGATATGACCTATTCAAATAAGTTATTTTACTGATGTATTCGGACCCGAATCTCAGAACTTCATTTAATCTCTTTTATAATCTTTCAAATGACCAAAATACCCCTACGGGGCTTATTTTGAGATTAAACTCGTTTTGGGCATAATGGAAGATATCATACTGATGTCGCAACATATTTAACGCATATTAACTTAGGAAACCTGTATATGACTCTTATGGATACCCGTTACGTCTCTTACGCGTTCGGTTCGGTTTATGTAACTAGTTTGCATAAGTTAGCCGAAACGGGTCAAACCCTATCATTTTTATCTCAAAATCCAGAAGGTGTTTAGATTACCCATATGATACAAGTCTTCAAACTTGTCGGGTCTAAAACACATTCTAAACCGGTCTTCGCCTTATCATGCGTTTGAACCGTATCTTTCTTTAAAAACTAATCGGTCTAAGTTTAGGCTTAATTAAAGACCCGTTAGTATTCTAATTGGTTAGTTATACCATCATTCCAGACTAGAGCCTTCCGGTAAATTGTACCTACGCTTACTTAAGTGAATATGGCTGAGTTATTATAATTCTTGCTATTTAAGACAGGAGCTAGCTCAGGTAAATACTCTTAACTTATTTTCCCTATACGGGCTTGGGATACGGTATTATAATAATACCGCTTGGTCGGGTATTGAATGTTTAATCGTATTCTGATTAAATTATTGAGGTAACCCGTTTTAATCTGTATTGTTTGAAATAAAAGCCTTTAGGGGTTAATGACCATGTCCCGGATATCCTTGACATCATTGTATTATAAAATGGCCACGACTTATGCACGGGATGTAGGCATACACCTGACAGTGCATAAGGGAAACGGTATCCCACTCTCTTGTGGGCTGAAGAAACACTAGATAAATGGTCGGAACCAAGATATCTAGGGGGTTTGAATCCGCATAAAAGGTTAGTTTCCTCTCGATTGATTCAGGTACAACCGATCTTCTTCTCCGATAATTCTGCAAAAAAAGAGCACCGTTAGCCTCGCCAAGGGGAGAAGAGGGTTCTCTCCTTGACCCAACTCCGGTGTGAGAATAAGTACGGGTAATGAAGAAGAAGATGTATTTGAGAAGTGTGTGTAACTTGAATTCATACCTGGGTTTTTTCTCATATTTATAGCCGGGAGTCGTTTAGGCAGGAAAACCCGTTAGTGAAAAGTTGACGGAAGATGCTAACCCTGTAAGCGGTTACATATCCTTCCGTCAAGCTCTTTGATTCGACGTGAGAGCACACGGATCGTGGCTTAGATCGAAGGCTGGGGATTTGCCACGTGTAAAGTGATCAAGTGGAGATTACTCTCCAATCACATGCTTTCGTTGTGATTTCAGGGATGCCTGAGATAATGACACGTGTCCAGACGGTTACAACCGCCTTGGTGGTGCACGATTGTACTTCTTCTGGAAGATTATTGCTATAATCTGGTGTGGCACCTTACCGTGTGGAACAGCTGAATGAACAAATCCCAAGTCTGGGTAAATAGTATCCAAGTCTGGATATTTAAGCGGGAGTATTTATTTTAGGATTTTCATCCTTTGCTAACGGGAGAAGGCGCAAGGATTTATGATTTCCTTTGGGCGCGCAAGTGTTGACTGTTGACTGTTCTTTAAGTCTTTATTTGTGAGACCAGTGCGCGACCGTGCAAGGTACAAGGCTGAAAAGTAAGGTTGTGGTATGGTCCCAAGCATTTATTATGAGGTTTTTGGGACCTTACCCCTTCATGGGCCTATACTTGTGGTGTGTCTGTTAATTTTGACTCGGTTTCTACATCGGGCCCTGAACGTACAACGAACATGTAAATCTGTATACAAGATTATAAATATGATTGTCCCAAGTATAAAAGATTAATTTTGCCTTGAGCATTTTAATCAAAGTGTCAAAATATTTTCGTGCCTTGTGCACCTAAACCAATTTTCATAAACATTTCCAAATGAGTCGGTTGAGTGTATTTACCAGTGAAAACTGACGTATTTTCAAAAGTCTAAGTGACAGGTACAAGTAAGTGATAGGCTGGAGGCTGCTCAGGATGTTAATAAGGAATCTTGCAAGTTCTAGGCGTCTAAAGTCTGTTGAACAATGTTTATGTTTTAAGATCCGCCTGTGGATCCTTTACTTTCCGTTGTAATACTTGATATTACTTTATATTCGGATTGTAATATATTTATCTTTTGCTTCCGCTGTGCATTGATATATTGTGTTATTTGACTATGATGATATCAACTACGTCACGATACTCCCCTACCGGGCCCACCGGTCAAACGGGGAAATATCGGGGTGTGACACACAAGTCAAACATTTACTAACGTAAGTTGCTATGTTGGCCTTCATGCTAGGCCACCAGTACGTAGTCTTTAAGTCGTGGTACATCTTATCCGAACCAGGATGCACTGAGTAACGAGACTTATTCGCTTCATCCATCACAAGCTCACGTAAGTTTCCATAAAGTGGAACCCAGATGCGCCTCGTCTTCCTTTTGTTCTAATCATTTCCTTGATCCTCGTAGGGACTCGGCCCTGATATTCTTTGCTTTCAATGCTTCAACTTGAGCTTCTCGTATCTGAGTAGGAAGACTAGATTGGATGGTCAGTTGTAACGCACGCACTCGCTTAGGTGTAGCATCCTTTCGACTGAGGGCATCGGCCACAACATTGGCTTTTCCCGGATGGTACTTGATTGCGTACTCGTAATCATTCAAAAGCTCGACCCATTGACGTTGTCGCATGTTTAACTCCTTTTGCTTGAATATATGCTCTAGACTCCTGTGATCGGTGTAAATGGTGCACTTGGTACCGTACAGGTAATGTCTCCATATCTTAAGAGCAAAAACCACTGCTCCTAACTCCAAGTCATGCGTAGTGTAGTTCCTTTCGTGGACCTTAAGTTGACGTGACGCATAAGCAATGACCTTGTCACGTTGCATCAACACGCAACCAAGTCCTTGGATGGACGCGTCGCAATAAACCACGAAATTGTTTGTGCCTTCAGGCAGTGAAAGAATTGGTGCACTACAAAGTCTATCTTTTAAGTGCTGAAACACGGATTCCTGTGCATCACCCCAACGATAGATGACACCCTTCTGAGTTAGTGAGGTGAGAGGTTACGCAATCTTGGAGAAATCCTTGATGAATCTTCTGTAGTAGCCTGCCAATCCCAAGAATTGGCGGATTTCTGTTGGTGTACGAGGTGCAGGCCAATTCCTGATTGAGTCAACCTTAGATGGATCAACGTGGATCCCATCCTCATCCACCACGTGGCCTAGAAAATGGACTTCACGAAGCCATAAGTCACATTTAGTGAATTTAGCGTACAGTTGTTCCGTCCGAAGAAGTTCCAAAACGAGTCGCAGGTGACGCTCATGTTCCTCCCGACTCTTGGAATAGATCAGGATATCATCGATGAATACAATAACGAACTTATCCAAGTAAGGCTTGCACACTCTGTTCATAAGATCCATGAAGACCGCATGTGCGTTCGTCAACCCAAAAGGCATAACCAGAAACTCGCAGTGCCCATAACGAGTTCTAAATACTGTTTTGGAGATATCCTCATCTCGGACTCTCAGTTGATGGTAGCATGACCTCAGGTCAATCTTTGAGTAGAAACTCGACCCTTGCAACTGGTCGAATAAGTCATCAATGCATGGAAGAGGATAGCGATTCTTCACAGTCACCTTGTTGAGTTCGCGATAGTCAATACACATTCTGAAGGTACCGTCTTTCTTCTTCACAAATACTACTAGGGCTCCCCAAGGCGAAGAGCTAGGACGAATGAAGCCCTTATCCAACAGCTCTTGTAGTTGCGTAGATAGCTCTTCTAATTCTGAGGGGGCTAAGCGATAAGGTGCACGAGCTATTGGTGCCGCTCCAGGAGCTAGCTCGATTTGAAATTCGACTTGACGATGAGGCGGTAGACCAGGTAATTCCTCAGGAAATAACTCTGGAAGGTCGCGTACAATAGGAATGTCTTCTATCTTCTTCTCCTTCGTGGAGATGTCGGTAACGAGGGCTAGAACGGCAGTGTGACCCTTTCGCAAACACTTCTGGGCCTTAAGAAAAGAGATGATTACTACGACTGCACCACTCTTATCGCCATGGATTATGAGTGGTGTTTCACCAGAGCGGGGGATACGAACAACCTTTTCCTAGCAAAGAATTTCTGCTTGATGCTGAGATAACCAATCCATACCAATGACAACGTCGAAGCTACCCAGAACGATAGGAATGAGGTCGATAGAGATGGTGTGACCAACAAGAACCAGATTACAACCCTTAACTACGTGTGTGGCCTCTAAACTTTTACCATTAGCTAGCTCTACACTGTGCTTGGTGCTCAAAAGTGTTGGGGTACGCTTAAGCATCTGACTAACTTTTAAGGACACGTAGCTAGTATCGGCACCCGAATTAAATAAAACAGTAACATAAAGGTCGTCTAGTAGGAACTTACCCGTCACAACATTGGGATCATTCCTTGCTTCACCCTGGCCAATCACAAATACACGCCCCCTGGCACCATTGCCATCGTTGTTGCCCCCATTGTTACCATTCCCCTGATTATTGTTGTTGTTGATCTGATTCCGGTTCAGTTAGGGACAGTCTCTCTTGAAGTGGCCTTCAGCACCACATTGAAAGCACCCTTTGTTGTTACCTTGTTGTTGCTGCTGCTGCTGGCGTTGGTTTGGTGGGGCTTGTTGTTGCTGCCGATTCTGATTCGCGGGATGCTGACTCCTACAATCCCTTGCAATGTGACCAGGCTTGTTGCACCGATGACAGTTGCCTCTACTACATGGTCCGTTGTGGTGCAAGTTACAGCGATTACACTTGGGGTGATTCCCCTTGTATCCACCCTGCCCTTGACTTCCAGAGGACTGCTGACTGGGGCTCCTATAGTCCTCAGTCCTTCGCTGCTGTGACTGAAACATAACAGAAGTCGAACCCTTGCTTGAATTTCCATCCCACTTGCGCTTGTTGTCGCTAGGAGCCTCTGAAGTAGCTGTAGCACTGATACGCTTGGGTAGTTTGTTTTGCTCAACTGCCTGATCTGTGAGCCAGGTTAGCCGCAGTCACATGGCTCTGAATTTCTGGTACAAGGCCCTTGAGGTACAGCTCAATACGCTTGATAGGAGGATCCACCATAGTAGGACACAAGATAGCTAATTCATTTGATCTCTTCGTGTATGCCTCGATTTCAGACCCCGTCATTTTCAAATTGAAAAATTCTACCTCTAGCTTGTGGATGTTATCCCGACTACAATACTCCTCTTTGATCAGCTCTTTGAAGTCATTCCATGGGGTGGCATTAGCAACCGCCAGCCCTAACAGTTGAACCTGTGCCTTCCACCAGGTTAACGCAGCGCCTTTGAGTGTTCCAGTAGCAAACTTTACCCTACGAGCCTCAGGACATTCACACATCTCGAAGACAGATTCGAGCTTCTCGAACTAGTGGAGGAGACCTACAGCTCCTTCTGTACCACTGAAGGTATTAGGTCTACAGTCCATAAAGGTCTTGAACGTACACACGGGAGGCTGAGCAGGCTGACCTATCGCGCGAGAAAGAAAAGACAAGATTAAGCACGAGGCTTGGTTCGCGAGAGTAGGATCTAAACATCCTAGGATAGGTCAAAATGGCAGGTTATACCTCCTGCAGGGACAGCTGCGAGTGCCTCAGCAACTCGTTCATTGATTAGAGCCGTCAGCTGGGCTTGAGTCAAGTTCAGACGTCCACTCACGATCTTCGCATCGAAGGAAACACAAGTAAGAAAGGTGTCATAAAAATGCGTAAGTGTGGAGTGACAGAAAAGAGCAAGCACGCAAGGTTCAAGCAACCATTGTTACACTAACGAAGCATGTCATGATCAATGCACCACTTAAACTAACAGGCATGCAATACAGTTACAAACCATATCACCTATTGTGTTGAGTCTTGCACGTGGAGCGAAGTGTCGTTGTGGATCGTTGAGCACTGTACAGGTTATAGTCTGGTTTTGTCAAAAAGCTTTTCCCCTTTTTAAACCGAGTTCACTATAACCAATGGCTCTGATACCAACCTGCCACACCCCCAAAATCCACACGCGGAGTATCACTGCAGGGAGCGTGACATGACCAGGATTAAGCCACCAATCATACTGAACGATATAGTAAAGTAAAAGAATGTCCAACCACTCAATGTCCATGCTACACAACGACTCTTCCCCAAGCAAGCTCCTGCTTAACCTAGTGACCTGCAAAGCATGTAGTAACGAGTCAACAACAAAGTTGAGGGAGTTCACAGTTGGTTGACCATTTTAGAGTTGTTCAAAAAACATAGTTTATTCTTAACCGGCTATCTAGCCATGGGGATTACCCCATAGTTTCGAAAACGTTCATTTGTTAATCCATTTTCACTTCGGCCATTCCAGCCGTGGGGGCTACCCCATGTTCTCAATCTTCGTCTATCCAGCCCGGCACTTCGGCCGTGGGGGCTACCCCATGTTTAAACTACCAGACTCGTTACCATATCGACTACTAACATTCGTCATGTTTATGTGCCCTCGTCAATGTCTATCATCATTGACGTGCCTAGTCCATTAGTCCAGGCCCGTCCTCTGCGACACGGTGTGAGGTTTGGTAAACCTAATAGCGCTATTTAACTAATGACCCGTTCGCCATTGGCCTCGGCGATTAAGTCGATACAAAAGGAGGGACTTCGTTGATAGAGTTCTAGTCTAGTAAATCTAAATTCATCTCAACAGGATGAGGAATCTACATTCCTGAACACGTCCCTTCAGAACGAGGAAATCCCTATTCCTTAACCCATTCCCAAACCCACCGGGAATTACCATGCTTTGTAGAAGAGTGTGAACTCACCTTAGGTTAGCTCGGCATATACACAAAAGGTCAATTGAGCTGCTAGTGGTCAACCACGTCCTAACATGGTTACCATACAAGTCAGGTCTAGGTTCAAGTAGTGCACATAAGTTTTACACATAACTAACAGGTTACTAGCACATAACGATAATGGAATACACAAAGAACACATTAAACAATAATTGTTAAGTATACACATGAAGCCCAAACATTACTCGGCCCAACAAGTTGTGCGATCCGCACAACCTTGTGCGATCCACAACATGTTGGCGATCCAACTTAAACCCGGCCCAAACAACTAGAAAGCCCAAATATACATACACGGCCCAAATAATAACAACGTTGATCTTGTGCGGTCCGGATGGACTTGTGCGACTGAGAAGTCCTTGTGCGATCCGGATAACTTGTGCGACTGGGTTGGGCCATTCGGCCCAATGACATATATTAAGTCTAACTATTGTGTGTGGCCCAAGACTTGTGCGATCATACATATCCTGGTTGTACCCTGTGCTTTATGTGATTGTACCAAATCTTGTGCGACTAGCCCTTGTGCGATCCTACAACTTGTGTGCTCAGAACTTGTGCGTTCCGATCTTGTGCGATTCGTTTTATTATCTGACAATTATGCTAATCGGTTATATTGTTTCCTTTTATGCAATATGCCAATTAATTCAAACAGTTTCTATCTAAACAATTAATCGATTAAATCAAACAATCATCATTAATTCATATGAACCCTAATATCCTAACAACTCATCATCATCTTCATCGAATTAACAGTAGGGTTAACACCAAAATGCTTAACTCAACCTACAATAACTCTTGACAAAACATACTAATCATCCGAATCCAATTACACCATAGTCGATTAACATGTTTTTCAGTTTTATATCATCATTCAAATCATAACATCATCAAACCCTATATTGATCCGAATATACTACACATGTGTGCCGGTTATATGAACGCCAAAACTTAACAGTTTACATCACAATCAATCACATATCATCCCTAAATCCTCATGTAAAACATATAGATCACAACATCATGTAACATACAATTAGTAGTTAAAACACTAACCGATTAGAGAGAGAGAGAGAGAGTAAGGATTGATCTGAACACAAAAGCTTCGATGGAGAGGGGTGTGTTGCCGTCGGCTTTGAGAGGGAGAGAGAGTAGGGTTTGTGTTTAGAGTGTTTAGCCAACAATGAGGAGTATACCCCCTCCTCATGAGGTTATGCACATCAATGGAATGGGACGAACCCACACTAAATGTAGGCCGAGAAAGGTGTGAAGCAAAAAGCCCAAAGGCTTGTGCGATTGGGTTAGAATTGTATGTTGTGCGACCGCATCACATAAACATATAACATATATTACACAATCCACATAACACAATATCATAACATTCCATTAAATCAATGCATCACATAATCACATAACGTTCAGACATGTTACATCAAAGCACACAAGAGTTCTAAAACACGAGTTGTCACAGTATCCTTACATGGAGTTCCACTCGCCATTATATCGGATAGAGATAGTCGCTTCACTTCACATTTCTGGATAAGTTTCCAAGAAGCAATGGGGACACGATTGAATTTAAGTACAGCTTACCATCCTCAAACAGACGGACAAAGTGAAAGGACGATTCAAACCCTGGAAGACATGCTCAGGGCATGTGTGATAGATTTTGGTGGAAACTGGGATGACCACCTACCCTTAATTGAATTCTCCTATAATAATAGTTACCATTCAAGCATTGAAGCTGCCCCATTTGAAGCACACTGTATGGACGAAAGTGCAGAACTCCAGTTTGTTGGGCAGAAATAGGAGAAAGCCAATTATCAGGTCCCGAAATCATACAAGAAACCACCGACAAGATCACTCAAATCAAGGAAAGACTGAAAACGGCTCGAGATCGCCAGAAAAGTTATGCAGACAATCGACGCAAGCCACTGGAATTTCAAGTCAGATATAAGGTACTCTTGAAAGTTTCTCCTTGGAAAGGAGTAGTTCGGTTGGTAAGAAGGGAAAACTAAGTCCAAGGAACGTAGGACCATTCCCAATAATCCAGCAAGTTGGACCAATCGCCTATCGCCTACAACTATCAAAAGAGCTAGCTGGGGTACATGACGTATTTCATATATCCAACCTCAAGAAATGTCTATCTGATGAATCCCTAGTAGTACCTCTTCAAGATGTAGAGGTAAATGAAAAGTTAAAATTTGTTGAGAAGCCACTACAAATAGAAGACAGAAAGGTCAAATTTCTCAAGCACAAAAGACTAGTACTTGTCAAAGTCAAGTGGGATTCGAAGAGAGGACCTGAGTACACATGGGAACTGGAATCAGAAATGAAGCGAAAATATCCCTACATGTTCCAGTAAATCTCGAGGACGAGATTTTTATTAAGGTGGGGAGGATGTAACAACTCTCATTAAAATTATTACTTCTTAATTTATTTTGTTCATTAGGAAACCCTAATTGAGACCCCCAATAAATATTGCACAAACCCTAAAATTTTCAGAACAATCAGAACTAGAATCAGGGCTCCTAAAACTCAGGGGGGGGGGGTATTCCCCCATTGACGATTATCATCACAGTTTGTTTTAGAAATCGAAATTCGTTAAACCGTCGACTCACCCAGGCTACAAACAGACGTGGCTACCCTATGCTAGAGGGGGTGCCCTCGCGCCACGCGACAGGCTCTCGCGCCACGCGAGGGAGCCGGTTTTTCAGTATAAATGCAAGGCATTGGCACTTGAATTTTGGCGTTGGTTCGACGTAAAAATTCATTTCGTACGTTGAGATATTGTCTGTTTACTTCAAAACACACACACAGCATGAAATTCTGCCGCGATAACAGGGTAATAACTCGATCACTGCTATGATTTAATGTCTGATCGATAGAAACCAATCCGATGGATGTTTAAGTGCTGCTCGTATTTGGGCTATACTTTGTCATTCGTCGTGAGGGTTTCAATCTCATGAGTTGTCGTAAAAGTTGTATTAAGTTACTGACCTAGTTTTTCGTGTGCATTGTTATTTGAAATTATGATAACAAGGCTAAATCAGTAGGCTAAACGCTGCCCGTCTAAATCTGCAATGTGAGTCATTCTCTTTTTATCAAATTGTTTTCCCAAAACTCTATTTGTTTTCAAAGTTATAATTACAGGGATTAAGTCTTTGTAATCTTCAATTACTGCCGATATGTGGGGTTTTGTATACATTACTTGATACCCGTCACCATTGGACATCGGGTTAGACAATGGGTGATCTGACCATAGTCACAGATATTGTCGAGTGACAAATACCGATTTGGGGTAATTGGTTGATAGAAACAATGTAATCACCCTTAATACTGTATATTATAACCCTGTGTCGTTTTGTGAAACTTGAGTGACTCGCCAGTATTTCCCTGCTGATAAAACCTTTTTAAAACATGTTTCAGGTGATATGCTGTGATCCAGAAAAAGTGTCGTGTAGCACTGCAAGCTTGAAGAAGTGGCTTAATAAAATAAATAAACATGTTTTTTTGTAAAATAGGGGGATTTCCTAGTGAAATCACCTTTATTGTAAATTAGGGGTGTTATCCCCAAATGTGTGAAATAAAATAAATTGGGCATTTTCAAGTTTTAAAAGATCCTGTTAAAATTCCGCTGCCAACATATTAATTACCACGGGTTTTCTGTCCCGCGGCTCCTGAAACGGGTAAAACCGGGCCGGGGGCCGTGACACTGACCCTTTGATTGAATACTATTTTCGCTGCAAATTAATTCTAATAAATCATGAATTTTATTGTTTTATTGATCAAATCACACCCTCATATCCCAACAATGTTTATTGTTGAGTTCGATAATTCCGCACTTACAATAAGCATGCGATTTAGAACAAATAAATAAAGACCCAACCATTATGTATGAAGATCAGATCATAGAAGACTACATCAAAGCTGACATTTTGAAGCACTCCTTAGCAATGTTTTTTTCTTAAACTATGATTTGCAAAAGAATGGAATATCCAGATTGCATCAAGTAGTTGGCATAGAAGATCGGACTTCGCGGGCTAAAAGATGTAAATTAGTTTGAGGGGGAGCATTATATACGATATATCCTTTTTCCCTTGACTAAGTTTTTGTCCTACTGGATTTTCTTGGTAAAGTTTTTAATGACTTAATTGTCCCGACAAAACTAGTTTATCTTATATGTATCGAAGTATGTTGTCAATAATCTATGCATTATAATAAAGCAAAACAAACTTTGGCCACTTGGCATTCACTTAAACCACTAATTGTCACCTGTCATCCTATAAATGATTCTTGAATCAAAATGAGCGCTAAAACCACAAAAGGCTTCTCCGCTCTTTTTCTCATCTCTCACACGATGCATCTTATTTCACCTTCCTTTAGCCATACGATTCAAACCCAAAAAATTAAATGGATGCTTCCTTTCAACCGTTCCATTGAAAAACCCCTGAATCTTCCATTGCATCGCATTTGTTTACTCCAATTAAGAAATCGCATCCATTGCATCTTATATATTTACATGTATGGTTGTTTCTCAATCTAGACTGCTCTAAACCTAACATTCTTTCATGATTCATTTTTTAAGTATGATTATTTGTGATCGATCCTCAGAAAATAACGGTCATTTATCCGATTTGTAGGTCAATGAACTTGTGTTAAAGAGATTAGTTTGATTCAGCTGAATTTTTTAGATTTGGTTATGTGTTAATTAAAGATATTAGATCTATGTGTATTTTTGACCTATTTTTTGTGGATTACAATATGTTTTTTTGGGTAAATGTAGCACCAACAATGGTGGTCTTCTTGGTCGCTAACGATTACAGTACCTGTGCAATTTCAAACTTAGTGTCTTTTAAATCACTGTAAGTCCCTCTTTTTGTTTGCTCTGTGATTTCTACCATATTCACTGAATTTGTTTTGATTTAAGTATATTAATTGTTTGAATTTATTATATTTTTGCCTTTCCTTTTTAGCTAAACTTTTATCATCCTCTAGCTTTCATATTCTGAAGATTTGGTTGCATGTTATATAAAAGTATGTGTGTTTGCTTATGGTTGTTGCATAGAAGAGAGAGCCTTGTGTATTTTAATTTGGTTGTCTCTTTTTCATTTTAGATTAAAAGTGCACATTGTGATGGCCATAGTTATGTCCTATAGTACTGTCTTATGTGATTGGGGTCATTTATGCGGTTAGATCATGTTAGAAACTGAGTTTCTTTGTTTGCAAATAAGTATTGATAATCACAATAATATTCACAAACTGGGAGTCATCATCAGTAATTGTTTTTTATTAATCATCAAAGATTCAAATGTTTTACAACTCAATTGACTCTACAGACTCCCCCGTCAACTGATCACTGATGTGTGTAAAATTCAACATATAAATTACATCAATGAGGCATAAAACTAACCCTTTTTAGTACTAATGTTGGAAAAAGTGTGCTTTTGTCTTCCTTTTGTATTTTCAGGGTTAAATGAGTGTAAATGAACAAAAGGAGTAAATATGCAGCAAAATCTAACATAATTACAAGAAAAGGAATAAACGTGGGATGCCCGACCCCTCGACAGCATCTACCCAAGCAAAAACAAGCAAACAGAAGGCTGAACACGCCCCTATGCCCAGCGGACACGGGGGCGTGCTCAGGTGTCTACAGAAAAGACAAAGTTGTAAAAGCTTCTATTTCCCGACACGGGGGCGTGCCCAGCCAACACGGCCATGGTCAATGCTAAGATTCGCAGAATCTAAGCAAATCTTGATAGTACAGATACGCTTCTAAACACGCGGCCGTGCCCTGCGAACACGGGGGCGTATGGAGCTAATGCAGACAAAATGCAGTTAATGAAGAAAGAGAAAGTGGATGGACACGGGGCCGTGTCTAGCGGATACGGGGTCGTGTCTGGGCTTCTGTGCAGGCTATAAATAGAGGTGTTTGGTTCACTTCAAAAGCATCCCTTGGCAAACCACCTCTCTCACACTTCACCCACACTCCACAACCATCACAACCCACATCCACCACCATCATCCATCATCCATCATAGAGTGTGTGTAGTAGTCTCGGGATCCAATATTGATAGTAAGAGTTCTTGACAATCAAAGGCCATGTTTGCCTAAGTCGCTTACATCACTTGGTGAAGACAAGCATTTAGTGTAATACTTTTGTTTTTTAATCTTTTCACACTTTTTAATTGGTTTTGTATTAATGACTTTAATAACTAGTTTCTTATGTTGAAGGTGAAACTTCCTTATCATTTGTCTGTGGTGTCTTGGCATTATTTTACTGTCTATATAAAATAAAAGATCTACACTATTCATATCTCTACGGTCTATATAGAGATATGTTGGCTACCTGGTCGGGGGTTAAGGGAATGGTTTGGTAAGGTTCTTGCCTTGTTCAGTGTATTGATCCTGCAAGAACCTGGGTCAAGCTTACTAGGACCGCCTTCAATACCCACTGGTATTGAATGGCGGGGGTGCGAATGGCTTGATCCCCTCATATGTATCCCTGCTGACTCAAACCACTTAGCCGAGGTGTAACACCTCGAAAATTCACGTCCTATAATGTGTTGACACGTGTCATAGGTTTGAACGTGTGAAAGAATGTTATAAAAGGATTAAAGTTGACAATCACGGAAAGTATGTGAATATACGAGTTCTAAATGTCAACAGTGAATAATTATATTGTATATTAACCATACATGATGCTCAAACCTTCAAACGAATAAATCACGGATCATACGAAGCTAAATATAAAAGAAAGTGAGAGATTACAAACTACAGGGGTTAAATGTGTCAACATGTTTAAGTTATACCTCTGAGTGACCTTTTGACAAACCCGAAGCTTTGTAACGGTTAATTATACTCACTAGAATGCATGATATAAATTTCATAAAGTTTCGTTATCATATGAGCAAGTTGTGATCAAATTCGTATGCGAGGGGTTAAAAGCGTCAACGATGAACTTTAGGACTTTTCGGGTGACAATAAAGTTAACCGAGGACTAAACAAAATGGGTAAATGTCTTAAAGCCCTTAAACATCAATTTGGAGGGCTCAAAATGCAAGAAAAGGAAGTCTAAGCAAAGTTTGAAGAGCCAAGGATCAAAACATAAAAATCTAAAAAGTTGATTTGGTGCAGGAGGGCTTCGCGCGGAGCGAGACCCAGGGGGGTCCTTCGCGTCACGCCTAGGCTTGTCTGATCCAAATTCTTTGGTTTCTTGTCTGCCTTTGCCATTGTAATCGACTTTTATCCGATTTTCCTCATCTTGCTTGACCCCTAAACAACCCCTAGACACTTAGGGACACTTGTGGATGAGTTGTGGTCAGTTGTAGACTTGTGTGTCAACAATCCATGGTGATTAAAGCACTATAAAAGGCCATGAAGTTGCAACTCATTCTTCACACCTTTCTCTTGCCTTCCTGACCATTTTTGGAGCTCAAGACTTCTCTCAAGTGATCTCTGGTCGTTCATAGGACTCTTGTAAGTTTGCTTAACCTTTCTTAGTTAAGTTTTTGCTTAGTTAAAGCTTAAAAGTCAAACCGTCGTAATTAACGATTGACTTTAAGATTAATCACTAATGGTCCAGTGATTAGTCGAATCAAAAGTAGTTATAAGTTGGTAATTATGTGGGTAATAAACCCTTAAAAGGGTTCCCCCTGATTCCCACTCTAACTAGGTCAAATGTCGGGTCAAACGTGTTAATAAAATGTCAACAGGATACTTGGTTTCTAATTTATGCATGATTAGCAATGTAGAACACATACAACCTGTTTGATCATTAATATAACTTGGTAATTAGTGTAAGAACATGTCTAAACATGTTCAACCCGACAATTTTCTGTTTAGACCCGGTTCGGAACCGAAAGTCGCATAGTTTGACTTTTGCTTTGACTTTCCGTTCTGACCCGTTTAGGCATGTTTTAGAAATTCCTCAGAGCTTTAATTGGACTAGGTTACATGCTAGTATAACCCTCTGTGATTATACACCTTGGTTCATTAGTTATCCAATTAATATGCATGATTCCGTTAATTGCTCATATGTTGACCATTATGCCCTTTTCACCTTAAAACGTGATTTTTGAAAATGTAAAAGAGTAGAAACTTTAATTACTGATATATAAACTTGAACCCAAAATTTGATATCAGTTCGAGGTGTAGATTGAGAGTTATGCTCATTAGCGTAATTAAGAAGCTTTATGTTAATTAAACGGCGTAATTAACATATAGCCTAGTTAAGCCTACTTTTTGATGTCAAAATCTTTACCCACTGATGTAATATATTATTTTGGGATTTTTGAAGATTTTTAATTAATTTTAGGCTGAGCATAACTCATAGTCGTAGGCTTAATCCGGTAATTGTCGGTTTTGCCCTTACGGGCCATAAAATGAGTTTTACATATCTAATCAACTCTAAACCTTTTGCTACTAATCCTAAATTATAAATAAATTATTTTAGGCCTTCTAGAATGATAAAAATATTAGTTTTATATATAGAACCCAGAAACGGCTTCTAATCGCCTTATTAAGCGTTTTTAGCGCATAGTATGTACAAAGACTATTTTTAAACATACAAGGGTGATCCCTACTGATATTTTAGGTAAATTATAATATCTTAACAGTAAGCAAAAGTTGTTAAACTCAGACTTCAGTTTTGAGCTTTTCGGCTTATGTGAAATTACCAAAATGCCCCTACGGTGCATAGTTTGGTTATAATTGATAAATTTCACATATATACTTTACCCTACTGTTATAACTTATCAAACTAAGTATTTTTGCTGATTATATCAGACCTATAACCCAGGTAAATACTTAAACTCTTTTATAACCTTTTAAATGACCAAACTACCCCTACGGGGCATAGTTTGTGTTTAAATTCGTTCGGGCATAATAAAAGACATCTTACTGATGTCACAACATATTTGAAGCATATTAACTTAGGAAACCTGTATATGGCTCTTACGGATACCCGTTACGCTTATTATGCGTTCGGTTCGGTTTATGTAACTAATTTGCATAAATTAGCCGAAACGGGTCAAACCTTATCGGTTTTATCTCAAAATCCAGAATGTGTATGAAATACCCATATTAAGCAAGTCTCTGAACTTGTCGGGTCTAAATCACATTCTATCCGGTCTTCTCTTAATCGTGCGTACGAACCGTATCTTTGAAACTAACCGGTCTAAGCTTAAGCTTAACTAAAGACCCGTTAGGATTCTAATAGGTTATTATAAACCTTCGTTCCAGATTAGGAGAACCAGTAAAAGCTACTTGCAATTTGCTTATTGTGATTATTACTTTGCTCAGGTAAATACTTTTAACTTATTTTCCCTATACGGGCTTGGGTTACGGTATATAGAATACCGCTTGATCGGGCATCAAATCTTCCATCGTTAGGTGGTTAATTGAATAATTTGATCGGCCCGTTTAAACAGTGTTGTTTACTTAAAAGCCTTTGGGGGGTTAATGACCATGTCCCGGATATCCCTGGCATCATTTTACGAAATGGCCACGACTTAAGCGCGGGGTGTAGGCGTACACCCGTCAGTGCACAAAAGAATAATGTGGTGTGTCTATTGATCTTTAACACGGACACGATCCGGGCTACTGAACGCATAAGGAACATGTAATCCGTTCACAAGATTATATATTTAAATAATTCTCCCAAGTTATAAAATGTTTATGCCACGTGCATCCAAATCAATTTTTAATCATTTTCCAAAATGAGTCAGTTGATTGTATTTACCAGTGTAAACTGACGTATTTTCCCAAAAAGATTAAATGCATGTACTAAGCGTAATTGGTTGGGATTTCTCCTTAGCATCAATAGAAGTCTCGCAAGCTTAAGATGCCTATCGTCTGTTGAACTACTGTTTCCAATTTATTTTCGATCCGTCTGTGGATAAACAATCGACTATTGTGATACTTGATATTACAACATTATATTCGGTTGAATTATATCTTACAATTTGCTTCCGCTGTGCATATTAAATATTGTGTTGTTTGACTATTATGTTGCCAACCACGTCACGATACTCCCCACCGGGCCCACCGGTGACACGTAGAAATCCGGGGTGTGACAGGTTGGTATCAGAGCCAACATTGAGTGAATTAAACACTAGCCTTTTGTGTTTAATCTCAATAACACAATTGCACATATCTAAACTTTCGAGTCTAGACAAAGAACATAGGAACAATCCAAATTTGTTTCAATTTATTTTTAACTTTGTCTTTTATTTTATATATGTTTGTTGTTATCTCATGCTATATTGACAGGATCAAATATGCCGCCAAGATTCTTTAGAAGAAGAGGACGAGGCAAGGGGCCAGTCACCGCCCCCAATGATAATGAAGTCGGGCCTTCGCATGTGCGAGCTCCTTCAACCACCGAGAGTGACGATCCTCGACAGAACCAGAGGAACATCTTTGAGCCGGCTAGACGGTCGGTTTCGCACAGTTCAACACCTCCTGTTCATAACCCTTATGGGCCACAGCCGGAGTATGAGCCCAACAACCCTCAACCTTCCTACATACCTTTACAGCGATCCTTATCGCACAATTCCTTTGGTGACCCTACACCTGTTTTTAGGGGCCGGTTTAACCCGGAAAATTTTATACAAGAACCAGTGGGTTTTAACCCATTGGGACCGGAGGACCACTTCTCGGGAGACAACGCTATGGATATGGACGAGGACACGGATCCCGTTGAACCTGCCAGTGGTACACCGAACCATCCGATTGAGATCTCGGATGGTTCATCTTTTCACGGATCACCCTACCATGGTCCGGACAGTTACATGGCGCGATTTAACCAGCACGAGTGGTACTTCACACCCTCGCATCATTCGTCGCCTCATCAGCAGCAGCAGGATCCCTCTGTGGATTCACGGTTTGTGGCAGTCACGCCACCGCCTCCACCACCACCAGTTCAGCCGGCACCTCCACAACCGCCGAGGCGTAGGAGAACCGGAGCGCGGATGTCCGCGCGAGGAGGAGACTTTCATTTTAGCTCTGCTCGACAATCAAGTGGCAGCCATTATCCGCCACATCAAGAAGATCCACAAATGGGTGAGCCTTCGCACCCAGTTGCACCGCAACCACCACCTATGGGTTTTGATAACCCGATTCCAGCATACACGGGTTCTATGGCGTACAACCCATTTGAACAACCAGCTCACACCAACTACGGTTACGCTGAAGCCGACCCGTACATGGTAGCGGCCATTTACAACGCCTTTAACCCAGAAGGACCGTATGGAGCTCCTTGGGGAGCAGGGTACCCAACTCATGGGTACCAGATACCTACCAGGCCTATTATACGGACGCAATCGTAGCCGCCACAGTTTTCCCCCAGAACGGGAGGAAATTCTTCAAAGACTGGATCAGGTTGAGCGAGACTTTCACCGAGATCGCAGGGAGCGACAGACCTTCTTCCAAGGGTTGACAAGCCTGATAAAAGGGAAGAGCAAGAAGGACCATTGAATCCTTCCACTGTTGTTGTAATTTGAGCCCCTGCGTGGGCCTGTCTTGCTGTATAAACCCCTGCGTGGGTATGCTTGTTTGTTTTGACCCCTGCGTGGGTCTATCTTTCTGTTAACCCTTACGAGGGTATGTTATTGTTTAAGTCCCTGCGTGGACTATTATGTAATTTGTGTAAGTCCCTGCGTGGACTATTATGATGTTTGTTGTTAAGCCCCTGCGTGGGTAAGTCCTTGCTTAAACCCCTGCGTGGGTAACTTGTTTGTCTAAAAAGTCCCGTTTAGGGCGATATGTAATATTTTGATAATTAATGGAATGTAAGTTTATAAATTTCATGTTTGCCATTATGTGCGTAAATAAATTATATATGGAATAAATAAATCAAAATCATTCCTTTTAATAAAAATCTGCCTAATAAATATTGAATAAGAATCTTAAGAGTGCGCGTGTCAGTATAAGACCCGGCCATGATGGTAAGACCTGTTTAAAAGATTCAAATCCTTGTTAACATCTGTAAACATGTTAACACTCCTGGCAGATGTGATTCATTAAATCACACACGTCATTCTTATTATTGGATTCTTCAAAAGATTCCTAACCCAATTTAATGATCTCTGAATCATGGGTTTAGATCATCAATTGGGATGGTCATATTTTGACCACACGTGGTAATATAAGCGCCTACGAGCCCTGTTTATTTCCATATGAGCCAAAAGACAGTGGTAGCGATGACTCCCTGTCAGATAAAGGTAATGAACTAGGTTCAAACCTTCATGCTTTGATTCTCTGAAATCATAGCTTATAATTTATAAAGGTCCTTGTGACTAGGCCTGTTGTGCCAGTATACCTTAAAAGCCTTGATTCTCTGAAATCATAGCTTATAATTTAAAATGTCCTTGTGACTAGGCCTTATGTGCTAATATATATTGTTATTGTCTATAATTAGGATAAATTATAATTGAAATCCTAATTAAATACGATTAATAAATTAACCAAATATGGTCTCTGTTTACCATGGTTAATGAATTACCCTAAGGGGCAATTCCATAATAAACTCCCAAATAAACTATTGTCCTTGTTTTCTGTAACAGTTCAATTAAAATGGCTAACTCAAACGAAATCAATAGCCATCCAGTGGAGAATATTGATAACGCCCGAGTTCATTTAACGGGTGCTGAATTGAAAGCGTTGGTGGACGACGCAGTTACAAAGGCCTTGGAACGGCAGTACGAAGAGTATAGTGGGACTCGGAGTAGGACCCTATCTACGCCGCATTCGAAGCCACCTTCCAAAAAGGAAGAACCCAAGAAAGATGATGATAGACTTTCCTCAAACCACCACAGTGCTCCATCTCAGCAGGTTGTACTAAATCAAGAACCCCGTAGTAAGGGCTGCTCCTATAAATACTTCGTTTCGTGCAAGCCCAGAGATTTTACTGGGGAAAAGGGAGCCATTGACTGCATGACGTGGTTAGACGAGATGGACACAATTGTGGATATCAGCGGATGCGCTGAGAAGGATATAGTCAAGTTTGTGTCGCAATCTTTTAAAGGCGAAGCTTTAGCCTGGTGGAGATCACTGATTCAAGCCACCGGGAAAATCCCATTGTACAACATGTCATGGGATCAATTTGTTGCCCTTATCAGGGAAAATTACTGCCCCCAGCATTAGGTTGAGAAGATAGAGTCTGATTTTCTATCATTGGTTATAACAAACCTTGACTGTCAAGCTTACCTCACGAGCTTCAACACAATGTCCCGGTTGGTTCCGTATCTGGTAACCCCGGAACCAAAAAGAATAGCTCGTTTTATCGGTGGTTTAGCCCCCGAGATAAAGGCAAGCGTGAAGGCTTCTCGGCCAGCTACTTTTAGATCTGTAGCTGACATATCTTTGTCCCACACTTTGGATGCGGTCAGGCAAAGATCGCAGAGGAATAAGGATGCTGAGAAGAGAAAACGTGAAGATGATAGTTCACGGAGGTCGAACAAGAAGCACCGTGGGAACGGTGACAACAAGAAAGGATCTGAGTCAAGGAAAGATGGGCATCAGTCTGGTGAGAAGCCCAAGTGCAAGATTTGCAAGAAACAGCACTTTGGAAAGTGCAGACTCGAGTCGAACTCGCAGACTCAGTCAAAAACCTATGCTTGTGGTATATGCAAGTCCAAGGATCACAAGACCTTGGATTGCAAACAGCTGAAAGACGCAACGTGTTACCGTTGCAATGAGAAAGGGCACATTAAAACCAACTGCCCTAAATACGCCAAGAAGCCTGAAGAGGCCAAGAAGACAAATGCTAGAGTCTTTAGAATGGATGCAAAGGAAGCGGTTCTAGACGACAACGTGATTACAGGTACTTTCCTTGTAAATGATGTCTATGCAAGAGTACTTTTTGATTCAGGCGCTGATAAGTCTTTTGTTGATAATAAGTTTTGTGAATTGCTGAAATTACCTGTCAAAACCTTAAGTGTGAATTATGAGGTGGAGTTAGCAGATGGCACCCTAGAAACCGTCTCTACTGTGTTAGATGGATGTGTTATATCCATTAAGAACCACTCTTTTCCTCTGTCCCTACTTCCCTTTAAGTTGGCCGGTTTTGACATAGTTTTGGGTATGGACTGGTTATCTTATAACCAGGCCCAAATTGTCTGCAACAGAAAGCAAGTGGTGATTAAGACTCTGTCTGGTGAATCACTTACCATTCGGGGAGATACCCAATATGGACTGCCTGAGCAAGTGACTATGCTCAAGGCTTCAAAGTGTTTAAACAAGGGTTGTGTCATCTACATGGCACAAGTGATTATTGATGAGCCTAAACCGAAGATCGAAGACATCCCTGTCATTTCTGAATACCCAGAAGTTTTTCCTGAAGAACTACCTGGTTTGCCACCAGATAGACAAGTCGAATTCAGAATTGATATCATCCCTGGAGCAGCTCCAGTTGCTGGAGCACCTTATAGGTTGGCGCCCACAGAAATGAAGGAATTAAGGACGCAATTAGATGAATTGCTAGCTAAAGGTTTCATTAAACCTAGTTCGTCTCCATGGGGAGCACCAGTCTTGTTTGTCAAGAAAAAGGATAGATCGATGCGTCTGTGCATCGATTATCGTGAGCTTAATAAAGTCACGATAAAGAATAGATATCCTTTGCCTAGGATCGATGATTTGTTCGATCAATTACAAGGAGCAAGTTATTTCTCGAAGATTGACTTGAGGTCAGGATACCATCAACTGAAGGTTGGAGATGAAGACGTGCACAAAACAGCATTTAGGACTCGTTATGGTCATTAGGAGTTCCTAGTGATGCCTTTTGGGCTCACTAATGCACCGGCCGCGTTCATGGATCTCATGAATCGCGTTTGCAAGCCGTACTTAGACAAATTCGTCATCGTTTTCATCGACGACATTCTTATCTACTCGAAGAACCAAGCTGACCACGAGAAACACCTTCGTTGTATTCTTAAGCTTCTACATCATGAGAAACTTTATGCCAAATTCTCTAAGTGTGAATTCTGGCTTCGAGAAGTCCAATTCCTTGGACATGTGGTTAGTGAGCGTGGTATCCAAGTGGATCCCGCTAAGGTTGAAGCAGTTATGAACTGGAAGGAGCCAAAGACGCCTACAGAGATTCGTAGCTTCCTGGGATTGGCAGGATATTACAGGCGTTTCATTGAAAATTTTTCAAGGATTGCTGCTCCCCTAACTTCCTTGACTAAGAAGAAAGTAAAGTTCGTTTGGGGCCCTAAGCAGCAAGAGTCCTTTGATATCCTAAAACAGAAATTGAGCAACGCTCCTGTATTGACATTGCCTAAAGGAACCGAAGAATTTGTGGTTTACTGCGATGCATCGCACACTGGCATGGGGTGTGTGCTTATGCAGAAAGGCAAGGTTATTGCCTATGCTTCAAGACAGTTAAAGGTGCATGAAAAGAATTACACCACCCACGACTTGGATTTGGGTGCCGTTGTATTTGCACTAAAATTGTGGAGGCATTATTTGTATGGAATCAAATATGTGATCTATTCTGATCACAAGAGCCTCCAGCACTTGTTTAATCAGAAGGATTTAAACATGAGGCAACGCCATTGGATGGAGACTTTAAATGATTATGATTGTGAAATCAGATACCATCCCGGCAAGGCGAATGTAGTCGCTGATGCCTTGAGTCGAAAGGAAAGGGTGAAACCCATCCGAATCAATGCCAAGAGCATTGAAATAAAGAACAGTTTGACTGAAAGGTTGTTAGCTGCACAGAGGGAAGCTGTGTTAGAAGCTAACTATCCTAACGAGAAGCTAGGGGTAACTGAGGAGCAGTTATCTCTTTGCAAAGACGGAATTCTGAGATTGAATGGACGAATATGGGTTCCAATTTATGGAGGACTTCGAGATGTTATCCTTCAGGAAGCCCATAGTTCTAAATATTCCGTTCATCCTGGAGCTGATAAGATGTACCAGGATCTAAGGGCAAACTATTGGTGGATAGGCTTGAAGAAGTCTGTAGCCACCTATGTAGCTAAATGCTTAACATGTGCGCAAGTCAAAGCCGAGCATCAAAAGCCGTCAGGCTTGCTACAACAACCTGAACTTCCTACGTGGAAGTGGGAAATGGTAACTATGGATTTTATCACCAAGTTACATAAGACAAGGAAAGGAAATGATACAATATGGGTTATAGTTGATAGACTGACTAAGTCAGCACATTTCTTACCCATCAAGGAGACTTATAGCTCCGACATGTTAGCCCAGTTATACGTGGATAAGATTGTAGCCTTACATGGCATACCTGTGTCTATTATCTCTGACAGAGATACTAGATACACATCACATTTTTTGAAAAGTTTCCAGCAATCTTTGGGCACGCGTTTGAATTTTAGTATGGAATCCTCAGACAGACGGTCAGAGTGAGCGTACTATTCAAACGTTGGAAGACATGCTTCGTGCATGCGTGATTGACCTGGGTGGTAGTTGGGATAAGCACCTACCGTTAATCGAATTCTCCTACAACAATAGCTACCACACCAGCATAAAGGCTGCGCCTTTTGAGGCCATATATGGTAGAAAGTGTAGAACGCCCGTTTGTTGGGCGGAAGTTGGAGATGTCCAATTATCAGGACCAGAGATAGTGTTCGAAACGACGGACAAGATTGTCCAGATTCGTGACCGTCTCAAAGCTACCCGAGATAGGCAGAAGAGTTACGCAGATCCAAAGCGTAAAGTTATGGAATTTGAAGTAGGCGACAAAGTGTTGCTTAAAGTATCACCCTGGAAGGGGGTGATGCGATTTGGTAAGAAAGGAAAGCTAAGCCCGAGATACATAGGACCTTTCGAGGTCATCGAACGTGTCGGGTCAGTTACCTATAAATTGAACTTACCTGAAGAGCTCAGTAGTATACATAATGTATTCCACATCTGCAATCTGAAGAAGTGTTTCGCTGACGAATCACTGGTCATACCACATACAGATGTGCATATAGATGAGAGCTTAAAATTTGTGGAAAAACCATTGTCGATTGAAGATCGACAGGTTAAGAAGCTTCGAAGGAAGCATGTACCTATTGTAAAGGTCAAATGGGATGCCCGTAGGGGTCCCGAGTATACGTGGGAGGTTGAGTCCACGATGAAAGAAAGGTACCCTTATTTATTTCAGTAAATCTCGAGGTCGAGATTTCTTTTAAGGGGGTGAGGATGTAACACCTCGAAAATTCACGTCCTATAATGTGTTGACACGTGTCATAGGTTTGAACGTGTGAAAGAATGTTATAAAAGGATTAAAGTTGACAATCACGGAAAGTATGTGAATATACGAGTTCTAAATGTCAACAGTGAATAATTATATTGTATATTAACCATACATGATGCTCAAACCTTCAAACGAATAAATCACGGATCATACGAAGCTAAATATAAAAGAAAGTGAGAGATTACAAACTACAGGGGTTAAATGTGTCAACATGTTTAAGTTATACCTCTGAGTGACCTTTTGACAAACCCGAAGCTTTGTAACGGTTAATTATACTCACTAGAATGCATGATATAAATTTCATAAAGTTTCGTTATCATATGAGCAAGTTGTGATCAAATTCGTATGCGAGGGGTTAAAAGCGTCAACGATGAACTTTAGGACTTTTCGGGTGACAATAAAGTTAACCGAGGACTAAACAAAATGGGTAAATGTCTTGAAGCCCTTAAACATCAATTTGGAAGGCTCAAAATGCAAGAAAAGGAAGTCTAAGCAAAGTTTGAAGAGCCAAGGATCAAAACATAAAAATCTAAAAAGTTGATTTGGTGCAGGAGGGCTTCGCGCGGAGCGAGACCCAGGGGGGGTCCTTCGCGTCACGCCTAGGCTTGTCTGATCCGAATTCTTTGGTTTCTTGTCTGCCTTTGCCATTGTAATCGACTTTTATCCAATTTTTCTCATCTTGCTTGACCCCTAAACAACCCCTAGACACTTAGGGACACTTGTGGATGAGTTGTGGTCAGTTGTAGACTTGTGTGTCAACAATCCATGGTGATTAAAGCACTATAAAAGGCCATGAAGTTGCAACTCATTCTTCACACCTTTCTCTTGCCTTCCTGATCATTTCTGGAGCTCAAGACTTCTCTCAAGTGATCTCTGGTCGTTCATAGGACTCTTGTAAGTTTGCTTAACTTTTCTTAGTTAAGTTTTTGCTTAGTTATAGCTTAAAAGTCAAACCGTCGTAATTAACGGTTGACTTTAAGATTAATCACTAATGGTCCAGTGATTAGTCGAATCAAAATTAGTTATAAGTTGATAATTATGTGGGTAATAAACCCTTAAAAGGGTTCCCCCTAATTCCCACTCAAACTAGGTCAAATGTCGGGTCAAACGTGTTAATAAAAAGTCAACAGGATACTTAGTTTCTAATTTATGCATGATTAGCAATGTAGAACACATACAACCTGTTTGATCATTAATATAACTTGGTAATTAGTGTAAGAACATGTCTAAACATGTTCAACCCGACAATTTCCTGTTTAGACCCGGTTCGGAACCGAAAGTGGCATAGTTTGACTTTTGCTTTGACTTTCAGTTCTGACCCATTTAGGCATGTTTTAGAAATGCCTCAGAGATTTAATTGGACTAGGTTACATGCTAGTATAACCCTCTGTGATTATACACCTTGGTTCATTAGTTATCCAATTAATATGCATAATTCCGTTAATTGCTCATATGTTGACCATTATGCCCTTTTCACCTTAAAACGTGATTTTTGAAAATGTAAAAGAGTAGAAACTTTAATTACTGATATATAAACTTGCACCCAAAATTTGATATCAATTCGAGGTGTAGATTGAGAGTTATGCTCATTAGCGTAATTAAGAAGCTTTATGTTAATTAAACGGCGTAATTAGCGTATAGCCTAGTTAAGCCTACTTTTTTATGTCAAAATCTTTACCCACTGATGTAATATATTATTTTGGGATTTTTGAAGATTTTTAATTAATTTTAGGCTGAGCATAACTCATAGTCGTAGGCTTTATCCGGTAATTGTCGGTTTTGCCCTTACGGGCCATAAAATGAGTTTTACATATCTAATCAACTCCAAACCTTTTGCTACTAATCCTAAATGATAAATAAATTATTTTAGGCCTTCTGGAATGATAAAAATATCATCTTTATATATAGAACCCGGAAACGGCTTCTAATCGCCTTATTAAGCGTTTTTACCGCATAGTATGTACAAAGACTATTTTTAAACATACAAGGGTGATCCCTACTGATATTTTAGGTAAATTATAATATTTTAACAGTAAACAAAAGTTGTTAAACTCAGACTTCAGTTTTGAGCTTTTCGGCTTATGTGAAATTACCAAAATGCCCCTACGATGCATAGTTTGGTTATAATTGATAAATTTCACATATATACTTTACCCTACTGTTATAACTTATCAAACTAAGTATTTTTGCTGATTATATCAGACCTGTAACCCAGGTAAATACTTAAACTCTTTTATAACCTTTTAAATGACCAAACTACCCCTACGGGGCATAGTTTGTGTTTAAATTTGTTCGGGCATAATAAAAGACATCTTACTGATGTCACAACATATTTGAAGCATATTAACTTAGGAAACCTGTATATGGCTCTTACGGATACCCGTTACGCTTATTATGCGTTCGGTTCGGTTTATGTAACTAGTTTGCATAAATTAGCCGAAACGGGTCAAACCTTATCGGTTTTATCTCAAAATCCAGAATGTGTATGAAATACCCATATTAAGCAAGTCTCTGAACTTGTCGGGTCTAAATCACATTCTATCTGGTCTTCGCTTAATCGTGCGTACGAACCGTATCTTTGAAACTAACCGGTCTAAGCTTAAGCTTAACTAATGACCCGTTAGGATTCTAATAGGTTATTATAAACCTTCGTTCCAGATTAGGAGAACCAGTAAAAGCTACTTGCAATTTGCTTATTGTGATTATTACTTTGCTCAGGTAAATACTTTTAACTTATTTTCCCTATACGGGCTTGGGTTACGGTATATAGAATACCGCTTGATCGGGCATCAAATCTTCCATCGTTAGGTGGTTAATTGAATAATTTGATCGGCCCGTTTAAACAGTGTTGTTTACTTAAAAGCCTTTGGGGGGTTAATGACCATGTCCCGGATATCCCTGGCATCATTTTACGAAATGGCCACGACTTAAGCGCGGGGTGTAGGCGTACACCCGTCAGTGCACAAAAGAATAATGTGGTGTGTCTATTGATCTTTAACCCGGACACGATCCGGGCTACTGAACGCATAAGGAACATGTAATCCGTTCACAAGATTATATATTTAAATAATTCTCCCAAGTTATAAAATGTTTTTGCCACGTGCATCCAAATCAATTTTTAATCATTTTCCAAAATGAGTCAGTTGATTGTATTTACCAGTGTAAACTGACGTATTTTCCCAAAAAGATTAAATGCAGGTACTAAGCGTAATTGGCTGGGATTTCTCCTTAGCATCAATAGAAGTCTCGCAAGCTTAAGATGCCTATCGTCTGTTGAACTACTGTTTCCAATTTATTTTCGATCCGTCTGTGGATAAACAATCGACTATTGTGATACTTGATATTACAACATTATATTCGGTTGAATTATATCTTACAATTTGCTTCCGCTGTGCATATTAAATATTGTGTTGTTTGACTATTATGTTGCCAACCACGTCACGATACTCCCCACCGGTGACACGTGGAAATCCGGGGTGTGACACGAGGGTAACGTCACCTTCAAAAGAGGGGCCTACCACATTACGCATTAATAACTTAATTAATTATCTTCCAATATTCCAACCCTTTAGGATTGTATCCTTGCTGACTCAAACTACTGGGTTGAGGGTAACGTCACATTCAAAAGAGGGGCCTACTACTATAACTAAAATAATCTCTTAATAAGTGCAAAAGTGCGGAAAACATCAAAGGTTACACTAAATGCGAGTCGGATCCAAGTGATTCATCTTGTCTGTCTGTTTTTATTTTATTTTATTTTTCAACATTTTTAGTTTTTATTTTCATGTTTAAAATTTTTTCTAAATTTTTGATTTGATTAGACGTTGAGGGTAAACCGGTATTAAAAGCTCTTGTGTCCTTGGACGACCTCGGTATCTTAGCAACGCTATACTACGCTCACGATGGGTGCACTTGCCCATATGTGTGTTTAGTGTTAGTAAAATATCGTGTTTTATAAATTTAAAACTTGACTAAAGTGTTAAAAATGGCTTAAAATATACATAAAAAACTTATCACACCTAACGCACATCATCACACAAACAAATTAGTTCGTACAAGAGAAAATGTGAGTGTGTGTGATAAATAGATCACTAACAGGTGTGATCTATTTATACAAGTACGAAACCTCTGTTCGATGTGCTGACGTCACCCTGATAATGACATCTAACATTCCTAACAGAAAAGATTCCTCAAATGTTAGCAAACATTTAAGCAAATCCTATCATCTGATCTAGACTATACTAAAACACTGATAAGATAATTACATAGATATATTTAACTTTTGAGAACCTCGCTCACTTCTAGCATTGTTTGCATTGAGCTCTGCTCGTGAGTAATTTTTTAAGTACCACATCAGCTCGATTATTATTGTAGTAATTAATTTGTATTAGTTATAATTCCTTTTTCTTATAATTTTCAAATAATATATAATATATAATTACATAGATATATTTAATATATATTTAAAAAATATAAAAATAACAAGCTTATTAGATTCACGAGATGGCTTTAGTGAACAAACATATTTTAATAAGGTTTAGGATCAAATACAAAGACTCATAAAAATAAGAAGTGTACAAAGGCTCCTAAAAATAAATCCACTACAAAAAAAAACCTAAACACCATCACCCAAAAACCTAAACCCCCACCCCCTATTTTTTCTTTTTTTTACCCCCGGGGGGGGAGGGGTGTTTAGGTTTTTGGGTGGTGGTGGGGTGGGTGTTTAGGTTTTGGGTGATGGTGTAGTGGGTTTAGGTTCTTGGACACTTGTCACTCTATAATGTCTTTTTACTATCTTATTTTTAAGAGTTTTTTTAGAATAACTTAACCCATTTTAATCTTGGTTGTGAGATAAGACTTTAGGACCAATAGGTTCTGGTTTGATTTTGAAATGGGGTTTTAATTAAGGGTCATAATAATAACAAATGGAAAAAACTTATTTTCACATGGTGTATACGGGCCGTATAAAGTTATGCGGCCCGTATAGAATTAAATAAACTGACAAAAGTTGTGCCAGCAGATTTTGTCAGTTTATTTAATTCTATACGGGCTGTATAACTTTATACGGCCCGTATAAACCATGTGAAAATAAGTCACCTGGCCGTATACAATGTATACGAATATTGTATACGGGCCGTATAATCTTATACGACGCGTATTCCTTGAAAATTGGATTTTTCTCAAAGTATATAAGGGGTTTAAGGTGCCAATCACACGTGACGAGAGAGAAACCCCAACTCTCTCTATAGATATATCTGAGAGTGAGGGTTACTCTGTTATATATATTGTTGGAACAAGAAGTCCAACAATCTGTTCATTATCTGTTGTTGTCTCAATAATATGAATGCGCACAACAAATTTGACAACTGTGACAGCTTATTAAAAGTAGAAATCACCTCCAATCATTTCCTGAATGTTTCGGATCATCACTTGTTTGAAATGGATTTCGAGCAGTTGGTCGATGACAGATAGATAAAGATCTTGCACCGTGATCTGCATATTCTTGGTTCAACACCAACTCATCTTTAGTGGTGTTTGTTTGAGAACCTGATTCAGATACACAACGGTTCACCAATTCCATATCAGTATATTTTCAAGTGTTAGACTAGATAGAAGACGTGTCGGGTTTTTCTGCTAGTCGTTTCTGTAACCAATTGGGAACCACATATATATTAACCAGTGTCTTTGAAGAGACGCTGATTCCAAATTCCAATGTCCTACAACTACAATCCTTCCTACATTATTGAAAATTACTATATCACCCCCACCAGATACATCTTCCAACTTTCAAAATCCAAATAAAACTAACACGAAGTATCTTGAAGGTATCTTATTCATATATTACAAATTAATCATTCAATGCTGATGTTTATTTCTGGAAATTGAAGGAAAAGGAGAACTAGAATATCGATATGGTTGCTGTAAAAGCTCATATTTTACTACATTGACTATGTGTTATACCTATGAGAAGTAGATGCAATTGGGACAAGCAAGAGAGAAACGTGGAATTTGTAATGATGTTTGGGAATTAAACGCATGTACGTGACAAAACAAGGATCGTTCTAATAGATTAAAGAGATTAAACCACGCCCAAGACTATTTGTCGGGCTTCCAATGGACAAATGAAGTCAAATGTGATCAAACTTAGACATCAGACGTAAATCTTGAAGCAAATATGTGGTTCCCAATTGGTTACAGAAACCACTAGCAGAAGAACCCGACACGTCTTCTACCAACTGCTCGAAATCCCTTTCTACAAATCATCTGCTTCCTAAATCTGAATCTGAAAGTTAACCTTGACTCATAAAACCCACTAGAAAAAAAGCGCTTTTATCATGTTAGGGAGAATGTTCTCGAAATTGAAGGAAAAGGAATGGTTGAAGGAATGTCGGGTTATGACGGTTTTCCCTTCGGTTGAGATCGAGAAGGATGATGTGAATGTTAGTAGCAGTGAGTCGAGCTTGGATAGTGATTCTCGAAATTTGCAAGACTGTTAGTCGGACTTCCAATGCAAACACAGGGTTATAAACAATGCTGATATGGAACACATGTCGGGTTCTATACCCATCCCCGCGTTGATAGCTTCTGTTTTAATATAGTCACACGACACATGATAAAAGCTATTCTTTAGACAATCTAGGATTATTTTCTAGCTAAACCCTTGAATCCCAATTCTTCTCTAAATATATTTGTTTTTTTTCCTTTTCATGAGGTAAAACCGGTTTCAACATCAAGGGAGAATTAAATGCATGTATGGACTCAAGATAAAGCAGTTGGTATGTGAAGAAACACGGAACTAATTTTAGGTTTATTAGTTGGGTTTATGTTTCAAACATGAGGGTTAATCTTCTTAATCCTTCCTGAGCTTGGTTGTGATCCTTCCTGCAAAACAATAACACCCCGTTAAGCTCGTTAAAAGGGGAATATGGGGGTTTCCCTCTTAACCACTCTCCGGCGTGAGAATAAGTATTTGTTTTGAGGAAATAAGTGTATGTTAAAGAGCGAGAGAATAGAGAACATAATGGTTTAACCTGTGTATGAAGGACCCTATTTATAGCCGTAGTAGTGTAGAAGGAGATTGGCTGATGGGCATTGGGCCTGAAGATGACAACAAGGAATATCCGATCTGTCTCTCTGGTGACAACCGTTAGTGTCTTCTAGAATATCTTCGGTGCTGGCGCACCTTGATTGGATCCACGTGTCCGGGTTGTCGTCCTTGTTGTCTCTCTGACATCAGCAGGCGAGTGGAGATCATGGGGCAGTTGTCGCCGCCCTCTGATTGGTGCCACGTAGGCCTCCTTGTGTACTTTTTGTCTCCTGCACGATTGCTAATCGTGGATCAGGATAGAATACAGCCTGTTGGACGATGATTGGTCTACTCTTCTGCCACTCGTACCTTTCATGCCTCCTGGAATGAACCTGCGCTGCTACCCTTGCGCGGCCCTTGGCATGTATCCAATCAGCCGGCGCAAGGTCTAGGAGTTGAGGGCTGTCATTCAGGATGCTAAGTATGGAATTTGGTCTAAAATCTTGCTTGGACCTCGCGCGAGTATTAGTCCTCACCTAAGTAGCCTGCGTGAGGTCTGTAGATTAGTCAGATTAATGTTTAAGGAGTATGGTCTTGTGCGCGACCCGATTGGTCTGCACGACTTTTTGGAACCATACCCCTTCAGTATGTGTTCATATCACCGTTGTTTATCGCCCTGTGTGTGAGCATTGGTTGTATTAGTTAGTGATTAAACTGATGGTAACCGCCGTACGGATGACGAAGCAGGGTGGTCATTTTCAACCGGAGTTGCCGTCCGGTCTCACCGTCATCGATCAATCAACGTATGCTGTCCACTGTTTTCCTTCGGCTACATTCTCGTTTCGTGGCTCAATTACAATTACAAACAAAAGACAGCCGACGTGGACTAACATCCAAAAATTCTCCATCTACACAACCTATGGCCACAAATCATCCACATCAGTTGTACAAATCAATCACAATTTCACTCAGTCAGGTACACTAATTTTAACTGCATTTGAGCTCCATTCACTTGCACATCATTCTATTTATAAGAAGATGTTATAGCTACTGCTTTCCGTTGTATTAATAACTGTTTATTGTTAGTTAGTTATTTTTTGTACTTGCGGGCCCCACACTCGTCCTGTGTTCCATTTCAGTTCAGAAACCTCACGCTTATAAACTTTATTTTGGTTCTGATTTGGTTATATGCATTTTAGGTTTTTGTGATTTATGTTTAGATTGTTGATTGAAAACATATTTTGGAGAAAGTTTGAGAAGTTTCTAGACTAGAGATTTTAAAGATATTTTGAGAAAATTTGAAGAAGAGATTGGAAGTTTTAATCAGTGTTAAAGAATCATGTTTGTGAAAGCTACAGCTTCAGTTGTGAATCTGCCACCATGTTTCGGTATTAAATCCTGTTACAAGCGTCGTCGTTCGGGTCGAGTTTCAGTTAGGTGTGTTGGAACAGCAGCAGATTCATCTGTAGTGAATAGTGTATCTTCGAACGGCAAAGTTGGATCACTTTTCGAGGTTGAGAGGAGGGAGGAGATTGGTTCGGATGTTGTTGTTGTTGTTGATGAGAAGAGTGGGTGTAAAGAGGAAAAGCTTGAACCTTTGTGGGATGATGGGTATGGAACTCAAAGTGTGAAGGATTATCTTGATTTAGCTAAAGAGATGATTAAACCTGACGGTGGACCGCCGCGGTGGTTTTGCCCGGTAGCTTTAGATGGGAATGATTGTCCCTTGCCAGATTCACCGGTTCTTCTGTTTTTGCCTGGTAATTTTTTATTTTTATCTTGAGCACCAAATAATATTTGTAGCTATCAATTCATCATTCTTCATATTAACATTACATATGCATAGTATATTCGATGATTTATAGATGTGCGCAGCACCCAAATTCTGGTATTTTATTGGTAAATGTATTATTACATTTGCTATGAATGATGTTTCTTGGTTCTGTGACACATCATTTTCGGAATGCATTAAACAAACGTGTCTAAATTTGAAACCGGAGTAACGTTACTTATGTAAATTTTGTTTGTTCTTTAAAGTTCAAGAATGTGGTTTTGTATGATGAGTGATAAAAACTTGTTCTTCGTTATCACTTACAATTAGTTTTATCAGAATTCTTCAATTTCGTTCTGCAGTGTACAAGTTTACGTATTTGCACACACGTTATATGACAAATTTTATGCTTGTACTCCAAATCTCACTTCTGATTTATTTAAACATGGTGATTTTGTTTAGGGATGGATGGTCTTGGCCTGGGCCTCATTTTGCACCAAAAGCCTCTTAGAAAGTACGCCAACTCTTTTATTATTGTCGATGTAATGGCTAAATGTATTTAAGGATCCTCTGATTGCAGGGTTTTCGAAGTTCGATGCTTGCACATCCCTGTTTATGATCGAACACCATTTATAGGTCTTATGTTTTCTTGTTTATATGTATAAGTTTACAATTTCTCAAGGATATTCTAATTTAACAGTTAAAATTATATCATTGACTCTGTATGTGAAGATTTGGTGTCATTTGTGGAGGAAACGTTGAGGTTAGAGCATGCTTTATTTCCAAATAGGCCGGTATATCTGGTTGGAGATTCTTTGGGAGGATGTTTGGCTCTTGCGGTTGCTGCACGTAATCCAAGAATCGATCTAGTGGTTATACTGTCGAATCCAGGTTACTTAAACACAAGTTATCTTTCTCGTTTGTGGGATGCCTCTACTCTTTTTTATTAGTGTTTCTAGTAACAACCTATTATAATTATCCATTTCAGCAACTTCGTTTGACAGGACACCGCTGAAGCCTATACTTCCTGTCTTGGAGGGCATGCCTGATACACTTACCGGGACCATCCCTTATCTTCTTAGCTTTGTAATGGGTATATCATCTGTTCATATAAAAAGCAAACTAGTCATTTTCACAAAAGAAAGAAAAAATAAAAACTAAATTTAGCAATTTATAACAATTCTCGTTGGCTAATTTACAATGCAACTACAAGTTTAAATAAGTAGGGTTGCAAACGAACACAACAAGACCTTGTTCGTGTTCGTTTGTTAAGAAATATATGTGTTCATGAACTGTTCATGAACACTTAGCGAATGAGATTTTATGTTCGTCTTCGTTTGTTAAGGAAATGAACTTGTTCGTGTTTGTTTGTTAATTTCAGGCAACGAACGAAAACAAACATTGATGAACACAAATTAGCAGAAACCAATGTTCATGAACACAAACAAGCATTCATGAACAAAATATATAATGCACTAACACTTATTAAATAATTTTATTTGTCGGAATTTTGAAGTATTTAAATAAAATATAAAAACTAAAAACACTAATGAACTATCTAACACAATCGAACACGTTGCCAAACGTTCACAAACATAAATGAACGAACATGGCCTCTGTTCATGTTCGTTTATTCAACTAAACGAACGGAATTTCTTGTTCGTGTTCGTTTGTTTAATAAACGAACGAACACAAACCAACTTACCGCCAAACGGTTCACGAACTGTTCGCCGAACATTTGGTTTGTTTGCAGCCCTAAGTTTAATGATTAGGATTATCAACTCTTGTCATCCTATCAGGCGATCCTATAAAAATGGCATCGGTGGATGCTGAAAGTTCAAGTATTCCAAATCTCGAGAAACTATCCAACAACCTCACTTCTTTGCTTCCTCGCCTTTCGGTAATGATATCTTGCAGAATTTAGACCACTCTTTGCTCTCACACATGTTTTAATTCAATATATGCTATCGATATATTGTTAACTTGAAGTCCATTAATATTTATATTGTATTTTTATAATATCAGGGATTGTCTGATATTATTCCAAAAGAAACACTTAGTTGGAAGTTGAAGCTACTTAAATCTGCTGCTGCGTACACTAATTCTCGTCTCCATGCTGTTAAAGCTGAAGTGCTACTGCTTGCAAGGTTAGTTTCATTCAAGGCAATGTTTTTGTTATACACAGTTCGCACAGTATGTTATCTTGGTTATAATTATATTTATTCAAAAACTTTTTCAATGCATTCTCTTTTGTGGTCTATAATCTATATATCCTATGTATACTTAATGATAATAGCTTTGAAGGAACAAACTTTCCCCCTGGAAATTATAGTAGTTAGCTTTTTTTTATGTAGAGTAAAGTACATGGATGATCCCTGTGGTTTACCAAAATTTTGGATTTGGTCCCTAGCTTTCCAAAAGTACACATATGGTCCCTGTGGTTTGCACTTTGTAACGCATTTGGTCCCCAACTTTTGCCAAAAGTACATAGATGGTCCCTATGGCTTGCACTTTGTAACACAATTAGTCCCTAACATGGACATGCTAAAACCTTTAGATTTGTTGGTTGAGGACTAAATGCGTTACGAAGTGCAAACCACAGGGACTATCCGTGTACTTTTGGCAAGCTAGGGACCAAATCCAAAATTTTGGTAAACCGCAGGGACCATCGTGTACTTTACTCTTGAGTTTTTGTAAAGTTTAAGCTTGCACTCATGTCTGATGGTTTGTAACATAATTATGTATTTGCATATTAGTGGCAAGGATAACATGCTTCCTAGTAGAGATGAAGCTGAACGGCTTTCAAGAAATTTGCAAAACTGCAAAGTTTGTTACTTTAAGGACAATGGTCACACCCTTTTACTGGTAATCGTGTTAGCTGTTCCTAGTTCCATCTTTCATCTGTTTAAATGCATTTTTTTTCTTTCAGGAAGATGGTATTAATTTGTTAACGATAATTAAAGGCACTCAAAAGTATAGACGAACTTGGAAACACGACTTTGTAAAGGACTACCTGCCTCCTAGCATGTCAGAATACAGAAGTGCGCTTCAAGGAAATGGGTAATTTTGCATGCATGTGAATTATTTCGTTATTTATATATGGAGTACATGGTTCGCCAAACTATTTATCCCATCCTAATTCAAAGTGTGACATCATACGATATTTAAATCATCAGATTTAACGTATGAGATTACTCTAAATGGAAACATTTTGTGAGTACAAATACTCACAAAGGATGTTAACCGAATAGAAAACGACAAAAGTCAGATACCTTTTTTCTATTTTTTTTTTTTTTTTTGCAATTTTCCATATAAAAAGCAGTGTTGGAAAAATCGGGATTAATCGGCGACTAGTCGGTGATTAGTCGCTAGTTGGCTGGCCACTGATTAATTTTTAGGTAATCAGTGAGTTAATTGCTAATCGGCTCTAGTCGGCCGGAAATCGGTCCTAGTCGGCCGGAAATCGGTCCTAGTCGGCCGGAAATGAGAAGTCGGCCCTAGTCGGTGAAAAAATCGATCTTAGTTGGCCGGAAATAGGCGATTCTGGTCAGATTCCATCCAGATTCCGGCCAAAACCTGTAAATTCTGGCAATTAGTCATGTATACTTAAGAAAGTGGGTAGAGGAGGGGTTAAAACCTGTCCACTTAAAAAAATCACATATAAAAATGTGTGTATATCTGTATAAAACTAAAAATTACATATAAAAATCCCAATCCAATTAATCATGCCTAATCCCGATTAATCGCTAGTTGGTACCCCGCCTGCCGACTAACGTTTAGCGATTCTTACAACACTGATAAAAAGTATAAATTTGCTAATACAATTGATGAAATTCAGGTGGTTCCAGTTTGCTACAAGTCCAGTGATGTTTTCTACTTTAGAAGACGGTAAAATAGTGAGAGGGCTTGCTGGTGTTCCCGATGACGGTCCTGTATTATTAGTCGGTTATCACATGCTTTTGGGATTAGAACTCGCGCCACTAGTTTTAGAATTTTTAAGAGAGAAAAATGTCATAGTTCGTGGCATAGCGCACCCGGCACTCTTTGTTGCGAATTCTAATAATGGGCTTCAAGAATTTTCATACTTTGATTTAATGAAAGTATTTGGTGCGTTGCCCGTCACTCCAAGCAACTTCTTCAAGTTATTTTCATCAAAGTCTTTTGCCCTACTTTATCCAGGCGGTGCACGTGAGGCTCTTCACCGTAAGGTTTGTTGAAATGGAACTCCATCCTGCTTTAATTCTTGATTCTACTTTTCATTAATTCATTCAATGTTTTCAGGACCAGACCGGGCGTTGAACCGGTCTTCTTATTAGTACATTGATCAGGCCAGTCGAACCGGTCGGATCGGATATAAGAACCGGATGATGCCGTAAATATTATAAAATTAAATAGGATAAAACTGAAATTTTTTTATCAAAATCCGGTTCAATCCATAAAAAAAAAAAAAACGTTTCCACCACCGGTTCCTGGTCCAACCGGCTCAACTCAAAACGGTCTGATAGGGTGAACCGGACTGGCCAAAATGGGTAATTTTGTACGACCTAAAACAAGTTGGGTCAGGTTGACCCATAACACTTTATACCGATTTTTTAAACTTTTTCTGTAAATATTTTATGTGCTAATATGATTACAAGTTATTAATGATAATATACCTTTCTGAATAAAGTGGTCTAGTAGGTTTTATAATATACCGATATGTTTGGAGCAACTTTCAACCCATTTGATCCGTATGTGCTATTTTTTCGTAGATTACCCATTTGACCCACTAGAGATATAACATAACCATGTTTGACCCGTTTGTAAGCAAATGGGTCAAAATTTGCTAGCTATACTAGATGTAGCTTTTAGTTTATCTTTCTTAAATGATATTCTTGCCAAAATTTCAAGATCTTAACTTTCTTTCAGTTTTAGCTTTTCTTGTATATTGGTCTGATCATTTACTATCGGATTAGTTATATAATTACCATGTCTAGAAGGGCTCTATGTATACAAAATAATGTTACATTTGGATCCGTATGATAATTATTGGTTACATAATTATCATATCTAGAAGGTATCCAAGTGTAACATTATTTTGTATATATGAAATGCCTATGCCAACCCTATTAATCTGTCATACACACAACAATCATTATACTATTACTCTTCGTGATGTAAGTTTTAACCATAGTTCTTTATGAAAACATTATAAAGAAAGTAGAACATAGATATGGTACATTCGTTGGCAGATGAGCGAGATGAAAATGAGTCAATATACAAAAAATCACACCAAGAAACTAGAAAGTATATCCACTGTTGCAACACTAGTAGCAATAAAAAAAATTAATAGCCTTTTTTGGAAGAAAAAAAACAGCTCGTTAAATCCCTTGATTATTTGGTCTATGTTAGTTTGTGTGTGGTGTGTGTGTGTGTATATTCATTTTATGAATAACTCTGTTCATGCACTTACCAGGGTGAAGAATACAAATTGTTTTGGCCTGATCAACCAGAATTTGTAAGAATGGCAGCAAAATTTGGTGCTACTATTGTACCATTTGGTGCTATTGGAGAAGACGACATCGCTGAGGTGATTAACCATAAAAAATATAAATACATAAACCTATAAGTCTATATATACTGTATACTACGCCTTGCTTGCGGCATGCTCATATAATGTATATATGTGCGGGCGCTCGGGGGGCAAAAGTGAAAATGCACTAGTTTTAACGTTATTTTACTAATTTCGTGAAAATAACGTTAAAAGATGGGGACGGTTAATCATGCATCATGTGGTGGCATTGATAGCCGAAAGACAAGGGGGTACATGCACTAATCGGCCTTTGTCTTGATTGTTGGGTGTTATGTGCCTTATGTCCAAGGCTTGATGCAAAACTACTATCGAGCGGGGGTCTCATTGGAAGCAGCCTATCTATTCCTACGGGATAGAGGGAAGGCTGTCTACATCTTATCCTCCTCAGACCTTACCTTAGCTATGCTATTACTGGATTTACTGAGTATGATGATGATGATATACTGTATACAATATTGTATCACACAAGAACAATATTTTGTAACACTTTTTTTTCTTCTATTAAGATCCATTTCTTTTTCAATATGTTTCTAACGGTTGCTTTGGTTCTTTCAGTTGGTTCTTGATTATGACGATGTAATGAAAATCCCTGTGCTAAATGACTACTTACGGAGAACCAACGAACAGGGTATTAGACTAAGGTGAATTTCTTCTCCTTTAGTCTGTATTGTTTCTAAACTGCATTTTGACCTTTTAAAACTTCTAAATCGGTCAGGATCGTGCTACTACTTTAACACAAAAGTAGCATGCGCTATATATAGTTTTAACTTTATCGTCAACTTTTTTCTCTAAACCTCTTCGAATTGTTTTCCTTTAGTGTGAATGTTATGTTTTGACTACAGGACCAATATGGAGGGAGAGGTAGCTAACCAAGATTTTTACTTTCCGGGCATTCTGCCAAAGGTGCCGGGCCGGTTTTACTATTTATTTGGGAAGCCCATAAGAACCGAAGGGCGGGAACATATGTTAAAAGATAGAGAAAATGCAAAAGAGCTGTACATGGAAATTAAGTCTGAAGTCGAAAAGAGTATGGCGTATTTGATTAAGAAACGAGAGGATGATCCTTATCGAGGAGTCGTTAATAGGGTCATAAACCAGCCGATTTCAACCCCGGTGCATGAAGTTCCAACATTTGAACCTTGAGAATGTACATTTCGGTTATTTTGTAATCGTTATAGAATTTATATAAGATAGTGAAATTTAGTGATAAATTGATGTAAAGCTTACATGCACAAAAGCAATTAAGGGTTGCCCTTTGAGGGTCATGACCTCAAATATTTAATGTAGTAGCTGTCTCATTTAATCCATCATCAAAAATACTTTAGAGTTAAATGGCATTTTAGTCTCTATGGTTTGGGTCATTTTGCCAGTTTAGCACAAAAGTTTTATTTTTCACCTGTGGGTCCAAAAAGGTTTCATCGTTGCCTTTTTAGTCCACTGGGTTAACTTCATCCATTTTTTTTGTTAACGAGGATGGCAATTCGGTCATTTTATATGTAATTCTGTTAACTAGAAGGAAAATTCGGCTATACAAAATGACTGAATTGCCCTTCTCGTTAACAGAAAAAATGGATAAAGTTAACCCAGTGGATTAAAATGGCAACGGTGAAATCTTTTTGGACCTACAGGTGAAAAATGAAACATTTGAACTAAACTGACAAAATAGCCTAAACCACAAGGACTAAAATGGCATTTAACTCAATACTTTATAATAATTTAAAGGACAGAAAAAGAAAAAAAAAACAATCTTGTAATGATTAATGTGTGAAAAATTATGATATGTAAAAATAATAATATCATAATGCTATGCAACTTATAATAATTTACAAAGTGTGTGAGATTGTAATATTTTACAATAATTGAAGTCACAATGCTCTACAACTTATAATATTTTACAAAGTGGGTGATTGTAATAAGACTGGAATAAGGGCTTTAGGATAAATTAGGGTTATTTTGTAATTTTCACCCAAAGTTTCAAATAACACTTTTTGAGGATTTGTGGCTTCATGTGGTGTGCCATTCACTATGACTAATTTGGTTATTCTTTTCAGGAAAAACAATACTTGTACAATCAATCTTTTCATATCATATCCAACTTTATTCTTGAAACAATTATAAACATTAGGGGTGTAGGGAGTGGTTAAACACTTTGAGTGGCAAACCAAAAAACCGACCAATCAGAGCGCGTCATGTCAATCAATCAAAAGTGTTTAAACTTTGGTGAAAAGTGTTGGCAATGGTTTAGACACTTGGTGAAGTGGTAAACTATTTAAAAAAAAAGGAAAAAGGTGTGATTGGTTGAGATTGGAATGGACCCCACCCACAATACCCTCCCTCTCTCTCCTTCCTCCCTCTTCCCCGAATCGGTAATGCATCACCGATTTTGTACACATTTTCGGCAAATGATGTTCGGCAATATGTGGGCGGTGGGTTGGTAAGCGGTGCCGGGTGGGTTTACCGCCCCCACACCGGACACCCTTAGAACAATTAGATATACCCATATCTAACTCTAATAGATATAAAATAGTAACTTGAAACAATAACATTAATTTGTTTAAAAAAAAAACATTTTAATCGCCATAAATTCGCTATCTTTTTTTCTAATCCATATTACATGCAAAAAGCACAAAAGTTTCAAGGGATTTGCTTAAAAGAAAGGGTAAAACTTGACTATAATTGTACATTTAAAATCTATTCTAACAAACTTTATTTGTTTGATACAAATTCGATACTATTAATTGTTATAATTAACATGTATCTCATAACTATGAATCACACTAGCCCGTTAGAAGTCGTTACCCACCCCCGACCGCTACTAGTGTTCTCTCCTCCTTGGAAAACACCACCATCGTTCTCCACCCTTTTTCCTAAACACCGTCTGGCATCTCTTTCTCCTTTGCATATCATCGCTATCTTCCTCCTAGCGCCCCCTTCAACTACTCTCTCCATTTCTTCATTAGATTTTAGTTTTTCAAAGTTTTTAATCTACTTTTTAAACTAACAAAGAAAATTTATACATTGTTGATCATTACCAATTTTTTTAGTAATTTTTTATAAGAATAAAGTTGATGTGAAAAAAAAAGTTCTTGTGTAAACGTATGGTGGTGATTGTAACTTTTGTCTCCTTCCATCACTTTCGCAAAAGTGGTGTTTTTAAGCCCAACCCAATATCACTTTAATTGGGTTTTTTAAGTATACATTAACATTTTTTTCATATGAATACAGTTATAAAAATATCAATTAGTACATAGTTTTAAAAAAACTCTTCTTAACATCCTTTTTGTAGATCATAAAGGTCTCATACAGGTTAATCGTTAAAATTTTCTCGTCTAGTAACACTTCATTTATATTAAAACAATAGGTAAAAGTTAAGTTTAGAGAACCACAGAAATCAAATGGTCATTTAATAATTAAGCATTCATCAGTGAATATTAGCGAACATTGACGTATACATTATTAGAATTATAATGTATTAAGCGTAGTATGTATTCATGAAAATGTCACCATGCAAATAAATTTCATCAACCAAATATGATATATGTTACAATACTATAATTTAGAGTAAATTGCCAAAATGGTTCCTGAGGTTCGGTCAATTTTGTCACTTTAGTACAAAACTTAAACCTTTTGAATTGGGTCCCTTTGATTTCAATTTTGTTGCCATTTTCATCCAAAATTAAAATCTGGTCAGATTTTTCAGTTAACATCCAGTTTTTTTGTGTTTTCCTCCATTTTAATAAAGGGCAAAATGGTCAGATTTTTTTTTTAATTTGTTATAATAAAACGTTAAAAGACCATTTTGCCCTTCATTAAAAGTGAGAAAAAAGACTAAAAAGCTGGATATTAACTGAAAAATCTGGCCAGATTTTGATTTTAGATGAAAAAGACAACAAAATTGAAAACAACAGGGACCCAGATTCAAAAGGTTTGAGTTTTGGAATAAAGTCACAAAAGTGACTAAACCTCGGGGACCATTTTAACAGTTTACTCTATAATTTATTTTTAGAATATCTTTAGCTTGTAATGTTTTGTGTGGGTGGGTGAGTGGGGGAAAGGTACAAATAGGATTTAGCGTGCAAATTGTACGAACAACTAGTGTAATTATGCTGAACAAATTTGAACTAGCGTAGTTATAGTATTTATGAAATGTCACCGTATGTTTTTGTTTTCGCTTTATACACTTCGCACGCTACAACCAATTCGTATTTTGTTTTAACACTATATACACATATGTGTGTATATATATATAATTGATTACATCCGGCTTTATAAAAATTGGTCTTTTAATGAAAATGTGAAATTCACGTGAATCATCAATAGTCACCAGTCCCCACTTCCCACCCTGACACATGATTGGCCATCTCCTAAAAGTATAGAATATATTACAGATAAAAATTCACCAAATTGTTTAACTATTTTTTTTGACGGCTAGATCACCCGGTTAGGCCTTTTACCTTTGATTACTCAGGTTATGAGTAGAAATCCTGCGGTTGGCATGTTATTGTCAGTTTAAACCGACGCCACAGTTCGTCCCCCGCAAGATTCGACCCTGATACCTCCCGAACAGGAACCCCACGTAAATGGGTAAACCTTCCCACCTCCCCCAAAACCAATTGGTACCAAATTGTTAACTTAACCACATAAAACTTTTGACTTCGATTATACACTCTTTAATCAACCTAATAAGAAAAGTTAATACGCTAAAGTTTCTCTCAAAGGACCAATGGTAGACTCAAAATTTTCGTTTCGAAGAGAACGATCAAAGAATTTAACCAAAATTTTAAAGGGGATAATTAGGATTTTTACCTAAAAATCATTAAATTTTGTTCTGCAAGAAGACTCAACAAAAAATAAATATTTTCTGTATAAAACTTTATTTATGATCTTTGAAATAGAAAGTCTGATAATACTTTATAAAGAGATAAAACCTTGAGAGACAATCAAATTACTTGTGATAATACTTTGTTTTAAATTTTTAAAATATGTGTGTGGCATATGTTTACACTAATTTACGTAGTCGACAATTGGCTTGAAATCTTTATATTGCTCTGCATGTATAACTATGTTGATTTAGTCCTTCAGTTTTGAATTTTGAGCATATTATTCATTTTTATTTTTTTTGAAAGACAAGTGTGCACACATCTACAACTACTCCTAAATTACACGGTTTACATATAATGAAACCTGAACATTCACCATTTTAGGAGATACGCATATACACCTTAGTAGCATTAGGCTACACGCTCTTTAGCAGTGGCGGACCTACCCATAGTCGTGGGTGGGCGGCCGCACCCCTTGAAAAAAAAATTTAGGGGCTGTTTGGTAGCCTCTTAATAACCATTCAGATGCTACCTCTTAAAGGTTTAAAACCTTTGAATGAATAAGAGGTAGCCTCAAGTCTGAATGGTTTAGAGGTAACCTCTGAATGGTAAATCATCACATGTCACATTTTTCTACATTTTCATTGGTAAAATTCTTAATGGTTCCATTAAGAGGTAGCCTCTTAATGACCATTCAGAGGCTACCAAACAGCCCCTTAGTGTATATTTCAGGCAAAAAACCCGACCGCACCCCTTAAAAATATGATTGAACGCCTCCTTCGCACACCAGCAAATAATTTTTGGGTCTGCCACTGCTCTTTAGACTTTAGATTTAGATCTTGAGTGAAGTGTTAACAATTTTAATCAAATTTGTTTCTACTAAGTTAGGAGAAATATCTTCTTACCATTAGCGTGTTGAACAATATGACCTTGTACTTGGTCAACACATAAACAGCCTAACTTAATTATAAGGTTGGTAGATGATTATGTTGAATTACATTAAGAAATCTCACTTGCTGAATAATTTAAAATGATAAATCTTTTATATACTCACGTTGTTCACTATAATAGTATAATGTTTGAAAAACGAACATAGCTTACTAAACTTTAGCATAAGAAATCTAAGCAAATTTCATTAAAAAATTAACATACATAAAAAGATTTCAAATGCAACACTTCCTTCCCTTTATAAAATTTCTTATTACTATTTTGCATTAACATATGAGAAGATTCAAAGGAAATTGCATGGAGAAATTATTTATTTTTGTTATCAAACAGCCTCGTTACGTTTATCACTTACTAAAGAGCATAAAAGTAAATAAACCTATGTTTTGTATTGGTTAGAATAAGAAGGGGAAAATATAGGATGGATAGGAAAGAATTTGGATCATTGATCTTGAAATTGTAAGGCTAAATTGCACTTTACGTCCTTTATGTTTCAGGGTTTCTGCAGGCGCTGTCCTTTAAGTTTAAAAATTGCACTCTATGTCCTTTATGTTTGCAACCTATAACGGGCGGTGTCCTTTCTCATAAACCCAGTTATCTTTTAATGGTTAAACCCCTTGTCTCTCTCAACTTCAAACATGAGGGACCTTTTATGTAGAAAAGTGAAACATTCAAAAACCCCTCTCTACCCCATTCTCTCCTGCTGATTGATGAATTCTGCCCTTCTTCAACCACTGAATCCATCAATTTGATCTTGTTTTCCGGTAAATCATGCCTTCAAGCGGTGGTTCGTTACCACTGGATCCCCCTAACCTCTCGTCCCCGTCCAATTTGGTGGATAAACCCCCCACCAGGCGTATTTCAACCAGATCGTCTGGTAGTATTCAAAACCCTAACGAACAATTGCCACTCAAATCTCCTGGTACAATGAATCAGAGTAGTAAGGGTACTAAAAAATCTTCAAAACCTGCTGGTATTCGACAATCCCTGTCTTCCATAAGTGTGAATGACCTTTCTCATGCCCCTTTGTTCGACGCTAATCACAACAGAGATGTGAATGCAGCGCCTACTTCAGCGGCGGTGTCTGGGTAGGTAATCATGGATGTGGATGGCCCTCCGAGTCCCACGGTAGCTCACTCATCCTTTGATGCTGCGGTTGACTCCCTTAATCATGGTAAGTCCAACTTGTCTAATCCCCTAACTCCATCGAAATCCCCCTGTATTGTTAACTCTGTTGCTGCTGAGGTTCTTTCCCCTTTGAAATATACGGATTTTGTTCCACAAAATATATCGGATGTGGAAGGAGGTTGGGACATTCAAAGTGACGATGATGAAGATCTAGATGGAAAACGGGTTGAAACAACTCAAAGACGAAGTTCCAGGTTCGCCAGAATTGGTAGTGCTTACCGGATTACCATCGCAGTAACGAGATGCATGCTGAAACTTCGTTGTTAGGTTGTTATAAGATGGAGATGATGTTTATCGCGAAAGAAACAAACCGTAAAAGCATATGTCACACCCCGACCACGTAAAACAACAAAGCGTGGCGGAAATGTCGGGGAGTGTTGTAACATAATTATCGTTTCATAACCATGGATACAAAAAGTGTTTCGTTTTATTGATAATATTAAGCATTAACATTGTTTTAACATAGAACAACAAGTTTTATATCAACTATCATCGTTTTATGTCACTAAGGCCTCGTCCAGATCCTATGTGACGCATGCATCCTAGAACGTCAATCAAGCAACAACACCTGAAACATATGTAAAAAAAAGTCAGCAAAGAAATTGTAGGATCGTGTACGAACCCTAATGAGTCGATCAGAGGAGTTTTACTTCGTTTCAGAGGCGGAAACTAAGAAACAAAGGTAGAAACAGCTAAATCTTCACTTCAAACACTGATTGTATTGATCTGACCTTGTTTACAATCAAATCTCACACCGGCAGCACTTCGGTATGGAATACAAGGAACTGTTCTCTGATTTCGCTCAGAGACACCTATATATAGGGTCTTGATTCCGCTCGTAATTACACATCAACGTAGGAGCGGAATTAAAAGCTTCTGATTCCGCTCGAAAGTGTCCATATGACATTTCGGGCGGAATTAACATTAGGAGCGAAATCAGCTTGTTAAACACATAAATTTTCCTATTTTCTCGATCTACAAGCCCTGATCTATACAATCTAGTCTAAAACTCGATCCAAGACGAAGTTGACAGATGCATGCACTAACAGACTCCCCCTCAGATGTTGACGAGTCTTATGTATCGAGTCTGACTGTGTCTAGTCTTCGCATCTTCAGTCTTGATCAGTCTCTGGGCTTCACTTTCTCTATCAGCATTACCAGACTTCCCCTAACAATGCGCTGGCATTCCTTCAGTTCATCAGCAACATCTGCTTTAGGATCTAAGACTGGCTTATACTCTCTTCTCTTAGTCTTCAGGTATTGAAAACCTGGCTCTTTAAAACACAAGCTTCTTCAGGATCAAATGGCCTGACTCTCCCGGAGGTTGTTCTAAGATCGTAACCTGGCTTTTATCCAACTCAAGTATTCTCAGAACTAATAAATCCAGCTCTTTCATAATCCTGCACAATCTCTACCTCAAAGTAAAATTTCTAAATTTAACAATTCAATATATGCATTCACACTGACTCTTCCTAAAAAATAACTCAATAATCTTGATGAACCGCTTTAAAAATTGATCAAAACACATTTGATTTTCAAACACATACTTCTTTTCACAAAAATGTCATCATGTTTAGCACTTAGAATTTTGAAAATCAGCTCTTCAACACCAGTTGTCGAAAATCTTTTTGGATTTTTCAAAAATTTATGCTAAAACACACCGAAAATCTTTTTGGATTTTTGAATGTAAAGAAATGCAGTAAAAAAATATTTACATACAATATTTTTGTGAGTTTTGTGTAAGAGGATCATATCAGTTCTTGACAAGTCACAAGTACCGTTGAGCTTAGTTACACAATAAGAATTAAACAATTCACTTAGATTGCCGATATACTGATCCATTTAAATTTTCACACAAATTTCAACTAATTCAGGATATGAGTTAGATGTTTTAAGGACTTAAACTCATTCATGTGTCCCACCTCTTGAATATACTCTCGTATCCAGATCCCAATATTCAGTCTTACAGGTGAATATACCACAGATGATATCTGTAAGGGGTAATAAATTATGAAGAATCATGAGAGCTCAGGTCAGAACTACCGTTCAGCAGAGAGATCATGACTCGAATTTTGGGTGTGTCCCCTTTAGAGGATCTTTTTTACAACAACAATGACTATCAATTTTATTGTTTCATCAATTTGCTGAGGGTGGCGCTATTTTTCAAGCATGCGGAAAGTATTATTCGAGGACTAGGTCAGAACTTCCATTCAGCAGAAGTCCCGGAATAATACCCCAGATATCACTGAGCATAAAGACCTAGTATCTCATAAAGAGAGACCTTTCAAACAAGATTTCAGGGGTTACCTATATATTCAAGTAGTGTTCCCCACAAAATAAGCAAGTTTGAATTTAAGTTTATATCCCGAAAAAGTTTACTAAATGTGTAAAAATCTATCGGCATATCATCAGTGAGTCTGTTTAACGCTATTTAATCATTACATTTCTTTAGCATACTGTGACTGTCTACTGATATACTGTCATTTCCTCTTCTTTGACACAAAAACTCAATTTTGATTTTATCATGTTTTTGCCTTTTTCAAATTTTCTAATGTTTTTGGATTTTCAGAAATTTCTTACTCCCCCTAAAATTCAAACACAATAACAGAAATTTGAAAATAAACTGTACAAAAACTTGACAACCGATATCAAATCGCTTCAATTCGTCATCCACTTGGCATAAACAATCAAAACTCCCCCTTACACAAAACTATTTTCTCATTATGATTTCAAAACACTTAAGTTTGTTTTAACCAAAATGATTTTTCCGGAAAATAAGTTTTGTTGTTGTTGATTTTATCACTTGTAAGTTCGGGATTTGGTTCATCACATTGTCATCAAATTCCACTTGTAAGTATGGTCCAATCAAGTTCAACCTAATGACCTTGATTAACCATTTGTAGGGAAAACAAGTACAACTTAATGTCCTTGATTTACCACTTGTAAATGTAAACCTTCATCAACCAACTTGTAGGAATACCACATCTACACTAGATCATTTTACCAATAAAGATGCTGATTCCTGCTTCACACTTACCAACCTGGAAGCTCCGGCAAGTCACACTTAACCTGTAAAAAAATCAAACATTTTTAAGATTCAATCACAATCAACAATTTTCAAGAAAGATGCCGATTCCTGATCCAAGATTACAAACTTGGGATCTCCGGCAAAGTCAGATGTTCAAGGGAAAAGAATTGCCACCCAAGTCTGACCAACCTTGGGTGTTTTTAGCTCCTTTAGCTCTTGTTCAGTTGGGTTGTAAGTTGCCTTTTTAGTTGCATAAAAATCTTTAACCCCTTTTACTTTCCCATCCAGCATTTTCCCAAAAATTTTCTTAACATTCCCATTGAATGCTTTCTCAATATCAAATTCATTCTTCTCAGAGTAAAATTGATCTGAGATCTCAACCTTACCAATTTTCTGTTTAATCTTCTCAAACTTCAGTGATGGAAATTCATCATCATTCACTGAAGATACAGAATTTACCTCTTTTACCTCACCTTGTGGCTCTTCTGGCTTTGTGGAACAGATTCATTGCCGACTTTTACATCACCCTTCTTGACAACCCACATTTGGTTATCTTTTGCTTTCTTTTTGTAAAAATTCTTTTTAGAACATTCACCAACCTCATAAGTTGAATTTTCAAACATTTTGAATTTTTTCAGTTGGTGGTTCAACATCAACAACTATTTCTTTCAGTTTTTTAGAAACTCCCTGTTTAGTCTTAGCATTTTTTGGACAATTCCATGCAATGTGACTAGCTTCATTGCATTTGAAACAGGTTCGAGTCTCTTTTGGATGAAACACTCCAGTTCCATTCCTTTTCTTCTCAGCAAGAAACTCCTGGTTTGATTGTCTCCAGAAAGGTTTCTTCTGTTCCTCCTCAGCACTTCCACCTGAAACAAATTCTGTTTTTGTTTTAGAATTTTTCTCATTTTTATAATTTTCTGGTGGAATAAAACCTAAACCTTTCTTTTTGTAGCTACCATTATGGTTTGGTTTCTTTTGAAAACCAGAACCAGAATTGTAACCCTTTTTCTTGTTTAATCGTTGTTGTACTCTTGAAGTGTAATTTTTAGGTTTTCCAGTAAAATTTAAATCTTTTATTTCAGAAATCTTAATTTCTGTCATTTTGAAAACCTTTTTGATCATTTCAAATCAAACACTTCTTATTGGAAACTCTTTGTCAGAATATAATTTGTCAGAATCATTTAAGGTGTATGCTACTTCAAATGTTTCATCATCCAAATTTGCTTTTGATAACAAAAACTCTTTACCGTAAGCCCTTTTGACCGATGGCTTTGGATTGTTGACTGACGAACTTGAACCTACAGACTCAGATTTTGACTTAGACTCCTCATCAGTATCCAACACCTGATCGACCACCTTTTTTATTAACTCAGACTCATGATCAGTGTCAGACGATGTGAAAGTAACGTCAATGTTTTTTGGTAATTCATCAGTTATATCAGACTTCAGTTTTATATTGACTGCTTTTTGAACTTGTTCCTCATTTGGTTTTCTGGGAGAATAACCTTCCCAAATCGGAGGCGGACACTTGTTATAGCTAGCAGTCAGTTTCTTACCAGTATCCTTCTTCTTTGTCTTCTCATCTTGAAAAGCTTCCATACCTGCAACAGTAGGATAAATTCTATCAATAAGATAATCAGAACTAGAATAACTCTGCAATAATCGTCTTATTCTCTCATTTTCAATCTTTTCAGTTTCCAACTCTTGCTTCCATTTTGCACTTTCTTCAATGTAGAAATTTATAGCTTTCTGCTTCGTCATCAAAGTTACATTCATCATCGTCAAAGCATTTTCCCTTTCAGAGTTTGTCTTTTGAAGACCTGTTACTGTTCTGTTCAAAACATCATAAGATTCCTTCACGTAATTAAGATTGAACAATAATTGATCTTTCATCTTTTCAAACTCTGTCAGCTTCTCATCTTTAGCTGCACGTTCCTTGCATGGTTCCAAACACTTCAAGCAAGGTTTGATGACTTCCACAATTTTTTCAACTTCTATTATCTTTTCAACTTTGATGATTTTCTCAACTTCATCCACCTTTTCTGCTTCATATATCTTTTCTGATTCGGAAATCTCCTCAGCAACACTTTTTACTTCTTCATTCTGAACAGCTTCCTTTGTTTGATCACCACTTTCAGACTTCTGTTTCATTTGTTCTTTTGCAGCTTGTTTTTCTTTCAGTTTTTCCAAGAGACCTGCAAAATAAAAATGAAAACTTTCAGGAGATAGATGAGATTTAGCAACATTAATATGTCGTTCTTCTTCATCATCACTACTGCTGTCAGTTGGTGTTTGATCAAACTCTACTGATTTGTCAGAATTATTATCCGAAGAACCAGAATCAGCTGGTGTTTGATCAAAAATAACTTCCTTTTCTAAACTTTCATCACTTTGTGATCCTTCTTCTGATGAAACAGATGTTTCAACTTCATTCTTTACAGTTTCACCAATAGACTTCATCCATGTAGTAAACATATCTGGTTCTTTCAAAATTTTAGCAATGAATGCTTTGAAATCTCCTTTATCATTCACAAACATATCCCAGCTAAAACCTTCAAGCAATTTTTCATCATCTTGAAAATTCCAGTTAAAGTTCTCTTGATTCCCCAGACATGCTCTTTTTGAATCTTCGATCACTTTTCTACCATGAGCCACCTGTGGTTCTTGCAACTGTTGCTGACCAACTTGCTGATAAATGGCTTTCCGATAGTAATCATCTTTTCCAAAAGGATTCTGAGCTCCACTAGCTTCTCTGTTCTTGCATTCTCTCTTGAAATGACCTTTCTCCCTGCATCGAAAACAAGTAACTTTAGATTTATCAAAACCTAAAGTAGACACATGTGCATCAAGAAAGTCATTTCTTCCAGTAATCAGCTTGAACTTTTCAGCTCGTCTAAGAACACTAGCTAGACACCATTTGATGTCCATTAGCTCCATCTCTTCAGCGTCTATCTGATCGTAATCCTCCTTTGTTAACATAGGATCCCCGATACGACCAGCAACCAATCCTTCATAAGATAACAACACAGAACCAAGCAACGCCATGTGATCTTTCGCAATCTCTTCAGAAAAACTTTGACCGTCTGGAAGATTCAAAGCAATGTTGCATTGTATCACATAACCACTTCCACTTTTCGTACTTTGAGAACTGAAGCTTGAAGTTGGACTTTTTGGATTAACACTCGGGTATGAAGAGAAACCACTGCTATTTTTAGAACTTTGATCAACTTTTTCAGATAAATCTCTAGCACTAAACGCAGTTTGAATTTTCGGGCTTCTTTCAACTTCTGGAACACTGCCTTTGTAATACATTTTTACATCCTGTTGACCACTTGAACTGTTCATCCTTGCTATCTTCTGCTGTTCCAAATCTTGACCCTCAATCTTCTCAATAAACTGAGAAATCGTTAACCCATCATAAACACCCGTATTCTTTAGAATCATCAAATATGTACCCCACTCCTTTTGCGGTAAAGCGTCCGCTAACTTGTCTACCCACTCATCAGGATCTTTGGTTATACCAATCATCGACATAGATCGTACCAAGTGGCAGTAACGTTCAATCAGCTTCTTCGTGTCTTCTCCCGGTAAACTACTGAACAGATCAAACTCTTTCTTGAGCAATGCCTTCTTGCTCTTAATCATGTTCTCACTCCCTTCAAACTTAACATGTAGAGCATCCCAGATTGACTTTGAAGTTTTATCATGCTGAAACAGAATGAAAATGTCTTCTTTGATTGCCTGCTGTAATAGACTAATCATCATCTTTTCAGCACGATACATATCTCGTTCTTGATCACTAAACTCAGAAATTGTTTTCACAACTTGCAAATCAGTACGAGGTAAAACATATTTCTTCAGAATACACTCCCATGACCTAAGATGATTTGCCTGTACCCAGTTTTCGAATCTGTCTTTCCACCCGTAATATTCTTCAATACTCATTAGTTTCGGGGGCTTTTGTAATGTTCCGGTCTCGTTTTCCAAATTTATATTATGAGCAATAGAAGCCGGAGTAGTTGGAGATGAAGCGAACGCGTTGTAGAACTCTTCACTCATGATGTCGTATCACGTATTTCAAAAACAGTAACTTTCGAGCGGAATAACCCAGATGCCTTTTGGAGCGAAATAGTAAACAGTCTCTTGGAGCGGAATCAACAAATGAACCTTGGAGCGGAATCTGAAAACACACAGGAGCGAAATCAGAAACTTAATAGCCTGGAGCGAAATCACTCAAATTACTTTGGAGCGAAATCAAGAGATTCGTTGTCTTGGAGCGAAATCAAAAGAATTTTGGAGCGGAATCAGAAACTATCAGCAGTTTGGAGCGAAATCAGACACTATCAGGAGCGAAATTAGCAGTTTGGCAGCCTGGAGCGGAATTAAACAGATTTTTGGAGCGGAATCAGACTTTCACAAGCGAAATCAGAAAGTAACTAATTCGAGCGAAATCAGTTCGGGGGTCCATTTTGTCCATTTTTACTGTGAATTTTAGTCTCAAACTTTCAAGGCTTTGTTAATAGTCAATTATACACAGTCTGTGAAAATTTGAACCAGTTTAGACCGTTAAATCTCGTTCTGATGAAAAAAGAAGGTGTAGAAATAAGAAATTTTGATGAAATCCAGCTAATCTCTGCAGAACTCCTCCTCCTGAGCTCTGATACCACTTGTAGGATCATGTACGAACCCTAATGAGTCGATCAGAGGAGTTTTACTTCGTTTTAGAGGCGGAAACTAAGAAACAAAGGTAGAAATAGCTAAATCTTCACTTCAAACACTGATTGTATTGATCTGACGTTGTTTACAATTAAATCTCACACCGGCAGCACTTCGGTATGGAATACAAGGAACCGTTCTCTGATTTCGCTCAGAGACACCTATATATAGGGTCTTGATTCCGCTCGTAATTACACATCAATGTAGGAGCGGAATTAAAAGCTTCTGATTCCGCTCGAAAATGTCCATATGACATTTCGGGCGGAATTAACATTAGGAGCGAAATCAGCTTGTTAAACACATAAATTCTCCTATTTTCTCGATCTACAAGCCCTGATCTATACAATCTAGTCTAAAACTCGATCCAAGACGAAGTTGACAGATGCATGCACTAACAGAAATGCTGGCGAGTACATAGGTTTTATAAGAGTATCGGAATCATGGCTTGTTTACATATATTGCAATACCTCGAAAACCTTGTTTTTAAAAAGTGTATAATATGGCAACATGATTAACCAACTCAAATCAAGATGGTTATAATCTATAAAATATCGTAGCCACGATTCTTAACCCAAAAGCTTTTTGTTTTAGAAAACCATCTTGTAAAACATCTCGTATAAACTTGTTAATAACACTCGTATATTATTTCGAAAACATCGTTGAGTGACATCGTTTCAATATCGTTTACCCAAGTGAACTAAATAACGCCACGGTATGTAATATGTTGAAAACACTTATATATAAGAAGTACTGGCGGCGTATCTACCATGTTTTCACCACATTACACCCGTCCCGTTATCTAAACACTAGCCAAAAACCAATCGTTTACCCAAATCGTTTAACATCGTTTCCAAATCGTTTACTCGTTTAAATCGTTTAAATCATCCTCGTTTTAATTGTGAAAAAAACTTATATATAGTCGTCTCGCTAATAACATTCAAACCTTCGTGACTCGACTACCTCGTTCCTCGCTTCTCGTTTTAACAAACCCCCAAAGGGTAAGTTAATAATTACAGATTCAGTCGTTACCCACAACACCCACACATAACCATGGGTATAGTGTAATAACGGGATTTGTCAGATCCTATGGTACCATAACTTAATACTGGTCGGTTCGGCCAAAATTAATGAATGTCATTCTTTATGTAACTACAACCAACAAGTTCGTTCACATTTTCGAAATCGTTATTAGTTTAGTATAAATCGTTCTATTCGTTTTTGAAATCATCGTTTAAACCTTGAAATCATTTTTGTACATATGAATCACCCCAAAACAATTGAAAACAGTAAAATAGGGGAACTATGTACTCACATGTAGTGCAAGGTATCCTCAATCAATAGTACTTCAACAAACTCGAGTAAACCAGAGAAATCAAGTAGAACCTAGTAATCGAATCACTAGTCAAACAATAGACGCCTAAATCGGAAGATCGGACAGAATGAGGTCTTGCAAACCAAATGAGTGTTGGAACTCATGTGATATGGTTTAACAAAGCCTACATTCTAAATTGGAACCTAACCTAAGTGCTTTCGACCCATCGCGACCCATTAAGGTAGCTTATGCTACTTTAACGCGTCGTTCGCGTAAAACGCGTTCAGAACGCCTAACTAGCCCTATGATAAGTAAAATATGCCTTAGCATGTCTAATATTGTTGCCAAATCAGTTTAGATATAAAAAATTATGTTATATATGCTTTAAAGTAAATTTTGGCGTAAAAAGGGCATTTTGGTAATAAACCCAAGGCATATAAACTACCTATCATACAACTAACTAAACGTCGTGACCATAAGATATAACCTCGGAAGGTTATTCCATATATAACTATGGTCACCTAATGTGTTTGGTCGGATCCTAATGATCGACCAAACGGGTCGGGTTCGAAAGTATAAGCGATTGATTAGATCGCTTACCTTTACGACCCCATACAAGCACAAAACTAAAAGTGACGAGCTAAGCATGTTAAAACATGCTTAACTAAGTTAGAAAACAAGTTTGGTGTAAAAAAAAAGTTTTGATACCTAAGAGTAGTTTAGTTACAAAATACGCAAGAATACGCATTTTGGCCGAAACTACGACTCGTCACTGAGCCTAGATAACGTGGTAATCAGTAGGTATAGTCACTAGGGACTATAACCATCGTGATTACGCTCACGTTATGAAGTTCAAATGAACTTCACATTGACCATAAACTGGTCAATGCAGAAAGTCAAACGCAGTTTGACTTTATCGCTAAAACGAATGAAAAGAACGAAAGAACACTTACAGAAGGTCCCCGCAAGATTTGATTCTGATTTTCTCTCAGGTAGGAAGCATATACTTCCACTTAGAGAGCATAAATCAGAATTCAAAGTGTGGGTTTTGAAGTGAAATGGATGGGGTATATATAGTGTTCGGAGAGCCGTTAAGATCGTTTATCGAAAACCATGATTCAATCTCATCCATACATGTGTTACAATACTAAGGATACATCAAAATGGCCCCCTAGCATCAGGAAGTAACATGTGGAATTGGGTTTTGAGTGTTTATCACCTGGAAACAGGCTGGAAAGAAGTTTCTGATGAACTGGGACATGCTTACGGACCGTATGGTCCTCCCCTTATGGTCCGTAAGGACCCTGCAGACCAGCAAGTTTCAGTTTTGGCAGTTTTGGTCCCTGTGCGCATATGGTCGTGTTTTGGCACTTCTAACACCCGTCAAACCCATTTTTAAGCTCCACAAGGATGTTAAAGCATAGAGAACATGAAACATGCTCAGAAATATGTCTGATGTCAGTTCGTTTGGCCATACGGTTGCGTTGTTCGGTTAATTACGACGGAAGTCATAACGGACGCAAAAAACGGTCCAAATTGCACGACGAATGGATTTTTATCAAGCCAATCACTAAAACATAATATTTTAATGGTTACATAAATTTTTGGCTGTCCGGATGTATTCAGGATGTAAGTTATGCGCGAAAATGCAAACTTGTGCACTTTTTGACGCTTTTAGTCCCTGAATGACCCAAAAGTTTATTTTAGCACACCGAACCCCTCAAAGCCTATTTATAAGATATGTAAAGGATATTTAGGGTATGTTTAACTTATGGTCATGTTCCGGAATGTTCGTTACAGTTCAAATTGGCATACTTTCGCAGTTTGTCAAATTTAGTCCCTGTAAGCGAATTAACTTGATTTCAACACACCAAACCATTCAAAACTTATTTCTAAGTTATGTGAAGGTTATTTAAGGTATTTTAAGCCTATGCCACTATTCCGGAGTGTTTGTCGCGTTACACTGACTGCGTTTATGCACCAATTTTCGTATAACCTTCCAGAACGCGATTTAAAGCTTGCAATCGGAATCACATCGAATTGAAAAAAATCACCAAACACAAATACACATATAATAACACCAAAGCACATTGTTTTATTAATAATCATCATTGTTTTACATCGTACATCGATTACAGAACACAGTTGTCACAGCATAGAAATGGGTTCCGGAGTTGCCGGAATCCGACGAAATTGTCGGCCGGATAAACGTAGAAGATGGTGGCTGATGCTTTTGTTTTGTTTTTGAATGTTTCACTTTTTTACATAAAAGGTCCCTCATGTTTGAAGTTGAGAGAGACAAGGGGTTTTAACATTAAAAGATAACTGGGTTTATGAGAAAGGACACCGCACGTTATAGGTTGTAAACATAAAGGACATAGAGTGTAATTTTTAAACTTAAAGGACAGCGCCTGCAGAAACCTTGAAACATAAAGGACGAAAAGTGCAATTTAGCCAAATTGTAAGGTTGAGACTATTAGTTTGGAGTGGAATTTACATGCAAGTCACTTATGAAAAGAAGATGGGATATAAAACAAACTAGGTTTTTTTTATGTCGTGCGTTACAGCGAAACGAAGTAAATGATATTGTTAAACAAATGTTATTCGAAAACGAAGCATATTGTTTAGAAAGCCAAACCGTTATAAGCCTATATGATCCGTATAGACCTCCTGATTTATCAATTAACCCCGTTTATTTGAGAATTCAGGGGGTCTAAACGGATCGTATAGGTCTATACAAGTCGTATAATGGTACTAGACGACCCAATTTTGACCTATACGATGCGATGCGTATAGGGGTAAAATCAAATTTCATAATTTTAGGTTTTGCCTTTTCGGTGCGTATACGGGCCGTATTTTATCATTACGTGTCGTTTTATGAAGTATATGCTCTATACATGCCGTACCGGTGACGTTCGGTTCCGTGTGGTATTGTATTATATAATTACATGTAATTTTGTTTGGAATCCACTTGTACTCTAACGTGTCGTGTTGTATGTATACGCGTCGTGCGGTATTATTACTTAACGTAGTTTGTCGTTACATGTCGTATTATAACATAAATACAATAGTAAGTATAATATATTATAATAAACTATAGGTGTAGTATAGGTCCCATATAGACCTATAGGTGTAGTATAGATCTCGTATATGCTAATCGTTGTAGTATAATATAGTATATGTGTAGTATAGAATACAGTTATATAGTTTCTATACAAAAACTATAATTAAATGTATACAAAAATTTGTAAAAAAAGGGTAGTATATAATACAGTTATAACATAGATAGTATGGTATAATAAATATGTACCAAACCTATACTGCATGATAACTTTTTAAAAATGTTTTTTGTTTAAAAAAATAAAAGAATTCTTTTATTAAATTTTGTTAAAACTATAATTAAATGTATAAAAATATTTGAAAAAAAAGTACAGTATATAATACGGTTATAACATAGATATTATAGTATAATAAACATGTACCAAACGTATACTATATGATAGATTTTTAAAAATGTTTTTTGTATAAAAAATAAAAGAATTCTTTTATTAAACTTTGTTAAAACTATGATTAAATGTATATAAAAATTGTAAAAAAAAAACAATGCGATACGACCCGTATAGTCCTATACGATCCGTATTGGTCCAGCCAGCCGCCCGACAAGAACTGACACATACAGATTTGACTTTTGACTTTTAAATCTATACGACCAGTATAGGTCTATACTACCCGTATTGAAAAAGCAAAGTGTGCGAATAGATTGGTTGGTGTGCTAATAGATTTCCCCTATTCCTATTTTTTTTGAACGGTGACTTTCTTTTTGAGTGACTCAATGTCACCCCGCCTAATCGGCGACCCTAGCCAAGTGTGTCCAGACTTATGTTGTCTTAACCGGGACTGCGCTGGGTTAGCCAGACTTGGTTAAGGCGTTCCCCCAGAAACCGTACTGCCTCCACACGAGTTGTCTCGCTGAAGTAACATCTGGATGAAAACCGGGGTGCGGCTTAGGATCGAACCCCCTTCGGTGGGTTTGTCACCATCATTGCCCAATATCAACCCCAATATGACACAATTGATAATTAAACTTGAGTCTCCAATAGAAAACCCAAGTCTCCTACCACACTAGGCCATAAGGGAGAGGATTCCCCTATTCCTATTTGTTTCGTCACATTTGCCTTTTCCTCCTTAGGGTGTCCGGAGTGGGGGCGGCAAACCCACCCGTCACCGATCTTTCATCAATCGGCAACCAATGCCGAGCCCCTTGCCGCATGAAGGTTTGACGAAATGGGGTTTGATTCGGTGGGTGCATGCTGACACGGGGAAGGGAGGAAGGAGAGAGACAATGTAGTGTGGGGTGTGGTCCATTCCAATCTCAACCAATCACACATTTTCCTTTTTTTTAAGTTTACCACTTCACCAAATGTCTAAATTATTGCCAACACTTTTCACCAAAATTTAAACACTTTTCACTGATTGACGTGACGCACTCTGATTGATTGATTTTTTAGTTTGCCACTCTCAAGTGTTTAACTACTCCTAACACCCTTAGATATATGACATGCTATGATTGCTTCCTATTTATCTCACTATTTTTTTACAACATTCTTCCCCTTCATGTATTTTATTGTTAAAAAGTCAAACATGACGTTTATTTTTTTTATATTATAACAAAATACATTTCCTTTATTACTTTCTTTTCACTTCTTTTAAAGCTCATTAGATCCAAGACGTTTATGTAAAAGTAATAAGTTAATTGGGCCAACGGAATAAGAATTATGGAATTAGGAAATTGTTAGCTTTTAAATAAAAATAAATTGATTCATTTTATCTTTAGATTTAATGGTTTACGTTAAAACAAGGTTATGGCTAGCTTAAGGTATATTGGATCCTACTCAGGTTAGAGCTTCCTAGGTATTTATGAACAAAGAAGCTGTGTTAGTCGTAAGGCAAGAGAGAGCCTCCTGTGTTTGGACTTCAATGTGAGAATAAGTGTGGGTTCTCAGGAATTAACAGAAGTAGAGAGAGATTACGAGTTTAGACTTTAGAGAGTGTTTAGTGAGAGATTGAATAACTTTGTCAGTTGTGTGGAGTCCCCTTTTATAGGCGGGGCTTCCTGCCTAAGAAGCAGACTCCAAACAGCTCACCTTCTATATTTTGTAAAGTTTATCTTCAATGGTGTTACTTGTGTTGTGCATGTGCAGGTGACTTTACCCTTTTGATGTAAGTATTAGATTGTGTGTCTCAAAAAATGTTTTATGTGATTTGGGGTTAATGTCACATCACTTTGACTTATCAACCTGCGTAATTGTGATGTCTATTATAGTCATTTGCTGTTAAACTCCAAGCTTTCGTCGTCTACGTTCCCACCTCCTACTTTTTACTTGTCGCTTCCAGTTTCGTTGATTGGGGACTTCCGGGTACCCACATCATCAGTTTATGATTTGAAAACCAAGTTATAATCGTTCAGCTCATGGTTTAATACTTGAAACCGAACATTTCCATTTATTATTTAGAGTTAAGTGCCATTTTAGTCCTTGTGGTTTGGGTCAATTTGACAGTTTAGTCCAAATGTTTCATTTTCGTATGTAGGTCCAAAAAGGTTTCATCGTTGCCATTTTAGTCCACTGGGTTAACTTCATCCATTTTTTCTGTTAACGAGAAGGGCAATTCGGTCATTTTATATGGTCGAATTGCCCTTCTAGTTATTAGAATTACATATAAAATGACCGATTTGCCCTTCTCATGACCAGAAAAAATGGATGAAGTTAACCCAGTAGACTAAAATGGCGACGGTGAAACTTTTTTGGACCCACAGGGAAAAAATGAAACATTTGGACTAAACTAACAAAATGGCCCAAACCACAAGGACTAAAATGATATTTAACTCTATTATTTATTTATTTAACGTTTTTTTTGGGTTATTGGATTTTAATAATCCCAAGTTTCACTGGTTGGCCGATAATAATCCCAACTTCAAAAATTGCCTACAACAGTCCCAACTTATAAGATTTTGGCCACCAATGATCCTTGTCTAACTGGGTTAGTTAAATGTGTCGTGGCAGGTGACGTGTTTAAAAACTAAAATGTGGATGTTGACGTGTATCATATCTGTCACCGTTTAAAAACCCTACGCTGACAAACTAGCCGCACACCTTCCCCTCCTTCCCTCTCGGTCACTGTTTCCAGTGACCGGAGCCGTGGAATCCAGCGCTCCTTCTTCTTCCAGCGAGCACCCACAAAAACTCTTCCCCGTTGTCTCGTTCCTACTCACACCCACCTTGCCTGAAAATGAAAAGAAAGTAGATGGAAGAGAGAGAGAGAGTTATCTGTCACACCCCAACCGATGGCGGAATAATCGGGGCGTGGCACCGAGCGAAACAGATTGTTTAAGAGAATCCATAACAACTATAAAATGACAATATTTATAAGGTTTAATATCTCATACTATTAAACAAATATTTCCAAACAGTCATTACAGATAATCAGTCTCAAAAACAAATTCAATTCCGACAACTTAGATTTTTATTTGGTGAGTTTCTAGACTTCCTATCCTGATTTCAGCATAACATCCAATCGACCTGTCACATACGTTAAAATAAAAGTCAATACATAAAGTAAAGGTGAGTACACAAGTTTGATTAGATAATAGTATAAAAGCGTTTACGCATAACCAGCATGTAACACGTAACGAGCGAAGCATGTAACTATCAACAATGATACAACCTAACCACGTGTGACAACTGGCATTTTCATGTAGTTCTGTACGATGTGAACAGTAATTTGTAATATATGGTTGTGCATGTTGAACTTATGATATGAATGCTTTCATGTTTACTTTCAAAAGACTCACAAATACATTACATGATGCATGCCACTTATTGTTAAATGCAACTCGAAATAGTTCAATTAGTGCACAGACGAAACTAGCACACTTATCAGATAAACTAGTAGTACTGACAGGAGTTCAGTACTCAGACAGACATCATGCTAGGACACAGATTGAGTCCCAGAACCAAAATTTATACTAGAACTCTATGTAGGAAAGTAAGGACTATGAAACTGCCTTCTGAGTGACGAATGAACACTAAAAAGTACATGAAACGCACTTTAAATGCAGAATTCAGCAAAAAATCAGCAAATAAACATCAAAATACAATGTAGAAATAAGGTTTAGATGTCCAGAATAACTTGTAAAGTGTCGGAATGAAAACTGTCATAAAAAGTACCTTATAACTCACAAAACTGCGCAATTTAGCACCTTAACGAATCGACAACCGAACAAATAACCGGACACTACCCGAAACACCAAAAATAAACTAGAATCATTGTTTTTGTCACACCCCAACCGATGGCGGAATCATCGGGGCGCGGCACTAGGCGAATCAGATTGCTCAAGAGAATCCATAACAACTAAAAGTGACAATATTTATTTCATTTGTTATCCCATACTAACAAACAATACAATCACATAAGCTATCACAGATTTCTTGTCCTCTCGAACAATACAAATCCGACAACCTAGATTTTGGGTGAGTTTCTAGACTTCCTAGCTTGATTTGATGTAGACTGTTATTAAACCTGCAACATACGTTAAAACAACGTCAATACAAAAGTATTGGCGAGTATACAAGTTTTGCTTGGAGAGGTTCTGGTTGCGACAGTTCAGTTGTTGAAGAGTTTGGGCTCATGGTCTTTCGTTTGCGGCTGGACTGAGCTTCTTGCGGTGGTGCGTTGTCATTGGAGGATTCGTCTGAGGACTCACTTGAGGAATTATCGACATGATCATCAAAAGAATCGTCAGAAGAATCGATGACGATTGCTTGACGAACCTATTTGACAGGATTCTTGGAGAAGAATCCGTCCAAGACTCGTTTGTCGTTGATTTATGCGGCCAAGCGGTAGGTTTCTTCGATGGTAGCAGGTCTTGCAGCTTCGACAAAATCGCCCACACATTCAGGCAAGCCGCGAATGTACTTCGTGATGGCTTTTTCTGAAGTGTTGACTTGACTTGGGCAGATTATGCTAAGCTATTTGAACCTTGCGGTGTAGCCAGTATTGTCACCTTCGACTTGCTTGATTTCCTAAAATTCGTCTTCTAGTTTCTGAACTTCGTGGGGAGGGAAGTATTCCTTCTTCATGAGCTCTTCCAGCTCATCCCAAGAGAGGGCATAAGCTGCGGAGATCCCACGTTTGTTACGTTCGGCTGTCCACCAGTCGAGTGCTCGCGATTGAAATACTCTGGTTGCGCAAGTAGTACTGAAACTATCGGGTCACAGGCTTTGAAGTGTTTGTAGAGGAAAGCAGATTGCGGCGCTTCCGTCTTAGAGTTTTCTGAGGTTCGAGAGTTGCTGAGAGAGTGCACTTGAGCGACAATTTGAGGAATGACCTTGGCCACTTCCTTGGCCACAAGCGAGGCAATCCTCTTCTCGGCGCTTCGTTTGGCTCTTCTCCTAGCTGTTTATCTCGAGGTAGAGTCGCTTGAAGACATCTGGACAGAGAGAGATTTGGAGTGAGATTCGATCATAATCATTTTTGAGTTTTGCGATGCGATTTAGCGCGATCAAAACTTGTTGCGAGTAATATAATAGATTTCACATAGGAGCCACATAGGAAACACGAGATTCCTAAGTTCTCACACAATTGATTTGTTTGTATATATAATTAGTTGTAGTTTATGCTTGTACCCATACATGTCGGGATAGAATGCGCGAGGACGCGACGAAGAGAGAGCGAGAGCGAGTAAATAGACATTAGTTTTGTTGCGAACATTCGGTTTTCATTTTAGATTGCGATGGTTGTGCGAGTTGTGTGTTTGTAAAACAGGGAGCGAAAATCAATAAATTGGGAAATCCATGAAGCGTAAAGTTTTAAATCGTAAACACATAAGCGTAAATAAGTTCCATAAAGCGTAAAATCAACGAGTCGTATGCTAGAAAATAGATAGAGTGCCTCGGGTGTTTAGGCGTCGACTACCCAAGGTAACCCAGCTATACCCAGCAAGTTCGTGCACGCGCGTTGCACTAGAAGACTATGCTTCCACTGGGATGCAGCTCATGGCATTCGTCCTCCTAGTCATCACGTGGCTCGAGTCATTGTTATGGTCGAGTCCTTGGTGAGAGCTTTTGAAAACCATTTTATAGAGAGTGGAACGGTTTATTAAGATATGGGTTTCACCCCTGACTTATTAACTTCGCTCCTAGCTGTGGTCGTGCTCTTCGAATAAATTCGGGAGTTCCACTAGATTTTGAAATGGATACTTTCGTTGAGATATGGGTGTCACTCCTAGCTCGACGAAAAGTTCTCGTGCTAGAAAAATGCGGTGAGTGAGCGATCTTATCGAGAGTTCTTGGTTTTCACGCCTGATCTCGACTGGATCACTCGGTTGTGTTATGCGAGTATTTTTTTTGAAAACGTGTATATTGTGTTGGCCTTAGGAAAGGCTAAGTAATATTCCAGCCTTAGGAAAGGCTCCTCCTGTGAAGTTGTAGTATGCGGTGTTCAAGCGAAGTTGTAGTTTTAGCGGATTCGAACGAGAGTATCAAGTAGGCCTGTACAAATCCTACTGGGTTCGTACGAGTCGGCCCGTTGGTGCTTAGACTATAGACTAGGTCGTTTCTAAGACATCGACCCGGACTAGGTCATGTCTGGCCTAATTCCCAATAGTTATGGCTCTGATACCAATTTGTCACACCCCAACCGATGGCGGAATCATCGGGGCGCGGCACTAGGCGAATCAGATTGCTCAAGAAAAATCCATAACAACTAAAAGTGACAATATTTATTTCATTTGTTATCCCATACTAACAAACAATACAATCACATAAGTTATCACAGATTTCTTGTCCTCTCGAACAATACAAATCCGACAACCTAGATTTTGGGTGAGTTTCTAGACTTCCTAGCTTGATTTGATGTAGACTGCGACTAAACCTGCAACATACGTTAAAACAACGTCAATACAAAAGTATTGGCGAGTATACAAGTTTTGATAGAATAGCGTAAATAGATAAAAGTGCTGCGAATTACCACATACATAAATGAGATACCTCAACATACATGCATATAACCCAGCTAAGTCTCTCGAGTTGCGATTGCGATTGCTATTCATCCTAACTAAACCCCGTCGGGTTCTATAGTACTATACTAGTTAAGGCAGGACCTTGCGAGTAAAAGTCCTAACACATATGTAACTAGCATCACGTGTAAATATGCATAACAGTTATTCACAAGTGATAGACAGTTTGATTGAATAATTATTTTTGATAAATTCGATTTGATGGGAACGTATGTTACACCCAAAATGCGATAAAAAGGGTTCGAGTATACTCACAGTCGGTGTTCAGCAAGTAAACACAACTTGGTTGGATTGAAGGGAGCGCGTCTGAGATTAGCCTGATTACAGATTGATAGCGTAAGCGATAAAGGCGCGTAAAAATGTGAAAAGTGGCTAAGTGTCGAGTGGTAATCCGATCGGATCGCTATCCGATCGGTTTGCCATTCGATCGGATGTCAATCCGTTCGGATGGTCATCCGATCGGATGGCCATTCGATTGGATTGACATTCGTTTGGGATGGTTGTGTTTGTGTATGATGGCTTTGAAGTTTTCGTTGTAGCATTTTGAAAACAGAGAAGTATCTCTACCTTTCAGGTCGTCGATCGAACGGTCGTTCGATCGGATAGCGACCCGACTGGAAGGACACCTAGTGAGAATAAGTTCACAGCAGGATTGTCACTAGATCGGATAGCAATCCGATCAGATGGTAATCCGTTAGAAACTGATGTTCTTTGAATATTATGAAAATAATTAAGTGTCGAAATTCCAAATGTCAACTGATCGGATGGTCGTTCGATCTGATGGCTATCCGATCGGACGGCAATCCGTTCGACATTCAGATACTTTGAAAAGTTTGAAAATTGCTAAGTGTGGAATCAAGTGCAATCCAATCGGATAGCAGTTTGATCGAATGGCTATCCGATCGGACAACAATCCGTCCCAACGAATCTGATCGTCTTGAACTTGGTTATTTTTGAAAGTTTGCGGTTGAACGAGACGGTGTGACAACGTATTAAACAATGGAACTCCACCAAGGCTAAGTCATCAGATCGGATGGGAATCACCCCGTTCGATCAGTTAACTGTCCTTGATGGTTGTTCGTGTTCAACCCGTTAACCGCCCATCTCGTCGATAGAAATCAGTTCTTAAACCGACACTTCACTATAGAATGAGTAGAAGGTCTGAACGAGCTCCGATTCTATCGGTTTTGAGTAAAAAGTTAAGAAAGCTTGAGAGAAACTTGAAATACTTAGATTCGGCTTAGATCTAGGTGCGATTAGTGTTTACATACCGTGGAATCCATTAGATCTGAACTGTTCTTGATGAGATGAGGTCACGCTTCATTGTTCCTAAGAACTCCATGATGACATCACCTTATAACGCCCCAAATCAGAGGATTTTATGGTGAAAAGGTGAGATTTGTTGCTAGAAAAGATGAAGGAGTGCGTGTAGATCATATAAGTACAGGATTTGAGGTAGAAACTTACAAGAATCACGAGGAATCGAGAGAAAATAGCCCAAAGCGTGCTGGTCGAGTGAGAGTTGTCACATCACTGTTCAAGTGATGTGACAGGTGCTATATATAGGTGAAGAGGAGAAAAGGTGATGGAGTGCCATGGATCGGATGGCAATCCGATCGGGTGGCTATCCGATCGGTTGACCATTCGATCGAATAGTCACTCGATCGGTGGTCTCCGACGAATTACGTTTCTATGTTTCGTTTTGTTCGTTAAGTGTTGCGATAGTTTGGTGACACATTTTCATACCCACATTCATATATTTATTATAATTAGTCACATAGGGTCGTATAAATATCCACATTTCAAAGTCTGCGTTGCGATAATAATCGAGTTGCGCGTTTCAAATATGCGTTGCGTTGCGACACATCACGGCTATCGAGGAGGGTAGAATAGGTTCTCACTCAACGTCATCGTGAGTGTTAGTACGTGCGATGTGATGTCTTATAGCGATAAAGTATGCATAATATGCGAAAAAACTGCGAAGTAGCGATGTATTCGATATAACCACATTATGATTCGAATCTCTGGGGCTAGGCCTAACGAGTATAACGAGTAGTAACAACGCACGAACGTGCGGGTTGTTACAGTCTCCCCTGCTTTAGGATATTTCGTCCCGAAACTAATCCACAAGAAGGGCCGCGAGGGTTGTTGCGAATGAGAGTAGCGATAAAGCGTCAAGATGAGCGGGAGATCGATTGAAGATTGACGAGAGAGAGCATTGCGAAGACTGGGCGATGATGGCGAGTAAGGCAATTTGTATGAAAAAAGATGGCAACACAAGAAAAGCGATCCTAAAACGTTCCTAATTCTCGAAAAGTTGATTAATTCGAAAAAGGTTTGGAGAAAACTTGTTTATGAAAAACCTTCCCACAGTGCGGTGTTAAACTGTTTCGATGTTCACACCAGTGCTGTGAGAGGGATTTTATTAGGTTACTAAAGGATTTTAGGGTGATTAAAAACTCGTTTTACGAAATTTTCTCATCACTCGGCTTTAACTCAATTCGATTGTCACACCAACGTTACAAGAAAATCTCATTTTGTACAAAGATTTTGATTAAATTTAAATTCTTAGAAAAAGTTTGTAGGAAAAAGGCTTTGTTTACGCAAAGGTTTTAAATAATATCAGAGATTTTTAAACTTAAAGTCGGCCCCGCATGGCACTTTCCCACGAAAGTTCGACAATATGGCTAAAACACTTATATATAGGAAGTACCAGTGGTGTATCTACCATGTTTTAGCCATATGGTTTCCGTTCCGTGAGGCACTGTCATGTGTGTCGACATAGTACCGATAGATTCCGATTCCCTCAGTCCAAGCGAAAGATGGTTGGACCAAGTGTAAGAGGAAGATTGAGCAAACTGAGCGATGAAGTCGTTTACGAACTCAGTTCAGCGATACGAGCGAGTGCGATAAGCGATAAGCGGTGCACGATAACTGATAGCGCAACACAAACATGAACATAGTAAGCGAAGACGACGACGATAAGCGATAAGCGACGAGCGATAGCGACAACCGTCGAGCGATAGGCAACGATAGATGCGTTGCAAGCGATGGGAACATGCGATTTGATTAGATTCAACAACACCACAACTTTTTAACTGACATTAAGCCCCACATGGCCCTTTTCCACGAAAGTATGCTGATATGGCTAAAACACTTATATATAGGAAGTACCAGCGGCGTATCCACCATGTTTTAACCCTATTAGTTTTGTCTCGTGAAGCGAGGTCATGTGTGCTAACATAACACAGATAGCACAGGTAACATGGATAACGGCAAGCGATAGCGATAAACGTTAAGCGATACAAGATGGGCGATAGAGCAATACACAAAGCGATAGAGTGATACACACTGTTTTGGTCAAAAATCACACAAGGATAATGCAACCAAATTCGATTTTGTGAGGTGTGATGCTTGATTAAATGATCAAATGTAAGAACAATGTATGAATGAAATGAATGTTGAACACAAGGATTTATATGAGGAAAAAGCCCTTGATCAACGTATGATCTCCGGCACAAAAAACCTCGAGTGATGGAAACTACCGATCACCAACTATATTGAATAAACAAGTTTACAACTTCGGAAGTATTGAGCTTGATACAATGATTTCTTGTGTGTGTGTTCGAGAAAGAGAGTAGCAGAAGTGTTGTATATAAACCAGAGTTGTAACACCCCAAAAATGGGTTTGGTAATTTAAACCCGGTTAATATAAAGGAACGGGTAAAAATACCATTAGGGGTAAAAGTAAACCCGTAAATGAATAATAACTAGGAATAATTAACCTAGTTGATTTTAATATCGTTGGTATCAAACGGAGAGTTGTAGCCCTATTTAATTAAAACGAAACAAGAGGGACCAAAGTGGGATAAAAGTGGCTTTAATAAATGAAAATAACACACACACACACACTTCGTGTGTGTTCTGTGCGTGATCAGGGGAAGGCTCTAGAGAGCCAAACCCTAGTTCATCATATATCACCCAATTGAAGGAGGAATCGGGGCTCAAATTCAAGAAGGAACATGAATTAACGATCACCCAAGCTAGGGGATCATAAGGTATGTCGAATTTTGATGTTTAATGAAGTTAAGAAATCTGGATAATCATCACTAGTGGTGAATTATGTATGAATCATGAAGGTTATGCCCAAATTAGTGATGTAGCGAAGACTCTGAGTAAATTGCTAGAATTTAGGTGTTTGAATGAATTACCACACTTAGTTAAGTGGGTTTATGTTTAATCCATGAAATGGTATGAACTTGATTAGGAATATGTGTAGTATGTGATGGGTATTTGTATATAGAGTGATTATGGTATGGAATTTGTATGATGTTTACTTGTATTGATAAATGAAGGTGATAATTAGGAAGAAACACATGAAATACTTGTACATTATGCTTAGGAAGTAGTACGCACACCAAGTGTTTGATGAAATGTCTAAATGACAATAATATGTGAAATTGTATGCAATTAATGGGTAAACATGTATAGAATGTGGTATTAATGAAATTGATAGTAAACTAACATGAGGAATGTATTTTAGATATAGTTCATGTAAAGATTATGTTAGGTTGATGTTGAGTATGCTTTATGTTTGTATGAATTGACTAATGAAAGTCATACGTGAGATATGAAATTGATATGATCGTTCATACGCACAATCATATATGCTAACAAGAATGTGAATGTAATGACATGTACGGATAGGAGTCATGTCAACGTGGACACAAGCATGGAAGGGCAACGTGCCAAGGATAAACACGGAAGCTATGCTTGAACTCGGACGCACGAGGTAAGTGAACTCCGAACTTACCCTTTTGTTTGTTAATGTATTTATGATATATGGTAATTATTGAAGGTAACGTAAGAAGGTATGAATCATTGTTATTACTAAGTTAAGTTTTAGTGGAAATGGGTCGGAAGTGGTTAATAAAGAGATTTGATTAAGTTTGGGTAAGAAAGGGAATGTACATAATGAATTATGCATAAAGATGAGTTATGTGTATTCGAGGTCATGTTCATATGAAAAGACACTAATGATACTAATCGTTTTTCTATTGAGAACAAATGTGAAGTGTAGGTATGTTAACAATGGAGGTGAAGGTTGACTTCGCAATTTAATGCGAGTGATACAATGGATGGATGAAGGGGCTAGTAATAGAGGAAGCATGATATGTTGTCGCTTTATTATGCATATGTTAAGATTTTGTATTTTGTCATCGGTTGCTAATGATGTGATTGAATGTGGTGACTGCAGGCTGTATAGGTTTATGGATGTTTCATCAAGAAGTGTACGTGGTTGAAGATCGAGTCAAGACATGGATTGTACGTGGGTGTGTATGTGATCACGTAATTTGATATTAGTATGTTAGTTTTTGATTAATTATAAAAGGGTTTAATGTATTTAAGTGAAAGGAAGAAATTTTTAGTATGTATTTTCCGCTGCGTCAAAATTTGGTTAAAAACGTGTTAGGGCGTTACAAGAGTGCAAAAAGTGTTTCTAAAAATAAGCTCAATACTCCTTTAATCTTAGCTAAAAATATCCTAACTAACTATCCGAAAAATCTGCCCATCACCCACGATCACCATTAACGGTAACTAGCTCGTGCACATGTTGAAAATGTAGAGCATATTCCCCTGGAATCTCGCATGGAACAACTCTTCTTCGAAACATACCTGCAAAACAAGCCAAAAGGTGATGGAAACAATTGTTAAGTTAGAATAATATTGAGGATCCTGGATCCTTATTCCCGCAGTGTCTCATGAGGTTCCTTAATTCAAACTGAACTGAGGAACCGTGATCCATGCTACACTTGAGGATTCGTGATCCATAGGCTATGAAATTCTATCCCTAACAATTGCCCCTAAACATGACTAGTTGAAATCGAATTAGATAGTCATGTTTCAACATTTCTCGGACTAGCCGTTAGTAAGAGATATAGCCGTTACAGGCTGATGCCATCAACAGTCACCACCTACAACAACAATCATTATATATAGGATTAGAGATAAGGACCAAATTGCATTTAAATTCAAGACTTCTCTCCTTTAAATCCTCATCCGAAGATCCAAGCAGGTATTCTCTTCTCCCTTTCCTTTGATCTTCTCTTCTCTGATCCTCTATTCTCCAAGCATTCATGATGAAGATGACCCTTCGATCCTCACCTGCCAAAAACCCTGATCACAACAGCCCATTAAAGAGTCAAGGTTTAACCAAAAATTCTTCAATGGAGCTATGCCGATTCACAGACCCTGACATCAATCGGTTACGCCCCTGCTTCTCTGATGGCACAATATTCAGGCCCTTCGACTCCTCTACCAAAAGTGAATGTGTCTCAGACACATGGTTCACTTTTCCAGCAACCCCTTTTCTGATTGGTTTCACCTACCCTTTCCCTGCTCTCACACAAGGATTCTTCACACTTACTGGCTTATGCTACATACAAGCCATGCCAATGGTGTGGAGGATCCTATACACACTTGAGCACATAGTTGAGCAAGAGGGCATCGTCATAGGGATGTCTGAATTGAGTCAGTTGTACAATGTTGTGAGCCATGGTTCATACCGATACCTTTTCAAATCCAAACCTGATCAGCCTCACCTGATCTTGAAAGCCACCAAAACGACACTATCTGGAGGAATCAATTCTTCTTTGTGAGGAGGGATTCTGTTCCAGATGGGAAACTACTTCCCAGAAAGTGGAACACTGATGGTAGGATATAGGATCGTTAGATTAGGATATGCAGTAAGGATTTTTCTTTTCTTTTGAGGATAACTGATCCTTTATTTTTTGTCTTTGCAGCAATAACTCTGTCACATATTCAAGCATCACCTGCAACCCAAGAGAGGATTGAAGCTTTTTGGAAGCTTGACCCTGTAATAAGAACCCATCCACCATAATCAAAAGATCCAGTAGAAGTTTCATCCACCATGTCAAGTAAGTATCCACACATGTATACATATATATATAGATATAAATATTTGATAAAAATATGAATACTTATCTGCTTATTATGCTTGTAGGCGCCGAAAAATCCTCAAAGTCTGCTTCCAGGTTCAGTGTAAGTGATCTTCAAGAGTATGCTTCCTCAAGGTGTCACACCATGACTTTTACGGAAGCGTGATTATGGTGTGACTTTCTTGTTATCATTGCATTCAACCATATCAAACAACTATATGATAAAACCAAAGATTTGTCATCCATAAAATGAGTTTAAAACATAACAACATTGTCTAAAACGTAGACTTCAAATTCAAGTTTTACAAACCATATGAATTGTGTAAAAGTTCACTAAGGACTCGTCAAAAGATATTAGTTGTAATCAAGGTTTGGAAGACGTGTCTCGTCCAGGAATAAGACACACTGACCAAACCCAAAGACCATGGATGACATCTTTATACTTAACATGACTTGAAACTCCAACGCCCGCTAGATCCATACTTAATTTCCTGAAATACATGTAGTTTGAAAAACATCAACAAAAGTTGAGCGAGTTCATGTGTATGTGTATGAATAAGCCTTTAAAATATGTTTGTATGTATGTATGTCCCTGGTATGTAGCAATAAGGAAAAAAATAGGTCAATTAATGTGTAGCTAATACATTAATAAGTGACATGGCCTAGGAAGCACTCAAACCTGTATGTGTATTTCGTACCGGCCCCTCCGGTGGAACGACATAGTCACCACATGCAGCCAACTCGCAGGCCCATGGGTGGGGCTCGCAACACCCAATAGCTCTATCACTCATGCCCCTCGGTCCTTATACAAGGATTAATGGTCTTAAGACAATAGCCTACCCATTCACGTGATCTAGCAATACATTCCTTAGCTAATCATACCATGTATAAAACGTTTGTAATCAGTATGTAACATGTATTTCACCCCCGAAGTTGTAACACTGAAAACAGTTAAAAGAAGAGGGGGACATGAACTCACGGTTTTGCGTTCTTTGAATTTGTCTGTAACTCAAAGTGTCCTCTGGTGTACACGACTACCTACAATGTACTATGGTCTTATTAGACGAGCGGGTCGTGCCTTGACTTAGTATTAATTAGTGCCTTTGAGTTACGTTTCCAAGTGTCTTCATCATTATTCCAAGTTGTATAATTAGTTGTTAAAATAATAAATATTTTAACTCGAATTTTTGGAATAATTTGTTAAACAATGTTTTTGTAGTAATACTTCTCATGTATTTGTATTGGTATTTCCTTCCCAAGGATGGGGGTATCTCATACATGTGTATTCGTATTTTTGTATGTGTGTCTTTAGCCATGTATTGGCGTCGTATTCCGGTGTATTATTCCAATTAAAAGTATACCAATATATTCCCAATATATATTTCCGAAACAATATATTTTCAAGTCTCACTTAGAAAATATATATGACTTATTTGTCAAAAATAATGTATTCCAAGAAAATATGTATTTTTCCCAAAAATCATATATTTTCTAAAAATACTTAGGAAAATATATTTTCAACTCCCCAAAAATAATATATTTTCTCTTTGTCGAAAATATGATATACTTGGTAATATGTACGAAAATCATATTTTCACTCCTTTCGTTTCCAAAATAATACTTGCAAAAAATATATTTATAAGAGTATATTCCGGAATATTTCATAAGTTACGTTTTATCGTTCGGCTTTACAATATTAAGTGTGTAACTTATATTTCATTCCTTGTGATTTTTGGTATTATTTTGGAGTTGTAAATGTCATGGTATTTTGTTAAGTTATATTATTTTACCCTAAAATAATATAACTATTCCACAAAATAAACAAATATCCACACATGTGTCTTAATATATATTCTAAATATATATATCTAACCATTTTAATTTACAAAAACCAACCTCTAATACTTGTATTTTTTGTTACAAAAATCTATGGCAAAGTTTATATTGAAAAGCAAGGTTTAAAACATACTTGTAACACTTGTTAGAAAATATTTTCTAAGTGTTGGTATTTTTAGAAAATTTTGTCATAGTTTCCTTTGTAAATGGAGGTGTCCATGCTATTTAGCATATCATTTTCTTTCCCAAAAATCATTCCAATAATCAAGAATCATACCCTAAACATCTTATACTCACCAAGTGCAAAACTATACACTTTTCATAATAACATGAACTTGGTCTTTTATTAAATACTTGTAGTGACTTGGTAAAATGTTTAGTGGGTTTAGTTACCCTTTAAAGTGTGTTCATCCCTTTAGAAATCTTATTTTTAAAGAAACTAAGTGTTTATAACTTGTAAATACATTTTAAAAATGTTGATTCACTAACTCCCTTGTTTCACAAATGTTTATATGCTTGTTTTTCCACTAAACATAATGTAGGTTTATGTAAAAATCATGATCCACTAGAAATCACATTTTGGTCTTGGTTCTCTTGGAAAATCATTCACAAATCTTGGATTCACAATTATTAGCTTACTTTGTTTACTATATTTCAAGAAATCATTTCATTATCAAGTTCATGTCTAAATAAGAAGATGATCATTTTATGTAAACACATAATCACCTCTTATCTTGTTAGATCATGTTTTTAATCATAATCTAACAAGTTTCACATGATGATCAACATCATATTTCCAAGAAGTCAACAAGCAATCATCAACATATACAAAACAACATCATACTAACAATATTTCATCATATTTCATCATATTTCATCTTTACGTTTCAAGATTCAAGTTCAAGTCTTTTAGTGTTCTTGTGTTAATCATCAAACAACAACTTTTAACCACTAAAGTATGAAGTAAACAAGGGTTTATAAGGATCTTTCAACTAGCTTAAAGCTAGGGAAGAACAATGTTGAAGGTTTGGTGGATAAAAGCAAACGAATGAGGTCCTTCAAGTTCCGTGAGCACCGAGCTTCGTTAGTGACCTTCTAGCACCTTGTATCACACTTGGAATGGGTGAATGAAAATCGAAAATAATGGTGGTGTATGGGGGGTGTTCGGCCGAATGTTATGAGAGAGAGAGAGAGAGAGAGGAGAAGTTGTGTTGTGATGAATGATGAAGGAAATGCTTGTTCTTATAACCATGTTTCTCTTATTGTCCATTGGTCTTGATGTCCCTCAAAGTACAAACCATATCTTCCAAGATCTAATCAAGATCAAGGTAAGATTTAGTGAGGATTTGTAAAATCTTGTGGTGGGGTCCTCCTTTGGGCCGTAAACTTCAAGAGGGGGGGGGGGGTTAATTGTAAATTTTAGATGGTAAATAGGTAATTAGTGGAAGTTAAATGTAAAGATCTAGTGTTTAATGTGTAGGATGCTTTTTATAGTATGTTAAAGTGTTCGGGAACCATAACTAGCTCAGAAAAAGTAAAACAATGCTTCTAGCAATATTTTGGTATTCCGGGTAATGTCCGGTTGTTCAGTTAGATACCGATCCGTTAAAGTGCTAAGTTATCCGTATAGTGTCCTTTATGTAACTTTTTGTGACACTTTTAATTCCCGACACTTAGGAAAGCATACAGGACCATTTTGTCATATTTTTGCATGTTACTAGCATGTTAAAATGCTGATTTTTGTTAATAAATGCAGAATTCTGCACTTTGAGTGGGGTTTAGGCACTTTTCGGCACTTAAACTATCACCTAGTGACGCAGTTTTATGGTCCTTACTTCCCTACACTCCATCTAGTGTAGTACCTTGTCTCTGGCTCATACTGGGTCTCAAATCACTATCTGTCTATGCACTGGCACTGTCAGTATGTTTCTGAGTTATCCGCTCACTGTGCTAACAGTGCTTTGTGCATCAAGTATGTTACTAAAGTTTGTATGTAATAAATGGTGTGACAGTATGAAATGTGATGCACATGTATGTATGATACAGAAATCACAAAGCAGTTTATATCATTAGTTGTAATTAAGCACAATCATTAAGCACAAATTAATATTAATTAAATGTACGGATACATGCAAATTTTGACGGTTGTCACATTCTCCCCCCTGTTAAGAAAATTTCGTCCCCGAAATTTGTGTTACCTTAACTCCTTATGGTTACATCATGCGTGTATGTATATGAATAGTACTGAGGTAGATAACTACCAAAACCGAATCAAATCTTATTCACATCAGGTGAATCCAAGGATGTATTTCCACAACAATAACTCAATGGTTAAAAGGTGTGTGTCCTAGCTTTTAACGTCAAAGGACACGAGATGTATAGATGTATAGTCTGGCGTAACTTAGTTATCAGGGGAGCAACAAGGAGTTTTGACCAATAAAATTCTCAAACAATTGGTCACAATCTGCAAATGAGTTTTCACAAACCATAGCATCCACTATATGAACTCAAAATCAACAATTTGAATATGACAATGATCTGTCAACTTTCGAATAGATACTGGTAAGGATTAGTGTGTTGACATTCTTGAATTTCGAAGATACACCGAATAAAATGTAAGTGAATCTGGTGTATTATTGTCTTGACTCGTAGTTGCATCAGGAATGTTTAAATGACTAATCAAACCGAAGTATATGTAGTTTTGTGTGAAACGATTGACCATGATTAGCACAAGCTACAAATTTGCAATGACACCAAGGTGTCGTAATGACAAGATTCAATAATAGTGGTGACTGAACAAGTTCACCGTGTTTGAGATCATATGAAAGTGTACTGAAACCAGCCTGAAGATTTGATTTAGGCCATGTCATACAGTTTTCAGTTGAATATTGAACATCAAAGAGCCACTGTTTTTGATTGAAGATGAAAAGGTAATGAGTACCATAAGGTATTCAGTCAACAAGGAAAGTATCATTAGGGGGTACACCGCGTCATGAAATGAATATATATACCATTGTCTTAACACGCAACTGTGTTGAGACTGCTTTAATTGTGATAAACAAAATTGATTTAGAGCAAGTCAATAAATAAACAACTAAATCCGTGAATGAAAGGCGTAACCAAATCAGCGCAAGCTTTAATTTTTGTGAAGGTATCACCGCAAGGTGTCAAAACCAACAACGATTTAGTGGATTCGTAGACCAAACAAACCTACTACGACTTGAAACAAGAGAACCTTTGCAAGAATAAATTCGAATATGATGCTCTCAATACATCATATGGCGTTTTAAATTGAATATGTGACATGGACAAGTTCGAGCAATTGAACTTGGTTTTAGCGTAGCCCGACAATAAACATAGGTATCAACAAGGGAATCTCAGCATGGACATGAAGATAAACCATGAGTGTACTTGAAAAAGGAGCTTCAAGAAAGTGTGTTGACTTGATAGCAAAAGAGCTAACAATTACAATAATGTAGGTCATTCGAATCACCAATCAGTAATTAGATTTAGCAACATAATATTTGAACTTCAATGAAATGTTTATTCGAAATGAAACCTCATGCGTGGTAAATGGTGCATGCGTAACATATAAGTTTTCAAGTAATGAAACAATGAGTATGAAAAAATGACCAAGTATTGAAGCAAATGTGTGTTCGCTCCTAGCGAAGAGAATTAACGCGATGCAACTACCATTAAGGGGAGTAGAGATGCAAACATCTACTCGTTAGAAGTAAAAGTGAAGATTTCAACGAAAGGAATTTAAGTACTTTCTTTTTGGTTAACTGAAATAGCAAATATGTCGGGATAATGGGGTTTGCTTGAGTTAACAGGTATGGTTCCTAAGTGATAACCTTTACGAGTTTTGACCTGGGTCCCCAATGATTAAGCACATGTTTTCTAGGTTCTCAAAGTCCGTATCCCGTGTAAAACTATTTTGTGCATCGTGCAGGAAACACCATTTTTTTGTGCACGTTGAAAACAAGTTATTGTCCCACAATTTCCCCGGTATACTTTCTTCCTGAATCCTCAGCTAATGATACTCGATCATCGATCAGTCGTGAAATGGTAATTGAATCCTCATAGTTAGTTAAATAAGTAATTCGTTAATCCTTAGCAAGAGTCACCGACTCTCGTTGGTTAGTTCGTTTGGCTCCTGGTAGTTTGATGTTCGTACGAAAGCTATCGTCCTTCTTCTTGACGAGCAAAGCTGGGGTTACCCAAAACAGAAAAACTTGGTATGTTATCTTCCTTCTCTATCAACTACTGAAGCTACACTGTCAATCCTTGCATCTCCGAAGGTGTAAGTCGCTAAGGTGCATTGGCCGAAGGTGCAGCGCTTGGAATTAATCGATGCGAAATTCGACTTGTCGTTGAAGAGATGATTCTGGCAAGTCTTCGGGGAAAACCTCAGGTTATTTCCTTATTACAGGAATACCTTCGAGTTTTGGTTCTTCGGCTCCCGTGTCCACGACATGAGCCAAGAAAACTACACATCCTTTGTGCGAAAAACTTCCGTATCTTCCATGACTGATAGCCCGTAGGGGCGTTCCCTGCTCCATGAATCACGATCGTTTCTTCACTTTCCATCAGAGTGCGGGTAATAACCTCCGCTTGATTGTCCGACAACCAATCCATCCCAATTACCACGTCGAAGCTTCCCTTCAGCTAGTTCTATCGAGTACTGGATATCTATCTTACTTACTACTAAAACAAGTATATTCTAAAGCTAAAATTCGACAACAATATCAAATAGCACAGCCACACAATATTGACTACCATGAAACGTACCAATGGCCATGTTTGGATCCTGGCGTGCTTCCCTAGCTCCGGTGTTAGACATTTTTCCCACGATCTTGTTTAAGCTCCTTTGGGCAATCTTTCCTAAAGTGCCCCATGTCACCGCAGTTATAACATCCTTGCCCTTTTTTCCCATGTTTCGTCTCATGCCAACACGTCTCCTTGCTATGCCCCACTTTGCCACAGTTGTCACACTTTCCATTTTTACATCGGCCGGTATGATGGCGTCGACACTTGTCGCATTTAGGTAGTTTACCCATGTACTCCTTCCCCTTTTTGGCCTTGTTGTTATTATTTGTCTGAGTACCCTGCTTGAAGTTTCCGAACTTTCTCTTGTTATCTCCAGCTGACTCCACATGAGTCTCCTTTTTCTCTTCAGAGATTGAAAATTTGTTCAACCTGATTACCTCTTCAGTCAAGGCCACACTTAGATCAATGGCCTCAGCGATCGTTGCAGGATTTGATGTCGTCACCATGCTCATAATTTGGGGTGCCAATCCCCAAATGAAACGCTCAATTTTCTTAAACTCTGGATCTACCATGTAGTGAACAACTCGCGACAGAACATGGAATTTCTCCACCTACTCAGCTATCTTTGGTCCTTCCATCTTCAAGTTCCAGAACTCAGTTTCCATCTTCTAGCTTTCCGTTCTTGAACAGTACTTCTTGTGCATTAGTTCTTTCAGTTCGTCCCATGTCAAAGCATACGCAGCAGCCTCGCCCAAGGTCTGAACCTGGAGGTTCCACCATGACAGAGCCCCATCTTGGAACAGTCCGGAAACGTAAGTGACCTGATGTTCTGGGGCGCATTTGCTCACACGTAAAACAGAATCCGTCTTCTCAACCCAGCATACAAAGGCTACGGCACCCCTAGTGCCGTCGAAATTCAGGGGCTTGCAGTCCAAGAACTGCTTGTAGGTGCAGCCTGCGACATAAGCAACATCATCGGCGTAAGGCATTAGCAAAGAACTTGTGGAAATGTCCGAACGTTTTGTAATGTGTCTTAAGTGACTAATCATTACCGTTGGGTGGGTTATTTCCTGAGATGCTTCCACTGCGCTCGAAGCGAAGGGCCTCGTATTGTGCGATGGCCTCTAAGATGCGCGCTTGTATCTCCGCCTCTGCTGTCGGCAGAGGGATGTTAGTATCGGTGTTCCCTTGAATCGACATCTTCTAAGAGGAAGATTGGATAGGTCAGGTCTCATTAAGGACATAAGCACAAAAGCATCTATTTAACGAATGAAACCCAGGAGGTATATTGCATATATGTATATTCGCAGTTGTTATAACAATCAATCACATATCTTCATAATTATAGCACAACGTGTAGACAGGAACGTAGCAAGTAAGCATGTAGCATTATAGTTATTGCACAAATATGCAGGTCAACAACGTGTTTAGTGAGAACATAGCGACTGAGCTTTCATTATTTACCAATCATAATCACAGTGTCTACGAAGTGCAACACATCACAAGGGACACAGGGTCACCCTACCCTTGCCCAACAAATCTATCAGTGTATCAAAATTTGCGTGGTCAAAAGTAGTCTCCAACAGTCCCCACGGTCTTTGCTCATTTGTAGTGTCTTTGCCCAAGAGTAATGTAATCCGCATTATCCAGAAACCAACTATACTGGTGACTGAGGTGGAGAAGGGAAGGAAAGCAAACTGCTAACATGTGCGAGCTCTTCCTCGAGCTTGTATATACGTCGAAGTAATTAACTGGTCTGCTGCCGGACAGTAAGGAAACGAGCGTCAACACCTAAGAAAGGTGCAAGAGCAGTAGGTGAGAGCGCAAAAGAAGTCTTTGATAATTGTGGAGGGTCAAAGTATACTGGCATTAGACATGGTGGAGGTCGTGGTGTCAGCTCAAGCTTCAAAACTTTGCGGCTTATATCCTCGAACTATAGCTGATGTTACAGGAGCACTCATCCCGTGTGTGGCCTCCATAATGTGAGGGATGGCAAGGGTCTAAAGTCAGCATAGTGTATTGTAGGAACCATCGGGATGGCTCGTCCAGCTTTGTAAAGGTGAATGTAGCAAACGGTGCGGCCTGTGAAGTTAGGGAAAATGCTGCTGTAGCAAAAGGATCGTTATGCGGGTGCTGACCCGGAGTTCCTTCCCGGGGTGCGGGTATGTCTTGAAAGAAAGCAATAGGCAAACTGGTGCGATGGACGTCGGACTCCACAGGAGGAAAGGAGCAACATCAGCGGGTGCGGGTGCAGTGGCAATTGCTCCGAAAGGAAGATCAACAGGTGCAGGTACGGGTTCAGGTACAAGGGGCGCAATGTCTGTTAAACCAAAAGGAATAGGGTCATGATCAAGCAAGGTCGTAGGATCAGTAAGTGCAACATCAAGCTGGCCCACAAGGAACTGGAGCTGCCTCAGGGGCAGGTTCTGGGTCGTGTGAGGGTATGTGCTCTTGAGCAGGTGTTAGTGCAGTGGTCAAAGCAGCGTCGTCGTCCGTGTCTGTAGCAAAATGCGGTAACCTGTCTGTCTGTAAAGCCGTAAATGTCGCAGACTCAAAGGAGTCTGAAATCGAGTGTATACTAGAATCAGAGGATAACTTGATAACAGGGATCTCAAAACGTAAAATTAGTAACAACGTTCTCATCTAACTTTCCATCATGCTGGCTGTCAACGGGAGGATCATCAACAAGCAAATTAATGTCGTCATTAAACAATTTGTCAAAGAGGCAGATCCTCAGGGGAAATAACCACGAGAGGTACGGTGTCGAGGATTGGAGCCAGGAGGTGCTCTCCATCGAAGTGTCCAAATGGTAAGGTGGTCGTGGACTGAAACAAGAATGACAGGAAGATTCTCGTCAAGGAAGCCATCAGCAAGGGTAATTCATCACCAAATTCTGGCAGCGCAGACGGTTGCAAGTCGTCCTCGCCCTTGGTCAGCATGTCAGGGCCACTCTCAGTGTCTGACGTAAACATCTTCGGTGCAGGTGCAATTCTCATTAATTGTGGCGACGGCTATAGGGTTATCAACGTCTGACAACTCGCTTTCTAATCAAGGTGACATGTGTGGCGATACATAATAGTCATAGCGCATATATCCATAGTAATCACTAACAATTAGCATATGCAAGCAAAGGTAATTTATCATGTAATCAAGTATTTACATTATGAAACTTTCTATCCTTCCTAGTCTCTCAGACTAAACTCCCAGCTTCCCAAACTGAATTTCCCAGTCTCTCAGACTAAGCTCCCAGCTTCCCAAACTGAATTTCCCAGTCTCTCAGACTAAACTTTTCCCCAGTCCCTAAGACTCAATTTCCTCATTCTCTAAGACTCAATTTTCCCAGTCTCTAAAACTCAATTTTTCCCAGTCTCTAAGACTCAATTTCCCCAGTCTCTAAGACTCGAGACTCAATTTTCCCAGTCTCTAAGACTCAATTTCCTCAGTCTCTAAGACTCAATTTTCCCAGTCTCTAAGACTCAATTTTCCCAGTCTCTAAGACTCAATTTCCCCAGTCTCTAAGACTCAATTTTCCCAGTCTCTAAGACTCAATTTTCCTAGTCTCTAAGACCAATCCTCCCCAGTCTCTAAGACCAATCCTCCCTCAGTCTCTAAGACTGAACCTCCCTCAGTCTCAAAGACTGAACCTCCCTCAGTCTCTAAGACTGAATTATGAACATAAGTTTTTGAAATGTGTTTTGTGTCTTTTGTTTGTAAAAATGTTTGTCTCCTGGATCTGGGCGTTTTGTGTATGCAATGAAAACATATCATAAAACGTTTTCGTGAGAGCCCTAATGATCATAGTCTAGACTCGAGAAAGAATCCTAGTTCGCTACGATCGAAGCTCTGATACCAAGCTGTCACACCCTGACTTTTGCGGAAGTGTGATTACGGTGTGACTTTCTTGTTATCATTGCATTCAACCGTATCAAACAACTATATGATAAAACCAAAGATTTGTCATCCATAAAATGAGTTTAAAACATATAAACATTGTCTAAAACGTAGACTTCAAATTCGAGTTTTACAAACCATATGAATTGTGTAAAAGTTCACTAAGGACTCGTCAAAAGATATTAGTTGTAATCAAGGTTTGTAAGACGTGTCTCGTCCAGGAATAAGACACACTGACCAAACCCAAAGACCATGGATGACATCTTTATACTTAACAAGGCTTGAAACTCCAACGCCCGCCAGATCCATACTTAATTTCCTGAAATACATGTAGTTTGAAAAACATCAACAAAAGTTGAGCGAGTTCATGTGTATGTGTATGAATAAGCCTTTAAAGTATGTCTGTATGTATGTATATCCCTGGTACGTAGCAATAAGGAAAAAAACAGATCAATTAATGTGTAGCTAATACATTAATAAGTGACATGGCCTAGGAAGCACTCAAACCTGTATGTGTATTTCGTGCCGGCCCCTCCGGCGGAACGACATAGTCACCACATGCAGCCAACTCGCAGACCCATGGGTGGGGCTATCAACACCCAATAGCTCTATCACTCATGCCCCTCGGTCCTTATATAAGGATTAATGGTCTTAAGACAATATCCTACCCATTCATGTGATCTAGCAGTACATTCCTTAGCTAATCATACCATGTATAAAACGTTTGTAATCAGTATGTAACATGTATTTCACCCCCGAAGTTGTAAAACTGAAAACAGTTAAAAGAAGAGGGGGACATGAACTCACGGTTTTGCGTTCTTCAAATCTGTCTGTAACTCAAAGTGTCCTATGGTGTACACGACTACCTACAATGTACTATGGTCTTATTAGACGAGCGGGTCGTGCCTTGACTTAGTATTAATTAGTGCCTTTGAGTTACGTTTCCAAGTGTCTTCATCATTATTCCAAGTTGTATAATTAGTTGTTAAAATAATAAATATTTTAACTTGAATTTTTGGATTAATTTGTTAAACAATGTTTTTGTAGTAATACTTCTCATGTATTTGTATTCGTATCTCCTTCCCAAGGATGGGGGTATCTCATACATGTGTATTCGTATTTTTGTATGTGTGTCTTTAGCCATGTATTGGCGTCGTATTCCGGTGTATTATTCCAATTAAAAGTATGATATTCCCAATATATATTTCCAAAACAATATATTTTCAAGTCTCACTTAGAAAATATATATAACTTATTTGTCAAAAATAATGTATTCCAAGAAAATATATATTTTTCCCAAAAATCATATATTTTCTAAAAATACTTAGGAAAATATATTTTCAACTCCCCAAAAATAATATATTTTCTCTTTGTCGAAAATATGATATACTTAATAATATGTACGAAAATCATATTTTCACTCCTTTCGTTTCCAAAATAATACTTGCAAAAAATATATTTATAAGAGTATTTGCCGGAATATTTCATAAGTTACGTTTTATCGTTCGGCTTTACAATATTAAGTGTGTAACTTATATTTCATTCCTTGTGATTTTTGGTATTATTTTGGAGTTTTAAATGTCATGGTATTTTGTTAAGTTATATTATTTTACCCTAAAATAATATAACTATTCCACAAAATAAACAAATATCCACACAGGTGTCTTAATATATATTCTAAATATATATCTAACCATTTTTATTTACAAAAACCAACCTCTAATATTTGTATTTTTTGTTACAAAAATCTATGGCAAAGTTTATATTGAAAAGCAAGGTTTAAAACATACTTGTAACACTTGTTAGAAAATATTTTCTAAGTGTTGGTATTTTTAGAAAATTTCGCCATAGTTTCCTTTGTAAATGGAGGTGTCCATGCTATTTAGCATATCATTTTCTTTCCCAAAAATCATTCCAACAATCAACAATCATACCCTAAACATCTTATACTTACCAAGTGCAAAACTATACACTTTTCATAATAACATGAACTTGGTCTTTTATTAAATACTTGTAGTGACTTGGTAAAATGTTTAGTGGGTTTAGTTACCCTTTAAAGTGTGTTCATCCCTTTAGAAATCTTATTTTTAAAGAAACTAAGTGTTTACAACTAGTAAATACATTTTAAAAATGTTGATTCACTAACTCCCTTGTTTCACAAAAGTTTATATGCTTGTTTTTCCAGTAAACATAATGTAGGTTTATGTAAAAATCATGATCCACTAGAAATAACATTTTGGTCTTGGTTCTCTTGAAAATCATTCACAAATCTTGGATTCACAAGATTATTAGCTTACTTTGTTTACTATATTTCAAGAAATCATTTCATTATCAAGTTCCTGTCTAAATAAGAAGATGATCATTTTATGTAAACACATAATTGTCACACCCTGGCTTTTGCGGAAGCGTGGGTTTATTTTGGTGTGACTTATTAATACCATAGCACAAGCATAACAATGCTATATGAATTAAAACACGTGATAGTCATCCATTCATTTAGTTTTAAAAGTTATCACAACAACATTGTTTTAAAAGTCGACACATGAAACCAAATACAATCATGACATAATTACATGTTCATACGACACGACAAAAGTCTTGACTAGAAATACAGTTTAAGACTTGTAACCCGTCCAGGTAAGGGTCACACTTCCTAAACCCGGATGACATCATTATTCCTTACGCAGCTTGACGTGAATGCATACCTTGCCAGATCCACTAATTTCCTGAAATACATGTAGTTTGAAAAATCAACAAAAGTTGAGCGAGTTCATGTAAAAGTGAGCATGTTTATAAATCTTTAAAGTACGTCCCAGTGTAAAAATGTTCCTGGTATGTAGCAATTAAGGAAAAAGAGATCACCACTGGGTTGCAAAGCCACTGGTATGTGTGAAGTGATGCAGGAAAACTCAAACCTAGCAAATTTGTACCGGGCCTCGGCTGTAAGACACAGTCACCTCTATGGGTCACCCTGACCTCACGGGTGTGGGCTCGGTACACCCAAATAGATCTATCACTTTTGTGTCCCTCGGTCCTAACAACGAGGATTAATGGCTTTAAGCGTTGTACCCACCACTCACATGATCTGAACGTCCCAACCCTCCTTAAGCTAACCATACCATGTATAAAAATGTCCTAAATAATTGTAACATGTATTTCACCCCCGAAGTTATAAAACTGAAAACAGTTAAGAGAAAAGGGGGACATTAACTCACAGAAGTGCGTATCCTGTAACGTCAATCTCAAACTCGAACTGCTGCGTGACGACCTACACGTACTAATGTCTATTAGACGAATGGGCCGTGCCTTGGCTTAGGATTTAGTGTTTTGAGTTGCGTTACTTTGATATTATACTTGTCAAAATAATATTAATTATTTTAACTTAACTTTGGTAATAAGGAAAATAGTTAGGCAACTATTTCGTATTCACACTTCTTAATTGTTTATAAGTGTATTTCCTTCCCAAGGATGGGGGTATTTTTACATGTACACTTGTAATTCCGAACAATATATTTTAAGTCCCACTTAGAAAAATATATTCAACATATTTATCGAAACCCATATAACCCAAAGTATATTTATTTTTCTCAAAAATAATATATTTTCATATATTGTAACCAAATAATAATTACCCCAAAATAAATAATATAATCACACAAGCGTTTTACTATCAAATATATATTCTAAATATATATTTATTTGCTTTTATTTCCGAAAACCCACCTCCGATACTTAGGAGTGTTGTAATAAAATTTATGTCGAAGTTTACTTCCGAAAAACAAGTCAATATATTTTGTAAACACTTGTTAGAAAATAATTTTTCTGAGTCTAGGGATTTTTGGAAAATTTCGCCAGAGTTTCCCCTAAAACGGGAGTGTCCATGCTTACTAGCATATCGTTTTCTTTTCAAAATCAATCAACAAACAATCTTTTAAACAACTTTACATTACCAATAGCAAAATATACGCGATACATAATAATCATGAACTTGATATTTCCCGAAAATGCGTAGTAACTTAGTGAAGCTTTTAGTAGGCTTAGTTACCTTCCAAAGTGTATTTATTTCGTTAAAAATCACTTTCTTAAACGAGTCACGTGTTTACAACTTACAATAAATTTTTACAAAAATTTAACTCTTGAACTCTTCTTGTAAGTAAAAGCTTTTTTTTACACTTATTTTACTAACCAAAATTATGTAAGTGTATGTAAAGTTATGGTTTTTCCAAAAACCCGATTCTCTAACTTGGTATACTTAGACAAAGCTTCTAGTAAACTTGCATCAACATGATCACCAATCTACTAGTTCATTCATATTTTAGAAAATCTACTTTTATTCAAGTTCATGACTAAACTTAGAAGGTGGTTATTTATGTAATATATAACCATTCTCTAATCTTGTTAAATCATATTTTTAGATATTATTTAACAAGATTCATAAGGTGTTTATCATCACACATCCAATAATCATCATAAAAAAATAACAACATGCTCTTAACAATATCAAACTAGTCATATTTCAACTTCAAGTAAACTTTTATATTCATGATTCTTGTTTAACATCTTCTAGTCTTCTTGTTCTTTAGTGATTTAGACAACATCATCATACTACATATTTTGACTAAGAACAAGATGAAACAAGGTGTAATGAGACTTACTACTAGCACAAGGCTAGGGTAGAAATTCTAGTGCAAAGATGATGAAAAAGACTAAAACAAAGCTCCTTTGAATGCCCTTCAAGATGCAACCTCCATGGATCAACTTTGTAGCTTGAATGGAACTTGATATTGATGAAGATGATGATGTTAAGTGGTGGTGAGGGTGGCAATTTTGGGGTGACCGAAAATGAGAGAGAGAGTGAGGATGGAGTGTGATCTTTGAAGTGATGATGATGATCCATGAGTTCCATACTTATAAAGATTACTTCTATATCTTGTTCAATCCCGCAAGTAAACTATCCATTAAAATATAAGATTAAATCAAGAAGGCATGGTGTGAAGATGTGGTGGGTCCACATGGGACCGAAAATTCAGTTGGGGGGGGGGGGGGGCTTGTTTGCAAAATTTTCAACTAATTGGTAAATGGTAGTTAGAATCCAAGTAATGTGATGGTATATGCTAGTTATTGGGTTTTTAGTGGGTGTTATGGCAAACGGGAATCATGACTAGCCAAAAATAGTAAAACAATGTAAATGACAAAAATTTAGTGTCCCGGGTAATGTCCGGTTGTCCGGTTAGACACCGTTCCGTTAAAGTGTTTAATTAGTCCGAAAAATGTCTTTTATATATATTTTTGTAACACAAATTATTCCCGGCACTTAGGAAAGTATACAGGACCATTCTGCCATCTTTTGTACTCTACTAGCATAATACAATGCTGAATTTTATTAATAGATGCAGAATTCTGCATTTATAGCGTGTTTTTGGCACTTCCCGGCATTATAACTATCACCTAGTGACGCAGTTTTATGGTCCTCACCTCCCTACACTCCATACTAGTGTAATACCCTGTCCCTGGCTCATACTGGCCATAATAACATTGTCTGCCTATGTGCTGGCAGTGTCAGCATTATTTCTGAATCAACCGTTCAGTGTGTTAACTGTGCTGTGTGCATCAAGTATGTCACTAATGTTTGTGTGTAATAAATGGAGTGACAGTATGAAATATGATGCTTATGTATGTATGATGCAGAAATCATAAAGCAGTTTAAACTGTCAGTTGTAATCAAGCACAATCATTAAGCACATAATTAACATTAATTAATTGCACAGTACCTGTGATTGTGAGGGTTGTCACATTCTCCCCCCGTTAAGAAAATTTTGTCCTGAAATTTTAGGTTCTGTTTCTAGTTGCAGGGGTCTTGGGGAACAAATGTGGGTACTTGGCCTTCATACGATCCTCACGTACCCACGTGAATTTGGGGCCGTGCCGTGCATTCCATCGAACTTTGACGAGCTTGACACTACTCCTGCGTGTTTTGTTAACTTTCCAATCCGTGACCTCAACGGGTTCTTCGGTAAAGTGGAGCGTGTCGTCGATATGAACCTCGTCCGCAGGAATGATCACCGTCTCTTGTGTTGGACTCTTTTTCAGGTTTGATACATGGAATGTATTATGAACACCATTAAGTTCAGCGGGTAGGTCCAACTTGTATGCCACAAGCCCAATCCTTTGCAGGATTCTGAATGGGCCAATGTAACGCGGATTCAATTTCCCACGCTTCTCAAAGCGTGCCACACCCTTCCAGGGTGAAACTTTTAGCAATACCATATCCCCAACTTGAAACTCCAAAGGTTTCCTCCTTTGATTTGCATATCCTTTCTGTCTGTCGCGGGCCGCCTTGATGCGCTCTCGAATCTGTGCAATCTTGTCTGTCGTTTCTTGCACTATTTCGGGACCAACAAGCTGTCTATCACCCGCATCAGCCCAGCATAGTGGTGATCGACACTTGCGTCCATAAAGAGCTTCAAATGGCGCGGCTCCAATACTTGTGTGGTAGCTGTTGTTGTACGAAAATTCAACCAATGGTAAATGATTATCCCAGCTACCACCTAGATCCATTACACATGCTCTCAGCATATCTTCCAATGTCTGAATAGTTCTCTCGCTCTGGCCATCAGTTTGTGGGTGAAACGCAGTGCTCAGATTCAACTGAGAATCGAAAGCTTCTTGAAAGGATTGCCAAATCCTTGACACGAAGCGTCCATCTCTATCAGAGATAATTGAGAGAGGCACTCCATGACGTGCAACTATCTCTCGCATGTATATTTCAGCCAGTTTACCCGTATTGTCCTTCTCCTTGATTGGCAAAAAGTGCGCAGATTTCGTTAGACGATCTACTATCACCCAAATTGTATCATGGCCCTTGGGTGTCCTTGGCAATTTCGTAATGAAATCCATTGAGATCTGTTCCCATTTCCATTTGGGTATTTCAGGTTGTTGTAGGAGACCTGAAGGCTTTTGGTATTCAACCTTTACCTTGGCGCACGTTAAACATTTGCTAACATATACTGCAACATATCCTTTCTACATTGGCCACCAATAGAAATCCTTAAGATCTTGGTACATCTTATCCGCTCCTGGATGAATCGAGTACCGTGATTTGTGAGCCTCATCGAAGATAACCTTTCTCAATCCACCAAACAGAGGAACCCAAATTCGTTTCATGAAGCACAAAGTTCCTTCCCTGTTAGGTACCAACTGCTTCTCCATCCCACGGAGATACTCGTCGTCAATATTCCTTTCTTTCAAAGCTTCTTTCTGCGCAGCACGAATGCGCAAAGAGAGGTCTGTCTGGACGGTCATTTCCAAAGCCCTAACCCTTATGGGCTTAATCCTTTCCTTTCGACTCAGGGCATCAGCGACCACATTCGCCTTCCCTGGGTGATAGTTGATCTCGCAGTCATAATCATTCAATAGTTCAACCCAGCGTCTTTGCCTCATGTTAAGCTCCTTTTGGTCTAATGTGTGTTACAGGCTCTTATGATCAGTGAAGATCGTGCATCGCGTGCCATACAAATAATGTCGCCAAATTTTCAACGCAAATACCACCGCACCTAGCTCCAAGTCGTGTGCGGTATAATTTTTCTCGTGGACCTTCAACTGGCGTGACGCATATGCTATAACCTTCTGGCGCTGCATCAGCACGTAACCCAATCCTTGACGCGAGGCGTCACAATATACCACGAAGTCGTCCGTTCCTTCGGGTAGCGATAAGATCGGTGCGTCACAAAGTTTGTTTTTCAACAACTGAAATGCTTCTTCTTGCTTGTCATCCCAATCAAACTTCTTGTCTTTCTGTGTTAGTGCGGTCAGAGGTTGAGCAATTTTAGAGAAATCCTCAATGAACCTTCGATAATAACCAGCCAAACCTAAGAACTGTCGAATCTCGGTTGGCGTCTTGGGAGTCTCCCAATTCTTGATCGCCTCGATCTTTGCCGGATCCACATGGATTCCATTTCCATTAACCACATGTCCAAGAAATTGGACTTCGCGCAGCCAAAACTCACACTTCGAGAACTTGGCATACAATTTCTCCTTTTTAAGTAGCTCCAAAATAGCTCTTAAATGCCGTTCGTGCTCATCCTTCGTCTTCGAGTAGATCAGAATGTCATCAATAAACACGATCACAAACTTATCCAAGTACGGCTTGCAGACTCTGTTCATTAGATCCATGAAAACTGCCGGTGCGTTTGTCAACCCAAACGGCATAACCAGGAACTCGTAATGTCCATAACGAGTCCTGAAGGCCGTCTTCGGGATGCTTTCCTCTTGTATCCTTAGTTGATGATATCCTGATCCAAGGTCGATCTTTGAATAGAAACTTGAACCTTGAAGTTGGTCGAATAGGTCATCAATCCTTGGCAAAGGATATCTGTTCTTGATAGTCAACTTATTAAGCTCGCGGTAGTCTATACACATACGAAAACTACAATCCTTCTTCTTAACGAACAGAACTGGAGCTCCCCAAGGTGAGAAGCTTGGTCTGATGCATCCTTTGTCTAACAACTCCTGGAGTTGCGTTGACAACTCCTGTATCTCCGAAGGCGCAAGTCTATAGGGTGCCTTAGCTACATGCGCGGCGCTTGGAACCAAGTCAATGTGAAAATTGACTTGTCGTTGTGGCGGCAATCCTGGCAAGTCTTCTGGAAAGACTTCAGGATATTCTCTTACGACCGGAATGTCTTCTATCTTTAGCTCCACGGCTTCTTTATCCACGATGTGTGCCAAGAATGCAACACATCCCTTCTGTAAACACTTTATAGCTTTCAGACAGCTAATAATTCTCAGTGGCGTATCACGCTTCTCTCCGTGTACTACGATCGTTTCTTCATCCGTCATAGGGATGCGGATGGTCTTCTCGTGGCAAACAATCTCGGCCTTGTTGCTCGATAACCAATCCATTCCCACTACCACGCCGAAGCTTCCCAATTCGACTGGCAGTTGGTCTAGCGTAAATTCGTGCCCTCCTAGTTCTATCGCGCTTCCTCTGATGACTTCTCCCGTTTCAATTAGTTTCCCATTCGCCAATTCGATCAAGTACAGAACGTCTAACTTACTAGTGGCCAACCCAAGTATATTCTTAAATTCTAACGATACGAAACTATAATCGGTACCAGTATAAAAAAGAACAGATGCAAAGCGTTGGTTTATAGGAAACGTACCAGTGACAACGTTTGGATCCTGGCGCGCTTCCCTCGCACCAATGTTAAAGACTCGGCCCTGCGCCTGATTTAGTTTTGGGCATTCCCTTTTAAAGTGCCTAACGTCTCCACAGTTGAAGCATCCTGGCCCTCGGCCATTCCCATTACCATTCCTGCCTCGATTTCTGTTTGTTCCCCGGTTACCAGCTTGATTTGCGACATTCCCACGATTACCATTTCCTCCATTATTCCCTTGCGGCCGGTTTCCATTACCACCACGGTTGTTGTTATTGGAACCCCTTTGGCCACCCTGGCCTGAACCAATCCAGCAAGTATCCTTCAGGTGGCCAATTTTCCCACAAGTTTCACATTTTCTATTTCTGCACGGGCCAGCATGATGATACTGGCATAACCCACACTTGGGCAGAGTGCCCATGTAACCCTTTCCTTTGTTCTCGACACCGGTTGTGGCTCTGGCCGGCGTGCTCGATTCACCCCTCTTGTTCACATTACTGGTACCTTGCTTGAAGTTGGAAAATTTTCGTTTGTTTTAACCAGACGACTCAACATGTGTCTCCTTCTTCTTTGGTTCGGAAACAGAGAACTTGTTCAATCTAATAGCTTCCTCAGTAAGTGCCACACTGAGGTCGATAGCTTCCGTAATCGTTGCAGGCTTGGATGTGGTAACCATACTCATGATTTGGGGTGCCAATCCCAGATGAAGCGTTCGATGCGTTTTAAACTCGGGCGTGACCATGTACGACACTACATGAGACAAATCGTGAAACCTTTGAACATATTCTGCAATCTTTAGGACCTTCCATTCTTAGGTGCCAGAACTCAGTCTCTAGCTTCTGTATTTCAGCTCGCGAGCAGTACTTCTTTCTCATTAGCTCTTTCAGCTCATTCCAGGTTAACGCATAAGCTGCTGTTTCTCCCAAAGTTTGCACTTGCAGATTCTACCACGATAGGGCACCATCCAGAAACAGTCCTGAAATGTAGGTGACTTGTTGCTGGGGAGTGCACCTACTCATTCTTAGAACAGAATCTGTCTTCTCAGCCCACCGGACGAATGCAACAGCACCCCCAGTGCCGTCGAAATTTACGGGCTTGCAGTCAAGGAATTGCTTGTAGGTGCACCCTGCACATATGTTAAAATTTACAGATGGTATCAGCGGACGTGCTAGAAACATCCAAATGTATCGTAAAATGTCTCAAACGACTTGTCATTACCATTGGGTGGATTGTTGTTGCCGTTGTTGTTCGAGATATTTCCGCTTGTTTCTCCATGGGAGGCCGCATACTGAGCTATGGCCACGGCAATTATCCCTTGGAGTTCCACCTCGGTAGTAGGCATGCGTACATTGCGTCTTGGAGGCATCTTCTAAAATAAGATTATATTGGTCAGGTCATAGTAAGTAAATAGTATGCGTACGTAATAACATCTATCAACACGATAGAGAATACTGCGATTGAGCTATTATATAATCAAGACCACAATACAATGTTTACCAGTTTTACATCTGTATCATACATCAAAAGCGGCTAGGGGTCACATCACCCTTGCCTGACTATCTAGTCATATACAACAACCAAAAATCACATATCAAAAGTCATCAGGTCAAAATGTGGTCTTCAAAATGTTGTGTAGTCGACTCAATCGCGGTCTTCTCACCAAAAGTGATCCCTACCTGCAACAAACCAGAGATATCGCTATGCTGATGGCGGTGGAGGAGGAGGAGGAAGAAGAGAGAAAAGCAAGCGACGCATGTGTAACCAGTCCTCCTCTAAGGCATGATAGGCGCGCAATAAATATGCCATCTGCTGCTCAGATGTCATGAAACAAACATCTGAATCGGGGGAAAGCGGACGAGGAGTGTGTGGTGCTGCAAAGGGTGTCTGACAGTGACAAGGCGGACATGGAGCTCGCTCCAACTCCTGGACACGACGGCCCAGTGCGTCCTGCTGTAGCTGCAGAGACGCAAGTGTATCCTCCGTGGTGTACCCTACGTTAAATGGGTGGTACGGATCAGACAATGGCATAACAGGGGGCGTAGTCCACAAAAATGGCTCGCTAGATAGCATGAAAGATGGTGCAGTAGGTGGTGCAACATGAGGAAACTGTGACATGACCGGATCAGACGCCGATATAGGTGGAGCAAAAGTAGGACGAGGAATCTGTGGTATAAACTGGCCGTTTCCTGACATGAAAGGTACGTGACCAAATGGCTATCGTGATGAACCCTCCCCAGGACATGGTGGAGGGATGTCCTGGAGAAAGGTAATCGGAAGATCGGTACGATGGACATCGGTCGTGTGTGGGTGGGATAGTGGAATATCAGTGGGTGCAGAAACAGGTGTGACAGGTACCACGTACGGTGGATAGTCGTCATCGTCGATCCACCCGTTGAGGGTGTCGGCGTAACATGGATCTATATGAGTAGCAAAAGGTGGACGGTCAAACAGTACCGGCACGGGATCGGGAAATGGTGCATCAACAACAGGATCATCTGTCAAGGGTGGAGCAACATCGGGAAGATCAGCAACGGGTATATCACCAACAAGAGGTGCAATGGCTGGTGCATCATCATGGACAGGGTCATGCTCTAATGCAGGGTCAGGAGCAACTACAGGCTCTGGGGGCCACAGCAGGCTCCGGGTCAACAAGATCCATATCAAAATCAGCAGGGATATCAAGCAAAGGGTCAATAGGATCTACGGGCGCCTCTAGGGGCTGATCCATGTGAATAAACTCAATATCGTGGTCTGGATCGAAATCAGGGGGATAGACCGGCTCAAAAGCATCATCGACCTCGTGATCAAACTCGAACTCGTTGCAATGGACCGGGTGCAGCTGACATCGCCATGTCAGGGTCAGAAGGGTGAGGCTGCACACCATGGTCGTGCAAAGATGCAGATGCCACAGACTCCAATGAGTCCGGGACAGGTGAACCAACAGGAAGCTCCTCTACAGGGGCCTCAGGAATGGGAAGAATAACGTCAGCATCAATAGGGGCCCCGTCCTCATGGTCAGCCTCAGGCGGATCCTCCTCAAACAGATCGATGTCGTCATCAGAAACGACATCGAGTGGCATATCTACTACTGGAAAAGCAGCAAGCGGAATGGGAGCAGGGATCACCGCAAGAGGTAGATCCCCGGCAGGAATGCCATCAGCAGGCTCAACTCCGACGTCAGGCAGCGCGAATGGCTGGAAATCATCATCGTTAGTGCTGGTGGTGTCTGATGTGTAGACCTCTCGCTCTGACGGAATCTCGTCATCTGATACGATCGCCATGGGGTCTAGTGTGTCCGATACACCTGTGTCTGACGATGAAACCATGACGTCTGTAACACAATCACATATATATCAATCATAAAGTCAAATAAACATGTTAGTCACAATAATGCGAACAAGTAATCCTCTAGTTTTCCAAGACTACCCTCCCAGCCTCTCAGACTGAACTTCTTAGCCTCTCAGACTAACTCCCTAGTCTCTAAGACCAACCTCCCAATCTCTAAGACTAAACCTCCCCAATCTCTAAGATTGAACCCCTCAGTCTCTAAGACTGAACCTCCCTAGCCTCTAAGGCTAAACCTCCTCAGTCTCTAAGACTGAAATAATATTTTTGAAAAGTGTATTTGTGCCTTTTTGTTTGTAAAAAAATGTTTTGTACCCTGGATCTGGACGTTTGGTGTATGCAATGTGAAAATGTTTTCGTGAGAGCCCTAGTGATCATAGTCTAGACTCGAGAAAGAATCCTAGTTCGCTATGATCGAGGCTCTGATACCAAGCTGTCACACCCTGGCTTTTGCGGAAGCATGGGTTTATTTTGGTGTGACTTGTTAATACCATAGCACAATCATAACAATGCTATATGAATTAAAACACGTGATAGTCATCCATTCATTTAGTTTTAAAAGTTATCACAACAACATTGTTTTAAAAGTCGACACATGAAACCAAATACAATCATGACATAATTAAAAACATGTTCATACGACACGACAAAAGTCTTGACTAGAAATACGGTTTAAGACTTGTAACCCGTCCAGGTAAGGGTCACACTTCCTAAACCCGGATGACATCATTATTCCTTACGCAGCTTGACGTGAATGCATACCTTGCCAGATCCACTAATTTCCTGAAATACATGTAGTTTGAAAAATCAACAAAAGTTGAGCGAGTTCATGTAAAAGTGAGTATGTTTATAAATCGTTAAAGTACGTCCCAGTGTAAAAATGTTTCTGGTATGTAGCAATTAAGGAAAAAGAGATCACCACTGGGTTGCAAAGCCACTGGTATGTGTGAAGTGATGCAGGAAAACTCAAACCTAGCAAATTTGTACCGGGCCTCGGCTGTAAGACACAGTCACCTCTATGGGGTCACCCTGACCTCACGGGTGTGGGCTCGCTACACCCAAATAGATCTATCACTCTTGTGTCCCTCGGTCCTAACAACGAGGATTAATGGCTTTAAGCGTTGTACCCACCACTCACATGATCTGAACGTCCCAACCCTCCTTAAGCTAACCATACCATGTATAAAAATGACCTAAATAATTGTAACATGTATTTCACCCCCGAAGTCATAAAACTGAAAACAGTTAAGAGAAAAGGGGGACATTAACTCACAGAAGTGCGTATCCTGTAACGTCAATCTCAAACTCGAACTGCTGCGTGACGACCTACACGTACTAATGTCTATTAGACGAATGGGCCGTTCCTTGGCTTAGGATTTAGTGTTTTGAGTTGCGTTACTTTGATATTATACTTGTCAAAATAATATTAATTATTTTAACTTAACTTTGGTAATAAGGAAAATAGTTAGGCAACTATTTCGTATTCACAACTTCTTAATTGTTTATAAGTGTATTTCCTTCCCAAGGATGGGGGTATTTTTACATGTACACTTGTATTCCGAACAATATATTTTAAGTCCCACTTAGAAAAATATATTTCAACATATTTATCGAAACCCATATAACCCAAAGTATATTTATTTTTCTCAAAAATAATATATTTTCATATATTGTAACCAAATAATAATTACCCCAAAATAAATAATATAATCACACAAGCGTTTTACTATCAAATATATATTCTAAATATATATTTATTTGCTTTTATTTCCGAAAACCCACCTCCGATACTTTGGAGTGTTGTAATAAAATTTATGGCGAAGTTTACTTCCGAAAAACAAGTCAATATATTTTGTAAACACTTGTTAGAAAATAATTTTTTGAGTCTAGGGATTTTTTGGAAATTTTCGCCAGAGTTTCCCCTAAAACGGGAGTGTCCATGCTTACTAGCATATCGTTTTCTTTTTCAAAATCAATCAACAAACAATCTTTTAAACAACTTTACATTACCAATAGCAAAATATACGCGATACATAATAATTATGAACTTGATATTTCCCGAAAATGCGTAGTAACTTAGTGAAGCTTTTAGTAGGCTTAGTTACCTTCCAAAGTGTATTTATTTCGTTAAAAATCACTTTCTTAAACGAGTCACGTGTTTACAACTTACAATAAATTTTTACAAAAATTTAACTCTTGAACTCTTCTTGTAAGTAAAAGCTTTTTTTTACACTTATTTTACTAACCAAAATTATGTAAGTGTATGTAAAGTTATGGTTTTTCCAAAAACCCGATTCTCTAACTTGGTATACTTAGAAAAAGCTTCTAGTAAACTTGCATCAACATGATCACCAATCTACTAGTTCATTCATATTTTAGAAAATCTACTTTTATTCAAGTTCATGACTAAACTTAGAAGGTGGTTATTTATGTAATATATAACCATTCTCTAATCTTGTAAAATCATATTTTTAGATATTATTTAACAAGATTCATAAGGTGTTTATCATCACACATCCAATAATCATCATAAAAAAATAACAACATGCTCTTAACAATATCAAACTAGTCATATTTCAACTTCAAGTAAACTTTTATATTCATGATTCTTGTTTAACATCTTCTAGTCTTCTTGTTCTTTAGTGATTTAGACAACATCATCATACTACATATTTTGACTAAGAACAAGATGAAACAAGGTGTAAAGAGACTTACTACTAGCACAAGGCTAGAGTAGAAATTCTAGTGCAAAGATGATGAAAAAGACTAAAACAAAGCTCCTTTGAATGCCCTTCAAGATGCAACCTCCATGGATCAACTTTGTTGCTTGAATGGAACTTGATATTGATGAAGATGATGATGTTAAGTGGTGGTGAGGGTGGCGGTTTTGGGGTGACCGAAAATGAGAGAGAGAGTGAGGATGGAGTGTGATCTTTGAAGTGATGATGATGATCCATGAGTTCCATACTTATAAAGATTACTTCTATATCTTGTTCAATCCTACAAGTAAACTATCCATTAAAATATAAGATTAAATCAAGAAGGCATGGTGTGAAGATGTGGTGGGTCCACATGGGACCGAAAATTCGGTTGGGGGGGGGGGGGGCTTGTTTGCAAAATTTTCAACTAATTGGTAAATGGTAGTTAGAATCCAAGTAATGTGATGGTATATGCTAGTTATTGGGTTTTTAGTGGGTGTTATGGCAAACGGGAATCATGACTAGCCAAAAATAGTAAAACAATGTAAATGACAAAAATTTAGTGTCCCGGGTAATGTCCGGTTGTCCGGTTAGACACCGTTCCGTTAAAGTGTTTAATTAGTCCGAAAAATGTCTTATATATATATTTTTGTAACACAAATTATTCCCGGCACTTAGGAAAGTATACAGGACCATTCTGCCATCTTTTGTACTCTACTAGCATAATACAATGCTGAATTTTAATAATAAATGCAGAATTCTGCATTTATAGCGTGTTTTTGGCACTTCCCGGCATTATAACTATCACCTAGTGACGCAGTTTTATGGTCCTCACCTCCCTACACTCCATACTAGTGTAATACCCTGTCCCTGGCTCATACTGGCCATAATAACATTGTCTGCCTATGTGCTGGCAGTGATAACATTATTTCTGAATCAACAGTTCAGTGTGTTAACTGTGCTGTGTGCATCAAGTATGTCACTAATGTTTGTGTGTAATAAATGGAGTGACAATATGAAATATGATGCTTATGTATGTATGATGCAGAAATCATAAAGCAGTTTAAACTGTCAGTTGTAATCAAGCACAATCATTAAGCACATAATTAACATTAATTAATTGCACAGTACCTGTGATTGTGAGGGTTGTCACAATAATCACCTCTTATCTTGTTAGATCATGTTTTTAATCATAATCTAACAAGTTTCACATGATGATCAACATCATATTACCAAGAAGTCAACAAGCAATCATCAACATATACAAAACAACATCATACTAACAATATTTCATCATATTTCATATTTATGTTTCAAGATTCAAGTTCAAGTCTTTTAGTGTTCTTGTGTTAATCATCAAACAACAACTTTTAACCACTAAAGTATGAAGTAAACAAGGGTTTATAAGGATCTTACAACTAGCTTAAAGCTAGGGAAGAACAATGTTGAAGGTGTGGTGGATAAAAGCAAATGAATGAGGTCCTTCAAGTTCCGTGAGCACCGAGCTTCGTTAGTGATCTTCTAGCACCTTGTATCACACTTGGAATGGGTGAATGAAAATCGAACATAATGGTGGTGTATGGGGGGTGCTCGGCCGAAGGTTATGAGAGAGAGAGAGGAGAAGTTGTGTTGTGATGAATGACGAAGGAAATGCTTGTTCTTATAACCATGTTTCCCTTATTGTCCATTGGTCTTGATGTCCCTCAAAGTACAAACCATATCTTCCAAGATCTAATCAAGATCAAGGTAAGATTTAGTGAGGATTTGTAAAATCTTGTGGTGGGATCCTCCTTTGGGCCGTAAACTTCAAGAGGGGGGGGTTAATTGTATATTTTAGATGGTAAATAGGTAATTAGTGGAAGTTAAATGTAAAGATCTAGTGTTTAATGTGTAGGATGCTTTTTATAGTATGTTAAAGTGTTCGGGAACCATAACTAGCTCAGAAAAAGTAAAACAATGCTTCTAGCAATATTTTGGTGTTCCGGGTAATGTCCAGATGTTCGGTTAGATACCGATCCGTTAAAGTGCTAAGTTATACCGTATAGTGTCCTTTATGTAACTTTTCGTGACACTTTTAATTCCCGACACTTAGGAAAGCATACAGGACCATTTTGCCATATTTTTGCATGTTACTAGCATGTTAAAATGCTGATTTTTGTTAATAAATGCAGAATTCTGCACTTTGAGTGGGTTTTAGGCACTTTTCGGCACTTAAACTATCACCTAGTGACGCAGTTTTATGGTCCTTACTTCCCTACACTCCATACTAGTGTAGTACCTTGTCTCTGGCTCATACTGGGTCTCAAATCATTGTCTGTCTATGCACTGGCACTGTCAGTATGTTTCTGAGTTATCCGCTCACTGTGCTAATAGTGCTTTGTGCATCAAGTATGTCACTAAAGTTTGTATGTAATAAATGGTGTGACAGTATGAAATGTGATGCACATGTATGTATGATACAGAAATCATAAAGCAGTTTATATCATCAGTTGTAATTAAGCACAGTCATTAAGCACAAATTAATATTAATTAATTGTACGGATACATGCAAATTTTGACGGTTGTCACACAAGGTCTCTAAAAAAGGAGCTGGCTGCAAGCCCAAGCATCCCGAACCCTAAGTGTATGAGCACACGGAGCAAGGGTGCCAAGAAGAGAAAGACTTCTGAGCCCACTGCAGGCCTCCCTCTCATTCAACACTAGTTTGAGGAATACTCAGAGGTAAGGATCCTGGATCCTTAAATCTGAACTTTTCTTTCTGAGGATATGGGATCCTGATTGTTAACTTTATAGTGCAGAAATTTGCCGAGATCCAAATGCTCCTTGACCAACATCTGGCAGAGGCTGAGCAGAAAAACCTGGACTTCCAGCAGATGTTCTTTTCTAAAGATAAGAATATCTCTTCCCTGGAAAAAGAGATAAACCTGCTGCAAAAGGAACTGGTCCTGGCTCAGATCACGGCCCAGCAAGAAAAGGCTGAAGTCATGGAAGGGGCTAAGCACTCTGCTACTGTTGCCATGCTGAAGATCAAGCTGCAAATGGCTAAGGAGGCTGAGGATCCTGCCTTTGACAGAGCTGAATGGGACCAAGAGGCTTGGAAGCAAAGGCTGGCTCAGCTGGATGATGAGGATGAAGCAGAGGAGGCAGCAGCTGATGGAGCCGGGAGCAGTGGGGTTAAGGATCCTGTAGAGGAGGCAGCTGGTAAAGGTGGTGATGATGCAGCGAAGGTTTAGGCTGCAGTAATGGGCAATGATGGATATATCTAGACGTGGCCGGAGCCCATTTTTTATGGTTTTGTGGTTTTATTTGATGGTGTTTTGATGTTGAACAATTGTGGTCTGTAACTAAACAATAGTTTTTGGGTTTAAGGATCATGGATCCTTGGGACAATAGGTAGAATGATAGTTGGTGGAGGGATCCTCTGTTTGGGGGATGAAGCCACTATTATCCTGCCGTCTTTACTTTCCTGCACTTTAATACTTGTTAATATGGACACCCTTTACCTACCCCAGCGGACGGGCCACGTATTGCTGGTAGATGCTCAGGGTAGGTAATTTTGATAACCTTTAAAGGGTTTAACTTTGATAAATAAATATAACCTTTAACTTTTGGCTATCTTGGTGTTGTTTACTTTGTGTATACTTACCTTTCAGTTGTTATTGTACAACTTTTCAGATTTGCAAGTCATTGGTGAAGGTTTAAAAATCAGTTTAAGTCAAAAGTTTACGATATGATCAGGGATCAAATATCCTATAATCGAAAAGTTTAAAAAGTGAGATAATTTTAGGATCATATATCATGTTGTCAAAGAATAAGGGTAACATTGATAAACCAAGAATAAAGTTAGAGTAACTAGGGATCATACCAGAGAATCCAAGTTAGGATCTTATGCATATAATTGTAACAATTATAAGACAAAACCTTGCAGAAAGTTAGGATCCAGGATCCTTAATTGTTTAGCTTTGGAATCCTGAAATAAAACATAACTTGGGACTAAGCCAATCTGTAAAAGAAAGAGTTAGTATCTGGGGACAAACCCAACAATCTGGGGACAAGCCCAATAAACTGGGGACAAGCCCAAAAAACTGGGGACAAGCCCAAAATACTGGAGACAAGCCCAAAAAATTGGGGACAAGCCCAAAAACTGGGGACAAGCCCAAAAACTGGGGACAAGCCCAAAGGATCTTGTGTAAACTGGAGTATGGCCCTTACTGGCGACTATCCAAACTTAGTGACATGAAGATGCCAAAACTTTAGCTAACGTGAAAACGTTAGAAACCTTAGGAACGGATGTTGGTACGTCTACCATTATACTTAGGATCCTAAATACAGCCAGTACAATGAAATTGTCAGCCCTTAAAGCGGGTACTGGTCCCATTGCCTTTAACTTCACTAAGATAATCGTGCGCTACTAGCGAAGGTGTAAGAACCTGATTCGTATGAGGTAATAGATACCTTGAACTGGGGACAAGCCCAAAAAACTGGGGATAAACCCATAAAACTAGGGACAAGCCCATAAAACTTAGGAGACTTCTTTGGATACTTGATCCTTTGTCAAAGATGAATCAACTTCTGCAAAACTCATAACTTAGTGAAAAAGGATAAAGGATCCTGGATCCTTCTCCTTGTAATCAAATAAATTAAAGGATTAAATAAATTAGATTCGAATCATTACCAGAATGAGGGTCATATATCCTCTAAGGATCCTTTATGCATACCGGATATGAGGATAACTAAGGATCATAAATCCTTCTTACATGAAGTATCTCTTCAAATGGACAGCATTCCAAGCTCTTGGTAACAAATCACCTTCCATTGTTAACAAACGGTATGCCCCCTTTCCTGCCTCAGCTTCAATAAGATAGGGGCCTTCCCACTTTGGTGCTAACTTGCCATCAACAGGATTTGTGGTATTTTGGAATGCTTTCCTCAACACCATGTCACCAACTTGAAACTTTCTAATCCTGACATTCTTGTTATAAGCTCCACCCATCCTTTGTTGATAACAAGCCAATCTTATCCTTGCCAAATCCCTGAGTTCTTTTATGGTATCCAAGTCTTGAATCAAGTTTTCAGCATTTCCTCCAGGATCACGGATGCTTGTTCTTGCAGTAGGGACTATCATCTCTGTAGGGATCACTGATTCAGCTCCAAACACTAAAGAAAATGGAGTCTGGCCAGTAGCATTCTTGGGAGTTGTTCTATCAGCCCATAACACATAAGGTAGCTCTTCTGCCCATTTTCCCTTCTTGGATCCAAGCTTCTTCTTCAAGTTGATGATGATGATCTTGTTAGATGATTCTGCTTAACCATTAGCTTGTGGGTGGACTGGTGTTGATGTTATCATCTTAATCCCCCAACTGTTACAAAAGTTAGTAGTTCTACTCCCAATAAATTGGGATCCATTATCATAAACAATTTATGAAGGAATACCAAATCTGGTAATAATGTTTCTTTTAATAAAGGATATCACTTCTTTTTCTCTGACTTGAGCAAATGCTTCAGCTTCTATCCATTTGGAAAAGTAATCAGTCATGGCAAGCATAAACACTTTTCCTCCTGGTGCTTTGGGAAGTTTGCCAACTATATCCATTCCCCATCTCATGAATGGCCAAGAAGAGGATATAGGATGTAGGAGCTCCGCTGATTGATGAAGGATATTGCTATGTCTCTGATAAGCATCACATTTCTTCGCATAATCCACAACATCCTTCTTCATAGTAGGCCAATAGTATCATGTCCTAAGGATCCTTGAGAACAGTGCTGTAACAACCTCGTGTTTCGAAAGTCAAAGTCAAAGTCAAGATTAAAGTCAAAGGAGGAAAAGATTGCTAATTGCGATCTGTCACTCCTTGCTCAATTCCTGTTTTGACTTCTTTGACTCGTAGTTAGTCTAATTAGTTATTTACATTAGTTGTATTATGTGGAGTATTTATTAATAATCAAGGTTTATTCACTATTTATCGATGTTTACCGCATGTTTTATCACTTTATGGCTTATCGCAATCGCGCTCGCAACTCGAATTATGTGTTCTGGTTATTGTTTTACGTGTGTGTGCCACTTATGTGTTACTTGTGTATGTTTATTTATGTTTATGTTGTGGTGATTAATCGAAATGCTATCGCAATTGAATCGCAAACGATAAACGCAAGATGATTAGGATGATTGTATGCTAGATATAGTAGTTGAGACTAAAAGTAATTTGAATAGGAAACTCCATCGCATCGCAATGCTCGTCTCACGAATCGAAACTGCAAGAATCGTCGCACCATGCACTCGGATCGAGTGGCCAGCCGACCGAGCTGCAACCCGATTGGGCTGCCACCTGATCGAGGTGCAACTCGATCGAGCTGCCAACTCGATCGACCAGCTCTCACTCCCCCTTTCCTTTTATGGAAACCCTATAAATATCCCTGTCAACATCACAAACTTACCTCTTTTGCTCTCTTGTCCGACCAAGCGCTCCAACCTCACCTTTTCTTCGATTTCTCGTGATTCCGGTAAGATCTCATCCTAAATCTTATACTTTCTTAATCTACACGCACTTATACACCTTTCTATCTTTTGAATCTCAACTTTTAACCGTAAAATCACTAGATTTGAGGTGTTCTAGGATGATGTCATCATGGTGTTCTTATGAACTTCATGTTTTGACTTCAATCCACCAAGAACAACTTAGATCTAACTGACTTTCACACAAATAAACAAAGATCTTGCATAGATCTAAACATATTCGTGGTGAAAAAGGATTGAAAGATGGTTTATAACTTTCTTTCAACTCTTTTACACTCAATGCACTCAAAACCGATAGAATCGGACCTTGTTCCAGTCTTCCACTCCTTCTTGGTGATGTGTTAGCTCAAGATCCAGATTCTATCCACGAGACCACCGATTTCGGGTTAACCAAGAACAACCGTCTTGAACCAGTTAACTGGTTGAACTTGGGTGATTCCTGTTCGATTTGGCTACTGGGGTCAAGTTGGGGTTCTGTTGATTAGCACGTTGTCACACCGTCTCGATAAAACTACAAACCATCAAAAAAACCAAGGAAGAAGACGATCAGGCTGACCAGGACAGAGTGTCGACTGATCGGACTACTATCCGATCGGATTGTCACCCGATCGGGTTGCCACCCGATCGGCTTGCACCTTGGCCCCACACTTAACTTTTATTCAAAACATTTGAAGTTGTGAACATTGAACGAACTGTTGTCCGATCGGATTATCACCCGATCGGATTATCATTCGACCATGTAGTGTTTTGACTTCAACACTCAAACAATTGTCAACATGTTCAATACAAACAGATTGTCACCCGATCAGACTACAATCCGATCGAGTGACAAACTGCTGTGAACTTGTTCTCACTAAGTGTCCAACCTACCGGATTGTCGCCCGATTGAACGGTCATTCGATCGATTGACCTGAAAGGTAGAGATACTTCTCTGTTTTCAAAATGCTACAACAAAAACTTCAAAAGTCAAGCCATCATACACAAACACATCCTTCCCAAAGGAGGAAACAATCCACTCGAAAGGTCACTGGACCGGATGACCGTCCGAGCGGATTGCCACCCGATCGGATTGCCATCCGATCAGAGTACCATTCGATCCACTGTCACTTCTCTTCGTTTACGCATCGCTTATCGTTATCCTATCATTCTGATCAGGCTAATCTCACTCTAAGCACTCCCTTCAATCCATCATCGCTGTGAGTATACTCGAACCCTTTTTACTTTTGTACTTTTGGGTGTTACATACATTACCTATATTCAAATCACATCAATCACACAACGCAACACTATTTCAACGCTAACCGCTACTGCATGTTATACGCGACTTATTGAATGCTTGTTTGTTATGTTTACACGTGGAATGATGTCTACTTGCCTTAGCAACGGTAGTACTATTTGTTTGGACTCAGCACCTGTTCACTAAGTGGTTGTTAAGGACAATTTGTTACATGGCTCACAGTGGTGAGTGTGTATTACGAACTGCCTTGGGCAGTCAACCCGCAGTCATTGGTATCGATAGGTTCATGTCGATAACTAACATGCCTCATTTTACACTGTGTACGTGCTGGTTATGCGTAAATGATTTCGAACTCTATTATATCTATCAAACTTGTATGCTCACCTTTACACTATGTGTATTGACTTTTACTTTAACGTATGTGACAGGTGCTTAGGATGCTTATATGCTTTGATTGCTGTGAAATCGAGGCTAGGAAAGGTCTAGAAACAAATAAACAATTGTCTGTATTTGAAATCTGAGTTGTCAGAACAGAACAATTTGACTAGATCTTATCTGTAATAATTATATTATCGTTTATGACATGGTATGTGACATGTTACTTTAAATAACTGGTAATTATAGTTGTTATGGAAAATTCTGGAGAATCTGTTTCGCTCAGTGCCATGCCCCGATGATTCCGCCATCGGTTGGGGTGTGACAGATTGGTATCAGAGCCATACCTATAGGGAACTAGGCCAGACTCGACCTAGTCCGGGTCGATGTCTTAGAAACAACCTAGTCTATAGTTTAAGTACCAACAGACCGACTTGTACAAATCCTTAGGGGTTTGGTACAAGCTTACTTGCTATATCTCGCTATTCTCGCCCGCACTACACTATCACTGCGCACTATTATTCGAAAATAAACAAGTGATTTGGTCAAGATTAGGTGTGAAAACCGCAAACTCTCGATTTAATCACTTATTTGATCTGTATTTATCTATAAAACACGAGAATTTGCGTTGAACCAGGAGTGAAATCCGTACTTTAACGCGGATTTTCATCCCTATTTTCTCACCAAAACAGGAACAAAGCTGCTAAGTTAGGGGTAAAACCCGAACCTTGACAGCTTTTTCCGCCCTATTTTGTTTTACAAAACTCTCACCAAAGTCTCGACGGACTCCAACGACTTGAAGGCACACTGTAACTGGAAGGATGCGTGCCATTCGCCCAATTTCGGGGCGAGAGCATAGTCCGAAGGTCGAAGTGTGTACTATAGGTCCTTGTGAATAATCTAATCACCTTGCGTAGTCAATGTCTATCAGCCTAAGACAATCTATACTCGATTTCGATCTCGCATTTTCACCGATTTTTATGTGTTTTGATTCTGAGCCCGCAACTGCTGACTCTGATATTTGTCAATTTTGTGCACGTTTTATGTGAATTTACTGTTTATATGCTTCGATTTTGATAATTCATTCGCTTTTCACTTCTCGCTTCGATCGACACACACGAACCACACTACACGTCTATCTCGAATCGATGCTCGCTTATTCTATATTTCTCGCTTTTCACTTCTTGCTTCTTCTTGGTTTTGCATTAGAAACTCTGTTATATGCTGAGCCATTAACAGATTTTACATTTTTCTTTTGAAGATGGTGTTGAACAAGCTTCAGTATGTCAACACACATACAAGAGTTATCAGAATTTTCTGATATTTCTTCTTGTGATGGAATGAGTGGATAATTTTGAAAAGATGAGTGAACTGCTTCTGGAGTCTTTACAGATTCTTGACTGCATTCTCTTATGTTTGTTTTGAAGTTTATTTTTTCAAAAGAGTATTCAGAACAGGTTGTCTTGCAAGATTCAGATTCTGATTCTGATGAAAATTTATCAGAAATCTGATGAGTTGCTTTTACAAAGACAGTGGGTTTATTTCCATTTGATCTTTTATAACCTAAACCCTCTCCTTTGTTCTTAGGTGTGGACTCAATAAAATTTATGAATTCTTTAGCTTGTTGAAAACCTCTTACATTGATTTCTCTGTCATTGATTTTCTTGTAAAGATCTTTTCTTTCATTTTCGTAAAACTCAATTTTAGCTCTTTGATCTAAACTATCCTCTATAAGAAGTTGGTTTTCAAGAATGATTTTATTCTAAGTCCTTTGCAACTCATCAGATTTTCTAATATCTGATTGATGTTTTTCTTGCAGATTTAGAAAATCTGACATGAGCTTGTTTAGCTTGTGTTCAAGATCAAGATTGTTTAAATTTACCTTTTGTTCTGAAGTTTCTGGTAGACCTTCAGAAAGTGCCATGAGGCAGAAATTTGCCAATTCTTCTTCTTCATCATCAGAAGAATCATCAGATAACCATGTATCTGTTCCAGAAATTAAGCTTACTTGTTGCTGCTTCAAGCTTTTTCTCATAATAAGCAACATCCTTCAGCTTTTTGGTCTTGCATTCTGATGCATAATGACCTCTCTGCTTGCACTTGTAACACACAACTTCAGCCTTCCCTTTATCCTTAGATCTAAATTCTTCTTTAGATCTCCCATCCATCCTTCCTCTGTCACTTCTCTGGTACCTCTGGCTTCCTCCCCTCAACCTCTGCTCAAATGTTTTGGTGAGCAGTGCTATTGCTTCAGCAAAAGCTGAAAAGTCTGATGATGTATCAGAAATTTCAAGATTTTGGCCGTTTGATGGTTGTGGATCATTGGAAGTTGTTGATCTTTGTGAGTTTGAGATAAGAGCTAAAGATCCCCCTCTTTGAATGGTTTCTTCAAATATCTCTTCCTCTCTAGGGACCAAGATGCTGTATAAGTCATGAAGACTCATGTTTCCTAGTTCTAAGGTTGATGATAAAGTCATGGTTAGACTTCTCCATTCTCTAGGAAGGGCATCAAGAAATTTTATGTTTCTTTCAACATTTGACTTTGTTATTCCAAATTTCTTTAGCTCGTTTAAAAGTTTTGTAAATCTTTGATATGTATCATTTAATCTTTCATTTGGAAAACTTTTAAACCTTTCATAAGATGAGACATTGTTTGTTCTCTTGTTTCTTCTCATCCTTTCTCCTCCTTCACAAATATTTTCCAACTGATCCCATATTTCCTTGGCTGATGCACATGCATCAACTTGTGAAAATATGTCATTGGGGATGGCCATTATTAAAAGTGACTTTGCCCTTTCATCCCCAGCCACCTTTTCCTTGTCTTCCTCACTCCAAAGTATTTCACTATTGGGAGCTTGGGAGGCAGGGATAGCAGGTGATTGGTTAGTTGTTGGAATAGCTGGTATAACAGTCATTGGTATATGTGGACCCCTTTCAATGGATTGAAACAGAGCTCGGTCATGACCATTAAGGAAATTGACCATCCTGATTTTCCATTGGGGGTATTCCTCTCTAACCAGAGTCGGAGGTTTAGACATAGAACCAATGTTAAAAGCATTATTCTAGGATTGAAAGCTGGCCATATTTAGAGAAAAGAAGATGAGCGATTGGTCGTTTGAAAATAATTTATTCAATCTGCTCTGATACCAATTGTTGGACCCAGTATGGCCTTAACAACTTCTTTTCACGTAATATGGCAAGTGATTTCAGTAGATGTGAAAAAGATGTGCGGAAATGGAAATCAGACTTTCAAGAAACAAGACCTACAGAATTATCAAGTTTATATCACTTTGAAACAAAATGGTTTACAAGGTGATTGTAAGATTATTATCTAGTACAAATGAATCTTGAATTCTGTGGGTGAGAGGGCAATGGAGTTTTGATGTATGTATGAATGCTAAGCTTCAATCTCAATTATCCTCTGCTGGTTGAGCCTTCTATTTATAGAAGGCTGGGTGCATGAATAAACAATAGTTTATTCATGCAATAAGTCCTGCAAAAAGTGGCCAATTGACATATTCATTGAGTCCAACGTTCAAGTTGCCTTTTCATCATGATATCCAATAATGTCAACTTGCTTCGGTAATTGTGGCAAGATAGAGCCAATTTCAGACAAGTGGGGTATTTCATCAGAATTCTGATAAAACCACTTCATCAGAAATTCTGATGAACAAATCATCAGAAAAATCCTGATGATCAGAATCGTCAGAAACTGATGATATTTCATCAGAAATATCATCAGATCCATCAGAAATGACCTTCTCTGATAATCCAATTCAGCTCTTGATCAACTTGTGTTTCTTTGAACTAGATGCTGTGCATTTCAATTGTCCCATCTGATCTTCTTGTTCTTGTTTGTGATCTTCAGGACTATGATCTCTTCATAGATCAAGTTGATTGTGATTTTCTTCAATACTTACAAATAAAGTTTCCTTACAGTTTCCCCCCTAAGTATTGTAAGAAAATGAACTATCTCTATATCTAACATAAACAACTTTCTTGAAAGAGAAATTTAAAAACAACTAAGTTCAGAAACATAGAACATAGTCAAACCAACCATAAATCAGACAAAAATAAAATATTGTTCAAAAACAAAAATTTAATCTCATCAATTCATTAATTGATCTTCACTCCACCTTTGTATTTGTCTCCTGGTTTCAGCCTTTTCTTGTGATCAATTGCCTTTTGAGTTTCTTTGTACATTTCTTTGTACCATCCTCTTGACTCCATCCAATTATCAATGCATTCTTCAATTGTTTTTCTTAGCTGTTCATTGTTCTTTCCCTTCTTCTTGAGCTGCTCTTGTTTTTCATTCATGCAGTTCCTTATATATTTCAGAGTTTGATTGGAGTACCTGCATATTTCACTGATTCTGAACAGAGCTTTCTCTCCATTAGCATCTTTGAAGACTACACACATTTTTGGTTTGTCAAAGATTGCTCCAGTTCTCATAATCTTAGAAGGAATTTCAGCTGGAATTCTGGTGTTGGGAGGAGGTATTAATACCTTGTCACTGTACTCAAAATTGATACAGAGATCAAAGTCTACCAGTGCAGCCCTTTTGTATAGCTTTGCTCCTGCACTTTTGAGGCTTTCAAGGGCTCTTCTGACTACAGCTGAATTACCTTTCATTTCATCAATGATATTCTTCATTTTGACTATTCCCAATGGGTGAATATCATCAGCCAGATCTGCATTAGTAACCTTTTGTTCACTGTTATCTTTTCTGATCAGGGTATACTTGTTTTGTGCTTCATAGCCTAAGATACCTCCCCCAGTGGTTAAGGTATCAATTCTTTCAATTGATACTGTTGGATTGGTCATGTGCTTGTGTAGAATTACCCAACTTCCATTGTTTCTGTTTTCAAAAATACCTTTACTCAATGAGAGTGGTCTCTTTGGGTCGTCTTCTGGACCTTTCCAGTAGTAATGCTTTAAGTGTTCTTCAGGGTACATAATAGTGTGTAAATCACCTTTTAGCACATCCATTTCTGTGATGTTCCCCTCTGAATCTTCTATCATTTCTTTTCTTGGCCTTTTTGAGGAAGTCACTTCATGTTCCATTCTTCTCTTCTCTTCTCTTCTCTTTTGTATCCATCCTAATGCTGAAATCTGTTTCTCCTGTGATGGCTGTAGAAGATGACTGAACTGGAACATGTTCTTTTTGTTTGACCCTTGAAGTGTCTGGCTTTGGGACATTTGGTGGAGGACCCATGAGTAACTTTTGTTTATCTGGAGGTGGACCCATGGGTTGCTTCTGTTTTTGAGCTGTTGAAGTTTCTGTTTGTTTGGTTTGAACTTGTTGAATGGTTTCTGGTTGTTGTTGAGGAGTTTCTGATCTCCTTGCTTGTCTTTCTTGTGGAATTGGGGCTTTCAGTTCATGAAGATCGACTTTTGCTAATCTAGCAACATTATACTGCAATCTCTCTACCAACAAATGAACATTAGTGAGAAGTTGAGTATTTGTTTCTTCTTGTTTCTTCATTTTCTAAAACTCCAGGTTTTCTTGATTTCTTTGTGCAGTCAATTCCATCAACAGTTTCTCAAAAGCCTCAGCCATGCTGCTGTTGTTGGCTCTGAGGAACTGTATTTCTTCAATAATCTTTCCTGAACTTGAGCTTTCTCCTGTAGTTGCAACCTCAGCCATCTTTTTCTTGATATCACGCAGTTCATTGAGAGCCTTCTCGAATTCTGATGAGCTCTCCCTGTTTTCTGATGACTTTTGTAGTTTGTTGAGGGCCGCAACATTGTCTTCTGTTTGCTTCTGCACAGCTTTGACAGTTTCTGATAAAACCTTGATATCTGACTTTTGATTTCTGATTTCTTCTGGTATCAGATCAAGTTTTCCTTCTGTTGCTGTTTTCACAGTAGCAGTTGTATCTTCAAGTTCTTTGTGAAGTTGTTTAAGGGACATAGATTGATGTCCTTGGGAAATAGGAGAAACAACTGATGTTCCCCTTCTAACACCAGTAGAAAACACATTCTCTGCTGTTATGAGGTTAAGAGGATTGGAAGATTCCAAGTTCTCTATATCCTCACCAGAAAATTGAAACAAATTCAAGTTCTGGTTTTCCTCATATCCTTGAACCTTTTCAGGTTCTCGATGAGTTGTTGAGAAACTCTTAGTTTTCTCATCCAGGTTTCCTTGATCAACAGACTGATCTCCACCTATTGTCACCACATTTTCCTCCTCAGAATCTGATTCAGAAAATGGGTCCTTGGTTTCACTCACATTTTGTTTTTCAGAAATGGTGCCTCTAAGTAAAATTTCATGTTTTCCTTGAATTGATTCATCAGAATCACTCTCAGAGAAATGAAATATGTTTAGTTTGGAGTGTTGTGCACCTGTTTCTCCCATATGTGAGATTTTAGCATGATGTTCTTCTGCCACAGGACTCATATTCACATCTTCATCAGCTGGATGAGGATCAGATTCACCCTGCTGTTCCATTCTTGGTGTGCTTGACTCTTGTGCATCATGCTCCATGGGAGACACATTTTCAAAAACTTCTTTGTTTTCTGGCCTTTTATTCAACATCTTCAGATATTCTGCTCTGTATGGTGAATCTTCTGGTATCAGATTCATCATTCTTTCTGATAGAGCAGGCACATCATAATCTGACTTCCACGATCCTACAGCAGTCCAAGGTCTCATAATTTATGTTTTCCACATATTTTCTGATGCTGGAATTTCTAGGTTCCTTTCAGAAAAAGCATCAGAAATTATGATTGACAGAAATCTGGGAAAGGGTAGATGTGAATCTATCCTTCCAGTGTTAGTCAGAATTGATCTTCTGATCAGAATAAATATTTCTGTTCCAAAATCAATGTTCAACCCATTAATGAGACTGAACATGATCGTTAGAATATTCTTATTTATCTGATCTGTACCTCCAATCTTTGAAGATAAACACTTGTTCAGAATTTCCATTAGAACTTGCCAGAAGGCAGGTAGCTTGTTTATCTTGAATTCATTGATCTTTGAAATCTTTGTCTTGTAACCCATTACAACATCAAGTTGTGAGAACATATCTTCTTTTGTAGGTACTTCTTCATAGCTTTGGACTAAGGGAAGTTCCAAACATTCCCTTATTTTCTCTGGTGAGATTGTAATAAAGATATTTCCCCACACATGTTCTGTCAGCTCGAGTTGATTTGAGACTTTGAGAGTTTTTACAACTTGTTGTATAAGTTCTTCTGGTACGTCTCTGGTCTTTGTGAGGGCTTGAGCTATGGGATATCTCGTCAGAAATTCAATGAGAATTTGACACTTCACATCATACTCTTCAATGTTATTATTCATTGCTTCGTTGTTGCTCTTTAATGGAAGAAATTCAGCTTTAGTGATGAAGGGAACAGAGTGTTCGACTGGTGGTATGTTGATGTTGATTGCTGCCATTGAGAATTTGGGTTTTTGTTTCGAAAAAGAGTTTTAGGGTTTTGAATTTGAAGGTTGAAGATGGAAGACTCTGTTCTTGAATGAGGTATTTATAGTGTGTACAGACAGAGATTCTTGAGTGTTTGTCATGGGTTGTTTGTATTCAAGGTGGTTAATGACACCTTTATGATGTTTTAATCCTTTAAGGAAACAACCATTTTTGAAAAACCTTTGGTTTATCTCTAATTTAATGTAAATCTTTTAATGAGATTTAGAGATTCCAATGATTTTACGGATAAACACTAATGTCCAACTTGCATATTTTCTTCATGTGAGACCCTTTTTGTTTCAAAAAAGGTCCAATAGAAACCTTTTCCGAGTTTGTGTGTCTTCCCAGGTTTTCCACTTGATGATACATATCAGAAATTCTGAATAAAACTTTCGAGAGTTGTATTTTCTTCATATATCATCAGAATTCATTTGATTCATTTACAGAGGATGAATCATCAGATTTTTTTTTAGATGAGAAGGAATAAGTAGAGTTCTGAGATTTTTACTTACATTGTAGTCTTGCAGTTTTGAACTCCACACCTTTGTTCTGATATACAGGAAGTATTTTTCATACAGCTTGTTCCAGTCCTCAGAATTTTTTTTTGAAAGAAACTCATTTCAAAAAAATTTAGATGGTCATAAGTTTCTTTTAAATCTGGTTAAAAGCATTGTTTTTCTGATGATATGTCAAACTTCCTGGCTTTCAAGATATTTTCTGATAAAAATTTGATTTTCTGATTTATTGTCAGATTTTCTTGTTACTTTGAAAATTTTCTGGTGAATGATCAGATTCGTGTGGCTTAATGAGTTTTCTGAATAAGTACCAGATTTTCTGATTGATTATCAGATTTTCTGAGTATCACTAAATCCTGTCAGATCCCATTTGAATTTCACCAGATTTTCCTTGTTTTTATTAGACATGTTGTGTTAGTTCCCCTAGATCTATTGAATCAATTTTTTTTAATGAAAAGAAATTAAAGCAAACCTGATATATATAAACAAGAAAAAACATAAAACACACGGCAAAGAAAAACAAACAAACAACTACTCCTCCTCCTCCCCCAACACGTTATACATGCACTTCACATATAACCAAAGACTGGTTATTCGACCGGTGTGATTCGTTGATAGCGTCAGGGTGGCTTCACTAATGTTTTCTTGAAGTACCAACTCGGCCCTTGGATAGCAGCTTCTCACTCCTCCGAAGTCCAGCTGACTTGTGATCACCTTGGTTACGAATCGAGGGTAGATCAGAAAAGGTTGACGGTCGTGGATGTTTGCTTCTAGGTCTCTCATGAGAAACTTAGCATAGTTGTAAGGTTTTTCCTGTACAACAGCAAGAACCACTTCCATCATCTTATGAGATAGCTCGTTGAAGTGTCCAATCTTCTTGGAGAAGCAGACACTTAGCTATGTTACCCAGATTTGCTAACAACCCTTGACGAGTTGTTTGTATGATAGCCCATTTCAGTCAAGGTCTATTGCACATCTACCTTATCCAGAAATTGGGTTTCATGATCATTACCTAGTTTGAGGACATTTCTGATTGTTTCCTCATTTAGGGTAATTTTTACCCCCATAACCTCACTCTCAATCCACATGGAAGTACCACTAAAAATGATTACAGAGTTCCACCAGAACTCTTGGAGAAGTTTTGGATAAATGGCAACATGTGATGATACAGCAAAGCCCAAAGGACTTCGCATGATTATATTGTACACAAACCTGTAGTCCTCCCATGCAGGTCCTTCCCAGTTGGATCTTAATCTAAGATTATGAAGTCTATGAAATGGGAGAGGGAATTGAGTAGCTTTCATCAATTTTGGGTTACCCATTTTAAGATAAGAAAAATTCTGTCACAGGGCTTTTGAAGAGATGATTTTGATGTGAAGTAAGTTCTTTTCAGGTTGTTAATTTTTATAGATGAAAGTGATAGTTCTCCATAAATGATATTAACAGCCAAAAAAAAAATTATTTTCATCTCTTCAATTAAGACGATATCTGTTGCGGTGAATGTAACAGTGAATGTAACAGTGTATGTGACAGTCTACTAAGCCCATGTGTGAGTAAGCATTTAATGACTAGGCGGCTACTCTCATAGCTCCTAATCATTCTAGTGCCTACGTGTCACTTAAGTTTCTTATGAAAAAATGACGTTGAATGCATTGGCAGTAAAAATAAAATCCAATAATCCGAAATTTTTTTTGAGACGGTTGGTTTTCTCAGCTGTATGGAATTTCATCAGTATGCATGTTACTTTTCCCCCTTTTTGTTTTTTTTAATAAGAAAGAGAAAAAAAAATACAAAAACAAAATATACACAAATGGAAATATATACAATATGTGTGTGTGGGATATGCAAATTATGAAGATGGAAGATTATGATGATTACAAATTATTCTGATGTTTCAACCTGGTTTCTGATTTTATATCAGAACTTCTAGTGATTTTACCAGATATTCTGATATTCCTTCAGATTTTCTGATAAATCATCATTTATTGATGATCCGTCAGATTTTCTGATGTTCCATCAGATTGATGGATTGTTTTGTCAGAAACCAGTTGATTTATACTTTGATTATCAGAACTTTGATGATCATCAATCTGGTTTTCAATTTGTGTCCTTGTCTTTTCTGAAAAGTCTTCATCATTTAGATTAACCATGCCAAGTTTGTTGCTTAAAAAATTGTGTCTCTTTTCATCAAGAGGCTTTGTAAAGATATCAACAATTTGGTTTTCAGTTGGTACAAAATACATTTCAATGTTACATTTCAGAAAGTGCCATGAGGCAGAAATTTGCCAATTCTTCTTCTTCATCATCAGAAGAATCATTAGATAACCATGTATCTGTTCCAGCAATTAAGCTTACTTGTTGCTGCTTCTTTGCTTCTTCAAGATTTTTCTCATAATAAGCAACATCCTTCAGCTTTTTGGTCTTGCATTCTGATGCATAATGACCTCTCTGCTTGCACTTGTAACACACAACTTTAGCCTTCCCTTTATCCTTAGATCTAAATTCTTCTTTAGATCTCCCATCCATCCTTCCTCTGTCACTTCTCTGGTACCTCTGGCTTCCTCCCCTCAACCTCTGCTCAAATGTTTTGGTGAGCAGTGCTATTGATTCAGCAAAAGCTGAAAAGTCTGATGATGTTTCATAAATTTCAAGATTTTGGCTGTTTGATGGTTGTGGATCATTGGAAGTTGTTGATCTTTGTGAGTTTGAGATAAGAGCTAAAGATCCCCCTCTTTGAATGGTTTCTTCAAATATCTCTTCCTCTCTAGGGACCAAGATGCTGTATAAGTCATGAAGACTCATGTTTCCTAGTTCTAAGGTTGATGATAAAGTCATGGTTAGACTTCTCCATTCTCTAGGAAGGGCATCAAGAAATTTTATGTTTCTTTCAACATTTGACTTTGTTATTCCAAATTTCTTTAGCTCGTTTAAAAGTTTTGTAAATCTTTGATATGTATCATTTAATCTTTCATTTGGCAAACTTTTAAACCTTTCATAAGATGAGACATTGTTTGTTCTCTTGTTTCTTCTCATCCTTTCTCCTCCTTCACAAATATTTTCCAACTGATCCCATATTTCCTTGGCTGATGCACATGCATCAACTTGTGAAAATATGTCATTGGGGATGGCCATTATTAAAAGTGACTTTGCCCTTTCATCCCCAGCCACCTTTTCCTTGTCTTCCTCACTCCAAAGTATTTCACTATTGGGAGCTTGGGAGGCAGTGATAGCAGGTGATTGGTCAGTTGCTGGAATAGCTGGTATAACAGTCATTGGTATATGTGGACCCCTTTCAATGGATTGAAACAGAGCTCGGTCATGACCATTAAGGAAATTGACCATCCTGATTTTCCATTGGGGGTATTCCTCTCTGACCAGAGTCGGAGGTTTGGACATAGAACCAATGTTAAAAGCATTATTCCAGGATTGAAAGTTGGCCATATTTAGAGAAAAGAAGATGAGCGATTGGTCGTTTGAAAATAATTTATTCAATCTGCTCTGATACCAATTGTTGGACCCAGTATGGCCTTAACAACTTCTTTTCACGTAATATGGCAAGTGATTTCAGTAGATGTGAAAAAGATGTGCGGAAATGGAAATCAGACTTTCAAGAAACAAGACCTACAGAATTATCAAGTTTGTTGAAAAAAAATGGTTTACAAGGTGATTGTAAGAGTATTATCTAGTACAAATGAATCTTGAATTCTGTGGGTGAGAGGGCAATGGAGTTTTGATGTATGTATGAATGCTAAGCTTCAAACTCAATTATCCTCTGCTGGTTGAGCCTTCTATTTATAGAAGGCTGGGTGCACGAATAAACAATAGTTTATTCATGCAATAAGTCCTGCAAAAAGTGGCCAATTGACATATTCATTGAATCCAACGTTCAATTTGCCTTTTTCATCATGTTATCCAATAATGTCAACTTGCTTCGGTAATTGTGGCAGGATAGAGCCAATTTCAGACAAGTGGGGTATTTCATCAGAATTCTAATAAAACCACTTCATCAGAAATTCTGATGAACAAATCATCGGAAAAATCCTGATGATCAGAATCGTCAGAAACTGATGATATTTCCTCAGAAATAGCATCAGATCCATCAGAAATGACCTTCTCTGATAATCCAATTCAACTCTTGATCAACTTGTGTTTCTTTGAAGTAGATGCTGTGCATTTCAATTGTCCCATCTGATCTTCTTGTTCTTGTTTATGATCTTCAGGACTGTGATCTCTTCATAGATCAAGTTGATTGTGATTTTCTTCAATACTTACAAATAAAGTTTCCTAACATCTATGCTTATGTGATTATGTGCCTATGTGTTTACGTGATTATACGTGTTCCTGCGCTTTAATGGTATTAGGCATGTGAGGTGAGATTCGATTATATTGTGTTGAGTCCTGTGGCGATGTCTGTTGCAGACAATGTCGTCATCTGGATCTCGAGCTACTCAAGCTGCTCGCCGAAAGCAAGCAGATAAACGCCTCGCCGCTACGATTGCCAAGCAAATGGCAAAGGTTGTACCTCAAGTCGTCAGTGAGCTGTACGAAAACATGAGCAAATCGTCTGAGGAGTCAAGGACAGACTCGCCAAAGTCTGGGTTTAGCTTCAAGCAGTTTAAGGCATGTGGACCGAAAGAATTCACTGGCGAAGAAGGCCCTACGGTTTTGTTTCAATGGTTCGATTCGATCGCGGTCACCCTGCGTCAGAGTGGATGTCCTGACAATCTCCCCACCCTGAATGCTACCGGCGTCTTCTAGTCCCGCGCTTTAGACTGGTGGACGGCCGAGAGAAACAAACGCGGAAACGACGCAGCTTATGGTCTGTCGTGGGATGAGTTGAAGAACGTCATGATCGAAGAGTTCTGCCCTCCCCATGAGCGCCAAAAGTTGGAGGACGAATTCTGGCATATTAAGCAGAAAGATGGTGACAACGCTGCTCTCACTGCTCGCTTCAAGCAGCTCAGTATTATCTGTCCCGATCAAGTCAAGACCCCCAACATGACAATCAAGAAGTACATCCAAACCCTGCCAGACTGTGTTGCAGATTTTGTGCATGCTTCAAATCCAGCCACAATCGAAGAAACTTACTTGCTTGCCGCTGAAATCAACGACAAGCGGGTAAAAGCTGGTTTTTGGGATAAAGCTTCGAAGAACCTGCACCAAGCTACCGCCCCACCAACCGCTGACTCCACCGCCGCTGCCCCGCAATCGTTAAAGTCCTCTCGTCGCAAGAGGAAGAACAACAACAGCAACTCCAGCAACAAGAACTGTGCTGTCACTACCGCTGCTCCTCTCCAAGCGGTACCAGCTCAGCAACAACAACATCGATCAGCTCCAGCACCAGTTACCTATGCACCGCCTGCAAAGCGCGCATATACCGGTCCTCATCATGCCTGCCCGACAGGCACTTATCATCACCCGGTGGGTATTGCCTACAGATATTGCGTTCACTGCAATATGTATGGCCATTTCACCGCCAATTGTCGAACCGGCCCCCGCATCACCGCAGCTCCCGCTCCTGCTCAACAAGCTCTCCTCACCGCTCCTCAAGGTCAACAAGCGGCTCAGGCACCCGCGATCAATGCCAGAGTCTGCTTCGCGTGTGGTGATCCTAACCACTTCACGAACGTGTGCCCGAACAGGGTTGTGAAACAAGAGCCCCAGCAACAGCCTCAACAACAGCCTCAGCAGCAACAGCAACAAGCCGCCCGCGCCAGAACTTTCAACATCAATGTGCGCCAGGCCCAGGCTGACAACAACGTTGTCAAGGATACGTTTCTCGTAAATGGTATTTATGCTTCATGTTTGTTTGATACTGGAGCCGATAACTGTTTCGTATCGTTTGAGTTCGAAAAGCTCCTTAATCGTAAGCGCTCCCATCTCTCCTCAACGTTCGATGTTGAAGTCGCCACCGGAAGAACCGTCGCTGTGAATTCTGTTCTTCGTGATTGTACTCTTGAGCTCAATAATCACATCTTCCCAATCGATCTTATTCCAATGCAGCTCGGAAGTTTTGACATCATAGTAAGCATGGACTTTTTTCATGAAAACCATGCTGAAGTTGTGTGCTTCGATAAGATGATCCGATTTTCGCTCGCGAATGGTGATTTGTTATGTGTTTATGGTGAAACTGCCTCGAAGATTCTCAAGCTTATGTCATGTGTCCAAGCTAGCAAGTATCTCCGCAAGGAATGCAGAGCTTTCTTGGCTAACATTGTAGTAGAGGAGAAGGAAAAGAAAGGGAAGTCGGAAGTGAAAGACGTCCCTGTGGTTCGTGAATTTCCTAATGTGTTTCCTGATGATCTTCCTGGTCTTCCGCCAAGTCGTGATATTGACTTTCGTATCGACCTCATTCCTGGAGCCAACCCTGTTGCTAAAGCGCCTTATCGACTCGTTGCAACCGAGATGCGTTAACTCTCGAGTCAACTCCAGGAATTACTTGATAAAGGCTTCAATCGCCCGAGCACCTCTACGTGGGTTCACCAGTCCTTTTTGTCAAAAAGAAGGATGGGTCGTTTAGAATGTGCATCGACTATCGGGAGTTGAATAAGTTGACAATCAAGAATCGCTATCCCCTGCCCCGAATCGATGATTTGTTTGATCAGCTGCAAGGTGCCTCATGTTTCTCGAAGATCGATCTACGCTCAGGCTATCACCAACTTCGCATTCAAGAGGAGGATATACCCAAAACCGCTTTCCGCACTCGATACGGCCACTATGAGTTCGTTATTATGCCTTTTGGTTTAACCAACGCACCCGCGGTTTTCATGGATCCGATGAATCGCGTGTGTAAACCATTTATGGACCGCTTCGTCATCGTGTTCATCGATGATATCCTGATCTATTCCAAGTTGAAAGCTGAACATGCGCAGCATCTACGTTTGGTTCTCGAGCTACTCCAAGGAAATCGACTCTATGCCAAGTTCTCCAAGTGTGAATTCTGGCTGGAGGAGGTTCAATTCCTCGGTCACATTGTCAATAGTCAAGGTATTCATGTCGATCCCGCGAAGATTGAAGCAGTTAAGAGTTGGGTTACGCCTAAGAACCCGTCTGAAGTTCGTTCTTTTCTCGAACTAGTGGGCTATTATCGTCGATTTATCGAAGGGTTCTCTAAAATCGCTGTGCCGCTTACCCCTCTCACGCATAAAGACAGATCCTTTGTTTGGGGAACCGAACAAGAGTCTGCCTTCCAAACCCTCAAGCACATGCTTTGCAATGCTCCCGTTCTTGCTCTGCCCGACGGAAACGATGACTTCATTGTCTATTGCGATGCCTCAAACCTTAGTCTTGGTTGTGTTCTCATGCAACGGGACAAGGTTATCGCTTACGCGTCTTGTCAGCTCAAGATCCACGAGAAGAACTATACAATCCACGACCTCGAGCTAGGCGCAATTGTTTTTGCGTTGAAAATTTGGCGACACTACCTTTACGGTACAAAGTATACGGTCTTCACCGACCATAGGAGCCTACAACACATCTTCAGCCAGAAAGAACTTAATATGCATCAAAGCCGATGGGTAGAACTTCTCAACGATTACGACTGTGAGATTCGTTATCATCCGGGCAAAGCCAATGTCGTTGCCAACGCTCTTAGCAGACGAAGCTATCTGCATAGCACCCACAATGTTCCCGCCCAGCATCATCTCGAGTCTCTCATTCGCGAATCCCAGCATGCATGTTTTACGAAGCGTACTTTGAAGAAGGAAAGAATTCATCACGATGGAGCTCAGTTAGTGAACAAATCGAATGGGATATTCCATTATCTGGACCGAATTTGGATTCCCAAACGGAACGATTTGCGACAGATTTTGATGAATGAAGCCCACAAATCCCGGTATTCTATTCATCCTGGTGCTGACAAAATGTACCAGGACCTTCGCTACAAGTACTGGTGGCCGGGCATGAAGAGAGATATCGCCCTCTACGTTGGAAGGTGCCTGACCTGCTCGAAAGTCAAGGCCGAGCACCAAAGACCCTTTGGCTTACTTGAACAACCCGTGATCCCGATTTGGAAATGGGAAAGCATAGCCATGGACTTCATAACCAAACTCCCACGTACAACCGCAGGTCACGATAGCATCTGGGTTATCATCGATCGTTTAACCAAATCACCTCACTTCCTACCAATACGAGAAGACTACAAGGTAGAAAGATTAGCCTGAATCTACACAAACAAAGTTATCTGTCGACACGGTACGCCTCGCGACATCATCTCTGACCGCGATGGTCGGTTTACCTCGCGTCTGTGGGAAACGTTTCAAGCTGCGCTCGGTACTGAGCTTAATCTGAGTACCTCATTCCATCCACAAACCGATGGTCAGACTGAAAGAACGATCCGTACTTTGGAAGACATGCTTCGCTCTTGTGTCATAGACTTCGGTGGTAATTGGGACGCATACTTGCCTCTAGTCGAATTCTCGTATAATAACAGCTATCATTCCAGCATCCAAATGGCACCGTTTGAGGCCTTATACGCAAGAAGATGTTGATCGCCTATTGTGTGACACGAGATCGGTCATTCGCAACTAACTGGTCCCGAGCTGTAACAAGAAACAACAGGAAAAATCCTCCAAATAAGAGACAACTTGCTGAAAGCTCGGAGTCGTCAGAAAAGTTACGCCGATAGAATTTGATGTTGGCGACCATGTACTCCTAAAGGTATCACCTTGGAAGGGTGTGGTCAGATTCGACAAGAAAGGGAAACTCGCGCCTCGATACGTTGGACCCTTTAAGATTCTGGAAAGGATCGGAAAGGTGGCCTACAGACTCGAACTACCGGAGGAACTTAACAACGTCCACCCAACTTTCCATGTGTCTAACCTCAGAAAATGCCTGGCTGAGCATGATCTGTTTGTGCCACTGGAAGATCTCCAAGTAAACGAAACACTACACTTCATGGAGAAGCCTGTCGAAATCATGGACCACCAAACCAAGCAACTCAGGCGCTCACGCATTCCCATTGTGAAGGTTCGATAGGAAGGCAAATGAGGCGCAGAGTTCACTTGGGAAATCGAAAGCAAAATGAAGGCGAAGTACCCGTAGTTGTTTGTTACGGTTGAATCCTAATTTCGGGACGAAATTCCCTAAACAAGGGGAGGCTGTAACACCCCGTGTTTTGAAAGTCAAAGTCAAAGTCAAGATTGAAGTCAAAGGAGGAAAAGATTGCTAATTGCGATCTGTCACTCCTTGCTCAATTCCTGTTTTGACTTCTTTGACTCGTAGTTAGTCTAATTAATTATTTACGTTAGTTGTATTATGTGGAGTATTTATTAATAATCGAGGTTTATTCGCTATTTATCGATGTTTACCGCATGTTTTATCACTTTATCGCTTATCGCAATCACGCTAGCAACTCGAATTATGTGTTCTGGTTATTGTTTTATGTGTGTGTGCCACTTATGTGTTACTTGTGCATGTTTATTTATGTTTATGTTGTCGTGATTAATCGAAACACAATCGAAACGCTATCGCAATCGAATCGCAAACGATAAACGCAAGATGATTAGGATGATTGTATGCAAGATATAGTAGTTGGGATTAAAAGTAAATTGAATAGGAAACTCCATCGCATCGCAATGCTCATCTTGCAAATTGAAACTGCAAGATTCGTCGCACCATGCACTCGGATTGAGTGGCCAGACGACCGAGCTGCCACCCGATCGAGGTGCAACTCGATCGAGCTGCCAACTCAATCGACCAGCTCTCACTCCCCCTTTCCTTTTATGGAAACCCTATAAATACCCCTGTCAACATCACAAACTTACCTCTTTTGCTCTCTTGTCCGACCAAGCGCTCCAACCTCACCTTTTCTTCGATTTCTCGGCATTCCGGTAAGATCTCATCCTAAATCTTGTACTTTCTTAATCTACACGCACTTCTACACCTTTCTATCTTTTGAATCTCAACTTTTAACCGTAAAATCACTAGATTTGAGGTGTTCTAGGATGATGTCATCATGGTGTTCTTATGAACTTCATGTTTTGACTTCAATCCACCAAGAACAACTTAGATCTAACTGATTTTCACACAAATAAACAAAGATCTTGCATAGATCTAAACATATTCGTGGTGAAAAAGATTGAAAGATGGTTTATAACTTTCTTTCAACTCTTTTACACTCAATGCACTCAAAACCGATAGAATCGGACCTTGTTCCAGTCTTCCACTCCTTCTTGGTGATGTGTTAGCTCAAGATCCAGATTCTACCCACGAGACCACCGATTTCGGGTTAACCAAGAACAACTGTCTTGAACCGATTAACTGGTTGAACTTGGGTGATTCCTGTTCGATCGGGCTACTGGGGTCAAGATGGGGTTCTGTTGATTGGCACGTTGTCACACCGTCTCGATAAAACTACAAACCATCGGACTACTGTCCGATCGGATTGTCACCCGATCGGGTTGCCACCCGATCGGCTTGCACCATCGCCACACACTTAACTTTTATTCAAAATATTTGAAGTTGTGAACATTGAACGAACTGCTGTCCGATCGGATTATCACCCGATCGGATTGTCATTCGACCATGTAGTGTTTTGACTTCAACACTCAAACAATTTTCAACATGTTCAATACAAACAGATTGTCACCCTATCGGACTACAATCAGATCGAGTGACAAACTGCTGTGAACTTGTTCTCACAAAATGTCCAACCTACTGGATTGTCGCCCGATCGAACGGTCATTCGATCGATTGACCTGAAAGGTAGAGATACTTCTCTGTTTTCAAAATGCTACAACAAAAACTTCAAAAGTCAAGCCATCATACACAAACACATCCTTCCCAAAGGAGGAAACAATCCACTCGAAAGGTCACCCGACCGGATGACCGTCCGAGCGGATTGCCACCCGATCGACCGGCTACCCGATTGGAGTACCATCAGATCCACTGTCACTTCTCTTTGTTTACGCATCGCTTATCGTTATCCTATCATTCTGATCGGGCTAATCTCACTCTAAGTGCTCCCTTCAATCCATCATCGCTGTGAGTATACTCGAACCCTTTTTGCTTTTGCACCTTTTGGTGTTACATACGTTACCTATATTCAAATCACATCAATCATAAAACGCAACACTATTTCAACGCATGTTATACGCGACTTAATGAATGCTTGTTTGTTATGTTTACACATGGAATGTTGTCTACCTGCCTTAGCAACGGTAGTACTATTTTTTTGGACTCAGCACCTGTTCACACAGGGGTTGTTAGGGACAATTTGTTACATGGCTCACAGTGGTGAGTGTGTATTACGAACTGCCTTGGGCAGTCAACCCGCAGTCATTGGTATCAATAGGTTCATGTCGATAACTAACATGCCTCCTTTTACACTGTGTACGTGCTGGTTATGCGTAAACAATTTCGAACTCTATTATATCTATCAAACTTGTATGCTCACCTTTACACTATGTGTATTGACTTTTACTTTAACGTATGTGACAGGTGCTTAGGATGCTTATATGCTTTGATTGCTGTGAAATCGAGGCTAGGAAAGGTCTAGAAAAAAATAAACAATTGTCTGTATTTGAAATCTGAGTTGTCGGAACAGAACAAGTTGACTAGATCTAATCTGTAATAATTATATTATCATTTATGACATGGTATGGGACATGATGCTTTAAATAACTGGTAATTATAGTTGTTATGGAAACTTCTGGACAATCTGTTTCGCTCAGTGCCATGCCCCGATGATTCCGCCATCGGTTGGGGTGTGACAAGTGCTCTACCCCCAGTGTGGTTTCCGCAATCTCCTTCATGAAAATCCTTTAGGACTTTGTGAATTTCAGGATCCTCGATGCACCTTAGTTATGGACCTGCAAGAGATCGTTTATATAACATGTTATTTAATATTGGAAATTGAGATACCTTGACTTTGAAAGCTCTAGGATTTTCTCCTGAGGGATCTCTCCATATTGTATATATCTGATGATTGGAAGGATCCAGATCCTGAATGTGATAGTGCGCCATCAGTAGGTATGATTGTAGAATCCTCTACTATTTCCATAGCTGTATGATCCTCGATAGCAGGAGCCAAGATGTGGATGATGGGAATTTTAATATCCTCTGGGATCTTCAATGATGATCCAAGGTTGACTAAAGCATCAGCTTCTGCATTTTCTTCCCTGGGTACCTGTGTCAAACTAAAAGAAGCAAAAGAGTCTGCCGATTTCTTGACTATCTCTAGATATTTGATTAGTCTTTCACCTTTAACAACATAAGAACCATTAAAGTGGTTAGTGAGTAATAAAGAATCTACATGTACCTCAAGATACCTGATCCTCATACGCTTGGCAATTTGCAAACCAGCTATTAAGGCTTCATATTCAGCTTCATTGTTAGTAGTTTGAAACTCACAAGCAATTGAGTGGGGTATTATGTCCCCCTATGGTGATTTTAGTAGTATGCCTAGTCCAGTTCCTTTGATATTAGAGGCTCCATCTGTGAAGAGTATCCAAGGATCCTTAGTCTCTTCAAGCTGTTGAACTTCCAATTCAGCTTCCCTTTGTAGATTCACTACTGAAATCAACCACAAAGTCAGCCAAGGCTTGAGATTTAATGGCAGTTTTTGGTTCATATCTTATGTCATAAGCACTAAGCTTCACTGGCCATTTTGCCATCCTCCCTGACATCTCGGGTTTCCTGAGAACATTCTTAATTGGAAAGTTAGTCTTAACAATAATAGCATGAGTTTCAAAATAATGGCGTAATTTAGTAGATGCCATAATTAAAGCAAGGATAAGTTTTTCTAAATGTGAATACCTGGATTCAGCATCAAGCAAACTTTTACTTACATAATATACAGGATGTTGGGTACCTTCATGATCCTTTACAAGGACTGCACTTACTGCCTTGGAAGAAACTGCCAAGTATAAGGATAATATATCCCCCTTTTCCGGTTTCATCATGGCTGGAGCTGAGGATAGGTAATCCTTAAGGGCTTTAAGAGCATTCTCATGCTTTTCAGTCCAGTCAAATTTCTTGTTTTTTCTCAGGAAGTCATAGAATTCCTTGCATTTATCTGATGACTTTCAGATGAACCTGTTCAAGGCTGCGATCCTCCCTGCCAACCTTTGCACATCCTTGGCATTGGCAGGAGACTTAAGATTCACAATCGCCTTGATTTGCTCTGGACTTGCCTCTATGCCTCTTTTTGTCACCATGTAACCTAGGAACTTGCCTGCTTTTACACCAAAGTGACACTTGGAAGGATTCAATTTCATATTGAATTTATCAAGGATATCAAATGCTTCCTCCAAATCTCTAAGGTGATCCTCAGCTCTCTTGGACTTAACCACCATGTCATCTATATAGACTTCCATCGTGTGTCCAATTTGTTCTTTAAACATCATATTGACTAGCCTTTGGTAGGTTGCACCTCCATTCCTTAGTCCAAACGGCATAGCAATATAACAATAGATACCAGTAGGGGTCATAAAGGTTGTATCCTCTTGATCAGATGGTTCCATCTGAATTTGCTGAAATCTAGATGAAGAATCCATGAAAGTCAACAACTCATGACCCGTGGTAGCCTCCACCATGGAGTCAATGTGGGGTAATGGGAAAGGGTCCTTGGGACATGCCTTGTTTAAATCAGTGAAATCGACACATACCCTCCACTTTCCATTTTTCTTTTGAACAAGAACCACATTGGCTAACCACCTTGGATACTTAACCTCTCTAATCATACCTTCTCTGAGCAGTTTATCTACCTCCTCCTGGATGATGGCATTCCTCTCAGGTGCAAACTTTCTCCTCTTTTGATGTATGAGTTTGAATCACCTGTCAATGCCAAGTTTATGAGTGATAATATCTTTAGAAATACCTGTCATGTCCTCATGCTTCCAGGCAAAGGTAGTTTTTCTGCTCTTGAGGAAGGATACTAGATCCTGTTCGACATTGTCGAGGATCCCGGATCCTGTGAAAACTTTGGATTCAGGATCCTGAGGATCCATCAGGATATCTTTCATATCTTGCTCTCTTGCCTCCAGGACATCTCTTGGAGGATACTTTAATTGCTATTGCTCCCTAGGTCTTGAGGTTGGCTTCATCGATGAAGTATAACAATTTTTGGCTTCTTGTTGGTCACTTTCAATCTTCACCACACCCCATGGAGTAGGGAGTTTCACACATTGATGGTATGTAGATGGAACTGCTTTCATGTCATGTATCCATGGCCTGCCAAGGATAACATTGCAACAGGATAAGCAATCAATTACACAAAATTTTTGAAAATAATTAACTCCCTCTATGTAAATGGGAAGTTTAATGTCCCCCAATGTGTTCTTGGTTTCTCCACTGAATCCCACAATAACTGATGATCTTGGGATAATTTCTGATTCAGGGATGTTCATCTTCTTAAGGACATCAAATTGAATGATGTTCACTGAGCTTCCTCCATCTATCAGAATCCTACGAACAAAATGATTAGATATAAACAATGTAATAACAAGACCATCATGATGAGGATCCTGAATATCGACACGATCATCCTCATCAAAGGATATAACTTTCTCCTGTGTAACGATCGAGGTTCGAATGGGTCTATCCCCATTATCCATCTTCGTCTCTTTGGCATGCATCTTGGCTGCTGAAAACGAAGTGCCACATATGTCTGATCCACCAGATATGAAGTTGATAATTTGTGCATCTGCTGGGGGAGCAAGAGCTTTTTCTGGAATCTTTTCAGGATCCTGGATCCTTGACTTTTTCCTTCCAAACAGCTCTTTCAAATGCCCTTTGCTTAATAAGTAACCAATTTCTTTCCTGAGTGCTATGCATTCATCAGTAAGATAGCCGAAATCTTCATGATAGGCACACCATTTGGATTTATCTTTTGTAGCAGTTGGCTTATCATTCTTTCTAGGCCACCTTGCTTTTTCTCCTAGATTCTACATCGCAAGAATTAGTTCATTATTATCAACAGAAAATCAATATTCAGAAATGGGAGGATAATCCTCATCATCTTCTTCTTGCTCCACTGCATGCATGTTCTGATTATCAGACTTGTTGTATGATTTGGACTTGTTGTTCCTGAAGTAGGATCCTTGCTTTTCTTGCCTTGAGGATCCTGACAGTCTTTCTTGGATCCTTTTATCATCCTCTAAACGGATGAATCTAAGGGCCTTGGTTCTTACTTCATCAAGATTCCTGCAAGGGATCATGACAAGATCATCATAGAATAGTGAATCCTTAAGTAAACCCATTTTAAAGGCCTCTACAGCCGTAGCAATATCCAAATTAGGAATCTCTAAGGATTCTCTACTGAATTTAGTGATATAATATCTAAGTGATTCATTTTGACCTTGTGTTACCCTATATAGATCACTAGTTAAACGTTCAAACCTCCTACTGCATGAGAATTGGCTATTAAATAAATTAACTAGATTAGCAAATGAAGTAATAGAGTAAGGGGAACACTTAGCAGCCATTTAAGAGCTGATCCTGTCAGTGTGGATCCGAAACCCTTGCATAGACATGCTTCTTTTAACCTCTCAGGAATGGGATTTATCTCCATCCTTTCTCTGTACTGAGCTACATGCTCTTCTGGATCAGTTGAGCCATCATACAACTTCATGTTTGGTGTCTGAAACCTCTTTGGTATCTCTGCATCACAAATAGGTGGTGCAAAACGAGATATCTTATGACTCCCATCTGGAATTTCAGGAATGGGCTTAACCACTCCTGGAAGGCTGGACATCATATCTTTGAGTTTTTGGAGTTCCTTAGCCATACCTTGGTTGATTCCTATATCCTGCACAAAGCCATGTGTAGGATCGTTTTACCGACCAAAACGAGTCGTTCAGAGGTGTTCTACTCAATATGAAAGGCGGATACAGACATATCGAGTTCAATTCAGCTAGATATTCACTTTAAATGTCTTTTTGATTGATTTGACAAAGTTTTACAGCGAATAGACACTTCGGCAGCACTTCGGCTCCGGAATACACCTTCGTAATTTTCGTTCCAAATGACAAGACACTAAGGGTATTTATAGGCTGCTAATTTCGCATGAACTAGTACAAATGAAATCACATTTCACACGAAATATAATTCCGTGCGAAATTACATGTAATTTCGTGTGAAAATACATGGTGATTTCATGTGAAATTATACTTCTATAATTTCGTGCGAAATTACCCTATCTCCTATTTTTGACAGTTTCTTCGTATAACGTGCCCTGATCTATACAATCTAGTACAAGACTCGATACAAGATGAAGTCGACAGACGTATGCACCAACAGACTCCCCTTGGATGTTGACGAGCCTTCAGTGTCGAGTCTTCAACGTCTTCAGTCTTTATTAGTCTGCCTGCTCTCTCTGAAGTATCTGACATTGTAAAACTTTCTTAGTCTTCTCTCTTCTCTTTTCATCAGCACCAACATATAACTTCCGCTCGGATGCTGAACTAATCTTCAATCTTCACAGGTTCAGAATCACAACCTGGCTCTCTAACACTCAGAATCAGGATCTGAAACCTGGCTATCCTGCACATTCTCTACCTCACAATAATCACAAATTTAACATTTGACAATTTTATATATCATTTACAGGTATTAACCAATCAATAAATGATTTCACAAGGTTAGTATCTGATGAACCTCTTGTAGACAAAACATTTAGTTTTATTCATTTTAAACAGACTCCCCCTCACGAAATGTTCAACATGTTCAGCACTTGGAATTTTGAAATTCAGCTCTTCAACATCAGTTGTCGAAAATCTTTTTGGATTTTTCAAAATTTATGCTAAAACACACTGAAAATCTTTTTGGGATTTTTGAAATAATGAAATGCAGTAAAGAAATATATACAAACAATATTTTTGTGAGTTTGTGTAAGAAGATCATATCAGTTTTTGAGACAAATCACCAACACCGTTAAGCTTTAAACATTTTAAGTTCTAAACAATTCACTTAGATTGTCAGTATACTGATCCACTTAAATTTTCACACAAAGTTCAATTGTTTCGAGATACGAGATTAATGTTTTAGAGACTTAAACTTATTCGCGTGTCCCACCTCAGAATATACTCCCATATCCAGATCCCAATATTCAGTCTTACAGGTGAGTATACCTAGATGATATCTGTAAAGGGTTAAATGCGAGGGTCGTGAGAGCTCAGGCTATTGCTTCCGCAAAATCAGAGAGATGACGGCTTCGACTTTTGGTGTGTTCCCTTTAGAGAATCTTTTCTTCAACAGCACATGATTAGCATTTTGCAATGTTTCATCATTTTTTATGCTAAGGGTGGGCTTTTATTTCAAGCAGAGTAAAGTATTCTCCGAGGACTAGGCCATTACTTCCGCAAAATCAGAAGTCCCGGGATAATACCCCAGATATCACTAAGCATAAAGACCTAGTATCTCAGAAAGAGGGACCTTTCAAACAAGATTTCGGGGGTTACCCATATATCCGAGAGATGTTCCCCACGAGATAAGTAAGTTTGAAATTTAGGTTTATATCTCGAACACAATCTACTAAGCGTGTAAAAACCTACTGGCACATCATCAGAGAGACCGTTTATCACATTTGACTTTCCAACTCTTTAGCGTGCTGTGATAGTCCACTGATGTACTATCATTTCCTCTTTTTCACAACAATACTCATTTTTGATTTTATCATGTTTTTGGAATTTTCAAATTTTCTAATGTTTTTGGATTTTCTGAAAATTCTTACTCCCCCTAAATTTCAAAATCATTTAAAAGAAATTTGAAAACAAACTCTACACATAAAATGACAACTGTTGTGAATTGCTTCAATTTGCCATCCACTTGGCATAAACAATCAGAACTCCCCCTTACAATAAACTATTTTCCCATTAAGATTTCCAAACACTTAAGTTTGTTTTAATCAAAAATGGTTTTTTCCGGAAAATAAGTTTTGTTGATTTTACCATTTGTAAAAATAGGGTTTGGTTCATCATTTTGTTCTATTTTCAGATCATGAGTTGATCCCTATTCAAAACTCTTTGAATAAAGATTAAATCAAGTTCAAATGAATGACCTTGATTAATCACTTGTACATTCTACTTTACCAGATGTAAAATGACATATGACAATTTTAAGAACAATTACCACTTCCAAACTGAAATACCACTTGTAAGAAAGATGCCGATTCCTACTCCACACTTAGCAACCTGGGAGTTCCGGCAATTCCATCACCTGTAGAATTTAACAATTTTAGAAGTACAATTTTTTAAGAATGATGCCGATTCATGCTCCACGATTACCAACTTGGGAGCTCCGGCAAATCAGGATTTTTAAGTAAAGAACACAGACACCCAAGCCTGACCAGCTTTGGGTGTAACCTTCTCATCTTCACCTGGGGTTTGAACATTTCTTTTTTCTTCATAAAATTCTTTCACCCCTTTGGCCTTCCCATTGACCATTTTCCCAAAAATGTGTTTTACTTTCCCATTGAACGCTTTCTCGACATCAAATTCTTTCTTCTCAGAATAGAATTGATTCGAGATTTCAACTTTGCCAACTTTTTGTTTGAAATTTTCAGTCCTCAATGGTGGAAAATTAACATCATCCATCAACGGAACTGAATTTTCATCTTTTACCTCAACTTGTGGCTCCACTGATTTTATGGAATTGTTGGACTCTGTATGCCCAAGACACATATTAAATTGATGTGGCTAGTACGTTATGATCCAAGTCGAGTCATACCCAATAACAAGCTAGACAAACACTTATATTATTTATTTGTGATATGATCAAACAAATAAATATTAACACTTACAATATTTAGAAATTGGTGTTCCAAATTATTACATTTGAGAAACCAATAAATTATATGGATAATTTATTTTGAGAGAATATTTTATTTTGTTATTTAATGGGTTAAATAACATTTTAAAAGGTTGTATAAAGTCTTGCATTTATGTAGTGTTATATTTATAAAAGTTATAAATATATAAACCAAGACTTGAATTTTATAAAAGAAATCCTTTTTTTTATAAATAAGTGGGCAACCCCCCCCCCCCCCCCTTTTCTCTTACCAAGATGAGATCTTGATCCAATCACAATTCATGCTTTTGCATGTGTTAGAGAGGATGTGATTGGGTGGTCTAACCAAGACTTTTGGTCCAATCAAACAACATGCATTTTTGCATGGTTAGAGGTTCATGCATTGGTCAAATGGGGAGGCAATTTCTCTCACTTGTTTTTATTTAATTTTGTATGACAAAATTAAGAAGATGGATGAACTAAAAAACTAGAGAAGACTTGTGTTCTTGCTCTCTAAAAATCGGCCATCATAGGGATTTTTCAAGTGTTCGGTTTTTGATCTTTGGTGTTAAAATCCTAGCTAATCTCGTGGTGTTTGTTGGAAGCTTGGGGTATACAAGCTTGAGGCCTTCTACTCTTGAAGGCAACCGTTCAAGAAACATCATCCTTTTCATCATCCTATTACTCCAAGAAGGTAGTTTTCTAAACACCCTATGGTTGTGTATGATAGTATGCATCTTCATATATGGATCCGGGTTTTGGGATTTTACTTATAAATGAAATTTATATCTTAAAAGTAACATGTTTTAAACATTATTTCCGCTGCATTTTTATTTCATATGGATGAAATTGCTTTGATAAACATGTTAAAATCCCAACAGTGGTATCAGAGCCGCTTATATGAGTGCATGCTTCAATAGATTAAAAATTTCGGGTTTCAGGTTTGAATAAAACCCTATGGCCGAAAATTTTAACATGGTGAACCCTTTGTTTTTCAAGATTAATTTCTTATATGCATAAGGGAATCTTGAAAAATTACTTCATATGGATGAATTTGTTTGTTTGGACAAAACTTACCTTTTCGTTTTTTTGGACATAGCCGAAAATGGTTATTAAAAGGGAACCATTTTATGCTTCTTGAAATTAATATACATGTATATATTTGGATATATATTTTGGTGCATATGACCTAGCCATGACCTTGTGTTGAATGATTGTGTTGTGATTTATTTTATTTATTATTTCAATGGGTTGTAATAATTATTATTTTGTTCTTCCATTTGTAAGATATGTAATTTATTTATTTTCATTTGGTATGAAAAATAAATAGATTAGGTGCATTTTATTTTACTAGGAAAAAATGTATTAGGATATATTTTGTAAAAGAAGATGCACACAAAATGCGGTTTTGGTTTGGACCATAATATTCGGTCCAAAGAACTTCATCGTTCTTAACGGGATTTTAGCCCGATAACCAAAACACATTTTTGAAGTCCAAAAGAGTTTGGAGCTGAATATAAAAAACTTTTGGAAGCTCAACGAATGTGAAGAAATCACAACACAAGAAGGAGACTTGAAGCATTTGGATGCAGGATCAAGTGGGAGTTCATCGACACAATACTTGTGTCATATTTCACCCTTTAGGAAGGACCTTTTGGCACGCTTGTTTCGGCTAACAAGTGTTGTCAAAATAGTTGGCTATGGTTATGCACCTATTGTTATGTATGTTATGCTTGTGTGGTTGTTTATTTTGTTGTTTAGATGATATGTAGATATGCATGACTTAACAAACCAATAATCAACAACAAGCGTAAAATTGGTTCTTAAAAAGTCATTAAAATTGGTTAATAAAAGGTTATTAAAATTAATGATTTTATAATAAAATGGGTTTTATTAAAAAGAACCTTGAAAAATTGTTTTCAAAAAGGTACCAAGGATTTGAATGCATGCAAATGTATGGTACATAAAGTTTTCTAAACTAGAATTTTGAAAACTCGAAATCCATTTTATAAAACAAGTCAAACACCATCCTTTTATACAACACTCGAATCACTTGGGAACTCTTATTGTGGGATAAAGGTCACCTAACCACATTTGAGGGAACTTGTATATTCGAGGTGGGTTTACCATGTTTGTGGGATAAAGGTCACCTAACCACTTATGTATAAACTCACACGTGTGTGTAAGTTGGATGACTTGATTTGGAAACCATGAACTTAGGGTCACCGAAGCATGGGGAACAAAGGTGTTGATGGGATTAAACATGCCAACTAAACATATAGATGTTTAACCGATCCCATATGGCTAGAAGTTGCAAAGGGTTGCAATCGTCAAACATTGACTACCTTGTTAATTTAAATAATGGGATAAAGGTCACCTAACCAATATTTAAATGTAACGTTGGATTCTAGATTTTAATTATTAATTGTCTATAAGACACAAAAGGGTATTAATGATTAAAATATAATAATATCGAAAATACTAAAATTGAACGTTGTAAAATTTTGTAGATGGCCGCTAACAATATTACCCAAACCGTCCGTAACCTATCATTGAAAACGATTCTAATCCCGATGAACCTCTTATGGAAGAAAAGGATGCCTATGACGATTGGATTAAGTATATCAAGGATACTACGCAGCCTCTTGCCTCATGTTAGGAATTATGATTCCTGAGATTCAAAAGGTTTTGAACATCATGAGCATACGACATGATTACCCAATTGTAGGAAATGTTCCTAAGGGTAGAACGCTTCGAAATGGTTTGAGCGCTTCATGCATGTCGAATGGAGGAAACCCAATCGGACTGATCTTATGTCTTTTAGATGAAAAGCCACATTGATCACCTCGAAAGGCTCAATATGGATAAAAGGGTTTTATCCATTCTAACGACCAATGAGGGTGGCAACTAGAAAGGGCATCACCCCGACACCAAAGCAAATGTTGAAAATGGAAACGGGTAATTCAAAGGGAAATGATTAGAAAGACTAAAGCGAAACCACCGAAACCAAAAGAGAAGAAGGCAAAGGTTGCCATGAACGATCCATGCTTTGAGTGTGGTGAGATAGGGCATTTAAATAGGAATTGTCCAACCTATCTCAAAGAGTTGAAAAACAAGAGGGATGCTAGGCAAACCTCAGGAACAATCTTAATGATACATATTGACCTTAATGTTATTTCTTCTAAAACATGGGTATTAGATACCGGATGTGGAACTCATGTTTGCAATTCGTTGCAAAAGGTTCAAAAGAAATAAACATTACAAGAAAGGAGACTATGTTTTGAAACTTCCAAATGGTTTGGAAATTGTTCTAAAATGTCTTGAATGCTCATAGTTTGACTAGGAACATTATTCAAGTTTCCCTTATAAGACAATATGGTTTTGACTTAAAGTTTGCAAACATTGACATTTATATCGATGAATGACATGTTTTACTTAAAACCTATGCCTTCAAATGGTATTTATGAATCGGTTCATAATAATACATCATTTGATAGTTTAATGTACCAATTAATCACCAAGAAACTCAAAATGGATTTGAGTAAGACCTATCCTTGGCATTGTCGCCTTGGTCATATAAACAGATGTCGCATGTAAACACTTCGAAAGAATTGTCTTTTGGAAACAAATGAAATTGGTTCATTTGATACATGCGAATTTTATTTACAAGGTAAAATGACCAAGTAATCCCTTAATGGGAAAGGGCAAAAGATTTATTAGGTATCATACATTCGAATGTATATGATCCTTTTAAGCCAATGACTAGGAATGGTGAAAGATACTTCATTACTTTTACCGACAACTATAGTAGTTATGGTTATGTGTACTTGACACAAAGAAGAAGTTTTGAAACGTTCAGAAACTTCAAAAGGTGCAGTACAAAATTAACTCAATCAAAGTTCTTCGTTCCGATAGAGGAGGAATCAAAATCTATTTAGATATGGTTCGATCTATGATGGCTAGGAGCGCATTATCTCTATCATTTCGGGGTTACGCTTTGCTCTCCGTGGCCCGTATGGCCCCAACCAAGAAAGTGGATAAGACACCTTTCGAAATATGGAATGAAAAGGCTCCATCATTAATCATATTTGAAGGTATGGGGTTGTGAAGCTTCTGTGAAGCAATACACCCCAAATAAAAGTACGATCCACTAAGTGTATCTTTGTAGGATATCCTAAAGATGGTATAGGATATTATTTCTACGATCCAACAGAGCAAAAGGTATTTGTTACTCGAAAGGCTGAGTTCTTGGAAGCTAAGTTCCTTGTGGAAGGAATTATTAGAACAGTGGAACTTGATAAGGATCAAGAACCACAAGCCGATACACGTTTGGTTAAAACTAGCACTCAACAAAAGGTTGTTGAAAAACGATCAAGTGGTTGATCAACACACACAAAACGTTCGTAGATCTGGTAGAATTAGTAGTCCACCTGAAAGATATGGATTTTTCATAGATGGATGCTACGTGGTAGATTCGGGTGAACCTACCACATACCAGATGCAATGTCAAAATCTGATTGTGACAAATGGCTTGAAGCCATGAACGTAGAGATGCAATCCATGTATGACAACCAAGTATGGGAATTGGTTGTGCCGTCTCTTAATTCCGAAGTGGTTGGAAATAAGTGGGTTTTCAGGAAGAAAACACTTATGCATGGTAACTTGGATACTTATAAAGCGAGACTTGTAGCAAAAGATTTCATTCAAACTCAAACTGTTGATTATGATGAGACCTTCTCGCCCGTCGCGATGCTAAAGTCAATAAGGATATTATTTGCCATACCTACATAATATGATTATGAGATTTGGCAAATGGATGTCAAAACGGCTTTCCTTAATAGATATCTTAAGGAAGATGTCTATATAGTTCAGCCTGAAGGTTTTGTCGGTCCAAAACATCCTGACAAAGAATGCAAGTTAAAGAAATCAATCTGTGGATTGAAACAAGCATCTAGAAGTTGGAATCACCGTTTTGATGAAGAGATTATGGATTCATCAAGAACGTCGATGAAACTTATGTATATATGAAGGCTAGTGGGAGCACCATCACTTTCTTAGTACTGTATGTCGATGACATTCTACTATTTGGAAATGACATTCCAAACAAGGAAGGTGTAAAAACCTAGCTTGGAAGTTGTTTTTCCATTAAGGATCTTGGTGAAGTCGCCTATATTTTGGGAATAAAGATCTATAGAGATAGATCAAGGCGCTTGATAGGTTTAAACCAAAGTGCATACATTGACAAAGTCTTGAATAGGTTCCAAAAGGAGAACTCTAAGAGAGGCTTTGTACCTATTCAAAACGGGACAATATTGAAAGCGTTTCAATGTCCAAGCTCAAAGGATGAGCAGGAAAGAATGAAAGGAATCCCATATGCGTCAGCTATATGATTCATTATGTATGTTATGATATGCACTAGACCGGACAAGTTATGCGCTTTAAGCATAACGAGAAGATACCAGCGAGAAACGGTCATTGAGTGACTGTTATAAATATATTGAAATACCTCAGAAGGACTAACGATATATTTCTAATATATAGATCTGGTGAAAAAGAACTCGTTGTAAAAGGTTACAGGGATGCGAGTTTCGGAATTCTTTGTAAAGGGTTACATGGATACGAGTTTCCAAACTAATCGAGATGGTTCTCGATCACAATCAGGGTAGCATTGTCCACTACATAATCAGAATACATCGCCGCTTCATTGATTGAGATAATTCATATGGATCTGCCACTTGAATTATTGCCGATCTAGGGGTAGTCCCTGCCATTAAGGCCCCAAGAGATCTTTGTGATAACGATGGTGTGATTGATCAAATCAAGGAACCTCGTGTACATCAAGAGACTAAACACATTAAGCGGAGTTTCAACTACATACGGGATGAAGTTGAAAAGGGAAAGATATGTATTCGCAAAGTTCACACTGATCAAAATATTGCGGATCCACTCACGAAGCTCCTTGAATGGGCTAGCATGAAAGGGTCATACTTATGCCTTAGGACTTCGATATTCTAGTGATTGGATTTGATCTATTTTGTATTTGGATATTGGAACAATTGTTAATATAACTCTTAATGGTATTTTGAGTTATGTTCCCTTTTAGCATGTTTAAATCCGTGAATAAGTTACTTATTCTAAATGTCCGTAGTCGATCATACTTGTGGGAACAGATATGAATGTAAGACTATTATGAACTAGGATTGGTAGATATTCATTAGGTATGAATATAGAGCAAAGTGTTGCTGCCGAAGTTCATAGATATTTATGGGATACAAATATTGGACTGACTCGCTCTCGAATATTACTTCATGGAATCATTTGTGATTGATCATAAGTAAATTTGAGTAAAGGAAAATATCATTGTATCCTCAGACCTGAGATACATATTGGGTCTTGATATTCACCAAATATTGTACCTTGACTTATTTCTTCGCTGTTAGTAATATGACAGTACATAAGGCTAAGCTCAGGTGTGGTACAAGGTGATTGTGACAGACGTATGTAGTCAAGATGGGATTTGTTCCTCTTATTCGTTGAGAGTAAGATGTCTAAGGCCTGATAAAGTTAAATCAACAGAGAGTGATCACTCTATGTCTCTGGATTTAACATGACATCTGTAACGAAAGGATAAATGATAGATTCACCTAAATCATGTTCAAGTAAGGGACTTGAAAGGGATGATGTTATTGAATGGCAAATATAGTCATACGTATTGGGGGTAGTAAACCGTAGTTAGGCGTCATTTACTACTTGCATCAATCTTCTATGTATCTTGTGCAAGTGGGAGATTGTTGGACTCTGTATGCCCAAGACACATATTAAATTGATGTGGCTAGTACGTTATGATCCAAGTCGAGTCATACCCAATAACAAGCTAGACAAACACTTATATTATTTATTTGTGATATGATCAAACAAATAAATATTAACACTTACAATATTTAGAAATTAGTGTTCTAAATAATTACACTTGAGAAACCAATAAATTATATGGATAATTTATTTTGAGAGAATATTTTATTTTGTTATTTAATGGGTTAAATAACATTTTAAAAGGTTGTATAAAGTCTTGCATTTATGTAGTGTTATATTTATAAAAGTTATAAATATATAAACCAAGACTTGAATTTTATAAAAGAAATCCTTTTTTTATAAATAAGTGCCCCCCCCCCCCCTTTTGTCTTACCAAGATGAGATCTTGATCCAATCACAATTCATGCTTTTGCATGTGTTAGAGAGGATGTGATTGGGTGGTCTAACCAAGACTTTTGGTCTAATCAAACAACATGCATTTTTGCTTGGTTAGAGGTTCATGCATTGGTCAAATGGGGAGGCAATTTCTCTCACTTGTTTTTAATTAATTTTGTATGACAAAATTAAGAAGATGGATGAACTAAAAAACTAGAGAAGACTTGTGTTCTTGCTCTCTAAAAATCGGCCATCATAGGGATTTTTCAAGTGTTCGGTTTTTGATCTTTGGTGTTAAAATCCTAGCTAATCTCGTGGGGTTTGTTGGAAGCTTGGGGTATACAAGCTTGAGGCCTTCTAATCTTGAAGGCAACCGTTCAAGAAACATCATCCTTTTAATCATCCTATTACCCCAAGAAGGTAGTTTTCTAAACACCCTATGGTTGTGTATGATAGTATGCATCTTCATATATGGATCTGGGTTTTGGGATTTTGCTTATAAATGAAATTTATATCTTAAAAGTAACATGTTTTAAACATTATTTCCGCTGCGTTTTTATTTCATGTGGATGAAATTACTTTGATAAACATGTTAAAATCCCAACAGGAATCAGATTCATTGCCAGATTTCACGTCAGATTTCTTAACAACCCACATTTGGTTGTCAAGATTTACTCTTCTTTTGTAAAATCTTTTCTTCGAACATTCACCAACTTCATATGTTGAATTTTTAAAAACTTTGAATTTTTTAGTTAGTGGTTCATTTTACTCAACAATCTTTTCTTTAAGTTTAAAAACAACTTCCTGTTTGATGTTGGTTGCTTTAGGATAATTCCAAGCAATATGACCAACTTCTTGACATCTGTAACAGGTTTTTGTTTCCTTTCTTTGATATGCTCCATTCTTCATTTCTTCTTGCTTCTTAGCAAGGAATTCTCTGTTTGATTGCTTCCAGAATGAGCTCTTTTCTTCCTCTTCTGAGCTTGCTCCTGAAAAAAATATAGGTTTTGGTTTATAAGTTTTCTCATTTTTATGATTTTTTGGTGGAATAAAACCCTATCCCTTCTTTTTATAATTACCGTTATGGTTTGGTTTCTTTCGATAACATGAACCAGAATTGTAACCCTTTTTCTTGTTTAATCTTTGTTTAACTCTTGAGGTGTAAGGACTTGCTTTTTCAGAAAGATTTTCATTGTTTATTTCAGAAATATTAATTTCTGTTAGTTTGAAAACCTTTTTTATCATTTCTGGTTTAACACCTCTTATTGGAAATTCCTCATCAGAATATAATTTGTCTGAATCATTCAAAGTATATACCACTTTGATTGGTTCGTCATTCAAATTAGATTTTGATAACAAGAATTCTTTATTGTAAACCCTTTTAACCGATGACTTTGGATTTTCAACTAATGATGTTCTCGAACTTTCAGACTCAGAATTTGACTCCGACTCCTCATCTTTATCCAACACCTGATCGACCACTTTCTTTATTAATTCAGACTCATGATCAGTGTCAGACGATGTGAATATGACATCAATGTTTTCTGGTAACTCATCAGTTGTTTCGGACTTTAACTTTATATTGACAACATTTTTGACTTGCTCCTCATTTGGTTTTCTGGGAGAATAACCTTCCCATATTGGAGGCGGACACTTCTTATAATTTGCACTTTGTTTCTTACCAGTATCCTTCTCTTTTGGCTTCTCATCTTGAAAGGCTTCAAGACCTGCAACAGTTGGATAAATTCGATCAATCAGATAATCAGAACTAGAATAACTCTGTAACAACCGTCTAATTCTTTCATTCTCTATCTTTTTTGTCTCCAACTCTTGCTTCCACTTTGCGCTTTCTTCAATGTAAAAGTTGATAGCTTTCTGCTTTGACATCATTACAGAATTCATCATTGTCAACGCATCTTCTCTTTCAGAATTTGTCTTTTGCAGACCAGTTACTGTTCTGTTCAATACATCGTACGATTCTTTTACGTAGTTGAGATCGAACAATAATTTTTCTTTCATCTTATCTTGCTCACTTAACTATTCATCTTTTTCTTCACACTGCTTGCAAGATTCTGAACATTTTAGACAAGGTTTAATCACCTCAACAACTTTTTCAATTTCTACTATCTTTTCAACTTCAACAACTTTCTCAACGACTTTAATTTCCTCACTTTGTTCATTCTTCTTTGTCTCAGCAACATTTTCACATTTCATGTTTCTCTATTCTTTAGCTGCTCGTCTCTCCTTCAGCTTCTCCAATCTATCTGCAAAATAAAATTGAAAACTTTCAGGAGATAACATAGATTTTCCAATATTAATTTTTGTCTCCTCTTCATCATCACTATCATCAAATGATCAAATACTGGCTCTTGGATGATTTGTGCAGTGAGAGCTACCACTTTTGAATCAGGTGGAATGTATTTATCCCAACTGAAACCCTCAGCCACTTTTTCATCATCTTGATCAATGATACCAAAATAAGCTTTCTTATTTGCTTCTACGATCATTTTGGCATGAGCAGTTTGTGGTTCTTTTTGTTTGTACGGTTGATCAGCAACTTGTTGGTATATGGCTTTCCGATAGTAATCATCTTTTCCAAACGGATTCTGTGCTTCACTTGCTTCTCGATTTTTACATTCCCTCTTGAAATGTCCTTTCTCCCTGCATCGAAAACAAGTAACTTTAGATTTATCAAAACCCAAAGTAGAAACATTTGCATCTCTAAAATCATTTCTTCCTGTTATCATCTTGAACTTTTCAGCTCTCCTCAAAACACTAGCTAGACACCATTTAATGTCCATAAGCTCCATCTCTTCTGCATCTATCTGATCGTAATCCTCTTTCGTCAGCATAGGATTTCCGATCCTTCCAGCAACCAATCCCTCATATGATTCCAACACTGTAGCAAGTAACGACATGTGACTTTTGGCAATCTCTTCAGAAAAATTTTGACCATTCTGAAGATGCAACGCGATGTTGCAATTTAACACTTGACCATTACTGCTGTTTGAACTTTGAAACTGATGACTTGAAGTTGAACTCTTTGAATTAACACTTGGATATAATGAAAATCCACTGCTACTTCTTGGAGTTTGATTTACTGAACCAGATGAATTTTCAGCACTAAAAGCAGTTTGAACTTTCGGACTTGCTTCAACTTCTTGAACACTTCCTTTGTAATACATTTTGACATCTTGTTGACCACTTGGACTGTTCATTCGTGCAATCTTTTGCTGTTCCAGATCTTGACCCTCAATCTTTTCAATAAACTGGGAAATAGTCAACTTGTCATATTCTCCAGTATTCTTCAAAATCATCAAGTATGTACCCCACTCTTTCTGAGGTAATGCATCAGCTAACTTATCGACCCATTCTTCTTAATCTTTGACAATTTCTAACAAAGACATAGATCGCACTAAGTGGCAATATCTTTCAATCAGCTTCTTTGATGATTCACCTGGCAAGCTTGAAAACAAATCAAATTCTTTCTTAAGCAATGCTTTCTTGCTCCTAATCATCTTCTCACTACCCTCAAACTTAATCTTAAGCGCATCCCAGATCGATCGTGAAGTATTGTCGTGTTGAAGCAATATGAATATGTCTTCTTTTATAGCTTGATGTAACAAACTGATCATCATCTTTTCTGCTTTGTACATGTCACGTTCTTTATCAGTCAGTTCAGAAATTGTTTTGATTACACCCAAATCCGTACGAGGCTTCACATACTTTTTCTTGATACATTCCCAAGATCTCAAATGGTTAGCTTGAACCCAGTTTTCAAAACGATCTTTCCAACCATAATACTCCTCAATGCCCATTAGCTTCGGGGGTTTTTGTAAAGTTCCAGTTTCATTTTCCATGTTCATGCTTTGAGCAATGGTAGCCGGAGTAGTCGGAGATTTAGCAAACGCGTTGTAGAACTCTTCTTCCATGATTCGGTAACAAGTTTCAAAATTAGACACTTTCGAGCGAAATTAACCCTTCAAGCGAAATAACCTGCAAACTTTCAAACGAAATAACACTAAAACGAAATCAGAATTTTTCAAGCGAAATAGTAATTTCGTTCGAACTGTCCAAACGAAATATAATTTCATACGAAATTACACACAGTTTCAAACGAAATCACAACTTTGAAACGAAATTGTAATTTCGTATGGAATATCTCAAGCGAAATACTAATTCCGTGCAGATTTAGCATCAATTTCAAACGAAATTAATCTCAAATTGTAATTCCGTGCTATATTATGATGCTATTCCATGCGAAATTATGCTGATGTCATCATTTCGGTGAAACTTTTGTCAAATTGATCAGGTTTTAGCTTGATTTTATTTCCAATTCTTTCAAGGCTTTGTTAAAACACAATTTCGCTTATGATGTGAGAAATTCAAACCATTTTAACCGTTAAAACTTGTTAAATTTTGAAGAGAAGGTGTAGAAGTTAGAAAATTTGATGAAATCAAGCTGAAATCGGTAGAACTCTTCCTCCTGAGCTCTGATACCACATGTAGGATCGTTTTACCGACCAAATGAGTCGTTCAGAGGCGTTCTACTCAATATGAAAGGTGGAAACAGACATATCGTGTTCTATTCAGCTAAATATTCACTTTAAATGTCTTTCTGATTGATTTGACAAAGTTTTACAGCGAAACGACACTTCGGCAGCACTTCGGCAGCACTTCGGCTCCGGAATACACCTTCGTAATTTCGTTCCAAATGACAAGACACTAAGGGTATTTATAGGCTGCTAATTTCGCATGAACTAGTACAAACAAAATCACATTTCACACGAAATATAATTCCGTGCGAAATTACATGTAATTTCGTGTGAAAATACATGATGATTTCATGCGAAATTCTACTTCTATAATTTCGTGTGAAATTACCCTATCTCCTATTTTTGACAGTTTCCTCGTATAACGTGCCCTGATCTATACAATCTAGTTCAAGACTCGATACAAGATGAAGTTGACAGACGTATGCACCAACACCATGGTTAGCATTATAAGAAGTATTTAAAGGGTTACCTCCTGAAGGATTCAGGGTTGGAATTCCTGATGTGAATCTATATTGGTGAGATTCTGGTATAATTGAGGGACCAGATGAGGTAATAGTTTGCATAGGTATGAAGTCTCCCAAGTGAATCTCTGAACTTTTGGGTTCTGCACTTCTTAAGGATAATCCATGGATCCATGACCCTGAAATGAGGATCCTTGAACCTGAGACGAGGATCCTTGAACCTGAGATGACGATCCTGGATACTAAGAGTAGGATCCTTGAATTGTCTGCGTCCCCATGTATCCTCCTGAACTAGTGAAGGATCCTTGATGCTGAAAGGATGATCCTTGAGGCTGAAGAGAGGATCCTGAAAGCTGAAAGTAGGATCCTTGAGCCTGTGTCATTGCCGATGATCCATAGTGCATACTTGATGATCCACCCTGGTACTGGACACCTGATGCGGCAGAGTACTGGACGATTTTTGCAGGAGTGCCGAAATCCAGTGATCTAGGCAGCAATGGAGAGTGATCCTCCGCTGATCTCTTTAACTTCTTGATGTCATCAATTTCTCGAAGGATCCTGTCATTAGTTTTGTCCCGCTGTTGCATGTAATCCCTCATCTGCAAAATCAAAGAATAAAGATCATTGTTAGTAGGGCCAGAAGTAACAGCTGTAGTTGATTTTGAGAAAACGGGGGCTTGTTTCTTCGCAACATTCTCAGCATTCTTCTGAGATCCAGAAGAAACAGGAGGCAAAGGTGGAATGCCCTGTGAGGAAGTGATCGCCGGCATAGAGCTTGAAGTGTTCTTCACTTGAGAAGCCATGTAGTTGAAGGTGATGAACAGAAATGAATGAAATGAACAAAATTTTTAGAATTGAAGCACCAATTGCCCCACGGTGGGCGCCAAACTGTTTTGGTCAAAAATCACACAAGGATAATGCAACCAAATCCGATTTTTTGAGGTGTGATGTTTGATTAAATGATCAAATGTAAGAACAATGTATGAATGAAATGTATGTTGAACACAAGGATTTATACGAGGAAAAAGCCCTTGATCAATGTATGATCTCCGGCACAAAAAACCTCGGGTGATGGAAACTACCGATCACCAACTATATTGAATAAACAAGTTTACAACTTCGGAAGTATTGAGCTTGATACAATTATTTCTAGTGTGTGTGTTTAAGAAAGAGAGTAGAAGAAGTGTTGTACGTAAACCAGAGTGCAAAAAGTGTTTCTAAAAATAAGCTCAATACCCCTATAATCTTAGCTAAAAATATCCTAACTAACTATCCAAAAAATCTGCCCATCACCCACGATCACCATTAACGGTAACTAGCTCGTGCACATGTTGAAAATGTAGAGCATATTCCCCTGGAATCTCACATGGAATAAGTCTTCTTCGAAACATACCTGCAAAACAAGCCAAAAGGTGATGGAAATAATTGTTAAGTTAGAATAATAATGAGGATCATGGATCCTTATTCACGCAAACTCTCCTGAGGATCCTAAATTCAAACTGGACAGAGGATCCGTGATCCATGCTACACTTGAGGGTCCGTGATCTATAGGCTATGAAATTCTATCCCTAACACACATGATAAGCAACAGAGATTGCGAGTTAGATTCCAGCGATAATGCGATTGCGAGCGTGTTTGACTTACGAAAAGTCTAGCGATGACACGCTTTGAGTTGCGATTGAGTTTGTTACGCCTTGCGATGTAGTTTAGTGTGTCGAAAATAGATTTAATAGTATACTTGGTCTAATAACTTTCAACTTGTATGGTACTTTCTTTACAAGACATTGGTTGGCATGGCGAAACACTTATATATAGGAAGTACCAGTGGCGTATCTACCATGCTTCCACCACACGCCTCTGCCCCATGAATAGGTGTCACACTGTGTCGACATGGTCAAGACGCTTATATATAGGAAGTACCAGTGGCGCACCCGTGATTAAGTTATCCCTTGCACGTTTATCACAACTCGATTCAAGAACGCATAGTAGGGTTAAAACACATTATATAGTATATAGTGTTAGTACATAATCCGTGCGCGAGTGCGAGAGAATGAGAGATAAATAGAGTTCAAATTACGTCAAGAAATAGAACAAGTTCAACATAAAAAATAAATTAACTGCGAAAATCGTATCATTGCAACAACATTGGAAGCATAACTAATGTTGTTGGGGAGGACTTCTGCGGAGACTGCGATTGTTGCTGAAATTTCTCAAGTTTGTAGCCTCGTGCGGCAGTGCTGGGTAAGATGACCATACCAGTAGCAATTTGCGTAAAAGCGACAGTTAGCTTCTGGCGGGTGATGATACGTACACATGAGACACACTGGATGAGTTCCGTTGTAGTCGTGCTTCGAGTGAACTGGAATTGCTTGGAGAGGTTCTAGTTGCGACAGTTCAGTTGTTGAAGAGTTTGGGCTCATGGTCTTTCGTTTGCGGCTGGACTGAGCTTCTTGCAGTGGTGCATTGTCATCAGAGGATTCGTCTGAGGACTCACTTGAGGAATTATCGGCAGGATCGTCGGAAGAATCGTCGGAAGAATCGTCAGAAGAATCGATGACGATTTATGACAACTGTGCTTTGTAATCGATGTATAATATAAAACAATGTCAATTATCAATAAAACAATGTTCTTTGGTGTTATTATATGTGTTTTGGTGTTATTATGTGTGAAATTGTGTTTGATGATTTTACAATTTGATTCGATTCCGATTTCAAGCTTTAAATCGCTTTCTGAAAGGTTATACGCAAACTGGTGCGTAAACACAGTCAGTTTAACGCAAGAAACACTCTGGAATAGTGACATAGGCTTAACATTCCTTAAATAACCTCCACATAACTTAGAAATAATTTTTGTATGGTTTGGTGTGTTGAAAACAAGTTTGTTCGATCGTAGGGACTAATTGTGTCAAACTACGAAACTATACCGATTTGTATAGTAATGAACATTCCGGAACTTGATCATAAGTTAAACATACCCTAAATATCCTTTACATAGCTTAGAAATAGGCTTTGAGGGGTTCGGTATGCAAAAATAAACTTTACTGATCAATAGGGACTAAAAGCGTCAAAAAGTGCACAAGTTTGCATTTTCGCGCATATCTTACGTTCTGAATATATCCGGACATCCAAAAATTTATGTAATCATTAAAATATTTTATTTTAGTTATTGGCTTGATAAAATTCCATTCGTCGCGTAATTCGGATCGTTTTTCGCGTTCGTTCGTGTTTCGTCGTAATTAACCGAATAACGCAACCCTACGACCAAACGAACCAACATACGAGATGTTTTTGAGCATGTTTCATGTTCCCTATACTTAACTTCATTTTAGAGCCTTGAAATGAGGTTAACGGGGTTTAAACGCATCGAAAAAGGCCTTAAACATGTGCAGGGACCAAAACTGTAAATATTTGAAACTTTCTGGACCTGGGCACATACTGGCGTCGCGCCACCACTATGTGGGTTGGCCGTCACGCAGCGCGAGCAACTGATCTTGGTAGAAACTCCATTTTTGCAACAGCAGGCCCATTTTCAGCACTTAACTTGAAGTTTAGGGGCTATTTTTTTAACATTTTCAATACCGTTTGCTGATTTTGGGGCACCCCTAGTATCCCAAAACCATGGGCCACATGTGTACGGTCCAGATTGATGCTCGTTTATCGAGGAACGATCTTAACGGTTCTTGGTTTTCTATAAATAGCAACACCCACTTCACTCTCAAACTCACACCTTTGAATCTGAATTGGTTCTCTAAGTTGATGTGTTTATCACTTCATACCTAAGAATATTCGGATCAAAGCTTCCGTTCTTGGACCCGTTGTAAGTCCTCTTTCGTTCTTTTATGCGTTTTTAGCACAAAAGTCAAACTCTGTTTGACTTTCTGCATTGACCAGTTTATTGTCAACACGAAGTTTGTTTGAACTTCGCAACGTGAGCGTAATCACGATGGTTATAGTCCCTCGTGACTATACCTACTGATTACCACGTTGACTAGGCGTAGTGACGAGTCGTAGTTTCAGCCAAAATGCGTATTTTGTAACCAAACTACCCTTGTGTATCAAAACCATTTGTTTTGATACCAAAACCTGTTTTCTAACTAAACTCAACATGTCTTAACATGTTTAGCTCGTCACTTTTAGTTTAGTGCTTGTGTAGAGTCGTAAGTCAAGCGGACTAAACACTCGCTTAGACTTTCGAACTCGACCCGTTTGGTCGATCATTAGGGTCCGACCAAACATGTTTAGTGACCATAGTTGCATAGGGAATAACCTTCCGAGGTTATACCTTATGGTCACTTAGGTTTAATTAGTTATATGATAGGTAGTTTATATGCCTTAGGTAAATGACCAAAATGCCCTTTTCATGCATAATTGGTAATTAAGCATATGTAACATGAACTTTTGTCACTTAATTGATTATGCAACATGTTTAGGCATATAATACTTGTCATAGGACTAGTTAGACGTCTCGAACGCGCGTTTGCACGCACGATGCGTTAAAGTAGCGTAAGCTACCTTAATAGGTCGTGACGGATCGAAAGCACTTAGGTTAGGTTCCGATTTAGGATGTAGGCTTTGTTAAACCATATCACATGAGTTCCAACACTCATTTGGTTTACAAGACCTCATTCTATCCGATCTTCTGATTTAGGTGTCGATTGTTTGACTAGTGATTCGATTACTAGGTGCTGCTTGATTACTCTGGTTTACTTGAGTTTGTTGAAGTTCTATTGATTGAGGATACTTTGCACTTCATGTGAGTACATAGTTCCCCTATTTTACTGTTTTCAAATGTTTTGGGGTGATTCATATGTGTTAAATGATTTCGATGTTTTTAACGATGGTTTCAAAAATGATTAAAAATGGTTTAAATTAAATTAATAACGATTTCGATAATGTGGATAAACTTGTTGGTTGTAATTACATAACGAATAACATTCATTAGTTTTGGCCGAACCGACCAGTATTAGGTTATGGTACCATAGGATCAGACAAATCCCGTTATCAGACTGCACCCATGGTTATGGGTGGGTTAGGTGGGCAACGACTGAATCTGTGATTGTTAACTTACCCTTTGGTGGTTTATTAATGCGAGAAGCGAGATAGTCGAGTCACGAAGGTTTGAATGTTATTAGCGAGACGACCAAAAATAGTTTTCACAATTAAAACGAGGATGATTTAAACGAGTTAACGATTTGGAAACGATTTGAACAGGATTAAACGAGTTGGATAAACGATTGGTTATTGGTTAAGTGTTTAGATAACGGGACGGGTGTAATATGGTGAAAACATGGTAGATACGCCGCTGGTACTTCTTATATATAAGTGTTTTCAACATATTACATACCGTGGCGTTATTTAGTTCACTTGGGTAAACGATTTTGAAACGATGTCACATAACGATGTTTTCGAAAGAATATAAACCATACGAGATTTATTAAACGAGTTAATACGAAATGTTTTACAATATGGTTTTCTAAAACAAATGTTTTGGGGTTAAGAATCATGGCTATGAGGTTTTATAAATTATAACCCGCTTGATTTGAGTTGGTTAATTTCGTTGCAATATTATACTCTTTTCAAAACAAGGTTTTTAATAAGGTATTGCAACATGTAAACTAGCCATGAATCCGACACTCTTATAAAACCTATGTGCTCGCCAGTATTTCTTTGCTGACTTTGTTTTTACATATGTTTCAGGTGTTGTTGCTTGATGTTGATTGCTAGGATGCATGAGTCACATAGGATCTGGACGAGTCCTTAGTGACATAATAAAAGTGATAGTCGATATGTAACTTGTTTGTTTCATGTTAAAAAAATGTAAATTACGTAATGAATAAATAAAACGAAACTCTTTTTGTATCCATGGTTGCGAAAACAATACTACTGTTACAACACTCCCCAACATTTCCGCCACGATTTGTTGTTTTTCGTGGTTGGGGTGTGACAAAAGAGTTGGTATCAGAGCCAATGGTTATAGGGAATTAGGTTATTAGTAATGCTTTGACCTAGACTATAACTTTCTAGGACCCCAACACAAGTTTTCTGCGTTTAGATTTAAAAAAAAACGTCACCTACCCTTAGGTGATAACCACAATGAGAACACAAAATCAGAATCTGCTTCGAAAATTAATCATCCGTTCTAGGATGATTGATTACTAGGTTTTGAACCCTTCCAGTTTGACTCATATTTGGCATAGTGCCTTTTGAGTTTTCAAAATATCGTCAAAGTTTGGGTCTAAATAATGTGAACACGTGCAAACTGGAAGAGTGAATGCCTGTACCCTGAGTTTTCTGTCTAAGGCTGGAGTGTTCATACAAATCCACTTAATCAGACCAGTCACTCTTACCTGGGAACTCTTGGGGTGAGTGTTCACTTATAGGCGAGCATGTCTTCGCGATACGTTATTTTGACCCATTTACTTTGATTAGTCACTGCGTATCGTTTGTTTGTTCGAGGTAACGAACAAATGATTGCCTTCCTTGTGTTTTGTCGATGTTTTCAATACCTCTTTTGTTTTTCCTAATTGTCAACCTCACTCGTTTCTCGTATTTCCTTTTAGACAATGCCTCCTCGACGTGATGCACAATATTTTACTGCTGAAGAAGTTGCAGCCCTTGTCTCTCAGCAAATGGCTGCTGTGCTTCCAGGCGTTGTGACCCAAATCCACGAGTTATACAACAACAATAATAATAACAATGCACAGTGTAATTTTAAGAATTTCAATTCTGCTAAGTCGTTGAAGTTTTCTAGGTCGCAAGGAGCAACTGCGCTCCTTTAATGGTTCGAAAGTATCGAGAGCACATTCAGACATGTGCAATGTCTGAATGGGCGTAAGGTTGAATTTGCATCAAGTGTGTTTGAGAAGCGTGCTCTTACGTGGTGGAACGGAGTAATGCGCGATAGGGGTGCCGAAGTGGCATTAGCATAAACATGGGAAGAGCTTCAAGCTCTCATGATGAAAGAGTTTTGTCCCCGTCACGAAATTCGAGCTTTGGAACGAGAGTTTGATGATCTGAAGCAAGATGGGGAGAACACCGTGCGTATACAGATCGTTTTGAGGAGCTCAGTCTTTTGTGTCCTACTATGGTTACCCCGTTGGAGAAAGCGATAGAGAGGTATATAGATGGTTTACCCGATTCCATACAGGATATTGTGACTGGCATTAATCCTACTACTGTTTGTCACGCGATCGAGTTGTCTGCTACCCTGACTGAGTCTCAAGTCAGGAAGGGTAAACTTACCCGCAAGGGTGATAAGAAGAAGTCAACCGATTCTGTCAAGGAAAAGGGTAAGAGTAAGAAAGGTGAGTCGTCGAAGAAGTCGAGAAAGCGAAAGGGTGCTCAGAATTTTGTAATAACAGCTCAGAACCCTCAGAACCCACCGGCTCAACCTCCTGCGAAGAAAGTATATGCTGGTATCGCACCTCACTGTGCTCGCTGCAACGGTCATCATGTTGCACAACAAGCTTGCAAGCAAAGCACTACGTGTGGTAAACTTGGGGATCTGGCCAACATCTGTCGCTTGGGCCAGAATCAAGGCGCTCAGAATCCAGCACAGGTTCAGGGGAATGCTGCGAGATTCCCACCTGGTTCGTGTTATAATTGCGGTGAAATGGGTCATTTCTGTAACAACTGCCCGAGGTTGGTGAACGCGAATGCAAATGCAAATGCAAATGCCAATGCCAATGCGAACGTGAATGTGAATCCCGCTCGTGGACGAGCATTCAATCTGAACGCTAACGAGGCTCGAGCTGAAAACCTCGTTGTCAATGGTACGTTTCTTGTTAACAATCGACCTGCATCTATTCTTTTTTATTCTGGTGCCGATAGAAGTTTTGTTTCATTATCATTTGAGCCTTTGCTTGTGATATCTAGAACTAAACTAAGGAAAACCTTATATGTCGAAGTTGCTACTGGTAAACCTCTTGTTTTCGATTATGTTATTCGTGATTGTCAGTTGAACCTTGATGACCATCTTTTTCCTATTGACCTCACACCGATGCAACTTGGGAGTTTCGATATTATCGTTGGGATGGATTGGTTAACCAAACATCATGCTGAGGTGGTTTGTTTCGATAAGATTGTCCGTATTCCTCTTCCGTATGGCAATGTTCTGGAAGTTCGTGGCGAGAAGCCATCTGGTGGATTGAAACTCATGTCGTGTACGAAAGCCCAAAGTTATTTACGAAATGTTGCTTTTCTGGCACATGTCACCGAGGAGAAAGGCAAGAGCAAGAGTATTCAGGATATTCCGATTGTTCGAGATTATCCAGAGGTGTTTCCTGATGAATTGCCTGGTTTGCCCCCAGTTCGTCAAGTCGAGTTTCATATTGATCTTGTACCCAATGCCAACCCGATTGCGAAAGCACCTTATCATCTTGCACCGTCTGAGATGCAAGAGTTATCGAAATAGCTTCAAGAGTTATCTGATAAAAGATTCATCCGTCCGAGTTATTCACCTTGGGGAGCTCCTATCCTCTTTGTGAAAAAGAAAGATGGATCTTTTCGAATGTGTATCGATTATCGTGAGCTTCATCAAGAATCGATATCCCTTACCTAGAATTGATGATCTCTTCGACCAGCTGCAAGGTGCTTCATGCTTTTCCAAGATCGATCTGCGTTCTGGGTATCATCAACTTCGTGTTCTCGAAGAAGATATTCCCAAAACTGCTTTCCGCACAAGATATGGGCAATACGAGTTAACTGTCATGCCTTTTGGTTTGACGAATGTCCCAGCTATCTTTATGGACTTAATGAATAGGGTCTGTAAACCTTATTTAGACAAGTTCATCATTGTGTTCATCGACGATATTCTCATTTATTCGAAGTCTCGACCCGATCACGAGCAACACCTTCGTTTGACATTGGAACTCCTAAAGAAGGAACAACTTTTTGCTAAATTCTCCAAGTGTGACTTCTGACTTAAAGAAGTTCATTTTTTGGGTCATATAGTCAACGAGCATGGTATTCATGTAGATCCATCCAAGATAGCTGCTATTAAGGATTGGAATACACCGACGACACCTACAGAGATTCGATCATTTCTTGGTCTTGCTGGTTATTATCGTCGATTCATTTCTAATTTCTCAAAGATTGCGGTTCCACTCACTGCTTTCACTCAGAAGAATAAGCCTTTTGTGTGGGGACCTACGCAAGAAGAAGCGTTCCAAACGCTGAAACAGAAGCTCTGTGATGCTCCTGTTTTATCTCTACCTGAGGGAAATGATGATTTCGTTGTCTACTGTGACGCATCTAATTTAGGCCTTGGTTGTGTTCTTATGCAACGAGGTAAAGTTATAGCTTATGCGTCTAGACAGTTGGAAGTTCACGAGAAGAACTATACGACTCATGATCTTGAGTTAGGAGCTGTGGTTTTTGCGCTTAAAATCTGGAGACATTATCTTCATGGCACAAAGTGTGTGGTTTTCACAGACCACAAAAGTCTCCAGCATATTCTAAATCAGAAGGAGCTGAACATGAGGCAACGACGTTAGGTTGAGCTCCTAAACGATTATGATTGCGAAATTCGCTACCATCCTGGTAAGGCGAATGTCGTGGCTGATGCGCTTAGTCGAAAGGAATGAGTCAAGCTTCATTCTGTTCGCACTCTATCTGATCTTCAAACTCGTGTCTCTCAAGCTCAGCAATTTTGTGTCTCATAAAATCTGATGGGTAAGGAATTACCACATCAACTTGAGCTTAAGCTCGAAAGAAAAGACGATGGTTTGCTTTATTTCAAGGATCGTTTGTGGATTCCGAAACAAGACGATATTCGCACCTTGGTAATGGACGAATCTCATAAGTCTCGATATTCTATCCATCCTGGTGCTGATAAAATGTACAGGGATCTTCGTACTAAGTACTGGTGGCCTGGTATGAAAAAGGATGTTGCCTTGTATGTATCAAAATGCCTAACTTGTCTCAAAGTCAAGGCTGAACATCAACGACCTTCTGGTTTGCTTGTACAACCAGAGATACCCGTTTGGAAGTGGGAGAACATTGCTATGGATGTCATCACAAAGTTACCGCATCCATCTAGAGGTCATGATGCTATTTGGGTTGTTATCGATCGTTTAACGAAGTCAGCTCATTTTATTCCGATTCGCGAGGATCTATCTGCTCATAAACTTGCAAAGATTTATGTTGATGAGATTGTATCACGACATGGTGTTCCTTTGGATATCATTTCCGATCGTGATGCTCGGTTTTCATCTCATTTCTGGAAGACCATGCAATCTACTTTGGGAACCCAACAAAATCTAAGCAATGCTTATCATCCCCAAACAGATGGTCAATCTGAGAGGACGATTCAAACTTTGGAGGATATGCTTAGAGCATGCGTGATAGACTTTGGTGGTAACTGGGCTTCTCATCTTCCACTGATCGAGTTATCCTACAACAATAGTTATCATGCTAGTATTAATATGGCACCATTCGAAGCTCTCTACGATCGAAAATGTCGTTCACCTGCCTGTTGGAATGAGATCGGTGAAGCTCAGCTTACTGGACCTGAGCTCATTCTAGAAACAACAGACAAAATCAAGAAAATTCGTGATAATCTTGTGACAGCTCGAAGCCGTCAAAAGAGTTATGCGGATATGTGACGCAAGCCCTTAAAATTTCAAGTCGGAGACTGTGTCCTACTCAAGGTGTCACCTTGGAAGGGAGTGGTGATATTTGGAAAGAAAGGAAAACTTGCACCTCGATATATTGGACGATTTAAGATTGTTGAAAGAATTGGAAAGGTTGCCTATCGACTAGAGCTACGTCCAGAGCTTGGAAATATTCATCCGAATTTTCACGTGTCCAATTTGTGAAAGTGTTTAGCTGATGCTGATCTTCACATTCCTCTCGATGAGATTCAAATCGATGAAACGATGCACTTTGTCGAGAAACCTGTGGAGATAGTGGACCATACATTCAAACAGTTGAAGAAAAAACGGATTCGATTGGTCAAGGTTCGCTGGGATTCCAAACGTGGCCCAGAGTTTACTTGGGAACGTGAGGATCAAATGAAGGTGAAATATCCACATTTTTTTTCACAAGCTTCCTCTTGTTAAAATTTTGGGAAGAAATTTCCTGAAGTAGGGGAGACTGTGACAACTGTGCTTTGTAATCGATGTATAATATAAAACAATGTCAATTATCAATAAAACAATGTTCTTTGGTGTTATTATATGTGTTTTGGTGTTATTATGTATGAAATTGTGTTTGATGATTTTACAATTTGATTCGATTCCGATTTCAAGCTTTAAATTGCTTTCTGGAAGGTTATACGCAAACTGGTGCGTAAACGCAGTCAGTTTAATGCAACAAACACTCCGGAATAGTGACATAGTCTTAACATACCTTAAATAACCTCCACATAACTTAGAAATAAGTTTTGGATGGTTTGGTGTGTTGAAAACAAGTTTGTTCGATCGTAGGGACTAATTGTGTCAAACTACGAAACTATAGCGATTTGTATAGCAACGAACATTACGGAACTTGATCATAAGTTAAACATACCCTAAATATCCTTTACATAGCTTAGAAATAGGCTTTGAGGGGTTTGGTTTGCTAAAATAAACTTTATTGATCAATAGGGACTAAAAGCGTCAAAAAGTGCACAAGTTTGCATTTTCGCGCATATCTTACGTTCTGAATATATCCGGACATCCAAAAATTTATGCAATCTTTAAAATATTTTATTTTAGTGATTGGCTTGATAAAATTCCATTCGTCACGTAATTTGGATCGTTTTTCGCGTTCGTTCGTGTTTCGTCGTAATTAACCGAATAACACAACCGTACGACCAAACGAACCAACATCCGATATTTTTTTGAGCATGTTTCATGTTCCCTGTCCTTTAACTTCATTTTAGAGCCTTGAAATGAGGTTAACAGGGTTTAAACGCATCGAAAAAGGCCTTAAACATGTTGAGGGACCAAAACTGTAAATATTTTAAACTTTCGGGACCTGGGCACATGCTGGCGTCGCGCCACCACTATGTGGGTTGGCCATCGTGTAGCGCGAGCAACTGATCTGGGCAGAAACTCCATTTTTGCAACAGCAGGTCCATTTTCAGCACTTAACTTGAAGTTTAGGGGCTATTTTGTAACATTTTCAATACCGTTTGCTGATTTTTTGGCACCCCTAGTATCCCAAAACCATGGGCCACATGTGTACAATCCAGATTGATGCTCGTTTATCGAGGAACGATCTTAACGGTTCTTGGTTTTCTATAAATAGCAACACCCACTTCACTCTCAAACTCACACCTTTGAATCTTAATTGGTTCTTTAAGTTGATGTGTTTATCACTTCATACCTGAGAATATTCGGATCAAAGCTTCCGTTCTTGGACCCGTTGTAAGTCCTCTTTCGTTCCTTTATGCGTTTTTAGCACAAAAGTCAAACTCTGTTTGACGTTCTGCATTGACCAGTTTATGGTCAACACGAAGTTCGTTTGAACTTCGCAACGTGAGCGTAATCATGATGGTTATAGTCCCTCGTGACTATACCTACTGATTACCACGTTGACTAGGCGTAGTGACGAGTCGTAGTTTTGGCCAAAATGCGTATTTATGCGTATTTTGTAACCAAACTACCCTTGGGTATCAAAACCATTTGTTTTGATACCAAAACCTATTTTCTAACTAAACTAAACATGTCTTAACGTGTTTAGCTCGTCACTTTTAGTTTAGTGGTTGTGTAGAGTCGTAAGTCAAGCGGACTAAACACCCGCTTAGACTTTCGAACTCGACCCGTTTGGTCGATCATTAGGATCCGACCAAACATGTTTAGTGACCATAGTTGCATAGGGAAAAACCTTCTGAGGTTATACCTTATGGTCACTCAGGTTTAATTAGTTATATGATAGGTAGTTTATATGCCTTAGGTAAATGACTAAAATGCCCTTTTCATGCATAATTGGTAATTAAGAATATGTAACATAAACTTTTGTCATTTAATTGATTATGCAATGTTGGTGCATGCGCCTGTCGACTTCGTCTTGTATCGAGTCTTGTACTAAAAGTGTTAGATCAGGGTGCGTTTTACGAGAAAATAGAAGGTTTTAGGGTGTGTTTTATGTAATTCCGTTTGAAGAGCTAATTCCGCTTGAAAGTGACATATGTCATTTTCAAGCGAAATCAACATGAGTGATTCCCTTTGAAATGGCAACTGCCACCTTCAAGCGAAATCATCATCTCTATATATAGCTCACAAACGGAATCAGTTGGAAGGTTCTTGATTCCGGTACCGAACTGCTGCCGACGCGTCATTTGGTCTGTAATCTTGTTATAATTAATAAACAAGACGATTGATAGTTAAACAAGCTGTTTTCCAAGTCTGTTTCTTAGTTTCCGCCTCTGAAACAGACAAGAGCTCTTCTGAACGACTCGTTTAGGTCACATCTCGATCCTACAAGTGGTATCAGAGCTCAGGAAGAAGAGTGCTTGCCAAAACAGCTTTATTTTCTGACTTCTACACCTTCTTTTCAAAATTGAACTAGTTTTTGCGGTCAAAAAGTCTTGAATTTCACATATGACATGCATAATAGTGTTTTAATGGATCCTTGAGAGTTTTGGACCTAAAATCAGCTTAAAACTTGATAAAATACTTAATTCCGTTTGAAAACAGATCGAAAATGATGACGTTGGTAGCATTCCAAGCGAGATCAGGTCTTAATTCCGCTTGAAATCGCAATTCCGCTTGAAAATCGTTGATTCCGCTTCAAGGGTTTATTCCGCTTGGGCCGTTTCAAACGAAATTTAACTAATTCCGATTCAGGTTGTGATTCCGTTTAAAAGTGAATTGGTTCAAACGAAATTAGGTGATTTAGCTTCAAGGGTGATTCCGTTTGAGAGACTTGATTCCGTTTGAGGAGTAATTTCGCTTGAAACCATATTCCGTTTGAAACTTGATTTTTGTGAAAAATTTGCCGAAACATGGCTGAATAATTTTATAATGCGTTCGCGACACCCGTTGCTCCAGTTACTGCTGCTGAAACTGTGTACAATGAGAATGAGACAGGAACTTATCAGAAACCACCAAAGCTCATGTACATTGAAGATTTTCAAGGATGAAAAAATCGATTCGAGAACTGGGTGCAAGCTTACAAATTTGATGCATGGTGTTCATTGTTGAAATATTATGAGAAACCTAAGAATGAACGTGGGATTGAAAAAGCTATTGTTGATTATTCAGTGGGTGACAAATTGAAATTTACAAGTGAGAAAATGATTATCAGTATTCTTCAACAAGCGATATGTTTACAGCTTTTGATCATGAAATCATTTGATATGTTTACAGCTTTTGATCAAGAAACAACAAAGCAAACCATTGATAGATATTGTCATCTGGTATTGGAAATGGGAAGATTGGATATTAAGAAAGAAGATGATGAGTGGGTTGATAAACTAGCTGAAGCATTACCACAACATAAGTGGGGAACTTATTTGATGATTGTGAAACACATAAGGAAGTCTCAGAGTATGAATTTGGCACAATTCATTCAGAAAATTGAAGAGCAGGAATTGGATATTCAGAAAACTGCTATCATAACGAATCCAAATGCTCAACAAGATGTCAGTTTGTATTACAGAGAGAACAAGTTTGAAGCTACCCCCAGCTCTAGCCCAAAAATCCAAACTGGTTATAGTGCTGACAGTTCGTCTAGAACAAAGAGTAGTAATGTGACACAGAGTGGTGGATCGTCATCTTCATATTCAAGCTTTGATCCGAATCATACAACATCAAGTCCTCAACAACAGAATTCAACAAATCTTCAATGCAACATTATTTTGAACATTCAAAATGGACAGAATTTGTCTCTAGAGATAGCCAAGCAACACATGGCATCACTCGTTGCTATGTTGGAATCTTATGAAGGTTTGATTTCAGGCAAGATTGGAAATCCGATGCTTACAAAAGAAGATTATGACCAAATTGATGCAGAGGAACTTGAGTTGATGGATGTGAAGTGGTGTTTGGCCAGTGCTTGTAGGAGAGCAGAAAAGTTTCAACAAATTACTGGTAGAGATGAGTTTCGAGGAATGGCTACTTCTCCGTTGGGATTTGATAAATCAAAAGTTACATGTTTCTGGGGCAAAGGAAAGGGACATTTTAAGAGAGAATGCAAAAACAATGAAGCAACCGGGAATCAAGAAAAGAACAATTATTATCAGAAATCAAATTTTCATCATATTGACCAACAACCTCAACAAAAGGATCAAAAAACTGCTCATGGTAAAATGATCGAAGAAGCAAATAAGAAAGCTTATTTTGGGAAAATTGATCAAGATGATGAGTTTCTTGCAGAGAGATTTAGTTGGGATAACTACATTCCACAAGGTTCAGGTCTAGTTGCAGAGGGTTTTAACTGGGATAAATATATTCCACAAGGTTCATGTTTTGTTGCTAGAATTCTGGATGAAGATGAGGCTAGTCAGAAAAGAATTCCGATTTTTCCAGATCTTGGAAGTGATATTGATACTGATGATGAAGAGGAACATCTTAATAAAGCTAGAAAAGGCTTAGATCCTGACAGCTTTAATTTCTTTTTTGCAGATAAAATGGAGATGCTGAATCAGAAGAAGATTGCCAGATTGAGGAGAGAGTTGGAAGCAGCAAGAATGCTAGCTGATGGAAAAGCAAAGACAGAAGCTGGAGAAGAAAATGTTGAACCAGTGACTGAGAAAGTAATAGAAAAATATGTTGAAGTGGAGAAAGTGGTGGAAAAAATAGTTGAAGTTGAAAAAATAGTCGAAGTTGAAAAACTTGTCGAAGTAGAGAAAATTGTTGAAAGAGAAAAAATTGTTGAAGTTGAGAAACTCGTTGAAGTTGAAAAGACTGTCGAGGTTGAAAAGATTATTAAAAAAGTGGTTGAAGTTGAAAAACCATGTTTGAAATGTTTAGAATCGTGCAAAGTTTGTGAGGAGAAAGATAAGAAGATTGCTGATTTGAGAAAATTAAAGAAGATTTATTGTCCGATGTGAAGTACGTAAAGGAATCGTATGATGTTCTAAACAAAACAGTTGATAGTCTGAAAAAGACGAATTCAGAAATTGAAAATGCAATGACAAAAAATGAGCGCAACATTAATGACAAAGCAGAGCGTCATCAATAAGTATATCGAAGACTGTGCTAAGCTGAAACAGGAGTTGGAACTTGAAAAGATTGAGAGTGAAAGGATTAAACGATTACTGTTAAGTTACACTACTTGTGATTATTTGATTGATCGTGCTTATCCTACTGTTGCAGGTCTTGAGGCATTCAAGAAGGAAAAGACTGAAGATACTGATACTGGTAAGAAACAAAGTGTCAAGTATAACAGATGTCCGCCCCCGATCCATGAAAGTTATTCTCCCAGGAATCCTAACGAGGAGCGTCTAAAAAGGCAGTCAACATCAAGTTAAAGTCTGAAATCATTGATGAATTACCAGACAATATTGATGTCACATTCACTGCGTCTGACACTGATCATGAGTCTGAGTTAGTAAAGAAAGTGGTCAATCAGGTGTTAGATATGGATGAATAGTCAAAACCGGAGTCTAAGTCTGAAAATTCGAGTTCGTCAGAAAAGAATCCGAGTTCACCGGTTAAAAGGGTTTACAATAAAGAATTCCCATTATCAAAATCTAATTTGAATGACGGACCAATCAAAGTGGCTTATACTTTGAATGATTCAGACAAATTATATTCTGATGAGGAATTTCCAATAAGAAGTGTCAAAACTGAAATGATCAAACAGGTTTTCAAATTAACAGAAATTAATATTTCTGAAATAAAAGATTCAAATCTTCATGAAAAACCTAAAAAGTACACTTCAAGAGTTCAACAGAGATTGAACAAGAAATAGGGTTACGGTTCTGGTTATGGTTTTCAAAAGAAACCAAACCATAACAGTAATTTCAAAAAGAAAGGTCTTGGTTTTAGTTCTTCAGAAAATTATAAAAATGAGAAAAATTATAAATAAAAAACAACATTTGTTGCAGGAGGAAGTTCTGAAGATGAGCAAAAGAAACCATTCTGGAAAAAGTCCAATCAAGAGTTTCTTGTTGAGGTAAAGAAAAATGTGAAGTAGTTTGCTCAAAGAGTTGACAAAAGAACATGTTTTAAGTGCCAAAAAGTTGGACATATTGCTTGGAATTGCCAACAGTTCAACAACACAAAACAGGGAGTTACTTCTAACTCAAAATTGAAAGAAAAACTTGTCTTTGAGAACAAACAATCAACTGAGAAATCTAAAGTGTTTGAAAATTCAACTTCCGAAGAAGGTGAAAGTTCAAAACGTTTTTACAAAAGAAGAGTTGATTTGAACAAGCAAAAATGGGTTGTAAAATCTGAAAGTAGTTCTGACAATGAATCTGATTCGATAAAATCAGAGGAGTCATTTGTTGAGAAAAAGGTTGTTAATTTCGTTCCTAAAATGAACAAGGAAAACTTTCCGCCATTGAATAAAGATAATCTAAAATCAAAAGGTAGATTTGAGATATCAGGTCAATTCTTTGCTGATAAGAAAGATTTTGATGCTGAAAAGGTGTTTAATGGAAATGTTAAACATATTTTTGGAAAGATGGTTGACAGGAAAGTGAAGGGTGCTAAAGAATTTTACAAATCAAAATATTGGTGGGATAGATGTGTACCATCATCACCCAAGGCTGGTCAGGCTTGGGTGACAACATTTTCACCATAAAAACCTGACTTGCCGGAGCTCCCAGGTTGGTAAGCGTGGAGCAGGAATCGGCATCATTCTTGATATGTTTGGTTGGTAAATCTACAGGTGATATCTTTATATTGTTACATTTTGATTCACAAGTGGTTTTGGTTGATAAGTGAACCTACAAGAGGTTGAAGAAGGTTTTCACTTTCAAGTGGTAAATCAAGGACATTAAGTTGTACTTGTTTTTTTTTTCTAAATGATTGAGAAACAAAGTGATGAACCCCTAACTTATAATTGATAAAACCAACAAAACTTATTTTCCGGAAAAACCATTTGATTAAAAACAACTAAAGTGTTTTGAAATCACAATGGGAAATAGTTTGTTGACAGGGGGAGTTCTGATTGTTTATGCCAAGTGGATGGCGATTTGAAGTGATTTGATATCAGTTGTCAATTTACATGTATAGTTTGTTTTCAAATTTCCTAAAATGTGTTTGCATTTTAGGGGGAGTATTCAGAAAATCCAAAAACATTAGAAAATTTGAAAAAGTCAAAAACGTGATAAAATGAAAAATGAGTTTTGTTGTCAAAAAGAGGAAATGATAGTACATCAGTGGACTATCACGGCATGCTAAAGATATGGAAAGTTAATATGTGATAAACGGTCTCACTGATGATATGCCAGTAGGTTTTTGCACATTTAGTAGATTGTGACGAGATATAAACCTAAATTCAAACTTGCTTATATCGTGGGTAACATCTCTCGGATATATGGGTAACCCCCGAAATCTTATTTGAAGGACCCCTCTTTCTGAGATACTAGGTCTTTATGCTTAGTGATATCTGGGGTATTATCCTGGGACTTCTGATAATGCGGAAGCAATGGCCTAGTCCCCGGAGAATACTTTACTGCTTGCTTGAAATATAGTGCCGCCCTCAGCAAAAATGATGAAACAATAAAATTGATAATCGTTGCTGTTGTAAAAAAGATCCTCTAAAGGGGACCCACCAAAAGTCGAGCCGTCATCTCTCTGCTGAACGGAAGTTCTGACCTGAGCTCTCACTGTCTCACAATTTAACCCCTTACAGATATCATCTAGGTATACTCACCTGTAAGACTGAATATTGGGATCTGGATACGGGAGTATATTCTGAGGTGGGACACGCGATTGAGTTTAAGTCTCTAAAACATTAATCTCGTATCTCGAAACAGTTGAACTTTGTGTGAGAATTTAAGTGGATCAGTATACTGACAATCTAAGTGAATCGTTTAGAACTTAAAATGTTTAAAGCTTAACGGTGTTGGTGATTTGTCTCAAAAACTGATACGATCCTCTTACACAAACTCACAAAAATATTGTATGTAAATATTTCTTTACTGCATTTCATTACTGTTATGTCAAAAATCCAAAAAGATTTTCGGTGTGTTTTAGCATAAATTTTGAAAAATTCAAAAAGGTTTTCGACAACTGGTATTGAAAAGTTGTTTTTCAAAATTCCGGGTGCTGAACATGACGAACAGGTTTGGGAAAGTATGTTTGAAATTGTTTGAAATGAAAATGATATATATACAAGTGGTTCATCAGAAACTTACATGATAAATCATTTTGTTCGATACTTAACAAATGGTGTGATTTGTTTGTATCTTCAAGTGGTTAGCAAGGTTTCTAGATTTGTTATATCTTATCTTTTATGAAACTTATGTTTTGGGTAGAGAATATGCAGGTGAGTCAGGTTGCGATACCTGAACCTGTGAAAGCCAGACTACGATCCCAGCACAAGTTGAGGGGGAGTTGGTTAGAAAGAGAGAGTATGAAGATGCAAAAGCCACATAGAGATCTGATCAAAAGAAACTAATAGGAATAGAGCCAGGAATTTGATCCTGGAAATTCAAAAGGATATTGAAGTGAGGCAAGAGACAGATGGAGATTCTAGAAGCCCGAAGACTGATTAAGACTGAAGACGTTGAAAACTCGACACTTTAAGACTCGTCAACATTCGAGGGGGAGTCTGTTGGTGCATGCGTCTGTCGACTTCGTCTTGTATCGAGTCTTGTACTAAAAGTGTTAGATCAGGGTGCGCTATACGAGAAAATAGAAGGTCTTAGGGTGTGTTTTATGTAATTCCGTTTGAAGAGCTAATTCCGCTTGAAAGTGGCATATGTCATTTTCAAGCGAAATCAACATGAGTGATTCCGTTTGAAATGACAACTGCCACCTTCAAGCGAAATCATCATCTCTATATATATCTCACAAACGGAATCAGTTGGAAGGTTCTTGATTCCGGTACCGAACTGCTGCCGACGCGTCGTTTGGTCTGTAATCTTGTTATAATCAATAAACAAGACGATTAATAGTTAAACAAACTGTTTTCCAAGTCTGTTTCTTAGTTTCTGCCTCTGAAACAGACAAGAGTTCTTCTGAACTACTCGTTTGGGTCACATCTCGATCCTACAAGCAACATGTTTAGGCATATAATACTTGTCATAGGACTAGTTAGACGTCTCGAATGCGCGTTTGCGTGCACGACGCGTTAAAGTAGCGTAAGCTACCTTAATGGGTCGTGACGGGTCGAAAGCACTTAGGTTAGGTTCCGATTTAGGATGTAGGCTTTGTTAAACTATATCACATGAGTTCCAACACTCATTTGGTTTACAAGACTTCATTCTATCCGATCTTCCAATTTAGGTGTCGATTGTTTGACTAGTGATTCGATTACTAGGTGCTGCTTGATTTCTCTGGTTTACTTGAGTTTGTTGAAGTTCTATTGATTGAGGATACTTTGCACTTCATGTGAGTACATAGTTCCCCTATTTTACTGTTTTCAAATGTTTTGGGGTGATTCATATGTGTTAAATGATTTCGATGTTTTTAACGATGGTTTCAAAAATGATTAAAAATGGTTTAAATTAAATTAATAACGATTTCGATAATGTGGATAAACTTGTTGGTTGTAATTACATAACGAAAAACATTCATTAGTTTTGGTCGAACCGACCAGTATTAGGTTATGGTACCATAGGATCTGACAAATCCCGTTATCAGACTGTACCCATGGTTATGTGTGGGTTAGGTGGGTAACGACTGAATCTGTGATTGTTAACTTACCCTTTGGTGGTTTGTTAACGCGAGAAGCGAGATAGTCGAGTCACGAAGGTTTGAATGTCATTAGCGAGACGACCAAAAATAGTTTTCACAATTAAAACGAGGATGATTTAAACGAGTTAACGATTTGGAAATGATTTGAACAGGATTAAACTAGTTGGATAAACGATTGGTTTTTGGTTAAGTGTTTAGATAACGGGACGGGTGTAATATGGTGAAAACATGGTAGATATGTCGCTGGTACTTCTTATATATAAGTGTTTTCAACATATTACATATCGTGGCGTTATTTAGTTCACTTGGGTAAACGATTTTGAAACGATGTCACATAACGATGTTTTCGAAAGGATATAAACCATACGAGATTTATTAAACGAGTTAATACGAAATGTTTTACAATATGGTTTACTAAAACAAATGTTTTGGGGTTAAGAATCATGGCTACGAGGTTTTATAAATTATAACCCGCTTGATTTGAGTTGGTTAATTTCGTTGCAATATTATACTCTTTTCAAAACAAGGTTTTTAATAAGGTATTGCAACATGTAAACTAGCCATGAATCCGACACTCTTAAAAAACCTATGTGCTCACCAGCATTTCTTTGCTGACTTTGTTTTTACATATGTTTCAGGTGTTGTTGCTTGATGTTGATTGCTAGGATGCATGAGTTACATAGGATCTGGACGAGGCCTTAGTGACATAATAACAGTGATAGTCGATATGTAACTTGTTTGTTTCATGTTAAAACAATGTAAATTACTTAATGAATAAATAAAACGAAACTCTTTTTGTATCCATGGTTGTGAAAACAATAATTCTGTTACAACACTCCCTGATGTTTCTGCCACGATTTGTTGTTTTACGTGGTCGGGGTGTGACACGATTGCTTGACGAACCTGTTTGACAGGATTATTGGAGAAGAATCCATCCAAGACTCGTTTGTCGTTGATTTCTGCGGCCAAGCGGTAGGTTTCTTCGATGGTAGCAGGTCTTGCAGCTTCGACAAAATCGCCACACATTCAGGCAAGCCGCGAATGTACTTCGTGATGGCTTTTTCTGAAGTGTTGACTTAACTCGGGCAGATTATGCTAAGCTGTTTGAACCTTGCGGTGTAGCCAGTATTGTCACCTTCGACTTGCTTGATTTCCCAAAATTCGTCTTCTAGTTTCTGAACTTCGTGGGGAGGGCAGTATTCCTTCTTCATGAGCTCTTCCAGCTCTTTCCAAGAGAGGGCATAAGCTGCGGAGATCTCACGTTTGTTACGTTCGGCTGTCCACCAGTCGAGTTCTCGTGATTGAAATACTCCGGTTGCGCTAGTAGTACGGAAACTATCGGGACACCCACTCTGGCGAAGGGTAACTTCGATAGAATCGAACCACTGGAGTAGCTGGGACACACCTCCTTCACCCGTGAACTCCATCGGGTCACAGGCTTTGAAGTGTTTGTAGAGGAATGAAGATTGCGGCGCTTCCATCTTAGAGTCTTCTGAGGTTCGAGAGTTGCCGAGAGAGTGCACTTGAGCGACAATTTGAGGAATGACCTTGGCCACAAGCGAGGCAATCCTCTTCTCGGCGCTTCGTTTGGCTCTTATCCTAGCTGTTTGTCTCGAGGTAGAGTCGCTTGAAGACATCTAGACAGAGAGAGATTTGGAGTGAGATTCAATCATAATGATTTTTGAGTTTTGCGATGAGATTGAGCGCGATCAAAACTTGTTGCGAGTAATATAATAGATTTCACATAGGAGCCACATAGGAGACACGAGATTCCTAACTTCTCACACAATTGATTTGTTTGTATATATAATTAGTTGTAGTTTATGCTTGTACACATACATGTCGGGTTAGAATGCGCGAGGACGCGACGAAGAGAGAGAGAACGAGAGCGAGTAATTAGACATTAGTTTTGTTACGAACATTCGGTTTTCATTTTAGATTGCGATGGCTGTGCGAGTTGTGTGTTTGTAAAAATCGGGAAATCCATGAAGCGTAAAGTTTTAAATCGTAAACACATAAGCGTAAATAAGTTCCATAAAGCGTAAAATCAGCGAGTCGTATGCTAGAAAAATAGATAGAGTGCCTCGGGTGTTTAGGCGTCGACTACCCAAGGTAACCCAACTATACCCACCAAGTTCGTGCACGCGCGTTGCCCTAGAAGACTATGCTTCCACTGGGATGCAGCTCATGGCATTCGTCCTCCTAGTCATCGCGTGGCTCGAGTCATTGTTATGGTCGAGTCCTTGGTGTGAGCTTTTGAAAACCATTTTATAGAGAGTGGAACGGTTTATTAAGATATGGGTTTCACCCCTGACTTATTAACTTCGCTCCTAGCTGTGGTCGTGCTCTTCGAATAAATTCGGGAGTTCCACTAGATTTTGAAATGGAGACTTTCGTTGAGATATGGGTGTCACTCCTAGCTCGACGAAAAGTTCTCGTGTTAGAAAAATGCGCTGAGTGAGCGATCTTATCGAGAGTTCTTGGTTTTCACACCTGATCTCGACTGGATCACTCGGTTGTGTTATGCGAGTATTTTTTTCGAAAACGTGTGTATTGTGTTGGCCTTAGGAAAAGCTAAGTAATATTCCAGCCTTAGGAAAGGCTCCTCGTGTGAAGTTGTAGAATACGGTGTTCACGCGAAGTTGTAGTTTTAGCGGATTCGAACGAGAGTATCAAGTAGGCCCGTACAAATCCTACTGGGTCCGTACGAGTCGGCCCGTTGGTGCTTAGACATAAACTAGGTCGTTTCTAAGACATCGACCCGGACTAGGTTATGTCTGGCCTAATTCCCTATAGTTATGGCTCTGATACCAATCTGTCACACCCCAACCGATGGCGGAATCATCGGGGCGCGGCACTAGGCGAATCAGATTGCTCAAGAGAATCCATAACAACTAAAAGCGATAATATTTATTTCATTTGTTATCCCATACTAACAAACAATACAATCACATAAGTTATCACAGATTTCTTGTCCTCTCGAACAATACAAATCCGACAACCTAGATTTTGGGTGAGTTTCTAGACTTCCTAGCTTGATTTAATGTAGACTGCGACTAAACCTGCAACATACGTTAAAACAACGTCAATACAAAAGTATAGGCGAGTATACAAGTTTTGATGGAATAGAGTAAATAGATAAAAGTGTTGCGAATTACCACATACATAAACGAGATACCTCAACATACATGCATATAAGACAGATACTACTAGCTAAGTCTCTCAAGCTGTGATTGCGATTGCTATTCATCCTAACTAGACCCCGTCGGGTTCAATAGTACTATACTAGTTAAGGCGGGACCTTGCGAGTAAAAGTCCTAACACATATGTAACTAGCATCACGTGTAAATATGCATAACAGTTATTCGCAAGTGATAGACAGTTTGATTGAATAATTCGTTTTGATAAATTCGATTTGATGGGAACGTATGTTACACCCAAAATGCGATAAAAAGGGTTCGAGTATACTCACAGTCGGTGTTCAGCAAGTAAACACAACTTGGTTGGATTGAAGGGAGCGCGTCTGAGATTAGCCTGATTACAGATTGATAGCGTAAGCGATGAACATCGCGTAAAACTGTGAAAAGTGGCTAAGTGTCGAGTGGTAATCCGATCGGATGGCTATCCGATTGGTTGGCCATTCGATCGGATGTTAATCCGTTCGGATGGTCATCTGATCGGATGGCCATTCGATTGGATTGACATTCGATTGGGATGGTTGTGTTTGTGTATGATGGCTTTGAAGTTTTCGTTGTAGCATTTTGAAAACAGAGAAGTATCTCTACCTTTCAGGTCGTTGATCGAACGGTCGTTTGATCGGATAGCGACCCGACTGGCAGGACACCTAGTGAGAACAAGTTCACAGCAGGATTGTCATAGATCTGTAACGCCCCGCTTTTTTCGTAACTTTCCTTAATTAGAAAACGTGTCTTATATTTCTATTTTTGGAAGCTTGTTCCTTTTGTATTTCGTATTTCGTTTTAAACCATTGTAAATCTAAGACTTTGATCGTAATGAAATTAATCTTTTATATGGAATACTATTTTTTTATATACATGCTTATACGTGTTGCAATACTCGGGTTATACCAATCTCAAATGCATACGCGCGACCGATACTCGACATACTGGTACTCATAACTTATACATGCTTGTTAACAATTAAATACGTGGTTAATTCTAATAATAATAATAATAATAATAATGGAATATAATAATAATAATAATAATAATAATAGAATATAATAATAATAATAATAATAATAATAATAATAATAATAATAATCTATATATATAATAAAGCAAACCATTGTGGGACACATGTCACCCAATGGTTGATGCCAAATAATCAGCCATGTCATCATACATGTGGCATGTCTCTAAGGCAAGGATTGGAGAGACTTCTTTTGTACGCTTCAATTATACTCTCTCTCATCATTCATCGTTCCTCTTCTAACAGAAAACCCTAATATTCCCTCTCTCTCTCTCTGGCGAACACGGCGACGAAGATCAATTCAAGAGTTTCGATCAACATTCATCGGATTTCAACCCTCTAAATCAACGGTAATCTCTATCTTGTGGTTCGATTATTCTAAAAAATATATCCTCTGCCCCTCTCTCTCTCTCTCTCTCAATATGATGGGCGACATCATCTTCTTGAAGATCTGATCATCTAATCGACGATTTCGATCATTGCAACATCATCTTCTTGAAGATCCGTTCATCTAATCGATGATAAACTGATAAAACCCACAAATCGCTATAGGAATCTGCCGCCCCTCATTCAAATTTCTTCATATTCTTGAACAATTGAGGTAAATTTTTCTTTACTATGCATCTAATATTACATTTAATCTGTTAACACACTCATGCCCACCAACTGTTTAATCTCAGGGACGATTGGGGCGTTTAATTATCCTGGATTTGATCTTCATTACTGTTTTGTTTAGAAAGTAAGTTTCTCTCTCTACTTTCTCTCTCTATATATACACATACACCCAATGATTACACACGGTTAAGTATTCCGATGATCTCAATCTACCAGCTAGATTTGAATGAATGTTTTGCGTTTTGATCCGGAATCTGAACTGTTTTTTGCTTGATAGATCAAATTCACGTCAAATGTTTTGCGTTAGTGATGTTATTGACCTAATGTGTTGTTGATTTGTTTAAAATTGATCTCAACAAGTCTCAATCAATCGGTTATGTTTTCATTGTGCGTTTTGCGTTTTGCATTTGATCGGAAAATTTATACCTGAATCTAAACTGTTCTTTTTTATAGCTCAAAATTACGTCAAATGTTTTACGTTAGTGATGTTTGTTTACCGGATTTGTTGCTGATATGTTTCAGGATTGTCTAAAGACGAGAAGTTGAACGAGTTAAGTTCACGGAATTTAATTGCAATGTTTTTTTGGTTTCTTTAAATATATCTTAATAAAATTATGCAATTATTTACAACGCGTGATCTTTATTATTTACTTAATTGTAACTTGAATTTGAATCTATACTATGTTGTTGGCTTGATTAGCTGTTCCCTGAAGAAATTGCTCGAGATCTTCATACTGCAGATCAAGTGTGGAAAATAATTTTGCTGAGGTACTTCCTGTTGGCAACATGTTAGGCGTGTAGTTGTTTTGTCTTTAAGTATGGCTGTCCATAACAAACCAAACCTCATCAAAGGTCTTCTTCAAGAACTTTTGCCACTTCTATATGATCAGACAATTATAAGGTAATTGTTACATTTTCTTTTGATATGTGATGACACCCTTTCTATTTATTTTAAAATTTAAGGTTATGAGCTTGAAATGCCGCTATAGGAGAGAACTATTTGAGTGTTGGCAAAATTTAATTTGATGGATAAAGAGTGCAGATTTAGTTGATGTAAGTATGGTTGTCCATCGAGTTATTTTATCCAGTTTTTGGGTATCGGCTCGCGTTGTTTGGTTTATATTTAACCAGAGAATCGATCCATATTCGATCCATATGTTAATCCATTAATTAGGTTTGGGTTCTTCGGTATTTGGTTTAAACGGGTCGGGTGAATTTGGTATTCGGGTTATTTTAGTTCATGATTTTTGTTCACATATTTCCTTTGAAACTACAACTGTAAAACTAGAATCATAATCAAATAAGAAAAAAAATACAATCTTTAACTCTTTGTGAACGTGATATTAGTTTGTAGTTGGTCGGTAATGATCGTGTCAAGTTGGTATCAACCCTAACATGGACACACTTAAAATCATGTATCCCAAACGCTAACCCGTGTGACCTATTTATCTAACGAATCAATCAGGTTAGTGGGTTGTAGGCTGAATTGGTCGGTAAATGGGTTGGCGAGTCGACTTTATAATTTTTTTCTTTATTGTAGTATAAAATGGGTTTTCAAGTCAAACTGTTTGATTAATTGAGCTAAACAAGTCAACCCGAACACGCGAGCCGATTTATGCTCAAAACCTGTTTATTTTCATGCAAGGTCGTCTCAGAAATTTCCACCCATATATACAAAACAAAACAAAACAAAACCATACTATCTTTAGTGCATGTATTTGTTTTCACGCGTTGATATGTGCGTATAGGTTTATGTCAGGTGGTATATGTGTTTTGCCTTTTTGTAGGATGTTTGCACGATATCTCGCCAGGGGACCAACAATCGATATATCACCGATTCGGCGATATGTTAACTACTTAGGATAAGGTTTAGAAAGAGGGAAATATTTCCTTCTCCAATCTCTTATATTTTTTTATGGATCAGTTTGATAAAGATGGTGATGGGATGACTAAAAATGAAGGGTTCCATGATCAAACATATGATACAGGGTCTGTGACAGGTGTGAGTGTATCATCTGGTGGATTGTGAGTGGCGGCATTGCAAGCCGGCTCTGCACTGTTGGCTAAAGCTGGTGACAAGGGTTGTGAGGATAACTTTTGGGTTAAGTTTTATAAAGCAAAGACGGTGTATGATAAACATTGGAATGGTTCTTATTTTAACTATGATGACAGTAACGGGAAAGCAAATTCGCCCATTCACGCATATTAGTTAGATGTACAATAGTTTGTTGATTTTATTTATTTATTTCAGGAGTCCACAATCTCAAACTGAGAAAAAAAAATGACTTTTTTATAGGTATGCAAGAGCATGTGGGATTTTTTCAATTGTTGATTAAGAGAAAGCAAGAAGTGCATTGGAAAAGGTTTATGAATTTAATGTAATCATACTGGGAAATGGGGAACGTGGAGCAGTTAATGGGACGATGCTAAGTGGAGAAGCTGACATGTCATGTACGTAGTCAAGAGAAATATAAATTGGAGTTACGTATGGTGCTGCTGCAGGTATGATTCATGAAGACATGATTTGTATGCTTTTATATAATACGTAGACTGGTACTCATGTTTATATATGTTTGTTTCAGGTTCTTCATGATCATACTGAAAAAAGAGGAGCTAAGGGATTGAGAATTCTTTGTTGGATCTTTCAGGTGTTATTATGTGTACATATGGTTTATTGTCATTATGGCAAAACAGGTTAGCTGGATGGGTTGGGTCAAACAATATTTACCATTTCTAAATAATACACATGATCAATAAAAATGATTTACCTGACCCGTTAAGAGATATCTAACCTGAATCAACCCATTGTCAAATAAGACTTGGTCAAGATTGACAGATGGCTGATGTATAAACAATTCTTTTGGTTTTAGAAGGCAATACCAGCCGCCAATGGGAATGAAAGGTAACCAATGTTACACTCTGGTATGCATCATCTGAATGTTGATGACACTGATCATACTTCAAGAGCTGCATAATCTTGTCAAAGTTCTGAAGCCACCATGGCACTTCAGGTACATTATTCATTTTTTTTAACTGTTTAAAACATTTTTCCCTATTTTACATTATAAATTATATTAAGTTTTCTATTCTAGAGTCCGTATGTGGAAGCTCCCCAATCCCCAATTTCCTGGTGTATTATAATTTCCATATACCAATAGTACCTCGGGCCCAAAGATCTTAGGGAAGTTGCATGGTTGAATTAGGATGGTATGTCATGTGTTTGTATCATTTTGGTATATATGAGAATGTATTACTAAAATCACACAACTTTGGCTCAATAACAAAAAAAAACACTTTCTTTATTTACTTCAACTAATCCTTTTTAATCGCAAAGGATCATTAATTCAGGTTAGGTAATAGTCAACATTGTTATCAGTTTACCCATCATTGATCATACCATGAAACTTAAAACATGATTCATTAAAAGAGACTTGTATTTGATATTTTTATCACACAACAAAATGCACAAAAACTACGGAGATTAGGATTTAGGTGGTTTTAATATTCTTTCCTAATACAAAGTTGTGATGGATTTTAAAAAAAATAAAAAATAAAATAAAGAATGGATACTTTTAACAATCTTTCATATATCCTTTTTAGTGTTATATTAACATTTGTTATTCATGTAGATCGGAAAGCTCCATCTGACTAGGGGAAGCAAGAGATGCCACAATGAAGTGAAAGATTCACTCATGCATTAATTTAATAATAAAGCCATTATGCTTAAGGAATTTATAGTCAAAATTGTTCATTATTTAGTTGTAATACACTATAGTAAAACTACACATTTTGACATGAATATAATGTATTAAGTAACATCTTTTAATTTATATATGGGTGGGCAGATTTAGACAATGTTTATTTCAAACTATTGGTCCCACTCTAGAATCCACTTTTACGTAACACTTTTAATTATTAAATGCTAAGTTTTTGAATTTTTGGGGTACATTATGAGAAAAAAATAAAGATCAAGCATGATATTATGATGTTCAAACACAATGGCATGATATAAGGGGTTGTAGATGCGTTTTCCGGATTTTGTTTGAGCATGACAACTTTGAGGTAATTACATAACATAGAACTGAGTTTGACCTTTTGAAGATAACAAATATTGTTGATTTTATTTAGGATGGATGGGTTATTTAATCGTCTAAATCTATATACAAGAAAGGAAAGAACACAACAGACGAAGCTGGTTACAATGTAGGTTATATAAATGATTTTTTGTTAAACATTCTTATATTGAGATCTCATTATCAATTAAAAAGGAATTAGCTTTACATGAAAACTTTGAATAAATATGGAGGCAAAGTTGTGATACTTATTAACGTTGGTGTATAATGAGCTTTTTCATGTTCATTTTTATATTTTTTATGGTCTTGCAAATGACTTTTTTATATTAAAGAAGTTTGTGGTTGTGCAACTTTTGTTAGTGTGACTGTAAGTTATATCATTATCATATATATAATTGTCATGTATCGGCATTCTGTCAAGAAATCTCATATTCTATAAATGTTTTCATCGGTTAATATGAAGAAATTTACCTGCAATGCTATTTTTTTATTTATTTGAAAAATCAAAGCCACTTATTTTTACACATCTATATCTCTACAAGGAAGTTTTTTCCGGCATTTGAATAGTTTTCTGTTTTTTTCTTCCAATGTATGTATTTGTACAGAATATTTCATTTCAAAGTAAATAATATGGTTTTGGATGAAGCCGTGCATCGCGCGGGCATTAACCTAGTAATAATAATATAACTAAACATCAACGTACAAGTTGATGTTGTTATTTTCAAAACATTGTAGTGCAAAAGAAAAAATATATAATAAGAAGATAGAAAGGCAGTAGCAAACGACAAGCCTTAGGGCTGTGTTTAACTGTTTTCTTTCAATATTTAATTCATTAGCTAATTATATGGTGGCATAATATAAGAGGTGCAATATTTAACTTGTGTATTAATTGGTTAAAAAAATGTATATATCAATAGCCTAACCACTTGCGGTCGCAAGTGGTGTGACTAAATTGGTTGTTGTTTTGATCAAATTATCACACCCTCATTTCACAATATATACCTTTATTTTAATTGTTTTAAATAACAAATCCTAATGTCACACTACTATACAACAACCATTTTCATTTTCAACATATACATTTACCATGGCAGGGAATGGTTCTTCCCTGCCATTGGTCGAAATGGGCGGCCGCCCATCTTCTATTGGACCAACCATTTTATTATTTTATATCCACTTTAAAATTACGGTTTTGCACCCAGTTTAAAATTACGTTTTTCTCCCAACTAAAAAATATAATAACCCTTTTGCCAGCAGCTTAAAATTACGATTTTGTCATCGGTTCAAAAATTATGATTTTAACCTCAACTTTTTATTTTACACCCGCTTTAAAATTACGGTTTTGCCCCCAGTTTAAAATTACGTCTACGCCCCCAGTTCAAAATAAAATTATGGTTTTCCCCTACCTAAAAATTACGATTTTACCGTCGGTTCAAAATTATAATTTTCCCCCAGTTCAAAATAAAAATATGACTTTACACCCAGCTAAACCGAAAATACGATTTCTCCCTCGGTAAAAAAATTACGCTTTTACCCTCAGCCAAAATTACGTTTTCACCCCAGTTCAAAATAAAATTTTGTTTTTCCCCCGGCTTAAAATTACGATTTTACACCAGTTTAAAATTACGTATTTGCCCCCAGTTCAAAATAAAAGTATGCTTTTGCCCTTAGCTAAAATTTACGATTTTCCACTCGGTTCAAAATTACGATATCACCCTCAATTCAAACTTACGTTTTTTTGCCCCCGGTGCAAAATAAAAATATAGTTTTCCCCTAGCTAAAAATTAGGATTTTACCCTCGGGAAAAAAAAATTGATTTTCCCCCAAGTAAAAATAAAAATATGACTTTATCCCCAACTAAAAATCGTGTCAAGGAGCTGCTTAACACTCTTTTTTACTTTTTCTTTCTAGCAAAACTATGGTACTGTTTTTTTAATTGATTGAGAATTATTCGGCCATCGCCCCGCAACGCGGGCGGGGCAACACCTAGTTAGTAAAAAAAAAAGAAAGGAAAGTTATTAGCTGACAAACAGCCTTACGGCAGCCCCTTTGTGGGCGTGTTGTTTTGTTTCTTTTTTTTATGTCAATGTCCGAACTAATTGTATTAAATACTCAACTACCACCCACCCTAATCCTTCCCTATAAATACCAAGCCATTCCCAAGCTCTTTTCACTTTACAAACACTTCTAATCACTCTCAAATCATAAAAAAAACGCAACTGAGTTCCAGATTCAGACAGATTGCTACCTCTTCACTAAAGTGAGCTTAACTCACTCAATTCTTGTCCGTTTTACTCCATTCTTTTTCCTATGTGCTTGGATTGACCTTAGCTTCGATTCCATGGGTGTTTCTCAGTGAATAAGTCCCTGAACTCCGGCAAATAGGCTCCAAAGTTCACTGTTTTCATTTATCTTTACTAATCCTTGTTCAAACTTGAGTTTAACTCACGCAAACCCACGTCCTTATGCTTATAATCACTTCTATGGTTAGTTAAGCTTAAAAACGGGGCTGGGACATACAACATCAGAGGTTAATCCTCATATACTTTCTGTTTTGTTTAGGGTTTTTAACCCACAAGAGGTGTTCGAGCTTCAAGCTTGATAAAGGTGTGATTGTGGACTAACTTGGGTTGTCCAACATAAAATCCCCACATCCCTTGATGATTTCTCATAGTGTAGATGTTTCTTATTCTTGTATTGATATTAGTTCATGACCCTCCTTGTATGTTTTTACATCAAGTGTAGTGGTGAACCATAAGAGGTGCCTAAATGGAAGCTTGTTCTTCCTACCTCCTACATGACTTCTATGATACTAGAGGTGCTGATGTGTGCAAAATGCAACATATAAATTACATCAATTGTGGCATAAAACTAACCCTTTTTAGTACTAATGTTGGAAAAAGTGTGCTTTTGTCTTCCTTTTGTATTTTCAGGATTAAATGAGCTCAAATTAACAAAAGAAGCAAAAAGACATCAAAATCTAACATAAATACAAGAAAAGGAACAAGACGTGACATGCCCGACCCCACGACAGCATCTTCCCAAGCAAAACAAGAAGACAGGAGACTGAACACGCCCCGTGCTCAGCCAGCACGGGGGCGTGCCCAAGTGTCAGCAAAAAAGACAAAGTGGCAAGACGTGACATGCCCGACCCCACGACAGCATCTTCCCAAGCAAAACAAGAAGACAGGAGACTGAACACGCCCCGTGCTCAGCCAGCACGGGGGCGTGCCCAAGTGTCAGCAAAAAAGACAAAGTGGTAGAAGCTTCTATTGCCCACCACAGGGCCGTGCTCAGCGGACACGGGGCCGTGGTCAACTATAAGATTCGCACAATCTAAGCAAATCTTCATAGTACAAAGATTCTTCTGCACACTGGGTCGTGCTCAGTGGACACGGGGGCGTGGTCAACTAATAAGACAAGCTGCATTAAATGAAGAAAGAGAAGGATGTGGACACGGGGCCGTGCCCGAGCTTCTGTTCAGCCTATAAATAGGAGTACTTGGCTCAAGCTCAAACCATCCCTTGGCACACCACCTCTCTCACACTTCACCCACCACCAACTACCACCATAACACCATCATCCACCACCATCATCCATTGTCCATCATAGCGTGTGTGAGTCGTCTCGGGATCCAAGATTGATCGTAAGAGTTCTTGACAATCAAGGCCATGTTTGCCTAAGTGTCTTACATCACTTGGTGAAGACAAGTGTCTAGTGTAATACTTTTTATTTCTAATCTTTTCGCACTTTTTATTTGGTTTTGTATTAATGACTTTAATAACTAGTTTCTTATGTTGAAGGTGATTCTTCCTTATAGTTTGTCCGTGGTGTCTTGGCATTATTTTGCTGTCTATATAAAATAAAAGATTTTCACCATTCATATCTCCACGGTCTATATGGAGGTATGTTGGCTACCTGGTCGGGGGTTAAGGGAACGGTTTGGTAAGAGTCTTGCCATTGTTCAGCGTTTAGAGGTCCTGCAATGGACCTGGGTCAAATTTAGTAGGACCTCCTTCAATACTTAACGGTATTGGATGGCGGGGGTCCAAACTCTTTGATCCCCTCATAAGTTAACTACTATTAATACTATAACCCGGCTATTTAGGACTGTATCCCTGCTGACTCAGACTACTTAGTCGAGGGTAACGTCACCTCCAAAAGAGGGGCCTACCATAATTTGCATTAATAACTTAATTAATTATCTTTCAATAATCCGACCCTTTAGGATTGTATCCTTGCTGACTCAAACTATAAAAGGCCATGAAGTTGCAACTCATTCTTCACACCTTTCTCTTGCCTTCCTGATCACTTCTGGAGCTCAAGACTTCTCTCAAGTGATCTCTGGTCGTTCATAGGACTCTTGTAAGTTTGCTAATCCTTCCTTAATTAAGTTTTTGCTTAGTTATAGCTTAAAAGTCAAACCGTCGTAATTAACGGTTGACTTTAAGATTAATCACTAATGGTCCAGTGATTAGTCAAATTAAAAGTAGTTATAAGTTGGTAATTATGTGGGTAATAAACCCTTAAAAGGGTTCCCCCTGATTCCCACTCTAACTAGGTCAAATGTCGGGTCAAACTTGCTAATAAAAAGTCAACAGGATACTTAAATTCTAATTTATGCATAATTAGCAATGTAGAACACATACAACCTGTTTGATCATTAATATAACTTGGTAATTAGTGTAAGAACATGTCTAAACATGTTCAACCCGACAATTTACTGTTTAGACCCTGTTCGGAACCGAAAGTCGCAAGACTTTGAATTTTGCTTTGACTTCAGTTCTGACCCGTTTTGGTATGATTTAGAAATACCTAAGAGATTCATTTGGACCAGGTTACATGCTAGTATAACCCTCTGTGATTATACACCATGGTTCATTAGTTAACCAATTAATACGCATGATTACGTTAATTGCTCATATGTTGACCATTATGCCCTTTTCACCTTAAAATGTGATTTGTGAAAATGTAAAAGTGTAGAAACCTTAGCTACTAATATATAAACTTGTATGCAAAGTTTGACATCAGTTTGAGGTGTAGATTGAGAGTTATGCTCATTAGCGTAATTAAGAAGCTTTATGTTAATTAAACGGCGTATTTAGCGTATAGCCTATTTAAACTCACTTTTTGATATCAAACTTGTTACCCACTGATGTAATATATTATTTTGGGATTTTTGAAGATTTTTAATTAATTTTAGGCTGAGCATAACTAATAGTCGTAGGCTTAATCCGGTAATCGTCGGTTTTGCCCTTACGGGCCATAAAATGAGTTTTACATATTCAATCGACTCCAAACCTTTTGCTACTGATCTTAAATGATAAATAAATTATTTTAAGCCTTCTGGAATAATAAAAATATCAGCTTTATGTATCGAACCCGGAAATGGCTTCTAATCGCCTTTTTAAGCGTTTTTAACGCATAGTATGTACTAGAACTATGTTAAACATACAAGGGTTGATACCTACTGATAATTTGGGCAAATTATAATATTTTAACAGTAAGCAAAGGTTGATAAACTCAGACTTCAGTTTTGAGCTTTTCGGCTTATGTGAAATTACCAAAATGCCCCTACGGTGCATAGTTTGGTTATAATTGATAAATTTCACATATATGCAACACCCTACTGATATAACTTAGCAAATTGATTATCTTTGCTGATTACATCAGACCTGTAACTCAGGATACTACTTAAACTCTTTTATCACCTTATAAATGACCAAACTACCCCTACGGGGCATAGTTTGTGTTTAAATTCATTTCAGGCATAATAAAAGACATCTTACTGATCTTTAACCCAGACACGATCCGGGCTACTGAACGCATAAGGAACATGTAATTCGTTCACAAGATTATATATTTAAATAATTCTCCCAAGTTATAAAATGTTTATGCCACGTGCATCCAAATCAGTTTTTAATCATTTTCCAAAATGAGTCAGTTGATTGTATTTACCAGTGTAAACTGACGTATTTTCCCAAAAAGATTAAATACAGGTACTAAGCGTAATTGGCTGGGATTTCTCCTTAGCATCAATAGAAGTCTCGCAAGCTTAAGATGCCTAAAGTCTGTTGAACTATTTCTATTTTATTTTCGATCCATCTGTGGATAAACAATCGACTGTTGTGATACACGATATTACAATATTTTTATTCGGTTGAAATGTATCTTTAAATTGCTTCCGCTGTGCATATTAAATATTGTGTTGTTTGACTATTATGTTGCCAACCACGTCATGATACTCCCCACCGGGCCCACCGGTGACACGTGGAAACCGGGGTGTGACAGGTTGGTATCAGAGCCAACACTGAGTGAATTAAACACTAGTCTTTTGTGTTTAATCTCAGTTACACAATTGCACATATCTAAACTTTCGAGTCTAGACAAATAACATAGGACAAATTCTACTTTGTTTGTTTTGTTTTGTCCTTTATTTTATATATATATTCTTGTCGTTATCACATGTTGTATTGACAGGATTAAAAATGCCGCCAAGATTCTTCCGAAGAAGAGGACGAGGAAAGGGGCCAATCACCGCCCCCAATGACAACGAAGCAGGACCTTCGCATGTGCGAGCTCCTTCCACCACCGAGAGTGACGATCCCCGACAGAACCGGAGGAACCTCTTTGAGCCAGCTAGACGGTCGGTTTCACACAGTTCGACACCTCCTGTTCATAACCCTTATGGGCCACAGCCGGAGTATGAGCCCAACAACCCTCAACCCTCCTACATACCTTTACAGCGATCTTTATCACACCACTCCTTTGGTGACCCTACACCTGTCTTCAGGGGCCGGTTTAACCCGGCCAATTATATACAAGAACCAGTGGGTTTTAACCCATTGGGACCGGAGGACCACTTCTCGGGGGACAACGCTATGGATATGGAAGAGGACACGGATCCCGTCGAACCTGCTAGTGGCACACCGAACCATCCCATAGAGATCTCGGATGGTTCATCTTTTCACGAATCACCCTACCAGGGTCCGGACAGTTACATGGCGCGATTTAACCAGCACGAGTGGTACTTCACACCCTCGCATCATTCGTCGCCTCACCAGCAGCAGCAGCAGCAGGATCCCTCTATGGATTCTCGATTCGTGGCAGTCACGCCACCACCTCCACCGCCACCAGTTCAGCCGGCAGCTCCGCAACCACCGAGGCGTAGGAGAACCGGAGCGCGGATGTCCGTGCGAGGAGGAGATTTCCATTTCAGCTCTCCTCGACAATCAAGTGGCAGTCACTATCCGCCACTTCAAGAAGATCCACAAATGGGTGGACCTTCACACCCAGTTGCACTGCAACCACCACCTATGGGTTTTGATAACCCGATTCCAACATACACGGGTTCTATGGCATACAACCCATTTGAGCCGCCAGCTCACACCAACTACGGTTACGGTGAAGCCGACCCCTACATGGTAGCGGCAAATTACAACGCCTTTAACCCAGAAGGACCGTACGGAGCTCCTTGGGGAGCAGGGTACCCAACTCATGGGTACCAGATACCGGCCAGACCTATCATTCGGACACAATCGCAGCCGCCACGGTTTTCTCCCCCAGAACAGGAGGAAATTCTTCAGAGACTGGATCAGGTTGAGCGAGACTTTCACCGCGACCGCAGGGAGAGACAAAGCTTCTTCCAAGGATTGACAAGCTTGATCAAAGGGAAGAGCAAGAAGGACCACTGAATCCTTCCAATTGGTTGAGCCCCTGCGTGGGCCAGTCTTGCTATATAAACCCCTGCGTGGGTATGCTTGTTTGCTTTGACCCCTGCGTGGGTCTATCTTTCTGTTAACCCCTACGAGGGTATGTTATTATTTAAGTCCCTGCATGGACTATTATGTTATTTGTGTAAGTCCCTGCGTGGACTATTATGATGTTTGTTTTTAAGCCCCTGCGTGGGTAAGTGCTTGTTTGAACCCCTACGTGGGTAAGTTTGTTTATTTAAAAAGTCCCGTTTAGGGCGACGTGTAACCTTTTAATAAATTAATGGAATGTAAGTTATAAATTTCATTTTTGCTATTGTCTGCATAAATATATTACATGAAATAAATAAATCAAAATCATTCCTTTTAATAATAATCTGCCTATTTAAATATTGAATAAGAATCTTAAGAGTGAAACCTAGCCTGAGTGTCATTTTGAAGACCTGGCCATGATGGTAAGACCTGTTTAAAAGATTCAAATCCCTGTTAACATCTGTAAACATGTTAATGCTCCTGGCAGACGTGATTCATTAAAATCACACACGTCATTCTTATATAAGGATTCTTTAAAAAGGATTCCTAACCCAATATAATGATCTCTGAATCATGGGTTTAGATCATCAATTGAGATGATCATATTTTGACCATACGTGGTAATATAGCGCCTACGGGCCCTGCTCATTTCCATATGAGCCAAAAGACAGTGGTAGCGATGACTCCCTGTCAGATAAAGGTAATGAACTAGGTTCAAACCTTCATGCTTTGATTCTCTGAAATCATAGCTTATAATTTATAAATGTCCTTGTGACTAGGCCTGTTGTGCCAATATACCTTCATGTTTTGATTCTCTGAAATCATAGCTTATAATTTATAAATGTCCTTGTGACTAGGCCTGTTGTGCCAATATACCTTCATGTTTTGATTCTCTGAAATCATAGCTTATAATTTAAAAATGTCCTTGTGACTAGGCCTTTTGTGCCACAAATAAAACTGTTATTGTTTTATAATTAGGATAAATTATAATAGAAATCCTAAATAAATATGATTAATAAATTAACCAAATATGGTCTCTGTTTACCATGGTTAATGGATTACCCTAAGGGGCAATTCCATAATAAACTCCCAAGTAAACTATTGTCCTTGTTTTCTGTAACAGTTCAATTAAAATGGCTAACTCAGACGAAATTAATAGCCATCCAGTGGAGAATATTGATAACGCCCGGACTAATTTAACGGGTGCTGAATTGAAAGCGTTGGTAGACGACGCGGTTACAAAGGCATTGGAGCGGCAATACGAAGAGTATAGTGGGACTCGAAGTAGGACCCTATCCACACTGCATTCGAAGCCACCTTCCAAAAAGGATGAACCCAAGAAAGATGATGATAGACTCTCCTCAAACCACCACAGTGCTCCATCTCAACAGGTTGTATTAAACCAAGAACCCCGTACTAAGGGTTGCTCCTATAAATACTTTGTCTCGTGCAAGCCCAGGGATTTTACTGGGGAAAAGGAAGCCATTGACTGCATGACGTGGTTAGACGAGATGGACACGGTTGTGGATATCAGCGGATGCGCTGAGAGGGATGTGGTCAAGTTTGTGTCAAAATCATTTAAGGGTGAAGCGTTAGCCTGGTGGAGATCACTGATTCAAGCCACCGGGAAAATCCCATTGTACAACATGTCTTGGGAACAATTTGTTGCCCTTATCAGGGAAAATTACTGCCCTCAGCATGAGGTGGAGAAGATAGAATCTGATTTTCTATCATTGGTGATGACAAACCTTGACTGTCAAGCTTACCTCACGAGCTTCAACACGATGTCCCGGTTGGTTCCGTATCTGGTAACCTCGGAACCAAAAAGAATAGCTTGTTTTATCGGTGGTTTAGCCCCGGAAATCAAGGCAAGCGTGAAGGCTTCTCGGCCAGCTACTTTTAGATCTGTAGCTGACATATCTTTGTCCCTCACTTTGGATGCGGTCAGGTAAAGATCGCTGAGGAATAAGGAGGCTGAGAAGAGAAAACGTGAAGATGATAGTTCACGGAGGTCGAACAAGAAGCACCGTGGGAACGGTGACAACAAGAAAGGATCCGAGTCAAGGAAAGATGGGCATCATTCTGGTGAGAAGCCTAAATGCAAGATTTGCAAGAAACAGCACTTTGGAAAGTGCAGACTCGAATCGAACTCGCAAAGAACTTTTGCTTGCGGGATATGCAAGTCCAAGGATCACAAAACCTTGGATTGCAAAAAGCTGAAGGATGCAACTTGCTACAGTTGCAATGAAAAGGGGCACATTAAAACCAACTGCCCTAAATACGCCAAGAAGCCTGAAGAGGCCAAGAAGACCAACGCTAGGGTCTTCAGAATGGACGCAAAGGAAGCGGTTCTAGATGACAATGTGATTACAGGTACTTTCCTTGTAAATGATGTCTATGCAAGAGTACTTTTTGATTCAGGCGCTGATAAGTCTTTCGTAGATCATAAGTTTTGCAAATTGCTGAATTTACCTGTCAAAACCTTGAGTATAAATTATGAGGTAGAGTTAGCAGATGGCACCATAGAAACCGTCTCAACTGTGTTAGATGGATGTGTTATATCCATTAAGAACCACTCTTTTCCTCTCTCTCTACTTCCCTTTAAGTTGGCCGGTTTTGACATAGTTTTGGGTATGGACTGGTTATCTCATAATCAGACCCAAATTGTCTGCAACAAGAAACAAGTGGTAATAAAGACTCCGTCTGGTGAATCACTTACCATTCGGGGAGATACCCAGTATGGGCTGCCTGAGCAAGTGACTATGCTCAAAGCTTCAAAGTGTTTAAAGAAGGGTTGTGTCATCTACATGGCACAAGTGATTATTGATGAGCCTAAACCGAAGATCGAAGACATCCCCGTCATTTCTAAATACCCATAAGTTTTTCCGGAAGAACTACCTGGTTTGCCACCAGATAGACAAGTGGAATTCAGAATTGATATCATCCCCGGAGCAGCACCTGTTGCTAGAGCACCTTACAGGTTAGCACCAACCGAAATGAGGGAATTGAGAACATAGCTGGATGAATTGCTAGCCAAAGGTTTCATTAAACCTAGTTCGTCTCCTTGGGGAGCACCAGTCTTGTTTGTCAAGAAGAAGGATGGATCGATGCGTCTGTGCATCGATTACCGTGAGCTTAATAAGGTCACGATCAAGAATATGTATCCTTTGCCCAGAATCGACGATCTGTTCGATCAGCTACAAGGGGCAAGTTATTTCTCGAAGATTGACTTAAGGTCAGGCTACTACCAACTGAAGGTTAGAGATGAAGACGTGCACAAAACTGCATTTAGGACTCGTTATGGTCATTACGAGTTCCTAGTGATGCCTTTTGGGCTCACTAATGCACCTGTCGCGTTCATGGATCTCATGAATCGCGTTTGCAAGCCTTACCTAGATAAATTCGTCATCGTTTTCATCGACGACATTCTTATCTACTCGAAGAACCAAGCTGACCACGAGAAACACCTTCGCTGTATTGTTAAACTTCTACATCATGAGAAGCTCTATGCCAAATTTTCCAAGTGTGAGTTTTGGCTTCGAGAAGTCCAATTCCTTGGACATGTGGTTAGTGAGCGTGGTATCCATGTGGATCCCGCTAAGGTTGAAGCAGTTATGAACTGGCAAGAGCCAAATACGCCTACAGAGATTCGTAGCTTCCTGGGATTGGCAGGATATTACAAGCGTTTCATTGAAAATTTTTCAAGGATTGCTGCACCCCTAACTTCCTTGACTAAGAAGAAAGTAAAGTTCGTTTGGGGCCCTAAGCAGAAAGAGTCCTTTGACGTCCTGAAGCAAAAGTTGAGCAACGCTCCTGTACTGACATTGCCAGATGGAATAGAAGATTTCGTAGTTTACTGCGATGCATCACACACTGGCATGGGGTGTGTGCTTATGCAGAAAGGCAAGGTTATTGCCTATGCTTCAAGACAGTTAAAGGTGCACGAAAAGAATTACACCACCCATGACTTGGAGTTGGGTGCCGTTGTATTCGCACTAAAACTGTGGAGGCATTACTTGTATGGTATCAAGTGTGTGATATATTCTGATCACAAGAGCCTTCAACATCTATTTAATCAGAAGGATTTAAATATGAGGCAGCGCCGTTGGATGGAGACTTTAAATGATTATGATTGTGAAATCAGATATCATCCCGGCAATGCGAATGTAGTCGCTGATGCCTTGAGTCGAAAGGAAAGGGTGAAACCCATCCGAATCAATGCCAAGCGCATGGAGATAAAGAACAGTTTGACTGAAAGGTTGTTAGCTGCACAGAAGGAAGTTGTGTTGGAAGCTAACTATCCTAATGAAAAGCTAGGAGTAACTGAGGAGCAGTTATCTCTTGGCAAAGACAGAAATTCTGAAATTGAATGGACGAATATGGGTTCCAATTTATGGAGGACTTTGAGATGTTATTCTTCAGGAAGCCCATAGTTCCAAATATTCCGTTCATCCTGGAGCTGATAAGATGTACAGGATCTAAGGGCAAATTATTGGTGGAGAGGCTTGAAGAAGTCTGTAGCCACCTATGTAGCTAAATGCTTGACATGTGCGCAAGTCAAGGCAGAACATCAGAAACCGTCTGGTTTGCTACAACAGCCTGAACTTCCTACGTGGAAGTGGGAAATGGTAACCATGGATTTTATCACCAAGTTACCTAAGACAAGGAAAGGAAATGATACAATATGGGTTATAGTTGATCGACTGACTAAGTCAGCACATTTCCTACCCATTAAGGAGACTTATAGCTCCGACATGTTAGCCCAGCTGTACGTGGATAAGATTGTAGCCTTACATGGCATACCTGTGTCTATTATCTCTGACAGAGATACTAGATACACCTCACATTTTTGGAAAATTTTCCAGCAATCTTTGGGCACACGTTTGAATTTCAGTACGGCTTACCACCCTCAGACTGACGGACAGAGTGAGCGTACCATCCAAACATTGGAAGACATGCTACGTGCATGTGTAATTGATTTTGGTGGTAGTTGGGATAACCACCTACCCTTGATTGAGTTCTCCTACAACAATAGCTACCACACCAGCATTAAGGCTGCGCCTTCCGAGGCCTTATACGGTAGAAAGTGTAGAACGCCTGTTTGTTGGGCGGAAGTTGGAGATGTCCAGTTATCAGGACCAGAGATAGTCTTTGAAACAACGGACAAGATTGTCCAGATTCGTGACCGTCTCAAAGCTACCCGAGATAGGCAGAAGAGCTACGCAGATCCAAAGCGTAAATCTGTTCACTTCGAAGTAGGTGACAAAGTTTTACTTAAGGTATCACCCTGGAAGGGAGTGATGCGATTTGGTAAGAAAGGCAAGCTAAGCCCGAGATACATAGGACCTTTTGAGGTTATCGAACGTGTCGGGTCAGTTGCCTATAAGTTAAACTTACCGGAAGAGCTCAGTGGAATTCACAATGTGTTCCACATCTGCAATGTGAAGAAGTGCTTCGCCGATGAATCACTGGTTATACCCCATACAGATGTGCATATAGATGAGAGCTTAAAATTTGTGGAAAAACCATTGTCGATTGAAGATCGACAGGTTAAGAAGCTTCGAAGGAAGCATGTGCCTATTGTAAAGGTCAAATGGGATGCCCGTAGAGGACCCGAATATACGTAGGAGGTTGAATCCACAATGAAAGAAAAGTACCCTTATTTATTTCAGTAAATCTCGGGGTCGAGATTTCTTTTAAGGGGGTGAGGATGTAACACCTCGAAAATTCACGTCCTATAATGTGTTGACACGTGTCATATGTTTGAACGTGTGAAAGAATGTTATGAAAGGATTAAAGTTGACAATCATGGAAAGTATGTGAATATACGAGTTCTAAATGTCAACAGTGAATAAATATATTATACATTAACCCTACATGATGTTTATAGCATCAAACGAATAAATCATGGATCATGCGAAGCTAAAAGTGAGAGATTTCAAACTACAGGGGTTAAATGTGTCAACATGTTTAAGTTATACCTCTGAGTGACCTTTTGACAAACCCGAAGCTTTGTAACTGTTAATTATGCTCACTAGAATGCACGATATAAATTTCATAAAGTTTCGTTATCGTATGAGAAAGTTATGATCAAATTCGTATGCAAGGGGTTAAAGCGTTAACGTTGAAAGTTATGACTTTTCGGGTTAACCAGGAATGTCCAGGGCCTTGGTAAAGTGGGTAAAAGTCTTAAAGCCCTTATAGGTAAATAAGAAGGGGTCAAATTGCAAGAAATTAGCTTAATTGACCTTTCGGAAGGGCCAAGAGACGAGATGAAACAACTTGAAAACGTTTTTGTCTGAACAGAGAGCCCAAGCGGGCCGCGTAAAGCCCATCAACACCTTTACGCGGGCCGCATGGACCGCCCAGATGCAGAATCTTCAAACAGCCTCCTGTATTTGCGCATAATCGACCCAAAACAGATGTTTCACTTCATGGGTGACCCCTAGGCAACCCCTAAACATCTAGGGACACTTGTTGATGAGTTATGGTCAGTTGTAGACTTGTGTGTCAACATTCTATGGTGGATTAAACACTATAAAAGGCCCTGAAGTTGCAACTCATTCTTCACACCTTTCTCTTGGCTTCCTGATCACTTCTGGAGCTCAAGACTTCTCTCAAGTGATCTCTGGTCGTTCATAGGACTCTTGTAAGTTTGCTAATCCTTCCTTAATTAAGTTTTTGCTTAGTTATAGCTTAAAAGTCATACCGTCGTAATTAACGGTTGACTTTAAGATTAATCACTAATGGTCCAGTGATTAGTCGAATTAAAAGTAGTTATAAGTTGGTAATTATGTGGGTAATAAACCCTTAAAAGGGTTCCCCCTGATTCCCACTCTAACTAGGTCAAATGTCGGGTCAAACTTGATAATAAAAAGTCAACAGGATACTTAAATTCTAATTTATGCAAAATTAGCAATGTAGAACACATACAACATGTTTGATCATTAATATAACTTGGTAATTAGTGTAAGAACATGTCTAAACATGTTCAACCCGACAATTTACTGTTTAGACCCGGTTCGGAACCGAAAGTCGCAAGACTTTGACTTTTTCTTTGACTTCAGTTCTGACCCGTTTTGGTATGATTTAGAAATACCTAAGAGTTTCATTTGGACTAGGTTACATGCTAGTATAACCCTCTATGATTATACACCATGGTTCATTAGTTAACCAATTAATACGCATGATTCCGTTAATTGCTCATATGTTGACCATTATGCCCTTTTCACCTTAAAACGTGATTTGTGAAAATGTAAAAGTGTAGAAACCTTAGTTACTGATATATAAACTTGTATGCAAAGTTTGACATCATTTTGAGGTGTAGATTGAGAGTAATGCTCATTAGCGTAATTAAGAAGCTTTATGTTAATTAAACGGCGTATTTCGCGTATAGCCTATTTAAACTCACTTTTTGATATCAAACTTATTACCCACTGATGTAATATATTATTTTGGGATTTTTGAAGATTTTTAATTAATTTTAGGCTGAGCATAACTAATAGTCGTAGGCTTAATCCGGTAATTGTCGGTTTTACCCTTACGGGCCATAAAATGAGTTTTACATATCCAATCGACTCCAAACCTTTTGCAACTGATCTTAAATGATAAATAAATTATTTTAAGCCTTCTGGAATAATAAAAATATCAGCTTTATGTATCGAACCCGAAAATGGCTTCTAATCGCCTTTTTAAGCGTTTTTAACGCATAGTATGTACTAGAACTATGTTAAACATACAAGGGTTGATACCTACTGTTATTTTGGGAAAATTATAATATTTTAATAGTAAGCAAAGGTTGATAAACTCAGACTTCAGTTTTGAGCTTTTCGGCTTATGTGAAATTACCAAAATGCCCTTACGGTGCATAGTTTGGTTATAATTGATAAATTTCACATATATGCAACACCCTACTGATATAACTTAGCAAATTGATTATCTTTGCTGATTACATCAGACCTGTAACTCAGGATACTACTTAAACTCTTTTATCACCTTATAAATGATCAAACTACCCCTACGGGGCATAGTTTGTGTTTAAATTCATTTCGGGCATAATAAAAGACATCTTACTGATGTCACAACATATTTGGAGCATATTAACTTAGGAAACCTGTAAATGGCTCTCATTATTACCCGTTACGCTTATTACGCGTTCGGTTCGGTTTATGTAACTAGTTTACATAAATTAGCCGAAACGGGTCAAACCTTATCGGTTTTATCTCAAAATCCAGAATGTGTATAATATACCCATATTAAACAAGTCTTCATACTTGACGGGTCTAAAACACATTCTATCCGGTCATCGCTTAATCGTGCGTACGAACCGTATCTTTGAAACTAACCGGTCTAAGCTTAAGCTTAATTAAAGACCCGTTAGGATTCTAATAGGTTATTATAAACCTTCGTTCCAGATTAGGAGTACCAGTAAAAGCTACTTACATTTGCTTATTGTGATTATTACATTGCTCAGGTAAATACTTTTAACTTATTTTCCGTATACGGGCTTGGGTTACAGTATATAGAATACCGCTTGATCGGGCATCAAATCTTCCATCGTTGGGTGGTTAATTGAATAATTTGATCGACTCATTTAAACAGTCTTGTTTACTTAAAGCCGTTGGGGGGTTAATGACCATGTCCCGGATATCCTTGGCATCATTTCACGAAATGGCCACGACTTAAGCGCGGGGTGTAGGCGTACACCCGTCGGTGCACAAAAGAATAATGTGGTGTGTCTATTGATCTTTAACCCGGACACGATCCGGGCTACTGAACGCATAAGGAACATGTAATTCGTTCACAAGATTATATATTTAAATAATTCTCCCAAGTTATAAAATGTTTATGCCACGTGCATCCAAATCAGTTTTTAATCATTTTCCAAAATGAGTCAGTTGATTGTATTTACCAGTGTAAACTGACGTATTTTCCCAAAAAGATTAAATACAGGTACTAAGCGTAATTGGCTGGGATTTCTCCTTAGCATCAATAGAAGTCTCGCAAGCTTAAGATGCCTAAAGTCTGTTGAACTATTTCTATTTTATTTTCGATCCATCTGTGGATAAACAATCGACTGTTGTGATACACAATATTACAATATTTTTATTCGGTTGAAATGTATCTTTAAATTGCTTCCGCTGTGCATATTAAATATTGTGTTGTTTGACTATTATGTTGCCAACCACGTCACGATACTCCCCACCGGGCCCATCGGTGACACGTGGAAACCGGGGTGTGACACTTGATCACATAAAAACCCATTTCCACAAAAGTGAGTTTTGAGCCTTTATTGAGCATACAAATACATATCTTTAAACTAAATGCTCATTTTTCGTTTCTTGTGTGAATAGCTGTGACACCTGTGTCACTTCAACCATTAAACAAATGCCAAACCAATGAAATATTGTATTTCATACTTGGGATTTGTAAAAATATGTGTATCGATTGCACATATCAACTCTTGTTCGATTTCAAGCTCTAAATCGCTTTCTGGAAGGTTATACGCGCACTGATGCGTAAATATAACCAGTTTAATGCAACAAACACTCCAGAATAGTGAAATAGTCTTAACATAACTTAGATATAAGTTTTGGAAGGTTTGGTGTGGTGAAATCAAAGTTTAATCGCTTACAGGGACTAAATTTGACAAACTGCGAAAGTATGCCAATTTGAACTGTAACAGACATTCCGGAACATGACCATAAGTTAAACATACCATAAATATCCTTTACATAGCTTAGAAATAGGCTTTGAGGTGTTCGGTATGCTAAAATAAACTTTTGTGTCATTCAGGGACTAAAAGCGTCAAAAAGTGCACAAGTTTGCATTTTCGCGCATAACTTACGTTCTGAATACATCCGGACATCCAAAAATTTATGTAAGCACTAAAACATTTTATTTTAGTGTTTGGCATAAGAAAAATCCATTCGTTTCGTCATTTGGATCGTTTTTCGCGCTTGTGCGCATTCCGTCGTAATTAACCGAACATCGCGATCGTACGACCAAACGAACCGACATCCGACATATTTTTGAGCACATTTTAAGTTCCCTATACTTTAACTTCATTTTAGAGCTTTGAAATGGGGTTAACGGGCCTTAAACGTGTCGAAAATGGGCTGAATGCATGACAGGGACTAAAATGGTAAATCTGCCAAAGTTACATGCCTACGATGCGTATGCATTTTTCCCCTACGATGCGTATGGGTTCTACAGACCAGATGCAGTGTTTCTAACAGCCTGTTTGCAGGTGTTTTAACCACAACCACATACTCACACTTGTCTAGTCAGCAGATAAGAACTCATATTTAGCCACCATAACTTTCCCACAAGTGTACGCACATGATTCAATCACGTTATTCAAGAAACGATCTTAACGGTTACCCAAAAACTATATATACCCATCCACCCCCATTGCTAAAATCACTAGAATCTTGATCTTAGGAACTCTAAGTTGAAACCATTGTTTCATACCTGAGATTCTTGGATCGAGATTAGCATTCGGGGACCCTTCGTAAGTATTCTTTCGTTCTTTTATTGCTTTTCGAGTCTTTCGAGTCTGAAAGTCAAACTTTGTTTGACTTTCTGCGTTGACCAGTTTATGGTCAATGCGAAGTTCGTTTGAACTTCGCAACGTGAGTGTAATCACGTTGGTTATAGTCCCTTGGGACTATGCCTACTGATTACCACGTTGTCTAGGGTCGTAGGGTAAGCGATCTGATAAATCGCTTATACCTTCGAACCCGACCCATTTGGTCGATCATTAGGATCCGACCAAATACCTTAGGTGACCATAGTATATAGGGAATAACCTTCCGAGGTTATACCTTATGGTCGCTTCGTTAAGTAGTTGTATGATAGGTAGTTTATATGCCTTAGGTAAATTACCAGAATACCCTTTTCATGTATAATTGGTAATTAAGCATATGTAACCTAAACTTTTGTCACATAACTGATTATGTAACATGTTTAGGCATATAACACTTGTCACAGGACTAGTTAAGCGGTCCGAACGCGTTTCACGCGAACGACGCGTTAAAGTAGCATAAGCTACCTAAACGGGTCGTAATGGGTCGTAAGCTCTTAGATTAAGGTTTCATTTAGTATGTAGGCTTTGTTAAACCATATGACACGAGTCTCTATACTCGTTTGGTTTACAAACCCTCATTCTATCAGATCTTCCGATTTAGGTCCGGTTTATTAACATAGTTACCTAAATTAGGTGCCGTTTGATATCCGCGATCTCTAGCATTGTTTGGTTGTTACTCAAGGACTACTGAGCAATCTCAAGTGAGTACATAGACCCCTCTTTTACTGTTTTCCAAACGTTTTGGGGTGGAACACATGTGCCTACTTGTTACTTTCATGCTTTCCTGTTTTCACATCATATACCTACTATGTTCGTTAGTACATTATAGTACATGATTTTATTACATCTTATGCTAGGTATGCCCATTGTGTGCATTACTTAGTACATCATTTTACATTACATTACATGCTACGTATGTCTATTGTTGTATATGTAGTACAGGTCACATGCTACGTATGTCTATTGTTCCATACTTAGTACAGGTCACATGCTACGTATGTCTATTGTCGCGTACTTAGTACATTTGTTATTCATCACAGGCTTACATTTTGGATACATATTACATGATTTACATTAGACATGAACATTTTACTTCTTGATGGTTTGGTTTAATTAAGTGATTTAAGTAACGAGGCGTGTGTAATATGATACAAGCATGGTGGATACGCCGCTGGTACTTCCTATATATAAGTGTTTGTATGATATCACATATTGTAGCGTTATTTGAATCATTTCAGTTTGAGATATATATAACATTTATTACAAATATCATACTTTTCACAAGACATTGATTTACAAACAACTTATCTTATACAAACTCATCTTACATGGTTATTCATTTGACCATACATTTTTCACTTATTTATACATATCATCTGAACTCATTGTTTTTCAAATGATTTACAAGACAAAGCAAATTACAAGGTTCATGACTAAACATTTTCTCAAACATAAGTCATGAATCCTATTTTCAGAAAACCTATGTATCTCACAGGCATTTTTATGCTGACGTACCTATTTTCACATGTGTTTTTCAGGAGCTGTTGCATAAGATGATCAAGATACACATAGGCAGACTTGGGCTTTAGTGACAATAAAAGATGCAAGACTAGTTAATTATGTTGTATTTCTTTGTTTGTTAAGACATTGTAACACTTTTAATCAATAAAACGAAACTTCAATTGCCATGGATTTGAAACAATTAATTCTGTTACAACACTCCCCGACATTTCCGCCACGTTCTGTATGTTCTACGTGGTTGGGGTGTGACAATAGCCGCTTGGTTCTTACGACTCTAGAACTTGCCACGACGATACATTCCCGGTCCTTACCAACTTAAACCCGAGTAGGTAAATGATGGAGGCATTAGGACTAACCCTTTTTCTTTCAACACCATTATTTTTTTTACCACCTACCCAAAATCCCCCTAGTTAACCCCTTTGATCCTAAACCTTTTCGTTTCTTTCCCCAAAACAAACACCCTTTACCCACCAAAACCTTTTTCATTTTAAACCCTTTATTTTAGTAACAAAGCTTGATTTTCTTGTGACCAAAAAAAAAAAAGGATGAAGTTAGCAAGAAACAAACAAGCTCATCAAAAGAAACCTTGTTTGAAAAATGCTTCATTAGAAAAAAAAGTGTTTTACGAAAACCGACGCTTTTACGCTTTTTCGCCCTTTTCTACTAACCACTAACCCAACCACCTACCTTTAACCCAAGCCTAACCCTACACCCACAAAGTCCTCTTGATATTTACAAAGGTATATAAGTTAAAAAGGAGGAGGATTGATTGCTTAGCAAGCCTATGGTAGGAGTAAGTTCCATGCCGCTCTCGAGTGATCCACGAAAATATATATTCGGCCGAGTGTTGAGTGATCTCCGTGAGGTATGTGAACTTGTATATAAATAGAATTTTAAAAGAGGCATGTTATGCCCTAATAAGTAATTTATCTTATGAAAAGTTTTAAATAAATCATGACGAATAGGATTGTAAATAAATAAAAATAAAACCAAATAAAGAATCTTGGAAATCCCGACACTCTATGACAAGCCCAAAAACCTTCTTCTCTACCCATTCCATTTGGGAGTGTAATAGCCACATATTAAAGAGTTTTGCTTGAGGACAAGCAAAGATTCAAGTGTGGGGGTATTTGATGTGTGCAAAATGCAACATATAAATTACATCAATTGTGGCATAAAACTAACCCTTTTTTAGTACTAATGTTGGAAAAAGTGTGCTTTTTTCTTCCTTTTGTATTTTCAGGATTAAATGAGCTCAAATTAACAAAAGAAGCAAAAAGACATCAAAATCTAACATAAATACAAGAAAAGGAACAAGACGTGACATGCCCGACCCCACGACAGCATCTTCCCAAGCAAAACAAGAAGACAGGAGACTGAACACGCCCTGTGCTCAGCCAGCACGGGGGCGTGCCCAAGTGTCAGCAGAAAAGACAAAGTGGTAGAAGCTTCTATTGCCCACCACGGGGCCGTGCTTAGCGGACACGGGGTCGTGGTCAACTATAAGATTCGCACAATCTAAGCAAATCTTCATAGTACAAAGATTCTTCTGCACACGGGGTCGTGCTCAGCGGACACGGGGGGCGTGGTCAACTAATAAGACAAGCTGCATTAAATGAAGAAAGAGAAGGATGTAGACACGGGGCCGTGCCCGAGCTTCTGTTCAGCCTATAAATAGGAGTGCTTGGCTCAAGCTCAAACCATCCCTTGGCACACCACATCTCTCACACTTCACCCACCACCACCATAACACCATCATCCATTGTCCATCATAGAGTGTGTGAGTCGTCTCGGGATCCAAGATTGATCATAAGAGTTCTTGACAATCAAGGCCATGTTTGCCTAAGTCTCTTACATCACTTGGTGAAGACAAGTGTCTAGTGTAATACTTTTTATTTCTAATCTTTTCGCACTTTTTATTTGGTTTTGTATTAATGACTTTAATAACTAGTTTCTTATGTTGAAGGTGATTCTTCCTTATCGTTTGTCTGTGGTGTCTTGGCATTATTTTACTGTCTATATAAAATAAAAGATTTCCACCATTCATATCTCCACGGTCTATATGGAGGTATGTTGGCTACCTGGTCGGGGGTTAAGGGAACGGTTTGGTAAGAGTCTTGCCATTGTTCAGCGTTTAGAGGTCCTGCAATGGACCTGGGTCAAATTTAGTAGGAGCTCCTTCAATACTTAACGGTATTGGATGGCGGGGTGTCACGGCCCCCGACCCGGTTTGACCCGTTTCAGGAGCCGCGGGACAGAAATCCCGTGGTATTTAATTAATTGAGTTTAACAGCGGAAGTTTATCATCAGGATCTTTTTAAAACTGAAATATTTCCCGATTATTTTATTTCACAACTCGGGATAAAACCCCGGTAATTTACAATCATTTGATTTTACGAAGAAATCTTTATTTTACAAAACATGTTTCTTTATTTTATCATGAGCCACTTCCTTAAGCTTGTAGTGCTTCACGGCACTTATACTGGATCATAACAGATCACCTGAAACATGTTTGAAAAAGGTTTTGTCAGCGGGAAATACTGAGTGAATCATTCTATTTATAAAATGATGCATAGTTATTAATTACAGCATAAGAGCAATTACAATGGCTTCTATCTTATTTTTATCTGGCGCTGTGTCACAATGGTGACATGTCACAATGGTGACAATGGTCATACCACTATTAGATCAATGAACCTAAATAGTGATGATTATCCCTAGTAGGTCAATGAACCTAATTGGGAGAAAATTAGTAATGTGCACAATACCCCACTAGCCAGTGATTCAAGATATCCACGACTTAGTCCCTGTAATTATAACTTTTGAAAATAATTTGAGGTATTGTAAAATAGTTGATAAAAAGAGAATGACTCACATTGCAGATTTATACGGGCAGAGTTTAGCCTACTGATTAGCCTTTTGACCTAAATTAATAACATGCACACAATTCAGTCAGTAACTTAATACAGCTTTTACGATAATTCACGAGATCAAACTCTCACAACGAATGACAAAGTGCGATACTTAAACATCCATCAAATTAACGACGAATGACAAAGCATAACCCTAATGTGGGCAGCACTTAAACATCCATTGGATATTTTAATCAATCGGACATTGAATCGTATCAGCGATCGAGTTATTACCCTGATTGTGGCGTCGATTAGTGATCCGTGTGTGTTAATTGTGGTAAACAGAACGTAACTCAGTGTATTTTGTGAATTTTTTCGTCGAACGAACCACAGAATGCAAGTGCCAGGCCCTTCTATTTATACCCAAAATTTTCACCTCCCGCTAGTCGCGGAAGAATCCGCGGTACGTGCCGCGTATCACCTAGGGTGTCAAAGTAGAGTAGGCCTGCTTCGTCACCTATCTAGCCCTGATGAGTCGACGTTGCATGAAAATTCTATTTCGACAGCATTTTATAAAGATAATCGTTAATAGGGTTTTACCCCCCTTGAGTTTTAGGGGCCCTGATCCTAATTCTAATTATTCTAAAAATTTTAGGGTTTGTGTAGAATCACTTGGGTGTCTCAATTAGGTTTTCCTTTTGGATAAACTAATAAAATAAATAGAACTTTTGATACGAGTTGTTACATTCTCCCCACCTTAATAAAAATCTCGTCTTCGAGATTTACTGGAATAATTGAGGATACTTTCGCTTCATCTCTGATTCCAGCTCCCAAGTGTATTAGGGTACTATCTTTGAATCCCACTTTACATGAACTAACACTAATCATTTGATCTTTCTATCTTTTATCTAAAGAGGTTTCTCTACAAATTTTAAATTTTCGTTTACCTTTATATCTTGGAGAGGTACTACCAAAGATTCGTCGGATAGATATTTCTTGAAATTGGATACATGAAATACATCATGTACTCCAGTTAACTCTCCTGGTAGTTGTAAACTATAAGCAATTGGTCCTATATGTTAGATCACTGGAAATGGTCCTACGTACCTTGGACTTAGCTTTTCTTTCTTACCGAATCTAACAACTCCTTTCCAAGGAGATACTTTCATTAGTATTTTGTCTCCAACTTGAAATTCCAACGGTTTTCGTCTATTATCTGTATAACTCTTCTGGCGATCTCTAGCCGTCTTCAGCCTTTCCTTCGTGATACTGAATATCACAGTCGTAGTCACTTAGAATTTTCATCCATCTCCTTTGCCTCATGTTTAATTCTTTTTGCCCAAATATATATCTTAAATTCTTATGATCCATATAGATAGTAAACTTACTTCCATACAGATAATGTCTCCAAATCTTAAGGCAAAAATTATGGTTCCTAATTCTAACTCATGAGTGGTATAGTTTCTTCGTTCTTTTTCAATTACCTTGATGCATACGCAATTACCTTTTTGCGTTGCATTAATACATATCCAAATCCTAGCTTTGAAGCATCACCATATACTTTAAAATCTTATGTTCCTTCTGGTAAGGCTAGAATTTTGTTAATTTATGCTTTAAGATCCTTAAGGCTTCTTCTTGTTTAGGTCCCCATTCAAACTTAACTGTTTTATAGATTAGCTTAGTTAATGGTATAGCTATTTTGGAGAAATCCTTTAATAAACCGTCTATAGTATCCAACTAAACCTACAAAACTCCTAATTTCCATTGCAGATTGCGGAACCTTTCATTTAGTAATTGCTGCTATCTTATCAGGATCTAAGTGAATACCTTCATGATTCACCATATGACCTAGAAATTGCATTTCTTGCAACCAAAATTCACACTTCGAGAATTTGGTGTAAAGATTTTCTTTTCTTAACAAAGTTAAGAGTGCATGCAAATGTTGGAAATGTTCCCCCTGACTTTTTGAATAAATAAGTATATCGTCTATGAAGACAATTACAAATTTATCCAAATACGGTTTACAGATCCTATTCATCACGTCCATGAATGCTGTAGGTGCATTCGTTAATCCTAAGGGTATAACTGTAAACTCGTAATGACCATACCTAGTTCTGAAAGCAGTTTTAGGTATGTCTTCCTCTTGTACTTTCAATTGATGATATCCGGAACGTAAGTCGATCTTAGAAAAATATCTATCTCCCTGGAATTGATCGAATAGATCATCAATTCTAGGTAATGGGTATCGATTCTTAATTGTAACCTTATTTAATTCCCTATAATTAATATACTTTCTCATCGAACCATCCTTTTTCTTAACAAACAACAATGGTGCCTCCCATGAGGATAAACTAGGTTGTATGAATCCTTTACTTAATAATTCATCTAATTGCGTTTTCAGTTCTAACATTTCTGTAGGAATTAACCGATAAGGTTTATCGGTGTAGTTCCTGGGATTGGCTGAATCCTAATTTCTACCTTTCTATCTGGTAGTAACCCTGGTAACTCTTCTGGGAATACATCTGGGTATTCTGAAACTACAAAAATTTCCTTAAGTTCTTTATCTTTAGTATTAATGATTACTGAAATCATATATACTATTCCTTGCTTTCGTTCATAATTAGCAACTTTTATTACTGATATGAATTTTTATGGGTTTACATGGCTTATCTCCTGTAATCATTATTACTTATCCAGTGGGTGCACAAATTTCTATGGAATTCTTATCACAGATAATTCGAGCATGGTTGTTTACTAACCAATCCATTCCTAACACAACATCGAATTCAACTAATTTCATAGATAATAGGGTTGCAGAAAATTTATGACTTAAAAGTTCTATTTCTACATTTTGCAGAACCTTATTTATTTTAATTGAATTCACATCTGCCAATTATACTGTAGAAATTGGCCTAATGCTGATTAAAGGTAAATTAAGAGTTTGGCAAAATGAAGTATTTATAAAACTTTGGTTTGCACCAGAGTCAAATAATACTTTTGTGTAAACATTGTGAACTAAGAACGTACCAGCTACCACATCTGGAATGAGCTCTGCTTCCTGAGCAGTCAGTTGGAAGGCTCTTACATTCCTTTTTGCTCCTTCTGTAGGTTTGGCTTTATTGTCAGATGGTTTGTTCAGTTTTGGACAATCTGGTCTAAGATGTCCAGCTTCTCCACAGTTGTAGCAGACTGAAAATTTCTTCCTCCTGCAGTCTTCTTCTTGATGCCCCGGAATTTTGCAAAAATTGCAATATCCTTTGCATCTTCCAAAATGCTTTCTTTTGCAAAAATTGCAAAATGGGTTAGTGGAAGATTGCCCATTTCCTCCTCTCTTAAAATTATTATGGTTACCCTGACGGAATCCTTGGGTAATCTTTTGGGCTACTTCCTTCCTTCTATTTTCTTCTCTTGTCCGTACTAATTCGTCAGTCAGAGTATTGGCTAAATCCACCGCATCATCAATCGTGCGAGGTTTTGCAGCCTTGATGATATTACGAATTTCGGCAATCAATCCCCAAATATAACGAGAAATAAGTACCGGCTCTGGCGAAGCCAGGGTTGGTACCACTCGAGCATACTCGAAGAATGTTGAAGTATACCCTCGACAATCTACATCCACCATCCGGTGGTTTAGAAACTTATTTGTCATTTGTTCCTTTTCATACTCAGGACAGAATTTTCTTTCTACAAAGCTCTTAAATTCTTCCCAATTCATAGCATATGCCATCCTTCTTCCTTTTGCTTGTAACACCGTATTCCACCATTCTAGCGCCCCTTCTTTGAAAAGATTTGACACGTACATGACCTGATCATCCTGAGCACATTTACTTATGGCAATTACTGCCTCGGTTTTCTCTAACCAACGCAGTGCCGCAGTCGCTCCTTCATTGCCTGCAAACTCAGTGGGTTTACACGCAAGAAATTCTTTGTAAGTGCAACCAGACGTTGCAGCTTTCATTTTCTTAGGGAGCGGAGCTTGTCGTGGTTCATTCTCATGATTAGTATGATTATTGCCTCCGTTTATACTATTACTAAAGTTATCTTCAGAAATACGTTTGCTAGGAATGATTTGTTGTGGTTCGATTGGATTTTTAACAGCAGCAACGATTGCTGGAATAGCGTTGGCTATCCCTTGAGCAACTATTGTTGGAATAGCGTTGGCTATCCCTTGAGCAACGATATTTTCTATATCCTGCCTAGTCATATATTGATCCCCCGGTTGTTGCTCAGATTGATTAACCTCAATAACTGGTTCATTATTAGCATTTTCCATCTGATAACTAATTTATAGATAAATAATTAGTATAAAAGAAATAATCCAATGTCACAATTAATTTCACATAATCACGTAAACGAATATACAAACAAAATTGTAAATTTTCTAAAATTTCATTTGTTTTATTGATTATATCATGCTTCTATATACAACCGTTTTATTATTTATTTTACACATACTGATTTTATTATTACTATTACACAATCACAGTTCCATAAATCCCGTATCCTTTGTCAGATGATATTCTAGTAACGGCATTCCCTCTCATTGTATTTCCAGGAGATCTGTCCCCCAATCTCTTGGATCCTATTCCCAGCATCCATTAGTTCTTCGCCAAAGTGGTGGAGTTCAGCCATATTCTCGTTACTCATTGATGGATTTGGTAAAGGTTCTGGATTGAACTGAGGAAAAAGCTTATAGGGATTGTTTTGTAACTGTATTTCATTAGTCAACCATTCGTCTATTTGCGAGTGGATTGAAATAGCTGGTTCTAAGTTTATTGGTAGTTGTGTTTCAAGAGAGTGAATAAGAACATTTTCATTAACAGACTTAATAGTATTATAGCTTGTCAATATAAAATCTAGCTCTTCCTGAGATGGTAACCCCTCAATTTGCCTAGAGTTTTTCCCAATTTCCATTTTCTTAGGCTTGGGTTTCTCGAGAGGTAAAGCGTTGAATTCTATAGGTTCTTCTATGTCTGGTATATACCTATTGAAATCTCTGGAAACCTCAATTCTTACCGGATAGAGATTTAAATTCTGAAGGGCGTCAGATAAGTCACTCATGCTGTTTAGCAAAATACACACAATTATTAATTATATAAAAAAAATTTTATAGAAAACCTTTAAATATTATTCCAGACTGTGTAACTACAAAACAACTGAAAATTAAAACATACTAGGTTTTATTTATAAATTTATTTATTTACTAAATAAGGTTTCTAGACTGTAGATAATAAAGGTGCTAAAATTTTGAGTCAAATTATTTAAGGATTTGCATTAATTGCTACATTGGTTAGCATATAAAGATCTTCCCATACTGTACACAATTAGTCAGATAATAAAACACATAATCACAAAATAGCAATTAATTAAGTATTTTCTAAATACTTATTTGGCTTAAATCAGTGGCTTGATCAGTGGCTCTGATACCACTTTTTTCTGTCACGGCCCCCGACCCGGTTTGACCCGTTTCAGGAGCCGCGGGACAGAAATCCCGTGGTATTTAATTAATTGAGTTTAACAGCGGAAGTTTATCATCAGGATCTTTTTAAAACTGAAATATTTCCCGATTATTTTATTTCACAACTCGGGATAAAACCCCGGTAATTTACAATCATTTGATTTTACGAAGAAATCTTTATTTTACAAAACATGTTTCTTTATTTTATCATGAGCCACTTCCTTAAGCTTGTAGTGCTTCACGGCACTTATACTGGATCATAACAGATCACCTGAAACATGTTTGAAAAAGGTTTTGTCAGCGGGAAATACTGAGTGAATCATTCTATTTATAAAATGATGCATAGTTATTAATTACAGCATAAGAGCAATTACAATGGCTTCTATCTTATTTTTATCTGGCGCTGTGTCACAATGGTGACATGTCACAATGGTGACAATGGTCATACCACTATTAGATCAATGAACCTAAATAGTGATGATTATCCCTAGTAGGTCAATGAACCTAACTGGGAGAAAATTAGTAATGTGCACAATACCCCACTAGCCAGTGATTCAAGATATCCACGACTTAGTCCCTGTAATTATAACTTTTGAAAATAATTTGAGGTATTGTAAAATAGTTGATAAAAAGAGAATGACTCACATTGCAGATTTATACGGGCAGAGTTTAGCCTACTGATTAGCCTTTTGACCTAAATTAATAACATGCACACAATTCAGTCAGTAACTTAATACAGCTTTTACGATAATTCACGAGATCAAACTCTCACAACGAATGACAAAGTGCGATACTTAAACATCCATCAAATTAACGACGAATGACAAAGCATAACCCTAATGTGGGCAGCACTTAAACATCCATTGGATATTTTAATCAATCGGACATTGAATCGTATCAGCGATCGAATTATTACCCTGATTGTGGCGTCGATTAGTGATCCGTGTGTGTTAATTGTGGTAAACAGAACGTAACTCAGTGTATTTTGTGAATTTTTTCGTCGAACGAACCACAGAATGCAAGTGCCAGGCCCTTCTATTTATACCCAAAATTTTCACCTCCCGCTAGTCGCGGAAGAATCCGCGGTACGTGTCGCGTATCACCTAGGGTGTCAAAGTAGGGTAGGCCTACTTCGTCACCTATCTAGCCCTGATGAGTCGACGTTGCATGAAAATTCTATTTCGACAGCATTTTATAAAGATAATCGTTAATAGGGTTTTACCCCCCTTGAGTTTTAGGGGCCCTGATCCTAATTCTAATTATTCTAAAAATTTTAGGGTTTGTGTAGAATCACTTGGGTGTCTCAATTAGGTTTTCCTTTTGGATAAACTAATAAAATAAATAGAACTTTTGATACGAGTTGTTACACGGGGGTCCAAACTCTTTGATCCCCTCATAAGTTAACTACTATTAATACTATAACCCGGCTATTTAGGACTGTATCCCTGCTGACTCAGACTACTTAGTCGAGGGTAACGTCACCTCCAAAAGAGGGGCCTACCATAATTTGCATTAATAACTTAATTAATTATCTTTCAATAATCCGACCCTTTAGGATTGTATCCTTGCTGACTCAAACTACTGGGTTGAGGGTAACGTCACCTTCAAAAGAGGGGCCTACTACAATAACTAAGATAATCTCTTAAATAAGTGCAAAAGTACGGAAATAATCAAAGGTCACCCTATACACGTGTCGGAACCAAGTGATTCATCTTGTCTATCTGTTTTTCTTTTTATTTTTATTTTCAGCATTTTTAGTTAGTTTTTATTTTTCTTAGTTTAAAACATTTTTCTAAACTTTTTGATTTGATTAGACGTTGAGGATAAACCGGTACTAAAAGCTCTTGTGTCCTTGGACGACCTCGGTATCTTACCAACACTATACTACGCTCACGATGGGTGCACTTGCCCATATGTGTGTCTAGTGTTAGTAAATATCGTGTTTTATAAATTTAAAACTTGACTAAAAAAGTGTTAAAGGGGCTTAAAATATACACCTAAATATATATATAACACTTCACACGCATCAGGTGCCTAAATGAAGATTAATCGTCTACCTCATGCTTGACTAATGGACTAAATAATACATATAATACTTATACATATATATATATATATATATATATATACTATTCGAACTCTTGATGGTGGACTTGTGTTCATTCGTCAAGATATTAGAATAACATCATCTAAGGCATAAGACTTGTTACGATTCTAATGAGTATATTACTCATGAAAACATTAACCCTTGAGGTTTCATAGTGTTAAGAACAAGTACTTAGTGTTAAAAGATGATTACTTTCAAATACATATATTCATGTGTTTTAACTTCCTAAATCCCTAAACAAACACATTCAACCTTCTAACCTCATCAACTTCGTAACATTGGATAATCGGAAAGCATATGCAAATTTGTGAGTATACTCGCAACCCCCTTTTTATGTTTACCACTTTTTGGGGTGTAACATTTTAACTATTAAACTACACTTAAACTTATTCTTTATGCAATGCACGAAAACAATCATTATACATGAATACTATGTTGTGATACTTGATGCTTACGTGGACCATACTTATGTGATATGTTTTAGTCATTAGCTTTCACGAGCCTCCATTTGACATGTATAGCGCTATAGGAGTAACGCACCGCCCCCTTAAACTTGTGGTCATGTTGAATTAACTAAACTTTCTTGCGTAAACAGAGGATTGGCTAGAAATATTGCATGCCATGTTAGGTTGATCTCGTATAAACTAAGTACCATGTGGATTCGTTTTAAACTTTTATACTTATGCTTAAACTTGTATACTCGCCTTTTCTTTTGCATTGAATTGTATTTGAAACATGTTACAGGTTGAGGATTGATGATGCTACGAAAATGGATTAGCAAAGATGCCTAGATACTCATTTAGACGTTTAGGTTTAAAGTGTTGTATAAATTTTGTTATGTTATGTTGAACAATGTTGTTATTTAAATTTCTTGTAATGCTTTGACAATTTATCTATGAAATGAAAATGGTTGAATTAAATATTGTCACAATTACTGTTATGAAGTCTCTTGCAATCTTGAATAAGTCCCACTCTGATGATTCCGCCATTGGTTGGGGTGTGACAGATTGGTATCAGAGCCATAACTATAGGGAATTAGGTAGAATTGCCATGCTTTTTACCTAGTCTATAGTTCTAGAGCCTTATTCTTATGTTTTATTTGAAACTACATGCATGCCACTTTATGTGTTTCTTATTTATTCTCTTCGAGCCTTTTAAACGTATATGTCATTTTTTTATCCTTATGTATCATACTTGACATACTATTCTTATGTGTTAATACATGTTTTATTACGTGTTAATATTTGTTTTAATACGTCATTCTTTATGTGTCATTCTTGACATGTTTATACTTGTTTGTTTAAATCTTCAACATACGCTTTTCCTCATACATTTTACTCGACTATTCTAAATTCACAAACACTCGTAATACACAAACGAGGCGACTTCGCCAAAATAGGAGTGAAACCCACAATTTGGTGAACAACTCTCAATCCATCTACTTTTCTTTTACATGAAATTCACCATCAAGTTAGGAGTGAAATCCTCACCATGATGGACAAATTCAAATTTCAAATTCTAGTGGACCCTCGTCAAGTGTTGAAATTAAATTTTGACCCAACGAGTACCAACCACACTTAGGATACGAAATCGTCAAGTTAGGGGTGAAACCCGCACCTTGTCGACTAGTTCCACTCCTTGATTTTCATAAATCCCGCCAAGTCTAGAAATTTCAATTGATTTGGGACATGTAGTAATCGGAAGGGTAAATACCGTTAACCGACTTATCGGCGAGAGAATTCCACCTATTAGGCCAAAGCATGCTCCTCAAATTCGAAAGACTTTTCGACCACTTTGGTTAGTCAAAGTTCCGTTTTGGAACCATCCAAATTTTAATCAAACATGTGTTTCTATTATTTATCTTATACGATGCAACCTTTCAAATTCAAAATTTACTTTCGATATTCTCTCTTCACACACACAACATATTGAAACTTTTCCATACATTTATACATATGCATGATTTCATATAATTTAAATTTATATTCCTTGTAACGACAAGTGGAGACATATCATCGAGATAGGAGTGATTTCCTTACCTTGACGATTAACTCCACTCCCCTTTTCTTAAAACGACCTCACCAACGAGTTAGGGGTGATTCCCTTACCTAGGTGATCGTTACCAAAACATCTCTTCAACATATCTTATTATGTAAACTCGATCATATTTTATACCTAAATTGTTTATCATTATTCAAAATACCTACTTATGCCGATTTCAAAATACATTGTTTTATCAAGCGTACTTTCTACCCTACGATCTATTTTCATTCAACACATATACACGAGATTCTTAATCATGTCTTAAAACGTTTTATTACCCAAATTTCAAAACCTTACGAAATGCTACATATCAATTTAATCGGTCCAATGAACCTCTTGCCCAAGAACTTCATATGCAACTTAACCACTAAAACACACACTCACGTTATACCACCATACTAAGGACTTTCATTCTCAGACGGAATTCAAACCAATCTTCTCACATACTTGTAGGATACTATAGATATTATACGACCATTTTACCAAAGACGCTTTTCAAACATCAATAAATCCTTTGTTAAAATTATTTTTTTTAAAACAATCACTAAGTCCTTTTACTAAATTTCCTTTCTAAGGTTCGACGTTTCACAAGAACCTTCAAAGTTCAAAATTTCTTGTTTTGATACAAATGAAACAAAACCATTATTTTCAAAAAAAAAAAATTCTTTTCTACACCGTTTAATTCGTCATTTAAATTTAAAAACACATGGGCTAGAAGACTTCATGGGGACCGACAATCTACAACATACCTAAACTCTTTTAAAACAAAAGTAGCATTTCCATTCATTATAAAACACGCTACGCGTAACCAATGAATACTTTATATTGTCTTACATTTACAAACTATATTCTACATTCCAAATCAAACTCGATTTATTTTGACTCAATAAACATGACATTTCGCTTAAACAACTATACATGTAAATCATCATACACGTTTTAATCGTTACCTCGCGACGAGTTCGCTCATATCATTCGTTTTACATATTCAAACTTCTCGAGCATTTTATATGCCCGAATTCGTTATACTTCAGCATACACTATATACGTAATTTTTATTATTCGTGCCTACACTTATACTCATATGTTTTATGCCTATACTCATACTTGCGTGAATAATCATACTTAAACTCATATTTATGATCATACTTTCATTCATACTCATGATTCATACATTCGTACCTGTGCGCGAGCGTAATCCGAGGGATTCGCTTACATGGGTCCCATACATACTTAAGCATGGACATGCTTATATACTATATTCTTATACGTACACATTCTTATTTTTAAAATTATGTATACCCTGATTCATACACAACTAGTACAAGCTATGCGGATCATGCGAGGATCAAAATAATCGCAGGTGCAGACGGGATTATAGTGATAAGCGCATGAGAACCCTAGAGTGTACTACTGTGTATGGTAAGACACGGAATGTAACATGACACCGAATACGAAACGGACGTAATGTGGACAAAACATGGTGGATACGCCGCTGGTACTTCCTATATATAAGTGTTTTCACCATGTTACCAAAATTTCGTAAAACGTGCCATGAGAAATTCAGTGTTTTGCTGACCTTTGGACCTAATACAAACTTTAAACAACTCACAAACGCATTATATCCGATTATCCACGACGAGACTCCGCTCTTAGCATGCTACACTCGTCTCTCCTATACTCATGCCATTCTTATACCTGCATTCGTTTATTAAGAAACAATCGTCCACTTCTATACTTCTAGTATTCTCCATTATTTTTGTCTTTTATACGAACCTCGTTGACAATCAAGTCTGTTAAACCGTCTTCCTATTCTTATTTCTTATATAGACGTACTTAGTAGACCGTTATCACTTTATTCAAAGTACTAGACCTTGTCGTTCTCCAAAACTTCATACTTTTCAAAACGTTTCAAATTTTCTAAGTCTCAATTCTTAATAATCACCTTATTGCCAAAACTTTTTCAAGCCTTCCTCTTAAATAAATTTCGGGACGAAATTTCCTAAAGGAGGGGAGACTGTAACGCCCCGCTTTTTCGTAACTTTCCTTAATTAGAAAACGTGTCTTGTATTTCTATTTTTGGAAGCTTGTTCCTTTTGTATTTCGTATTTCGTTTTAAACCATTGTAAATCTGAGACTTCGATCGTAATGAAATGAATCTTTTATATGGAATACTATTTTTTTATATACATGCTTATACGTGTTGCAATACTCGGGTTATACCGATCTCAAATGCATACGCGCGACCGATACTCGACATACTGGTACTCATAACTTATATATACTTGTTAACAATTAAATACGTGGTTAATTCTAATAATAATAATAATGGATAATAATAATAATAGAATATAATAATAATAATAATAATGGATAATAATAATAATAATAATAATAATAATAATAATAATATAACTAAACATCAACGTACAAGTTGATGTTGTTATTTTCAAAACATTGTAGTGCAAAAGAAAAAAAAATATAATAAGAAGAAGATGGAAAGGCAGTAGCAAACGACAAGCCTTAGGGCTGTGTTTAACTGTTTTCTTTCAATATTTAATTCATTAGCTAATTATATGGTGGCATAATATAAGAGGTGCAATATTTAACTTGTGTATTAATTGGTTAAAAAAAATGTATATATCAACAGCCTAACCACTTGCGGTCGCAAGTGGTGTGACTAAATTGGTTGTTGTTTTGATCAAATTATCACACCCTCATTTCACAATATATACCTTTATTTTAATTGTTTTAAATAACAAATCCTAATGTCACACTAATATACAACAACCATTAGTAAAACAAAAGAAAGGAAAGTTATTGGCTGACAAACAGCCTTACGGCAGCCCCTTTGTGGGCGTGTTGTTTTGTTTCTTTTTTTTTTTATGTCAATGTCCCAACTAATTGTATTAAATACTCAACTACCACCCACCCTAATCCTTCCCTATAAATACCAAGCCATTCCCAAGCTCTTTTCACTTTACAAACACTTCTAATCACTCTCAAATCATACAAAAATGCAGTTGAGTTCCAGATTCGGACAGATTGCTACCTCTTCACTAAAGTGAGCTTAACTCACTCAATTCTTGTCCGTTTTACTCCATTCTTTTTCCTATGTGTTTGGATTGACCTTAGCTTCGATTCCATGGGTGTTTCTCAGTGAATAAGTCCCTAGAACTCTGGCAAATAGGCTCGAAAGTTCACTGTTTTCATTTATCTTTACTAATCCTTGTTCAAACTTGAGTTTAACTCACTCAAACCCACGTCCTTATGCTTATAATCACTTCTATGGTTAGTTAAGCTTAAAAACAGGGCTGAGACATACAACATCAGAGGTTAATCCTCATATACTTTCTGTTTTGTTTAGGGTTTTTAACCCACAAGAGGTGTTCGAGCTTCAAGCTTGATAAACGTGTGATTGTGGACTAACTTGGGTTGTCCAACATAAAATCCCCACATCCCTTGATGATTTCTCATAGTGTAGATGTTTCTTATTCTTGTATTGATATTAGTTCATGACCCTCCTTGTGTGTTTTTACATCAAGTGTAGTGGTGAACCATAAGAGGTGCCTAAATGGAAGCTTGTTCTTTCTACCTCCTACATGACTTCCATGATACTAGAGGTGCCTAAATGAAGATTAATCTTCTACCTCATGCTTGACTAATGGACTAAATAATACATATAATACTTATACATATATATATATATACTATTCGAACTCTTGATGGTGGACTTGTGTTCATTCGTCAAGATATTAGAATAACATCATCTAAGGCATAAGACTTGTTACGATTCTAATGAGTATATTACTCATGAAAACATTAACCCTTGAGGTTTCATAGTGTCAAGAACAAGTACTTAGTGTTAAAAGATGATTACTTTCAAATACATATATTCTTGTGTTTTAACTTTCTAAATCCCTAAACAAACACATTCAACCTTCTAACCTCATCAACTTCGTCACATTGGATAATCAGAAAGCATATGCAAATTTGTGAGTATACTCGCAACCCCCTTTTTATGTTTACCACTTTGTGGGGTGTAACATGTTTAACTATTAAACTACACTTAAACTTATTCTTTATGCAATGCACGAAAACAATCCTTATACATGAATACTATGTTGTGATACTTGATGCTTACGTGGACCATACTTATGTGATATGTTTTAGTCATTAGCTTTCACGAGCCTCCATTTGACATGTATAGCGCTATAGGAGTAACGCACCGTCCCCTTAAACTTGTGGTCATGTCGAATTAACTAAACTTTCTTGCGTAAACAGAGGATTGGCTAGAAATATTGCATGCCATGTTAGGTTTATCTCGTATAAACTAAGTACCATGTGGATTCGTTTTAAACTTTTATACTTATACTTATGCTTAAACTTGTATACTCGCCTTTGCTTTTGCATTCAATTGTATTTTAAACATGTTACAGGTTGAGGATTGATGATGCTACGAAAATGGATTAGCAAAGATGCCTAGATACTCATTTAGACGTTTAGGTTTAAAGTGTTGTATAAACTTTGTTATGTTATGTTGAACAATGTTGTTATTTAAATTTCTTATAATGCTTTGACAATTTATCTATGAAATGAAAATGGTTGAATTAAATATTGTCACAATTAGTGTTATGAAGTCTCTTGCAATCTTGAATAAGTCCCACTCCGATGATTCCGCCATTGGTTGGGGTGTGACAAGATCAGATAGCAGTCCGATCGGATGGCAATCCGTTAGAAACTGATGTCCTTTGAATATTATGAAAATGATTAAGTGTCGAAATTCCAAATGTCAACTGATCGGATGGTCGTTCAATTTGATGGCTATCCGATCGGACGGCAATCCGTTCAACATTCAGATACTTTGAAAAGTTTGAAAATTGCTAAGTGTGGAATCAAGTGCAATCCAATCGGATAGCAGTTCGATCGAATGGCTATCCTATCGGATGGCTATCCGATCAGACGACAATCCGTCCCAACGAATCTGATTGTCTTGAACTTGGTTACATTTGAAAGTTTGCGGTTTGATCGAGACCGTGAGACAACGTATTAAACAATGGAACTCCACCAAGGCTAAGTCATCAGATTGGATGGGAATCACCCCGTTCGATCAGTTAACTGTCCTTGACGGTTGTTCGTTTTCAACCCGTTAACCGGCCATCTCGTCGATAGAAATCAGTTCTTAAACCGACACTTCACTATAGAATGAGTAGAAGGTTTGAACGAGCTCCGATTCTATCGGTTATGAGTAAAAAGTTAAGAAAGCTTGAGAGAAACTTGAAATACTTAGATTCGGCTTAGATCTAGGTGTGATTAGTGTTTACATACCGTGGAATCCATTAGATCTGAATTGTTCTTAATGAGATGAGGTCACGCTTCATTGTTCCTAAGAACTCCATGATGACGTCACCTTAGAACGCCCCAAATCAGAGGATTTTACGATGAAAAGGTGAGATTTGTTGCTGGAAAAGATGAAGGAGTGCGTGTAGATCATAGAAGTACAGGAATTGAGGTAGAAACTTACAAGAATCACGAGGAATAAAGAAAATAGCCGCAAAGCGTAATGGTCGAGTGAGAGCTGTTACATCACTGTTCAAGTGATGTGACATGTGCTATATATAAGTGAAGAGCAGAAAAGGTGATGGAGTGCCATGGATCGGATGGCAATTCGATCGGATGGCAATCCGATCGGGTGGCTATCCGATCGGTTGACCATTCGATCGAATAGTCACTCGATCGGTGGTCTCCGGCGAACTGTGTTTTGATGTTTCATTTTGTTCGTTAAGTGTTGCGATAGTTTGGTCACACATTTTCATACCAACATTCATATATTTATTATAATTAGTCACATAGGGTCGTATAAATATCCACATTTCAAAGTCTGCGTTGCGATAATCGAGTTGCGCGTTTTGAATATGCGTTGCGTTGCGACACATCACGGCTATCGAGGAGGGTAGAATAGGTCCTCACTCAACGTCATCATGAGTGTTAGTACGTGCGATGTGATGTGTTATAGCGATAAAGTATGCTTAATATGCGAAAATACTGCGAAGTAGTGTTAGTGCATATGTCTGTTGACTTCGTCTTGTATCGAGTCATGTAACTAGATCGATAGACCAGGACACGTAGTTTGAGAAAAATGGGAAACAGGGCTGAACTAGCCACTTCGCACGAAGTGACAGTTCATGCGACCTGGCAATAGCCAGTTCGTGCGACCTGGCATGGCTAGTTCATGCGACCTGGCAATCCCTATATATAGAGGGTCTTGGGTCTTCATTTGTAACTTCTGATTCCGGTAGCGAAGGTCTGCCGAAGTGTCGCCAGCTCGTGTAACGTTGTGAAATCAATACAATCAACATTTAATCTACTTCTAAGTGCATATCAAGCTGAATGAAGATCAAATCAATGAATTATGCCTCTGATTCGGTCTAGAACTCTTCTGATCGACTCGTTTAGATCGATTCCCCGATCCTACAAGTGGTATCAGAGCTCAGGAGGAAGAGTTCTTACCATTTCAGCTTGTTTTGACGGATAAATCTCATTTCTACTCATTCTTCTACACTTTTTCATCAAATTTACTGAGTTTTTACGGTTAAAATGATCTGATTTCGTGTTATAACACGTAAAACTAAGTTTTAATCAATCCGTGAACAAATCAGAACCTAATTCAACCTAAAACTTGATAAAATTGACCAGATCGTGTGAAACACTTGTCTGATTGTTCGAGAAACTATCAAGTCGTTTGGAAATATCATCAGATCGTTTGAAATCACACCACATCGTGTGAAACATCACCAGTTCGCACGGTTTGATCAGTTAGAGAACCAGTTCGCACGGTTTGAACACTTCAGGTCGCACGAGTTGATCAGTTCGCTTGAAAGATCATCAGGTCGCACGGTTTGATTCTTCCAGTTCGTAGGAAGTGATTAATAGGTCTTCAGGTCGTTCGAGAGACTATAATCAGGTCACACGGTTTGAACCAGTTCGTGTGAGAGTGTATCAGGTCGTGTGAAATCACCCCAGGTCGTACGAAGTTGACTTCAGGTCGTTTGCGTTTGTTGATTCAGATCGTTTGAAAGTTTGTTATTGTGAACTCTCTATACCGAAACATGGACAACGAATTTTATAATGCATTTGCTACTGCCCTGGGTACTCCTGTTACCGTTGCTCAGAATGTAAATATGGAAAATGAAACGGGAACGTTACAGAAATCCCCAAAGCTAATGAGCATTGAAGAATATTACAATTGGCAAGAACGGTTCGAAAATTGGGTTCAAGCAAACCATATAAGGTCTTGGAAGTGTATTGAAACTAAGTATGTTCGACCTCGTAATAATGTGGGAGTTATAACGAATATTTCTGAATTTACGGAAAAAGAGAAGGAAATGTATAAGGCAGAAAAAATGAAGATCAGTTTACTTCAACAAGCTGTGAAAGAAGACATTTTCATATTACTTCAACATGATGATAGTGCACGTTTGATTTGGGAAGCACTTCGTACAAAATTCGAAGGAAGTACGGAGATGATCAAGAATAAAAAGTCACTATTAAAGAAAGAATTTGAATTGTTCTCAAGTATGTCGGGTGAAACTACAAAGACTCTTATTGAGAGATATTGTCATTTAGTACATTCAATGAGTTGGTTGAATATCAATAAAGATCGGGAGGAATGGGTTGAAAAATTAGCCGATGCTTTACCTCAAAAAGAATGGGGTACATATCTTATGATTTTGAAGAATGCCGGAGAGTATGATAGATTGACAATTGCTCAATTCATTGAAAAAGTTGAAGGACAAGATCTTGAACAACAAAAGATCGCTAGAATGAACAATTCAAGTGGTTAACAAGATATCAAGATGTATTTAAAAGTTAATGTTCAAAATGTTGAAGCAAGTCCGAAGATCCAAACCGCTTTCAGCGCAGAAAACTCATCCGGATCACTCAATCAACAACAGTGGATTTTCTTCACATCCGAGTGTTAATCCTAATGTTTCAACTTCAAATTATCAGTCTCAAAGCTCAAACAATGGTAATGGTCATGTGCTACAATGCAACATCGCGTTGCATCTTCAGAACGGTCAGAATTTCTCTGAAGAAGTCGCTAAAGGTCATATGGCATTACTAGTTACCGTGTTACAATCATATGAGAGTTTGGTAGCGGGAAGAATCGGAAATCCTATGTTAACAAAAGAGGATTACGATCAGATTGATGCTGAGGAAATTGAGCTAATGGATATTAAGTGGTGTTTAGCAAGTGTGTTGAGGAGAGCTGAGAAATTTAAGCAAATTACTGGAAGAGATGACTTACGTGATGCTAATGTTTCTACTTTAGGTTTTGATAAGTCTAAAGTTACTTGTTTTCGATGCAGGGAAAAATGACATTTCAAGAGGGAATGTACCAACCGAGAAGCAGGTGGAGCTCAGAATCCTTTCGGGAATAATGAATATTATCGGAAAGCAATATATCATCAGGTAGCTCAACAACCGTTATCATCTCGTGCTATTCCGATTGAAGATGGAAAGAAGAAAGCTTGTATTACTATGCCTCCAGATCAAGAAGATGAAAGATTTCCAGAGGGATTTAGCTGGGACAAATATATTCCGGCTGAAAGTAATTCAAAGTTTAGAGCATTTATTGCACAGATCATTCAAGAGCCAGAGTTGATGAAAGAATGGATGGAAGTGTTTGCTAATGATGAGAAAAGTCAAGATGGAGAGACTGCCTCTTCGGAAGATAGTTCAGAAAAGACACCAGTCTTTGATCAATCATCAATTGATAGCAGTGATGATGATGAAGAAATTAAACAAATAAACATTGGTAAAATTCATCTATCTCCTGAAAGTTTCAAATTTTATTTTGCAGATAAATTGGAGAAGCTAAAGAAGAGACGAGCAGCAAAAGAAAAGAAAAAGGTAAAATGTGAGAATGTTGTTCAGGTGGAAGAGAAGAATGAACAGAGTGAAGAGGTTAAAGTTGCTGAAAAGATTATTGAAAAGATTGTAGAGGTCACAAAACCTTGTCTGAAATGTTTGGAACCATGCAAACATTGTGAAGAGAAAGATAAGAAGTATAGTGAGCTCGACGAGATGAAAGAAAAATTATTGTTCGATGTTAAGTACGTAAAAGAATCTTATGATGTGTTGAACAGAACAGTTAACCAGTTGGAAAAGACAAACTCAGAAAGGGAAGATGATTTGACAATGATGAATGCAACGATGATGTCTAAACAGAAGGCCATCAATCACTATATTGAAGAGTGTGCAAAGTTGAAGCAGGAATTGGATACTGAAAAGATCGAGAATGAAAGAATCAGACGATTGCTAATGAGTTACTCAAGTTCTGATTATTTGATTGATAGAATCTATCCGACAGTAGCAGGTTTTGAAGCCTTTCAAGATAAGAAGTCGGAAGATATGGATACTGGTAAGAAACAAAGTGCAAATTATAAAAGGTGTCCGCCTCCGATCTGGGAAAGTTATTCTCCCAGAAAACCAAATTCGGAACAAGTCAAAAAGGCAGTCAAAATAAAGTCAAAGTCTGAAACAACTGATGAGTTACCAGACAACATTGAGGTTACATTCACATCGTCTGACACTGATCATGAGTCTGAGTTAATAAAGAAAGTGTTCGATCAGGTGTTGTATAAGGATGAGGAGTCAGAGTCAAAGTCTGAATATGAGAGCTCAAGTTCATCAGTTGACAGTTCGAAATCATCGGTCAAAAGGGTTTACAATAAAGATTTTCTGATGTCAAAAAATAATTTGAATGACGAAACATTCGAAGTAGCATATACTTTTAATGATTCAGACAAATTATATTCTGATAAGGAATTTCCAATTAAAAATGTGAAAATTGAAAATATTAAAACAATTTTTAAATTGATAAAAATAAAATTTTCAGAAATAAAAGATAAAATGGGATTTTCAAAACCTAAATATACTTCTAGAGTTCAACAACGTTTAAACAAGAAGAAAGGTTTTGGTCCAGATCATCAAAAGAAACCAAATCATAAAAGCAATTTCAAAAAGAAGGGGTTGGGTTTTGATGTTGAAAATAATCAAAATGCTAAAGATCTTAAAACAAATACAGTATTTTTTTCAGGGGCAAGTTCTGAAGAAGATAAAAAGAGCTCATTCTGGAAGCAATCGAACAAAGCATTTCTTGCAGAAAAACAGAAACATGAGAAGAATGAAGCTAATCAGAAAAAGGAGACAAGAACCTGTTACCAATGCAAAAAAGTTGGTCACATCGCCTGGAACTGTCCAATGGCAACCAACACACAACAGGGAGTGTCTTCTAAACTGAAAGAAAAAGTTGTTGATAAAACTGAACCACCAACTGAAAAATTTTAAATTTTTAAAAATTCAACATATGAAGTTGGTGAGAGTTCTAAAAGGTTTTACAAAAGAAGAGTGAATCTTAACAACCAAATGTGGGTTGTTAAGAAATCAGATGTTAAATCTGGCGATGAATTTGTTTCTTCGGAAGCAAAGGAGCCACTTTCTGGCGATGAATCTTACTCGTCAAAGTCAGAGGAGCCACAAGTTGAGCTAAAAAGAAAAGTCAGTACCGCCAATGGGTGATGTCAACTTTCCACCATTGCGGACTGCAAATTTAAAATCGAAATTTGGAAAAGTAGAGATTTCGAATCAATTCTATTCTGAAAAGAAAGAATTTGATGTCAAAAAAGCATTTAATGGCAAAGTGAAACATATCTTTGGTAAAATGGTCGATGGTAGGGCTAAAGGGGTAAAAGAATTCTATGAATCAAAGAGGAGAACTTACACACCGAGTGAAAATAACTCGGATGCACCCAAAGCTGGTCAGGCTTGGGTGTCTGTATTCTTTACTTGAAAATCCTGACTTGCTGGAGCTCCCAAGTTGGTAATCGTGGAGCATGAATCGGCATCATTCTTAAAAAATGTTTTTTGTAAAAAACCTACAAGTGTTAGATTTTACAAGTGGTTGGAAAAGAAAAATGTGATGAAACCCCATAATGTGTGAAATCAACAAAACTAATTTTCCGGAAAAACCATTTTGATTAAAACAAACTTAAGTGTTTTGAAATCATAATGGGAAAATAGTTTGTTGTCAGGGTGAGTTCTGATTGTTTACGCCAAGTGAATGGAGAATTGAAGCAATTCACATCAGTTTATCAGTTTATTTGTACAGTTTATTGTGTATATTTTCAAATTTTCCCGGAAAATCAAAAATTGAAACATATTTTTTTATTTTAGGGGTAGTAAAAAATTTAGAAATTTTGAAAATTTGAAAAATCCAAAAACATGATAAAATCTAAAAAGGCAAAAACATCGAAAAATCTAAAATGAGTTTTGTTGTGAAAAAGAGGAAATGATAGTACATCAGTAGACAATCACAACATGCTAAAGAAATGGAAAGTTAAATGTGATAAACGGTTTCACTGATGATATGCCAGTAGATTTTTACACGCTTAGTAGATTGATTTCGAGATATAAACCTAAATATCGAATAGCTTACTTATCTCGTGGGGAACATCTCTCGGATATACGGGTAACCTACTAAATATTGTTTGAGAGATTGCCTATTTCTGATATACTAGGTCTTTGTGCGTGATGATATCTAGGGTATTATACCGGGACTTCTGATTTTGCGGGAGCAATAGCCTAGTCCTCGTATAATACTCTGCACTGCTTTAATCATAAAGCTCACCCTCAGCATAAAAAATGATGAAACATTGAAAAATGCTAATCATGTACTGTTGAAGAAAAGATCCCCAAACGGGACACACCTAAAAGTCGAGCCATCATCTCTTTGTCTGAACGGAAGTTCTAACCTGAGCTCTCATGGTCTCGCATTACCCGTTTATAGATATCATTAGTGTACATTCACCTGTAAGACTGAATATAGGAATCTTGATACGGGAGTATATTCTGAGGTAGGACACGCGAATAAGTTAAGTACTTAAAACACTAATTCTCGTATCTCGAAACAATTGAACTTTGTGTGAAAATTTAAGTGGATCAGTATACTGACAATCTAAGTGAATCGTTTAAAACTTGAAGTGTTTAAAGCTCAACGGTGCTAGTGATTTGTCATAAACTGATATGATCCTCTTACACAAACTCACAAAAATATTGTCTGTAAATATTTCTTTACTGCTTTTCTTTAAAGAAAAAATACAAAAAGAATGTGTTTTAGCATAAAATTTTGAAAATTCAAAAAGATTTTATTTCATCTTATTTTCGACAACTGATGTTGAAAAGCTGATTTTCAAAATTCCGGTTGCTAAACATGATGGACAACAGGGCTGGGAGAGTTTGTTTGAAATAAGAAATGATTTTGAAATGATTAAATGGTTCATTAATTCGAAACCAAATTTGAGTGTTACGAATACAAATGGTTTCTAAATTTGTTAAATTTTAAAAATTGAGAAATTTACTTTTGGGTAGAGTATGTGCAGGTAAAAAGCTTTGAAAGAGCTAGGTTTCGACTCTTGAGGATTTTCGTATGCAGATTAGAGCCAGATTTCTGATCCTGTTGCTACGGAGAGCCAGGAGACGTTTCTGAACATGTGAAAGCCTGTAGATAGAAGATTCCAGGCTGCGATCCCAGCTTATCAAAAGGGGGAGTCTGAAGACATAAGAGCCAGATTGAGATTCTGATAGAAGAAGATAGAGATTGATGAGGATGCTTACAGAGAAAGATACTTTGGAGAGAACGAGAATACCGATCATGACTGAAGACTCAATACACAATACACTGAAGACTCGTCAACATCCAAGGGGGAGTTTGTTAGTGCATATGTCTGTTGACTTCGTCTTGTATCGAGTCATGTAACTAGATTGATAGACCAGGACACGTAGTTTGAGAAAAACGGGAAACAGGGCTGAACTAGCCACTTCGCACGAAGTGACAGTTCATGCGACCTGGCAATAGCCAGTTCATGCTACTTGGCATGGCTAGTTCATGCGACCTGGCAATCCCTATATATAGAGGGTCTTGGGTCTTTATTTGTAACTTCTGATTCCGGTAGCGAAGCTCTGCCGAAGTGTCGCCAGCTCGTGTAACGTTGTGAAATCAATACAATCGACATTTAATCTACTTCTAAGTGCATATCAAGCTGAATGAAGATCAAATCAATGAATTCCGCCTCTGATTTGGTCTAGAACTCTTCTGATCGACTGGTTTAGATCGATTCCCCGATCCTACAAGTAGCGATGTATTCGATATAGCCACATTATGATTTGAATCTTTGGTGCTAGGCGTAACGAGTATAACGAGTAGTAACAACGCACGAACGTGTGGGTTGTTACAGTTTTAATGTCATAAGACTAGTTGCTAAATACCATTAAATCCCTAACTGAACACCTAAATCCTAACTAGAATATCTAACTAACAATTAAAATCAAACCAATACCCCACCCCCCTTTAGTGGACGGTCAACATGAGGGCCCCCACAAGCCCTCATGTTGTTCCCTAACAAGATTTATGAAATGGTGGGCAATAGAATGGTATGATGGAAGATGAAATTGAAAGTGTTATAAAACTAACCTATCCACAACACTTTCTTATCATTAACTTCATCAAATTTCAAACACAAAAACTCCATCTTCCACCTCCAAACTCACGGCCACATACCTCCACACTCACATCCATTTTTCAAGTCCATTTCAAGTCAATCCAAGCATATTCTAAGGTGAATCAAGGCTAGTTAAGAAGGTTACAAGCAAAAGGAGTTGAAGGACCACACTTAGGAGCTATTAACCACCACTTTATCATCATCTTGTTCATCCCTAGCCATTGTGCTAGTAGTAAGTGTTCTTGATCACATTTTTACCTCTTGTTTTAGTGGTTAAAGAGTATATGTACCTTAAAATCTAAAGATCACACTAAATCAAGAAGATAAACATAAGAATAAAAATCAAAATCTCAAGAATATAAGTTGTTTAATGTATGTGATGAACTTATTTGCTGATTTCTTGAGTGTATGGTGTTAGACACCACATAAAAGCTTGCTAGATGATGATTTAAAACATGATCTAGCAAGTATGAGGTTAGATCTTGATAGATCCATGTTAAGCTCACATTATGTGAAGTATGAACTTGTAAAGTTAGCTTGTTTTTTTAGATGAAAATGGTTCCTACAAGTTGTAGATGTTTAAAATGAAGGATTTGAAGAATCAAAGTTTCAAGAAAACAAAGTTTACTTCAAGTTTAACATGATTTAGTTTTTAAAGGAAAGTGAACATGTTTTAAGTGTAAGAGTGGAACACTTGAAGTGTTTAAGCCATGAAAAATTCAAGAAAAATAATTTTTGCAAAAATGAGTTACAAGCTGTGAAGATGAAATTTTTGTAAAAATGATTTTTATGAAATAAAAATCATGTTTTTTGTGTTAACAAATCATGTTAAACACTATGTTAAAATACTACAAGATTTTATAAAGCTTCAAGTTCATGCCTTCATGTAGAAATGTGTTTTATGGCATAAGGTAAGTGTAATATTGTTATTGATGATTATTGATGAATTTTTGAAAAAGAAAATGATATGCTAATAAGCATGGAAACCTCCATTTTCAAAGGAAACTATGGCAAAATCTTTGTACAATTTTAACACTTAGAAAAATATGTTTAAACAAGTGTTTACAAGTAATTTTGGATCATGGTTTTAAGTATAAAATTGCCATAAATTTTTGGTATAAAAATTACAAGTATTGGAGATTGATTTTCAAGAATAAAAATGACTAAATATATATTTAGAAGTCACAAAAATTATGTGCTATGTGTATATTATTTGTATTAGATATACTAAAAATTAGGAACTTAAAAAATAATATACCAAACCAAAATACTAAAAATTGTAATTTGAAGTATTACAAGAATCACAAGAAGATAAATACATATCTTGCACCCAAATGTTGGACGATTCGGACAATGGACACCTTGGATAATATATATGAATATTACGGAAATTTAATTCGTATCTTGACAAATTTGGTAAACGGTATTTTCGAAATCAAAAAAATCACAAAGTATGAATTTTTACAATTATTATAAGAATATATCATATTTTGTCGAACTTGAAAATATATTATTTTTGGAGTGGAAGAAATATATATTTTCATAAACAACTCAAAAATATATTATTTTGGTGGAAACTATAAATAAATATTTTTTCTAACTTTGATCTTAAAAATATATTATTTTTAAGATATATGTGAATATATACATATTTTACCAAGTTAAATTATAGATATTTTCTATAAAGTTTCCTTAAAATAAATATATTTTAAGAATATAAGAATGGTGATTTTAAATTGTGCAAAAACAATATTCGGGAAAATTACCCATGAATTAAGTATGAAATACTTAATAAATACGAGAAAATACGTATTTCTATACGTACAAATACATACCGACATACACTACCAACACTTGGTAAAATACCCACATACTAGTATTATACATAAATATGAGGATATAAAGTAACATACTCATAATACAAGTATACCTATACTTGGGAATACGAATAGATGAATAATACTCAATAAATAGTATGTTGGTTATGGAATCCACAAACATACGCATACGAGAACCATATGATGAAACAAGTTAAAAATATATTATTAACAAAACCCTTGAATAATTGCATGGAAATAATATAAGTTAAAATATAATTATTTTAACTTATATATTAAAAATCTGGAAGTTATATAATTACGAAAATTATATACACAGCATACACCGAAGGTGTAACTCAAAGAATACAAGATTTCCAAAATAAGTCTTAATACATAACTAAGGCTAAGAGTCGTTACATGACCTAAGTGTCTAATAAAACATAACACATTTATAGGTAGTGGCACGACTCGCGGACATCATCTTTGAGTGTACACGACTTCTGTTGCAAACTTGTGAGTTCATGTCTCCATTTTCTATTAACGCTTTCGGTTTACAATTTTCGGGGGGGGGGGGGAATACATGTCAACTTGGGTATGATTTAGCTAAGGAATGAACTATTAGGTCATGTGAGCATAGGCTGAAACTGAAGTGCCATTAATCCTTTTAAGGACCACGGAACAAAGTTTAGATCTAATGGGTACGGGCGAGCCCCACTCACGGTCCATAGGTGACAACTTATAGTGCTGTTGTGTCCCATTCGAGTTGATTCGACACTAAAAATCGTCTACTCGGGTTGAGTGCTTCCTATGTCGTCACATATGTTAATGTCCTTGCAAAACATTAATGATCAACATGTTCATAGATGCTTTACATACCTACTTACAACTAAACTTTCAAATGTTTTTGAGACTCAATTGATGCGCATACACATAAAAAGCATGAACTCGCTCAACTTTTGTTGATTTTTTCAACTTACATGTATTTCAGGAAGATGAAAGGATCTTGGTGCAGCATTGTCTACAAGTTTTTGGGCTTCAAGTCTAGATGTCATGTAACACCTCGTAATTTTATGTCCAATAAAAGAAAGACACGTGTCATGTAAGGCAAACGTGTTATAAACCCGGATCAAGTTGAAAGATGTATGGTAGGATCTAAAAGTGTCGACATGTTAATTAATACCTCTAAGCGACCCATTTATAAATCCCAAACCTTAATCTGTTTTATAAACATCTGATATTTAAATCCGGTTAATTCTGATAAATGCATAATTCAAACTTCAAAGATGGGATCCTATGAGAATGTATACGACAAATTTTCATTCATGATTTCTTTTTAAAGAATCCAAGACAATTCTAATGCATGGCAAGGTTGTCATAACATTTTAGACCTGATCAAGTGGTCCCAAACTGATATTAAAGACCCTAAATTCGTAATATCAAAGTTGCATGGCCAAATACTAGAGATTCTCAAATTTTTGTCTTCTGGTCAACGGTTACGGACCGCAAAGGGACCACCTTACGGTCCGTAAGGTGGCGGAGCTGGGCAGAGATAATATAAGAAAGCGGATACGGACCGCGAGGCTTAGGGCTTACGGTCCGCAAGGTTTGTAGCTGGGCAATACAGTTGAAGGCGGTTACGGACCGCATCGGTTTGGGCTTACGGTCCGTAAGAGGTGGATACGGACCGCAAAGGATATTGCTTACGGTCCGTAAGGCTGTCGCTGGCAGTTAAAAATTGGCAGTTGCCTGTTATAGCCGGTTACACCGCCTTACTTGCATGGTTTTCGAAATACTGGAGCATGGCCAATAGTTTTGCATGCATAGGGACACATGGGTTGATTAGGGAGCTCTCATAGGCTTGTGTGTGATGATCTTGAGCAATGTGGGTTCCTATATAAAGGATTGTTGTTGCAACCATTTCACTTGCTCATTCAAACTCACTTCAAGGACTTCTCTGGAGCTTCTCTGGTCTTTCCTTAGGATCCATAATCGTGCTTAGGACTTTTGTAAGTGTCCTTAACCTTTCTAATTCAGTTTTACTTAGTTAATTAGCCTAAAGTCAAACCGTCGTAATTAAGGTTTGACTTCGTGATTAATCACAAATTGTCCAGTCAAATCTCAAATTGAAAGTACCTATGAGTTGGTAATTATGTGGGTAATAAACCCTCAGAAGGGCACCCTCTGATTCCCACTCTAACTAGGTCAATTGTCGGGTCAAACTTGATTATAAAAAGTCAACAGAAAGCTAATTTTCAAATAAATGCATAATTAACAATGTAGAAGTCATACAACCTATTTTATCACTAATATAACTTGGTAATTAATGTAAGAACATGTCTAAACATGTTTAACCCGACAATTTCCAGTTTAGGCTCGGTTCGGAACCGAAAGTCGCATAATTAGACTTTTGCTTTGACTTTCAGTTCAGACCCAAGGTAGCATGTTTTAGAAATGCCTTAGAGCTTTATTAGGACTAGGTTACGTGTTAGTATAACCTCTGTGATTATACAACTTGGTTCATTAATTATCCGATTCATATGCATGTTTTCGTTATATGCCTAAATGTTGACCAATATGCCCTTTTTGACCTTAAAACAAGAATTTTGAAAATGTGAGAGGACAATAATATTTATTACTAATATATAAACGTGTCCCTAAATTTTGACATCAGTTTGAGGTCTAGATTAAGAGTTATGCTCAATAGCGTAATTAGAAAGCTTTTTATTAATTAAACGGCGTAATTAGCATAGAGCCTATCTAAACCTAATTTTTTGATACCAAAATTTTTATCTACTGATGTAAAATAATATTTTTGGGATTTTTGAAAATTTTTATTATATTTTTAAGCTGAGCATAACATAGGGTTCTAGCCTTAATACGGTAATTGTCGGTGTTGCGCTTTTTGCCTATAAAATGAGTTTTACAAAACATTTTGACACCCAACATTTTTCTATTGATTTGATATGATAAATAAAACATTTTAAGCTTTTTGGAATGATAAAAGTATCAGCTTTTCATATAAAACCCAGAAATCGCTTAAAATCGCCTTTTTACGCGTTTTTAACGCATAGTATAAGTTAAAACTATTTTTAACATATAAGGTTTGATACCTACTGATGTTTTAAGTAAATTTATATATTTTAACAGTAAAGAAAAGTTTTTTTTTTTAACTCAGATTCCCTATTTTGACCTTTAAAGCCTATGTGAAATTACCAAAATGCCCCCTACGGTGCATAGTTTGATTATAAAATGTAAATTTCACATATATGCCATACCCTACTGTTATAATTTATAAAAATAAGTATTTTTTCAGATTATATCAGACCTGAAACTCAGATTTATATTTAAACTCTTTTATAAGCTTTAAAATGACCAAAATGCCCATACGGGGCATAGTTTGAGTTTAAACCCGTTTTGGGCATAATGGAAGGTATCTTACTGATATCACAACATATTTAAGGCATATTGACTTAGGAAACCTGTTCATGAATCATTTGTGTTGGATCTGAGTTTGTTTCTGATTATATTTTCGTTTGAAATTAAGATGGAAATGAAAGAGTTGTGCAGCGGAATTAATATGAAAACAAACTTTGCATACAATCAAACGAGAGTATTGCTTTGATCAAGACATTTTCAACTAGGAATCGAATGATTGAATTAACTTTCAACAACGATTACAAGTAATGCTTGAATACAAACTCCCCCTCAGCCAGAGCTCAGCGTTTGTTCGTGCAAAGAAGACGGTATTGCAAGAGCTAATAGAACAGTACAAAGTACTGAACTATTTATAGGCACTAGCAAACCACTGAGCATCTAAACTGACGTCACCATGAAAGTGACATCTAACCTCCTAACAAACTCTAACCTCTGATCTATACAAACACTGATGTACTAACTACTGCTATTACATTTCATTACATAAAAGACACTTAAACAGCTGCTGCATCCTTCCACTACTGTGAACCCAGCAGTGCTTGTTCGGATCAGCAGTACTAGACTCAAGGCAGTAGATTGAATCAGCAGAGCTTTGGTCTTCCATCAGTCTTTGACATTGGGCAGTAGATGCAAGGCAGCAGTTGTAGGTCAGCACTTAGTTAGATCAGCAGATAGGAGGTCAGCAGATATGAAACCACTTTCAAGGGGAGAGATTTGTATGTAAACATCTGCTTATTCTGGATCCACTGCTCTGATCCAGTTTTGGCTTTAATTATCTGTTCCTCTGATAGGGTTCAATCCCAACAATCTCCCCCTGGAACAGATAATGCCAAAACTCTTCATTATTGTGGAAATCTTTATTGCCTCATCAACAGTTCCCTTATCTGACCTTTAAATTGTAGTTCAAAGTCTAGGGCATCTGTGTCTTCATCATCCCTGCCAAGTGGAAGATCAAGGAGATCCTGCAAATCTTCAAGACTCAGGCCAAGAGCTTGTTCCCTTGATATTTTCTCCACTTCTCCACCAGACCTGAGCAAAGTCAATACGCAGGTCTGTTTGTCAGTTTCCCACTTTTGTATTTTTGAGCCTGGTGGGTTTCTTGGGAGATGTTTATTTGCAGAGGTATTTGGTGAGGCTGGCCTATTCATGACTGGCTAAGCAGTACTTGCAGATTGTTCCAATTCAAGATCTTCTTTTATCATTAATTCAAGGCCTGCTTTTACAATAGCATTTCCAGCTTTGAGATCTTGAATGGTTTGAGCACTTGACTGGTTTTGGCTCCTTCTTTTGTAGATGGCAGCACCAGCTGGAGCAGTGGTTCTTTTGATTTGCAGCTTTGGTGGTCTTTTTGAGACCTCTGCTTTGGAGTAGTCAGGCTTTTATGGAACTCTGGGATCTTTCTTTCTAAGTTCCTCTAAGATTTTATAGGTTGCCCTGACTCTATCTTCTCCCCACTTTGTCACTGAATTCTTTGACCCATAATCAGCTGCAATCAGCTCCTCTTTCATTCTCCTCAACTCTAACATCTTCTCAGCTTCAAATTGTTTAAACTTTTCAGGAGGAGTCTGCTTGACCTTATTTTTAATCATTTCTTGAATCCTGGCTGCTTCTTTTTCAAGCTCAGGAATGGTCCAGTTTTTGTACATGTGTTTCTCCCCCTTGTATTTCTTGTAGGTCATGATGTTCTCAATGTAGTCTTTTCTCAAGGACTCATCTGCCCTTTCTGAAATTTGCTGACATACATTTTTAGCAAATCGCTCCATAGCATTGACCTGTGAGAGTAAAAACTGATAGTTTTGTTGAAATTCTCTATCAGATTTCCCTTTTCTGTTTTTTATTGCAATATCCTCTGCTTGTTTGGCCTTGAGTTTCAAGTATTCTTCAATATTGTTAGGCCTGGGATATCCTGCAATTGATGGCAAACTCCTTTTGGCTGGGTCATCCTCATAATAAAAGGATTTTATTTCTTCCCTAACTGCAATGAGTTCTAGAGGAAATGAGACACCAGCAGGAGGTAGTGGTTTTAAAATTTGAGCTGAAGAGAGAGGTATGGGTTTTGGAATAGTGACAAGTGATAAGGATTTTGAAGATGTTGGTGGTGGTGAAAGTGAATCATCATCTGATATATAAATCCTTCTCCTTTTTGTTTTAGAAGAAGCAGATGATGTTTTGGGTGGATCAGTGGTGGTAGATTGTATGGCAGTGGTTTGTGATTGACTAACAGCTGTTGAAACAACTGGTGTTTCAACCACTGTTGTCATTACAACAGATGTTATAACATCTGTTGTCTTCTGCTTTTTGTCAGCAGGTGAAAGTGGTGGTGAAATTGTTTTTGATGGTGACAGTGGTGGTAAAATAGTGGTTGTGGTGTGTGTTGAGGTGGTGTGTGTTGAAGTGGTGTGTGTTGAAGAGAGAACAGATGTTGAAACCACTGAGGTACCAGCAGTAGTTGATACAGCAGGAGTTACAACAGCTGTTTGGGTGGAGGTTTGATGCTGATGACTTTTGGATGGTGGTTTTGGAATATGCTTTGGAAATCTGGATGAGGTGGACTTAGGCTTCCTTTTTGTCTTAGGATTTTTAGTATCCTTTGAACCAGAACAACCCTGCTCATACAACTCCATGAAAGCTCTTTTCTCCTCATTCCACCTTGAAATATCCTTTGCCATTCTATCTCTTTTTACACTTGCTACTCCTTCATCAAGTGCTTCTTGAGTAGCATCAACCTTTTTACTACCATCTGGCACAGGAATTTTTCTGGTCATAGCATCCTTTTCAGGTTCAATGTAGAGACCATCATCTGTTCCTTTCTTCTTCCACTCCTGAATTTTCTCCCCCTTTTTGGCATTATCGTTTGGGAGTTGATCAATGAAAAGTACTGTTGGAGGAGCAGTGCCAGTGGTGTGCAGGATCTGAGTTTTGAGAGCCTTTAGATCAGCCTGAGTGTTCTTGAACCTTGACTCCATTGCATTTCTCAGCTGTTGGACATGTTTTTCATGTTGCTGATCTGCTAATTGTGCTTGTTGATGGAGAAAAGGTTGAAACAAATTCCAGAGCTCATTTGTAGCAGGTGCCATTTGTGGAGCAGGTGCTTGAGATGGATCAGCAGTTGATTGTACCTTTTGTACTTGTAACACCTGTTGTAGCATATCTTTGAGTTCTGCAACAGAGTTATCAAGCTTTTCAATACGATCTGTCAATTTCTGGTACTTTAAACCATCACCCAAGTTAATGGGATCATCTGATTTCCCACTAACAGTGGTTTTATCAGTAGTTGATGTAGGGAGTATACTCCAAACATTAACCACTGATGCCCCTTTTTCTTGGTACTGGGGTCTTCTTCCTTCAACACTTGACAACCTTTTGATGTTGCCAGTAGGATAAATAAATCCACTGGTGGTTGGCAGAGGTGCTATGTAAGGAATTGCCTCCAAGGAAGTCTTATTAATGTAACCACTGTCTAACTGTAAACCAATGGGTTCAACAGTTGTAGTGGCTACTTCACTTGGACTACCACCAAGAGTTACTTGTAACTCAAGGGGTCTAACCTCCTCAGGTTGTGTTGGAGGGTTAGCAAAGATTGATACATCAGACCCAGTCAGTTGTTGAGGTGTATTCTCATTGATAGGTGATTGAGAGGGACTGGTTAGTGCCTGGTTCAAATCAATTGCATCCAACAGCAGTTTAGTTGGTGGGGGAATTGTGGATGTGATGGGTGGTGTAGAAAGTGGATTTGCCCCGGGTATTGAGCTGTGGATGATAGAAACAAGTGTTTCCAGAGCATCATGATGTGGAGACCCTATTTGTACAACCTGTTCTTTTTGTGAAGAAGCAGGAGGAGTTTTGGTTATGGGTTGAGATATTTGTACCAACTGCTGTGAGGAAGTAGCAGCAGTGGTTTCTTGTGACATTTGTGTTGTCACAGGCAGGGGCTCTAGTATCTCATCCTCCAGAGTTGCCTTTTTAATGGGTTTTGGGGGTTGTTGAGTTTTTCTTTTTGGCTTTTTGGAGATTTTAGGTGTGGGTTTCAAAGCAGTTGTGCTGCTGCTGCTTTGATCACCTTGAGCAGTGGGCTCAGCAGCAGATACCTGAGGAGCAGTTGTAACTGCTAAAATCTGCTCAGGCACCTCTGCTTGTGTTTTTCAAGGTGCTAGCATTCTTGAAGAAGTTTCAGTTGTTAAACTGTTTATTTGAGTAGAATCACCTTGGTTTATTACAGCTAAATCATTCTTACTGAATTTCTTTGCAAAATAGTAACTTAAAAACCTTGGAAATAGTAAGAATGATTTTGTTTCAACATTATTAACCAAATCTTTAAAAATTTCCCGAGAATAGTTAAAATTTTCTCCTTGAAGAATTGCATATCCCAGATTTTGAATCTTTAAAGGGATTTCATTGAAAGAAGTGGTTTTGTTTGAAACACATAGTAGGAGGGTATGAAATAAAAATCTGGTTGCAGAAGGAAAATAACCTTTTTGTAAGGTAAGTTTCTTCATCATTGTGGCTTCATACCCTCTCTCAATGAAGTCAGTTTGTAACTCGGTTTTAGTGAAAGAAATTTTACCTTCCTGATCACCGAGTTGAAAGACCTCTGAAATGGATTGTGGCGTGATTTGGACAGCTTTACCCTTTATAGAAGAGTTTATGGTGGTTGCAGTGTCTCCTTGCTTTTCAAGGGTTGCATTCTTCCAGAACTCTCTTTGGGTCGCCAAATAGATTGGTGCATCGGCAGTGAACAAAGTTTTGTACTTTGATTTTGCCATGATGTCAATGATGGAATCGAAAACTTTGGTGGTTCCTGGTTTTGTGAGAAGACCCAGGAGATTGTGAGATGGTTTATGTGGGATTTCAGTGGAGATTGCCTTTTGAGAGGCTGTTTTCGATGAGGATTTAGATGAGGGTTTTGCAGATGACTTCGATTTTGTCATTTTTGAAGAGAATGATCGAAGAAATTTGTGAAAGATGAGATGAAAAACTGCTTTGAGAAAAGAATTTTTAAGAATTCAATTCGACAGTAAAACCCTGTTTTGGTGGTGAGTGGGGGATTTTATAGGGAAGGAAGTGAATGCTGACGTGGCAGCCGTTACAAAAGGTCTGACCAATATGTACTGCCCACGTGACAACCCCTGGTGAAAGTGAAGGACAGTACTTTTATGAAAGTGACTGATGAAGGCAGTGGTAGTAGAGCAGTGGATGATTTTCACTATCAGTGGATAGTATATCAGTGGATAAGACACTGCTTTTGAACAACAGAGTTTATCAAAGGAATGAGAGAACAGGGGTTGACTTTCAGTAGTGGACAGACTTTTGAAGTAGAGCAGACTTTTGAACAATCAGTGGTTAATGGCAGACTTTTAAGGATTTTAATGAAAATTTTCATTTTTAGCTATTTTTAAGGATGGAGTTTTGATTTTCTGAAAACATTTTGTTGCTTTTATTCATAGAAAAACAAGATATTGCTTGTTATTCCATGTTCAGCATCCCAATCCTAGAGACCAAGCTTTCAAAAGTGGCTGTATCAAGTGCTTTTGTGAGCACATCATCCAGCTGGTCTTTAGTTGGGACATGATGCAGAGAAATCAAAACTTTTTCATAGCAATCCCTCACAAAGTGATGTCTGATGTCGATGTGTTTGGTGGTTGAATAGGAAACTGGATTTTTGATGATATTTTCTGCTGCCTGGCTGTCCAACATGAGTGGTGTCTTTAAGGCAGTGATACCAAAATCCAGCAACTGATTTTGAAGCCACAGGAGTTGGGCTGTACAGCTTGCAGCAGCAATGTATTCAGCTTCAGCAGTGGATGTTGAAACAGCTGCTTGCTTTTTGCTTTGCCAGGAAACTAAGCAATCACCTAGAAACTGGCACCCTCCTGATGTTGACTTCCTTGTGGTGTTACATCCAGCAAAGTCACTGTCTGAGAAACCTGAAAGCTTGATGTTCCCATTAGCTGGATACCAGATACCAAGTGTGGGAGCACCTTTTATGTATCTGAAGATCCTTTTTACAGCAATGAGATTTGATTTTCTGGGAGCTGATTGACTTCTTGCACAGACACATGTTGCAAACATAATGTCTGGTCTAGATGCAGTTAGGTACAATAAAGACCCAATCATGCTTCTATAAAGTGTTTGGTCAATCAGCTCATCTTTTTCATCAGACATGACCAGCTTATTTGTTGCCATGGGTGTGCTGCATGGTTTACAATCATTCATATCAAATTTGGTTAAAAGTTCTTTAGCATATTTGCTTTGATGAATGAAAGTTCCATTTTGCATTTGCTGTACTTGGAGACCAAGAAAGCATTGCAGCTCACCCATTGCACTCATTTCAAACTCAGCTGTCATGAGTTCTCTAAACTCTGCACGCATTGAGTTACATGTGCTTCCAAAAATAATGTCATCCACATAAATCTGGACAATCATTAAATCCTTCCCTCTCCATTTTAAAAACAGTGTTTTATCAATGGTACCTCTTTTGAAACCATTTGAGAGTAGGAAGTTGGAAAGAGTTTCATACCAGGCCCTTGGTGCTTGTTTCAGGCCATACAAGGCTTTGTTTAGCCTGTAGACATGATCTGGATAAAATGGATCCTCAAAACCTGGAGGTTGACAAACATACACCTCTTCTTGAATTGTACCATAGAGGAAAGCACTTTTGATATCCATTTGAAACACCTTCATATTGTGGTTGACAGCAAAGGCCAGGAACAGTCTAATGGCTTCCAATCTAGCAACAGGGGCAAATGTTTCATCATAATCAATCCCCTCTTCCTGTCTGTAACCTTGAACCACAAGCCTGGCTTTATTCTTGACAACAATACCCCTTTCATCAGTTTTGTTCTTGAAGACCCACTTTGTGCCAATGGGACTAACCTCTTCTGGCAGTGGTACAAGCTCCCATACTTGTTGTCTTTTAAATTGTTGGAGCTCCTCTTGCATGGCTTCTACCCAGTTGTTGTCTTTCAGTGCCTCTTGGTACTTGACTGGCTGATGGAGTGATAGAAAACCAGCAAAAAGACAAATGTTTTGGGTTTGGCTTCTTGTGAGCACCCCTTCATTTATGTTGCCAATGATTTGATCAGATGGATGAGATCTCAAGAAGATTAAATCTCCTTGGTATGGTATGATGGCATTGGTTGGTGAAGGCTGCAAATGTGTATCATCTGAGCTAACCACTGCTGGGGACTTTGATGATCCAGCAGTGGCTTCAAAAGGTGGTGGAATAGGAGGTAATGAAGTGGACAACTGCTGACTTTTATCAACTGTTTGAGGACTTTTGTCAGCAGTGTTTGAGGATGTGGAAGCAGTGGTTGATGGGCTACTTTGGTCAACAACTGTTGAGGTAGCAGTGGTTGAGCTTTGACAACTGTTTTGAACAGCTGGTGCTTTTCCCTTTGTGGCAGACCTTTGAGGGATGATGATTTCATACCCATAGTCTGGTGTTGTATCCTCTGATGGACCTGCACTGTTAGTCTTGACAGCAGTATTTTCAAAAGTAAATTTTTCAAGATCAAACAGATCAGCAGGATTTGCTGGGATTTTCATTGATGAAAGTTCATTGAACTTTACATTCAAAGTCTCCTCCACTGCCTTGGTCCGTGTATTGAACACTTTGTAGGCCTTGGCAGTGGTTGAGTATCCCAAATGATAACCACAATCAATTTTGGCTGCAAATTTTGAAATGGAATCTTTTAAGTTCAAAATAAAGCATGGGCAGCCAAACACTTTGAAATATGAGATCAGTGGTTTGATTTTATACAGAATTTCATAAGCAGTCTTTTTGTGCCTGGGGTTTATTAAAACTCTGTTCTGAACATAGCAAGCAGTGTTTACTGCCTCTGCCCAGAAAGTTAATGGCAAACCTGAATCTGCAAGCATGGTTCTGGCAGCCTCAATCAAAGTTCTGTTCTTCCTTTCCACTACCCCATTCTGCTCTGGTGTTCTAGGGATGTTGTACTGCCTTACAATCCCTTTCTTCACACAGAAGGCATCCAACTCCTTATTTTTAAATTCTGTGCCATTGTCACTCCTAAAGCTTTTCACTGGAAGGTCAAATTGCTTTTCAACTTGTGTCACAAAGTCTTGCAAAATGCCTGCAGTCTCATCTTTTGAGTGTAAAAAGAAAGTCCATGTAAACCTAGAAAAGTCATCAACAATAACCAAACAATATCTTTTCTTTTTGAGGCTCATGACTTGAACTGGGCCAAACAAATCCATGTGCAGCATTTGCAAACACTTGGTTGTTTTGGACTCTTCAATGGACTTGTAAGAACTTTTATGCTATTTTCCTTTTAAACAGGAAATGCAATGTTCAGGACATGAAAACAATTTTTGTGGTAGGCCTCTCACCAAACCATTTTTTGAAATTTCTGTGATTGTCTTAAGATTTGTGTGCCCCAGCCTTCTGTGCCAAAGTTCTGTCTCTTTGTTAGAGGCAGCTGAGAACAGACAGGCATCAGCTCTGGGACACTCTTTTGACATGTCAACAACATAAACATTGCCACTTCTTTGAGCAACAAGTTTAGTTTGACCAGTTTTGATTATTGCTTCAATCTTTTTGACCATTTCTGGTCCAACAATCCTACAACAATCTTTTGTGAAGAATGACCCAAACCCTTTGTCACTCATTTGTGATACACTCAGAAGGTTGAATTTTAGATTGTCTATCAGATTGACATTTTCAAATTTTACATTTCCAGATTGCACTGTACCAGACCCCAGAACTTTTCCTTTACTATTATTCCCAAAGGATATATCACCCCCTCCATGGATTTTAAAGTCTTTGAGGAGGGCTTTACATCCTGTCATGTGCCTGGAGCCTCCACTATCTACATACCAAAGACTATCAAAGCATGCAGAAGCTCCCTGCACATGAAGTAAAAGGATTAGTTCATTAGGGTCTCCAAAGCCAGCAGGGCTTTGGATGGGGTCTCAACAGTGTCTGGGATGGATGCAAAATGATGGACAGTGGTTAGGTCAGGGGTTTGAACTGTTTTAGGACAGTGTTTCTCTAACCACTGTTGTGGGTCCTGACCAATCATCTGCTGGTAACCAAAAGGATGCTTGTTCACTCTGGGTTTAGAGGGCCTTTTGTAGGCCTCATAAACGTGTGGAATCCTTTGGTAGGACTGTTTTTCCTTGCTTTTTCTGAACTGATTGGCAGGGGTGCATCAGTAACCTGAACATCTCTTTTGACAGATGTTTGGTTCAGCTGTTTTGTAACAGCTGTTTGAACTGGCACAAACAGTGGTTGTTTCTTGGTGAATTTGACAGATGTTGATGATGATGATGATGGACTCAAGGATGTTTTAGCAATGTACTCATTCTTTTTCACATCAAAGTTTTTGAGATACACACATGCTTGAGTTTTGTGGTTTGTTTTACCACAAACAATGCAACTTTCAGCTGAAACAATGACACTTGTTCTGTTTAAATCATAAGCTTTTAAGTGGAAACAATCTTTTGTTAGATGATTCCTTTTCTCACAGAATTCACAAAACAAGTTATCAATTTTTTCTTTCTTCTTTCTCTTTTCAGACTCCTTTGCAGCAGAGGTTTTAACCACTGTTGTGATGTCCTTGAGAGGTATGACTTTAGCTTTTGGAGCCTTGACACCATCAGTTGATGTAAAGTCCATTGGCTTGAAATTTTCAAGAATATCACACTCATCAGACCATTTTGGTTTAAACTGATATTCTTCAAGCTCCTCAAAAGTAGAGGATCCCATTGGTCTGTCAAGTGTGATTTTGTTACCAAGTTTGTCAGTGATTTTCACTTCTTGGCCATTCTTGTTTGTGGGGATGAACTCAGTGGTTACATCAGTGGTTTGAACAGATTTTCCAAAAGCAGTGTTTTCATCATCATGTTTTCTATAGCCAACCCCAAATTTCACATTGCTTTTTATCTGTTTCTCAAGCATAACCTCATACCCTTTGCATGATTCCACCCATCTCTCACATGTGATTTGGGTGGACTCTAACTCCTTTTTGCAAACTTGGTATTTTTCTACCATAGTTTGGAGTTGGGTTTTGGTTATGCTCTGCTCTTCTTTCATGCTGCTAATCTCCTTTTCTTTTTCAGCCAATTTGTTTTTAAGTTCTTTTAAAGATCTTTCAAATTTGACTTCATCAGTTAAGATTTTATCCCGAAGGTTTTCATTCACCTCTTTGATGTTCGCAAAAGCAATAATGCAATTGTCAGAACACAGTTTTTGTAGAACTTGAGGAGATACCTTGGCAGCAGCCATCATTGCACAATCACATTGATGATTCTCTTCATCATCAGCTATCACCTTCTTTTCACCAGCCTTTTCTTCCTTCTTTTCTTCTTTGTCCTCTTCGGACCATGGATCTGTTATTGGTTCAATCAGGGTACCTGAACTTTCTCCCAACAGTAGTTCACCAGCCACAGCAGTAACCACTGCTTCAGTCACCTCATCCACTGTTTCAAAGCTCAGCTGTTCCTCCTCAGTTTCAACCCCCTCCTGTATTGACTCTAATGCCATCAAACAAAATTCATTATGAGAAGAATCATTAGAAGCATAGAGTGCAAAAAATTTTTCACTAAGGTCTTCAGGCATACTGCTCCAGTCAACAAACCCTTGAGTGAAAAAACTTTGTTGATCTGGTTGTACTGCTGCTGGAGCAGTGGTTTGAGGTGCAGGCTGCACTTGTGCCTAGGGAACAGGGGTTTGAACATATTGGATTTGTGGAACAGTAGTTTGGACATAGTGTACTGGCACAGGGGCAGCAGCATAGTGAGCAGTGTTCACTTGAGCTGCTGGGGAATACTGGGCATAGTGCACAGTGCTTTGGTTTTGAGGTCTAGGATTTGAGCTAGGATGAGTAATTATGGGACCAGTAGTTTGACTCCTACATTCCCTAGCGAAATGTCCCAACCTATTACACTTGTAGCACTTGATTTTCGATTTATCCAACCCAACCCTTAGATTCCCATGCAAACCTGGGAATTTTCGCCCTGTTCTTTTGTAAAATTTGCTAGTTCTAACACTTAGCAAAGCCAGTTGGTGCAGGATGTCCATTTCCTCTAAGTCAGTGGGATCAAAATGTTGCAAATCATTTAGTTCAAAGCTTAAATTGTCTAACATCTGGTTTTCGTTTGCAGTGAATGCATAACTAGCAGAGTGAGGATCAGGGTTGTTAAAATTTGCACCAGCAGTTATGTCAATGAAGTGATCATAACCCTGATCCTTACCACTGCTCCCAGATTCTTCTTGACCCAGAAGAGCAGTATTACCGAAAGTGTAATCATCAGTAACTTTTCCTGACTCTTGTAACCTCCTTTTCTGGTTCAACTCCCTTTCGTAGGTCAGGAGTCGACCGTGGAGTTGGGTCAAGGTCAGATCCTTGAACTCAGGTGAGTTTCGGGTGACAAAAGCTATGGTGTCCCATTTTTCTGGCAGTGACCTGAGGAACCTGCTATTTTGAGTTGAGTTTGTAAAAGTGGTGTTAACAAGCCTCAGTTCACTGATGAGACAACTGAAACGCTCAAATTGTTGCGTTAGTGATTCACCTTTAACGTAACAAAATGTTTCATACTGTTGGTTCAGGATTTCCCTATTGTTTTCTATGACTTCTTCGGTTCCCCCAAACTGTTCCTTAAGTGCGTCCCATAACTCTTTGGCACTGTTACAGTGTAACAGTCCAGCATATATCTCATTGGGCAGCGCTGATGCTATGATGCTAAACGCTTTAGCATCTAGTTCGATCTTTTGAAAGTCTCAACTGGTTTTGGAACGAACTTTTTAGCATCTTCAGCACTTGGCACTGAAGGAACATAGGGACCAAAGGTGACAGACGTCCAACAACCTGTGCTTTGTTGAGCAAGGATGTGACCCATCCTTCTCTGCCAGATGTTGTACTCATTTCTTTTTAGCATGGGTGGTTTAAAAAGCGAGCCGATGTTGTTTTTATCATCCTGAGATTGTGACGTCATTCTTGTTGTTTTACAGACACTGAGAAATCAACTTTAATGGTGATTAATCCTTGCTCTGTTTTTCAACGGACGAACAAACGATCAGTATCAACTGTTATGAGCTGAACTATTTACGTCAAAATGATTGTTAAATCTAATTTGACTGTCCAGGCTCTGATACCAATTGTTGGATCTGAGTTTGTTGCTGATTGTATTTTCGTTTGAAATTAAGATGGAAATGAAAGAGTTGTGCAGCGGAATTAATATGAAAACAAACTTTGCATACAATCAAACGAGAGTATTGCTTTGATCAAGACATTTTCAACTAGGAATCGAATGATTGAATTAACTTTCAACAACGATTACAAGTAATGCTTGAATACAAACTCCCCCTCAGCCAGAGCTCAGCGTTTGTTCGTGCAAAGAAGACGGTATTGCAAGAGCTAATAGAACAGTACAAAGTACTGAACTATTTATAGGCACTAGCAAACCACTGAGCATCTAAACTGACGTCACCATGAAAGTGACATCTAACCTCCTAACAAACTCTAACCTCTGATCTATACAAACACTGATGTACTAACTACTGCTATTACATTTCATTACATAAAAGACACTTAAACAGCTGCTGCATCCTTCCGCTGCTGTGAACCCAGCAGTGCTTGTCCGGATCAGCAGTACTAGACTCAAGGCAGTAGATTGAATCAGCAGAGCTTTGGTCTTCCATCAGTCTTTGACATTGGGCAGTAGATGCAAGGCAGCAGTTGTAGGTCAGCACTTAGTTAGATCAGCAGATAGGAGGTCAGCAGATATGAAACCACTTTCAAGGGGAGAGATTTGTATGTAAACATCTGCTTATTCTGGATCCACTACTCTGATCCAGTTTTGGTTTTAATTATCTATTCCTCTGATAGGGTTCAATCCCAACAATTTGGTTACCCGTTACGCACTTTTCGCATTCGGATCGGTTTATGTAACTAGTTTGTATAAATTAGCCGAAACGGGTCAAACCTTATCATTTTTATCTCAAAATCCAGAATGTGGTTAGTTTACTCATATTATACAAGTATACAAACTATTCGGGTCTAAACCACACTCTAATCCGGTCATCGCTTAATCGTGCGCTTTGAACCGTATATCTTCCTTTAAAACTAACCGGTCTAAGCTTAGACTTATTTAAGACCCGTTAGGAATCTAATAGGTCATTAAAACCTTCGTTCCAGATTAGGAGCCCGGTAAAAGCTACGTGCACTTGCTGTTTGTGAGATTATACTTGGTCAGGTTAATACTTTTAACTTATTTTCCCTATACGGGCTTGGGATACGGTATTATAATAATACCACTTGGTCGGGTATGTAGTTGTTTAAATAGGATTGTGATTAATATATTTACATAACCCGTTTTATTATGTATTATTTGGTGTATGGCCTTTGGGGGTTAAATGACCATGTCCCGGATATCCTTGGCATCATTCAAAGAAATGGCCACGACCTAAGCACGGGGTGTAGGCATACACCTGACAGTTGCATATGTAAAAACTGGTAATCCACTTAAAGGAATCAACCTTGTGGGCATTATACCTGTGGCTTGTCAATTAATCTTAACCGGCTCTTCTAACTGGTACTAATGGACGACAAATAAGTAAAACTGTATACAAGATTATTTTCAAAATAATTGTCCCAAGTTATAAAAGATATTTTGTGCCTTGTGCATTCAAATCAATTTTTCTTAAATGCTTTCAAAATGAGTCAGTTAATTGTATTTACCAGTGTAAACTGACGTATTTTCCAAAAAGGCTAAGTGCAGGTACTAGACGAAATAGGCTGGCTACTCCTGGCATCATTAATCAAGTCTTGCAAGATCTAGATGTTAAAGTCTGTTGAACAATAATCTTTTTACCTTTCGATCCGCCTGTGGATCCATTACAGTCTGTTGTGATACTTTGATATTACTATTTATTCGGTTTGTAATGTGATTCATCTTTTGCTTCCGCTGTACATTTTAAATTGTGTTGTTTGACTATGATGATATCAACTACGTCACGATACTCCCCACCGGGCCCACCGGTAATACGTGGAAATATCGGGGTGTGACAGGTTGGTATCAGAGCCAACGTTGAGTGAATTAAACACTAGCCTTTTGTGTTTAATCTCAACGACACAGTATGCACATTCCTCGACTTCCGAGTCTAGAAAAAGAACTTAGGATTAATCCAAATTTGTTTTATTTTAATTTTGTCCTTTATTTTTCTTTGTTGTGTCCTTATTTGTTTTGACAGGTTCAACAAAATGCCACCTAGATTTCGTGGAAGAGGTAGAGGAAAGGGGCCACTCGTCGCCCCCAATGATCATGAAGCCGGGCCATCACACCGGCGAACACCATCTGGTTCTCTTAGCCGAAGTCCTCAAGAAAACTGGAGGACCCATATAGAACCTGCAAGGCACTCAGTCTCACTGAGCTCCTCGCCTTCTTACTTAAACTCCTTCGGGCCTCAGTCTGAGAACGAGCCCCATAACTCCCACCATTCTTATATGCCTCTCCTAGGCCATAACTCACCTTTCGACGACCAGACACCTGTCTTCCAAAGCCGGTTCAACCCGGCAAACTACATTAAATAACTAGTGGGTTTTAACCCATTGGGACCTGAAGACCACTTCTCGGGCGACCATGCAATGGACATGGAAGAAGACACGGATCCCGCCGAGCCTCCAACCGGGACCCCTAACCACCCCATCGAGATTTTGGATGGGTCACCCTTTCTGGGATCACCTTATAATGGTCCCGACGGCTACGAGGTGAGGTTTAACCAGATCGACTGGGTGTTTACTCCCAGTTACCACAACTCACCATAGCAGCAGCAGCGGGATCCTTCCGAGGATTCCCGTTTTGTAGCGGTCACTCCGCCACCACCACCAGTGCAACAATAGCCTCCGGAGCCACCGAGGCGTAGATCAACCGTGCGAATGTCCGTGCAAGGGGGAGTCCGCATCAGCACTCCTCAACCATCTAGTGGCAGTCATTATCCGCCACTATACGAAGACCCACAGATGGGTGGGCCTTTGAACCCTGTTTCCAAGGTGCAGTCTGCGCCGGTTGCACCGCCACCAATGGGTTTTAACAACCCAATTCCTACATACGTCGGTTCAGCGGCGTACAACCCATTTGAGCAGCCGGCCCACACCAACTACAACTACGCTAATGTGGACCTGTACCAGGCAGCGTGGGATTACAATGCTCTCCATCCCGAGGGGCCCTTTGGAGTCCCATATCAAGCTGGATACCCACACTATGGGTACCCACCCTATGGGTATCAACAACCACCACCTCCTCAACCCCCACTGTTTCAGCAGCCCCCGCAGCCGCCAGTGATATCGCCACCGCAGCATTAGGAGATTCTCCAAAGGTTGAATCAGGTGCAGCAGGAAGTTCGGGAAGGGCGTAGGCAAAACCGAGGAATTTTCAAGGGTCTGGCAAGCTTAATCAAAGGGAAGAGCAAAAAGGATCATTAAATCCTTTATTTGTTTACTTGTATTTCTTTAATGTTTAATCAGTCCCTGCGTGGACATATGTTTCTGTATTCAGTCCCTGCGAGGACTTGTCTTTTTAATCAGCCCCTGGGTGGGCATGTCTTTCTGTTTAACCCCTGTGTGGGTATGTTAGGTTTGTTTAGCCCCTGTGTGGGCATGTTATTTCTTTAGAAGTCCCGTTTAGGGCAAATTTGTACTTCTTAAATTGTGGTGGAATGATTAAATTTAAATTTTCATTTTTAATTATATTCATAAACATAAAATATGGAATAAATGAAAAATAACATTCCTTTTATAAGATCTATCATTATAATAAAATGACAAAATCTAAAAAGGGACAAGACCTAGCCATGTGTCATCTAAGGACAGGGCCAAGATGGTAGCTCCCCAAATTTGATTCAAGTCCTTATTAACATCTCAATTTAGATTTGTTCTGCATTGAATATTAAAAAGAATCCTAAAGGTAAAACCTAGCCACATGTCATTCTAAATATGGCCAAGATGGTAAAACCTATTTAAAAGATTCAAATCTTGTTAACATCTGTAAACATGTTAACACTCCTGACAAAATGTGATTCGATAGAATCGCATAAGTCATTCTTAAATTGGATTATTCCAATTCCCTCCTTATTTATATAATCACCCATTAGGAATGAAGTGCCTACGGGCCATAATTACCGTCTTTTGAGACTAAAAACAATGGCGGTCCACGACTCCCTGTCAAGAAAAGGTAATGAACTTTGATTCAAGCCTTAATGCCTCGATTCTATAAAATCCTGGCTTATAAATTAAATCTGTCCATGTGACTTGACTTTTTATGCTATTATTATATTTTAAATATAACTAAGGATTACTATAATGAAAATCCAGAATGAAATTTCTTAACAAATTAACCAATATGGTTCTTTAATACCATGGTTAATAAATTAATAAGGTGTCAAATCTATTATATACCTCTAAGAAACTACTGTCATCCTTTTATGTAGCATTCAAACTACATGGCTGAGTCTGAAGAAGTCAACAGTTACCCAAAGGAAAATCAAGATGTCACCAGAATCAACATAACTGGTGCAGAACTGCAAGCATTGATTGATAATGTTGTTACCAAGGCCTTGGATAGGCAATTTAATGAATCTAGTGGTACTCAAAACATGACCCTATCTGAACCCCATTCTAAACCTAAGACTCACTCTGAAGCTCATAGTAAGCCACCTTCTAAACCTAAGGGGTCAAAGAAGGACGATGACGATCGTCACTCCTCAAATCAGCATAGTGTTCCGTCGAAGAAGATTGAGCTCAGACGAGAACCACGTGGTAAGTCCTGTACCTACAAATATTTCGTCTCCTGCAAGCCCAGAGATTTCACTGGGGAAAAAGGAGCTATCGACTGCATGACGTGGTTAGACGAGATGGACACCGTAGTTGACATTAGTGGTTGTGCCGATAGGGATGTGGTGAAGTATGTATCTCAGTCGTTTAAAGGAGAAGCACTAACCTGGTGGAGGTCACTAATCCAGGCTACTGGGAAGATTCCGCTGTACAATCTGTCATGGGAACAGTTTGTTGCACTCATCAAAGAAAATTACTGCCCTCCGCATGAGGTTGAGAAGATTGAGTCCGACTTCTTATCATTGGTGATGAAAAATCTATATTGTCAAGCTTACCTCACCAGTTTCAATACCCTGTCTCGACTAGTTCCGTATCTGGTAACACCGGAACCCAAGAGAATTGCTCGTTTCATCGGGGGTTTAGCCCTAGAGATCAAGGCCAGTGTCAAGGCATCACGACCTGCTACTTTTAGGTCAGCAGCTAACCTATCTTTATCCCTTACCATGGATGCGGTCAGGCAAAGATCGCACAAGAACTCGGAGGAAGGTAAGAGAAAACGGGAGGACGATAACTCACGACGGTCTGAGAAGAAGTTTAAGGGAAACACAGACCATAAGAGGAAGTGTGGGTCTAACAAGGGTAGTCAGCAAGCAGATGAAAAGCCAAAGTGCAAAACCTACCAGAAACGTCACTTCGGAAAATGCAGGTTTGAATCCAAGTCTCAGTTAAAACCATTTGCATGTGGGTTATGCAAATCCAAAGAGCACAAAATGATAGAGTGCAAGAATATAAAGGATGCTACGTGCTTCAACTGTAACGAGAAGGGGCACATCAAGTCCAACTGCCCTAAGTATGCCAAAAAGCCTGAAGAAGCCAAAAAGACCAATGCTAGGGTCTTTCGAATGGATGCACGAGAAGCCGTTCAGGATGATAATGTGATCACAGGTACCTTTCTCATCAATGATGTTTTTGCAAGGGTATTATTTGATTCGGGTATGGATAAGTCATTTGTAGATGATAAGTTTTGTAAGCTGTTAAATTTACCCGTTAGAACCCTAAGCATAAAGTATGAGGTTGAATTAGCTGATGGAACCATAGAAACCGCATCAACCGTGTTAGATAGATGTTTCATATCCATTAGGAACCACTCTTTTCCATTGTCCTTGCTTCCTTTGAAATTAGCTGGTTTTGACATAGTAATAGGCATGGATTGGTTATCTCATAACCAAGCCCAGATCTTGTGTAACAAGAAACAAGTGATGATCAAGACTCCGTATGGTGAACCACTTACCATACAGGGAGATACTCAGTATGGGTTGCCTAAGCAAGTGTCTGTGCTTAAGGCGTCAAGGTGTATGAAGAAAGGCTGCATCATTTATATGGCGCACGTGACCATTGATGAACCAAAACCCAGGGTTGAAGACATCCCTGTCATCTTTGAATATCCAGAAGTATTCCCTGAAGAACTAACTGGTTTACCCCCAGATAGGCAAGTGGAGTTCAGAATCGACATCATACCTGGAGCAGCACCTGTTGCAAGAGCACCTTACCGGTTAGCCCCAACTGAGATGAAGGAGTTGAGAACTCAGTTGGATGATTTGTTGGCGAAAGGATTTATTAGGCCTAGCTCATCTCCGTGGGGAGCACCAATCCTGTTTGTAAAGAAGAAAGATGGATCAATGCGGTTGTGCATTGATTATCGTGAGCTAAACAAGGTTACTATCAAGAATAGATATCCATTGCCCAGGATCAACGATATGTTCGATCAATTACAAGGGGCAAGTTACTTCTCTAAGATTGATTTAAGGTCAGGCTACCATCAACTGAAGGTTAAAGATGAAGATGTACACAAGATTGCATTTAGGACTCGCTATGGTCACTATGAGTTCTTAGTGATGCCTTTTGGGCTCACTAATGCACCAGCAGGGTTCATGGATCTCATGAATCGCGTTTGCAAACCCTACTTGGACAAGTTTGTCATTGTTTTCATTGATGACATTCTTATTTATTCAAAGAATCAAGCTGAACATGAGAAGCATCTCCGTTGTATTCTTAAACTTCTTCAAGAAGAAAAACTTTATGCCAAGTTTTCAAAGTGTGAATTTTGGCTTCGTGAAGTCCAGTTCCTTGGACATATGGTTAGTGAGCGTGGTATCCAGGTGGATCCCGCTAAAGTTGAAGCTGCCATGAATTGGCAAGAGCCAAAGACGCCCACAGAAATTTGTAGCTTTTTGGGTTTGGCAGGATACTATAGGCGATTTATTGAAAATTTCTCAAGGATTGTTGCACCCCTAACCTCACTAACCCGCAAGAATATCAAGTTTTATTGGGGTCCTAAGCAGCAAGAGTCTTTTGACATTCTTAAGCAGAAGTTGAGCAATGCACCTGTGCTGACATTGCCTGAAGGAATTGAAGAATTTGTGGTTTACTGTGACGCATCGCACACTGGCATGGGATGTGTGCTAATGCAGAAAGGTAAAGTTATTGCATACGCTTCTCGACAATTAAAAGTGCACGAGAAAAATTACACCACCCAAGATTTGGAGTTGGGTGCCGTAGTGTTTGCACTAAAACTTTGGAGGCATTATTTGTATGGTACCAAGTGTGTGATCTATTCTGATCACAAGAGCCTTCAACACTTGTTTAATCAGAAGGATCTAAACATGAGGCAGCGACGATGGATGGAGAAACTGAATGATTATGATTGTGAAATCCGATACCATCCAGGTAAGGCGAATGAGGTCGCCAATGTTTTAAGCAGAAAGGAAAGGGTTAAGCCCATAAGAATCAATGCCAAGAGCATCGAATTAAAGAGCAGTTTAAATGAAAGATTGTTAGCAGCTCAGAAGGAAGTCGTATTAGAAGCTAACTACCCAAATGAGAAGTTGGGAGTAACTGCTGAACAGTTATCATATGGCAAGGATGGAATCCTAAGATTGAATGGACGAATATGGGTTCCGATCTATGGAGGACTTCGGGATGTTATCCTCCAAGAAGCCCATAATTCTAAGTATTTCGTTCATCCTGGAAGTGACAAGATGACCAGGATTTGAAGGCAAATTATTGGTGGATAGGCTTGAAGAAGTCTATAGCTACTTATGTAGCCAAATGTTTGACGTGTGCACAAGTTAAGGCTGAGCACCAAAAGTCGTCAGGTTTGCTACAACAGCCTGAACTTCCCACCTGGAAGTGGGAAATGGTGACTATGGATTTTATCACCAAGTTGCCAAAGACGAAGAGAGGAAATGATACTATTTGGGTTATAGTGGATAGACTGACTAAGTCAGCCCATTTCTTACCTATTAAGGAAACACACAACTCAGATAAGTTAGCTCAGTTGTACGTAGACGAGATTGTATCTCTCCACAGAGTGCCAGTGTCTATCATTTCTGATAGGGATACAAGGTATACATCGCATTTCTGGAAAAGCTTTCAGCAATCCCTAGGCACTCGATTAAACTTCAGCACTGCATATCATCCTCAGACGGATGGTCAAAGTGAACGTACTATACAGACACTTGAGGATATGCTACGAGCTTGTGTTATTGACTTAGGAGGAAGTTGGGATAATCATCTTCCATTAATTGAATTTTCATACAACAATAGCTATCATTCCAGTATTCAAGCTGCACCTTTTGAAGCTTTGTATGGAAGGAAGTGCAGAACGCCTGTTTGTTGGGCAGAAGTTGGAGATGTCCAACTAACAGGACCTGATATAGTCCTGGAGACGACAGATAAGATTGTGCAGATACGAAGTCGTCTCAAAGCTGCCAGGGATAGGCAGAAAAGCTACGCAGATAAAAGGTGTAAACCTCTAAAATTTGAGGTTGGTGACAGAGTGTTGCTTAAAGTATCACCCTGAAAAGGAGTGATGCGGTTTGGTAAGAAAGGTAAGCTAAGCCCAAGGTATATAGGACCATTCGAGATCATCGAATGTGTCGGAACAGTGGCTTATAAGTTAAACTTGCCTGAAGAGCTCAGTAGTATTCATAATGTATTCCACATCTGCAATATGAAGAAATGTCTAGCCGATGAATCGCTAGTCATACCACACACGTATGTGCACATAGATGAGAGCTTGAAATTTGTTGAAAAACCTTTGTCGATCGAGGATCGACAGGTTAAGAAGCTTCGAAGGAAGCATGTGCCGATTGTAAAGGTTAAATGGGATGCCCGAAGAGGTCCCGAGTATACATGGGAGGTAGAGTCCACTATGAAAGTAAAATACGCTCATTTATTTCAGTAAATCTCGAGGTCGAGATTTCTTTTAAGGGGGTGAGGATGTAACACCTCGAAATTTTATGTCCAATAAAAGAAAGACACGTGTCATGTAAGGAAAACGTGTTATAAACCTGGATCAAGTTGAAAGATGTATGGTAGGATCTAAAACTGTCGACATGTTAATTAATACCTCTGAGCGACCCATTTATAAATTCCAAACCTTAATCTGTTTTATAAACATCTTATATTTAAATCCGGTTAATTCTGATAAATGCATAATTCAAACTTCAAAGATGGGATCCTATGTCAATGTATACGACAAATTTTCATTCATGATTTCTTTTTAAAGAATCCAAGACAATTCTAATGCATGGCAAGGTTGTCATAACATTTTAGACCTGATCAAGTGGTCCCAAACTGATATTAAAGACCCTAAATTCGTAATATCAAAGTTGCATGGCCAAATACTAGAGATTCTCAAATTTTTGTCTTCTGGTCAACGGTTACGGACGGCAAAGGGACCACCTTACGGTCCGTAAGGTGGCGGAGCTGGGCAGAGATAATATAAGAAAGCGGATACGGACCGCGAGGCTTAGGGCTTACGGTCCGCAAGGTTTGTAGCTGGGCAATGCAGTTGAAGGCGGTTAGGGACCGCATCGGTTTGGGCTTACGGTCCGTAAGAGGTGGATACGGACCGCAAAGGATATTGCTTACGGTCCATAAGGCTGTCGCTGGCAGTTAAAAATTGGCAGTTGCCTGTTATAGCCAGTTACACCGCCTTACTTGCATGGTTTTCGAAATACTGGAGCATGGCCAATAGTTTTTGCATGCATAGGGACACATGGGTTGATCAGGGAACTCTCATAGGCTTGTGTGTGATGATCTTGAGCAATGTGGGTTCCTATATAAAGGATTGTTGTTGCAACCATTTCACTTGCTCATTCAAACTCACTTCAAGGACTTCTCTGGAGCTTCTCTGGTCTTTCCTTAGGATCCATAATCGTGCTTAGGACTTTTGTAAGTGTCCTTAACCCTTCTAATTCAGTTTTACTTAGTTAATTAGCCTAAAGTCAAACCGACGTAATTAAGGTTTGACTTCGTGATTAATCACAAATTATCCAGTCAAATCTCAAATTGAAAGTACCTATAAGTTGGTAATTATGTGGGTAATAAACCCTCAGAAGGGAACCCTCTGATTCCCACTCTAACTAGGTCAATTGTCGGGTCAAACTTGATTATAAAAAGTCAACAGAAAGCTAATTTTCAAATAAATGCATAATTAACAATGTAGAATCTAACTAGGTCAATTGTCGGGTCAAACTTGATTATAAAAAGTCAACAGAAAGCTAATTTTCAAATAAATGCATAATTAACAATGTAGAAGTCATACAACCTATTTTATCACTAATATAACTTGGTAATTAATGTAAGAACATGTCTAAACATGTTCAACCTGACAATTTTCAGTTTAGGCTCGGTTAGGAACCGAAAGTCGCATAATTAGACTTTTTCTTTGACTTTCAGTTCTGACCCAAGGTAGCATGTTTTAGAAATGCCTTAGAGCTTTATTAGGACCATGTTACATGTTAGTATATCCCTCTGTGATTATACAACTTGGTTCATTAATTATCCGATTCATATGCATGTTTCCGTTATATGCCTAAATGTTGACCAATATGCCCTTTTTGACCTTAAAAGAAGAATTTTGAAAATGTGAGAGGACAATAATCTTTATTACTAATATATAAACATGTCCCTAAATTTTGACATCAGTTTGAGGTCTAGATTAAGAGTTATGCTCAATAGCGTAATTTGTTAAGATCTGATGCTCTCATGATTGTGTTAGTTTGTGGTGTTTGAACAAATCAAATGGATATGAGTAGTTTTAAGTGCAGTGGAAATGAATAACAAACTTTGTGAACACAATCAAAGGAGAAAATAGTTTGATAAACATTTGCTTTTCATAGAGTCGAAAGATTACAATCAAAGCAAAAGATTACAATGCAAGCTTACAAACTAAACTCCCCCTCAGCCTGATACTCCAGAGTTGGTTGCACAAGATGAAAGGATTGAATTGAGGAGAAGAACTCTCTCAAAACGAATCAAATATAACAGTACAGAGTACTGTCATATTTATAGGCAAACCAAACCACTGATGTACCTTAGCTGACGTCACCATGATAGTGACATCTAACAGCCTAACAACCTATAAACACTGTTCTATACAAAACTACTGATGTCTAACAGCTGATTGATAATAAAATACAAAACAAGTTTAACAATGTTCACGTTCCACTGTTGTAGCCTAAGTACTGATTGTTTGAACATCAGTGCTTTCTTCAAAAGGTGATCAGTCTTTGAATGAGCAGAGCTTGAGTCTTCAGCAGTACTTAAGAGACAGCAGTAAATAGAGCTCAGTGTTTGTCTTTTAGCAGTCTTTAGTTGTTTCATCAGTGTTTGGTTCATCAGTTGTTCTTCTGAGCAGTACTTAGAGTGTATCAGCAGATAGGTAACCACTATCAAGGGAAGAGCTTAGAGTAAACAGCTGCTTATTATGAATCCACTGTTGTGATCAGGTTTTGGCTTTACATTATATGTTCCTCTGGTAGGGTTCAATCCCAAAAATCTCCCCCTGGAACAGATAATGCCAAAACCTGTCATTATTCTGGATCTTTATTACTCATCAGAAGTTCCCTTGCTTTTCTTTTGAATTCTTCTTCAAATTCTTTGGAACTTGTGTCATCTTCATCCCGGCACAGTGTAAGTTCAAGGAGATCCTGCAAATCTTCAACACTAAGGCCTAGTGCTTCTTTCCTTGATATGTACTTCACTTCGCCATTGGATCTGACCAAGGTCAATACGTGGGTCTTTTGATCAGACATCCACTTTAGTACTTTCGAACCCAATGGGTTTCTTGGGAGAGATTTATTTGTCGATGAGCTTTGAGATATTGGCCTTGAGAAGACTTGCAGACTTTCAGACATTCTTTTGAAGGCCATTTCAATAACATTGTTAGCAGCATCTATGTCTTCTGCAATTTCTTGTTCTATCTGCTCCTGTCTCTTTTGTTGATCTTGCCCAATGTCTGAAACTTCTGAAGCAGATGGTGATGCAGGCTTTGTCAATACCTTCTTAAAAAGGTTTTGAAGTTTTTCCGAGTTCTCTTCTTTTAGACCCATTTTCATGATGGTTTCTTTGAAGTACTCAACTTCTTTTTCTTTTACCTCTTCACTGGTTAGCTGTTTTCCTTCTTCTTGGTTTGTCACAAGAGTAGTCCGGAATAGTGTTTTGAGGTTTTCTATCTGCTGTTCAAGCTTCATCATTTATTCACGCTTCTTTGAAGTGCTTGATACAGTTATCTTCCTTTTCTTCAGCCTTTCATAGGCTTCATTCGTTTGCTGCTTTGACCATTTTGATATGGCAGTTGCAGTGTCCACTTTTGCATCTACCAGCTCCTTTTTCTTTCCTTTGTACTCAGCAGTGAGGTCAGCAATGAGCTTTTTGTATTTGCTCCAGTTTGGAGCATTTTTCCTTTTTGTAGGATCATTCTTGATTCTTTGAATCCTTTCTGCCTCATGCTTTAAGGCAACTAATGGCCATTCTTTAAATTGTTGTTCTTCAGCATGATAGAATTTCTCTTTAATGATGTAGGCTAGATATTGTTCTCTTAACCTTTTCTTTTGATCAGCCTTTTCTTTGAGTAGCTCTTGTGCAAACTCTTCTATCTGCTTTACTTTTGTGAAGTAGAACTCCAGTCTTTTAGCAATGCCTTCGTTACTCAGACCTTCACTTTCACTGTCAACCTTAGCTTTCACTTTAGCTTGACTTGCCTTGATCTTGAGATAATCATCCATATCTTCTGGTGCCATGTAGCCTATGAGTGAGGAGAATCTTCTTTTTGAAGGATCCTCTTCTGTATAGAATTGCCTCATCTCATTTTTGATAGCTTCAAGTTCCAGTGGATATTTTGCAGCATTTGGATCATGTATCCCTTCATCGGCAGAGATTGGCTTTCTTTTTCTACTAAAGAGCTTTGGTTGTGGTATAGGAAAGGTTAGAGCAGTGGTGGATAGTTGACTAACAACTGTTGAAACAACTGGTGTCTCAGCTGCTGTTGTCATTACAACTACTGATGTATCAGCAGATGTCTTCAGCTTTTGAGCAGGGGTTGGAAGAGGTGAAGTAGTTTTTGATGGTGGTGATGACTCATTATCAGGGGTGAAAATCCTTCTCCTTTTTAATGTAGGAGAGGCTGATGATGTCATTGGTGGATCAGTGGTTTGAGATGTGATGGCAGTGGTTTGTGTTGAAGGTGTGTGTGTTGATGAAATGGCAGCTGTTTGGCTACTGACAGTAGTTTTTGTAACTACTGATGTATCAGCTGTTTGAATTGAAGTGGAAGATTTTGAGGTTTGAGGTGGTTTGGATGGCTGTTTTGCTTGTTCTGGTACAACATACAGACCATCTTCAATTCCCTTTTTCTTCATCTTCTTGACATTCTCCCCCTTTTTGGCATTATCTGCCAGGGGGTTATCCATAAACAGGATAGTGGAGGGAACCTTTTCACCATGGGCAGTCTTTTGAATGCTGGCCTTTATAGCCTTGATATCTGCTTGAGTATCTTTGAATCTTGACTCCACCATATTTGTCAACATTTTTACATGTGTTTCATGCTGCTGATCAGCCATCTGCTTTTGGTTTTCAAGTAGGGGTTGAAAGATATTCCAGAGCTCATTTGCAGCATATGCTTGTGGTGGAGCAAGTGCTTGAGGTGGAACAGCAGTGGCTTGTGCTTTTTGAGCTTTTAAAATTTCTTGCACCATATCTTTAATTTCAACAACTGAATCTTCAAGTTTTTCAACTTTTTCCGTCAATTTCTGATATTTTGAATCATCACCTACATTTATAGGATCATCTGAGTCCCCACCAGTGGTGGTTGTATCAATGTGTGACTTAGGAACAGAGTCTCAAAAATCATCCATTGATGCCCCTTGTTCTTGGTACTGGGGACTTCTTTCTTCAGCACTTGATAGACCTTTGATGGTACCAGTGGTTGAAATCAACTCACTGGTGGTTACCGATGGTGCTATTGAAGAAATTGCCTTCAAGGGAGTCTTATTAATGAAACAACTGTCCAACTGAAGATCTGTTGATCCATCAGATGTAGTTGCTGCTCCACTTGAACTACCACCAAGAGTTACTTGTAACTCAGGGGGTGTAACCTCCTCAATTGTTGCTGGGATAGCAGGAGTAGTAGCATCAGACCCAGTCACTTGTGGGGGTATACTCTCAGTGATAGGTGATAGAGAGGAACTGGTTTGTGTCTGAGCTATAGCAGCTGCATGCAACAAAGGTAGCATGGATTGTGGCATTATGATTGGTGAGGGTATAGGTGTTGAGAGAGACATGTCCTTGGGATCAGGACTGTGGAAGATGAATCCAAGTGGATCCAGAGCTTCATAATTTGGTGTCCCTGTGATTACAACCTGATCCTTTTGTGAGGATGCAGGAGGAGTTTTAGGCATAGGTTGAGATCTTTCTTCCAACTGCTGTGAGGAAGTAGCAGCAGTGGTTTGTAGTGACATTTGTGTTGTCACAGGCAGTTGCTCTGGGATCTCATCTTCCAGAGTTTCCTTTTTCTTGGGTTTGGTGGGTTTTCTGGATGGTTTTCTTTTGGTCTTTTTGGTAATTTCAGGTGTGGGTTTCAAAGCAGTGGTAGTGCTGCCATGATCACCTGGAGCAGTGGGCTCAGCAGCTGATACCTGAGGAGCAGTTGTAACCGCTAAAATCTGCTCAGGTACCCCTGCTTTTGTTTTTATTGGTGCCATCATTCTGGAAAATGTTTCTTTTGTTAAGCCTTTTATTTGAAAGTAGGCACCTTGTTTAAGCAGATCTTCAGTTTCTTTTTCAAATTTTTGTTTGAAATAATAACTTAAAAATCTTGGAAACAGCAAAAATGCTTTACTTTCAACGTTTTTCACCATGTCATTAAAGATCTCCTGGGAATAATTGTAGTCTTTATTATTCAAAATAGCGTAACCCAGACATTGAATTTTTAATGGTATTTCGTTGAATGCTGTTGTTTTATTAGAAACACAACTCAAAAGTGTGTGAAACAAAAATCTGGGTGCAGATGGGAAATAACCCTTTTGTAGGGTATCTACCTTAGATTGTTCTGCATAACCCCTTTTCAAAAAATCAGCTTTTAACTCGTTTTTGTCAAAAGAAGTTTTACCATTCTGATCATCGAGTTTGAAGACTTCTGATATTGACTGCGGTGTGATTTTGATCGCCTTATCCTGTATCGACGAGTTAATGGCTACGACTTTATCGTCTTGTTTTTCAAGTGTCGTCTTTTTCCAAAACTCGTTCTGGGTTTGTAGATAGATGGGAGAATCTGCCGTTAACAAAGTTTTGTACTTTGATGCAGATAAGGTATCAATGATGGAGTCGAAAGTGTGGTTATCGGTAGGTTTTATGAGCAAACCCAGATAATTATGAGGAGATTTGTATGGTATCTCATTGGATTCTTTGGTCGTTTGAGCGACCTCTTTTGAAGGTGATGTTGATTTTGGTTGTGATTTTGATTTTGACTTTGATTTTGTCATTTTTGCGGAGAAGAGCGAAGAATGATTTTGAAGATTTTGAGAAGAAGGGTTGGAAACTGCTTTGAGAAGAGAATTTTGGAATTCAATTCGACAGTGTAAAACCCTGTTTGGGGTTTAGGGCAGGGTTTTATTTAGGGGAAAAAATGATCGCTGATGTGGCAGCGGTTATTATGATCTGAAGGCTAAAAACTGACCACGTGTCAAACACTGATGAAATGGATGAAGGATGGAAAACAGTTGTTTTAAGAGCCACTGACGTTTCAAGCATCAGTGGTTACAACGGTAAAAATTATGAACAGTGGATGATTTTTACTATCAGTGGATAGCATATCAGTGGATAGGACACTGATTGTGAATATCAGTGCTTGTCAAGATAATGAAGGATCAGAGGCTAACTTTCAGCAGTGGACAGTATTTAGAGATCAGACGTTGGAACAAAACAGTGGTTAGGGTAAATGGTACAGATTTGAAGGACAGGTATTCCAGCAACAGTTTTGAGAATTTTCATTCAAGGTTTTGCCACATGTCCATTTTGAAGAACAGTGGTTTAGTACCCCAGATGATGAGAACTTTTTGCTAAGGCACCTCATTTTCGTCTAATATTCAATTAAAACATGAGTACCCTAGTAATTCAAGCACAGTTAGCAATCAACCTTTAATAAGAAATTTGGAGCAAACCTGAGTATGACATGATCTTGAACATGTACCATTCCCTTTTGACCCATTCATGAGGACAATAATACCAACAAAAATAAGGTACTATGTCCTGACAGGTAATTGAAACTAATGCCAACAAAAACAAACAAAAGTTCAAAATATATTACTCCAAAAAAAATGAATAATATATCCTGATTATTCGAGAAAATCCTTTATAAAAAAAAATCTTGAAGAATTATCTGAGAACAGCATCAAAAAGGATCTGGTAAACTTTCAATAGAAAACATAATCATATCATTCTCAAGTTTTATTAAAATGGTCAGTGGTTTGACTGCCGTGGTAGAATATTTTGAAAACATTTTGACCACTGTTTGGTACCATTTTCTTTGTCAGTTGTTTGCAAACATGAGGACACATGGACACATGAGTTTTGGAGATCCTGTTGTAGATCTAGTTACTATGTGATGATTTTAAAAATTTGTCTAGTCCTTTTGTAAGTTCAATCATTGGAAACACTAATGTCACTTGAACTTTCTTGAACCAATGATCACAAACAGTTGCTTAATGACCATTATTACCCCAAGCTTTGACTCTTAAGTGTTTTAAGTTTATACCCTTTTCTTCTGAATTCAAAAGTTTTGAGATAAACACACTTCAGAGTTTTTGTGAATATTAGTCCGAAATCATTTTGCAGCAATGTTTTGAGAGACTTGGTCATGTTTGCACAACTTTTTCAACGAATCTCACACTACATATGATACGGACTATGTTGACCCCTGATTTTCTTAATGTATTATTAACAAAGTTGATTTGTTCCTTTTGAGGATCTCAACTTGTTTCCAACACATAAGATCTGAATGACTAAAGTTTTAATTTCCCTCTTTTTGTGTTAACAAAACAACAATGTTTTTATGAACATAGGTTTTGTTAATATGAGGTTTGCACTTTAGTATTTAATGAAAACATCACATATTACACATCAACAATTGAAATCAATTTAGAAAACAGGAAATAATCTCATAGTTTACTCAAACATAATTATTCAGATCTGGAAACCATGAGTGTCTTGTGCATGAATTCACCTGTTGTGTGAAATTTGTGTGTCATATGACATCTTGGTTGATATACAGAGTTTTTTTAATATCCATTTTGAACATGATATACTCGATACTCTGTTTTTCAACAAAATGCAACCAACCTTAGTATCAATGAATTTTTGAGCCGAACTGTTATGTCAAATTGATTGTTAGATCGAATTTGACTGTCCAAGCTCTGATACCAATTGTTAAGATCTGATGCTCTCATGATTGTGTTAGTTTGTGGTGTTTGAACAAATCAAATGGATATGAGTAGTTTTAAGTGCAGCGGAAATGAATAACAAACTTTGTGAACACAATCAAAGGAGAAAATAGTTTGATAAACATTTACTTTTCATAGAGTCGAAAGATTACAATCAAAGCAAAAGATTACAATGCAAGCTTACAAACTAAACTCCCCCTCAGTCTGATACTCCAGAGTTGGTTGCACAAGATGAAAGGATTGAATTAAGGAGAAGAACTCTCTCAAAACGAATCAAATATAACAGTACAGAGTACTGTCATATTTATAGGCAAACCAAACCACTGATGTACCTCAGCTGATGTCACCATGATAGTGACATCTAACAGCCTAACAACCTATAAACACTGTTCTATACAAAACTACTGATGTCTAACAACTGATTGATAATAAAATACAAAACAAGTTTAACACTGTTCACGTTCCACTGTTGTAGCCTAAGTACTGATTGTTTGAACATCAGTACTTTCTTCAAAAGGTGATCAGTCTTTGAATGAGCAGAGCTTGAGTCTTCAGCAGTACTTAAGAGACAGCAGTAAATAGAGCTCAGTGTTTGTATTTTAGCAGTCTTTAGTTGTTTCATCAGTGTTTGGTTCATCAGTTGTTCTTCTGAGCAGTACTTAGAGTGTATCAGCAGATAGGTAACCACTGTCAAGGGAAGAGCTTAGAGTAAACAGCTGCTTATTGTGAATCCACTGTTGTGATCAGGTTTTGGCTTTACATTATCTGTTCCTCTGGTAGAGTTCAATCCCAACATAATTAGAAAGCTTTTTTATTAATTAAACGGCGTAATTAGCATAGAGCCTATCTAAACCCAATTTTTTGATACCAAAATTTTTACCTACTGATGTAAAATAATATTTTGGGATTTTTGAAGATTTTTATTATTTTTAATAAGCTGAGCATAACATAGGGTTCTAGCCTTAATACGGTAATTGTCGGTTTTGCCCTTTTTGCCTATAAAATGAGTTTTACAAAACATTTTGACACCCAACCTTTTTATACTGATTTGATATGATAAATAAAACATTTTAAGCTTTTTGGAATGATAAAAATATCAGCTTTTCATATAAAACCCGGAAATCGCTTAAAATCGCCTTTTTACGCGTTTTTAACGCATAGTATAAGTTAAAACTATTTTTAACATATAAGGTTTGATACCTACAGATGTTTTAAGTAAATTTATATATTTTAACAGTAAAGAAATGTTTTTTTTAACCCAGATTCCTTATTTTGACCTTTAAAGCCTATGTGAAATTACCAAAATGCCCCTACGGTGCATAGTTTGATTATAAAAGGTAAATTTCACATATATGCCATAACCTACTATTATAATTTATAAAAATAAGTATTTTTACAGATTATATCTGACCTGAAACTCATATTTATATTTAAACTCTTTTATAAGCATTAAAATGACCAAAATGACCCTACGGGGCATAGTTTGAGTTTAAATTCGTTTTGGGCATAATGGAAGGTATCTTACTTATATCACAACATATTTAAGGCATATTGACTTAGGAAACCTGTTCATGAATCATTTGGTTACCCGTTACACACTTTTCACGTTCGGGTCGGTTTATGTAACTAGTTTGCATAAATTAGCCAAAACGGGTCAAACCTTATCATTTTTATCTCAAAATCCAGAATGTGGTTAGTTTACTCATATTATACAAGTATACAAACTTTTCGGTTCTAAACCAGACTCTAATCCGGTCATCGCTTAATCGTGCGCTTTGAACCGTATATCTCCTTCAAAACTAACCGGTCTAAGCTTAGACTTATTTAAGACCCGTTAGGAATCTTATAGGTCATTAAAACCTTTGTTCCAGATTAGGAGCCCGGTAAAAGCTACGTGCACTTGCTGTTTGTGAGATTATACTTGCTCAGGTAAATACTTTTAATTTATTTTCCCTATACGGGCTTGGGATACGGTATTATAATAATACCGCTTGGTCGGGTATGTAGTTGTTTAAATCGGATTGTGATTAATATATTTACATAACCCATTTTATTCTGTATTATTTGGTGTATGGCCTTTGGGGGTTAAATGACCATGTCCCGGATATCCTTGGCATCATTCAAAGAAATGGCCACAACCTAAGCACGGGGTGTAGGCATACACCTGACAGTTGCATATGTAAAAACTGGTAATCCACTTAAAGGAATCAACCTTGTGGGCATTATACCTGTGGCGTGTCAATTAATCTTAACCGGCTCTTCTAACCGGTACTAATGGACGACAAATAAGTAAAACTGTATACAAGATTATTTTCAAAATAATTGTCCCAAGTTATAAAAGATATTTTGTGCCTTGTGCATTCAAATCAATTTTTCTTAAATGCTTTCAAAATGAGTCAGTTAATTGTATTTACCAGTGTAAACTGACGTATTTTCCAAAAAGGCTAAGTGCAGGTACTAGACGAAATAGGCTGGCTACTCCTGGCATCATTAATCAAGTCTTGCAAGCTCTAGATGTTAAAGTCTGTTGAACAATAATCTTTTTACCTTTCGATCCGCCTGTGGATCCATTACAGTCCGTTGTGATACTTTGATATTACTATTTATTCGGTTTGTAATGTGATTCATCTTTTGCTTCCGCTGTGCATTTTAAATTGTGTTGTTTGACTATGATGATATCAACTACATCACGATACTCCCCACCGGGCCCACCGGTAATACGTGGAAATACCGGGGTGTGACATGTCATCCATATTTTGGAGGGTTTGGTTTGTATATCCCATCTTTGATGAGATATAGAACACAAAGCCTCGTGAAGCTTATCTTTCGTTAAAACCAGTCCTTTGATGGAACTTTAAAACTTATGTTGGGTTGTAATCTTAACTTAATACTTATGTTGGTTGGAAACTTGAACAACTGATGTTTTGTAATGTTTAAACTTATGTATGGATGAACATCGCTTAAATTTTAATGCATGTAGTTGTTTGTTATGATCAAATGCAATGAAAAACTGATCAAGTCACACACATACGCCTTCGCAAAAGACAGGGTGTGACGGGTTGGTATCAGAGCTTCGATTGTAGTGAACTAGGATTCCTTCTCGAGTCTAGACTACAATCACTAGGATTCTCTCACGAAAATATTTTTACAACCAACAAAATATTTTTCATTGCATTTATGAAAATGCAAAGATCCATGGAACAAACATTTTTCAAAGGAAAGAAAAACAAGCTAGGACATTAGTTGATGGTATAGTCAATATGGGGTAGACTTGTCGAACTAGAAATGACCCACGTAGGAACAACGTGAATACATGTGATATGTTGCGCTTATTTGCCTGTATATACTAAGTTATATTACTATTCATTGATATATATGCATATATGTGCCCGAATTATTCTGACAGGATACCATGTCATCTTTTGAGAGCAGCGGTCTGTCTGACGAGCATAATCCCATGGCTATTGTTTCCGACAACGAGATTGCCCCAGCTCCTGAGATCTTCACTTCCGACTCGGAGACCGATCCCGAGCTTATGTCTGATGACGACGACCTTGATGATTTCCAGCTTTTTGCTTTACCCGACTTTGGTGACGACATTCCTTTCGTTGATGACGTTCTAGCTTTTCCTTTACCTATTCACAATCAGCTCATCATTGGACATCCCGATGGCAAGCATCTTGTCGAGCCCATTCCGATCCACGTTGTTCCCCTCGCTACCATCCCTGCTGAGGATTGGCCTTTTGTTGTTGACTTGGACGATGATATCGATGTTCCTGTGATTGAGGTAGATCACACTGACGACCGACCTGGGTGATGGTGAGGTATTCGATATCACCATCCTAGATGTAGCATCACCTTTTGTATCTGTCGTTGAAATCTCTTCTGATTCAGACCCTGATTCTATTGCCGACTCTTTTGAGTCCATGACCTCTTCAGCCCTTCTAGCTGCTGGACTAAGGGCTTATCCCACTGATGATGATGATGATGATGATGATGATGCTATGTCCGCTGCACCATCCTCTCCTATTCACGTTCCTACACCTACTCATACACCTCCTCACACTCCTACTCACGTTGCCAATGACAGCTCTTCACGTCCACCTGTTCCGGCGGACCATTCTAGTGGTGCACGTAGTATCCATTATGCTTCAGCTTTTCCGCATACACCTCCTACTCACGGGGGAGAGCCTTCTGGCCATCCACATATACCCCCACCTGAGTTGAGTCCATGCGTTCAGTCGCCCCGATTGTTCCCTCCGTACTCTATGCCATTATCTGATCCATACCATCCTTCCCATCACACTGGATACACTAGAGATGATCTCCTTTTATCGCTCCAGCTTCAATTTGAGATCCTGTGTCGTAGGGTCTACAAGTTGGAGAATGAGGAAGATGCCAGACGACCTCCACCACCTGCGTATCCCCCACCAGTCATTCCACCACCACCATCATCCCCTTCACTAGTGTCTCCATCACCTGTTCATGTTCCTGTTGAGGGTCACGCTGCTCGATTTCTGACTGTAGAGCAGCAGGTCAGTTTCTTGATTCGTCGAGTTCACAAGCTCGAGGATGAGCTGGCACATCTTCGCAGCTTGATCTTTCCTACTCCTCCACCACCTCCAACACACTAGGCCCTTTGTTTTGCTGGTACCTTTTGAAGTGGGTTTGTGACTCACGACACCCACTAGCATGTGTATATGAAGACCAGGATCGAGATAAAGACAACTAAAGACCTAAAAAGACAAGTGTAGAAGAAAAATAGTTACTACTTTTGTATTATGAAAACTTGTATGACCGAGGTGATGTAACCTCGACTCTATTTCGTTTTTCTTCTACCAAAAACAATGTATCAAGTTGTCGAACATATATGAAAGCTCAGTGGTTGTTTTCTTTATTATACATTGTTGATTATGTGTGCATGTGTTACTTATGTGATTGTTTGTTGGATGATATGATGATCATTTATGTTATATATATATATATATATATTATATATATATATACATATGTAACTCATAGACATTATTAGGTGAATGTTGTCTAACCTACCCAATACTTCTTGCTAGAAGAAAATGTTGCCCAGACGTAACACAAACACCAATTCGTTACCAAGAACTGAGGCTGAACTTAGCGAGCGCATATCTCTAGCTATAGCACAGCATGAAGCCCTCCGCTCTAAACAAAGCGTTGGCACTTCAGGAAACAATCATCCAACTGGTAATGTTAAGTCACCTAAGACACATTACAAATCTTTTGGGTATTTCCATTCGTGTTTTTCCAATGCTTACTCGTAATTTGTTGTTGCACATGTTACAGGCTGCACCTACAAACAATTCCTAGACTGTAAGCCCTTGAACTTTGATGGCACATGAGGTGCCATTACATTCATTCGATGGGTTGAAAATACTGACTCAGTTCTGAGGATGAGTAAATGTTTGCCTGAGTAGAGGGTTACCTATATCTTGGGGTTGTTTATGGATGGTGCACTCTCTTGGTGGAACCTTCAAGTTCAAACCAAGGGTGAAGCTGCTGCTTAGGCGATGAGCTGGGACGAGCTCAAAGAGTTGATGCAAAAGAAATACTGCTCGAGAGCCAAAATCCAGAAGCTTGAAACTGAGTTCTAGAACTTAAAAATGGATGGGCCAAAGATTGTTGAGTACATCCAATGCTTTCATGATTTATCTTGGGTTGTTCCCTATTTGGTTAAGCCTGAGTTCAAGAGGATTGAGCGATTCACTTGGGGTCTTGCTCCTCAGATCCTGAGCATGGTTACTGCCTCAAAACCTCCGACCATTTCAGAGGCGATTGACTTGAGTGTCACGCTCGCTAAAGAGGCACTTCGTATGGGAATATTTTTGAAAGCCAAGACAAACAAGAAGGAGACTCACGTGGAGTCTTAGGGCGACAACAAAAGAAAGTTTTCAAACCTAAATAAAGGCACCCAGGCAAGTCATGACAACTCAAATGCAAACAAACAAAGGGAAGCAAACCCGCCTCGTGGCACGAAAGCTTTTGGAGCCACCAATGAGGCCAGTGGTAAGGGTTATTTGGGGACTAAGCCGAAATGTGATAGATGCAAGTTTCACCATGAAGGTCGATGCCCGAGACCTAAGTGTGACAGATGTTGAAAAGAGGGGCACAACAAGGAAACCTGTTGGGCAAGATATCCCAACTGAGGAGGGAATGATACCTACCACCAAGGTGGTAACAACAATCAGGGTGGAAATCACAACAACAATCAGGGAGGGAATAACAACAACAACAACAACAATAACAACAACAACAACCAAGGTGGAAACGGTAATGGTCGAGACCAAGGTTGCTTCAACTGTGGAGACATGGGGCACTTTAGAAAGGATTGCCCTAAGGAGAATCAAGCACGAGGAAGAGTCTTCACGATTGGAGCTCGTGAAGCGCGCCAGGACTCGAATGTTGTGACGGGTACGTTCCCTGTTAACCAACACTACGCGTCCATTTTGATTGATACTGGCGCCGACTTTAGTTTTATATCTATAGAATTTAAGAACCTACTTGGTATAGAAGCAAGTAAGCTAGACACCCCCTATTTTATAGAGTTAGCAAATGGGAAATTAGTCGAAGTGGATGAAGTTATTAAGGGTTTCACACTTAAACTTGGAGAGCGGGAATTTTCTATCGATCTTCTGCCAGTTGGTTTAGGCAGCTTTGATGTGGTTATCGGAATGGATTGGTTGTCCGACAACAGAGTGGAAGTAGTTTGTAATGAGAAGGCCATTCGCAATCCCGTTTCCAAATGGAGAAACACTCGTAGTCCATGGGGAGAAACATGAGACGCCCCTATGAGTCATTAATTGTATGAAGGCGCAGAAGTGTCCCCGAAAAGGCTGCTTAGCTTTCCTCGCACACGTCATTGACAAGGAGACCCAGGAGCCAAAGCTAGAAGACATTCCTGTTGTGAAGGAATTCCCAGAAGTCTTTCCCGAAGACTGGCCTGGGCTATCTTCGTAGCGACAAGTGGAGTTTTGGATAGACCTAGTGCCAGGAGCGGCACCAGTGGCAAAGGCGCCATACCGACTAGCTCCATCAGAGATGCAAGAGCTTTTGACACAACTGCCAAAGCTGCTAGACAAGGGATTTATCAGGCCAAGCTTCTCACCTTGGGAACTCCAGTATTGTTTGTTAAGAAGAAGGACTGCAGTCTACGTATATTCATTGACTACAGGGAGTTGAATAAGCTAACCATCAAGAATCGGTATCCCTTGCCGAGGATTGATGACTTGTTCGACCAATTGCAAGGTTCAAGCTACTACTCCAAGATCGACTTGAGATCGGGATATCATCAATTGAGGATACAAGAAGAAAGCATTCCTAAAACGGCTTTTAGGACTCGCTATGGGCATTATAAGTTCCTTGTCATGCCATTTGGCTTAACAAACGCACCGGCAGTATTCATGCATCTCATGAATCGGGTGTGTAAGCCGTATCTGGATAAGTTCGTGATTGTGTTTATTGATGACATCCTCATATACTCGCGGACCAAGGAGGAACACGAGCAACACCTACGAGCTATCTTGGAACTTTTAAAGAAGGAACAGTTGTATGCGAAACTATCAAAGTGGGAATTTTCGATACGCGAGGTGCAATTCCTAGGTCATGTGGTGAATGAGAATGGAATTCATGTCGACCCTGCCAAGATTGAGGCGATCAAAAACTGGGAAGCCCCAAAGACGCCAACCGAGATACGACAATTTCTGGGGTTAGCGGGTTACTACAGGTGATTCATAGAGAACTTTTCGAAGATTGCTCAACCTTTAACAACCTTAACCCAGAAGGACAAGAGATTTGATTGGAGCGAAGAACAGGAAACAACTTTTTAATGTTGAAGGATAAACTCTGCAATACACCTATCTTGTCTTTACCTGATGGTACTGATGGTTTCGTGGTTTACTGTGATGCGTCTCGACAAGGTCTTGGTTGCGTGTTGATGCAACGGGACAAAGTCATTGCGTACGTGTCCCGACAGTTGAAGGTGCATGAGAAGAACTATACCACGCACGACCTTGAGCTAGGTGCTGTGATATTCGCGTTGAAGATTTAACGTCATTACTTATATGGTACTCGTTGCACGATCTTTACCGATCATAAGAGTTTGCAGCACATATTCGGCCAGAAAGACTTAAACATGAGACAGCGAAGATGGGTCGAGCTATTGAATGATTACGATTGTGAGATAAAGTATCACCCGGGCAAGGAGAACGTTATAGCGGACGCCTTGAGCCGCAAGGAGAGCGCAAAACCTCTAAGGGTGCGAGCCTTAGAGATGACCATACAAACTGATCTCACTACTCGGATTCGTGAAGCTCAGCAGGAAGCGCTTAAGCCAGATAATCTACAAGCTGAATCATTGTGAGGAATGAAAGCGCAATTGTTGCCAAAGGAAGATGGAACATTGTACTTCATGGAGCGAATTTGGGTTTCATTCTTCGGCGGTCTACACACACTTATTTTGGATGAAGCGCATAAGTCAAGGTACTCTATACATCCTGGATCCGACAAGATGTACCAAGACTTGAAGGACTTTTATTGGTGGCCCAAGATGAAAGCCGATATCGCTACATATGTGGGTAACTATCTTACTTGTGCCAAAGTTAAGGCGGAATACCAGACGCCATTAGGGCTGTTGCAACAACCTGAGATTCCCGTGTGGAAGTGGGAACAGATATCGATGGATTTCATTACCAAGCTACCGAGAACCCAAAGGGGTCACGATATGATTTGGGTAATTGTTGATTGACTCACAAAGACCGCGCATTTCCTACCGATCAGCGAGAAAGATAACATTAAGAAGTTGGCAGAAATATATCTCAAGGAGATTGTGGCACGTCATGGAGTGTCTGTTTCCATCATATCCGACCGAGATGGTCATTTTGTGTCAAGGATTTGGCAAACGTTTCAGAAGGCATTTGGATCTCAGTTGAATCTTAGTACTGCCTTTCACCCTCAGACTGACGGCCAGAGTGAACGGAAGAATACAAACTTTCGAAAACATGCTACGAGCTTATGTAATGGACTTTGGTGGGAGTTGGGGTACTCACTTGCCTTTAGTGGAGTTTTCCTACAATAATAGCTATCACACCAGCATTCAGGCCGCCTCGTTTGAAGCTTTATATGGATGAAAGTGTCAGTCCGCGTTGTATTGGGCGGAGACCGGAGATAAACAACTTATCAGTCCAGAGTTGGTTCAGGAAACCACAGACAAGAATGCTCAGATACGTGATCGTCTCAAGTCAGCTCGTGATAGACAGAAGAACTACGCCGACAAGCGATGAAAACCATTAGAATTTGAGGTTGGAGATATGGTCTTGTTGAAAGTCTCACATTGGAAAGGCATAGTGCGGTTTGGAAAATGTGGAAAGTTGAACTCGCGTTACATTGGGTCTTTCGAAATTCTGGAAAGGATCAGAACCGTTGCATACAAACTGAAGTTCCAGAAGAACTTAGCAGTGTCCACGACACATTTCACGTGTCTAATCTCAAGAAGAGTCCTACACAGGAAACAGTAGTCATCCCGACCGATGAGATTCACGTAAACGACAAACTCCAATTTACCGAAGAACCTGTGGAGGTTACGGACTGGAAGGTCCACAAAACACTGAGAAGTCGTATAAAACTTCTCAAAGTTCGTTGGAACTCACGTCACGGCCTAGAATTTACGTGGGAACATGAAGACCAGATCAAGTCTAAGTATCCACATCTGTTTCACAACTCCCCTGCAATCAATAACGCAGCTTGAATTTTGGGACGAAATTCTTTTAACGGGGGGAGAATGTGACAACTGGCATTTTTCATGTAGTTCCGTACGATGTGAATAGTAATTTGTAATATATGGTTGTGCATGTTGAACTTATGATATGAATGGTTTCATGTTATTTTCAAAAGACTCACAAATACATTACATGATGCATGCCACTTATTATTGTTAAATGCAACTCGAAACAGTTCAATTAGTGAATAGACGAAACTAGCACACTTATTAGATAAACTAGTAGTACTGACAGGAGTTCAGTACTCAGACAGACATCATGTTAGGACACAGATTGAGTCCCAGAACCACAATTTATACTAGAACTCTATGTAGGAAAGTAAGGACTATGAAACTACCTTCCGAGTGACGAATGAACACTAAAAAGTACCTGAAACACACTTTAAATGCAAAATTCTGCATAGATTAGCAAAAATCAGCAAACAAACATCCAAATACAATGCAGAAATAAGGTTTAGATGTCCAGAATAACTTGTAAAGTGTCGGGAATGAAAACTGTCATAAAAAGTACCTCATAACTCACAAAACTGCGCAATTTAGCACCTTAACGAACCGACAACCGAACGAATAACCGGACACTACCCGAAACACCAAAAATAAACTAGAAGCATTGTTTTAATGTCATAAGACTAGTTGCTATCAACAAACACCTTATTACACATCAAAATCCCTAAATACCATTAAACCCCTTACTAAACACTTAAATCCTAACTAGAATATCTAACTAACAATTAAAATCAAACCAATACCCCCCCCCCCTTTAGTGGATGGTCAACATTAGGGCCCCACAAACCCTCATGTTGTTCCCTAACAAGATTTACGAAATGGTGGACAATAGAATGGTATGATGGAAGATGAAATTGTAAGTGTTACAAAACTAACCTTATCCCCAACACTTTCTTATCATTCACTTCATCAAATTTCAAACACAAAACTCCATCTTCCACCTCCAAACTCACGGCCACAGACCTCCACTCTCACATCCATTTTTCAAGTCCATTTCAAGTTAAGCCAAGCATATTCTAAGGTGAATCAAGGCTAGTTAAGAAGGTTGCAAGCAAAACGAGTTGAAGGACCACTTTCTCATCATCTTCATCATCTTGTTCATCCCTAGCCATTGTGCTAGTAGTAAGTGTTCTTGATCACATTTTTACCTCTTGTTTTAGTGGTTAAAGAGTATATGTAACTAAAAATCTAAAGATCACACTAAATCAAGAAGATGAACATAAGAATAAAACTCAAAATCTCAATAATATAAGTTGTTTAATGTATGCGATGAACTTGTTTGTTGATTTCTTGAGTGTATGGTGTTAGACACCACATAAAAGCTTGCTAGATGATGATTTAAAACATAATCTAGCAAGTATGAGGTTAGATCTTGATAGATCCATGTTAAGCTCACATTATGTGAAGTATGAACTTGTAAAGTTAGCTTGTTTTTTAGATGAAAATGGTTCTTACAAGTTGTAGATGTTTAAAATGAAGGATTTGAAGAATCAAAGTTTCAAGAAAACAAAGTTTACTTCAAGTTTAACATGATTTGATTTTTAAAGGAAAGTGAACATGTTTTAAGTGTAAGTGTAACACCCCAAAAACGGGTTTCGTAATCAAACTACGTTAATAGTAATGACGGGTAAAATACCGTTAGTGGTAAAAATTAACCCGATAAATATTAGGAAATAAATAAATAAACTTGATGTTAATTAAAAAGGAGGATAAATACTTTGAGAAAACAAAGTATGCAAAAGGCCCGAGTTAACGGGACTTAAAAAGATAAAACAGGTTATGACTTACCGAACCCATTAAGTTAACTAGGAATAATTAACCTAGTTTTAAAGGGAATGTTACTAGAAGTAAGTAGGTGTGGCCTATTTAATAACAAGCCAAAACATCTAAAGGTGGGTAAATAGGAAAATGTTTTAATTAAAACATTTATAAAATTAAATTAAATTGAAACACACACAAGAGTGTGTGTTCTAGTTCGATCGACCAGGGGAGAAACAAAAGGGGTCTAACCCTAATTTCAACAAAAGCATCAAATTGAAGGTCAAATCTATCCCAAATCAGATGCATGAACACGTATAAATGATCACCAAGTCAAGGGGATCGTAAGGTATGTTAAATTTTGTAATTTGGTAATGTTTTGAAATCTATGATGAACACTCATAATCAAAATTCGGAAATGGATGTTGAATGTATGAGTGATATTGTGTTGAATTCATGTTTAGAAACAAACCTAGTTGGAAATTTGATGAATTAGTGTTAGAAACTAGGGATTTGATGATTTCTCTTGTATGTGCTAAGTGGGTTTTGACTAAATAAGGAAGATGATGATATGTTTATGCTAGAAATCATCATAATCGACAGTTGATGCTAGATACTTAAACAATTTGCAAGTTTGAGTATTGATCATACATGACCCGCAATGGGTTTTGAATGTTGTAGTGAAATTAGCGATTTATATCATGAAAGTGGATGCTTGAAATCATATTACCTACTAGTTGGTGTGCAAAAACTAGAATTGTTAAGAGTTCGGATGAAAATGTCTAAGTGAGTTCAACGAACCAAATGTGCATTTGAATATGTTAATAGATCAATTGACTATTAGGAAGTCAAACTGACCAATGATTTGATCGAGTGATAAATTCAACATAAGACCCGTAATGTGGGGTAGTCATAATTGATAATGACTAATCTAACCGTCTTATGAGTTATGATGATAGTTTGACGCCTAACAAGCTAGGGGGAAGCTTGATGAGGGAGCGGGTCAAACGAATCAAGAAAGAAAGGAGAAGCGTAGTTCGGATGCGAGGTAAGTGAAGCTTACGCCTTTCTATTTTTATCACAAAATATTTGATTGAGAGTATTGAATATGAATTATATTAAGTAAATGAAACATGATGTTCCGGCATGGTATAATGTGAGTCGGAACAAGTGAGAATGGTAAGAAACCATAAATTATGTAAAAAGGGTAAAAACGGCCAAATAGTAATCCGAACATGGATTAACGAATAGATAAAGCGATTTGAAAGGACACCATTTGGCATGAGTCATAATGGGTCAAACAAAACAAGAAACGATTTTTAAGTAAGATGAATTCAAAAAGTAAACCGGGATAGGTTAAAGGGGTGAAATGGTAATTGAATACCATCTCATAATGATAATTGGTCATTTCAACTAAACGGGTCAAATGGTGTTGTTAACACCATTTGTCAATAATATTTAATGATCGCTTGTTGAGTTTGTGATCACAGGAACTAACACATGGTTCGCGTTGCTATTAACTAGAAATTTATAGCGAAAGGTATTTAAACGGGTCAATTCTATGACCCGGGCCAGGTACGCATGTTTAGAATTATAGCTAAAAGCGATATTTTGGTCAAATATTAGCGAAAGTCCTTCTTCACAAAATGAAGGACTAAAATTGACTAAAAAGCCCTTGAGGGGTAAATCGGGCAAACAACCTTTAAGAGTTGTTTAGAAATAAGTATTTTGATAAATTGAATCCTCGGGATAAGTATAAAAATGGAGATAGGATGTGAACTAAAAAGTAGCGTGATGTAAGCTTGAAAGTGCTAAATACCCTTAACGGGTCAAAATGAATAGATATGCAAAACGGGTTAAGATTTCATAAGAAACAAACCCGTGATTTGAACCTTGAATATTAATAAACCAATGTAACGTGATGCCCATGATATTTTGAAGGTAATAAACAAGTTTGTTTGATAAAATCACGAACGGGTCAGAAAGTGTTATAATAAAATTTCAAGCCGAGAGCTTGAATTCTAAAATTTTGTAAGTTCAGATGTAGGATTTTTACTCCATGAGATGGAGAATTAAATTAGGAACGCATAGGAAAAAGAATCGTGTAAAACGGACATCTAGAATGAGAGTTATGAAGTTTCAAAGTTTGAATTTTGGTTTAAGGTTGAGCTGGGCAAGTGCAGCAGCAAATAAATGAACTTTCTGTCAAAAATAGGGCGTGGCGTAGCGCGACGCCCCTAAATTCCGAAAATTGTTTGAATTTTGTTGTTTTGACTCATGAAACTTGTTTTAACATGTAATTAACTTATCAAAACTAACTTTTGAGTTGGTTTTGATCATAGGTGAATATCAGGAGTTTCTGGATGAAGATCAAGCGTCGTACAAGAACCGAACACATCGAAATGAAGCTTACGCACGAGGTTTCGTTGTAGCTTTTAAACGACGAACTCAATCACATCATGTTTTATTACTTTTAAATTGTAAAAGTTGTAATATTAACTGTATTTTCCAAATGCATATGTAATCATAATTACATGTTTATTTTCGTAAATTAAACGAAACTGCTTAATAATAGTAAGGGTGTTACAGTAAGAGTGGAACACTTGAAGTGTTTAAGCCATGAAAAATTCAAGAAAATGAATTTTTGCAAAAATGAGTTACAAGTTGTGAAGATGAAATTTTTGTAAAAATGATTTTTATGAAATAAAAATCATGTTTTTTGTGTTAATAAACCATGTTAAACACTATGTTAAAATACTACAAGATTTTATAAAACTTCAAGTTCATGCCTTCATGTAGAAATGTGTTTTATGACATGAGGTAAGTGTAGTATTGTTAGGCTAAAGGGTGTGGGGGTCATGGTTGGGACATGATTCGCCACGTAGGAACATGAATGGAAGGCTATACCATCCCCTTCCCTAATCCACCATGGTTTGCATGGATTAAACCATGGCAACCATGGTCCTCCTTTCCATTTTTTCAACTAGCCATTTCCTTTTTCTTTAGACAAAGATAAATTAAAATAAATAAGGGGATAGTGGTTTGGGTCATAACCATACCCTTAGGGTAGTGGTTTTGGATTGTGGATTAGAGGTGGGTGACATGGCACTGACGTGGAGGATCAAGGTGGTCATGAGGGTTATGACCACACCCTATAGCCTTATTGATGAATTTTTGAAAAAGAAAATGATATGCTAATAAGCATGGAAACCATCATTTTCAAAGGAAACTATGGAAAAATTTTTATACAAATTTAACACTTAGAAAAATATGTTTAAACAAGTGTTTACAAGTAATTTTGGATCATGGCTTTAAGTATAAAATTGCCATAAATTTTTGGTATAAAAATTACAAGTATTGGAGGTTGATTTTCAAAAATAAAAATGACTAAATATATATTTAGAATTCACAAAAATTATGTGCTATGTGTATATTATTTGTATTAGATATACTAAAAATTAGGAACTTGAAAAATAATATACCAAACCAAAATACTAAAAATTGTAATTTGAAGTATTACAAGAATCACAAGAAGATAAATACATAACTTGCACCCATGGACGATTCAGACAATAGACACCTTGGACAATATATATGAATATTACGGAAATTTAATTCGTATCTTGACAAATTTGGTAAACGGTATTTTCGAAACCAAACAAACGACAAAGTATGAATTTTTACAATTATTATAAGAATATATCATATTTTGTCAAACTTGAAAATATATTATTTTTGGAGTCGAAGAAATATATATTTTCATAAACAACTCAAAAATATATTATTTTGGTGGAAACTATAAATAAATATTTTTCTAACTTTGATCTTAAAAATATATTATTTTTAAGATATATGTGAATATATACATATTTTACCAAGTCAAATTATAGATATTTTCTATAAAGTTTCCTTAAAATAAATATATTTTAAGAATACTAGAAGGAAGCCCGCGCGTTGCGGCGGGAAAATTAACATTTAGATTGATGAATTTAAGGGTGTTTATTGGGCGGTTCGGTTTTGAGCCATAAGATAACCAAAAATTTAGGTGAAGATAGTGTTGTACTCATTTTGAGTTAGTTTATCAATCATTTTGAAGCTGCCCTAGAAATTATAAAGTATTATACAAAATATATCAAATAATTAAGGAAATTGGTTAGTGTACGATGATATGTATACATCCGATTTAAATGAATGAATTGATTAAAACTATAGGAATGAAGTATAAATAAAAGATCTATAGGAATGAAGTGTAAATAAAAAATGGCATGGGTAATTTCTTGGCTCTGTGGTATGGGGGTTTGCATTAGGCCAAAAATAAAAGGGGCCTGATCGAAGGTTTGATTGGTGATTAAATAATTATTATTTAAGTTTATTATTATTATTATTCGTATTATTATGTTAGTTGTTGTAAAACTAGCCTAATAGCAAAGAATATAAGAGAACAATAGGGAGAAAGAGATTGATCTTATTGATTGGGATGTCTAAAGAAGATGTACAAGATGGTATATATAATATAGAAAACTTGTGGAACAAGCCTAGTCTATTTTAGGTGTTGATAACCATAATAATGATAAATATATTCATAACACTCCCCCTTGGTTATCAACATAATATGCTTGATGCTGCCTCGTTAAAAACCTTGCTAGGAAAACCCGGTGGGACAAAACCATAGCTAAGGGAAAAAGAGTGCAGCGTGTAATGCGTATTATCTCCCCCTGATACTTCTGGATCAGGTATGTTGCCTCATTAAAAACCTTACTAAGAAAACCCAATGGGACAAAACTTAGTCAAGGGAAAAAGAGTGCAACTTGAATAAGTCTCCCCCTCATTTTAACATGTATCCTTTAAGTGACGTGTATCCATCTTCCTTGAAAGTCGAACAAAGCTCTTGTAGCCAATGATTTGTCGCTCGATCCCTTAATGTGCAATCCTTTATGTTGAGCAATGTTGTATAATCTTCTAACGAGACTTTAGGTGCCTCCTTTCAAAAAATATCATATGTCCACGACTGTGTTTTGTTACATTCCTGCATCTACAAGACTAACCAAACTTGTTTTGATGGGTTAGTAAAATATAATCAAATATCGTTTATACCTGAAATATTTCTTTGAACTCATTCTAATGTCTCTTCGCTTGACAAAGGTTATATTATGACAATAAGCTCAAGTGAAAGATATTTTAACCATACATAACTAGCAAAACATTTTAGCGCATACATGCATTTAATGATGGTACTTCTAGAATGAGAATCTCTACTTTGGTAGGAGATGATAATAGGCATTTCTTATAACAACTGACTTAACAACCTTTAACATACTTTAAGGTTCAACTATGTCCATACTAAAATATACCAACATCATCTTCTAGATGTACTTGAGGGATTGATAAAATATAATTACATATATACTCGAATTGTTGTTCGAGTAATAATTAGATCGTGCCAAGGTCATTAAAAAAAATTCTCCCTCTAAAAGCTCGACATTTTCTCTCGATGATGCCTAAACATCATCACTGTAAACTGCGATTATAGTGAACTTTTAAAAGTAGAATGTTGATAAAACATGGCTAATTTAATCAAACTTATATCCCTCTTTATGCAAATATCTCGAGTTGTACAACACTCGACTCGAGTATTTTAGTCCATACATATTTTGTCAACTTCATATAGTATGTTCTTGAGGTTTTGACATCAATGCTTCTAGCATTATCAATCCATGAGGGAATTTGTTCCATCTTATCCAAATATGCACATGCTTTTACTCTTTAGAAGTTTTGCTACATAAAATTTGCCCATTTAACACATAGATATCTATATCATATGCAAAAATGTCATGAACACTTGCTTTTATCTCTGAAATCCATATTGTACCATGCGTGTACACTATTTATTGAGATATCACAATCACTGGGTACAAGTTTTCTATGTATGTTTCTTGATGCACAAGTATTACATCGTTAAGATGTTTCAATTAACCTTTTAAGCACTCAGTTGCTTTAGAAACTCATCAGGAGTTCCAATTATATCCAACATGTAAAGTAATCATAACCTGTTCAAATTCGAATATGTATAAATAATCACATTGTTCTCGAGAACTTACTTTACATGGCTTACATAATTTAATCCTTCAGGACTTTCATGTACACTTTCAATATCAAGTGATACATAACATTCATAAGACGCATATCAATTCTCTCTTTATATTACCAGACTAATAAAATATTGGAAAATCATTACATCCACCACTAGAGAATGTGTCTCATTATAATCAATCATGGGTTTTTGCGAAAATCCTTGTGCACCATATTTTCCTTATCTCATTTAATTTGATTTTCACATGATTCGCATAAAAGCCCCATTGATGTCCAACATACTTTACAAATTCAGTTGTATGGACTGTTGGTCCGAAAACTTTCCATTTCATTAGAGAATTTGAATCTGCCATACTTTGCGTCTTTCCATTTTGGCCAATCATTTATGTATTTTCATTCATAGGCAGATCTTAAATCTTGATCCTCATCATTTCATCATTTCAAGCGCTATATTATATACAAAAGTATAACGACGTCGATTTTGTTTCGATTCCATACATATCTTAGACATGATACAGCTTATCGAGATCTCTTTATTTTCAGGTACCTGAGGTTCTTCTTGAACCATCATGTCTACTGTCTCTTCAAGAGATCTTATTACTATAACCTCGACTTGACCATCTTAATTACTTGCTCCAGTTTTCGAGGAATTTTATTATTGGAATCAACTAGTCTACCATGCTTTAGGCATGCAATAGACTCATTACAAAATATGTGGTTGTCCACTTGGGACACAAATATGACTGGAGCATAAGCAGTTGATTATGTGACTTACTTAGTCACTCTATTTAGGTCAGTGAACTTGTCTGGTAATTTGTTCTTTAATATTGGTAAATGAATTATCCTTTGAACTTCTGGTTCATCGTTTATACTATGAGGATCAAGATGACATGATAATTCATTCCAATTTTCACTTTCCAACTGCTTGTTATCTCCCCCTAATGTTGGGAACATTCAATCACTACAGTGAAAACCAATGAGCTGTAAGCAAATCTCTCCTCAATGGCTTTAAGTATTTAATCATAGATAATTATTATTTTTTTTTACCCAACATATATTCTCAACCCTTTTAGAGGTCCCAGCATTGTGCTAATGGTGGATCAATATTATATATACCGCACAACCAAAATCTTAGAAAGGATGTATTTGGTTCCTGACCAAAAACCAACTATAATGGGGGAAGTATGATGACATATTGGCTTGATGTGAATTAATGTTGTACATGTAAAATCACATGTACCCAAATACAAATATGAACTCTTGCTCTTATGATCATTGGCTTTGTAATCAATTGTGAACATTTAGTGATCGTCTCAACGAAACAATTCTTGTATAAACATAAGCTATATGAAGTTTAACATTTATTCCATTATCATTAATAACTTGGGAATTGAATTCACCTTTATTACCAAAATAAATATACCAATCTGGATTAATATGCTTGCTATCACATTAGCTAAGCCACAATCACACAAACTTCAGGTTGTGGATTTGATAACCATTTAGACGATGCATCGATTTAAAACACTAAATGGCATCAAGTTGGGATATGCATATCCTTTAATCACTTCCATAATATTTAGGGATTCTTACCCTACTTTGGTTGGTGAATCATTAATTTCCCATGAGAGCAAAGATGACAAGTTTAATTATTAGCAAGAATCTTTTGATTCTTCGTTAAGTTTCACAACATCATCGACTCGGTGTGGTCTAACCGGTCATGCCAACTAATTAAATAATTATGATCCATAAACTTCTGGTTTATGATCGTATATGTATTACTTACTCGTATGTAATACAAAACTTTAGATACGAGAAAATGTATTATAATTTTAAAGTTCAACCGATTATGTTAATAATCATGATCCATAACCTAGTGGCCTGTGATCATTTATGCTTTATACACACTTATGCTTACAAGATAGAATATACGAGATAATCATTTCAAACTATCATGTAATATCACTTTTATCATTTCCACACTTCATTCTCATATAATCACTCCCTTAGTATTTCCACTTAAGGTGGTTGATCTCATTATCATCATCATCATCATGATCATTATTCTAAATATGTACATGATCATCATCTTTACACTGATAAATGTATAGTCACATTCGCTTCATGGAATGGGGTAGAATCAAAACAAGCTTCATAGCTTTCTATTATTCACTCAGTCACATGCATATGAAATCATCTCATACTTTTCATACTCACAAAATGATATTGCTACTTTAGGAGCATATCTCAGCTGTGACTAATGGAAAAAATATTATGTATTTTTTCTTAGAAATAATCTTCCCTTTGCTTAACACCAATTGAGAAGTAGTTAAACACCCGAGTCATATAAGATTTATCGCTCTAACATCTTACCATCTTTTGTAATTTGATGATGAAATTTCGAGAGTATGACACTTTGGATGTCATATCAAAACATATATATACTCTTACGATAGTTGCAGTGAAAGATAACTTTATGATTTTGATCTTTTCAATACTACCATGCATATAAATAAATGATAGCATACACAATAGATGATATACCATAAGGTCAAACCGAGATATATATATTTACATGACTGAGCCATATATGATTTCCTGGTCTAAAATCATATAACATTCTATAAACTGATAATAAGATTTAGGGAGTATGGCAGTTTGAGTGTCATATCTAATCATATGTATACTCTTTCTTGAGAGTGATAACCAACCACAACTTTGGATTTAATTATTCTATTGAATACTATCTATACAAATATATAGCATACTAAATACAATTAATACATGAAAAGATAACGTTATAACATGCCACCATATAAAACAAGTTATAGTAAATCTTTAGGAAGTGAGATTTTTTCAACACTTATAAAAAAAAAATATTTATAGATCTATATATATAGTTTATGTGTTAACATACCATAATGTACGTAACCAGTCACAAGTATACCTTATATACAAATATTTGTTACTCTATGCTTAAACATAAACAAATATCTTTATCAACTTCCCAAAATATGATTATTTATTACTTTCAAATAAGTCTTTCTTTATAATAATAAAAATTTCGATCAAATTCCACATATAAAAGGATATCGAGCGGTATTTAGAAAAAATATCTTTTGTCACACAAATATTTTATATAAATATATAAACATATATAACATCTTATACTTATACAAAGAGTCATGATGTATGATATGCGTGTTTGATATCAACTAAAAAATATACAATAGCAATTATGATAACATACATTAAAATTATATAGTTTTTTTTTTTTTACTTTTCAACTACTTTAAAAAATATATATAATTAAAAATCTACATAATTTTGTATAATTAAAAAAAAAATCTAATATTTTTATAAATTCTGCTTCTTAAAACCTGTTCATAACTAGACACTATTTATGTGTCAAATAGAATATCCTTATGGTCCCATGGCACTTGTAATCGTACTGTATATCTATCGTGACCAGAACTTGGATTCAAATATTCAATAAATGAAGTTATTGTACCAACACTTTGATTCACTAAACACGGCCTTAGGTGACATAATCCATAATCTAGTAGCCACATCATCATTCATATCCCAAACAATTGAACAGTTTAATTATTCTAAACAAATCGATCAACATGATTATTCCAACAATGTTCATCACGCAACTTAAATCATTGTTTATATTTTATTAGCAACAGCTAACAATCGTGCACACATAATTCTCCGATCTGTACTTCGACATCGTCGCACATCATGACATATTTAATATACTCAATGTTCTAACCCAAACAAACCAATTCATTAGTTCGATCCAATGATTATTTTAGATTTACATTCTAGTTTAATTATCACAAAGAACTAACAAAACCCTATTACATACACTTTCCATGTCATCGATTTATTAGCATAAACAGTTTCTAGGTTTTGTGTTATTATTATAACATATTTTATACTAGCAACATTAAACGTGATTCCCAATGGAAACCTTAGATCAAATATAATTCAATAAGCATGCACATAATCAATCACATGTTACTGACAAACTCACATGCATGTATCAACCTAGTAGCCGACCATATGATGTTTATCTAGTTGGCTGCACATGCTAAATATCAACAATAGTCAACAAGGGTTTACCTCAAGTAATCGATTGGAAGGAAGGGGCTACTTGCCGTCGCACAAGAGATGTGGGAGTAGGGTTTTTTGGATGGAGCAATCTCGTGCTGATAACGTGTTGTAAAACTAGCCTAATAGCAAAGAATATAAGAGAACAATAGGGAGAAAGAGATTGATCTTATTGATTGGGATGTCTAAAGAAGATGTACAAGATGGTATATATAATATAGAAAACTTGTGGAACAAGCCTAGTCTATTTTAGGTGTTGATAACCATAATAATGATAAATATATTCATAACATTAGTTTAAATATTAACAACGTAATTGAATATCGTTAAAAATGCACGTATAATAATAAATAAAAAACAACCAAATAGGAAGGAAAAAAAGGAAAAACCATTGTAGAAATCCCATTTGAACAACAGTACGCATCAATTTTCTCATTAATCTTCACCATCCATTGTCAGTAAAAACAAAAAACCAGTAACTTCATGATTTGAACTCACCATACCCGACGGTGGCCATTCCTCCAGCATAGAACATTTTTGCCAACATCAGAATGTCTAATAAAACATAATCTTTAAACCCAACAAAATATAAATAAAATCAGATAAACATCAGAATGTGTAATAAAACATAATCTTTAAACCCAACAAAATATAAATAAAATCAGATAAACATCAAAATGTCTAACATTATCGTGTCGATTTCCGGCACAATCCCGTTCGCTACGTTGTTGCAGTAGGTGATACCACAACTCTCACGCATCCACTTTACCACGGTTAGCCCAAACGAAGACTATCAACTCAGAATCAGACTGGTTAAATCAAGTAAAACTTTCCGACCAAATCATCGCCATACTCGACCGCCTTGAAAATCCGAGGAGAGGAACCGTGTTACATCCCATCAAGTAAAACTTTACCGTGTTATAAGTGTTCCTTTGAAAAGAAACGGCCCTGTACGTCGGTTAAATTGGATTGCAAATTTAATTCGTATATGTATTAAATTAGGAGAAGGAGCGGTTCGATTCGGATACGCCGTATATGTATTAAATCATGTCGGTTCGTTACTTATTCTCATTAACACAACCGTCAATTTGAGGTGGTTTTTTTAAACGAATTGGTTCAGCAGGAAGTCAAAGCGACGTGTCTGATTCGGTGCCTTTTATTGAAGTGTTATGTTATCTTTAATTTTATTTTAAGTCTAATTTATTAGAATTATAATATTAATTTTATTTATTTGAAGAAAGACAATTTTGCCCCTTAACTAACTTCATTTAGTATTGTACCATATGCATTAAAGGTTGTAATTACTTAAATTTTACGGTCATCCTTCTCAAATGCTTTATAATATAGTATAGATAAGAATGGTGATTTTTAATTGTGCAAAAACAATATTCCGGAAAATTACCCATGAATTAAGTATGAAATACTTAATAAATACGAGAAAATACGTATTCCTATACGTACAAATACATACCGACATACACTACCAACACTTGGTAAAATACCCACATACTAGTATTATACATAAATATGAGGATATAAAGTAACATACTCATAATACAAGTATACATATACTTGGAAATACGAATAGATGAATAATACTCAATAAATAGTATGTTGGTTATGGAATCCACAAACATACGCATACGAGAACCATATGATGAAACAAGTTAAGAATATTTTATTAACAAAACCCTCGAATAATTGCATGGAAATAATATAAGTTAAAATATAATTATTTTAACAGATATATTAAAAATCTGGAAGTCATATAATTAAGAAAATTATATATACATCATACACCGAAGGTGTAACTCAAAGAATACAAGATTTCCAAAATAAGTCTTAATAAATAACTAAGGCTAAGAGTCGTTACACGACCTAAGTGTCTAATAAAACATAACACATTTGTAGGTAGTGGCACGACTCGCGGACATCATCTTTGAGTGTACACGACTTCTGACGCAAACCTGTGAGTTCATGTCCCCCTTTTCTCTTAACGCTTTCGGTTTACAACTTTCGGGGGGGGGGGGGGATACATGTCAACTTGGGTATGATTTAGCTAAGGAATGAAACTGAAGTGCCATTAATCCTTTTAAGGACCACGGAACAAAGGTTAGATCTAATGGGTACGGGCGAGCCCCACTCACGGTCCACGGGTGACCACTTAGAGTGCTGTTGTGTCCCATTCAAGTTGATTCGACACTAAAAATCGTCTACTCGGGTTGAGTACTTCCTATGTCGTCACATATGTTAATGTCCTTGCAAAACATTAATGATCAACATGTTCATAGACGCTTTACATACCTACTTACAACTAAACTTTCAAATGTTTTTGAGACTCAGTTGATGCGCATACACATAAAACGCATGAACTCGCTCAACTTTTGTTGATTTTTCAACTTACATGTATTTCAGGAAGATGAAAGGATCTTGGTGCAGCATTGTCTACAAGGTTTTGGGTTTCAAGTCTAGATGTCATCCATATTTTGGAGGGTTTGGTTTGTATATCCCATCTTTGATGAGATATAGAACACAAAGCCTCGTGAAGCTTATCTTTTGTTAAAACGAGTCCTTTGATGGAACTTTAAAACTTATGGCGAGTTGTAATCTTAACTTAATACTTATGTTGGTTGGAAACTTGAACAACTGATGTTTTGTAATGTTTAAACTTATGTATGGATGAACATCGCTTAAATTTTAATGCATGTAGTTGTTTGTTATGATCGAATGCAATGAAAACTGATCAAATCACACACATACGCTTCCGCATAAGACAGGGTGTGACACCACGTGACTGCGATGTAGAGTATGAGTGACACATGTCCACCGAAGCGAACATGTGAAGTAAAGTAATGTGATCCTTAGCAACCCCTGTTCACAACAGGTGCTGAGTCCAAACTATAGTACTATCGTTGCTAAAGGCGGTCTAGTGTAACACTGTATAAGCATAGTAACAAGCATTCAACAAATCACGTATAGCATGCGGGAGCGGGTAACCTTTAAAGGGTTTGCGTTGTGTGTTGTGTTTTGATAGAGAACGTAACACCCAAAAGTGCATTAAATGAAAATGGGTTCGAGTATACTCACTGTGCGTGTCCTAATCAAGAAACACGATTTGCTTGGATTGAAGGGAGCACCGGGTCAGCCTGCATACGGAAACAGATGCATAAGTCTTCCTCAGGGCTGAATGGTCGGAATTAGAGTGCCGTGTGGGGTAAAAAATGAGTTAAGTGTCCAACAGTCTATCCGAACGGATGGGTCCAGTCCATCTGGACGGATGGCCCATTCGGGCGGATGGTCTGTGGTTGTTTGTGAACAGTTACAATTTTCGAAGTTTTGAGTAAAAACATTTTAACAGTTGGAGTAATAAGAATTAAACAACGGAATTCGTCAGGGTCAGTTCATCCAGACGGATGGATATTTGTCCATTCGGACGGATGGGCTGAGCTGAAGTTTTGTAAAAATTTTCTTAAACAACGGTTTTGGTTAACGGAGACGGACATGTTGACGGATTCAAACAACGAAAAACACCAAGCCCAGTCCATTCGGATGGATGGGCTTCGCCCATTCGATTAGATGTTCTGTACTTGATGAAGATTCATGTTCGACCCGTTAGTCGGTCCATCTCTTTGATGGAAATCAATTCTCGAGTTGGCTCTTGACTATAGAATGAGTCGAGAGTCCGATTGAGTCCGATTCCACCAATGTTTTATAAAAATCAAAGAGAAGTTTCATAAAATAAGTTGAAAAATGTGAAAATCCTTTAGATCTTGAACCAATCTCGATTGAATGATGCCCCACAACAGCTTGCCTAAGCAAAACGAGTGGAAACCACCTTCGAGAAGTCTAAAATATGTGATTTCGAGAAATAGTCAAAGTGTGTGTGTGATTTTGATGAAGAAGATGGAGTAGAAGTGGAATATAGGTGTAGATTGAAGAAGTTTGAGGGAAAAAGCTTACAAAAAGGTCTTGATTCGCGTCTAAAAGCTTGGGAGCGGATGAGAGAGCTTAAAGGTTGGAATGAAGACACAAGTCCCCTATTTATAGGTGAGGGCGAGGGTTAAGGCGGTGCGCATGGCTATGTCCGGATGGCTCCATCCGGACGGATGGGCCCCATCCGGGCGGATGTCCCATTCGGACGGCAAGGTTTGCGTTGGTTAGTTTTTCGACTTTGGTTCGTTTGTTAGGTATTGCGTTGCGTTTTATTGTGATAAATCGAGTTGTGCGAGTAGCGTTGAGTTTGTGTCGCGATAGCGTTTGTGAGTAATCAATCCACATAATAAACACACACAAGTAAAGCACATAAGAACACACGTTATTACATTTCTACTACTAATAACAGCGCTGGCGATGTAGTGTGTTAGTCGTGATAAGCGTAGGCGGAGGCGTATGATAACCAAACAAACAAACACGGCAATTTAAATAGCATAATTCTCTGAAATTCGTGTTGCGTAAGCGTTGCGAATGTAAAGCGTTTAAACGTGTAGCGGTGCGGTGTGATGAAAAAGTATTTAGTTTAACATAACCCTTTATTTATATCGAATCCCAGAGTCCAAGACGGTTACAAATCGAAGCAAAAGCAAATAGGTAACGATTCGAAAAGTCGGGTTGTTACATTATCGGAGAGAAAGAGAGTAGAGATGGAGGTCTGGTTAGCGGTCATCGTCAACAACCGCATACAGCGGTGCCCGGAGTTCAGCGGCTGCAGTGATTGTGTGGTTCGGGTTGGTCATGACGGCAGCGGAGGAAGTGGTGGTGGTTGTCAGTGGTGGTGGTCGGTGACGTGATTCAGATGGTGTCGTGGCTCGGCTCCGGCGAGGTGACGTCAGCTGGAGTGTTGATACGGCAGTGGCGGCTGATGTGGTCTTGTGGTTTGAAGTACACGACAGCAGTAGTTATGGGGGTGTTTATAAATAGGGGTGAGTGTATATGTGTTGTAGTCTTTAAACACATCAGCATCCACATAGGCATCCGACATTTTAGTTTTTAAACACGTCACCTGTCACGTCACATTTAACTAACCCAGTTAGACAAGGATCATTGGTGGCCAAAATCTTACAAGTTGGGACTGTTGTAGGCAATTTTTGAAGTTAGGATTATTATCGGCCAACCAGTGAAACTTGGGATTATTAAAATCCAATAACCCTTTTTTTCATCTTTGAAATATGACGTTATCATATGATAAAATGAGAGGAATCCAAGGCTTTCGTTTAATACCCTGGCGATTTATATGATCTACAAACATTTTATATCAAATTTACTCATCCGTATGTTAACGACAATTTACAACTTTTATTATGGGATATCGGATTTAAATAACTCCAACTTTCACCAATTGGCCAATAACACTCTCAACTTTCGATTTGTACACCAACACTCCCAACTTTCAACTTATTGGCCGATAACACTCCCTAACTAACTGAACCCTAACCTAGTTAGTTTTTGCTGATGTGGCATCTGCTGTGGTTTTTTTGCTGACATGGCATATGACGTGGCATTTTTAAATGTGGCAGCTGATGTGGCATTTTAAATGTTGTGGCAGCTGATGTGTCAACTGACATGGCATCTTTTTATGACGTGGCAGCTGACATCAGCTAACTGTGTTAAGCTCAGTTAGTTAAGGAGTGTTATCGGCCAATAAGTTGTAAGTTGGGATTGCTGGTGTACAAATCAAAAGTTGAGAGTGTTATCGGCCAATTAGTAAAAGTTGAGATTATTTAAATACAATATCCCTTGTATTATTAGTAATTTTGTTTGGTTGTTTGCACAGATTTCTCTTAGTTGCATTTTATGTTATATAAATTACCATACTCTATATTGTAAACGTAAACAAAAGGTTTTGGACACGAGGGGTTTGAGGAGAACCAACTTCTCTATTTTTTACTTGCCATTATCATCCCTTCTTAGACCTAACAATCAGTTAGTTTTTTTTTTTTTTTTTTTGGAAGGTGACTTTCTATGTACTGGACCAGTGGTCATCGGGTTCATGTCGAAGACAATCCCCCGTCAGCCCCGCGCTCTCGGACGCGATGTTCGATCGGGCCCCGGCCGGTGCGTAAGCTGACTTCCGCCCGGAAACCACACTGCCCCCACACGAGAGACTCGCTGGGGTAACAGCTGGGTAAAACCGGGTTGCCCTCAAGACCGCACCATGCCTCGGTAGGATACGATCTATCATTGGGACGTCCCCCCCCCCCCCCTAAGACCACAAGTGGGAGTCGAACCGGTGACCTCCAAGGAGGCCGGCCGACTTAACCCAAGTGGGAATACCCACTGGGCCACGAGGGGAGGATAACAATCAGTTAGTTAATACCGAGTTTTTTTTATAACAAAACATCAATTTTTTTTAAAGGCAAATTTAGATCACTGACTGACAACTGGAGTATCATTGTGCCACTAGCGGAACCACCCCATCATATATATCTCCACTAGGCAATAATGTCAATAGACCAATTCAGCAGTAAACCAAATAAATCTAGAAAAAAACTTTTTTGTGAGAATCGAACCCGGAACTTCATGGTTCATAAGTTTTATTCAACCAGGCTATGATGATGCAATTAATTTAAACCACAAAACCAAATCATTTTAATTGTTCCATGGATTCAACCAAATATCATATTTGTTGGGGTGAGGTGGGTAGGACAGATGTACGACTATTGTCCTGAGGGGAAATTAGAAAAAAGAATTAAATAATTATGAATGCGGTGTCGTATTCTCATAGTGTCAGAGTTTGTGTTGGGTTCTTTGTAATCAAAAGATAAGTATGTTAACTTTACTTTATGGTCTACCAGTTTTGTAGTGTGCACTATAAACCCCTTTTTGAAATATACTTTCAAATAATATAAACTTGTATTTAAGATCCACATATTATATTAGTGTGACATGACCATTAAATCGAAGAAAAACAGACATAAAAACGTTAAACTAGATATACATGTTACGGGATATTAAGTTGTAAAAATTAGACCGAAACGTAAGACATAGAAAATGATAACTAACTAGACTTAGGACCCTCCATTGCGACAAAGATGTTAAACCGGAAAAATATAGACGTAAACACGTTAAACCACACACGCGCATTGCAGCGTGTTAATGACCAAAATTTATACCAAACCGTAAAGCATTCTTGTATATTTAAAATCAAATGAGAGTTATATCTATTATTATTAGTATACGTACATTATTACTAATAGGTTGTCATACCAATATGAAAGTGTTCTTTTATTAAATTATATAAAAAAATATAAATTGTTTTTGTTCATTTCATCGAAATGGAGGGAGTGAGGAACGTTCAATATAATAAAGGATTTTAAAAGATTCGACACTTGTGTTAATGAGGTTTCACCAATTTTGTGACAAACCGTACCATAAACCGAACTTATCTCAAATTGTAAACCAATAACCAAACAACTTACACCTATTATGGCTAGTTGGTCCTCTGGTTCAATTGGTCCAAACCTAGTATTGCACAAGTCTAAGTTTTTTTTTTTTTTTTTTTTGAAAGGCGGCGATTCATTAAAAACGAAAAACAAGCTTAAGCAAGATGCTCAAGCAGTAAGGTACATTACAAGGAATGGAGAAAGACCAGAAACATAGTACAATTTATGCTCTCAAACTGAATTCACGCCATATTGGCCACTCTAATTTGAACATTGGTCGTTTTGGTTAGATTGTGGGTCAAACTGAACATACGACTAATATTTAGATTTTAAGATTTTAGTGATAGATCAATTTGGGTTACAAACGATTTAGTTTTCAGTTATAGATAAAGTCAATTCACTTGACCATCTGTTCCAGGTTTGCATTAATAAAATAATTTTTTTGTGGTAAACTGGAAAAAACGATCTTGATACGTTATAAAAGAGAAGGATGCAACATAGAATTTTTTTTTAAAATGTAACAAAATTTTCTAAAAAAAATCATATACGTTTTAATAAGTTACTAAGTTTAGTGATGATTCAATCAATTTATTTCAATTATTTGTACATATCACATAACATAACCGAGTGGGACATCTTATTGGTACACCCTAAAATCTTACAAGGACTCTCTCTCTCTCTCTATATATATATATACACCCACACACAAAGAGAGAGAGAAAGACAGAGTGAAAGAATGTACCAATATCAATACTCTAACGTACATCAGATAAATAAGTTACAAAGCATCATAACAAATTATCAGTTATTAATTGTTTCACTTATATATTTTGTATTTTAATTACAATTAGATTAGTATCTTTTTTCTTGACAAAATTTTGCATTTTAATATCACCTAATCTTGTAATTTTAAGGATTTAACCTCACATCACTGTTACAAAAAGCAAACACTATAACACAAACAATCTACAAAGTGAAGTGTTTAGCAATATTAGTTATTTATATATTAATCAACTTTCAAAGAAAAATCTTTTTAAAATAATCACATGATCTGTTATTTCAAAGTGGAAATAAAATAAATATGTGATGGCAATTAAACATTGGTTAGTGACTTTAGCTGTCTGGGGTCATAGAGTTGTGAATGAAGTACAAAGATAGATCAGTGCCAAACTGCCAATATATATTTTGATTAGTTAAATAAATAAAAATTATCCAGTTGCCTTTTTAAATACCAACCTACCCACTTCAATTGTTTAGATTAAAAACATTCTTAAATTCATATTTTTTTTTAAATCCAAATTTTTGAACCAATAACATTCTTCTTTTATAATCTTTATAACTTGGAAAATATAATTATACTTTCTATTAATTTTTCAATGTATCAACATAGTTATACTTTCTATGAATTTTCAATCTATCAACAAGCTAATCGATTAAAAAAACTAAAGCAAACGAGTCAAGAAATATTGGAATGGAAAAGATGCTAATTCGTTTCATGCATCAACCATTCAACCGTGCAAGGCAAACTCAAAACCGTGCCAAGAATGGAACAAGTTTGAAACAATTATAAGGCGCCAAAAGAACCATGGTTGGTGGGATGGTTCGACCAACAAATTAATCAAGTCAAATATTAAAGTTCTCAAGTCAACAACGTACGTACACATTATCAACATAAAAAGAATATTTTTATAGGAAAAAAATATCCACACGTCAAATATATCTCTTTATTATGTGTTTAAACGCGTTATAAGTTACGGTCATTTTTCATATTTGTCTATACTTCATGCAATAGTTAGTAACTAGATATGCAAAATTTATGGGACATCTGCAACGCTTACGTACATATGTTTTAAATTTCGTCATGAAAACGTAATTATTGATGATGCAAGGGAGGTAATTCGCATACAATGCAAATTTAAGTAGACTTTTCATGAAATTTAAGCAGACGTTTCATGTAACATCTAGCTATACCGGTAATTTCTATCTGACATTCCTTTCTACCTTTTTAAATTTCAATTGTTTATGTCTCAATTTCGGAGTTGATTTGATGCAAGGGAGGTGATTCACATACAATGCAAACTTAAGTAGACTTTTCATGAAATTTAAGCGCAATGCAAACTTAAGTAGACTTTTCATGAAATTTAAGCAGACGTTTCACGTAACATCTAGCTATACCGGTAATTTATATCTGACATTCCTTTCTATCTTATTAAATTTCAAATTTTCATGTCTCATTTGTTGGTTCAGTTCTGTTTTGAACATAATGTAAAACACGAAAACATACCTTTGATTGCATCAGATAGGCCAGCAGTAGTGTTTGACATGATTGTCAGCTTGATCTGGTTCCTCCTTAGGGTGCAATCTAATGATGGGGACAAAGAAAACCGACAAGGGAATCGGTATAGGAGAGGAGGTCGATGATGATGTTATGCTTATGGGTTTTGTGTCTAACTGTGTAACCCTTCAACCTCAGCATAAGACTCCTTTATATAAGCACCCAGGAGGAAACCTAATTAGTTAATAAGGGTAATACGGTCCATCAACAATTACCAACTAATTATTTAATAGGTTATTATATATTTTGACCAATATTATGTAAATGATTATAATGGCTATAGATTAAATATTAAAACATAATATATTTAATCTTACATTCTCCCACTTAGCCGAGTAATCATTTACTATGAGTATTAGATAAGCCTGATCAGGAGTTAACACTCATTTTAGCCTTAAACAAGTACTATAGCAGAGAAATACAGCCGTTGAATCATTATGCGACTCAGGACCCGCATTAATCATACTATAGCCTTAATTTAAAACCTAATCGTTATGATCAAAATACGCATAAGCCCTTTGTTTGATTTGTAACTATATTTGTCAATATGCTGTTATGCTAGCTTGACATATTCTTAGAGACATACAAAATCAAACTGATGAGGAAAAATTAACTAATACTTAGTCATTCATAGTACGATATGCAGTTGCGCATGGCCATCAATTAATACCCGTCTCTGAGCTCTCTTAATAAGACTTATGGGTAATAGCCCTTCAGTTATAGGATCCTTAAGCATATCATGAATGTATTCGATACAAAACTTAGTTTCCTCAATTCGTTCATAAACGAATAATTAATTGTGTATCGAAACTTAATGCAACACCTCTTGAACTGTTACTGTTCAAGGAGTTATGGTAGCTGACTTTATCACACTAAGTCTTCAAAACATTAATTATATGGAGTTAATATACTTATGAGTCCACTGATAAATTTCCAACAACATTTAGTGACTATATTATGTCGTTATAACTTAGGTTGTTGTTATCAGTTTATTATGACTCCTCCATAAGATGGATTTGTCTGCTGACATAAAGATGTACCCAGAAATACATTCTTGCATCTTTGAATATCACAAAGCTAAAGTAATAAACCGGTTTTAATTCTCACTTCTTCTTTAAATTATAGTCTCTCATTTCTTTTAAAGATATTATAATACTCCATTAGATGCTTCACATTAATCTAGACATATCTAGTGTGTTCCAATGTGAGTAATATCTAAACGAGTATAGACTTAAACTTACATAAGGCTTCCGCAGCGGAAGCGTAAATAAATAATCTCATTTATCCTATTATCCTCTAAAGGAAGAGCAGTATTGTTTGTTACATACGTAAGGACCCATTTAATGTTAAACTTATGGAACAGAACTAATGTCCCATTGGATCTATCTCAGTATGTTATGATATCCATCACGTAAGAGATATCTCTGAGATTTGTTATATCAAAGTTTGTGTTAACAATGCTTTGACTTATGTAACATATACTTGTCAAAAGAATGTCATCTATATAGACAAGTTTATCTTAGTTGCTCCCACTCATTTTGAGGTAGGTACATTAATCCACTTGATTCTTGATGAAAATAATTACGTTAGCTTTTCATCACATTATGATGTTTGCATTAACCCATACATGGATATTATTGGCTTACAAATAAAGTGTTCTTTAACCTTCAGTTTGAAACTTTAGGTTGTTATATAATGAACATGTAAATGTGTCAGCCATTTGTTGGGGAAAATTGTTTATAATGTTCATCTAATGTAGCTTTAAACTATTATAAGCTACTAGAACAGTGATGATCCTCAAAGAAATCTTTTGTTAGATATGTAATAAAGATTCTTTAATAATTTATCTCTTCCTGAGTACAACCTTTGACAATCAATCAAGCTTCTTTGTGTCTTAACGCTTATATTAGGATTTGGTTTAGTTATGAACACTCTTAGGTAATTCAATCAAATCTCAAACGTTATACGAACACATAAAATCAGTTTTACTAGAAAACTGTTTTATTCCATTTAGAATATTAATTGACGCTAATGGCTTAATTTGAAGAGATAGGATCAGTAAACATTTCCAAAATCCATTTCAACTTCAATTAGGGAGGTTATGTAATCATCAAAGTTAGAAGGTTTTTAAACCTAGATGACCTCCTGAGTTGATTATTGGGTTTTAAAAGTTTCAGTTTTATGGATTAGCTCTTGGTTAAGTTGCTATCTTGTAACACCCCAAAAATATAAAACTTTGCGTTTAATATGTAATGTTAATTTAACAAGAATTAACTAACTAGGAAACTATAACCCAGTTAGTTGATAGTCTTGAAATAACTTACTCTAAAGTTAAAACACTTAAACTTAAAGCTAAATGATAAGTTGAGGGACTAAACTAGTCAAATTCTGAAAGTTTAGTACTAATTTAATAAACAAAACACAAAGTCCACCCATTGTGGAGGGGCATCGATCGAACAGAGAGAGAGGGCGACCAGGAGATTTTCCAAAACCCTAAAACTTCATTAATCTTGCAAATTGAAGGATTAATCCAAGTCAAAATCGAAAATTGAGCTTAGAATCATGATCCTCATCACAAGAGGATTGTAAGGTATGTAAAATTTGATGAAATCTCTCAACTTGAAATTCTCATGATTTTGGAAAATCTGAAAATTAGATGTTGCATGTGTGTTATTTGGTTAGATTAGAGTTGATATGGTGTTTAGAAGTGAAACCTAGCCAACTACATGTGAAATCATGACCAAATTCAGGAAGTTCCATGAACACCTTGAAGGTGGGTTGTGGGTTTTACATGATGATGATGAACACTAGGGTTTAGAATGATTATTCTAGTGTAATTCGATCTTAGAAGGTAATTTCAGAAAAAGTATGATGTTTAAATGCTATATGATGGCTTTATTGAAGTTAAGTTAATTAATTAGCAAGCTATAAACATGAATATGAAAGATGTAAGAATTCTGCCCTTATAGTGTTTGTTGTAATGCCTCAAAGAAGGCTTGAAACTGAATTGTTAAGTTAAAAACGCATAATTAAGAAGTATGACAAATGTGCGTTATGTATGTAAAACATAGAGTTCTAAACATAAAGTGATTGAACTCTATAGGAAAGGAAGCCGAGACATCTAGCGGACAAACCGGTGTGGACGCACGTTTGAAGGGCTTGCTTTAAAGGTATGTAACTTGACCCGTTACACTAAGTAGATTTGATGATTATATAATGCGTAATCGAATTTTGAATAAGAGTTGTTTAAAATTAGCAATGAAGTTGCTATACTGAATGATTTGTCGAAATTTGGTTGGAACTCGTTGGTAGTCGTCATATGGAAGGATTCCTTAGATGAGCCAACGGGTCAAATAATCGAGTAAAGCATGGTTAATGTTTCAGAATATAACGGATTGATCTTTGATATAGGTTAATATATATAACATATTAGAAATACGAGAATTCAATGTATAGGTTGTTAGAAAAGCGAAATCCGAGAGTTGGGTTTGAGTACAATGAACAAAACAAACAAATGATGGATTTCCAGCAACTACCGTAAGTTACGGTAGTACCGTAACTTACGGTAGGGATCAAGTGTTTACGGCATTTTTCCCCTGGTTTACGGTGACCCAGGCAATTCCAGAACCTACCGTAACTTACGGTCACACCGTAAGTTACGGTGGAACCAGAAAACAAAACAATATTTTGTTATTTAAATTTTGATGTTGGATTTTGTATTTATGTGCTATATAACTATGTCAGATCTAATGTTTTAAAGATTTTTGACCATAGGTAACAAGGTGGATCTTACGGATGGCGGTCAAGCGAATGATGAAGAACCGAACACGATTTTTGAAGCTTCCGCAATGTTTTAATCATACTTAGATTTTGTTCATGGGTTGTAAACAATTTCTTAAACAAATTTTGAATGTTCCAACTTAGTCATTAGTTGACTAAGGTTTATGCTACTTATGAAACTTATGTTAATTTAATATCTTTTGGTATAAAAATGTATAAAATTTGTGATTAATTCTAGTAAAAATTTAAGGGTGTTACAAGTTGGTAATCAGAGCTCAAGGTTGTCAATAAGTGTTCGGTTCAAGCTTGATCGATTGTCCGGTAAGAATTAAATTATTTTGTTAATGAATTATGTATTATGTAAGGAATGAGAAACGAACAAATATGCATGAAAAGAGTGTGTAAGCTCACTCAAATACAAGAAATGCATGAAACAAGAACGATTAAATCAAGTTATGAACTTGATCGAATCAAAACAAGAACGATTAAATCAAGTTATGAACTTGATAGAATCAAAACAAGAACGATTAAATCAAGTTATGAACTTGATAGAATCAAAACAAGAACGATTAAATCAAGTTATGAACTTGATTGAATCAAAACAATTAAAACACGTGTTATAAATGGAATGTTTAACAACCTATGTAAACATTTCAGAAATAGAGATGGCAGATGGAAGTAATGATGATGCGGTGCCAAGAGTCACCGAACAAATGAGGGAAGTGATTGCCGAAGAGGTTGGAAAGGCGATCGAAAACAGTTTGTTGGGCTTTATTGATAAAATTCAAAACACAGTTTTATCAATAGTAGAAGAGAGAATCAAGAAATTGGAAGATGATTCAAATTTAGCAAAGGAAAAGCATGGTGGACGAAAGACTTGTTCATACAAGGAATTCATGGCCTGTAAACCACCAATATATAATGGGGAGGTTGACCCAATAGTGTGCCAACGATGGCTAAGTGATATCGAAGGGGTATTCGAGAGGACCCATTGTGACGAAGATGACTACGTAGCCTATGGTACGGGTCAACTAAGGAGTCAAGCGAAAGATTGGTGGGATAACAAAAAGAGAGAGATTGGTATTGAAGCTGCTAAGGTCATGACTTGGGAAGAATTCAAGACGCCATTTCTTAAGCATCATAGCCCCAAAGCGGTTATGAATAAAATCAAGGAGGAGTTCATGCAACTTAGGCACAAGAATGAGACCATAGACAAGATTACGGCAACGTTTATGGATAAGATGAAGTTTTGCGATGATCTAGTGACGAATGAAGAACAAAAGATATACTACTACCATAACATGTTGAGTGCTGAGTATAGGGAATTTATCACCCCTTCCAAATACGAGACTCTTACCGAGATCATAAATGCTGCTCGGGAAAGGGAGATTGAACTGAAAAAGAGCATTGAAAGGGGTGAACGGAAAGCACAAGATGTAAACCCAAGCCCTACTAAGAAGGCACGAACAAACGAAACCGCAAAGAAATTTGATACGAAAGGAGGGTCGCCAAGTTGCAGAATCTGCGGAAAGGGTCATAAAGGTGAATGTCGTTACAAGGATAAGCCTTGTCCCATATGCAAAAAACGGGACATATGGCTATATCGTGCCCGGAGAAAGTGACGGTTTGTTACAATTGTTATCGGACGGGCCACAAGAAATCGGAATGCCCGGAACTTGTTGGAAAGAAAGATGGGCAGGACCCGAAAGGTGAAGCCCCAAAAGCAAAGGCAAGATCTTTTCAACTGACCGCCGCAGAAGCGAAGGTTGAACCTGACGTGGTCTCAGGTATATTTGCTGTAAATTCGATTCCTGCACGCGTGTTATTTGATACGGGTGCAAATAAATCCTTTGTTTCATATGGATTTATTCGACATCCTTCATTTGTTCTAACAAAATTACCTGTGCCCTTAGAAGTAGAGATAGGTAATAACAAGAGCTTTATTGTTTGTGATGTATGTGAAAATTGTAAACTGAGCATTGATGACGAAGAATATTTGATAAACCTAATCCCGATGTCAATGGGAGAATTTTAAGTAGTCGTTGGGATGGATTGGCTATCTCAACATCATGCAAAGGTCGTGTGTTTTCGTAAAGAGATAAAACTAATATATCCGAGCGGAAAACACGTCACCATTTATGGCGAAAAAGGTGGCAACCCCATAGTATGCTCAATGTTGAAAGCTCACAAACTTATGAAGCGAGGATGCAAGGCATTCATGATATACGCTAATGAGCCCGAAAAAGAATCACGAAAGATTGGAGATGTACCGGTAGTACGAGATTATGAAGATGTGTTTCCGGAGGATTTACCGGGGATACCGCCTGAACGGGAAATAAAGTTCGGGATCGAATTGATTCCGGGCGCGAAACCTGTAGCAAAGGCCCCGTACCGACTCGCACCGTCGGAATTACAAGAGTTGATGTCCCAAATTCAAGACCTGCTCGACAAGGGATTTATAAGGCTGAGTGTGTCTCCTTGGGGCGCACCAGTATTGTTCGTGAGAAAGAAAGACGGGAGCATGCGTATGTGTATCGATTACCGGGAGTTAAACAAACTCACGGTAAAGAACCGATACCCGCTTCCGAGGATAGATGATTTATTCGACCAAGTACAAGGTGCGAATTGGTTTTCAAAAATTGACCTTAGATCGGGGTATCACCAACTAAAGGTCAAGGAAGAAGATGTGCCGAAGATGGCTTTCTGCACGAGATACGGACATTACGAATTCCTCGTGATGTCATTTGGGCTAACAAATGCACCCGCGGCTTTCATGGACCTCATGAACCGGGTTTGCAAGCCAATGTTGGATAAGTCGGTCATCGTGTTTATCGATGATATCTTGGTGTATTCGAAAAGTGAAGCTGAACACGCACACCACTTACAAGAAGTGTTAGAGACACTTAGACGAGAGAAGTTATATGCAAAATTCTCTAAATGTGCCTTTTGGTTACGAGAGGTACAATTTCTTGGACACGTCATAAGTACCGACGGAGTATTGGTGGATCCTTCGAAGATCGAGGCTGTGTCAAAATGGAATCCCCCGAAGAACCCTTCGGAAATTAGAAGCTTTTTGGGGCTTGCGGGATATTATAGGAGATTCATTCAAGATTTCTCCAAGATTGCGTCACCGCTAACAAAGCTAACACGGAAGAAAGAAAAGTTCATTTGGGGTGCTGATCAAGAGAAAGCGTTTCAAACACTAAAAGAAAAGTTAACTCAAGCTCCGGTATTGACATTGCCGGACGGAGTCGAAGACATGGTGGTTTATTCGGATGCTTCATTATCGGGGCTCGGTTGCGTGTTGATGCAACGGGGCAAGGTAATAGCCTATGCCTCGAGACAATTGAAGATACACGAGAAGAAATATCCCACGCACGATCTCGAGTTGGCAGCGGTGGTATTTGCATTAAAAATATGGAGGCATTACTTGTATGGGGTAAAGTGCACCATATTCACCGACCACAAGAGCTTGAAATACTTCTTTGATCAGAAGGAGTTAAATATGCGACAAAGGCGATGGATGGAAACGGTGAAAGACTACGATTGTGAGATACATTATCACCCCGGAAAGGCAAATGTAGTAGCGGACGCTCTGAGCAGAAAAGCGGACTACGTCCCAATACGAGTGAGGTCGATGCAACTCGTGGTGACCTCGGGTATACTTGAACGTATTCGAGAGGCGCAGTTAGAAGCAGTAAAAGAGGAGAATTGGAAGAAAGAATAATCGGTCAATTGAAAGATTTGTCGGATGGGAATCACGGGTTGAAAACTCGATCTGGAAGGATATGGGTCCCACATACTTGTGGGGTGAAGGCGCTTCTACTTAATGAAGCTCATAAATCCCGTTATTCAATTCATCCGGGTGCGACCAAGATGTACAATGATTTGAAACAAAATTATTGGTGGCCCGGAATGAAGAGGGATGTGGCGAAGTATGTGGAAAAATGCATGACATGTTTACAAGTCAAGGCGGAGCATCAGAAACCATACGGCAAACTCCAACCGTTAGAAATTCCGGTTTGGAAATGGGAACATATCACAATGGACCTACTGACCAAGTTGCCTAAAACGAATCGTGGTTTCGATGCCATATGGGTAATGGTAGATAGATTGACGAAAAGTGCTCACTTCATTCCGATCCGTGAGACTTATACGTCAGAAAAGATGTCAGAGGTTTACATGAATGAAATAATAGCACGTCATGGGGTGCCGGTATCCATTGTGTCTGATAGGGATACCCGGTTTACTTCAAATTTCTGGCGAGATTTCCAAGAGCAAATGGGAACCAAATTGTTCATTAGCACCGCGTACCATCCCCAAACGGATGGACAGAGTGAAAGAACGATACAAACATTGGGGGACATGCTACGGGCGTGTATAATCGACTTTGGAGGAAGTTGGGATGTTCACCTACCGTTAGTCGAATTTTCGTATAATAACAGCTACCAATCTAGTATTAAGATGGCACCGTACGAAATGCTTTATGGTAGGAAGTGTCGAACCCCGGTATGTTGGGGTGAAGTGGGTCCACGTGAACTCGCTCATCAAGATATAGTACGAGCTACGAATGAAAAGATCGATATAGTTCGGGCACATTTGAAAGCGGCTCAAGACAGACAAAAGGCGTATGCTGATAAAAGGAAAAGGCCAATCGAATTCCAGGTTGGCGACATGGTCATGCTAAAAGTTTCCCCTTGGAAGGGCGTTATTAGATTCAGAAAAAGGGGGAAGCTAAGCCCGAGGTTTATTGGGCCATTTAAAATTATCGGAAAGGTTGGCAAGGTAGCTTACCGCCTTGAGCTACCGGAGGAACTAAGTGGGATCCATGGCACGTTCCACGTGTCACAATTAAGAAAGTGCCTAGCAGACGAAACGACCTATATCCATTACGATGACATCGAAGTGGATAATAGTCTGAATTATGCGGTAAGACCGGTGGAGATTTTAGACCGGAAGGTCAAACTTTTACGAAATAAACAAATTGACCAAGTCAAAGTCAAATGGGAGCATAGGAAAGGTTCGGACACTACGTGGGAGTCCGAAGAGGAAATGCGACGTCTCCACCCTACGTTATTTGGCATGTACTACGGTTTCGGGGACGAAACCCTATTTAAGGGGGGTGGACTTGTAACACCCCAAAAATATAAAACTTTGCGTTTAATATGTAATGTTAATTTAACAAGAATTAACTAACTAGGAAACTATAACCCAGTTAGTTGATAGTCTTGAAATAACTTACTCTAAAGTTAAAACACTTAAACTTAAAGCTAAATGATAAGTTGAGGGACTAAACTAGTCAAAATCTGAAAGTTTAGTACTAATTTAATAAACAAAACACAAAGTCCACCCATTGTGGAGAGGCATCGATCGAACAGAGAGAGAGGGCGACCAGGAGATTTTCCAAAACCCTAAAACTTCATTAATCTTGCAAATTGAAGGATTAATCCAAGTCAAAATCGAAAATTGAGCTTAGAATCATGATCCTCATCACAAGAGGATTGTAAGGTATGTAAAATTTGATGAAATCTCTCAACTTGAAATTCTCATGATTTTGGAAAATCTGAAAATTAGATGTTGCATGTGTGTTATTTGGTTAGATTAGAGTTGATATGGTGTTTAGAAGTGAAACCTAGCCAACTACATGTGAAATCATGACCAAATTCAGGAAGTTCCATGAACACCTTGAAGGTGGGTTGTGGGTTTTACATGATGATGATGAACACTAGGGTTTAGAATGATTATTCTAGTGTAATTCGATCTTAGAAGGTAATTTCAGAAAAAGTATGATGTTTAAATGCTATATGATGGCTTTATTGAAGTTAAGTTAACTAATTAGCAAGCTATAAACATGAATATGAAAGATGTAAGAATTCTGCCCTTATAGTGTTTGTTGTAATGCCTCAAAGAAGGCTTGAAACTGAATTGTTAAGTTAAAAACGCATAATTAAGAAGTATGACAAATGTGCATTATGTATGTAAAACATAGAGTTCTAAACATAAAGTGATTGAACTCTATAGGAAAGGAAGCCGGGACATCTAGCGGACAAACCGGTGTGGACGCACGTTTGAAGGGCTTGCTTTAAAGGTATGTAACTTGACCCGTTACACTAAGTAGATTTGATGATTATATAATGCGTAATCGAATTTTGAATAAGAGTTGTTTAAAATTAGCAATGAAGTTGCTATACTGAATGATTTGTCGAAATTTGGTTGGAACTCGTTGGTAGTCGTCATATGGAAGGATTCCTTAGATGAGCCAACGGGTCAAATAATCGAGTAAAGCATGGTTAATGTTTCAGAATATAACGGATTGATCTTTGATATAGGTTAATATATATAACATATTAGAAATACGAGAATTCAATGTATAGGTTGTTAGAAAAGCGAAATCCGAGAGTTGGGTTTGAGTACAATGAACAAAACAAACAAATGATGGATTTCCAGCAACTACCGTAAGTTACGGTAGTACCGTAACTTACGGTAGGGATCAAGTGTTTACGGCATTTTTCCCCTGGTTTACGGTGACCCAGGGAATTCCAGAACCTACCGTAACTTACGGTCACACCGTAAGTTACGGTGGAACCAAAAAACAAAACAATATTTTGTTATTTAAATTTTGATGTTGGATTTTGTATTTATGTGCTATATAACTATGTCAGATCTAATGTTTTAAAGATTTTTGACCATAGGTAACAAGGTGGATCTTACGGATGGCGGTCAAGCGAATGATGAAGAACCGAACACGATTTTTGAAGCTTCCGCAATGTTTTAATCATACTTAGATTTTGTTCATGGGTTGTAAACAATTTCTTAAACAAATTTTGAATGTTCCAACTTAGTCATTAGTTGACTAAGGTTTATGCTACTTATGAAACTTATGTTAATTTAATATCTTTTGGTATAAAAATGTATAAAATTTGTGATTAATTCTAGTAAAAATTTAAGGGTGTTACATATCATTTTCAGGATTCTAATTTTGTAAGAGTTGGTGCAGTATGGTGTACAAGAGGTGTAATCGGAGTTAAATTCGGAGTGAAATTTAATGACACTCTTCCCCCTGCCTCTTGTATTCCTTGCAAGTCATAATAAGGACTTTGACTGCTCCCACCGACCTTAGAAATCTTTAGGAACTCAGCATGCTTAGGGTCAATATGTAACGACCAACAAATTCTAATAGAGAAACACAAATTAATGACGTTAGTCGTTGTGATTTCTCTTGTTGAGGATTATGTTAGTGCAGGTAAGAAATCTAAGTGTGTCCACAATTAAGCAACAATGAAACTTTTGTAAGAGTAGCATTAGATTTAAGGAGATAAGTTTTGATAGAACAGTGTCATGATGGAGCGGTGTCTTGTACAAGAGGTGCAAATTGAGGTAATGTAAAATTTTCACTCCCCCACATCTTGCAACTATTGCAAGTTATCATTAAGACATTTAATGCTCCCACTGATCTTTAATATCTCTAAAATGCTACAAGAGAAGTTTCAATGAGCTACGTAATGTGGGAACCTATCACATATACGTTAGACTTTATTTGATTTCTTTAATGTCCAGATATCATAAGAAACTTTAGGGACATATCTAATAGAAATCTTATTAAGTATATATATATATATATATATATATATATATATATGAATAGATTTCTTCTAAGACCGTGGGCCATATGCGATAAAACTTAGATACAAGTTGATAGTCTTTCAAATGATAAATGAATTATGTCTGAATATTCCATTTGGAATAAGTTCCACGAATGTCAATGAATGACTTATGATGGACCCATACTTATTCCTTAAGCCAAGTAATATTTAGGGCTATAACGCATGATTTAAAATCACTTAGAATGAGATTAGATAAAAAAACCATCCTCATTAACCATGTCATGATTTCTCATGAATTTCGGTTATAATGGATGAAATTTATAAGTCTCATTTTCCTTTTGTCAAATTCTCATTTGCATGATGACAAAAGTTGTGAAAGTGTAAGGTATCATCTAGTTCCATCTTAGTAATGTTTCAATCCAGAGATTTAGAACAAATAAAATGAGAGTTTAAGGTAAGTGTGACTTTATGTTGACTATGCAAACCTCACAACGTTCATAACTTTGCTTAATTATGATACTATATTCTGATTAATCAGAATATATAAGGTATCGAAAAGCGTTGTTAGAAGACTGCTTATTATGGTTCTTATAGCCTTAACAATTAATTTTGTCACCAACTCTCATGTTAGTTATTTGTCGAGTTCTGGTAAGGAAATGTATGGAACTAGAGTCAACTAATCATGTGTTAATTGGAATATTAAAATTATCAGACTTAAATATCGTTAGTAAATGACTATATAATTAATTTATCCAACTGTTCTTTAGAATAATGGATAGTCTCGTTGCTTATGCCTAGTCTAATGACATAATTATGCATTGAGATTTTCCCTTTAAGAACCTTAAAGTTGGAATTAGCACTTGTAATTTGTCTATGGACCTTAGAACAATCCTCTTTTAAACTATTAGTGGTTGTAAGGTGAGTAACAACTTATTTTCCAGCTTCAAACATTTATTTCTTTGTACATATGTTGCTTATCAACACACTCATTATACTTTGGTACTTTTGAGTGTTATAGTTGATTTATAAGGCATCAAATTATACAAGTGAAAATCTTAGTATGTAATGTACTGGAAAAAATGTACTTATTTCCATGCGTAAGCCCTTAACTTTATGGGTCATGGTATTGTACATTATAATGTATTCACATATACCACTTAACTTTATAGTTTAGAATTTAAATGAAGGCATGCATCTTAGGAGTTCTGGTGATTATTCCACAATTATAGATTAGTCTTAGGAAAGACTTAATCTGGAATAACCTTTTAGTGACAGCACTAATTCTTAATTATCATAAGAGACATCATGTTCGATTTATCCTAATCATCATGCTCTACTTTTCTTCTGTAGTGCTTTATCAGAAGAGAGCAATAGAATTATCGTGTCTTAAGAGATAATCAAGGATTTAATTTAAGAGTTAATTCTTATAGAAACTTTAAGCAAAACATATTAGATTTAGGAATTAGAGTGGATGAGATATAGATTTATAGAAGAAAATTATAGTGAGAAAAATTATGGGTACTTAAAATAAGGCAGACGAAATGATCATAAAAAAAATAATGAAGGATCATTAATATAAGGATCATTATGTGAAGAGGTTGTGATATGTCTATTACTAACATCAAAATAATAGACTTATTTAAAGTTCTACTTAAACGAAGACAAATCAGCTTTGGCCAGAAGTGTAATCATTTAAGCATGTGTGCAAAGTGGTTGTAACAAATCAGCTTTGGCCAGAAATTGAGACAATCACTTTAGTTATGCACTTGTTAAGTATGCCATCTATGAAGGAATTAAATCAGCTTTGGCCAGATATTAAGACATTCATGTTTATGATGCACACTTAACATAGCTTTCGTAATACTTGAACGATAAGTAGATGTATCAAATCAGCTTTGGGCAGAAATGATACATCAGAAGCTCATTCAAGTAAAGCCATTTTGGTTTTGTAAAACATTATTTGATCCTTACTAATTAACTAAGTATTTACAAAACCAATTATTTAATAGCAAACTACCTGTTAGCGCGGATCGAACTCCGCGGTGAGTTCGCTGGGGGTTGCAGGGGGACAGCGTGCCCCCGCACGGGGTTCGGGGCTACTAAATCTTAGTTCACATTAAACAACCTAAAATAATGAAGGTTTCGAGTGAGATCTCGACTCAGTTATGAGGTCTCGAGTGAGGTCTCGAGTGAGATCTCGAGTCAAGTCTCGACTCATCAATATGAGGTCTCGACTCATTAAGGTCTCGAGTCGCAACCTCAGTGTCTCGAGTCGTAATCATGGTCTCGACTGCTGTGAATTATGAGATCTCGACTCCTTATGAGGTCTCGAGTCGCAACCATGGTCTCGAGTTGTGAAGATTGAAGCCCTTAGTCGAAACCTCAGTGGTCTCGAGTTGACACCTTATGGTCTCGAGTCGAAATCGTTGTCTCGAGTTGTGAATATTTGAGAACATTTATGATTTCGAGTCGAGATCTCGTGGTCTCGAGTCGAGATCTTGGTCTCGGCTTGTTGAAAAGGACCTCGAAACGTCCTGTTAACAGCTGTTAATGTGATAATAACTGAAAACTCGAAATTTAAGGGATTGTGTGATAGTGTTTCCTGTTTTATTGTTGATCTAAATTTATCAAGAATTTCGAAAATTATAACCGTATATCTTTTAACAGTTTTCGAATTAATTTAACAAATTAAATTGGATCAAACAGGAAAAAAACACTCATCAATCCTAATTACATTCCAAAACATAAGGGAATTTTTGAATTTTCCTAAGAACATGATGAACCCTAAAAAAAATGAAACATAAATTCTGGAACCCGAAACCTGAATTTTAATAGTTTCTAAACAGATTTCGGTTATAAACATAACCCAGTTGATTTCGAGTGATCATATAATTAATATTTTTCCAAAAACAGAGATCTCGAGTCGTCCTTTATGACTCGAAACTGGTTGTTGGCTTTATTAAGTTATCAAAATTCCGTTTTCCAGATTTCTATCCCAGAATTGATGGATACGAAAACAGAACTGACTAATCAACATATGCTCTGATACCACATGTTGGTTCAGTTCTGTTTTGAACATAATGTAAAACATGAAAACATACCTTTGATTGCATCAGATAGGCCAGCAGTAGTGTTTGACATGATTGTCAGCTTGATCTGGTTCCTCCTTAGGGTGCAATCTAATGATGGGGACAAAGAAAACCGACAAGGGAATCGGTATAGGAGAGGAGGTCGATGATGATGTTATGCTTATGGGTTTTGTGTCTAACTGTGTAACCCTTCAACCTCAGCATAAGACTCATTTATATAAGCACCAGGAGGAAACCTAATTAGTTAATAAGGGTAATACGGTCCATCAACAATTACCAACTAATTATTTAATAGGTTATTATATATTTTGACCTATATTATGTAAATGATTATAATGGCTATAGATTAAATATTAAAACATAATATATTTAATCTTACATCATTTTCGCATTTGATTTAATAAATATAGTATATGTTTAGTGTTAGTGATAAGGATGCTTCCTTCTGTTCAGCTGTCAACGATATACAATGTGACAAATTGAATTATTGAAATTTCATATAAATTATTTTTCTTTGTTAGGTCACCAGTGCACATGTCTAATGTCTTTTTGTTATGCACGTCCGTTCCCTTCTAATAGTTATCAATATTTTGTGTGCATTTCACGTTTGAATAAACGGAAATTAAGCAAGTGCAAACACTTCAACGATAAAAAAACAATATATAAATGCTATTTCTTATTTAGTGTTGTATTTAGGCCATATTAATATTTGCACCAGTATTAAACGACGTATTTTAGGAATGGCAATTTATAGGTTAAAATAAATAAATTGTATTTAATTCAAGACAAATAAAATAAGTATTGTATTTTTACATATGAACCAAGTACAAATACGGATGATCCGTAACATGTAACGTATTCAAATACTAGTCGAGTATATCAAAATGGTTGAAATAATAATAGTCAAATTGCAAACTCGAAAAAATTGCATGCTATGACGGTCAATATCACAAAAGTTGATTATTATATGATATATAAAGGCACATAAATGTATATATGATTATTGAACAATTATTCAGACTTTTGAAGGCCTAAAATAATACAAGCATAAAAGAGGCGTCCTCCGTTGACGAATCATTTGCAAAATGAATTACTCGGGCACATTTATTAAATATTATCAAAGCAAACACATATAGGTTTATATAGATTAAATCTTATCAAAGCAAACACATAAGTTTATACAGGGTTTTATTATAAAATCAATTCATTTCCTCTCTATTATTTATCAAATATTACATGTGAGGAGGTTTTACTATTCAATTTTAAGTGTTTTGATTGGTTTGTGCGATTTGTAGGCCAATGGGTTTGGCATCCACTATTTTGTTTTTTATGTTTTTATTTTAAGGCTACATGATAGAATCTAAATTGAGATTTGATTGAAACAAGAACAAACAAGATAGATAAACCGATTCGAGAAGGATTAGGTCTCCAAATACAAGGTTTAAGAACCCTAATTTTTATAGAATAAACATCGACTACTCTAAAAACTAGAACAAAAAATATTAATAAACGTAAGTAGATAAAAATTGTTCCTAAACTTCAGCTACCATGTTACCCACTAGCCCACTTTACCAATAACTCCCTTGACCCATTACAAAGCGCCACATGATTTGAACCTAGGCTTCCTGGATACGTTTCAATACTTCGGGCCTGGAAAATCGACTTGTCCTCAAGTCGAAAGGAGGGAAAAGGTTGTGCCAAGCAATTAGCCATTCAATTTTAGGTTGACCTGTTTGTTCTAAAAAATAATACATAATAGAAAACTATATTTCATTAAAAGGGTTAACTTCCTCTCTATTATTTATCAAATATTACATGTGAGGAGGTTTCACTATTCAATTTTGAGTGTTTTGATTGGTTTGTGTGATTTGTAGGCCAATGGGTTTGGCATCCACTATTTTGTTTTTTATGTTTTTATTTTAAGATTATGTGATATAATCTAAATTGAGATTTGATTGAAACAAGAACAAACAAGATAGATAATCCGATTCGAGAAGGATTAGGTCTCAAAATACAAGGTTTAAGAACCCTAATTTTTATAGAATAAACATCGACTACTCTAAAAACTAGAACAAAAAATATTAATAAACGTAAGTAGATAAAAATTGTTCCTAAACTTCAACTACCATGTTACCCACTAGCCCACTTTACCAATAACTCCTTTGACCCATTACAAAGTATAACAACCTTAAAATAAACCGACACCCTCCTAAATATTTTGACACCCTAAAATATACTAAAATACCCCAGTATGTCTTAAAATACAACCCGTATGTGAAAACCAAGCCCAAAATACGATATAGCATTAAAAATAAAATAAAAACAAGGAAATTGAGGCTGTCGCGGGGCACGTAGCCTTTAGCTACGGCCTACGCGAGCCGCGAGCGATCGAAAACGAGGCATCACCCGGTGTTGACACGTGGCAGCATGTGTTGGACCTATACTCGTGACCCGGATCACCTACGGCCTAGACCTCCTATTACGCGGGCCGCGTAAGACGACCCTTAGGTCTACGCGGGCCGCGAGAAACCCGTTTTCAGGCCCTATAAATGGGGAGCTCGGGCTTCTGCCCTCCCAATGAAAAGGAACATATAGCGAATAAGTTTCTGAATCTTAGAATGACCGGGGTAGATAGTAAGGGTTATACTACTACATTCTTTGAATATTCTAGAATAGTACCAACCCTTGCATCACCTAAACCGGTATTAATCTCCCGTTACATCTGGGGATTGATTGGGGAGATTAGACATGTAGTCAAGGCAGCTAGACCTCAAACTATAGAAGAAGCCGTAGAACTAGCAAATACCTTGACAGATGAGTTAGTACGTACACGGGAAGAGGATCAAATGAAGAACCTAGCTCAGAGGCTTACCCAGGAATTCCGTTCTGGAAATACCAACCGTGGGAAAAATGTAGGTTCTACCTCTGCACCTTATTGCAAGTATTGCAAAAGGAAGCATTCTGGAAGATGCTCCATATATTGCAATTTTTGCAAAATATCGGGACACAAGGAAGAAGACTACAGGAAGAAAGCTAACAACAGGATATGCTACAGCCAAACTGTCCAAAACAACAAGAACACTAAAAATGCTAGAGCATTTGTTCTAACTGCAGATGAAGCCAAGATGATTCCGGACGTGATAGCCGGTACATTTTTAGTTAATAATATTTTGGCTAAAGTATTATTTGACTCTGGTGCGAACCAAAGTTTTATTAATACTTCATTTTGCAAACTTCTTAATCAATCATTAACTAAACTTCCACAAGAATGTCTAGTAGAGACATCAAATGGAGAAACTGTTAGGATTTCTGAAATCTTGCAGGGAGCAAGAATAGAGTTTTTAAATCAAAAGTTTATTGCAAACCTTTACCCAATGAATCTTGCAGGATTCGATATTGTATTAGGAATGGATTAGTTAATAGCCAATAAAGCCAGTATTTTATGTGATCAAAAGTCAATTCAAGTAAATTCACCTAAAGGTGAAAATATCACAATTAAAGGAGATAAGCCATCTAGATCCACAAAATTCATCTCTGTGATGAAAGCAGCAAGTTGTATAAGAAAAGGATCTATAGTGTATTTGATTTCCATAATCATTAACACTAAAGGAAAAGAACTAAAGGATATTCCAGTAGTATCCCAGTTTTCAGATGTATTTCCAGAAGAATTATCAGGACTACCGCCGGACAGGGAAGTCGAATTCAGGATCCATCTGTTACCAGGAACGGCACCAATTGCAAAGCACCTTACCGTTTGGCACCCGCAGAAATGCAGGAACTGAGAAAACAATTGGACGAATTATTGGAAAAAGGATTCATACAACCAAGTTCATCGCCATGGGGAGCACCGATTTTATTTGTTAAAAAGAAAGACGGATCGATGCGTATGTGCATTGACTACTGTGAATTGAACAAGGTCACGATTAAGAATCGATATCCATTACCAAGAATCGATGATCTGTTTGATCAATTGCAAGGAGCTCGATTTTTCTAGAAAATCGATTTAAGGTCAGGATATCATCAATTGAAGGTACAGGAAGAGGACATTCCTAAGACCGTGTTTAGAAAAAGGTATGGCCATTATGAATTTACTGTCATGCCATTTGGTTTAACCAATGCCCCAGCCGCATTTATGGACATGATGAACCGAATATGTAAGCCATATTTGGATAAATTCATAATTGTCTTTATAGATGATATTCTTATCTATTCTAAAAGTAAAGAGGATCATGCAAAGCATTTGCACACACTTTTAAGTCTATTAAGGAAGGAAAAGCTTTCTCATTTTTGGGCAAGTTTCCAAAAAGCAATGGGAACTAATTTGAATCTAAGCACAACTTATCATCCTCAAACGGACGGACAAAGTGAAAGGACGATTCAAACAATGGAAGATATGCTTAGAGCTTGTGTAATTGATTTCGGAGGGAATTGGGATGAACACTTCCCTTTAATAGAATTTTCTTATAATAACAGTTATCACACAAGTATCAATGCTGCACCATTCGAAGCACTTTATGGACGAAAGTGCCGAACACCAGTCTGTTGGGCGGAGATTGGAGAAAAGCAACGACTGAAAGCAGCACGTGATCGACAAAAGAGCTACGCTGATAGCAGACGCAAGCCGTTAGAATTTCAGGTAGGAGATAAAGTGTTATTAAAAGTCTCTCCTTGGAAAGTAGTAGTAAGATTCATCAAGAGGGAAAAGCTAAGCCCCAGGTATGTTGGACCTTTTGAGATTATTAAAAGAATAGGACCTGTACCCTATCAGCTACAACTGCCAGAGGAAATGGCAGGAATACATGATGTATTTCATGTATCTAATCTCAAGAAATGCTTAATTGATGAATCACTGATGGTACCTCTTAAGGACATAGAGGTAAATGAACAGTTAAAGTTTGTAGAGAGGCCTCTACAGATTGAAGACGGGAAAGTTAAGAATCTTAAGCACAAAAGATTAGTTCTGGTCAAAGTAAAGTGGGACTCCAAAAGAGGACCAGAATACACATGGGAGCTTGAATCAGAAATGCAAAGGAAATATCCACACTTGTTCCAGTAGATCTCGAGGACGAGCTCTAAAACAAGGTGGGGAGGATATAACAACCCTAAAATAAACCGACACCCTCCTAAATATTTTGACACCCTAAAATATATTAAAATACCCCAATATGTTTTAAAATACACCCCGTAAGTGAAAACCGAGCCCAAAATACAATATAGCATTAAAAATAAAATAAAAACAAGGAAATTGAGGCTGTCGCGGGGTGCGTAGCCTTTGGCTACGGCCTACGCGGGCCGCGAGCGATCGAAAACGAGGCATCACTCGGTGTTGACACGTGGCAGCACGTGTTGGACCTATACTCGTGACCCGGATCAGCTACGGCCTAGACCCCCTATTACGCGGGCCGCGTAAGACGACCCTTAGGTCTACGCGGGCCGCGAGAAACCCGTTTTTAGGCCCTATAAATGGGGAGCTCGGGCTACAGTCCTAAATCGCTCAGTTTCTTTCTCCCTCAACGATAATTTCCGGGCATAATACCCCCTAAATAACGAAGTTATGCTCCGTTGTAAGTATCATAACCCCTGGATACGTATTAGATATGCTGCCCGATTGATCTAGGGTTCCGTAACGGCTGTCGTGGTTCTGCCCGACGTAGTCATTGAAATGCCGTCTCAGGGAGGGTATTACTAATGTTAAAATGAGTTATTATACTAACACATGTGCATTTGTGTAAATTATAGATAATTCTCAGGAAATCCTTACAGAAAACCTAAGACAGCAATGTGAGTAATCCTCTTTTTGTGTAAACATTTTTGTGAGTAATCTCCTTTTTATAAACAGTTTTTACAAAACCTTAAATATTTTACAATACAATTTAGCAGTGATTGAGTCTTTGTAATTCTACAATTACTGCCGGTATGTTGGGGTTTTGTATACAAAATGTGGAACACATTACCATTGGACAAAGAGTTAGCCAATGTATAAATGACCCGCCAGTCAGGATTGATAGTACTGAATGAGTAATTGGGTAGATGTAAACATTGTAATCGCTCTCAATATTGTTTAAATTAATAAAACTTTTCTTGATTGAACTGGGATTCACTCACCAGTATTTCCCACTGACAAAATGTTTTTAAATGCGTTTCAGGTAACACAATGTGAAAGCCAACTAGAAGCCAGCTGGACAACACTGAAGGCTTGGAAAAGTGGCTATAAAAGTTACCTAAATAAAAGAAGGCGTTTTATTTCAATAAAATAGGATTTATTCCTATAAACGTGTTTGTAATAAAAACTTGGATTTTATCCCAATGTATTTATTTATATAAAATGTGGTGTTTTACTCTGATAAAATATTTCCTAACTACGATCCTGATATAATTTCCGCTGCCAAATTAATAAACACCGATACCACCAACATTGTTGTTCACGGCCGCCCGTTCCCGGGACAGATAGGGGGCAGGGGTGGCGACACAAAGCCCCACATGATTTGAACCTAGGCTTCCTGGATACGTTTCAATACTTCGGGCCTGGAAAATCGACTTGTCCTCAAGTCGAAAGGAGGGAAAACGTTGTGACAAGCAATTAGCCATTCAATTTTAGGTTGACCTGTTTGTTCTAAAAAAAATAATACATAATAGAAAACTATATTTCATTAAAAGGGTTAACTTATTATACACACGAGAAAAAAAATCAATATGCACATGTTTTTACATGCTAAGAAACATGCAAGTCACATGCTATCTCTTTATTTTTTAAACGTCCGTAACTTTTTCACACGTCACATATTTTTAACCCCCTCCCCCATTTTATAAACGTCCGTAACTTTGTTAAAAAAAGTTATTGAACCAACCCCTCTCATGGGCCACAAATATATACGGTTGGAACTCGAATTACAACATGGGAGGAATTGGGTCGTCTCAAGCCTTCGGCTCGGCACAAGCCTTTGGCTCACCACTACGCGAACCCGACTTTGTCCCTGAGACACAAACGGAGCCGAAACCGGTAGTAGAGGAGGCACAACAAAACAAAATCAAACGCAACCATAAAAAAACCGAAACTCGAACGAAAAAACCATGCAACCATGGGATGATTAAGAGGAATACACATTAGCTCGAGCTTAGCTCGACGTGTCTGAGGACCCCGAAATAGGTAATATTTTTTAAACCTTTTTAAAGGGTATGGGATAATTTTTTATATTATTTTTTGTATATTTTTAGCAAACAACCAAAATAAAAGCGTGTTTTGGAACCGAATCTGCGAACTATTTTTCGGACTTATGGGTAGGGGAGAACTACCGGCTACCGGATTCAATATTGGGCAAGTGGACCGATATCAACAACAGGTGTACAAATATTCAACCCGTTTACCAACGGGTAAAAAACGGATGGAAAAGTGGCCATAACAACGAGGACATTATGCGGGCCGCCTTAAAGCCGCTCAAGTTAATTTCCCATACTTGAAGTGTTGGCAAGTTCTTTGTAATAGCGCCAAATGAGCCAGCGTCCCTACCACGGTAGGAACTACTTCGGGTCGGTCGACAAATAAAAGGCCGTCAAAAAGATCGAAAACAACCGAGTCAGTTGAACCTGAAACGCCAACGTTCGACGCTCGAAACACGGACGTAAACGATGTTAATCCGTTGTTCACCGAGGAGGAAGGGGCGGATGAGCCGGCAGAAGTGCTAGCACGACCACCCAGTAGAAGAAGCGATGCAAGATCGAGGAGACCGGAGTCATCGTCGGTGGGATCCGACTTGACTAATGCCTTTTCGGAGATGAACCGACGCCTTCAAGACATACACGACATAGGAACTCAACGTATGGAAGAGAACTGGGAAGTGATCGAGATTATGCAGGATAGACAATGGGAAAAAGACTTTGAATTCTACTCGAAACCGCACGACCACCTAACCGGAAAAGCGTTGAAGATGGGGATACAACAAGTGCGGTGAATGTCCACCGAATTGGACTCACCCCACGCGGTGAACACTGTTGGCAACGGTGCACCCCTCATGAGATGGGGGAAATTTTCATCCACTCAATCATGATGTGCTATGTCAATTCCCCTCTCATTAATACACCACTTTTGCCTAAAAATACAAGTGGTGGTTTCCCCCAAACCATTAAAAAAAAAAACATGATTGGTTGAATACTAATGGGCCCCACCTTAACACCCTCTCTTCACCTTCCCCGCGGCAAGTGTTCACCGCATGTCACCCGTACACCTCCTTCACCGCACAAGGCAAACCCCTTGGCGGCACCTGCCTTGCCGCATCGACCCGTACACCCTAATAAATCTAATGACTTACACCTCTAATCATCAATTGGAAAACAATTATTCTTCTGCGGGGCCCGCTTACCCCACCCCACCCTACCCCTACCCCCGCTCCCCTCTTTAAATTGAGCTAAGATTTATTTTATTTTACATACATCTTTTCTTCCTTTTTTGGTTTTCAAATCTTCTGTCCGTTGAATGTGCTACAGATCATCAAGATGAACAAGCAGCAAGACTTGATGAAGCTTCAGGTACTTAATGTCAACAACAACCTTCGACATCTGTTTACAGTAGATTATTCACTGTTTTCTTCTTTGGTTTTGATGCAGACTTGTGTCCTCAAAGTCGATATACAGTGCGCCTGTGATGGCTGTAACCAGAAGATTAAAAAACTCTTGAACAAAATCGATGGTTAGTCTTCTCATTTCTCTCCTAATTCTCTAAAATAATATTTACGAATTAGTTTCGAGTACAAGGGGTGATTCCACTCTATAAAAAATATAAGTTTTAGCTTAGGGCCTTAAGTTTCCTAAACTTTTACATTATTTTTTGATTGATTATTTGAATATGGTTATGTAAGATTTGGTCTTGTGAACATATTATAAAAGTGTTGGGATACAAAAGTTCCACCATTTATCTTTGCTAGGTCAAGTTATTCTACAAAGTGTTCTAATTGTAAAAAGTGTTTGAAGGATTTATAGAGTGACAAGTGTCCAATAACCTAAAATTAAACCCACTACATCACCACTCAAAACCTAAACACCCACCCCCCACCACAAAAAAAAACCCTAAAAAAAATCTAACCTCCCCCCCCCCCCCCCAAACCTAAAAAAAACTAAACACCCACCCCCACCCAAAAACCTAAACCCCCACCCCCTCAGCAAAAAAAAAAAAAAATTGTTGGGTGGGTGATGGGGGATGGGGGTTTAGGTTTTTGGTGGTGGTGGATGTTTAAGGTTTTTTTTTTTTTTTTATAGTGGGTTTTTTTATATTATTGGACACTTGTCACTTTATAAATCTTCTTACACTTCTTACAATTAGGATCCTTTGTATTTGATCCTAATCCTATCTTTGTGAATGTTTTTTTACATTTCATAAATTGGATTCGAATACATGATTTTGGGTTTAACTTCACTTAATGTTCAATCTTGAAAAGAAGAGCAAGTAGTTAGTATACTTGGGAATAGTTTTCTTTTAACTAAAACTCATTCAAATTTTACTATATGTGAGTTTGTTTCTTTTTGCACTCGTACACAAAACATGTGTTTCATCGTATTTCCGTATTTTAGGATCTTAAACAATTTTCTTTTTACGAAAAAGGCCTGGTTTTAAAATATGCTTTGGGCCTCAAAAACGGTTGAGTCAGCCGGATCCGACTTATTCATGAGTAACCTAGACACAGGGGAGGCTCTTAGTTGGGCCCGGGGGCCATGTCTCCTCTATTTTTCCGCTTCGAAGTATAAATTTTACCAAAAAAAATATATGTATATTGAGTCAAGGTCCCCTATTTTTTTCTTTAAAACTTTCGGCGCCCTCTGTTTAAAAGTTCAGGGTCGGTCACTGCCTAGAAGAAACAATTTATGAGATTTTTAATGATTTTTTTTATTCTATATGTAAAGATATTTTGGTTAATTGGATCAACACTATGAAATAATAATATGATTGCATGTTAATACATACATGCAATCGACCTAGTATTTCAAGTGACTTAGGTTCGATTCTTACTTGGCGGCACTGAGTGATGATGTGAGACTAGGCAAGTAGGTTGCAATCGATAGTTCGATCGTTGAATTGAACGGGTTTTACCTCATTGCACTGTCGTGCCTTCGGGCGAGTGTTCACAGACTTCGGCTCTAGGTGAGAGTTTTCTCCAGTTCAAAAATGTATCCCGATGTGATAAATTTTACCGGTAATATGTTTATAGATTCGTTTTTCGTTCAAAAAAAAATACATACATGCGAGAATCGTAAAGTGCAAGAAATAAAGTTACGATTTGACAAAACTTGGTCCATGGACTGATTTTGCCCGCTGCGACCACTCCTGACATGATTGTCTCGATCTCCTCCTACATGTCCTTTACTTTATTTCTGTTGTGATTTATGTTTTTGTTGTTTATCATTCGTACAATGTTTTGTACGTATTATAATATACTCGACAATATTTTCAGAACAAAATTGACTATGTTTCTAATAAATAGTTTACTTTTTTTTTACTTTATTTCTGTTGTCATGTTATTTTTCCTTTTGGAGAGTACACTAGGGTGTTTATACAATAGATGGTTTGAAAATTTAACAAGCTGGCTGCAATCGCCCACACTGAACTGGTCCAGCCGACCCAACCAGCCTAGTCGGTTTGTTTTACCCTTTTAATTGTTGTCAAAACTAACTGAATTATAAAACCATGTGTAAGGGGGTGTTTGACAACATTTGAATTGTTAAGTGCTGAACCAGTAAGAGGTCTGAACCATTAAGTGCTGAACTAGTAAGAGGTCTGAACCATTAAGAGCCTGTATAATGCTTAACCGTCTAGAGGCAAATGTTTGACCAATTCAGATTAGAAGTTTTAACCATTCAGACTTAGGGGTTGTTTGTTTACCTTTTAATGGGACTCTTAATTGATCAGACATTTTACTCGTTCAGCACTTAATGGTTCAGACTGTTTGTTTCGTAAGCAGATGTCTGAATGGTTCATACATTTGCCTCTAAATAGTTAAGCATTATACTGAGTCTGAATGGTTAAGACCTCTAATCTGAATTGGTCAGATATTTTTCTCTGAACGGTTAAGCATTATACTGGCTCTTAATGGTTCAGACCTCTTACTCGTTTAGCACTTAACCATTCAGAAGTTGACAAACAGCCCCTATATATATTATATTTATAAATTATTCTTAAACTATGTTACTTTTTATACAATCAAATGACAAATTATCTTTCATATTATTTTTTTGAAATGTTTTTTTTTCTCCTTTGGAGAACACAGCGTAAAAGACAAATGTTACTTGGTGGACAATAAAGTTGTACTAAAACAATTATTTAGTAGAATAAAAGAACGTGAGGACGGTGGAAGGAAAGCGATTGCTAGTTTGAAAATGTTTGCTTTTAGGCACAAACAAAGACTGTTGCTTTACCTGTTTCCTTTAACTTTTGACCATTTGACTAGATTTTCACTAGGAAAATTAGTGGAATTTAAACCAACTTGCTGCAAAGCCGGCCCTGAACTTGCACTTATATAATTTATAATGTTTTCATGTAACTCGATTCAAATTTCAGTTTTTTTTTTTGAGTCTGATTCAATATAAAAACCATTTAATATGTTAAACTAATATCTTGTAACAAAATTTGAACAGGTGTGTATAAGACAAGCATAGATCTTGAGCAAGGGAAGGTGACAGTGTATGGAAATGCTGATCCATCCACACTTATAAAGAAGCTTAACAAGTCTGGTAAACATGCTGAGATATGGGGCCCACAGAAAGGAGTGAATTTTATGAATAATCAGTTCAAGAACATGAGTTTTGATAACAAGAATCAAAAGGGTGGTGGTGGTGGGAAAGATAAACAAAAGGATGGGAAAGGTAACCAACAAATGCAAGCAATAAATAATAAAGGGTTTAAAGATTTTAAGCCAAATAACAAGGACCAGAAATCAGTCAAGTTTAATTTGCCGGTTGGTGGTGGCGGTGGTGGTGGTGGTCGCGGTGGCAGCGGATTCGAAGATGAGGATGATTTTGATGATGATGAGTTTGATGATGAGTTTGATGATGAATTTGATGATGATAGTTCTGATGGGTATGATTACAAAAAGCCCAATAAGATGATGACAGGTCCACCAGGGGTGGGTGGATATGGGCCCAATGGGCCAATGGGAATGATGAATGGTAAGAATGGACCAAGTGGAGGGTTTGAATTGCCTGTACAGATGAAAGGGAAGGGTGGATATGGTGATGCTAAAAAAGGAAATAGTGGGAAAAAGGGTGGCGGTGGTGGTGACAAAGACGGTGGTAAAAAGAGTAAAGGCGGTAGCGGCGGTGGTGGTGGATTTGGCGGCCTTTTTGGAGTTTTTGGTGGTGGTAAAAAGAAGCAAGGTGTGTCGAATCCGAAGGGCGGCAAGAAAGGTGGGGATGGTGGCGGTTGGGACAAGAAAGGAGGAAAACATCACGACGAGGGTAAATTTAGTGGCAATAAGCAAAATGAGTTTCTCGACTTCAGCAAACCTAAAAAAGGAGGTGGTGGGGGAAATATGGGCCATAATGGAGGCAACGGTGGCAATGGTGGCCGCAATATTAGTCAAATGGGTGGTAATCCAATGATGGCGCAAATGGGAAACCACCCAATGGGGCAAATGGGTGGTTATCCAATGGGTCAAATGCCAATGGCACAGATGGCATACCGTGGTCAAGGGATGGATCATGGTAACCCGTACAATAACCAACAACAGTATCAGCAACAGTATCAACAACAACAATACATGCAAGGGATGATGATGATGAATCAACAAAAGGCGAATATGCACCCTCAAATGATGTATGGCCAAGCACCACCTTTCGCCTATGGACCGCCAATGGGAGCACATGGGAACGACAATATGACTCATATGTTCAGTGATGAGAACACTGATAGTTGTAGCATCATGTAGGATTTTGGAGTATTTCTATGAGTTTTAGTTAAGTTGATAGATTAATTTCAGTCTATAGGAGGTAGAAAGGGTATTGTAGTTTGTGATGTGTTGATATTTATGTATGGAAGATCAAAAGTTTTGTCTCTAATGAAGATTTCATTTTATTGTGGTTTGGCAAAAAAATATCTGAGAAAAAAAAAACAAATTGATAAATAGTATTTAATCACCTCGTGGCATCATATTACCCAAAGATACCAAGTGTATTGGGCCAACATGTTTTAAAATAAAATTGTTTTTACTTTGTATAAATATCGATATTTGGATTTGTTTACTGGTTGAGCATAGACAATAAAATACAGTTTTGAAAATCATCATCATCGTACTCAGTATATCCTACTAATAGCAAAGCTAAGATAGGTCTGAGGAGGGTAAGATGTAGACAGTCTTACCTCTACTCTGTAGGAATAGAGAGGTTGTTTCCAGTGTGTAGCAACCCCCGACCTTTGCCCCGGAAGGCGGGCGGCCGCGAGCTCGCAGAGCTGGTGGTAGGGGTGTGCAAAAAACCGAATTAACCGAATCATAACCAAATTAACCGACAAAACCGAACCGAAAAAACCGAACCACATAAAAAACCGGTGGGTCGGTTAATAGTTTTTTTGAAAACCGAAAGTAGTGGGTCGGTTATGGTTATCATTTTTTCCATACCCACCATAACCGAACCGAACCGACATGTAATAAATCTTTGTAGGATTTAGGACTTTTCACCATATTTTTAATATTTTATGTTTTTGACTGAAGATTTTTAGTACTTATGAGTTTTTCATATAATTTTGTGGTTTTGGTTGAATGTTTATTTGAATTTAGAGTTAATAGCCAAAATGGTCCCTGAGGTTTGCTCACTTTTGCTACTTTAGTCCAAAATCCAAAATTTTTAAATCTGGGTCCCTGTGGTTTGCATTTTGTTGCCATTTTAGTCCAAATTTCAAAAAAGTCTAATTTTGTCATGATTTCTTACTGAATTTTATCTTTTTCCTCATTTCTCCTAAGGGCAAAATTGTCATTATAGATTATTATAAACTAATTTATATTAAAAAAATCAACAATAAAAGCTTAATCCATATATAATGAGAGAGAAAGAGATAAAAGCCCCAATTCATCTTCATCACCTGCCACCATCTACCGTCACCACACCAGACACCACCATCATCTTAATCCAGCCACCACCATCTTTCTCATCTTTACAACTTTGTAACAAGAAATCCACTTAAACTAACCTACTGATGACAAAACCATCGGAATATCAGAGACGAAATTGATGGAGGTTCGCAGTTGTGGCTGGATCTCGGAGTCGCATCTACCGATCTCGACGGAGGTTCGAAGTTGTGGCCGGTGAACACGACACTTGTTTCAACGACGATTGTGGTGGTGTCTTCGGTGGAGAATGTGCGGAAGTGGAGGAATGAGGCGGTGGTGACGGTGAGGGTGGATGAAGTAGGTGGTGGCGATGGTGGTGCTCATGGTCGTTCCATGTCGGGTTTTCGGAGCAACTCTAGGGTCAACCCGTGCGATGGCGATGGTGTAGGTTTGGATACGGTGGGGTTTGAGGGGTTTGGGGATTTTGAGGGATTAGGCTGAGATCAAGTTGATCTCTAGGATTCTTGTTGTTGTGGTTTGGTCTGTGGGTTCGGTTTCTGGGTCCATGGTGGGTGGGTTTGGGTTGAAGATCGATGGGTTGATAAAGATTTGGGAAGTGGGGAGCCGAGGATTTGTGGTGGTTTTTTGGGCTCTCGACGGTGGTGTTCGAGAGAGAGGAGAGAGAGAGAGAGAGAGAGAGAGGATAGAGAGAGAAGAAACATTATTGAGAGAGAGAGAGTGCAGAGAAAGGTGGTGTTATAATATTTTTTTGATTATTTTTTATTAATAATTAATAATTATTTATAATAAAAGTATAATGACCAAAATGCCCCTGAGGAAAAGGACAAAAACCAAGTTTTTTTTAGAAATCTTACTTGATTTGAGATTTGGACCAAAAATGGCAATAAAACTGAAACCACAGGGACCCAGATGCAAAGTTTTTGAGATTTGGACTAAAATGGCAAAACTAACCAAACCTCAGGGACCAAAATGGCAGTTTACTCTTGAATTTATGGAATGTATCATATCACTTTATTTGGATATTCGATAATAATTGGTATAAATATTATAGATTATATGTATTTTTTAATACTATGTAATATCCTAATATATACAAATATGTAATAACAGTTTATTCCATGTTAAAAAAATTAAGCTATTTTTAGCTAAGCTAAATACACGGTTAACCACCCATAACGGACCCGCTATAACCATCAAAACCGAATAACCATAACCACCATAACCAATCGGTTATGGTTATGGTTATCCAATAACCGACTTCGCGGTTATAGTTATGGTTTTTGGTCAAAACCGACCCAAACCGACCCATGCACACCCCTAGCTGGTGGTATCGGTGTTATTTGGCAGCGGAAATTTCATCAGGACCGTAGTTACGAAATAGTTTATCAGAGTAAAACACCATAATTTTTATAATAATAAATACATGGGAAAAAATCAAGTTTCCATTACAATCTATTTATAGGGATAAACCCTAATTTATTGAAATAAAACTTCTTCTTTATTTAGGTAACTTTTATAGCTACTTTTCCAAGCCTTCAGTGCTCTCTAGCTGGCTTCTATTTGGCTTTCACATTTTGTTACTTGAAACGCATTTTAAAAAGGTTTTGTCAGCAAGAAATACTGGTGAGTGAATCCCAGTTTAATCAAAACAAGTTTTATCATTTTAGAGCATTGAGGGCAATCCAGCAATTACATTTGTTTACATCTACTTTAATTACCACCCACGGTACTGTCAATCCTGATTTGTGGTCATGCTACTACTCACAGTGTAGTAACAAGTAATGTATACAAAACCCCAACATACCGGCAGTAATTGTAGAATCACAAATACTCAATCACTGTTAAATATAATTTAAAACAATTGAGGTTTTGTAAAAACAGTTTAAAAAGAGGAATTACTCACAAAAAGGGTTCACAAAAAAAGTGGATTAACTCACATTGCTAATTTAGGTATTTCCTTGTGACTTCCTGGTTATAATCTATAAAATTAAACGATGCACACGCGTTAGTATAATAACCCAATTTACATTAGCTATACCATCCCCCCGAGACAGAACTCCAGCGACTGATTCGGACAGAGCCTAGACATGCGTGACGGAGCTCTAGATCAATCGGGCAGAGTAACTAATACGTAACCAGGGATTATAATACTTACAACGAGGCAGAGCTTCGCTTTTAGAGGGTATTATGCCCGAAAATTATAATTGCTATTCAAAGAATTTGAGAGAGAATTGTGATTTGAACGAGTTGAAATGAACGTCGAACTTCTCAATTTATAGGGCCTGGTCATAGCTTTCTCGCGCCCCGCGAGAGATACACGAAGGGCCATCGCGGCCCGCGAGCGAGGTAGAGTAGGGCATAGCTTGGCTGAGTCGACCCACTAGCCTCGACACGACTGGAACACGTGGCGGCCTAGGGTTGCGCCTGGTGTCAAGAGGGTCGCTACCCGCGACTAATGTAGCCAAGGTGGTCGCGCCCCGCGAGCACCCCATAAATCTTGTTTTTATTTAATTTTTGTAAAATAAAGGTATTTCGGGCCTATTTTCCGTATACGGGGTGTAATTTAGGACATATAGGGATATTTTAAGGATTTTGGGAGAGTTGTTATATCCTCCCCACCTTGTTTTAGAACTCGTCCTCGAGGTCTACTGGAATAGATGTGGATATTTCCTCTGCATCTCTGATTCAAGCTCCCAAGTGTAGTCTGGTCCTCTCTTGGAATCCCATTTTACTTTGACTAGAACTAATCTCTTGTGTTTGAGATTCTTGATTTTTCTGTCTTCAATCTACAGAGGTTTCTCTACGAATTTAAGTTTCTCATTTACCTCTATGTCCTTAAGAGGTACCACTAATGATTCATCTGCTAAGCACTTCTTGAGATTACATACATGAAATACATCATGTATTCCTGCCATTTCCTCTGGCAGTTGTAGCTGATAAGCTACTGGTCCTATTCTTTTAATAATCTCAAAAGGTCCAACATACCTGGGGCTTAGCTTTCCCTTCTTGATGAATCTAACTATTCCTTTCCATGGCGAAACTTTTAATAATACCTTATCTCTTACTTGAAATTCCAATGGTTTTCGCTTATTATCAGCGTAACTCTTTTGGCGATCACGTGCTGCTTTTAGTCTTTCCTTGACTTGAATAATCTTGTCTGTTGTCTCTTGTACTATCTTTGGTCCATACAGTTGCTTTTCTCCAATTTCTACCCAACAGACTGGAGTTCGGCACTTTCGTCCATAAAGTGCTTCAAATGGTGCAGCATTGATACTGGTATGCTAGCTGTTATTATAGGAAAATTCTATTAATGGTAGGTGATCGTCCCAATTTCCTCCGAAATCAATTACACAAGCTCTAAGCATATCTTCCATTGTTTGAATGGTTCTTTCGCTTTGTCCATCCGTTTGAGGATGATAAGCTGTGCTTAGATTTAACTTGGTTCCCATTGCTTTTTGGAAACTAGTCCAAAAATGAGAAGTAAAACGACTATCTCTATCAGAAACAATAGATAAAGGAATTCCATGTAATGAAACTATTTCATTTACATACAACTTGGCTAATTATTCCATGCTGAAAGTTTCCTTCATCGGTAAGAAATGAGCAGACTTGGTCAATCTGTCTACAATCACCCAGATTGTATCATTACCTTTTCGTGTCTTAGGTAATTTGGTAACAAAATCCATTGTTATCAATTCCCAATTCCATATTGGCATTTCTAATTGCTGCAATAAACCTGAGGGTTTCTGATGTTCAGCTTTAACCTGTGAACAGGTTAGACGATTAGTAACATAGGCTGCAATATCCTTTTTCATTCCTATCCACCAGAAATTCTTTCTTAAGTCTTTATACATTTTATCACTACCGGGATGTATTGTATACTTATACTTATGGGCTTCTTCTAATATTCGGTGGCATAGGTTTCCTCGTTTGGGTATCCAGATCCTTTTCTTGTGGAATCTCCAAATTCCATCCGTTCCTTGTTCTAACTCTTTAATCATTCCTTTTAATTTTTCAGTATCGTCCTTGATTACTGATTCCTATATTGTCCTAATTTGCTCATTTAAATCTATCTGCAGATTTAATTTGAGAGAACGTACTCGTCTTGGATTTTCATGATACTTTCGACTTAAAGCATTAGCTACTATATTAGCCTTTCCCGCATGATATTGGATACTACAATCATAATCACTAAGAATTTTCATCCAGCGTCTCTGTCTCATATTTAACTCCTTTTGCACAAAAACATATCTTAAACTCTTATGATAGGTGAAAATGGTAAACCTACTACCGTAGAGGTAATGTCTCCAAATCTTAAGGGCAAAAATTATGGCTCCTAAACTCTAAATCATGGGTTGTATAATTGTCCTCATGATTCTTAAGTTGTCTAGAGGAATAGGCTATAACCTTTTAATGTTGCATTAACACACATCCATAACCTAACTTAGAAGCATCACAAAAGACTACAAAGTCTTCAGTTCCTTCTGGTAACGCGAGTATGGGTGTGTTGGTTAATCTTTGCTTAAGGATTCTAAAGGCTTCTTCCTGTTTTGGTCCCCATTCAAACTTAACTGATTTACAGGTCAGTTTTGTTAAAGGAATGGCTATTCTAGAAAAATCTCGGATAAACCGTCTATAATAACCTGCTAGTCCGAGAAAACTTCTCACCTCCGTTGGTGATTCAGGGACTTTCCATTTAGTAATCGCCTCGATCTTTGTGGGATCCACATGAATTCCTTCATGATTGATTAGATTTCTAAGGAATTGTACTGCTTGTAACCAAAATTCACATTTTGAAAACTTAGCATAAAGCTTTTCTTTTCTCAGCAAATTTAGGAGTGTATGCAGATGCGCTGCATGTTCCTCTTTACTCTTAGAGTAAATGAGAATATCATCTATAAAGACAATTATGAATTTATCCAGATATGGTTTACATATTCTGTTCATCATGTCCATAAATGCGGCTAAGGCATTGGTTAGACCAAATGGCATGACTGTAAATTCATAATGGCCATACCTTGTTCTGAAAGCAGTTTTAGGAATGTCTTCTTCCTGTACTTTCAGTTGATGATATCCTGAGAGTAAGTCGATCTTGGAAAAGAATCGAGCTCCTTGCAGTTGATCAAACAAGTCATCGATTCTTGGTAATGGGTACCGATTTTTAATCGTGACTTTGTTCAATTCTCGGTAATCAATGCACATACGCATTGATCCGTCCTTCTTCTTAACGAACAAGATTGGTGCTCTCTATGGCGATGAACTAGGCTGTATGAATCCTTTGTCCAAAAGTTCATCCAATTGTTTCTTTAGTTCCTACATCTCTGCGGGTGCCAAACGGTAAGGTGCCTTGGCAATGGGTGTTGTCCCTGGTAGTAGGTGAATTCTGAATTCGACCTCCTTATCCGGTGGTAATCCAGGTAGCTCTACTGGAAAAACATCTGAGAATTGAGATACTACGAGAATATCTTTTAATTCTTTTCCTTTAGTGTTAATGATTATGGAAATCATATAGTGATCCTTTCCTTGCAAAACTTGTTGTTTTCATCACAGAGATGAATTTCGTGGATCTAGATGGCTTATCTCCTTTAATTGTGATCTTTTCACCTTTTGGTGAATTTACTTGTATTGACTTTTGATCACATAAAATATTGGCTTTATTGGTTACTAACCAATCCATTCCTAATACGATATCAAATCCAGCCAGATTCATTGGATAAAGATTAGCAATAAAATTATGGTTTAGAATTTATATTCTTGCTCCCTGCAAGATTTCAGTAATCTTAATGGATTCTCCATTTTCCGTTTCTACCAAACATTCTTGTTGAAGTTTAGTTAATGGTTGATTGAGAAATTTACAAAATGAAGTATTAATGAAGCTTTGGTTTGCACCAGAGTCAAATAATACTTTAGCAAAAACATCATTAACTAAAAACGTACCGGCAATGACATCCGGAATCATCTTGGTTTCTTATGCCGTTAGAACAAATACTCTAGCATTCTTATTGGTCTTGCTTTTCATGGCTGGAGTTAGTTTCGGACAGTTCGGTTTGATATGCCCCTTTTCTCCATAATTGAAGCATATTCCATTACCGGGTTTCTTCCTGCAGTCTTCTTCCTCGTGTCCAGGTACTTTGCAGAAGTTGCAGTATGTGGAACATCTTCCTGAATGCTTCTTCTTGCACGACTTGCAGTAAGGTGCAGAAGTAGAACCTGTACCTTTCCCACAGTCGGAATTACCGTAGCGAAATTCCTGGGTCAGCTTTTGGACTAGGTTCTTCCTCTGGTTTTCTTCTTGCGTCCGTACTAGTTCATCGGTCAAGGTATTGGCTAGTTCTACAGCTTCTTTTATGGTTTGTGGTCTAGCTGCCTTGACTATGTGTCTAATCTCACTGATTAATCCCCAGATGTAACGGAAGATTAACACTGGTTCTGATGAGGGTAGGGTTGGCACTATTCTAGCACATTCGAAAAATATGGTAGCGTAACCCTTACAGTCAACTCCAGTCATTCTAAGGTTTAAGAATTTATTAGCAATTTGTTTTTTTTTTCATTGGGAGGACATAATTTTCTTTCGACATTGTTCTTAAACTCAGTCCATCCCATATTATAAACTATGTCACTTCCCCTAGACTGGAGAATAGTGTTCCACCATTCTAAGGTTGCGTTCTTAAAAAGATTGGAAGCAAACATAATCTTATCTTCTTCTGCACATTTGCTTATTTTTAAGACAGTCTCTGTCTTTTCTATCCAACGTAGAGCTGCAATGGCTCCTTCATTGCCAGAGAATTCTAATGGTTTGCAAGACCAGAATTCTTTGTAAGAACAACTATATGACATGGTTCTTCTTCTTTTTGGAATAGGAAATTGAAGTAACGGTCCATTGTTTACGTTGTGACTGGGTTCAGTAGGTGGTCGTTTACTTCCACTGTTACTTTTATTATTTTCTGCTTCTTTAACAGTCTTGATAATATATGGCATAACGTCTATAATCCCTTGTGCCACTATATGTTGGAGGGCACTGTTATCTAATTGGTTCCCGTTATTATCGTTATTCGGGTTTTCTTGATTCACTTCGTTGTTCATCTGGATTATAAACATTTACTAGGTATTAATATCATAGAACAAGATTTAATGCCAACAATTATACAAACAACACATTGGTCAAAATCGTCGAGCATTGCGACATTTACTCTATTTCATATATATATATATATATATATATATATTACAAGCTGCAACTGGAATTTAAAATACAATACTAGTTATGCATCAGTAGGTATTGGATCATCTATTTTAGTTGATTTTTTTTCTTTCAAACTACACACACACACACACACATATATATATATATTATTACTATTATTACTAGGGTTTCATCCAGTACTGCATATTTCGCTCGTCGTACTTCTAAACGAGTTTTTCCCCTGTTTGTCTTATTCTCTCTCTTTCATCTACTAACTCCTCACCAAATGTGCGAAGTTCCTGCACGTTTTCGGTACTCATGGGTGGTGGTGGTGCGGGTATTGGGTTAGGGTACTGGGGTATCGGTTCTCCATATGGGTACGGGTTTTCTAGTATTTCCTGAACATATGGTCGGCATCCCAATATGGATCTAGATGGTCAAGGTTGGTATATGGTGCTAATGGGTTTGGTATGGGCTCCTCATGTGGGTAGAGTTCTCGATAATCCCTTTGTTCATCCTCCCATGGGTCATAAGCTAGAGGATTGGGTGTTGGGACTCTAGGGATTTCGTTTGGGTCGAATGCGGGTTTGGGAATCTGGTCTCCTGGGTTAGGTTCTATTTCCATGGGTTGGGTTGGGAACAGTGGCAGTGGCTGTGGTGCAATGATTTGGTCTAAATTTGGGTCAGCTGCAGTGGTAGCTAGTATGTGAAAATTAGCAAATCGCCTATTGACTATGTCTTAGGTCTGGGCGTTCATCTCCCTATTAGCTGCTGCTAAAGCCCTTTGTTGCTGTAATTTCCTCATTCGTTTCCTATGCTCATGTGCTCCCCGACTGAACCATCCTCTCTTTTTCGTAGGGAATGGTTCTTCGAATTGAGCCTTAAATATGAAGATACCCTCTTCAGTGTCAGCTGAATACCCCGATGGAGTAGGCTGTGAGGAAGTTCCTTCACTTTTGGGAGAAGTAGATAGGTGACGATAGGCGTCAGACGGACCTTGATCACTCATACTGTAAACTAACAAATTGTCAAATAACCAAAACAATAATATACAGATATGCACGTAATCACGTAGATTATTTCCTAACATAATGGAAAAAATTTTGGTGTCAGTAGAACACTTCTGTGGCTGAAATTAGTGATTGTAGCTTTGATACCACCTTCTGTCGCAACCCACGACCCCTGCCTTGAGAGGCGGGCGGCCGCGAGCTCGCAGAGCTGGTGGTATCGGTGTTATTTGGCAGCGGAAATTTCATCAGCACCGTAGTTAGGAAATAGTTTATCAGAGTAAAACACCATAATTTTTTATAATAATAGATACATGGGAAAAACCCAAGTTTCCATTACAATCTATTTATAGGGATAACCCCTAATTTATTGAAATAAAACTTATTCTTTATTTAGGTAACTTTTATAGCCACTTTTCCAAGCCTTCAGTGCTCTCCAGCTGGCTTCTATTTGGCTTTAACATTAGGTTACCTGAAACGCGTTTTAAAAAGGTTTTGTCAGCAAGAAATACTGGTGAGTGAATCCCAGTTTAATCAAAACAAGTTTTATCATTTTACAGCATTAAGGGCAATCCAGCAATTACATTTGTTTACATCTACTTTAATTACCACCCACAGTACTGTCAATCCTGATTTGTGGTAATGCTACTACTCACAGTGTAGTAACAAGTAATGTATACAAAACCCCAACATACCGACAGTAGTTGTAGAATCACAAATACTCAATCACTGTTAAATATAATTTAAAACAATTGAGGTTTTGTAAAAACAGTTTAAAAAGAGGAATTACTCACAAAAAGGGTTCACAAAAAGAGGATTAACTCACATTGCTAATTTAGGTATTTCCTTGTGACTTCTTGGTTATAATCTATTAAATTAAACAATGCACACGCGTTAGTATAATAACCCAATTTACATTAGCTATACCCTCCCCCCGAGACAGAACTCCAACAACTGAGTCGCGCAGAGCCTAGACATGCGTTACGGAGCTCTAGATCAATCGGGCAGAGTAACTAATACGTAACTGGGGGTTATAATACTTACAACAAGGAAGAGCTTCGCTTTTTAGTGGGTATTATGCCTGAAAATTATAATTGCTATTCAGAGAATTTGAGAGAGAATTGTGAATTGAACGAGTTGAAATGAACATCGAACTTCTCAATTTATAGGGCCTGGTCATAACTTTCTCGCGCCCCGCGAGAGATACACGAAGGGCCTTCTCGGCCCGCGAGTGAGGTAGAGTAGGGCGTAGCTTGGCTGAGTCGACCCACTAGCCTCGACACGACTGGGACACGTGGCGGCCTAGGGTTGCGCCTGGTGTCAAGAGGGTCGCGGCCCGCGACTAATGTAGCCAAGGGGGTCGCGCCCCGCGAGCGCCCCATAAATGTTGTTTTTATTTAAGTTTTGTAAAATAAAGGTATTTCGGGCCTATTTTCCGTATACGGGGTGTAATTTAGGACATATAGGTATATTTTAAGGATTTTGGGAGAGTTGTTATATAGTGAGACCCCCAACTTTTAATTAGAGGGGGATGATTAATTCAAATGACGATACTCATGATCTTTTTGGAAAGTTCTAAGTCGTTAATGATAAGTGTCCATTCGTGTCATGCTTAAATAATTCGATACATCTTGCCTATTTACAGCCTTGCAAAATAAAATAGAATAGGCGCTTACACCTACTGCTAAACCATTCATGCGAAATATACACAGTGTTATTTTGATGCCACATATGAACTAGCGGTATGAGAGTATTGTTGGAAATGTGTCCTCCTCATGATGGATAAAGGTGTAAATTTAATAGTAAGATTTAGAAAGTGCGTGTTAGCCAATAAAAAAAATTGCCAGCTCTAACTTATAGAAAATTAATATTTAGGTTGAAAACCGACGATAAATATTTGATGACGGGGGTAGCTAAAGCCTCAATAAAATGACTAAGAATACATAACAGCTTGAAGGGTTAAAAGGTTAAAGGGTTTAAAACCCGAAAACTAAGGTGAACAGCAAAAAGAACGTGTACAGTAATCAGTCACTTCACTGATTGCTTAAGCAACTCTCCCACAGCCGCAAAAGTAAAGCATGTGCACATGGAGCTCTCTTTTATCCGCAGGTCCGAACCCTTCAACCCCTAAAAGGGTAAGTCCCTCACTGCAAGCCAGATTCACTAGTTAAAGGTTTCTCCTTTGAGAAACCTCTTTCCCTATAAAATGCAGGGCATGACAAGCATGCAAAACACTCCAGGATCGGCAGAAGTTACACCAACTCTCCGATTCTTCTTCTCCCTCTTGAGAACTTGCTTTATGCTTGTTTCTCTTCTTCACTTCAAAAAATATATTTCTTCTACTATCACATTCCGGGCTGGTTCCTTATCAGCTTGGAATTCAAGGAAGAACAACAACAATACTAGTGAATCTCTCTCTACGTCTTGCAAACGTGAGGGGACCCCACGACCTGCATTAGGCAAACCGAAACCCTCCAAGCCTTTTGCCTAACCAGACTAATCACTATTGATGCGTAGTCGAGTGTTATATATATTAGGTGTATATTTTAAGCCCCTTTAACACTTTTTAGTCAAGATTTAAATTTATAAAACACGATATTTACTAACACTAGACACACATATGGGCAAGTGCATCCATCGTGAGCGTAGTATAGTGTTGGTAAGATACCGAGGTCGTCCAAGGACACAAGAGCTTTTAGTACCGGTTTATCCTCAACGTCTAATAAAATCAAAAAGTTTAGAAAAATGTTTTAAACTAAGAAAAATAAAAACTAACTAAAATGCTGAAAATAAAAATAAAAAGAAAACATATAGACAAGATGAATCACTTGGTTCCGACTCGTATCTAGTGTAACATTTGATTATTTCCGCACTTTTGCACTATTTTAAGAGATTATCTTAGTTATTGTAGTAGGCCCCTCTTTTGAAGGTGACGTTACCCTCACCCCAGTAGTTTGAGTCAGCAAGGATACAATCCTAAAAGGGTGGATTATTGGAAGATAATTAATTAAGTTATTAATGCAAATTATGGTAGGCCCCTCTTTTGGAGGTGACGTTACCCTCGACTAAGTAGTCTGAGTCAGCAGGGATACAGTCCTAAATAGCCGGGTTATAGTATTAATAGTAGTTAACTTATGAGGGGATCAAAGAGTTTGGACCCCCGCCATCCAACACCGTTAAGTATTGAAGGAGGTCCTACTAAATTTGACCCAGGTCCATTGCAGGACCTCTAAACGCTGAACAATGGCAAGACCTTTACCAAACCGTTCCCTTAACCCCCGACCAGGTAGCCAACATACCTCCATATAGACCGTGGAGATATGAATGGTGAAAATCTTTTATTTTATATAGACAGTAAAATAATTTCAAGACACCACGGACAAACGATAAAGAAATATCACCTTCAACATAAGCAACTAGTTATTAAAGTCATTAATACGAAACCAAATAAAAAGTGCGAAAAGATTAGAAATAAAAAGTATTACACTAGACACTTTGTCTTCACCAAGTGATGTAAGAGACTTAGGCAAACATGGCCTTGATTGTCAAGAACTCTTACGATCAATCTTGGATCCCGAGACGACTCACACACTCTACGATGGACAATGGATGATGGTGGTGGATGATGGTGTTATGGTGATGGTGGGTGGTGGGTGAAGTGTGAGAGAGGTGGTGTGCCAAGGGATGGTTTGAGCTTTAGCCAAGCACTTCTATTTATAGGCTGAACAGAAGCTCGGGCACGGCCCCGTGTCCAGTGGGCACGGCCCCGTGTCCACATCCTTCTCTTTCTTCATTTAATGCAGTTTTGTCTTTTTAGTTGACCACGCCCCCGTGTCCGCTGAGCACGACCCCGTGGTGCAGAAGAATCTTTGTACTATGCAGATTTGCTGGATTGTGCGAATCTTATAGTTGACCACGGCCCCGTGTCCGCTGAGCACGACCCCGTGGTGGGCAATAGAAGCTTCTACCACTTTGTCTTTTCTGCTGACACTTGGGCACGCCCCCGTGATGGCTGAGCACGGGGCGTGTTCAGGCTTTTGATCTCTTGTTTTGCTTGGGAAGATGCTGTCGTGGGGTCGGGCATGTCACGTCTTGTTCCTTTTCTTGTATTAATGTTAGATTTTGATGTCTTTTTGCTTCTTTTGTTAATTTGAGCTCATTTAATCCTGAAAATACAAAAGGAAGACAAAAGCACACTTTTTCCAACATTAGTACTAAAAAGGGTTAGTTTTATGCCTCATTTGATGAAATTTATATGTTGCATTTTTAACACATCAACTATCATTGGTCTTGTATTTGTTGCATCAACAAGTTGGCGCCCACCGTGGGGCTACGCCGCTTATTTTCCTCAAAAGACCAGTAGTGTAGCTCCATTCTCTCCAGAATCATCATGTCAGAAAGTGAATCTCCCGGTGAAGTTAATCAAGTGTCACGAACTCCGACACCCAACACTAGCCAAATGTCACCGGCTATGTCTACACCCCTCTCCGCCCCGGGAAGTACTCCCCCGGGAACCATGTTCTTAGAGTTCACATCTTTTCAAACACCAACTCCATCCCGATCAGGGGTACCTTCACCTCAAGTTGGTGTTTTGAGTACTCCGAAACGTGTCGACCTAACACCGGAGGGAGTAGCACGATATTTTCCGCAACTAAGATCTCTTCTCAACCAACACGTGAGCCAAGAAAGGGAAAATGGAGTGAGAATAAGGCTAGATTATGACGAGCTTGAACCCTCACTATCACCCGGTCCACCGCTACCTCCTTTCACCAGCTCACAGCCAAGCACTTCTCACTTTGAAGCTGGTCCAAGTATAACAAGCTAACCGTTCAACCCAACTCCTTATGCTTATGTGAGACCAAGTCCAACGGCTTTCCCATTGTTTTCTTCACAACCTGTTGTAACCGGAACTCCCCTTGGACATGAAACCACCCTTGAACAACTATGGCAGTCACCAGCGTCAAGTGTTCCCCCTCCTGTTGCCACCAAGTGGGAACAAGCCTTAGTAGTTTTGCCTTTGGCTCGGAGTGCTGCCATGAGCACTCCTATGGGAACAAACCATATGGCTACGGTTGAAAGCCTTAAAGGCTTTAACATGATGCCGCAGATGATGGCCCAGATGATGGCACATTTCCCTTGGTCCCAGTTCATCAACCAAGTGTTAAGTACCCACCAAGGAACAACAAGTCATAACTCAAGGGTAGAGGAAGACCTTGCTAAACCCTACAAACCTAGCAACCTTTCCTGTTTCTCCCAACAAATCGCTGATTATGACTTCCAAGCGAAAATCAAGATGCTATCCCATATCAAGACATACGAAGGAACCTAGGATCCAGAGGATAACCTCTAGATCTTTACTAGTGCTGCTAGGATCAAAAAATGGTCTAACGCTGAATGTTGCCTCATGTTCATGCAAACCCTTATTGGGTCAGCCAGGATATGGTTCAACGACCTACCTGCCAGAAGCGTTCGAAGCTTCGACGACCTAAGCAAAGGGTTCTTGGCCAATTTTTCACAGCAAAGGCAGTACGTTAAAGATGCCACGGTGATTTTCTAGATAAAACAGAGAGATGACGAAAGCCTTCGAGAGTTCATAGAAAGATATAAAAAATAAGGTCAAACGTATGTGGGGGTAGATGAAAAGATGAGAGTAGCGGGTTTCATGAACGCCATTACCTCCAAATATCTCACAAGGGATTTCAACAAGTCTCTACCAAAGACCTTGGAAGAAGCTCTCGAGAGGGCCGAAGCCCACATTAGAGGAGAGGAGGCTGTCGACATAAAGGAGCAAAGAAAAAGGGGATCTAGCTAGCGAGGTAACAGCCCCGCTAGAAAGAAAGGGAATTTTCATTCCTATGACAGACGTCCTAGGAGCTCAGATCAACGAAGGCCTGAAGGTCGAAACCCTCCAAGAAGGGAGAAGACCGTAAACTTTACAGCTCTTACAAAAACCCCACAAGAGATCCTTTCTGCAGAAGAAGTGAAACAAAGCTTCTGACCTCCTCGACCTCTACCCAAAGTAAAAGAAACGAAAACTCCACCCAGTTCTATGAGTTTCATGAGGAAAAGGGTCACCATACTAACGATTGCTTTCAACTCAAAAAGATGATTGAGGAAGTTGTCAAGTCCGGAGAGCTAGCCCACTTGGTGAAAGGGGTAAGGGACAAGATAGCTGAGGGAAAAAGCAAGGAGGTTAACATGGTGGATTTCGATGAAAAGGTTTCCCACAAACGGCAACGGTTGGAAGCTTGGGAGCTTCAGTGTGCCTGCTTCCTGCCATCGGAAAGGGACCCGCTCTCAAACCCTCTGGTGGTTGAAACAACTGTGGGTACAATGAAAACAATCAAAGCCTACATCGACACAGGGGCAGCCACTAAAATCATGTTTGAAAAGTTCTTCAATCGCTTGAGCAACGAAGAACATTCAAAGCTTCAACCATCTGGAACCTCTATAAACTGTATTGCTGACATACCCCTCAAACCTTTGGGATAACTGACCCTTGATGTCCGTTTCAGTGAAGGTATGATGGAAAGAACTCAACCTCTTACCTTTGTGGTTATCAACATCCCTTCTAACTATGATGTCATCATAGGAAGACTAGTGAAATGTGCATTCTATATGGTCGTTTCAGTTGGTCATGGCATTGTAAAGTTCCCTACCGAGAGAGGGATTGCAACCCTTCAACCCACTCAAGAGGCTTATGTCACACCCCAACCGATGGCAGAAACATCGGAGTGAGACAAAATAGATTGCAAGAAACTTCATAACACTATTTGTGACAAGTATTTAAATGATAAATTTTCATTTCATTTCTAAAGAGTCAATTACAAGGATTTGAAACAAATACAACATGAATAATGAAATACAATACAAATAAAATACAAAATTTAAAGTGTGTATCTAAGCATCCTACTAGATTCCATGCATCGTCAACATCATCGCTAAACCTGCAACATGTTTTAAAAGCATAGTTCAATACAAAGGTATTGGCGAGTACACTAGTTTTACACTCATGGTATATGTATAAAAAAGGTATTTTCAATCCAACATAGAAATTGGTATGCAAGGTCAATCTATCATGCATAACAATATGTCAACTCTAGTGTCCACTAGTATTTAGCATCCCTCGACACAAAAGTGACGAGACCGTTATAGAATAAAGACTCAACAAAACCCCGTCGGGTGGTGTGCTACTCCTATAGCGCTATAATTGTTAAGCCGAGTTAACAAGTAGTATGTATTCTAGCATGAACCTAAGCATAGCAAAGCATGTATAAGGATTGAACGAATAAAAGCATGTTAAAGATTTAGTATCATGTGTGTGTGAGAAGAAAATATCGAAAGTAAATTCGAATTTGAAAGATTGTATCGTATAAAATAAATAATAGAAACACATGTTTGATTAAAATTTGGGATGGTTCCAAAACGGAACTTTGACTAACTAAAGTGGTCGAAAAGTCTTTCGAATTTGAGGAGCATGATTTGGCCTAATAGGTGGAATACTCTCGCCGACAAGTCGGTTAACGGTATTTACCCTTCCGGTTACTACATGTCCCAAATCAATCGAAATTTCGAGACTTGGCGGGATTTATGAAAAATTCAAGGAGTGGAACTAGTCGACAAGGCGCGGGTTTCACCCCTAACTTGACGATTCCGTATCCTAAGTGTGGTTGGTACTCGTCGGGTGAAAATTTAATTTCAACACTTTGACGAGGGTCCACTAGAATTTGAAAGCGGAAATTCTCCATCAAGGTGAGGATCTCACTCCTAACTTGGTGGCGAATTTCGTGTAAAAAGAATAGGTGGATTGAGAGTCTTTCACCAAATTGTGGGTTTCACGCCTATTTTGGTGAAGTTATCTCGTTTGTGTATTACAAGTGGTTTCGAATTTAGTATAAATGAGTAAATGACGTATGTTCAAAATAATAATAACAAGTATAAGCACATAAAGCATTTTAAGAAAATAAGACGTAAGATACATTTCAAGAATAACATGTAAAGATATTTCATAAAAGTAGCATGTGAAGCAAGTATGGTCGAATTTTGGTGCTTAACTATAGACTAGGTCAAAAGCATGGCAATTTTCCTAATTCCCTATAGTTATGGCTCTGATACCAATCTGTCACACCCCAATCGATGGCGGAAACATCGGAGTGAGACGAAATAGATTGCAAGAGACTTCATAACACTATTTGTGACAAGTATTTAAATGATAAATTTTCATTTCATTTATAAAGAGTCAATTACAAGGATGTGAAACAAATACAACATGAATAATGAAATACCATACAAATAAGTCAAGCATGAGGTAGAAGATTAAAGTCTTCATTTAGGCACCTCTAAGTATCATGGAATTCATACATGAGGTAGGAAGAACAAAGCTTCCATTTAGGTACCTCTATTGTTCACCACTACACTTGTTGTTATGAACAACAAGGAGGGTCATGAACTTACAAGAAACAATAGAATATCAACAACTAATCTATGAGAAAACATCAAGCAATGTGCGGATTTTCAAGTAGGTTAGCCCAAGCTAATCCTAAATCACACAATCATCAAGTCTTGAACTTGAGCATCACTTGTGGGTTAAAACCCTTGAACAAAACAGAAAGTTTGTGAGGTTTATACCTCTGATTTTGAATGACTCAACCTTGTTTTAAAGCTTAACTAACCATAGAAGTGGTTATAAGCATAAGGACATAGGTTTGAGATGAGTTTCCTCAAGTTTAAACAAGTTTATCAAAGTTTGAAACAAGAACAGAAAAATCAGTCCACTTTGGAGCCCTTTTGGCAACATTCCAGGCTCTGGTTTTCCATGGAAAACCCATGGAAACGTAGCTAAGGTTAATACAAAGTAGTAGGAAAAAGAATCAAGTGAATCGGATAAGAATTGAGTGAGTTATGCTCACTTTATTGAAGTGGTATAAATCTGCTCGAACTTCTGCAATCAGCTACGGTTTGGAGTGTTTGAGAGTGAATGGAAAGTGTTTAGAAAGTGAAAAATGCTTGGAGGAGGCTTGGGTTATATAGGGGATGGATTAGGGTTTCATTGGGTTGGGCTTTGGAAGTTTTTAGTGGGCTAAATAACTCAAAACAAGTAAATTAAGTGGGCTGATGCAAGGCTGTTAACAGCCCTATAATTTTTATTTTATTTTATTTTTTTGACATTAGAAGGTATATATTTGATGTTCAATAAAGTGTTACATGGTGTCTAGTATGTATGTAACTTGTAACAAGATCCAAAATGCATAAATGACATGTTTTAATTTAGCAAAAAGTGTGATAACATAGGTGTGTATAACACATGAAATGTAACAAGTATGTACGGTTTATAGTTTGGTATGATAAAGTGAAAAAAAACATACAACTTAATCTTATAATCGAATAACTAAGTGTTTTAATGTATGAAGATATAAGGATTACGAATACACGATCATTGTTTACGAGTTAAGCTTACGTTTATACGAATTACGAACGATGTATCAAACGAGTGCACGTATCAATGTATAAACATGTATAAACGATGTATAAAAGATTCGTTTCATTACGATCAAAGTCTCGTATTTTACAACGAAATACGATTACAAGGAATACAAGATTTCCAAAAAAATAAAATTTCAAGCAATGGTTTCTAAATATGGAAAGTATGAAAACGCAGGGCATTACAGTCTCCCCTCCTTTAGGAAATTTCATCCCGAAATTTATTCAAGAGGAAGACTTGAAAAAGTTTTGGAAAAAATTGAGAATTGGAAATTTTGAAACGGTTTGAAAAGTACGAAATTTTGGAGAACGACAAGGTAAATTTGCAAGGGAGTTCGTTGTCTAAAATAATTTGAGGTACCAAACATAGTTGAAAACGTGTAGGTGCGTATATAGGTAAAGTGAGTCTAAACAAGTTTTGGATAACTTAAATTGGAGATGTATTAAAAATGGGACGTATTAAGAAGGGAGATTTTGACAAGCGGTTTGTATTTTGTTGGAAAGTGGGGTAGTGTACAGGGGAAGTTTTAAGGATAGTATAAAAATCACACTTTCGTAAAAAAAATTATTGAGAGGAACGAAAAGGTTTGGTACTTTGAATAAAGCGTTAAAGGTATACTAAGTACATTTACACAAGAATAGAGAATAGGAAGAGGGTTTTAAAGGTAATGAGATAAGTTAGGATTTGAATGTTTAAACAAGCTTGATTATGAACGGGATTCGTCTGAAAGAAAGGATAATGGAGAATAATAGGAGTATGGGGAGAACGATTGACTCTAAATGAATGCAAGTATATGAATGGTATAAGTATTAGATAGACGAAAGTAGCGTGTTAATGATGAAGTCACGTCATGGATAATCAGATATAATGCGTTTGTGAGTTGTTTAAAGTTTGTATTAGGTCAAAAGGTCTGCAAAACACTGAATTTCTCATGGCACGTTTTACGAAAGTTTGGTAACATGTTGAAAATACTTATATATAGGAAGTACCAACGGCGTATCCACCATGTTATGTCCGTCTCGTTATTCGGTGTCATGTTACGTTCCGTGTCTTACCATACACAGTAGTACGCTCTATGGTTTTCATACGCCTATCACTATAATCCTGTGTGCACCCGCGATTATTTTGATCGTCGCATGATCCGCATAGCTTGTACTAGTTGTGTATGAATCAGGGTATACATAATTTAAAAATAAGAATGTGTACGTATAAGAATATAGTATATAAGCAAGTCCATGCTTAAGTATGTATGGGACCCACGTAAGCGAATCACTCGGATTACGCTCGCGTACGGGTACGAATGTATGAATCATGAGTATGAATGAAAGTATGAGCATAAGTATAAGTTTAAGTATGAATATGCACGTAAGTATGAGTATAAGCATAAAACGTACCAGTAGTATGAGTATAAGTATAAGCATAAAACGTATGCGTATAAGTGTAGGTACGAATAATAAAATTTACGTATATAGTGTACGTTGGGACATAGCGGATTTAAGCGTGTAAAAGCATTCAAAAGGTTGAGTATGTAAATACGAACGATATGAATGATGTTATCGCGATATATCGACTAAAATGTGTATGATGATATGCATGTATAGTTGTTTAAACGAAACGTTGAGTTTGTCGAATCAAAATTAGATTGAGCTTGATTTGAAGGGTAGAATATAGTTTGTATATGTAAGAGGATATAAAGTACTCATTGGTTAAGCATAATGTATTTTGTAATGAATTGAAATGCTACTTTTGTTTTAAAGGAGTTTACGTAATCCGAAGATGGTCGGTCCCCATGAAGTCTTCTTGCCCACGTGTTTTGTAAATTGGTGTAGGAAAAAGGTTTTCGATAAAAAGTAAGTTCGTTTCATCAAACAAGAAATTATGAATTTAGGAGGTTCTTGTGAAAACGAGTTTCCTTAGAAAAGAAATTTAGCAAAAGGACTTAGTGATTGTTAAAAGTTTTAACAAATGATTTGTTGATGTTGAAAAGAGTATTTGGTAAAACGATCATATAACATCTATAAGATCTTATAAGTAATTGAGAAAGGTTGGTTTGATTTCGATTAAGAATGGAAGTCTCTAGTATGATGATATAACGTGTGCGTGTTTTAGTGATTAAGTTGAATATGAAGTTCATGGGCCAGAGATTCATTGAACCGATTAAATTGATAGGTAGCATTTCGTAAGGTTTTGAAATTCGGGAAATAAAACGTTTTAAGGTATGGTTAAGAATTTCGTGTATGTGAGTTATGTGAAAATAGATTGTAGGATAAGAAGTACGTTTGATAAAACAATGTATTTTGGAATTGATATAAGTGGGTATTTCGATAAATGATAAATGATTTAGGTATGAAACATGATTGTGTTTGCTTGATAAAGTATTTTGAAGGAAAGTTTTGGTAACGATCACCTAGGTAAGGAAATCACCCCCAACTCGTTGGTGATGTCGTTTTAAGAAAAGAAGGAGTGGAGTTAATCATCAAGGTAAGGAAATCACTCCTAACTCAATGATATGTCTCCATTTTGGCGTTATAAAGAAGTTAAACAAAATCGAGTGACGTTTTGAAATCATGCATAGGTATAAATGTATGAAAAAGATTTAGTATGATGTGTGTGTGAGAAGAAAATATCGAAAGTAAATTCGAATTTGAAAGATTTCATCGTATAAAATAAATAATAGAAACACATGTTCGTTTAAAATTTGTGATGGTTCCAAAACAGAACTTTGACTAACCAAAGTGGTCAAAAAGTCTTTCGAATTTGAGGAGCATGATTTGGCCTAATAGGTGGAACACTATCGCCGACAAGTCGGTTAACGGTATTTACCATTCCGGTTACTACATGTAACACCCCGTGTTTCTGAAGTCAAAGTCAAGGTCAACGTCAACGACCAATTTCGCAACTTGACTTGTAGTAAATTTCTTTTATGTGTTTATTTTAGCTGTATTATGTGGAGTAAGTGTCCATAATTACAATAATCGACGTGTGTTATTTGCTATTTAATCAACGTACGACTGTGAACTATAGGAAGTAACAATGCGATAAAGTCAACTAAATGCTAATCAATCCAATTTAATCGACATCGAATCGCAATCGAACTCGTAACTCGAATTACGCTTGTTGGTTATTGAATACGTGTGTGTGTGCCTTATGTGTTACTTGTGCATGTTTATTTATGTTATGGGTGGTAATCAATCGAAACTCAATCGCAATCGAAACTCAATCGCAATCGAACTCAATGGCAATCGAAATGGTATAATAATTGGTGGAGAAGAGACAGTGCAAGATATGAGTAGTTGGGATTAAAAGTAATTTGACTAGGAAACTCTATCGCATCGAAACGCTCACAATCGCAATCGAAATAGCAAAAATTGTCGCACCAAACACTCGAACCAAGTGCCATCCGGCCGGATTGCCATCAGACCGAGTTGCCATCTGACCGACCGTCCGTTTCCACTTTGGGTATCCTATAAATACCCCATGTCACTTTCATTCTTTCCACTTTTGGCAAGTGACGTCCGACCCGTGCTCCTACTCGCTTTTCCTTCAATTTCTCGCGATTCCGGTAAGATCTCGTCCTAAATCTTGTACTTCCCTAATCTACACGCACTCCTACACCTTTCTATCTTTTAAATCTTAACTTTTAACCGTGAAATCATTAAGATTTTAGGTGTTCTAGGATGACGTCATCATGTGTTCTTGAAAAACTCGCGAAACAAGTGGCCAAGGTTGTGCCTCAGATCGTAAGTGAGATTTACGAGAACGTTAGCAAATCGTCGGAGGAGTCTAGAACCGAAGCTCCTAAAGCTGCTACCAAGACTGCTTTCAGCTTCAAGCAGTTCAAGGCTTGTGGTCCAAAGGAATTCACTGGAGAAGATGGCCCAACGGCTATGTTTCAATGGTTCGATTCCATCGAAGTCACTCTGCGCCAAAGCGGTTGTCCTGAAAATCTCCGTACCCTAAACGCTACCGACGTCTTCCAGTCCCGCGCATTAGATTGGTGGACGGCTGAGAGAAACAAACACGGGAATGATGCAGCTTATGAGCTGACTTGGGAAGAGTTGAAAGCCATCATGATGGACGAATTCTGCCCTCCCCATGAATGCCAAAAGCTGGAGGACGAGTTTTGGAACATAAAGCAGAAGGATGGAGACAACGCTGCCATGACTGCTCGCTTTAAGCAGCTCAGTATCATCTGTCCCGATCAAGTGAAGACGTCTGACATGGCAATCAAGAAGTACATTCGAGCTCTACCCGACTGTGTTGCAGATTTTGTGCATGCCGCAAAGACCACAACGATTGAAGAAACTTACTTGCTTGCCGCTGAAATCAATGACAAGCGAGTAAAAGCTGGTGTTTGGGATAAAGCTCCAAAGAACCTGCATCAATCTACCACCACACCAACCACTGAAACCGCCACCGCTCAATCGTCCAAGTCCTCACGCCGAAAGAAGAAGAACAACAACAGCAGCTCCAGCAACAAGAACTATGTTGTCACTACCACCGCCGCTCCTCTTCAGGCCGTACCGGCCCAGCAGTAGCACCACCACCGTCCAGCACCAGTTACTTATGCAACACCAGCAAAGCGTGCATACACAGGCCCCCACACGGCTTGCCCAACTTGCTCTTATCATCACCCGGTGGGTCTCGCCTGTCGTTTCTGCGCTCACTGCAACATGTACGGCCACTTCACTGCTAATTGCCATACTGGTCCCCGTCAAGCCCCAGCTCAAGCCACTGCTCATCAAGCTCTGCTCCCAGCCCCACAAGGCCAACAAGCGGCTCAGACACCCGTGATCAACGCCAGAGTCTGATTCGCATGTGGTGATCCCAACCACTTTGCGAACATGTGCCCGAACAGGGTTGTGAAACAAGAGCCGCAACAGCAGCATCAACAGCAACAGCCTCAGCAGCAGCAGCAAGCCGCACGCGACAGAACTTTCAACATCAATGTGCGCCAAGCCCAGGCTGACAACAATGTGGTCAATGGTACGTTCCTTGTGAATGGTATTTATGCTTCATGTTTGTTTGATACTGGAGCCGATAATTGCTTTGTGTCATTTGAATTCGAGAAACTTCTTAGTCGTAAACGCTCCCAACTCTCCTCGACGTTCGATGTTGAAGTAGCTACTGGAAGAATTGTCGCCGTTAATTCTGTCCTTCGTGATTGTACTCTTGAGCTCAACAATCACATCTTTCCAATCGACCTTATTCCGATGCAACTCGGAAGTTTTGACGTCATAGTAGGCATGGACTTTCTTCGCGAAAACCATGCTGAAGTTGTGTGCTTCGAAAAGATGATTCGATTCTCGCTCGCGAATGGTGACTTATTGCGTGTTTACGGTGAAACTGCTTCGAAAGGTCTCAAACTCATGACATGTGTCCAAGCTAGCAAGTATCTCCGCAAGGAATACAGAGCTTTCTTGGCTAACATCATAGTAGCGGAGAAGGAAAAGAAAGGTAGGCCTGGAATAAACGACGTTCCAGTGGTTCGAGAATTTCCTAGCGTTTTTCCTGAGGATCTTCCCGGACTACCACCAAGTCATGATATTGACTTTCGTATCGACCTCATTCCTGGAGCCAATCCTGTTGCCAAAGGTCCTTACCAACTCGCACGGTCCGAAATGCGTGAACTCTAGAGTCAGCTTCAGGAATTACTTGAGAAAGGCTTCATTCGCCCGAGCACCTCTCCTTGGGGTGCACCGGTCCTTTTCGTCAAAAAGAAGGATGGGTCGTTCAGGATGTGCATCAACTATCGTGAATTGAATAAGTTAACTATCAAGAACCGTTATCCCCTGCCTCGAATTGATGATTTGTTTGGTCAATTACAAGGTGCTACGTGTTTCTCGAAGATCGACCTACGCTCAGGCTATCATCAACTACGCATTCAGGAGGAAGATATACCCAAAACCGCTTTTCGCACTCGTTACGGCCACTATGAGTTCGTTGTTATGCCCTTTGGTTTAACCAACGCACCCGCGGTTTTCATGGATTTGATGAATCGCGTGTGTAAATCATATCTCGACCGTTTCGTCATCGTATTCATCGACGATGTCTTGATCTATTCCAAATCGAAAGCCGAACACGTGCAACATCTACGTTTGGTTCTCGAACTACTCCAGGGGAATCGACTCTATGCCAAGTTCTCCAAGTGTGAATTCTGGTTGGAGGAGGTTCAGTTTCTGGGTCACATTGTCAATAGTCAGGGTATTCACGTCGATCCTGCGAAGATTAAAGCCGTTAAGAGTTGGATTACACCTAAGAACCCGTCTGAAGTCCGTTCATTTCTCGGACTAGCGGGCTATTATCGACGATTTATCGAAGGATTCTCAAAGATCGATGTGCCGCTTACCGCTCTCACGCATAAAGACAAGCCTTTTGTTTGGGGAACTGAACAAGAGTCTGCTTTCCAAACCCTCAAGCACATGCTTTGCAATGCTCCTTTTCTCACATTGCCCGACGGAAACGAAGATTTCATTGTCTATTGTGATGCTTCCAACCTTGGTCTTGGTTGTGTTCTTATGTAGCGGGACAAGGTTATAGCTTACGCATCTCGTCAGCTCAAAATCCACGAGAAAAACTATACAACCCATGATCTCGAGCTAGGCGCAGTTGTTTTTGCATTAAAGATTTGGCGACACTACCTGTATGGTACAAAGTGTACGATCCTCACCGATCATAGGAGCATACAACATATCTTTGATCAGAAAGAACTTAATATGCGTCAACGCCGATAGGTAGAACTTCTCAACGATTACGACTGTGAGATTCGTTATCACCCAGGCAAAGCAAATGTTGTTGCAGACGCTCTCAGCAGACGGAGTTATTTGCTCAGCATTCGTTACGTCCAAGCCCAATACGATCTTGAAACTCTCATCCGCGAAGCTTAGCATGCATGTTTTAATGAATGCACTCTGAAGAAGGAAAGAATCTACCACGATGGAGCCCAGCTTGTGAGTAAGTCGAATGGGATATTCCACTTTCTGGATCGAATTTGGATCCCTAAACGGACAGATTTGCGACAGATTTTGATGGACGAAGCCCACAAATCCCGGTATTATATTCATCCCGGTGCCGACATAATGTATCAGGACCTTCGCTACAAGTACTGGTGGCCGGGCATGAAAAGGGATATTGCTCTCTACGTCGGGAAGTGCCTGACCTGTGCAAGAGTCAAGGCTGAACACCAAAGACCCTCTGGCTTACTCGAACAACCGCCAATCCCTATGTGGAAGTGGGAGAGTATAGTTATGGACTTCATAACAAAGCTTCCGGACACGTCATCAGGTAACGATAGCATCTGGGTTGTTGTTGACCGTTTGACCAAATCTGCTCACTTTTTGCCAATACGGGAAGACTACAAGGTAGAACGATTAGCCCGAATCTACACCAACGAGATCATTTGTAATCATGGGACGCCTCGCGACATCATCTCTGACCGTGATGCACGGTTTACCTCGCGACTGTGGGAAATGTTTCAAACGGCTCTCGGTACATCGCTTAATCTAAGTACCGCATTCCACCCTCAAATCGACGGTCAGACTGAAAGAACGATCCGTACTCTTGAAGACATGCTCCGTTCGTGTGTCATAGACTTCGGTGGTAATTGGGATACATACCTGTCGTTAGTCGAATTCTCGTATAACAACAGTTGTTATTCCAGCATTCAAATGGCACCATTCGAGGCTTTATATGGAAGAAAATGTCGATCGCCTATTGTGTGGCACGAGATCGGTCACTCGCAACTAACCGGTCCCGAGCTATTGCAAGAAACGACTGACAAAGTCCTCCAAATTCGAGACAACTTGTTGAAAGCTCGAAGTCGACAGAAAAGTTACGCCGATAGACAACGCAAGCCCCTTGAATTTGACGTTGGCGACTACATACTCCTAAAGGTATCACCTTGGAAGGGTGTGGTCAGATTCGGTAAGAAAGGGAAACTAGCGCCTCGATATGTTGGACCTTTTAAGATTCTGGAAAGGATCGGAAAAGTTGCCTACAGACTCGAACTACCGAAGGAACTTAGTAACGTCCACCCGACTTTCCATGTGTCAAACCTCCGAAAGTGCCTAGCTGAGCATGATTTAATTGTACCTCTCGATGACCTCCAAGTAAACGAAACACCACACTTCGTGGAGAAGCCTGTCGAAATCATGGATCGCCAAACCAAGCAGCTCAGACGCTCGCGCATTCCTATTGTGAAAGTCCGATGGGAAGGCAAACGAGGCGCAGAGTTCACTTGGGAACTCGAAAGCGACATGAAGGCGAAGTACCCGCAGTTGTTTGTTATGGCTTCGGCCTAATTTCGGGACGAAATTCCCTCAACTAGGGGAGGCTATAACACCCCGTGTTTCTGAAGTCAAAGTCAAGGTCAAAGTCAATGACCGATTTCGCAACTTGACTTGTAGTAAATTTATTTTATGTGTTTATTTTAGCTGTATTATGTGGAGTAAGTGTCCATAATTACAATAATCGACGTGTGTTATTTGCTATTTAATCAACGTACGACTGTGAACTATAGGAAGTAACAATGCGATAAAGTCAACTAAATGCTAATTAATCCAATTTAATCGACATCGAATCGCAATCGAACTCGCAACTCGAATTACGCTTTTTGGTTATTGAATACGTGTGTGTGTGCCTTATGTGTTACTTGTGCATGTTTATTTATGTTATGGGTGGTAATCAATCGAAACGCAATCGAAACTCAATCGCAATCGAACTCAATGGCAATCGAAATGGTATAATAATTGGTGGAGAAGAGACAGTGCAAGATATGAGTAGTTGGGATTAAAAGTAATTTGACTAGGAAACTCTATCGCATCGAAACGCTCACAATCGCAATCGAAACAGCAAAAATCGTCGCACCGAACACTCGAACCAAGTGCCATACGGCCGGATTGCCATCCGACCGGGTTGCCATCCGAACGAGGTGACATCCGACCGGACTGTCATCCGGGCGAGATGCCATCTGACCGACCGTCCTTTTCCACTTTGGGTATCCTATAAATACCCCATGTCACTTTCATTCTTTCCACTTTTGGCAAGTGACGTCCGGCCCGTGCTCCTACTCGCTTTTCCTTCGATTTCTCGCGATTCCGGTAAGATCTCGTCCTAAATCTTGTACTTCCCTAATCTACACGCACTCCTACACCTTTCTATCTTTTAAATCTTAACTTTTAACCGTGAAATCATCAAGATTCAAGGTGTTCTAGGATGACGTCATCATGTGTTCTTGAAGAACTTCATGTTTTGGCCTCAATCCACCAAGAACAACTTAGATCTAATCAATTTCCACATAAACGAACAAAGATCTTTCATAGATCTAAACATATTCACGGTGAAAAGGATTGAGAGAAGGTTTCCAACTTTCTTTCAACTCTTTTACACTCAACGCACTCAGAACCGATAGAATCAGAGCTTGTGTCAACTCACTGCTCAACATCCTGGTCGTGTTGGTGCAAGATCCGTATTCTATCCACGAGATTATCAATTTCGGGTTAACCAAAAACCATCATCTTAAACCAGTGGACTGACCGAATTTGGGTGGTTCCTGTTCAGTCGGGTCACTAGAGCTTAGGATGGGACTCAGTTGGTTAGCACGATATCAGCACATCTCGATAACACGACAAACAATCAAAACAGCGAAGTGTAAGACGAACGGAACGGCCAGGACGGAGTGCCATCCGATCGGATTACTGTCCGAACGGACAGCAATCCGAGCGACCGGCTGTCCGAATGACTTGCACCTTCGGTCCCCACACTTAACTATTTTTGCCAAAATCTGAAGTCTGAGTGTTGAACGAATTGCTGTCCGATCGGACTCCCATCCGACCGGACAGCCATCCGAATCATGAGACATTTGGATTTTTATACTTAAACAATTTTCAACATGTTCAATTCACAAAGGATGCCACCCGAACAGACAACCGTCCGAGCGAGTGACATCCTGCTGTGAACTTGTTCTCACTGAAGTGCCAACCTATCTGATTGCCGTCCGATCGGACAACCGTCCTACCGACCGACCTGAAGGGTAGAGATACTACAATGTTTTCTAAATGCTACAACGAAAACTTCAAAGGTCAAGACATCATACACAAACACATCCTTCTCAAAGGAATAAACAATCCACTCGAATAGTTATCCGACCGGACTACCGTCTGACCGGATAACCATCCGAGCGGTTCGTCATCCGCACAACAGGTCGTCCGATCGGATTACCATCCGACCGAACTGCTGTCTGAGCCACTTACACCTTGCATCGTTTTACGCGTCGCTTATCTTTATGCTATCGTCCTGATCAGGCTAACCCTACTCCCTAGCGCTCCCTTCAATCCATCAATCGCTGTGAGTATACTCGATCCCTTTTTCCTTTACGCACTTTTGGGTGTTACATACGTTACTTATACTAAATCACATCGAACACACTGCGTAATACTTTAAACACTAACCGTTACCGCATGTTATACGTGACTTAATGAATGCTTGTTTGTTATGTTTACACATGGAATGTTGTCTACCTGCCTTAGCAACGATAGTACTATTAGTTTGGACTCAGCACACGTTCACTCGGGGGTTGTTAAGGACAATTATTTGCATGGATTACAGTGGTGATCATGTATTACGAACTACCTTGGGTAGTCAACCCGCAGTCATTGGTATCGATAGGTCTATGTCGATAACTAACATGCCTCATTTCACTCTGTGTACGTGCTGGTTATGCGTAACGCTTTCGAACTCTATATGCTATTATCAAACTTGTATGCTCACCTTTACACTATGTGTATTGACTTTTATTTTAACGTATGTGACAGGTGCTTAGGATGCTTATCTGCAAGGAAATCGAGGCTAGAATAAGGTCTTAGAGGCCAACAAATAGTTGTCTGTACAAATGAAATCTGAGTTGTCGGAACAGAACTATTTGCCTAGTTTTTGTCTGTAATAATTATATTATCTTTTAAGACATGGTATGGGACATGTTACTTTAAATTAATTGGTAATGTTAATTGTTATGGAGACTTCTGGACAATCTGTTTCGCTCAGTGCCATGCCCCGATGTTTCCACCATCGGTTGGGGTGTGACACTACATGTCCCAAATCAATCGAAATTTCGAGACTTGGCGGGATTTATGAAAAATTCAAGGAGTGGAACTAGTCGACAAGGTGCGGGTTTCACCCCTAACCTTGACTATTTCGTATCCTAAGTGTGGTTGGTACTCGTCGGGTCAAAATTTAATTTCAACACTTTGACGAGGGTCCACAAGAAATTGAATGCGGAAATTCTCCATCAAGGTGAGGATCTCACTCCTAACTTGGTGGCGAATTTCGTGTAAAAAGAATAGGTGGACTGAGAGTCTTTCACCAAATTGTGGGTTTCACGCCTATTTTGGTGAAGTCGTCTCGTTTGTGTATTACAAGTGGTTTCGAATTTAGTATAAATGAGTAAAAGACGTATGTTCAAAATAATAATAACAAATATAAGCACATAAATCATTTTAAGAAAATAACACGTAAGATACATTTCAAGAATAACATGTAAAGATATTTCATAAAAGTAGCATGTGAAGCAAGTATGGTCGAATTTTGGTGCTTAACTATAGACTAGGTCAAAAGCATGGCAATTTTCCTAATTCCCTATAGTTTTGGCTCCGATACCAATCTGTCACACCCCAACCGATGGCGGAAACATCGGAGTGAGACGAAATAGATTGCAAGAGACTTCATAACACTATTTGTGACAAGTATTTAAATGATAAATTTTCATTTCATTTATAAAGAGTCAATTACAAGGATTTGAAACAAATACAACATGAATAATGAAATACAATACAAATAAAATACAAAATTTAAAATGTGTATCTAAGCATCATACTAGATTCCATGCATCATCAACATCATCGCTAAACCTGCAACATGTTTTAAAAGAATAGTTCAATACAAAGGTATTGGCGAGTACACTAGTTTTAGACTCGTGGTATATGTATAAAAAAGGTATTTTCAATCCAACATAGCAATTGGTATACAAGGTCAATCTATCATGCATAACAATATGTCAACTCTAGTGTCCACTAGTATTTAGCATCCCTCGACACAAAAGTGACGAGACCGTTATAGAATAAAGACTCAACAAAACCCCGTCGGGTGGTGTGCTACTCCTATAGCGCTATAATTGTTAAGCCGAGTTAACAAGTAGTATGTATTCTAGTATGAACCTAAGCATAGCAAAGCATGTATAAGGATTGAACGAATAAAAGCATGTTTGTGAATCGTGCATTTTAAAAAGTAAAACATGTTGCACCCAAAGTGTATTAAAAGGAAAATGGGTCAAGTGTACTCACAAAGTTGCATATGCTTTCCAATTATCCCATGTGACGAAGTTGTTGAGACTAGGAAGTTGAATGTGTTTGATTTGGAGTTTAAGAGGTGTTTACATATGGTTCTAGGGATTTGGAGTTTAAATAACATGAAAAATAAACATATGAAAATAATCATCTAACACCTATGACACTTGTTCTTGACACTATGAAACTCTAAAAGAGTTTAAATGTTTTCATGGAACAAAGTTCCATTAGAATCGTGACAAGTTGTCAATGCCTAAGATGATACAATCTACTAGCTTGACGAATGTCCATTAGTTCATCACCAAGAGTTCGATTATTTGGTTGTTACATAAGTATTACATAGTGTATATTACATCATATAAGTCAAGCATGAGGTAGAAGATTAAAGTCTTCATTTAGGCACCTCTAAGTATCATGGAATTCATACATGAGGTAGGAAGAACAAAGCTTCCATTTAGGTACCTCTATTGTTCACCACTACACTTGTTGTTATGAACAACAAGGAGGGTCATGAACTTACAAGAAACAATAGAATATCAACAACTAATCTATGAGAAAACATCAAGCAATGTGCGGATTTTCAAGTAGGTTAGCCCAAGCTAATCCTAAATCACACAATCATCAAGTCTTGAACTTGAGCATCACTTGTGGGTTAAAACCCTTGAACAAAATAGAAAGTTTGTGAGGTTTATACCTCTGATTTTGAATGCCTCAACCTTGTTTTTAAGCCTAACTAACCATAGAAGTGGTTATAAGCATAAGGACATAGGTTTGAGATGAGTTTCCTCAAGTTTAAACAAGTTTATCAAAGTTTGAAACAAGAACAGAAAAATCAGTCCACTTTGGAGCCCTTTTGGCAACATTCCAGGCTCTGGTTTTCTAGGGAAAACCCATGGAAACGTAGCTAAGGTCAATACAAAGTAGTAGGAAAAAGAATCAAGTGAATCGGATAAGAATTGAGTGAGTTATGCTCACTTTATTGAAGTGGTATAAATCTGCTCGAACTTCTGCAATCAGCTACGGTTTGGAGTGTTTGAGAGTGAATGGAGAGTGTTTAGAAAGTGAAAAATGATTGGAGGAGGCTTGGGTTTTATAGGGGATGGATTAGGGTTTCATTGGGTTGAGCTTTGGAAGTTTTTAGTGGGCTAAATAACTTAAAACAAGGAAATTAAGTGGGCTGATGCAAGGCTGTTAACAGCCCTATAATTTTTATTTTATTTTTTTGACCTTAGAAGGTATATATTTGATGTTCAATAAAGTGTTAAATGGTGTCTAGTATGTATGTAACTTGTAACAAGATCCAAAATGCATAAATGACATGTTTTAATTTAGCAAAAAGTGTGATAACATAGGTGTGTATAACACATGAAATGTAACAAGTATGTATGGTTTATAGTTTGGTATGATCAAGTGAAAAAAAACATACAACTTAATCTTATAATCAAATAACTAAGTGTTTTAATGTATGAAGATATAAGGATTACGAATACACGATCATTGTTTACGAGTTAAGCTTACGTTTATACGAATTACGAACCATGTATCAAACGAGTGCACGTATCAATGTATAAACATGTATAAATGATGTATAAAAGATTCGTTTCATTACGTTCAAAGTCTCGAATTTTACAACGATACAACGAAATACGATTACAAGGAATAAAAGATTTCCAAAAAAAATAGAATTTCAAGCAATGGTTTCTAAATATGGAAAGTATGAAAACGCAGGGCGTTACTGCTTACATGGTTGAAGGGGAAAATTCAAGAAACGAATATGACATGCAAGGGCTGATCATAAACCCCAAATATCCCAAACAAAGGATAAGGGTTAATACAAGCCTTTCCCAAGAAACCCTCTCATACCTTGAGAAGCTGCTAATACACTATAGTGATGTCTTTGCTTGGTGCCCGGAAGACATGACGGGTATCCCTCGAAACATTGCTGAACATGAGCTGAAAATACCACCTGACGTCAAGCCTGTTGTCCAAAAGAAATGAAGCCTGGCTCCTGAAAGAAGCCTGGCAGCATGTCAAGAAGTTGATAAACTTGTTCTAGCCGGAATCCTTCGGGAGGTCAAGTATCAATCTTGGGTTGCAAACCCAGTCATGGTTCGAAAATCCGATAACTCTTGGAGAATGTGCATCGACTTCAAGGACTTGAACAAGGCGTGCCCAAAAGATTGTTACCCTTTGCCGGAGATAGCTCTCAAGGTTGACTCTCTCACTGGTTACCCTTTCAAGTGTTTCCTTGATGCTTACAAGGGTTACCGTTAGATCCTTATGAAAGAAGAAGATGAAGAGAAGACCGCTTTTCACACGGACAAAGGTATCTTTTGCTATCAAAAGATGCTTTTTGGCCTAAGGAATGCGGGTGCAACCTACCAACGCCTGGTTGACAAAGCTTTTGCTAGTCAAATTGGCAGAAACATGGAAGCATATGTTAACGATTTGGTTATCAAAAGCAAAACAGAATACCAAATGCTTGACGACATACAAGAACCCTTCCAAAACTTGAGCAAAATCAACATGAAACTCAACCCTGAAAAGTGTTAGTTTGGGTTCGAAGAAGGTAAGTTTATGGGGCATATTGTGGGAAAACAAAGTATAAAGGCCAACCCAAACAAAGTCAAAGTTGTTCTTGAAACCAAATCTCCACAAAGCAAAAAGGAAGTGGTGAGTCTGAATGGAAAGCTTGCAGCTCTGAAGCATTTTACCACAAAGCTGGTTGAAAAATCTTTACCCTTCTTCAAAACGCTCAAAGGGTGTTCCAACAAAAAAGACTTCAAGTGGACTGAGGAAGCAGAAGAAGATTTCAACCAGATGAAGCAACACCTAGCTTCACTTCCAGATATTGCAGCCCCGGAAACAGGAGAACTGATCTCTGTCTACCTCTCGGTTGCTGAAGAAGCAATAAGCGCGGTTTTAACCATCGAACGTAAAGTTCAGGTACCCGCCTACTTCTTCAGTAAAACTTTAAAACTAGCAGAGATCAAGTATCCTCCTCTGAAAAACTTGCTCTAGCCCTAGTCCAAACGGCTAGAAGGCTTCGAAGGTATTTTCAAGCACACCCAATACAAGTGGTCACCGACCAACCCATCAAAAGTGTGCTTGAAAAACCAGAAAATTCAGGACGGTTAGCCAAGTGGGCTGTGGAACTAGGTGAACACAAAATCACCTACGTTCCAAGAAAAGCTGTCAAAGCTCAAGTCTTGGCTGACTCATTGTGGAAGTCCCAAAGCAAGCCGACACGGAAATTAATACAACTACCGCTGAACCTTCTGACCCTGAAGCCTTGAAGCTTTTTACTGATAGGGCTTCAAGCATTGAAGGGTCAGGAGCTGGGCTCATTTTAATCAACCCTGAAGGGTTAGAATTTACATACGCTCTTTGATTGAATTTCAGACCACCAACAACGAAGCTGAATATGAAGCATTGATAGCTGGTTTGAAAATAGCCAAAGAAATGAAGGTTCAAAAGCTTTAGGTGTTCACAGACTCGTTGCTTGTTTCAAGTCAGGTCAATGACAACTACGTTGCAAAAGAGCCCAACATGAAGAAATATATGGAAAAATCTAAAGAAATGATGAACACATTCCAAGCATGTACCATCCAGCAAGTCCCAAGATCTCAAAACAAGAGAGCCGATGCTTTGAGCAAACTTGCCTCTCTCACCTTTGCCTATCTTACCAAGAAGGTATTGGTGGAGGTGTTAGAAACTCCCTCGATTCAAGAATTAGAGGTTCAAGATGTGATCACCGAAGAAGGCCCCAATTGGATGACTCCTATTGAAAAATTCCTCAAAAATGGTGAGCTACCCGTTGACCAGACAGAGGCTGAAAGGGTTCGAATTAAATTCAGGCAGTGTGTGTTGCAAGGAGGAATCCTCTACAAAAAGGGTTACCTTGCACCACTACTGAGATGTGTTGGCCCAGAACAAAGCCAATACCTGATCAAAGAGGTTCACGAGGGGATATGTGGAGCTCATTTTGGACCAAGATCGGTGGTTGCTAAGCTAATGAACCTTAGGTATTTTTGGTCTTCCATGCACCGAGACACCACCAAGCAATTAAGAAAATGTGAAGCTTGTCAAATACATGCACCGGTGCCCAAAAGCCCCAAACATAATCTCGTTCCGATATCTTCATCCTGGCCGTTTCACAGATGGGGAATGGATATTGTTGGTCCATTCCCACCGGCCAAGGGTGGAGTAAAATTTTTATTGGTGGCTGTAGATTACTTTACCAAGTGGCCTGAAGTCAAACCACTTGCAAAAATCTCGGGCAAACAAGTCATTGACTTCGTATGGGAAAATATCATTTGTCGTTTCGGGCTGCCGGGAGTGTTGGTCACGGATAATGGGAAACAATTTGCTGAGAAGACTTTTAGCACTTGGTGCAAGGAATTCAGAATAACTCAAGTGTTCAGCTCAGTTGCATACCCACAATCCAATGGTCAAGTTGAAAGAATGAATCGGAGCATCGTTGAAGGAATCAAGACTCGATTGGGGAGGTACGAAAACAATTGGCTCAAAGAATTACCAAACGTTCTATGGGTTATACGAACAACGGAAAAAACAAGCCACAAAAGAACACCTTATAGCTTGGTGTTCGGATTAGAAGCTGTGATTCCAGCTGAAATAGGAGTTGTGACTCAAAGAACACTCAACATGGACCTCGAAGCAAACAACAAAGAGACCATGTTGAACTTGCAACTCCTCGAAGAAACACGCGACCAAGCCGCTATTCAAGAGGCCAAGTACAAGCAAAAATGGAAGCTTATTACAACATGAGAGTCAAGCATGAACGTTTCAAGCCAGGAGACCTCGTACTTCGAAACAACGAGGCCAGCAAAAAAGAAAACCAAAGAAAACTTGGCCAAAGTGGGAAGGGCCATACACAATCCTTGAAGCTCACAAAGGCGGATCCTATAAACTGGCCGACGCGAAGGGTAGAAAGCTTCCCAGACACTGGAACGGAAAAACCCTTAAAAGGTTCCATGTCTAATCAAGAAAGTTTAGTTTGTATTTCAAGAGTTGTAAGGGGATGAGCTCCCAGGCCACATCGCTCAATAGGTTCAAGGGTTGAATGAACCTATATAAGGGGTGAGTTCCTACTTCAATACAACTCCATGAGATTTAGAAAATTTCTCAACAAACTTGTCTCGTAGACGGGTTTGAACAGCCTACACGAAATGTTCTATGAACCTTAGAAAATGGTTCACAAAACATTTTTTTAAGGATAGACAACATGTGGCCATTTATCTAAGTGAAGCCTTGAAGCTAAAGTGACAGCAGCACTAACACTTCTTAAGGAACACTAGGTAAAGAGACACGTAAAACAGACAAGACAAATTATTGTCAGTACATAAACACCAAAATTACGAAACATCAAACATGCATACAAATCAAGGCCTTAAGGGCCATAGAACCTACAAATTGTTCAAGTAGCCACCAGGCTAACAACCATCACCAGAAACCTTAAGGGTTTCTGCAAAACCTAAATTGTTCAAAAGACATAAAAACATAACATTGTTCAAGTTTGCTAAGATAGCTACGAATGGAATTCAGAAAGATCAGTTTGCATCACAAGCACTAGAAGGCTTTGATGCCCCAGCTCCATCATCCTTTGATTTCTTTGCCTTCTTCTTCTTTCGACCCTCACTAGCCGCCTCAGAGGCTTCAAGGCTTCCTTCCTTCGAGGCTTCATCTCCTGCAGACATGGTTTCTTCACTATCTCCCGAGCATGAGCGTTTTTTAGACAAGGACTCCAACACTTTCTTACAAACAACCTCATTCAGACCACGAGGTTTCAAACCATGTAAAACAGAAAGTGGCTTGTCAAAAAACACTCGGAAACCTCACCAACAAAGGGCCAAGTCATATGCTCCATTTCCCGGACAGAATCTTGAAAGACTTTAAGAGCCTGCGGTTGAAAGAGAGAAGATTTGTCTTGTGGTTCACCAGCCTCACAAGCTTTGTACCCAGCAACAAAGCCTTGATGCCTACCATGAACTAACAACTTCGTATACACGGCACCCAAGGCCTGGTTGAACTCAGAAGAATGAAGAAGGTAGGTAACCACTTGTTGAAAGCCATGCTCAATCAACCACCTATTAACAGCTTTCAACCCCTCCTGCTCCTTCAAAGAAACTTTCTCCCGAACCTTCAAAGCTTCCATCTCCTTTTTCAAACCCTCAACCTCCACCTCATGCCTTGACGTAACCTCGTGCATCTTCTTCACCCAAGCCTCTTCCTTCTTGGAAAAACCGTCAATCTCTTTCTTCATGGAAGCCATGGAAGTTTTCATTTTATCCTTCTTCTTCGTGACGTCTTCATACTCTTGCATTCCTTTACGAAAACGGGTAACACCCTCAGCCAACAGGGCAAAAAGGTTGCAAGAGCTCAACATCAACCTTGAAATGAAATGATCACTTTCCATCTCCGATATAGCATCTCGGACACTAGGAGGAGCAAAATGGGCCAACACATCTGCACAAACGGCATGATCTTTGAAACTATCCCCAACTTTCACACCCCAGTTGGGAACGTAAACTTCTCCAGCACCAGACTCTTCCAAGCCTTCAACACTTTTTCCCGAGGAACCCTGGATAACAGGCACAACACCCTTTTTAACCAACTTATTCTTCTTTCCAGCAACTACCAGCTCTTTTTCTTTTTCCTTCTCTACACCACCTTCAGAAACCTGCTCAACGGACACCTCAATGTCATCACTAACATCAACAGCCTCTAAACCAGAGGGCTGATCAGCACCTTTCGAACGGCGATTTGACCGACGAGTGGAAACCTTAGGAGCAGAAACTTTTGTAAAGCCCTTAACGTTTGGAACGCTAACATAACCGGAACCTTCGAACCTATGCTCAGACCCCCTAGCAACGGCATCTTCACCAGGTGTAGCCGCAGCATCCTTAAACACGACATCAGAAGTATCATCAATCTTCACAAAGTCAAGTGCAGACATAACTACAAAATAAACACAAAACACGGGGTATAAGCAAACAGACAACAGTAACATAATAACACAACAGAACAAATGCATACCCTGACCATCTCTCATAAGCACTGGATCCCGATCAGGTTTATCCCACAATTTACTAATGCCCAACAACATTAGTAAATGCTCAGGAAAGGGATGAACCCTCGAAGGACACTCCCTGATGGTTTCAAGAAAATGAGTATTTATCTCAAGAGAAGAAGGTTCAGGTTCGTTAAGAACGGCGTCCGGATGTCTCCAGACCATCTTAAAAGGAACAATCTCATTCGAAACCCAGAAAAAACGGTCTTTCCAAACACCAAGACTAGAGACCATGGATGAAACCAAACAAGTGTCAACTTGGGACGTTTCGAATGTGAACCAGTCACCATTCTTGGCTAATCGAAAGAAACGATGAAACGACAGAAGGGTTGGATCATACCCGGAAGCCCGGCATAAAACCTCAAAATACAGAACCCTAGCCAGACCCTGAGGGTGGATCTGACCAAGTGAAACACGGTAATATTCTAGAACATTCAACACAGAGTTTGAAAAAGGATGACAAAGATTAGAAAATTCAAAGTGGCGACAATATAAAGCAACTAAACCAAGGGGACATCGATCGATAGAAACATCACAACCCGGTGCAACCGGTTTAAATTTCAACCGAATGCCCCATTCCAAGCAAAAAGATTCTACTTCTTCTTGGGTTAAGCGTGAAAATGATTTCGCTAAATCCTTACGAGCACCCATACTAAAAAATAAGAAGAAGGAATGAAAATCAACACTAACCTGGAAGAAAGAGGAACGAACTTGAGAGGAAAATGTGTAGAAGTGGTTTTGTTTTTCTAAGAAGATAAGGATAAATAAATGGTAAACCAGATGTTATAATTACCCAGCGGATTAATTAAAACCGCCTCCTGACAGAAAACTGCCACTAGTCACATCAACGGTCTTTTCAAAATTCAAAAACCAAAATCCCAACTGCTGCGAACCTTTCAAGCTCTCAAGCCTTGAAGCCTTCAAGCAATATAAAAGCAATGTGGAAAAAGTCAGAAGCATTCGAGTATAAACCTCAAACACCTCTGACTTGGGGGGATGATGACGGGGGTAGCTCAAGCCTCAATAAAATGACTAAGAATACATAACAGCTTGAAGGGTTAAAAGGTTAAAGGGTTTAAAACCCGGGAACTAAGGTGAACAGAAAAAAGAACGTGTACAGTAATCAGTCACTTCACTGATTGCTTAAGCAACTCTCCCACAGCCGCAAAAGCAAAGCATGTGCACAGGGAGCTCTCTTTTATCCGCAGGTCCGAACCCTTCAACTCCTAAAAGGGTAAGTCCCTCACTGCAAGCCAGATTCACTAGTCAAAGGTTTCTCCTTTGAGAAACCCCTTTCCCTATAAAATGCAAGGCATGACAAGCATGCAAAACACTCCAGGATTGGCAGAAGTTACACCAACTCTCCGATTCTTCTTCTCCCTCTTGAGAACTTTCTTTATGCTTGCTTCTCTTCTTCACTTCAAAAAATACATCTTCTTCTACTATCACATTCTGGGCTGGTTCCTTATCAGCTTGGAATTCAAGGAAGAACAACAATAATAATAGTGAACCTCTCTCCACGTCTTGCAAATGTGGGGGGACCCCACGACCTGCGTTAGGCAAACCGAAACCCTCCAAGCCTTTTGCCTAACCAGACTAATCACTATCATTGGTCTTGTATTTATTGCATCAACAATATTTATAATTTGAAGACTTAGACCATGTGTACTGGGCGTGGTTGCCCAGTTTTTTTGCCCAAACACGCCAAAACACGCCGGGGAACCACCCCCTGGGTGTGTTTGGCCAGTTTTTCTGTTTTGGCGTGATTTAAATCACGCTATGGGGGCATTATTTTGGCCAATCAGATTTAATCTTCATTTTTTAGTCCAATAGCTTTTTTTGTTGGTTTTTTATTTTTATTTAATTCTTTACACTCTTTTAACATAATGCCCACATCCCCACTACACCCATTTTAGAAAACGCCCAATAATGCCCCTTGTTGACTGTACTGCCACATGGCGGAAACACCCAAGGGTGGGGGCATTATTCACCCTTACCGCTACGCATGGTCTTATGAAGTAGTTTTTTTCAGTCTAATTGTAGATTCTAAACACGAAGTCCACCTTCAGGTTAAAGATTTATTGTACGGTTTTTAGGGTCTTTACTCTCCGGTGTCCCATCTCTACTTTCAATACTTTCAAATATGAGCCCAATACTCCAATAGCCAATGTCTTTGTTTTCATTCTATTTGATGTAGGTCTTGATTCGGGATCTCGAACACAACGTGATTTCTTGTTTCGGATGGCGTAACGAGTGCGGAATCCTCGTTACACTATAAACCGAGCGAGAGAATGTATAACACAATAAGGATTCAACGATTAACGATTTCGTGTTGATTTCGACAAAGTATTGTTATAAGATTACACCACAAAAGCTCTCCAATACTCTCTCTCTAGTGCTCTTGCAAGCGTGCGTTACAAATGACATGAAACACCTACACATACTAACAGACTAACAGTAAACATCTCAACAAAGGTCTTCAACGAAGGTACATGCCATCATACGAAGGTGACCATCATAACAAGCGAAGGTCCATGATGAACTAAGGTCACCTTCATCAACGAAGGTCAACATGATGTACGAAGGTGCCTGTGTGTGAAAGTGCCATTATGAACTCTGAAGGTTATTGTCAGCGAAGGTCACTCAATCTTTGTTGTGTACATCGTGCCGAACTACAAGTCGACTACGGAGGAATGCTGATCGACTATGGTCAACGTCAGTGCGAACGAAGAACACTAGCTTCATCTACAAATGCATCAACAAACTCCCCTTTGTGTGATGCTTATGATGGTTCGTTCTTCACATTGTCGGATTTTCAAAATTCGTCAGTGGTTATAACCAAGAGGTGCATCAACAAGCTCCCCCTTGAATGTAGCTTGTGAATCTTCGATCTTCAAAGTTAGAATCCTCAAGATCTCAGCTGCAAATTGATCTTCTCAATCCACTTATTGCATTCATGCCGTGTCGTCATTCCGACAGTTTATCATCTGACACGTTCTCTTTGCCTTTAGCTTGCTTGGATGTCAGATCTACACACACAACAAAGCTAAACTCGTAATGAGAATAACCGCTAGGGTTTTAACCAATCTTAGAGAATTTTCAACTGAAAACTCCACTAAGCATTGATTTCAAACATTGTTAACAAACAACACACATGAGACCAACTCCTATTCAACTACCAACAAACACACTTTGAAAGTTTTAATAATAGTTCAGTTTTAGACTTTTAACTTCCAAAAGTTATCATTTTCGACCATTATGAAAATGCAGTTGTTTTCCGGCTTTCAATCAGGGTTTTAGGAAGGACAAGTTCGAGTTCCAACATCGGTCCATCAAAAAATAAGATAGAAATTTTTTTTGGATTTAATAAAGTTTATATTAAAACACACCTAAAATCTTTTTGGTATTTTGAAATTTTCAAATGTAAAGACGAAAAGCAATAAATAAATATTCACATACATTCTTTTTACAAATTTAGAGGGTAAGAGAATCATATCAGCGTACGGTCATGTCAAAACACACTTGCTGTTCGATTAGTTAGAATTTTGATAAGCATCCTATAATAATTATCGGTATTGTTGTCTACTTAGGCTCAACAATCAGATGTAATCATAGCTGGGGGATACGCTTAAGATATGATTTATACTTACCGACACATTCTCGTATTAATGTATGCACGAGATTTCATCTTACTGGTGAGTATAATGTTTATCATCTGTTTTGACGTATAAGATGTGAGATACTCACTTATTTGATTGAAAACAAGCCATATGTGATAGGATCACTTATTTATGAGGAACTTGGTTTTCGGATGCATGTAGGGCACGAGAGCAAGTCCGTAAAGAGGTTAGTACCATCGTACCAACAAAGAGAAAAACTTGGCTCTCGGATGATAGATGTGATTTAAAATCATTTATTCGGAGGTGAATGTGATAAGAATATCACTTATTAATGGTCATATGCAATATGTACACGTATGTATAGTATGTACACGTATGTATAGCATCATGGAAGTTCTAGACTTGCGTCCCCGTTGTTTTCGGTAAAAGAACAACCATGAAGCCCAGATGATAAATAACATAAAGAGCACATATCTTCGAACCTCGACAATCTATCAAACAAAATTTCGGTACCAAGACTATATGCCATGAACGGTTCCCACATGAACTTCAGTTCGTTATGTTTGTATCACCCTGCACACTTTAAGATAATTGTGAGCCTACTGATACATCATTAGTAGAGCTACATATCGGTTATCATTTTAAGTTCAAATGTGTTTTGACAGACCACCGATGTACTATTATTTTCTTTTTTTCTCGCTAGGAAACTCATTTTTGTTTTTCTCTTGTTTTTGTCCTTTTTCACGTTTTTCAATGTTTTTTTGTATTTTTTTTATTTGAATTTACACCCCCTAAAATTTAAAAACTAAATTTAAATTTAAAAAAAAATCTTTTTGGATTTTCTCAAGAAAAATATTTACAAAAACGATTTCCCGATGTTGATTAACTCATGTTTTACCGCAATGACGTTTACCAAAATTAATTAATCAAAAGTGATTCATCAATACTTTAGAATAACAAGTTGACACGTTGGTAGTCGGTGTGGACCTAAACAACATTGATGGGTTTATATGCGAAACAATCACGTGTGAGGTGATATTTGGTATCAATGTGTTTGGTCATGGAGTGTTGTACAGAATTTTAGTAATCCGTAAAGCAGCTTTAATATCGACAAAGATAGGAGAGATTAGACTGAAACTGCTTCGTGCACTCACAGATTTTTTAGTGCTCTCCCAACTGGATATACACCCGGTGTGGATTTCAAGTCGATTTTTGCAGCCACTAAAAACGGAATCTCTATAAGCAATCAAGTCGAAGTTATTATCATTAGGGTACCAAAGACTGGTGTCTTGAAAACCCTTAAAATAACTGAAAAATCTCTTTACAACAACAAAATGAGAAACCTCCGAGTCCGGCTGGAAACAAGCAAGTGAGCATGTGGGAAAATTCTATGCACATCATCATTGGACGGTCCAAAAGATGTCATCCACATAGTTCTGCACCAGCAAAGGTCTTCATCTATCTCCTTGAGAAATAGCGTGCGGTTAATCAATCCATGCCTAGGAATCCGCACACCCGAGTGGTTGTTCAACAAACACATTTTCTTCAATCACACCATGGAGAAATGCACACTGCATGTTCTTCTTGTATGTCTTAAATTTCTTGTAGAAGAATAAGCCATGAATCTTTGAAAAGTTTCAGACGTGCTGCAGGCGCATACATTTCATTGGAATCTATCCTCAAAACCCGACCAAAGCCTTGACAACTGTCGTTGTACATGATTTATCTTCTCAAAGTTTTCAACTTCATTCATCATCAATCATTCACCAGACATTTTATCTTCTTTTCTCTCCATCAAAGGTAACATATCCTCCTTGATTTAACAATGTGTCGGAGCTTCATGTCGCTAATCTTCTACCTGGATGCTCCACTATCAACAATGCTACGGCTATCAATAGTTCCTCCTTTAACGTCCTGTATACTCATTTAATGATTAGTTGGAGAGTGAGACCCAAGCCTTCGTGGACTTGGGTCATCCGGGATCATTGAGAATTGTGATTTCGATTTCCCATTGATTCAAAATTGATTGTGCTCCCCCTGAAACAATTACTGGTTGTGGTTTCAAATCTGTTTTTGTTTGCCCATTTTAACATTTGGTTTAACAGATTGTGTTTGGACAACCTCCAGTTTTAAAACCTGTTCAACTTTTTTTCGTTATTTCTTTCTCTGTTTCATTTCTCTTTGTTTAACAAGACGAGTGTCCGGTTTTGGTGAAACAAATCTTTTGGTAACTTTTACCATGGGGGCATAAACTTTTTCTTTTTTCTTGGAGAGATATGAACAGTTCTTGACAATGTGTCCACACTCATCGCATTGAAAGCATGATCTTCGCTTAACAAACCTCGGAGTATCATGATGGTGAAAACTTGATGATGAACTTCTTGATCTCGAGGTACTTGATCCAACATAACAGTAGTTTGTATGTTGTGTGTAATTGTTCTTGTTGTTTCTTTTCAAAATTTGGACTTGTTTAACAAAATCCATGTTGGACTTGTTTTCAAATGTTTCGATTTTATCCGTACCTCAAGATTTCATGAATTTCACATTCCGAACTTGTTTCTTGTTCTGACCTTGCTTACCCTTTTTCTTTCCAGATTTAGCATGATTTTTCTTTTGTTGACCGTTCTGAACTTAAAGCGTTTGATTTCCATATGGTTTCCGAATTTCAGCCTTTGGGATAGGAGCACATTGTGTTACCTCAACTCTTTGGCTTAACTCTCCAAAAAACCACTTGTTTTGTCTTCAAAAACTTTATCAGTTAGAGACTGATTGACGTTTCGGATTGGAAAATATTTATTTGAGAAGATTTTATCAGAACTAGTCATGTTTTCACAGGTTTCAACAAGAGCTTCAGTAGACTTGACCGAAATAGTCACATGCGGTTTTGCTGGAGGATCACAGAGAATGTGATTCTCAAGAGGTATGTTCATTTCTTTGATCACCGTGTTTGACTGCTTAGGTTCGTTCTCATTCGACTCATCATCTGAACTATCACAATTATGCCTGGCAATCTTGACCCATTTGAGGAAAAACAGGTTGGAATGGGTTGCTTTTTTCCCTTATTCGAGTTGAGATGGGCACTTACTTAATAGACAATGGTTTGAAATGGGTGGAGAAACTGTAGGATAAATTTAGGACGGGTCAGAATGGGTCGATAGAATGAGAAAGACAGGTCGAAACGGGTCGATAGACTGATTTGACGGGTTTGGTAGTCGTCGTTGGTGTTTTTGCGGTTGGCCATCAGCTGTTGTTTTGAATGAAGAATGGTGGAAGCTGACGCTGATGTATGAAGAGGAAGAAATAGTGTATTAGATAGATATGAAGTTATGAACGCTTGAATTTGGAAATAGTGGAGAGTTGATTTGTTGTTGCGAGCTTGCGGCTGTTAGAAAAAAAAAATTAGGTTTAGAGATGGTGAACTGTGAAGATGTGGTAAATGGGGATAAGTGATGGGTCAACAATTTTTATTTTAAATAATATTAAAAAACATGTTTATCTAATTATTTAAATGGGAAAATTTGTTTTTTGAACGGAGAGGGCAAAATTCTAAAAGTACAGAACATTTTCATGTTTTCCCTAGTTATTATATATTATATTAATATTAATATTAATAATAAAAATAGTTCTCAAGGATAAAAAAAAACTTAATGTCTGCAAAATCGAAAAAAACATCGGGTAAATATATATTTGTGATGTGTAAAATAAATTGAGAGTACTGTTATAATGGAAATGAACTGAATTATTTATAGCAATTTATAAAAGCTACAAAGAAAACCTTTTCTTAAACCAAATCGACCCTACCTGACCCGAAACCCGTTTTGACTCGAACCCGTTCCGACTCGAACCAAAACAACCCTTTTTTTAGATTGACCCGTTCCGACCCGAACCCATTTTGACCCGCCACCCGACCCGACCCGCCTGTTTTGCCAGGTGTAATCACAATCCTCAATAATGGAAGATCCTGATTATTCACAGACTTTGAATCCTTACCCTCATCCGATTGACTTTGATTCGAGGTTGCACACTCAGTGAAACCTAGACCAATTGTAAACTCAGCAGGATCTAGAGGAACAGTGGGCTCGAAGTGTGGCATATCCTCGTCATCAGGCAACTTAGTGTACTTGTGTCTCATCAGAGGAGAACAAGCTTGATATCCAATGCATTTCACATCTCCTTTCTTCTTTTGGACATCAAAGATATGATCCAAAACATATCCCTAGTTGGGGTAACTGTCCAACTTGAGTTTGATTGCATTATGCTCACATCGTGCAAGGGCTAGCTCTCTCTTTGTTTCTTTAATGATATTAATGTAGTTATTAATACCAGTTTGTTTATTAAAATAGTTTTCTTAAGTTCAGAATTATCTTTTCTTAAGGTTTCAATAGTTGTTTTAGCTCTTTTTCATTTTTCTTTAGAGCCGCGTTAGCCTCAGTGCACTTTGTCAGATCGACGATCAAGCTTTGATAATGACTCTTGGTGAGATCAAGCTTTTAATATGCATTCAACACACTTAGAAAAGATAGGTTTATCGACAATTACCTATCTGGATTGGCAATCCAAACGAGCTATGAATGCAGCACGAAAAGTAGAAGATCCATCTTCCGAGAGATACTTGGAAAAATCATCAGATGAACCACCAGGTTTTCGTTCCAATACTGCTTCCTTGTTTTCCATCGTTTCATATTTAGCAAGCAAACCATCTACCTCAGCATCAACATCTTCCCTCATCTCAGCTTCAGATCTATCTTCACCTGAACTCGAGCCTTCTTCATCTGAACTACCGCTATATCTCCAACTGTCATCATTCCCCGAAGAATCTTCATTGCCAACATTCTTGATCACTTCAGCATAGTAGGAACTTCCTCCTTGACCACTGCTACTCAATTGTAGGACCAATCACAGTTTTCACCAGCTTGTACAATTAAGGCTCTATTGGCAGGAACCATTGCCCTCTCTGAGTTATTAGCAGTTTGGTTTCTGTTGAAGGGATACTAATTTCCTTGTTATGGTGGCTTTGTGCATTCTCTCTTGAAGTGCCCCTTTTCTCTGCAATTAAAGCAAGTAACCAACCTTTTATCAAACCATAAGGTGTATCCTTTCTGCTTTCCAAGCTAGTTCTTCCTGTTTTTTCCATAAAATCCATTGCTCTTCTCACTGCACTAGCAAAGGCCCATTTGATATCGATCATCTCCATTTCCTCTATATCAATTTGAGTGTAGTCTTCACTAGTTAAATGGATGTTGCCAATCTCACCAGCTAATAATCCGCAATATGAACTCACTAAAGTGTTTAGAAGCTCCATGTGTTCTTTGGAAACTTCTACACTTACTTTGCTGAAGTTTGAGCTATCGAGGCGGACTATATTTGGGTTAGATGTCGGTCCAACACTAAAGTTATAGATTGAATCACTCACCAGATACGTGACACATCATTATTTGCTTATCAGCAACTAAAGAAAATGATGCCACTAAAATTGGAAGGCATACTTGGGTACGGAGTAAAAAGAATGTACTCGGATATGTAAACCCACATGCCATAGGCGACAGGGATTACATTACTTAGTCACAGGAAAAATATGTGATAACTCAAATAAAGTGTGACATCTGTGCCTCCTTGACCATTATACGAATACAAAACCAATGAAATATTGTGTTTCATACCTTCGATTTGTATAAATATGTGTATCATTTGCACATTTCAATTCTTGTTCAATTTCGAGCTTTAAATTGCTTTCTGGAAAGTTATACGCAAACTGATGCGTAAATGTAATCAGTTTAACGCGACAAATACTCTGGAATAGTGACATAGGCTTAACATACCTTAAATAACCTTCACATAACTTAGAAATAAGTTTTGGATGGTTTGGTGTGTCGAAAACAAGTTTATTCGATCGTAGGGACTATTTGTGTCAAACTGCGAAACTATGCTGATTCGTATGGTAACGAACATTCCAGAACTTGATTATAAGTTAAACATGCCCTAAATATACTTTACATAGCTTAGAAATAGGCTTTGAGGTGTTTGGTGCGCAAAAATAAACTTATTTGATCAACAGGGACTAAAAGCGTCAAAAAGTGCATAAGTTTGCATTTCCGCGCATATCTTACGTTCTGAACATCCCCGGACATCCAAAAAAAATTTTAATCACTAATATATTTTTATTTTAATGATTGGAATGCAAAAATACCATTCGTCGTGAAATTTGGATTGTTTTTGCGTCCGTTCGAGTTTTTGTCGTAATTAACCGAATAACGCAACCGTACGACCAAACGAACCAACATCCGAGATGTTTTTGAGCATATTTCATGTTCCCTACACTTTAACATCATTTTAGAGCCTTGAAATGGGGTTAACGAGGCTTAAACATGTCAAAAATGCATCAAAATCCAAGTTTCAGGCCTGCAGGGACTAAACTTGACATTCTGCCAAACTTGCTTAGGAGGGGCGTGTAAGACTCAGTGTGAGTCTACGCGGCCTGTGACAGACTGTTAGACAGAAGCATTGAATCTGGTCATTTGAGCTGGTTTTGATGGTTTTGATCACTGATTTGGAATACCATTTGATGTTTTTTTATGTCCCATTGTATTGTAAACCATGGGCAACACATGTAGGGTCCAGATTTAAGCATGAATTACGAGAAACGATCTTAACGGTTCTTGGAATTCTATAAATACCCACTTGATTTTTCACCCATTCCTCTCATTTGCTCTAAAATCTGCTCTAAGTTGAAGCCTTAGCTACATACCTGAGTGTTTTAGATCAAATTCTCCATTGCTTGGACCTTTTGTAAGCTTCTTTCATGCTTGTTATTGCTTTTTAAGCATGAAAGTCAAACAGTGTTTGACTTTCTGCTTTGACCAATCTTTGGTCAACACAAAGTGCGTTTGAACTTTGCAATGTGAGCGTAATCACGATGGTTATAGTCCCATGTGACTATACCTACTGATTACCACGTTGATTAGTCGAAGTAACGAGTCAAAGTTTCGGTCAAAGTACGTGTTTATGCGTATTTTGAGACAAAGCTATTTTTAGGTATCAAAACACTTTGTTTTGATATCAAACCTGTTTTCTAACTTAGTTAAACATGTTTTAACATGTTTAACTCGTCACTTTTAGTCTAGTGCTTGTATAGGGTCGTAAGATAAGCGGTCTTAACAACCGCTTAGACTTTCGAACCCGACCCGTTTGGTCGATCGTTAGGATCCGACCAAGCACATTTAGTGACCATAGTTGTATAGGGAATAACCTTCCGAGGTTATACCTTATGGTCACTTAGTTTAATTCGTTGTATGATAGGTAATTTATATGCCTTAGGTAAATGACCAAAATGCCCTTTTCATGCATAATTGGATTTTAAGCATATGTAACTTAACTTTTGTCACTTAAACTGATTATGCAACATATTTAAACATGTTTAGCCATATAATACTTGTCATAGGACTAGTTAGGCGTCTCGAACGCGCATTTGCGCGAACGACGCGTTAAAGTAGCATAAGCTACCTTAATGGGTCGTAAGCACTTAGGATAGGTTCCGATTTAGAATGTAGGCTTTATTAAACCATATCACATGAGTTCCAATACTCATTTGGTTTACGAGACTTCATTCTACTCGATCTTCCGATTTAGGTGTCGATTTATTAACTAGTGATCCGATACTAGGTGCCACTTGATTCCTTGATTGCCCGAGCTTGTTAGTTTACTTTAATCGAGGATCCCTTGCAATCTCAAGTGAGTACATGGTTCCCCTCTTTTACCGTTTTTTACTGTTTTGGGGTGATTCATATGTGCTAAACGATTTCGAGTGTTCTAAACAAATGTTATGGTTTATATTAAACACAACGAATTGAACACAAACCACTGGAAAATCCCGAATTCGGTTTTCGACATTAGATATCATTGGATTCGTCTTTTCGAGACGATTCTAACGGTGTAATTTGGTAACCACTGTTTTCGGAAAAATTTTGTACGGTTTTATCAGTCTGTTACGTTAAAAATGTCGAACATGTCTAGTTTGAATGAGCTGTTGAGGATGGAGCATGAGGTTGGCACTACCAACAAACCGCCTAAGATGATGAAGGTGGAAAATTACTTGACATGGAAGGATCGTTTTCAATCCTTTATTGAATATCAGGATACTCGCATGTGGATATGCATTGAAGATGGGTACACAAACCCTACACATGACTTTGAGGGCAGACCACGTAGAACTGCCTATGTGAACATGGAAGATGTTGATAAAAAGATGTATGAGGCTGAAAAGAGAGCCTTGGCTGCAATCAAAATGTCCTTACCTGACAGCATCAAGCATACTTTCAAGAAGTACACAAACTCAAAGGATATGTGGGATGCATTAGAGAAAAGATATGCTGGAAATGAAGATGTTAAGAAAAACAAAGTTGATCTACTGAAGAAGCAGTTTGCTATTTTCAAGTTCATGAAACATGAGTCACTTGAGGACATCATCACTCGATACTACCATCTGATGTCGGAAATGGATAATTATGAGATAGAGTGCTATACTGACGTTGAAAAGAATGACAAGCTGCTCGATGCCTTACCTACTAAATGGGATATCTACACTCTCATGATCAAGGGAGAAGCAGACTATGAAACAAAAGAGCTTGAAGAAGTAGTTGGCAAGCTGAGAGCTTATGAGCTTAGTATGAAGAAGAAAGACACTGGATATGATCAGGTTCAAGATCCAACGATTTACAATGGGCTTGCATCTTCTTCATCTCACAACGCTTCTAGCGACTCTGCTACTGCTTTTCTTTCGTGTGAGAATGAGCAGGTCACGGTGAATGAAGATGGTGATGTGTGTTTTGTAGCTGCTTCAGGAGGATCAACAGGAGCCAAGAAAACATCAGCTTCTAAGCAGAGTAGTGGTGTTAAGTCGATGCCAATGAGTGTGAAGTCTGCTGAAGAGCATCTGGCTCTACTTGCTTCATTTGTTGCTTCATATGAAAACTACATTCAGGGGAAGATATCTGATCCTGCTACTTTAGATGAAGATTATGATCAGATTGACCCTGATGATCTTGAAGACATGGATTTGCAGTGGCAAATGGCCATGATTACCAGACGAGTGAAGAGATTTATGAACCGAACTGGAAGGAAGTTTATTGGAAAGACTGTTGGTTTCGATAAGACCAAAGTGAGATGCTTCAACTGTCAAAGTTATGGGCATTTTGCTAGGGAATGTCAAAAACAAAAGCAGGAGAATTCGAGTCAGAGTTCAAACAATAGGAATGCATCAAACAACTCTAACTCGAGAGCGCTGATCTCTACTGCTAGAGAAGGTTCATATGACTGGAGTGTTCACTTGGAAAATGATGACAATGTCACACAGGCATTCATGGCAGAGATAACTCCAGTTGATGATGGTGAAGCTACTGTGGGAGATGCTGAAGCAAAAGTGGACGCTGAGGCTGAAGTGAAGATAGAGAATAAAGTTGACGAAAAGAAGGCTGATCAGACAAAAGATGCTGAAGAGGATAAGTAAAAGTCTGACCATGAAAAGGAAGCTGAAGAGAAGGAATCTGAATACAACAGAGTGAAAGCTCAGCTTGCGGCCCTCATGGCCAACCTTGATAAACAAACAGGAGAGGTAAAGTCTAATTCTGTGTGTTTAAAATGTCGTGAACTACAGGGTGAGGTTGACAGGTTGTCAACACATAACCAAAGTCTGGTGAGCGAGATGTCTAACATAAAAGAAGCAAACTTTTTTGCTAAAAGAAATGAATCATCATACTTGAAGAAAATAAAAGGTTATGAAAGTAAAATTGACTCTTTAACCTGCAAACTAAACGAAAAACTTCAAGTGATAGACTTAGCTCATGAAATGATGGCAGAGAAAACAAAAGAGATTTCTGAAAAATGCAAAGAGTTGTCAGATGCACAACTCAAAATTGTTGAACTTGAAAAGAAATTAGGTCAATTCAGGGACTCTACTTTTGTTATGAAACATATGATGGGTGGCTTGAAGAAAAGTGATGATAAAACCAGTGTGGGATTTCATGGTTTCAATGAAGTTCCACCTCCTGTTAGTCATGACTATTCTTTCTTGCCTGATGAAGATGATCTCATGGACTTTGGGTCAACATCACCAAGTAGTTCCACATCAAGTCAAGGAAATGTGTTTGTGAGTGCTGATGCTAAGAAGGATAATAACAGCAAACCTGTTTTGAAAAATGTCACACCCCAAAATCCACATACGGAGTATCACCGCTTGGAGGCGTGACTGACCAGGATCAAGCCACCAATCATATTGAACATAACAAGTTATAAGTAAAATTCAACCACACAATATGAAAGGTGTTTCAAATCAAAACGTAGTTAAGTGTTTAGCGAAAGCATAATTGTAAAAACCCAAATGCAAGTATTAAGTACGAAATAAAGTAATGTTTTCAGCATGGCGCACACTGCCATGTCCCACAACGACCGCGCCTCCCTGTGCAAGCTCCATGAGTACCTAACGACCTGCAAGGCATGTAGCAACGAATCAACAACAAAATTGAGCGAGTTCACAGTTGGTTGTTTGGTTATCGTATTCGTTTCGTAAATCGTATGTTCGTTTTGTAAACCATGTATCGTGTTAGTTAGTATCGCGGTCTCCCAGACATGTTTGCGAAGATTAGTGGGGGCTTCCCATGTGTTACTAGACCACGCGTATCGACTGCTACGAAAATGTAAGAGGTGCCCTAAGTCAATGTCTATCAGCATTAACCCTTTGCCCATAGTCCATTAGTACACGCCCGTCCGACTGGCACGGTGTGAGGTTTGTTAAACCTAATAGCGCTATTAACTAATGACCCGCTCGCCATAGGCCTCGGCGATTAAGTCGATAAATGAGGGACTTCAATTGATAGAGTTGATGGTCTTATGATCGTGTACGTAGGTTTTACGTACGTGCCCTTCAATCCGAGGAAAGTAGTAAGTATGAGTGTACGTAGGTTTTACGTACGTGCCCTTCAATCCGAGGACAGTAAAAAGTAGTTTAGTAGTAATGATAGTACGAGTAGTTATTCAATCCCATTCCCAACCCTTGGGAATCCCATGCCTTGGATAGAGTATGAACTCACCTTGGTTTGCTCGGTTGGTTAAGTTACTTGTTTCCAACTAATCAGTCAAAGCCTAATGATATACACGTATACGGAAATCAGTGTACATACACATAGTTCAAGTATAAGTCATGAGCATATAGTGTATTCAATCGACAGTTTCCACATAGCACTTAACAGTTATTCCAAACTCACATAAGTCCACAGCTCACATGTACGATCCAAAACAGTACTCAACAAGTTAGATGCTAAGCACAACAACTATGCCATACCTTGTAACTCATAATTAATTAATACCAACATGTCCTAGTGTAAACATCTATCATGGTGATCTCTGAAGGGTCTGGCCCAGTTACTTTATCACATGCAAAAGAATCAGTTTACACATTAATTGATATTGCCAACAAATGACTTTACTTAATCAAGTACATGGGTCGGTAACAGGTTTCATGTGAGTACTGTTAATTCATTAAATACATTTTAATATGTTGAGCCACACTAAACTAAATGATTAGTGGACCTTTAAAAATTAGTACATGGGCCGCCATTTGATCGGACTATCCAATCCGTTTAGATTGATTATTATTAGACTAAAGTTTTTAATTGATTTAAAATGGGCCATCAATACTTTTGCACATAAAATCTCGAGTCAACACTTATCCATAGTCGAGCAGGATTAAGTGAAAGACAGCAACATAATCATTCTACCCTTTCATCATCATGCAACCTGGATATTTCGAACATCACCACAGCTCCCAAATCATGACATACAATTTCTCCAATGAATGCCCCTAGTCCTAATCGGAATCATGCACACATAATTTCCAATGATCAATCGGTTTCAACTTTGGGGTTCATGAGCCTAATCATTATCTACAACAAATCGGATAACATGATCATGCAACACAAATTTGTAAACTTATCCTTGTTATCAGTTATCATCTAGTCATATATAGCCAATAAAAGCTCTGACCAAACACCCACTATTATATGGACCTTCACATGCTAATGTCAGACATGCTATGAATTCAATTTCCAAATGAATCTAAATCAATTAATAGGCTAAAGTGATTGGACCAAATATTTGCAAACAACTCCTTTAATTGGACCACTTATGATCTTTCACATGCAAAACATTACAAAATTGCACTCATATAAACAATCATATGCCTCCCTGACAATTCACTTGCAAGTATAAACAATATGGGTGTCATCATGAAGTAATCATCATCCATAGACATAAATAAAACAATAAGGACATTACTAACCGAACACTAGGTGAACTGATGAGATTCTCGAGAGGGAGTGGAGGGAGTGGGGCCTGCCGTCGCCAATAGGAGAAGGGGTAGGGTTTTCGGATTACACTTTCACGTAAAGGGTCGAAATCAAACATATAATAGCTCTATACTGGGTCGAGGCCCATTTCTGCTTTTCGCCGGCCCACCTCCTGGCGAAAACACTTTTGTGTTTTCGTTCATGAGTGATTTCGTAAGGACAGGGGTATTCGACTAAGGTTACATATTTAATTATAAGCCACAAGTTGACACAAAGCACATTATTAACATGCACACCAAAAAATATATAAACAACACGTATATTACACATCACGAATACACTTATATTGCACCTCAATAATTATTAAACACACTTATCAAATAAGTACGAAGTTAAATCGGATAGAGACCTTGAAAACTCGAGTTGTCACAAAAAAGAACACATCACATCCTAAAAATAACAATCCAACTTTTGTTAAAAAGGTTAATTTTGTTCAAGGAAGTGACATGAAAAACGAAACAGTTGTTATTGAAAATGAATCTAATATAGAGTTTGCTAAAAACAAGAACATAGAAAATTCTGGAACTAAGCAAACTGAACCAAATCCTTCTAAGGCATCATCAGAAGAAAATCCTGAATCTAGTTCAAAGGCTTCTGAGAAGAAGTCTTCGAAAAAGAGATCGTGCTTCAAATGTCACACCAAGGGACATGTAGCTAGCTGCTGTCCTAACAAAAAGAGTGAAGCACAAGTGAGTGAGAGAAAGAAAGAGAAATCACCTGAGAAGAAAGGTGATAATGAGGAGAAAGTTGCAAATTCTCCAAAGAAATCTGCTCCTAAGCAACCAGAAAATGTTGATGTTGGTGTAGATAAGGCTGAAAAAGGAACGCCACAAGTTCCTCGTTTTCAAAGAAATCAACCAAGATTTCAGCCTAGATCTCCACCAGGCAGATTTGAGAGACCTAGAAGCAGTTCACCAAGAATGAACAATTATAATGCTAATAATTTCAGAAGTCAAGGTCAATATCAAAATCGATACCAAAATGATGGTGGTCGAACTTTTTATAACAATGGCTTTAGAAATTACAACAATAATGCTTCTTGGAATCAAAATTCAAGATACCCAAATCAAAATTTCCAAAGGTCAAATAGTCCAAACACATATAGGAACCCTCAGGACCAAAGACCTAGTGGAAATCAAAATCAAATTCCATCAACAGGTCTGAGATCCAAGACTCCAGTTAGGAGTAATGGATATTGGATGGATGTTCCAGTAGTTGGTGAATTTGGACGACCCAAGACCATTAAGGCTTGGGTCCCCCAATCTAACTAATTTCTTGGTTGGTGTGTGCAGGAGCTGCTAAGGAGGATTATCAACTTATGGTATGTTGATAGTGGCTGCTCCAGGCACATGACGGGGGATGCGAGATTGTTGACTGAATTTGAAGATTATGATGGTGGAAATGTGAATTTTGCGGGTGCTAAAGGTGGTAGAATTACAGGACGAGGAAAAGTGACCAATGGGAAGATCACTCTGGACAAAGTGAACTATGTGGAGCAGCTTAAACACAATCTGATGAGCGTGTCACAAGTCTGCGACAAGGGTCACTCGGTCCATTTTACCAAGAATGAAGCATTAGTGTTGAAACCAGGTTTGAAGATTCCGGACGATTGGATAGTGATGCGAGCGCCAAGGAGAAATGACACTTATGTCATGGACATGGGTGCTAAGGATCCAAATGTTGTGGTGGCGTGTTTACTATCAAAATCATCTGAAGCTGAATCGATGTTGTGGCACAGACGCATGGCCCATATTCACTATCGAAAAATGAATTACCTTGTTAAAAATGAGCTAGTGAAAGGGGTTCCAATGCAGAGGTTTCACGTGGAAGATAAATGTCTTCCATGTCAAAAGGGAAAACAACATAAGAAACCTCACAAATCTAAAATAGTAAATTCCATAGATGCCCCTTATGAATTACTTCACATGGATTTATTTGGTCCAGTGAACGTGAGGAGCATAGGTGGAAAGTACTATTGTTTAGTTGTCACTGATGATTATTCACGATATTCATGGGTTTTCTTTTTAGGTACAAAATATGAGACAGCAGAAATGTTGATAGATCTTTTTACGAAATTGGAAAACGTTCATGATGCTAGGATCAAGAGGATAAGGAGTGATAATGGCACGGAGTTCAAGAATCGCATTCTGGATCTCTATTGTCTTCGCAAGGGAATTGAACATCAATATTCCGCTCCTTATACACCTCAACAAAATGGAGTTGCTGAGAGGAAAAACAGGACGTTGATTGAAGCTGCTAGGACGATGCTTTCAGATTCAAAGCTACCAGTTCTTTTCTGGGGAGAAGCTATGAATACAACTTGCTACGTCCTAAACAAAGTTTTGACTGTTAAACGTTTTAATAAAACTTGTCATGAATTGATGTTTAACAAGAAACCAAACTTAGAAGGCTTTGAACCATTTGGATTACCCTGCACCATTGTGCGTAATAAAGATAAACAAAAATTCGGTGAGGTGGCTGACGAAGGCTACTTTCTAGGTTACGTACCTGGCGCACCAAATAAAAGGGTTTTTAATCTAAAAACTGGTAAAATTGAGGTTGTCTTTAATGTTGAAATTACTTCTTATAAACCTCAACAATCAACGAGTGGTCCAGCTATATTATATGATTATGAAAGCACTTTTAAATCATTTAATATTCCTGAGTTTTCAAATGAAGATGATTCTCAGTTGATTCAAGCAGTGATTGGTGGAGACGATGAAGGTGAGTTCATGCCTAGATCGAATGTTGATATGACAGATGCTGCGGAAACTTCCCAAGGTGCTGCTGATCCTGATTCAAGCGATGGTGACTCTGAACCCATTGAGGGGGAGGATTTCATTAATCCATTTGCAGATCAGAACATTCAGGGGGAGGTTGGATCAAACCTGGGTGATAATCTTGAAGTTGATACCGTTGCTACAACACGAGCAAATAGAGATCATCCAGTTGACATGATACTTGGAGATCCTAATGCAGGTGTTCAGACGAGAAGAAGCATAGCAGCGAATTCTGGTTTATTTGTGTCGATTGAGAAGACTGGGATTGTGAACGAATGCTTGTATAGTTGCTTTATTTCCCAAGAGGAGCCGAAGAACATTCATATGGCTCTTAAAGACAATTCATGGGTTGAGGCTATGCAAGAGGAATTGGCCCAGATTGCGAAGTTGAAGGTTTGGGAGTTGGTTGACCTTCCTAAAGGTGAAAGAGAGATAGGCACTAAATGGGTGTTTAAGTGCAAGAAAGATGACAGAGGGATAGTGACGCGAAACAAGGCTCGATTGGTGGTAAAAGGTTTCAATCAGCAAGAAGGGATTTATTACAATGAAGTGTTTGCACCAGTGGCAAGGTTGGAGGCAATTCGTTTGTTTCTAGCTTTCGCAACATTCAAGGGCTTCAAAGTTTACCAACTAGACGTGAAGAGTGCGTTTCTTTATGGGAAAGTCCAAGAAGTGGTGTATGTCTCACAACCAGATGGGTTTATTGATCCCGACTATCCAGATCGAGTGTACAAACTTGATAAGGCTTTGTATGGGTTACATCAAGTTCCGAGGGCATGGTACGAGACACTGTTTACACATCTGATCAAGAATGGTTTTGAAAGAGGTCAGATTGACAGTACACTGTTCATCAAGAGGAAGAAGGAAGATTTTCTGCTAGTACAGGTGTACGTGGATGACATCATCTTTGGGTCATCAGATGAGAGCATGTGTAAAGAGTTCGAGCAGGTGATGAAGAGCAAGTTTGAAATGAGCGCTATGGGTGAGCTGTCTTACTTTCTGGGATTACAAGTTGAACAGAAGGAGGATGGGATGTTTATTCATCAAACAAAGTATGTGTATGACATTTTGAGTCGGTTCAAAATGAATGATTGCTCTACTTTTAACACACCCATATGTGAAAATCACAATCTTGGCCCAGATCATGAAAGTACTGAAGACGTTGATCCAACTCAATACAGGGCAATGATTGGTTCTCTAATGTACTTGACTGCTTCAAGACCTGACATTATGTTTGCAGTATGCTTGTGTGCCAGATATCAGGCTAATCCAAAGGAGTCACACATGAAGGCGGTGAAGCGTATTCTTCGTTACTTGAAGGGGAAACCTAAACTTGGGTTGTGGTATCCAGCTGATAGTGATGTGAATTTTGTTGCTTACACTGACTCAGACTTTGGGGGATGCAAGTCGAACAGAAAGTCTACAACAGGTGGTTGTCAGTTCTTAGGGGGCAGGATCGTGTCTTGGCAATGCAAGAAGCAATCTTGTGTGTCTACATCTACGTGTGAAGCTGAATATATTGCTGCGGGTAGCTGCTGCTCTCAGGTTCTCTGGATACAACAGCAGATGCGCGATTACGGTTTGGATTTCACTCGTACTCCTATTATGATAGACTATAATGCCACAATTTCAATAACTAATAATCCCGTGAAACACAGTCGCACAAAACATATTGACATACGTCATCATTTTATACGGGATTGTGCTAAAAAGAGATTAATTGAATTACATCGAGTCGACACACTAGATAACCTAGCAGATCTTTATACTAAAGCTTTTGACAGGGCTCGCTTTGAACATTTAGTCGAACTCAACGGGATGAGGAATCCTGAATAACTGGTTTTTCATAAGAATTTTGTAAATAGTTTACTGCTTTTCTTAAAAATCAAAAATACAAAAACATTGAAAAATCAAAAACATAAAAAAAATAGAAAATCAAAAATGAGTTATCACTGTGTGAAAAAGAAGAAATGATAGTACATCGGCAAGTTAGACTGTCACACTGAAATGAAATTAAAATGCTTAAGTGTGATAGCAGCTTCATCATATGATGTACCAGTAGGCAAAAAGCATGAAATAATCAACTTACCAATGTAATATAAACCTAAATACAACTGTGTATGAGTGGGGAACACATCAGTGGTGTATGGTTTAATGACCTTAAATCTTGCGTTGATAGATTGCCAAAATCTGAAGTTTTGGGTCTTTATACTGTTATTTCATCTGGGGATATCTTGGCTGTCCTTCTGTTCAGAACTAAAATTGTACATGACCCCAGGAAAGAAAGTCACTTGGAATTAGCTCATTTCTATTTGAATGTCTGTATGTTGTCCCGATACACACAATTTTGATCTGATTCTGAAATCTTCTCTGAAAAAAGTCGTGTACCTCCTCTGCTGCATCCAGATATATGCTGGCCTGGAGGTGCTAGGCAACGACAGCTTCTGCTGCATCCAGATACATGCTGACCTAGCTGTACGTTGTCGCGCTATAGATCTAATACACCCGAAAGAGGCCCTCAAGTGCCCAAATGAAACCCAAGAAACCTATATCAAACTGAGAAAAACTCATTTGATCTGTATATTATACTATCTCTGCTAAAGATCTATTCTGTTCTCTTCTCAACCTATTCCCAGTTAAGATTTCAGAAATCTGGATTGGACTTGTGAAATATGTGGTAGGGAAGATACTTGCATGATAGAGTGTGTTGTTTATATTTCCAGGATTTGATTAGTATTTATTTGGGTGTTCATTGTTAATCAATCAAAACATGATAAAACAGATTATATGCAGACCTAGACACTGTCAGGATATCTTAAAGGATGACATCAGTATACTCACCTACTACGATGAATCTTTGTGCATACCTTGATCGCGGGGGTATATCCTGAAGTGGGACACACTAATATTTCAGTAATTAATATTACCTTAATGTATCATACGGTAATGGTACTTGAAATGTTCATGCATTTTGTTTAAGTGGACGAACATACTGGTAATCGTCTTGGACTGCTTTTCATGAAAAATTACATAAAGAATTATCTAATTGTGTGAAACAGTTTGATTGTGCTGATATGATCTTCTTACCAGTGATTCTCACAAAAATAGAGTGTTTATTGCTTTTGTTATTTACTTGCTTTCAGAAAATACAAAGATCCAAAAATAGTGTCTTTTTCTGTTTAAAATTCTTAACGTACGGAAAACTGTTATTCTTGGAGGAATTGTTACTGATAGGGGGAGACGGTGTTAGAAAGTGAGTTCAAAATTTTAAATCATGCGGGTTATAGGGTGTGTGATTAAAAGTTTTGCGTGTTGGTGATAAATTGGTAAATGCTTAATCTGTAATACAGTTTAACTATCTCTTGAATAATAATAATTTATTTAACTTTGTTGAAAAATTCTTATGGTTTCTCGAGATGTTTGTTTTATAGTATACAGATTGAAGCAGTGTGTTGCTGAGAAGTTAGAGAATTTTAGAGAGAGAAAGTAGAGAGAGAGAGAGAGAATTCAAAATTGAGTTTGTAGCAAGATCACAGAGATAGGCTGTGAGGTCTTGAATTGATTGTAAACTGCAAGTTGGATAATCAATAGAAGACCCGTTTGATTGTGAATTCTGTTTTCTACTCGTTTCTGTGCTAATCTGATCTAGAGGATTCCGCACTCTAGGTTAGATAAACAATTCTGTGAAAGATCCATACACATCAAGGGGACCTACAATTTTTATAGTATACAGATTGAAGCAGTATGTTGCTGAGAAGTTGCTGTGTTGCTGAGAAGTTAAAGTGATGAGTTGCTGTGAAGATGAGAGTTTGATTGGATGCATGGTAGAACCTCCTTTCTATATTGCAGACAAGATGAAGAGTTTGAATATTGCTTTACAAATACTGAACTGGAGTTAACTCAAACGCTAAAGTTTTTTGAAGATTTGGTGATTGGATGCATCAGCTTAGGGGGAGTCTGTTGCTGACAGAAGCTGTTGAAGCTGAAGCTATCCAAAGACCAAAGAGAGTGCAAGATTACATGAAGATTGCAAGAAGACTGAAGACAAAGTTGTTTTATGAAGCTATTGTCAAGGGGGAGTTTGTTGGTGCATGTTTGTGACAACAGCTTAGATTTGGTCTTTGGATATCTTGTAATTAGTTAAACGATAAACAGTTAGCGGGTTTAGCTTTGTATTAGTGAGTTAATAGAGTTTGGGCTAAACAAAACCCACATTGGGTGATGGGGGATGAAATGGGCCTAGCCGATGTAGCAAACCCAGCCTAATGTTGCAACCTTGTGTTATATAAACAAGGTTAGGCTTTAGGGTTTAGGTTAATCAGCCAAAACAGAGTTTGAGAGGCATTGAAATTCGTGAGAGCTAGACTTGGACGAAATTAGTGTGGTTAGGGATCTTGATTGATTGTAATCACTTTGATAGATAATCAATAAAGATCCGGTTTGAAAGTGAATTTCTGTTTTCTGTTTCTACTCATTCTTTGATATTCTGATCAAGAGGATTCCGCACTCTTGATTGGAAAGACAATTCTGTTGAAGATCCATACACATCAAGGGGACCTACAAAGAGTGACTGGTCCGATACTGCGGATTTGTACGAACACTCTAGCCTTAGACAGAAAACTCAGAGTACAGGCATTCACTCTTCCAGTTTGCACGTGTTCACATTATTTAGAACCCAAAACCTTGACGAGATTTTGAAAACTTAGAAGGCACAAGGCCAGAAATCAAACTGGAAGGGTTCAAAACCATATAATAAATCATCCTAGAACAGATGATTGGTTATCAAAGCGGTTTTGAAATTTATGTTCTTGTTGTGGTCGTCGCCTAAGGATAGGTGACGGTATTGTTTTATGACTAAACGCAAGTAAACTCGCGTTAGGGTCCTAGGAAGGTTATAGACTAGGTCAAAGCATTACTAATAACCTAATTCCCTATAACCATGAGCTCTGATACCAGCTTTTCTGTCACACCCCGACCACGTAAAACAACAAATCGTGGCGGAATCGTCGGGGAGTGTTGTAACAGAATCATTGTTTCATAACACATGGAAATTGAAGTTTTGTTTTATTGAATCAAAAGAAGTTACAATGTCTTAACAACAAAGAAACATAACATAATTAACTAGTCTTGCATCTTTTATTGTCACTAAGGCCCGAGTCCGCCTAAGTATATCTTGATCAATCCTATGCATCATTTCCTAAAACACATGTGAAAATAGGTACGTCAGCATAAAAATGCCTGTGAGATACATAGGTTTTATTGATTTAGGTTTCATGACTTATAAGTTTAGAAAAAGTTGTTTAACAAAAGTCAGTCATGATCCTTGTAAAATGTTTTGTTTTATAAATCATTTGAAAAGCGATGATAAAGTAGATGATATGTAAAAGAGTAATGTAAGGTTAAATGAATAACCAAGTAAAATGAGTTTGTGTAAAATAAGTTGTTTTGTAAAACAATTGTTTAGTGAAAATATGTCATTTTTGTAAAATGTAATATGTCAAATATTGAAATGGTTTAAATAACGCTACGATATGTAATACTATAAAAGCACTTATATATATGAAGTACCAGCGGCATATCCACCATGTTTTTATCTTATTACACACGCCTCGTTATTTAAATCACTTACCCAAACAAAACAAACCACCAATGTAAAAATGTTTATGTATAGTCAAATGTCAAATGTTTGTGTGAAAACCATCAAATGCAAATCATGTAATGTGTAAACAAAAGTTATGTATAGTAAGTAAAATGAGACTACTTAAACCACAAGTAAAAATGTACAAAACAAAGTATTTGAATAAATCAAAAGTTATGCTTTGTAGAATAATGCATGATTTACTGATACAACATCTATGCGGTTATGTTAAACGCCTACATTCAAGCCTTGAGACAGACGGATAACCCTAAGTAAAGGTTATCAAAAGAAAATGTTTTCGGATTCGGTCATTCCATCCATCTAAACAAACCTAGGATTTTAGGAACGGGATTTGTCAAGTCCTATGGTACCACTACCTACTACCGAGCGGCATGATCGGTGTTAATGAATGTAATTTAGTCCCGTTAAACAAACCAAATGATATACCAAATGTAAGCATGTTTTATGAAAATAATGTACCTAGTATGCTAAGTGAACATACAAGGTAGAGATATAAAACAATGTGTCCATATGCTATGAGAACATATGCAACAGAGATGCAATGTAAAATAATGTACTAAGTATGCAAAGTTAACATACAAAGCAGAAAATTCATGTAAAACAATGTGCTAGCATGTTAAGTAAACATACATAGCAAAAGAAATGTAATGTAAAACAATGTGCTATCATGCCAAGTAAACATACATAGCAAAAGAAGATGTAATGTAAATCGATGTGCTAAATATGCTAAGTAAACATACATAGCAAAACAAAATGAAATTTGTGTACTAATAGTGTACTAATGAACATAGCAAGTATATGATATGAAAACATGGAAAGCACGAAAATAACAAGTAGGCACATGTGTTTCACCCCAAAACGTTTGGAAAACAGTAAAAGAGGGGTCTATGTACTCACTTGAGGGTGCTTAGAAGTCTTGAACAACAACCAAGCAAAGCTAGCGGGATCACGGAATCAAACGGCACCCTATATAGATAACTACAAAAAAGACGGACCTAAATCGGGAGATTGGATAGTATGAGGTTTCGTAAACCAAATGAGTATTGGAACTCATATGATATGGTTTAACAAAGCCTACATACTAAAATGAAACCTAACCTAAGTGCTTACGACCCATTATGACCCGTTTAGGTAGTTTATGCTACTTTAACGCGTCGTTCGCGTTAAACGCGTTCGGAACGCCTAACTAGTCCTATGACAGGTATTATATGCCTTAACATGTCTAATATTGTTGTCTAATCAGTTTAGATATCAAAAATTATGTTACATATGCTTAAAATGAAATTTGGCATAAAAGGGCATTTTGGTAATTTTCCTAAGGCATATATATTACCTATCATACAACTAACTAAACGACGTGACCATAAGGTATAACCTCGGAAGGTTATTCCCTATACAACTATGGTCACCTAATGTGTTTGGTCGGATCCTAATGATCGACCATATGGGTCGGGTTCAAAAGTATAAGCGATTGATTAGATCGCTTACCTTTACGACCCTACACAAGCACAAATCTAAAAGTGACGAGCTAAACATGTTAAAACATGTTTAACGAAGTTTGAAAACAGGTTTGGTATCAAGACAAACGGTTTTGATACCCAAGAGTAGTTTGGTTACAAAATACGCATAAACACGCATTTTGGCTGAAACTACGACTGATCACTACGTCTAGTCAACGTGGTAATCAGTAGGTATCGTCACAAGGGACTATAACCATCGTGATTACGCTCACGTTGCAAAGTTCAACGGAACTTTGTGTTGACCATTGACTGGTCAAAGCTGAAAGTCAAACTTGTTTGACTTTCATGCTTGAAATACAAGAACAAGCAAGAAGAGGACTTACAAAGGGTATAAGAGGGAAGAATGATCAAGTATACTCAGGTAGGTGGCCTCTTCAAAGGTGGTTGCCTCCACTTAGAGCAGATTTGATCAAGGTGTGAAGAAATGAGTGAATGGAGCTAGCTATTTATAGGAATTTCACAACCATTAGGATCATTTCTTGGAGAAGAGGGAATGATCTTGGCCTTACACTTGGGCACAAGGTCTTGAATACAATGGGGACATCAAATACCAGCCCATATTGTGTAATTCAAGGGGTAAAACCCATTTGAGCAAGTGGAATAGGCCAGATTCATTGTTTTTGCAATTCTGTGGTTCTAGGGAAGGCTTACGGACCGTAAGAATATGTCCATACGGTCCGTAAGGACCTTGCAGACCAGCAACTTTCAAAAATGGCAGATTTAGTCCCTGAAGCCCCAAACTTGGTTTTTTATGCATTTTTGACACGTTTAAGCCCCGTTAACCCCATTTCAAAGCTCTAAAATGAAGTTAAAGTATAGGGAACTTAAAATGTGCTAAAAAATATCTCGGATGTCGGCTCGTTTGGTCGTACGGTTGCGTTGTTCGGTTAATTACGACGGGAGTTGTAACGAACACAAAAACGATCCAAATTAAGCAAAGAATGGATTTTTCTTATGCCAAACACTAAAATAAAATATTTTAATACTTACATAAATTTTTGGATGTCCGGATGTATTCAGAACGTAAGATATGCGCGAAAATGCAAACTTATGCACTTTTTGACGCTTTTAGTCCCTGAATGACCAAAAAGTTTATTTTAGCACACCGAACTATGTAAAGGATATTTAGGGCATGTTTAACTTATGGTCATGTTCCGGAATGTCCATTACAGTACGAATCGGCATACTTTCACAGTTTGTCGATTTTAGTCCCTATAAGCGAATAAACTTGATTCCGGCACACCAAACCCTCCAAAACTTATTTCTAAGTTATGTAAAGGTTATTTAAGGTATGTTAAGCCTATGTCACTATTCCGGAGTGTTTTTTGCATTAAACTGGTTATATTTACGCATCAGTGCGCGTATAACCTTCTAGAAAGCGATTTAGTGCCCGAAATCGAACAAGAATTGATATGTGCAAATGATACACATATTTATACAAATCCCTAGTATGAAATATAATATTTCATTAGTTTGGTATTTGTTTGATGGCCGTGGAGGCACATGTGTCACACGTGGGTTGGAGAGAAACGCCCAAGTCACCACCCCGGGTGGGCTTGGGTTTGGGTGTGGCCCCTTGGGTGGGAGTTTAAGGCCGGGCGTGGGGTGGGGCTACCACATGACATGCCGGAAGCTCATTGGCCAAGAGCATACCCCTTTGAAATTGGCTTTTTTTCCACGCCACCCAACCCACCCCCCACCATACCCCTTTGAAATTGGCTTTTGGTCTTGGGTGTCCCATAGTCCACGTGTTGCACCATGTCCCCAACCCAACCCACGCCCCACCATACCCCACGGTCTAAACCTAGCAATAGCCAAATCCAAGTAATCCTTTCCCGATGGCCATTTTCGGATCAAGTAAACCCACTTCGAGAGCTACAAGCCTTTCACCAGCACTCATAAAAACTACTCAAATACATTAAAATGGTCTTCAATACACAAACATAAGCAACTATTATCAGCAACTCTTACAGAAATCTAAAACTGATGTACATAACAAAAGTACCAGACACTAACAACAAAAACTAATGCAAACTGAAAACATACCTTGTAAGCAATCACAGTTCTCAGCCTCCTTCCTAACAAAATCCAAAACCGAATCAATCAAATTAGCACCCTCGGTATAGTGTCATTTCGCCCAATTGTTACCAGCACCAGACTGACAAAACATAAAGTTATCAGGCTTGAAGATCTGATCATACGCATAAGACATGATACTGTCCATCGTCCAAGGCTCCAGATCCATAAGCACAGCGCAAAAAAACAAACCCTTCGCCGCTCGCCTCATCGTAGTACATGTTGATCCTCTCCAGCTGCAGTTCAGAGTGGTTGTCTACTCAAAAAGCATAATACCTTCTAAACACTCCATTAGAAACAATTTTAGATTACTATTATAGATAGTATTTTTTTTTTGTAATTGTAGTTAAAACATTAATTAGGAATAGGTTAAGAGAAAATTAAAACGTTTGCCTGTTAGTCCAACACACCAACCCGGCCCGTTTTAACCTTACAGAAAAGTCAGCCGTTTTATTTAACCTAAACCTGTTTTGACTGGTTACACAATCCACCCATAATTTTTATGAGAAAAAAGCAGTTACATATCGAGAAATCAACTTGTCCCTTTTGCATTGGGCTGCAAAAGCAACTTTGAATATGAAATCCAACGTGCTTTCAAATCCTGTGTTATATCATGAATGTCAATAATCCAAACCAAATTGTGTTATCAAATGTTGCTGATTGAAAGGAACTTACATGTATATGGACACTTTGAATGTTGTTAGCTGATTACATTCATCATAAGCGTGATTTTTACTTCTCTCAATAGTACTTCTGTTGAAAATTCATAGGTTGAGATCTTTCTATGTTCTCGCATTTCTCCTGGGCAACTGCCATGGTAATATGTCCCTGCAAAATCCAGTTGTAATCATTGGTTCCAATCATTACTATATGAGCCGATCAACACAAAATGGAGACATGCAGACGAAAAAGCTTTTACCGGAATTGTTGCCGGAACCCGAATCAAGTCTCTGAGGTTTCGGTTGTTCAAGATCACCTTTAAGTCTCCCATTCTGTCTCCAGAATCAACCGATTTGAGTCACCGGTACCCCCACCGGAACCCTAGAACCCCCAACCGTCGACCGATTAGTCACCGGTAAAACCCGCCAGATCCCTAGAAGCCCAGCCGTTGACCGATTAGTCAACGGTACCTCACCGGAACCCTAGAACCCCCAACCGTCACTGTTGTCTTCAGCTACCCCTAACCCTAGAACCCCCAACCGCCTGTTCCAACTTCACCGCCACGCCTCTTTCTTTTAGAACCCTCCTTTACGTGTTAAAAGAAAACCCTCAAATACCCCCTCGAGTTTACCGCTACCTACGGTCGACCTCATATACCACCTGGACCATGGGAATAGAACCACCGCCGGTGCGCCACCGTGAAGTCATCGTAAGGATTGGTGGCCGGCACCTAACTATGTCTCTCGTTATTTTTTTGTCAAGTTTGTTGGTGAAATACCAAAGCTAACCCTTTTGTACTGTTCAAAACATTGGGTTATTAATATATAGGATAATTAAAGAAAGTCTTAAAATTAATTATATTGAGATTAAGGGGGTGTTTTGGATTTCTTATGAAAAACAATTTATTGACTTTTCCACCTCCTTATCTTTTTTTTTTCAAAAAGTCACTCACTTCTAACTTTTTCATTTCTCCTTTTCCAAAGTCTTAAAACTTCCATTTCGATCCATTATTCAAACATTTCCAAAAAGTTATAAGTCAATAAGCTGTTTTATAAGCAATCCCAACACCCCCTAATAAGTAGGTAAAACAAATGAACTGGGTTTTCTTTTTCGTTTACTGTAGCGAGTGTACCGAGACCGATCAAATTTTCTCCCTTGTTGCGACGTACCTACCTTTATCTATGTTCGTATAAATGTTTTGTCCAAATCAAATAAAATATAAGGGTATATGGGGTGTAAGCGAGGAAGGGTGCAATGAGTGGGTTTGACACGTGGGTACACCGCCGCTGACCCCCCCCCCCCCAACCTAAGTGCGATGATTGATTTGAAGCGGTGACTACTCACCGTGATGAAACACATGCCTTTTTTGACCGTTGGCAATTATAACAGCTATATAGCCGTTTGATATTATAAAAAAAAAAATGCTTTTATTTTGACCCTAGCAATTATAACGGCTATATAACCCCTTGAGTGCAGTGACTGATTTGAAGCGGGAACTACTTCAACGGCATTTAACATTAAGCGGTATAATTTTTATTTTTATCTTTATATATTTGTTTATATTTTCTATAACAGTATTTATGTTTATGTTTTTGAGTAAATTGTCATTTTAGTTCCTGAGGTTTGGTTCAAATTGCCACTTTAGTCCAAATACTTTTTTTTCTCCTCTGAATCCCCGACTTTTGCAGTTTTTTTGTCATTTTCGCCCAACCCACTAAGTCTGTCATATAAACTTAGTTTAGTCAAGGGTATTTTGGTCACTTCACATTTATATTAGTTTTTTCAATTTTTATCCAAAACCTTTTTTACATTTATATTTTTTAATCATTTATATTAAATATATATACAATTACAAATATAACAAAACATTAATATATAATAATAATAATATATAACGATATATACACACACCCTCACATGGTGTAGTGGTGGTGGTGGGTGACACTCGGTGGCGGAGGTGGTGGTTGACGGCGATGAGTGGCGGATATGAGGTGGTAAACGGTGGTGGGTGTGGCGTCAGTTGTAGAGCAAAGAGTAGTGAGGGTTATGTTAATGTTTTGTTATATTTATAATAATAAATGATTTGTATTAAAATATAATACAATACATGTTATATATAATAATTATTAATATATATTAATGTTTTGTAAACTTTATTTTATATTTAATATAAATGTAAAAAAGATTTTGGATGAAAATGACAAAAACAAAATATAAATGTGAAGTGACCAAAATACCCCTGACTAAACTAAGTTTTTTAAAGGTTAGTGAGTTGGACGAATATGACAAAAAACAGCAAAATTCGGGGACCCATAGGAGAAAAAACTATTTGGATTAAAGTGGCAATTTGGGTCAAACCTCGGGGACTAAAATGGCAATTTACTCTGTACTTTTTTAAACTATATATTTGTTTATATCTTTAACTTTTTATTTCTTACCTTTATATAATTTTTATTTTTGTAGGATCGTTTACGTGGTAGCGGGAGTGGCATTGCAGTCATGAAACAAGCTTTAAATGATTAACAATCAAAATATCCGGGTGGTTGTTATCATGTTGAGGCGTGGGAGGTGCTTAGAAAACATGCCAAATGGTCGTCGGTATCATTTTTTGGTGAAGATAGTAGTAGTTCGGGCCAAAAAAGAAGGTCTTTGGATTCGGGTAACTACCAAGCGGGTACACCAGGAAGTGAATTCACTAGTTTTATACCTTACATAAACGAAGACCCCTCACCACCACAAAAGAAAGATAAAAGACCCACAAAAACGTCTGATAGCTCAATGGGTTTGTCTGAGAAGCTCGAACAACACAAACTTATGAAAGAAGCAAAACAACTAAAAGAGATGGAGTTGTTAGAAATAAGAAAGAAACGAGAGGAATACACTATTGCGTTAGTTGCTGAACAACGCCAACGGTGAGACAACTTTTGTATGATCAGGATTTGGAGACGTTTACTAAGACACACGACAATGTTTCACCGCAACTGTTACCATTCACCCTAACCCAAAAACGTGAGATCGCGAAAAAATATAATAGACCATGTCCTTTATAATTTTTAGTATACGGTTTATATTTTTATTTTCCTAGTTTTAATTTTATGTAATGTGTTTTTAATTTTAATTTAATACAATGTCTTTTTTTATTAATGAAATTTTATTTTGTGTAAAAATGTTTTATTTTGAGTACAAAATGGGAAGTGGAGAGAGGACTTGACATGACATGTGGTGGAGAGTTTACCACTCCCCACGAGAGGATCACCCTTGACACCCTAATTGTTTTTCTTTTGTTGTTGTGACAAACCTAATCAGTACAATCTAATAAACTTTGGTGTTGGTACTAGTATTCACTTTTATGGTTTTCCGATTTAAATATCGCTATTTTACATTACTAACTAAATCAATATTGTCGGAACAACTTGGTTGAAGTACCTATATTCGTTTTTATGGTTTTTCATTAAAAAAATTGTTAAAAACGTACTTCTATTTCAAAATAGAATATCTTTGTATATCATAAGGACATAAGCTTTAGCATGTGCCGGTATTATGTTGGTATAGTGATGAACCGAATTGATACAGTCCCAACAATAACGGTATTGGTCAACTTCGACTGAACATCATCAGTATCGGTATCAATACTGATATTTTTTCTAGTTCTCGATCGATATAAAACACAATTGATATCCTTTTGAACATATCACATTTTATTTTTTGGGTTTATTTTCCGTTTTTGACATCGAATGGCTGATACCCTACCAATACAATCATGAACTAAACCGATGCTGACCGAATTTCCGCCGTGACGCGCGGGGGAATTCAACTAGGTTACATTTAAAATTAATCAATGTATAGCCCTGATCGAGATGCTGTTCAAAAAAAGAATTAATCAAAACATTGGATTAAAATTAATTAATGATGGCATTAATAGCATAATTACATCATATATTGGATACATAAAACGTAATTACACCTTCCATTTCATTTCAATAACCGTGTTAAAGGGTGAGGAGGGGAGAAGGAGAAAATTGGCGAACACGAAAGATGCATTCATTCAGTTACAGAGCCAATGCTCTCCTCACCTTTTCTCTCACCATCCTCGCCCTAATGTGCGCCATGGCTTCTTTAACCGATAATTTCAACTCTCCCTCTCCAACTGCAACTGTTCAGGTTCCTCTTAAACCCTACTTCAATTCAATTTTGACTTTTATGACCAGCAACTTTGACTTAACTTGTTTTTGTTGATTTCTGCTTTCTAGATCTTGAATGTTAATCGGTTTCAGAAGAGATCAAACGGAGACGACGAGGTAATTTCTTCATCTTCTTCTTCTTAATATTTGGCGGATTGTAGTTTATATGAAGCGATCTGTTGGATTCTAGGGTTAGTGTTTGAGGATTTTGAAGGAATTGAGTTGAAATCTCATCTGTTGAAATTTTGTTGTGGAATGTGTTGATCTTGATTAGTGATGATGTTTGAAATATTTTGAGGTTTATTATTGATTAGTGATTTAGCTATTAGGAAAAAAAATATAGAATCAAATTACCGAAACCTGAATTTTTTTTACTTCTTAGAGTATTTGGTCGACTAGGAGTCTAGTTGGTCAACGCATTGAAGTGTATGCAACTAGTAATATTGAGAGTTTTTTTTTTTTGGCAAAATTTATATATGAAGTTCTGAAATGTGAGAAAGGTTGAGGTCTGGAACTGATGCAACACATGCATACACATGAACAATAAACGAAAGAAAACAGAACATAATGATTTATGTGGTTCGGTCTGTGTGACTTACGTCCACGGGCTGCAACTAGTACTATTTAATTAGGTGCTCAAGGAATTAGAAAGGCACTATCATCTGGTTATAATTAGTTAATTACTAGACGAGGGTTACGAACTTTGGGAACAAGAAACTTTAGTTTAGGCAACCTGCCAAATTAACCGATTTGGAGTATTAGGGCCGGCTGCCTCTAGGTTGAAGCCTCCACATATCCCAACAAAAGGTGGATTTAGATCCCTGATCGATAGAAATATTACTTTGTTGTTAGTTTTGATGATTGAGGAAGCAAGGTTAATGACCAAAAGTGCTCTCATGCTTACATAAGCTTAGGGGCCGTTTGTTTACCTCTTAATGAGGCTCTTAATGGTTCAAACCTCTTACTGTTTCAGCACTTAATGGTTCAGACTGTTTGTTTTGTGAGTAGATGTCTGAATGGTTCAGACATTTGCCTCTGAATGGTTAAGCATTATACTAAGTCTGAATGGTTAAGACATCTAATCTGAATTGGTCAGACATTTGCCTCCAAACGGTTAAGCATTATACTGGCTCTTAATGGTTCAGACATCTTACTGATTTAGCACTTAATGGTTCAGACCTCTTATTGGTTCAGCACTTAACCATTCAGAAGTTGTCAAACAGCCCCTTAGTTTAATTTGAGGCTTGAATTAGTTTTAGGGAGAAACTTGATTGGTAATACAAAAGGCTTTGTTTGATGAAGACTTTTAAATCTTGTGTGTTGTAGCTGTTCCACCTTTATGTATGTGCTGTTTCCGATGCTTTTTTTAAGTAGTCTGCTCATTTTAATTTTGAGTTACAACAGGTGTGATTAAATAAAACATGTATGAGTCATAATATTTTAACTTGATGCTGGAACTTAGTTTCGGCTTGGTCGCATTTAGGTGCGAGACCAATAAAGCTGTTAGTTTACAGAAATGTTATAGGTGGAAAGCAGATAGACCATGGTATTAGGTTGGAAAATGGCAGTACATGATGGTGGATATTCACTCCAAAATTATATGGTGAATTACTCAATTACGTGACCTTTACGTAAACATCCACAAGGCATCAGGCATATGAAGTATGATCATTTTCCAGAAGATTCAAAATGATATGTAGTATATACAACAAATTTAGCAGTGTTAGCGTATTAAAACAAAGTAATGGAATGTGAATATGAGCCAAGAACCAAGCCATGTAGTCTCGAAAACTTAAAATAGTTGAAACATAAAATTTATAATTGCATTAAAAAATAGTTATGTCGCCATGAACCTCAGTTGCATTGGACCATAATTGCAGTTGTATACTTGTATTACCTTTAATAGATAGCCATTTGACAATGAGGCATCTTCCATTTATGCAGGTTGCAATTACACTAAATGTATCGGCAGACTTACAGTCACTTTTTACGTGGAATACCAAGCAGGTTATATAAGTTGTTTCAAAAAATCGTTTCAGGAATCAAGAAACGGCTGAAAAATCTCAAGTTAAACTTCATGTTTTTGGGCTTTATCGAGGGTTTCATTATTAATTTATCATCTCATTTCTTACCTGCAGGTTTTTGTATTTTTAGCTGCCGAATATACTACTCCAAAGAATACCTTGAATCAGGTACCATTAACGTTTCTCATCCCGTTTCCATAATCTATCTGTGTCGTATTTGCTTGATGACTAATTCAGAATAATATTGGACAGGTTTCACTGTGGGATCGTATTATACCCACAAAAGAAGAAGCAAAGTTTTCTGTAAAACTGAAAAACAAATACAAGTTCATTGACCAGGTATATTTTTTGAAACCATTATCTGTTTAAACTTAATCCCGATTATTAGTTTATTTATTACTATTTTGTTAAATATTATTCAGGGAAGCAACCTTAGAGGGAGAGATTTTAATATGACTCTACATTGGCACGTGATGCCGAAAACTGGTAAGATGTTTGCGGATAAACTAGTTCTGCCCGGTTTTCGCTTGCCAGAGTCGTACTCATACAGGTGATAACATGGATAGCATATGATCTGACAATAGCTTTGCTACCTTAGACAGAACAAAGTGTTTTTCTTGTTTTGTTGATACTAGAAACATGAAATTCCATGTTTTAAAGTTTTACTTATGAAATTTTAATTTGGAACATCATTGTGTATCTTGTTCCCGTTTACTTGCTGATCCGGATTGCCCGCTCCATGATGCGATATATGAACCTTCGGACTGAATGAGGTGGATATTGATCATGTATCAAGATTTATGAAATAACAGCCGGTTATGGAGAACATTATCGTTTGATCTGATGAACACAAAATCAAACGCCACTCATGTGAATTGGCAGCTCATGAGCCTCTGGGGTGAACATTAGCTGCCTGTATGTATGTATAACCAAAGCGGTTCAGGCCCAATATATATCATATTGAATATGGATCTAGACTCTAGCATAGCCAGTTCACTAGATTTAGCCGCATGCACATCGACATCTGCAACGAATTTACCCACCGAGTTACCCTAATCCATAGTTATTAAAGGCGCGAGGCTCACTCAGGGCAATTTGTTGGCCTGAGGCTTTATTTGCGCCTAGGCGCTCACTTTAATAACTATGCCCTAATCTAACATGTTTAACCCTGGTAGTGATGGTCGTGCTTCAAAAGCTTGCCGAATTCCAAATCGTGTCTTTTGTTATAATTTTGGGTGGTAATCTTGACCCATTCTTCATGAAATGGCTTAATTTAGGCAAAAACTACTTGCATATTGGATATAAGTTTACTCAAATTATACAATGTGTCATTCATATAAAACTTATTAACGAATTCAAATAGGTTGGCACTACCCACAACTATTGTTTGTCGTTGACACCGGCCCCATCACTGTGCTGGCTCTACCGCCACCGCCCTCACCAGTGCTGCCACGTGTTGCTACTGCCGTTATGAATCCATTTTATGCAACTTAAATAAAACCGGCCCAATTTGACTCAAGCCTATATTAATCTGAACTGAATTTCCTTTAAACATGTTAGTCAACCCAACCCGGCTCACTCTGTTTGTTAGGCTTATTAAAATTAGTTCCATTTTCTGAGTGATTTTAAATAGAACCTTGTGAACATCACTGTAAGCCGAAGGTTATCCAAAATATCGCTATTTCATTATTAATGTAAGTGGTTAATTTGCTTACCTTCGACAATGCTGAATTAGTTGCAATTAGTGATACGTAAGCTTTTATTCACTCTTAATCTCTTATCTTCATAAAAAATGTTCAAAACATTGACCGAGCTCACTTGCATCAGTGTCGTGTTGATGTTATATTCACCAATCTCTTATTTCACTTGCTTGAAGCACCATCACCTTCTAAGAATTAACGAGCTAACCGAACCAAAGTAACGGAAACCAACAACTAACCAATGGTTTAGTTAAGCAAAAAACCGATTAACCGAAAAGTGTGGGTTTGTGTTATGATGTGTCATAACCGAATTAACCAACCGAACCGAGTGTAATCATGAAGGGTTGTTGATTCATATGATCTGGTGTTGGAACATGTGAACTTGATCTGTAACTGTAACCTAAAGCTCATATAGTTTAAGATAAACAATTTAAACCAATATTCTACATAATCTAAGTTTATTTTTATATGACCTATCGTTCAAGATTAAACTTGTTACAATACACACATACTTGATCCAACAGTTATGCGAACCAAAACCAAAACCAAGACAAAAACCGATAACCGAAAACCAATCGGTTGAAGACTCCAGTAACCCCATATACACCCCTACTTTTAAGGTTAGTTGAATAAGTCTACTGTTTAAGGTACTACGAAATTTACTGAATGTAACTTTCCGTTTGCCAGATAGTCTTTTCAATGAGCTGCGCATAACACGGACAAACGTTTATACAGACATGTGAACGGGTGTATAACATGAGTGAACATGGTTTACACGGACACTAAAATAAGCATTATAGAAAGGCAAACAAGTTTATACATACGTTCAAAACCACGTATATGGGGACAGCAAAGATTACCCGAGCATTTAAAAGGAGGGTTACACTCTGCATTTAGCCAGCCCATAGATGAAAATGATTAAGCTAGCTAACAAATGGCCTTAGCCGTCGGTCAACTTGAAACAGCATATAGAATTATTGAGGGGGCAAAGATCTCTCTCGTGACAAGAGGAATTCATTTTGTTATATCATTCATATTTTTTACGTGTCTTCAACACATCCACCAATAACTTTCTGTTACTAGAAACATAGCGCTATACGAGCCAAAGAACTCGACAATTAAAGTCACCTGAATCGCTTTTCATGAAACATTGTCCATTGGCATGCACGTTTTTCTTTATCACAGGATTTGTAAAATTCAACTACATGTCATGAATAACCAACAATTACCCATAAAAAACAAACTGCCGATTTTAATAAAAAATGTTTTTAAACCAAAATTCTCCTAGCATACCACTCCAGTTGCCGATAAATAACAGAAAATAAAGATAATACGAGCCAGCATACCCAATATCACACATCTCTCTAGAACATAGTGTTTCATAGCGCTTCATCATCAGTTTTCATGTAATGCCTTCATCAGATACAATCTGCTGAAACTCTGCCCTGCAACACTGCACTCCCACACATACATACATAAATTAAGTTCCGTTTACATAATATGGAAAAAAAAAAAAACTGAACAAAAACTGCAAAAGCCTACCTGTTGATTTGATTGCAGTAGTTGGATACTTGATTTGTTATCAGATAACTATCCAATCGTGACGGCTCAGGAAGAGGCTTAAAGATGGGGTTTGAAGGATCCTCCTCAGGCAAAGGTTCCTCTCCTGCAGCTTTACGTGCCATATTTTCAGCCCTATTGAACATATACCAAAAACCAAACAGTAATAAATAATCAATCAACATAAAAAAGTAATAAGATTATAAGACATTCCACGTGTGCTTAAATGTCCAATTTTTACCTTCTCTTTTGAAGCCATGTTTGCTGCTGGGCTTGTTGACGTGACAGATTGCGATAATAAAATTGGAACTGAAAAACAAAAATTACAGAATCCATGATTAATATGTGAAGCAAACTACCAGCTAAGTAAAAAATCAACCTTTTGCTGTTCCATTGAGAGATCATCCATGCATTCAATCAAAAACTCCATGTTCCTTTCCGGGAAGGGATTTGTGGATAATTTCAGCCTATCGTAATCAGACTAACATACAAACAAAAAAAATCAATACTACTTGTAATTTATGAAATGTCATTATATCACAATGAGAACTGTAAAATTACTCTATAAGATACCTGAGTGACTGGTGAATCAGCTTCCAGTTCAGTCATAAACGCACTCACAAGGGCTGAATTCGAAACCTTGATCTGTTAAATGAAAATCATGAGAAAGATAGATAACACTAGCAAAATGATTTAATTCAATGTAATGAGTAATAATTTTTTTGAGTAAAATGCCATATTCGTCCCAGAGGTTTGGTCAGTTTTTGAGTAAGAGCATTTGGTCTTTAAGTTAACAAAAAAGGCAAAACTACCCCCGACTTGACGGAGAAAAATGGATGGAGTTAAAGAGCCAGATGAAAATGGCAAGATTTCAAACCTTTTGAATCCAGATGCGAAAAAACAAACCTTTGGATGAAAGTCGCAAAACTGTCCAAACCTCAGGAACAAAAATGGCATTTTACTCATTTAAAAAAATTGTTCATGTAATTAGGTATCAGACACATACAGGTATCTCCTCGAAAATATCCACCCATGTTAGATTTTTCTCCCGCAACCTACACAAGAAAATATAAGAAAACAAAGTAAGATTTAACTTGCAATACGTAAAAAAACGAATTCATAAAAGCATATGATAAAATGGAATTTACTTTTCTCCATTGAATTCATTGTTGCGATAAAGCTCCATGAAAGAATCAGAAAGCTTCAAGGCTTTCAAAGCCAATGCACCTTGGTTGGACTTCGAAGGGTCATAAATAATGCACACACATCGTTTGATATTCTCCTGCAATAGTTACGTAAAAAATGCATGTGCTTAAATTGTAATGCAAGCTACACCAAATAAAAAGCAAAAATATAACTGAAGAGATGTGCTACCTGATAATTCATGAAAGTCTCGATCAGTTCCACAGTCTGATAAGAACCTAAAATCGTTGATTGGTACCTGAATTAGTAAAAAAACACATTCAGCTTTCTATTTAAGCAAGATTAACAAATGAAAAATTAAAAGATACGATTTACAGATGTCAGATAACACTCGGTGCATGATGTCATCTAAATAATATAATAACTGCACATAGAGTTGCAAATGAACCGATGTGTTCACAAACTGTTCATGAACACTTACCGAACAAGATTTTATGTTCGTGTTCGTCCGTTAAGGAAATGAACGTGTTTATGTTCGTTTGTTAATGTTAGGCAACGAACACAAACGAACATTCATGAACACAAATGAACACAAACTAATGTTGAACAAAAATGGTATACATATTTTGTTTGTCAGAATTTTAAAGTATTTTGATAAAATATAAAAACTTAAAACATTAATGAACCATCGACACAAACAAACATGTTACCAAACATTCACGAACATAAATGAACAAAAGCGGCCTCTATTCATGTTTGTTCATTTATTAAACGAATAGACACACACGAACTTCCAGCCGAACAGTTCACGAACTGTTCGCTGAATGTCCGGTTCGTTTGCAGCCCTAACTGCACAAGTTTTAGTGACGCCTATGAACTTGAACTCACCATCCCACAGTGTTATTGTCAACATTAACTTCCCTAAGACATCTCATCATCTCAAGTTGATAGTTAGCACCCTCTGCCTCGATCTCCTCATCTTCCTCGCGGATCTGTCAGTTATATCGGTTAAAAAAACTCATACACAGAATCATAACATAAATTTTTTAAATTATTATCTAAAAGGAAATAATGACAGCATGGCATACCGGAAAGGGAAAGCAGTTGGTAACTTCAAGAACGCTGCCGACATCTAAACCGAGAAGTTGTCCAGTCACAAGAGCGTTTGAAAACTCTGTGCAGTGTTTGATGATCTTCAGTATAACCTGTTCATAATATCAATTTACAGACAAGTGAGGGGGTGTAACTCTGACTAAAAATTGGTGACTGAATAAATTCGTTGTGAATCTACAGCAACTTGATGCTAATATAGCTTATAAGTAATAACGTAACTGTAAGATTGGGACTAGTTGAGACTTGAGACCATAGCCACTCTTATTACACTTGATAGAAATAGAAAAACAGGTACAAGAAACATAAAAGAAACATAAAAGAAACTGTAGACGTAACGAGGTCAAATATAATAACATCCCGAGGACAACTATCACTATATATTTGCAAATTAACTTGAAGCAAAAAGAGCATCAGCCTATAGAATAAATATGATGATTATTAAATCAATGGCATGTACAACTCTACCTCTTAATCCTGTTTCATTATGTTCTCTATAAATTTATGATCATTTAATGAGTGATTGTAATTGTAATTACACTGTAAACTATCAGCTTCATTTTGTAAATTACAAGCCAAATATACAAGCCAAACGTAAATGTAGATAGGCTTGAAACAAGCAATAATATACACAAAACACACATCAACATTCAGCGAAACGAATAAATCGATTACACATACTCTAAACACATACAAAACCCTAGCCTCTAAACGAAAACTCTATAGCAACATAAGTAGACACAGATAACATCAAGAGAAGATAAACTACCAGTCCTTCAATCTGAACAACTCTTAGAGGTGGTGCAACTGCCTCCTCAGTGGCTGCAACTTGCAAAAACGAACGAGACGGCGCCGCTGCATAAACAATAACAAACAAAATTAAAAAAAAAAATACACACAAATTAGAATTAATTTAACATACGCATATTCACAAATGCAATTTAACGCAACCGAATGAGTTTATGCGGCGGAAAACTCAAAATAAGAAGCCAAATTGAGGAATATACGAACCGGTTGCCATTGTTGTGATGATGAATCAGAAGGATGAAACAGATTGTTGAAGGATTGAATTGATGAAGCTCTGCTTCTGGATCTGTGTTATGTATGAGTGAAGGCTCGCTGGGTACAGGAAGAAACCCTAATTTTGTGCATACAATCGGTTTTCTATCCGTCGAAAGGAAATATTAGATTATATGAGGCGCATATATGGTCCTTGTACTTTTCACAAATTTCTGTTGAAACCTTTTTCTTTTGTTGTGACTAACGGTGTTTGGATTGAGTTTGGAAATGACTTATTAACTAGATGGAGCCTCCGCCGCATTGCGGCCGGGGCTTACAAATTAACGCTTAAGTATATAAACGCTAGATAGAAGCCCAATACAAATGACATTGATCTTCTACATTACTTTTATAAAATACTTATATAAAGCTTGTTCGGATCATTATCCCTTGATAATAACAACCCTTCTTGAACTAAACATGTTCTTCCATCTACTTATCGCGGGTTATATTAACACGGCTGATTGTATATTAACGTAACGCAAAAGTTGCAATCAATCTTTTAAGACAAAACCTAAAAACTATAAAAGCTAATACTAAATTACAAATTAACAATTCTAGGCATTCCAAACCTGTCAACTTCCATATCTCAGTATTAAGAAGCATTGCATATAAAATTCCTCAAAAACAACCATCCTACATTCCCACATGGTGTCTCAACTAAACATGCTAAATACACTCATCAGGTCATCATCTGAAAGGCATCAGTCATGTACTGTCACACCCGCTAAATCAGAGTTGCCGTGATCTTACTGGTATCTTCATTGCACAGCAGAAGCACATAATAAAGAGATTTCTAGAAAGCGAACGCCCACTAAGTACTCGAATCCCCATGGTTCTCCTGTTCCAACCATTCCATAGTTTTGAAAATGTAACCTGAGAAAGAAACATGCGAAAAATCAACATAAAGTTGACGAGTTCATAGTTTGTTTGTAAAAGATTTAGAATAAATCTTTTTGAATAACCGGTTTTTAAAATATTGTTGAGAAAACGAACTAAAAATTATTTCTCAGAATATAAGTTAGGAATTTGATGGTTTCGAGATATCTGAAGATAAATCATATCAAATATAAGTTAGGAATTTGTATACTAACTTCGAATTGAGTAAATCATATAAGATCGAACCGAATGTTTAAATCGAAACTATCAAACACACACAATCAACTATTTACATTCATTAACAAAACTATCAACGATGAATCGAATTTGAATTAACCTGAAGGATCTTGAACGTTTCGTCTGTATTGAACCGTAGAGAAAGATCTAGAAGCAAAATTTATAACAGATTGAGTAAGATAGTGATTAGGGTTAGGTACATGAACGATTGACAACTGATGAAATCCTATCACCATCGTTGGTTTGTCTTCAACCGCCAATTTCGCCACCATCGGCTCCAGATTTCTGATTTGAAAAGAAATTGAGAAAGGAAGGGATTGCATAATTAAGGGCTTGTTTGGCTAAGTTTATCTAACTTAATAATGACTTTTTATAAAAATGACTTATTGACTTGTGACTTTTGAAAATGAGTTTTTAAAAAAATGTTTGGATTAGCTTATGGGGTGAGAAAAGCCAATAAGTCAATAATTTGTTTTTTAGAAAGTGTTTGTCTTAGCTTATTCATGTAAAGTGACTAAAAGTCATAAGCAACTTCAAAAAGTCACTCATTACTAACTTTTCAAATCTAACTCTTCCTCTCTATGCAAAAAGTCATTTTGAAAAGTGGTTATGAGTTTGCCAAACATTTTTTTCTCCTTATTAGTTTTTTGTAAAAACCAATAAGTTATAAGGAGGTGTTGAAAAGCTTAGCCAAACACCCCCTAAGGAAATAGGGATTTCATTCAAGATAAATGAGAGGATGATTGAGAAGCGTTTGAAAGAAAATATAAGGAAACAAATTGTCGCTCAATTCTTAATTCTCTGATAAGAGTATATCCACATCATCAAAGTGGTAGCCTAAAATGATGACATATGGTAAAGTTGTATTTGTTTTTAATATATGATATATATTATAAATAACATTAAAGCAGTCATCTTGGTTAGTACCTCATTTAGTCGTTAAAAAGTATTTACATAAATTAAAATGTTAATCATGTTTTATTTTAATCTATTTGCATGTTATTAATACATGAAAGTATTTACATAAATTAAAATGTTAATCATGTGTTATTTTGATCTATTTTCATGTTCAAGATATGTTTATAGCTAGTACTACGACACATCTTCGATGATAACTGGATGGATAATGTTCGAACTAATGATAAATCCAAGGTTAATGCATAAACTACTCAAGATTAAAAACTATGCAAGACATATTTGTAAAATTGTTCATTCACGTTAGGGTTGCAAACGAGCTTTATATATAGGGTTGTTCAAATCGCTCGTCGCTCGGCGATCGCTCAGAAAACGCTCATAATATGCTCGCTAGGTTTGGTTCGGTTTGCAAACGAACCAAGCATGAGCAAAGGTCCGCTCGGCTCAGTTCGGCTCGAATTAATTTTTCTTAAATTATTACATATATAATTATGTGTGCATATATGAATATACATGTAATTTGTGTGTGCATATATAATTATATATGTGCATATATAAACCCTAAACCCTAAACCCTATTTAGGGTTTAGGGTTTAGGGTTTAGGGTTTAAATTATTACATATATAATTATATATGCACACACAAATTACATGTATATTCATATTTTAAACATACCGCTCTATTAAATTTGGACCACTATACTCAAATATACAATTATATTTATTCATACTAGCATAATCAAACCAATAAAAAAATTAACACCAACTTTAAAACTTAAACTCTAAGTCGTGAAGCGACAATATTTGACATCTTTCTCTTATCAATCGTCAATCGTCTTTCGCTCTCACCATACGCCACAATGCGACAATTGTTCATTGTTGTATATTCATCGCCTCAACCAGAGCCTGATTCTCGGACAATATGACCTCAATCTTATTGTCATCCTCAGACAGTTGGACCGAAGGAAACGTGCTAAATCTATGGTTGTCCAAATTACTCGCCGCTCGCTTCTCCCTCGCTCGGAAAATTACACGCTCGAATATGCTCATTCGGATTTCGCTCGGTTGTAAACGAGCCAAGCACGAGCAAAGGTCCGCTCGTGAACAACGCTATTTATATGTTACGTTTGAGCTTGATTAATAAACGATATTTGTTTTAGGCTCAAGCTTGGGTTGGACTCGATAACTTTGCTTATTTTGATTTTTTCCTCTAACCAATCTCAAGCAGTCCGGCACCATAATTCACATAATCCAAATGGTCCACAAAGAATAAATAACCATGATATCATCTAAGGTGCTGTTTGTTTTTTCAGATGTAAAATGTCTGTAGTCTGCGAACCACATCTGCAGGCATCTGCAAGAGAAGATGTGGCCCAAATGTCTGCAGTCTGCAAGGAGAAGAGGGTTTGTTTTTTTTTTCTTCAAAAACAATTTCAACCACACAACACACACAAGCTCTCTCTCTCTCTCTGCTCTCTCTCTCTCTACAACCACCACCACCACCGCACCACCTCACCACCTCACCACCTCTGCCACCACCACCGCACCACCTCCGCCATCACACCACCACCATGAAGCACAAAAGAAGCACAGAGCTTCATCTCTTTGCAAAACCCTATATTCATCTTCAAACATAAACAAAAGTCTCACCATCCCTACTCACTCTCTCTCGAAGACATCCAGCCACAACATCCACAACTCACAGCTCGATACCCCCTTCCCTCCCTCTGATTAATGACCGACGACCGGAATAAATCCCACCGGCGCCGGTGGTTCGTGCTCTGTCAGACTCACACACCTCAAACACCCCCCCCCCCCACCACTCGATCTCTTTCTCCCTCGCTCGAAGGTGACCAGCCGGCCACCAACAGTGGTGGCGGCGTTTGATGGTGATGACGCAGCAGAAGCGACACGCGGCGGCGGCAGCAGCGGTGCCTTGTTCCGACGGGTTTCACGGTGAAGTTCATGATCGGGTTCAGGTTTGGTGGTGGTGGGTTTTGACGATGGTGGTGGTGGTGGTGGTGCGGTGGTGGTGGCGGAGGTGGTGGTGGCAGGGGAGAAGAGGAAGAAGAAGAAGGGTGTGTGTGAAGATCTGATATGTTTGTGAAGCTATTATCCATAGCTTTTTTTTTAAGCTATTAAAAGCCATTTTAAGATCTTCTTTTTTTTTTAAAACAAACAGTCTTCAAGGGCTTATGTATGCCCGTCACATAAGCTCTTTACAGACGATATAAGCAAAAACAAACAGAACCTAAGTCAATAGTAAAACAACAACAACAACAACCATACCCAGTAAATCCCACAAATAGCAAAGCTACTCATAGGGTCTGGGGAGGGTGGGATGTAGACAGACCTTGCCTCTATCCCTAGGGATAGAGAGGCTGCTTCCAGAGAGACCCTCGGCTCCAAAACGAACATCATACCAACACACCAAGTCAAAGAACATAGAAATAAAAAGTCAGCCATACCAAGAAAGTTATCAAAGTGACACAATATAATGTAAATCATGTATAATATCATACAACATTTGGGCATGTACACATGAATGCAATCACCGGTAAGGTCACTTAAAGAATAAGAAAACCTACGTCCCTAAAATACACCTAAGACCTTTATGCAATATCCCCTAAAAGTCCTTAACCCTAATCCTACATCTCCACGTAGTCCTATCTTGGACCATGTCCTCAGAAAGATGCAACTCTAGTAAATCATGCCTAATCTGCTCATCCCATGTCAGTTTGGGTCTGCCTCTTCCTCTCCTCCCCTCCACAGTAAGAGTTTCCACTACTCTAACTGGTGCCGTCGTTTGTCTCCGCTTCACATGCCCAAACCATCTCAATCTCCCCTCCTTAATCTTATCTGATATACTAGCCACCCCTAATCTTTTCCTAAAAACCTCATTCCTTATACGATCTAACCTCGTGTGACCACACATCCACCTCAGCATCCTCATCTCTGCTACCTCTTCCTCATTCCTTATAAGTCAATAGTAACTGTCTACTAAAAGATGAAAGATGATATCATTCATTGTAACCATATTCCAACAATTCAACCAACCTCACACCAGGATGTTAAAGATGGACATCAACAATCAACTAATGGAAGACAATCATTGCATGCTAACAAACATATTTCATTAAATTTGTACTGAACAAGCAAGCAGATTTAGAGAGTAACTCTAAGTGATAACAAGTAGTAATATTTAAGAGCTGGTAAATTTGGTGACAGCCTTTGTGCCTTCAGAAACGGCATGTTTGGCCAATTCACCGGGAAGAACAAGGCGCACGGCAGTCTGAATCTCACGTGAGGTGATGGTGGGCTTCTTGTTGTACCTAGCAAGCCTGGAACTCTCCTGAGCGAGTTTCTCAAATATATCGTTGATGAAACTGTTCATGATTCCCATGGCCTTGCTAGAGATCCCGATGTCAGGATGCACCTGTTTCAACACCTTGAAGATGTAGATCTTGTACGTCTCTACGCTCTTCTTCGTTCTCTTCTTCTTCTTATCGGCTCCGGCTTCCTTGGGCAGTTTCTTGCCGGCCTTTGGCTTCTTCTCCGCCGGTGCTTTCTCTCCCGCTGGCTTCTTCTCGGCGGGTTTCTTCTCTGCGGCCTTTGGTGCCATTGATTTTCTTTTTTTCAGGGAGAGGGGTTTGATACTTTGATTGTGTGTGATTGAAAGAGGCGACGGGTGTAGGTTATATATGAGAGGTGAATGTGTTTTGATTGGATGATGGGTTGTTACACGGATCGGTGACGTGGCATTAGATGATAATAATGGACGGTTCGTGCTGTTCAGATCTATTCTGAAGCGTGGATTGTATTTATTTCTCATTACTCATCAACCAAAACAAACGGACATCATATATCAATATCATGCATTTTTCTTTTATATTTATTGTAGTTTGCCATTCACAAGTTTTTTAATGGACATAATATTATCATGTCCTTTTCTTTTATAATTATTGTATTTTGGTATTTCAAGGGGTATTGTAGAGTTAGCCTCAGGTCACGCGCGATACCATACCCAAAGTAAGCCAAAATGATGACTTTACCGACCTTGCGCCGACTATAAGGGTGTGTCCCAAGTCGCAAGCGAGGTCAGGAACAGGATAAAATCAATTCCGACACTTAGTTCTTTTACCAAAAGATCTGGCTTCCTTGAATTTGTGCTGACTGCACGGATGTACCCAAGTCGCGCAAGACAATAAGCGCAGGGAAACATTGGACAAGCACAAAAAGTACGAGTGGCAGAATAGTGGGTCAATAGGCGCTCAACAGGTTGTATCTGATCATGCTACACAATGAACAATCGTGCAGGAGACAAGTACACAAGGACGCATACGTGGCATCAATCAGTTTGCGCCGACCACTGCCCCATGACCTCTACTTAGCTGATGATGACAGGCCAGACAACAAGGACAACCGTCAGGACATGTGGATCCATTCAGCATGCGCCAACTTCCCTCTCGCCTAGAATCACTAATGGTCGTGGAAGATAAGGCAAAATGAATATTCCTTGTTGTCGATCTCAGACCCATCAGCCCATCTCCTTCACAAATCACCTCGGCTATAAAGGAACTTCACCTCCAGGTTTAATGATCGCTCTCTTGCTCTCTCATTTCACACACACCCTTTTATCCTCAAATCAATTTTTTATTCTCACGTCGGAGGGTGTTACAAAGAAAACCCCCTATTCTCTTCCTTGTAACGAACTTCACAGTGTAGATTGTTTTGCAGGATCGACTTAGTTGTTTATCAAGTTCACAAGAAGATCAACCCTATTTGGATGAGACACTCATCATAGCTAATCCCCGATTTAACTTGGTTATAACTACAACATAATAATAATAATAATAATAACAATAATGTTCATATTGATTATAATTAAAGTAATATCAACAATAATAATTATGGTTGTATGAATAAGAATAATTCCAGTAAATTACATAGATAATCATGTTTTTTTATAATCAAAAGTGAAAAAAGAATTTTAGGGGCTGTTTGACAATATTTGAATGGTTAAGTGCTGAACTAGTAAGAGGTCTGGGCCATTAAGTGCTGAACTATTAAGAGCATATATAATGCTTAACCGTTCAGAGGCAAATGTCTGACCAATTCAGATTATAGGTCTTAACCATTCAGACTCTTTATAAATCTTAATCATTTAGAGGCAAATGTCTAAACCATTCAGAATTTGCTCATGAAACAAACAGCTAAACCATTAAGTGTTGAAACAGTAAGAGGTCTGAACCATTAAAAGACTCATTAAAAGGTAAACAAACAACCACTTACACTATTTTAACATAAAAAAAATTAACCTCATTAGTTACTTGGATGTGAAGTTAGAATAAATGTCAACCACATAGACATTTTTCCTCTCAAATGTACCCAAGTCGATTGATGTAAAACACGTGTCCATACCAGTACTGTGACGAACCAAATCACTAACCAAACGACATCCATACCAGTACCGGTATCTGTTTTTGTGAATAAACATTTGTCGATATTCTTTTAGACATTTAGTTTTTTAGGTTTCAATTTCGATTATCAAAGCGGGTGTACGTACCAACTATAATAAGTCGAAATGATACATACCAAATTCCTGCCACGTAACGCGGTGAATCACATGAGTTTATTTTATTTACAACTAAATTAGAACCCCGTGTATTACACGGGTTGATTAAATATATTTTTATATAATAAAAAAAGTTACATCTTTAATTAACCGTGTATAACATGAGTTGAATAAGCACATGTACTAGACGGCTTGAATAAATATAACGTAATCAGTTAACACAGACAGTCGTCAAAATACGTTTTTGGTAAAAAGAACTTTGATATACTATTTACATATTAGAACATTTTACTTTGTTTTTTTTTTTTCTATTATTAGGTTATAAACTTGTGTATTTCAAAAATTATAACATTTTACTTTGTTGTTTTTTTATTTATTAACAGGTTAAAAACGCCTGTGTTACATGTGGTCGGATCAATAAAATATTAAATAGTTATTATTATTAAGTATAAAAAATAAAAAAAAATAAAAAGCCTCAGGCCCTCAGCCACCGCCATTAGAGCCTGTTGAGTATGAAATGAATCTATTCAGTCCATTAAATCCACTTATTTCTTCTTTCCTCATTCATGACCCATTGCTTTGTACCTAAATATTAGTTTGTATTCTTGCCTATTTAATACATGTAATCTCAATCAAGTAATCAAAACTAAAGAGGAAAACAATTACAAAAAATGATATGCACTTTTCATTTTGAAATCACATACAGAACTAACGTGAGGTTATCAACCTGTAAATATGGCTTGTTTGGCATTTAGTCAGCGAAACGCGTCATCCGAGTGGATTTTGATAGTTCGGAATGAAAAGGGGCTTGCTCTATGTGAACGGCCCCATAAATTTAAGAGATCCAATTGTGTTTAGACTACATATCCGGTGAAAACAAGGGCAATTTTGATTGAGTTTCAGGCAGTTTTGCGTTTGCACCACATCTTCGTTCCATTTTGCGAGTCAGTTGATGTCGGTCATCAAACGATAGTAGGACCCTCACATGTTAGGCATGTGAGGGAAATAAACTGAGATAATTAACTTGGTTAGTCATAAAGGATTAAACCAACAACAAAAATAAACTTAAATGATGTTTTAGCAAGATTTAAACATTAAGGCTGGAACCTGCATGTTTGAGAAAACATAAAGAACGTTTTGTGTAATTTACTCGCAAAATAATAAAATAAAGATAAGTATAAAGATTATATTAGAAGATAAATATAAATATAGAGATATAGTTATAGATAAACGTCGACTTAAAATATGGGATAACTTGATAAATTATTTTAAAACTTGTAATCTATCTACTATAATAAAAGAAACCAATAAGTGACACGTGTCATTCATTGAAGGCGTCTATATTTGTAATTTTCTGCCTTTTCATACTTATCTTATATCAATTAATTAAATAATAAATAATCAATTAATATTAAATCTTATCTTACTTTGAATGTCGGATATAATCATTCTATTTTTTATAATAATATATTATCCTCAAATTTAAGTTATAAATTAAAGATATTTTTAAATAATAACATAAAACAATAATCTTAAACTTAAAAAAACAGTAATACGCTCATATAAAAAATTTAAAGTACAAACAAAATATACAAAATAACTTATTAGACATTAGATCAAACTTAAAAAAAAAACACTAATTAGGAAGAGAAACTAATAATATAATTTTGTTTTTGATATTTCAAATTGGGGTTCTAATCAATTCGAATTAAACTTAACCAAGTTTGTGATTTGATTCGAATTAAACCGAACCAAATTTATGATTTTTTAAACGAATCCCATAGCATATTATTTACTATACAAAATTACATTTATTTAACCTGTGTAATACATGGTGTTTTTAAAGATATAACTTTTTATTATTTAGTATATATTCGCCCCACTTGTGGTATACAAGGTTACATAATTAGATTTTATTTAACCCGTGTAATACACAGTGTTTTTAAAGATATAATTTTTTTTATTATTTAGTATATATAATTAGATTTATTCAACCGGTATAATAAACGGATTTTTATTATTTGGTATATAAAATTACATTTATTCAGTACAATACATGGGGTTATTAGAGATATAATTTTTTTATTATTTAATATATAAAACGACATTTATTCAACTCGTGTAATAAACGAGATTTTTAAAGAATAATTGTTTTAATTTAGTATATAAAATTACATTTATTCAACCCGTGTAATACACGGGGTTCTAACCTAGTTTTTAAGATAAAAATAAACATAGATATATGGGCAGGAAAACTAAAAAATAGATGCCTCTCGTATCGACACATTTCCATCAATTGGTTTCTTTTATTATACGTGTAGATTAAATAAATATTAAAAAACCAAAATTATACAATCACAAAAAATACATGGGTCCGATACCTCGCCTTTGAAATCCAGCCTTTCTTTTCAAGGCTTTTGAAGGCCACAACCACCACAAATGGTTGCATTTTCTACACAGAAATCAAACATCATACACTCAACGGTCAACTCGTTCAAAAAATCATGGGCTCAATGCCAATGATGGAGTCTCCTCAATTTCTCCTCTCAAATTCCTTAACCCTAGATCCACTTTCGTCAATCAACTGTTTTTCTGCAAGAATCTGCCATCCCAATGTCCAATCTCCCTCCCGTAAATCCATAATCACATGTGCTCGGAGCACCAATAAAGGATTCTTCCGATCTCAACGCTCAAGAAAAACCCTAATTCAATTAGCCCATTTCGCAGCATCCAATTTTCACCACGTCTTACCGGAGCCCTTCAATTCCGTAATTCGAGAACTCGGCGGCGGCTCCGGCGGCGGTTCCGGCAGCAATTGGAAGGGGTTTGGGTGGGGAGGGTTCGACGATGGTGGAAGAAAGAAAAGAGTTAACAAAAAGTCTCAATTTTGGTTGTTAGGGTTTGCTGTAGCTTGTTGTCTAGGGTTTTGGTGGTTGAATATGAACGGACGATTGGAGAAGAACGACGTCGTGTTAGGGGCGATGTGTTTGTCGATGTTTTTGGTTTTGGTTCGGAATGTATGCGTTCCTGAATGGGTGTTAGGGTTTTGTGGTGGTGGGGTTGTTGTAGGTGTGTTGGTTGATAAGAAAGATGAGTTGCAGAAGGTTGTTAGGGGGTTCAAGACTATGGGGATTTCAAGAAGACAGCGGCGTCTTATGAAGATCAAGTAAAAACCTTTGTTTTTGTATTCTTTATGTTTCTTGATGATGCAATGTTTGTTCACAGTTTTGTTGCTGGTTTTGAGTTTTTGCAATGAGGGTATGGTTAACAAGCGGTTTTTCCGATAATCGGTTCAGTTTACTTTGCAATGTGTTAGTATGTTTATATTCTGGTGGAAACCTGTTCGCCCGAGGGTATTGTAGGCATTCGTGCTGCGTTGATTGTGATTCTACAAGTGCTTTTTTTTGCTTGGTTTTGGGATATTGTAATGTGATTCATCTTGCTTAATGTATGCGCATATAATGTATATATGCGTGGGCGCTTAGGGGCAAAAGTGAAAGTGCACTAATTTTAATGTTATTTTACTAATTTCGTGAAAATAACGTTAAAAGAGGGGGATGGTTAATCATGCATTATGTGGTGGCATTGATAGCCGAAAGACAAGGGGGTACATGCACTAATCGGCGTTTGTTTCAATTGCTGAGTGTTATGTGCCTTATGTCTAAGGCTTGATGCAAAACTACTATCGAGCCGGGGGTCTCACTGGAAGCAGCCTCTTTATTCCTACGGGGTAGAGGTAAGGCTGTCTACATCTTAACCTCTCAGACCCTACCTTAGCTTTGTTATTGGTAGGATTTACGAGTATGATGATGATGATTCATCTTGCTTACCTTCTACCTTAGTGTCTGTGAACTCCCACAGTATCTGCTTATCGTGTCTTGTGTATTGCAAATTCATAGAACTGAATAGATAAGCTGTTTAGGGTGTTTGTATCGAAGCAAATTGTTTCTGGTTATGTGCGTGTTTGAAATAACAAAGACCAAAAAGACTGACAACTCCAATGTTTGAATCTTGTATGAAAAGATGAATGTTGCATGAATAGATAAATATTGCTTACGGTTTATCAGCCAATATGTTATAATAGCAGGGATGTTCTTGCTTCTTAGTTCAGATGTTTTTCAGACAGGCAGACCGCAGATGAGTCATTTTTTATCGTCTTCATTGCAAGGCATGTCTACAATCTTGACTTGATGCATCTCAATGGTAGTGCGAGATCATATGTTGATTCTCATCCATTATGATTTTCATTATTTTGTACAACCATGGGTTGATCATTGAATGAGTTTAATTGTTTAGGTCAATCTCATAAACAATGCTCGTAATTTTCGTTCTTATACCAATCAAAGTTTTCGTGGCTCTTGTGGGTTTTCTATTTGACTTTGTCTGTTGTCATTCAACTTTATTATAGGATTGGGATCTTGGTTTAAAAAAGTGCGCCTTAAGCGCGCCTAGGCGCGAGGCGACCCAAGGCGCCAACCAAATCGCCTTGTGTGACACAAGGCGCAGGTGAGGCGCGCTTTTTAGCCTAAAAATTGACCTGAGGCGCAGGTGAGGCGCGCGCCTTATGTGCATGGTGTGTTTCTGTGCTGCTGAGTGTTGTACAACAGGCTTTTTAGGCTGTACATTTATGGTTTTTTTTTTTTTTTCATTTTAAAACATATATAAAGCTTAATTATAGCTAAATCATAGGTATTGGATGCTAAACACTTATGGGATATATAAAATAAATTATATAATCACTTTGCGCTTTGCGTACTAAAAGCTCACCGCTTTTGCGCTTCGCTTTTTTAAAATCGGTTTTAGACCTCATCGCTTTTGTGCGCTTCCCGCTTTTTTAAACCAAGATTGGGATGGGTCAGTAGTACAACTCTCTCTTGTTTATTAGCAAGAAGTCATGTTAGTTGTAAAATTGTAAGTTGATTATACATTGTTTAAAGGGTGTTTTTTTGGTTGCTTACTAAAACTATGTATTTGTTTATTGCATTTTGATACAACAATGAACTGTTTTTAAAACTAAACTACTTCATTCGTTTCGTCATTTATGAGTAAAATAAATAAATTGTTTTTTGAGTAGACATTTTTCTACTGCTATCCTTAGTATACATCATATATAACCAGTTTATTTACTAAACCAATTTTAAGTAAATAACTGGGAGAATGGAGAACCACATAAACACATGTATCTATTGTTTTGAGTGTGATACATAAGGTGGTTATGTAACCCGATAACGACCTTCCAATCTGAATCTCTCTCCCACTGTCTTCTTATCACTACGTACAAGTCTTTATGTAGTTATGGCGGATTGTTTTGAGTTAACATTCTATCGCCATATGATGGGGTGAGTTAAATTTTTAGCAGGTTTTTAAGTAGACGACCAAAACACCGCCTAAAAGCTTGTACGTAGTGCTGACTAGGTTTTAAAAAGCGCTAGGTGCACCGAGGCAATACGTCCCCTAGCGCTTGAAGAAGTTGAAACAATAGAAGACCAGGGACTAGCGCTTGCGGTATCTATATGATACAACTATTTACTATTCTTAATGTACAAGCATATCCGATACTGGTTGAAATCGACATATGATATGGAGGAACTAAGAATTAGGAAAAAAGATGTAGCTTATGAATTGTTCAAGCTAACGGTATTTCATTCTCAAAGAACTTGTAGTTAATGTAAACAAATTGGTCTTTGTTCATTTTAGTTTGTATATAATAGTTGTTTTAATACAAATCTTTATTTTAAGGGTTGCACTCTCAGTCAAATTTGCCTCTTATGCACCTGATGTTTGAACAACACTAGTTCTTTAGATACGGCATAATAATGCAAGTATGACTTCATGGCATGTTAAACAAAAAACGAACCAAATTTCAAGCATGATCACATTTGGAATTGGCTCGTACTGGTTTATATATACTCGCTCTTAAATAATAACATACCAACCACCATGAGCCTCCTGTTTTGCGAACCGTCACCACTACCTAGTTGTCACCTATTATCGAACCAACAGACCGTTTGATCCAACAAACATAAAGGGATGCGATGCCTACCCAAACGGTTGGAATGAACAAATACGAAATGTCCAATCAAACTGTTGCGTTGCAATTCAATAGGTGCAAATCAAAACTCACAGTTACAGTAAAGGCACCATGCACCCCACCTCTTCACTAAACAGGCATCGCTTTAATACACTTGCACATTAGTTATTACTAGTAGGGTGCCCGCGCAATGCGTCAGGGGTGACACTTTGCATTGCGGCACTCGTTTCTAGTAGTTTTCTTATTCGTATAATATTTATGGTAGCATTATTGTGGTGGATATATGTCATAAGTATTACACATGTCTAGTAATTATTAAATTTAGAATTTAAATTATCAAGAAACTATTGACACAATAAAGTAACACACGAATAAAAAAATAAGTCTTAAACATAAATAAAAGTTATATAAAGTAGTACATGAATAAGGAAATATAAGTCTTAAATATAAAAGTTGAAACTAAAAGCTCAAGTGTCAATTACTTTGCATCATGATGAGATCAATTTAGTAATCATACGGCTTAAACATCTCAAGGATGTCATTTATATTGTCACACCACCATTTGTCATCATCGAGATCAACGTCCTTTGAAATTTATTGTATCTCTTCTGTAACACCCCAAAATTGGTTTAGTATAATAATAAGTGAAAATAAACAAAGAATTTAACATGGTTAATGAAATATGACAAAATGATAAGTTAGTTTATGGGAAAGCCTAAATTGAACACTCTTTCTAAGTGGGAGGGTTCAATGTGTAAGTAATAAACTAAAATGTTTTAATTAATAAACAAAAATTTAAAACCAAACACCCACATCTGGGTTCTGGTCGATCGAACAAGAGAGCAGGGAAAGGGGGGTGAAACCCTAACTTCAAGAAATCAAGAATTGAACCTGAATCTAAGGGAAAAATCTATTGCATGAGCCCTAATTTCGAGTAGCTAACCTCAATTTCAGAAGTGGTAAGTTTAATTTCTGAAATCATGAATTGTTGGATGAAGGGTTCAACCCAATCATGAATTCTTGTGTTTGAATGTGAGAAATCTGAGTTAGGATTTCCTTCTAGAACAAGAATCATGTTTGATTCTAGGTTATATGAAAGATTGTAGTAAAAACCCACTTTGTGAAATTGTGTTATGAATAGGAAGATCATAGTGATTATAATCCTATGGAATATTGAAATATGATGAGGTTGTAATGCTTGAATCTTAGAAAATTATGTAGGATAAAAGAGAGGTATGAATTTTGATTGAGTTTTGATGAGATATAGGATGAACTAGTAGAAATTCATGCTTTATATGTTTGTAAACGATGTTTGTAAATTTGATGACCACCAAGTGTTTGATGAAATGCTTGTATGAATAATGTGCACAAATTGGAAAGTGAAAGAATGAGATTTAGATGTACTAAATAAACGAAACGATATGTTGTTATAGGCGTGAAGGAAGAAGGTTCCAATACTAGGAAATCGGAAGATTCACAAGATCGAGGTACGTTAGTGTACACCCTATTTCTATTATGTCGTTTTATGCATAGTAATCTCAATCGAGTTGCGTTGTTGTGTTAAAATTGTGAGATTTGAAATTTATGATTTTTTTCGAAAGTAAAAGTAAGATCTGTCAAAATGGATTATGAGGAATGAATAAGTTATGAAAGATAATGCATCATATCCTGTTCTTTTAGTTGAACCGGGTATGGGAAGTTAAGTATGTAATGTATGAAAGTCTACTCGATCCGTTTTTCTCGGATTGGAGTATGATGTATGAATGTAAAGAATATGTTGTTCGTCATGAACAAATCGAATGGAAGTTATGTAATGATACTAGTATCCGTTATTAGTGGGTATGTTATGAAAGTTATGTTCAATCTCTATTATAAGGCAAGTAAGTAATGAACCGTTCAACGGTTAGAAATGTAAAGGAACGATGCAAAACCATGATAGAGACGAATCGGTGTATTAAATTAATTGTGTTAGTAACGAAATACTAACTTATTTGTTTATGTTGAATGTAGGTAAATCCTCATCTTAGGCGACTTGGCAAGTTGGAGTGAACACACGCACATGCCATGACCTTCAAGCGCTTCCGCTATTTTGTAGTAGTATTATGGGTCAAAATACTTGTTGTGTTTAACCTTGTTAGTAGTTATACTTTTCAAACTTGATGTTATGCTTTTGGTCACGTCCTTCAAACGGGTTGTAGTTTTCTTTTATATAAGTGATGGTTAAAACAGGAATACGCTCGTCGTATGGACGGGTCATGCCCAAATTTTGTTAAAATTTCGCATCAATGTTATTAATATTTTTCCTATAAATGGTGAAAAGTTTGGACATTTTTAAAAGTTTATGTTTCTAGTGTAATTGAGATGTCATTCCTACTAGACGCGAATGCGGGCCTTACAAGTTGGTATCAGAGCCGAGGTTTGAGGGATTCAAGCATACGTTGAGATGCTTGAACTCAAACTGACGGCTCGTTCGAAGGTGTGTTCACTCCAAGATCGCCAACGAGGTAAAAATTTAAGTTTTGGTTAATGCAAGTATGTATAGTGTGCTTACGATATAAATATTTAAGTTAAGTATGTGAAGGAGTAATAATGGGAGGTGAAACGGGAAGTTCCAGGAACTATATGGCTGGAAACGGACCCGAAAAAAGGATTAAAACACTAAAAATGAGATCTGCAGCGAAATGACAAAGGGAAGGCCGTCGCTGACGCCTTCCATGTCCGTCGCCGACGCCCCCACTTGGGCCGACGCCCTAAATCACTGTCTACGGGGTTTTTATCCGACGCGCATTTTTAGAAGCCGTCGCCGACGGGCTTCCTGGCCGTCGCCGACGGCTAGTGTAAACTCAGCCCGCTGTTTTGTATTGTTTTTCGCATTTTAAGTTTCCGCATTGTCCGAAAGCCTATTTAATGATTATGCAGGGTCCATATAAGGCCTAATAGATGTATGTAACCACAATTAGTGGTTACGATGGAATGGTTTCGTAAGAGTCGAAAGTGATGAATCGAATGACAAGATAAGAGTTATGAAATTTAAAAGATCAAAAATTGAAATGTAAGAATGTGAATTAAGTAAATGCAGACTAATGAACTATGATATAATGAAAGGCATGTAATGGTGTTAAATGAACGACACGAAATAAATGATGAAACGTAGAGAATTAAAAACTTGAAATGCATGATTACAAATGTTGTAATCAAAGGTTGAAGTATGTGTTATATTGAAAGCTTGTGAATTATAATTTAAGTTCCCGTACTTCTCAGAAATGCCCGTTTTATGTTCTTGCCAAGTTATTAGAAGATATAATAAGTTATGTAAAGTTACGTAGATTATTGGCAATAAAGTAAAATTTATAAAAGTCAAATGTAACGTATGGAATGGCATGAAATGAATGACGAATGTATAAAGTGGAGTTGGAAACGTATGATAATGAATAATGAAGGAAGTAAATGTAGACTAATGTACTTGAATATGCGAAGGACCTGAATTGTTAATAAATGAATAAAAAAAATGATGAGATTAGTGGTGAAAATAATTTGAAGAATGTGAGTTAGATGGAATTCGTATGAGAATTCGGATAAATGTATGCTTTGATCAGAATTATGCATTAGAGGCTAGTACCCTGTGTTTGGAATGGTGTGATACTTATGTGTATATAATGATTTGCTTTAGTATTATTAAGAGGCGAATATGTGCTAAATGTGAATCATACGAGCTTATTAGTAAAGGATATGTTGAAATTATGTTATATAGTTGCTTCGAATGAAATTTGCTATTTGTAGAATCATGGAGCATTAGCATGTGAAAGTACGTGTATGTGAATGTATATGTGTATTGTTTAGAGGATCACGTAAATTGTACATGTCATACAATACGAGTATGAAATATGTAGGATATTATTATTATGACCTACCATATTTAGATGAATACATGTTTGAAAGTTTAAAGTGTGTAAACGAGACAGTTGACTTTCTGAAAGTCAACAATATAGTGATATCATGGGATGGCCATTAGACACAATTGTTAAAGTAAAGAGTTAATGTGTTATGTACTAGATGAATTACGTGTTATGCTTGATGATAGTTTAGTTGTATGGAATTGAAATGAGATAACTATTAATGAATGTCTCATTTATATGAAATTCTACTAATGAAAGTCGATTAACGTATGAATAGAAAGAAGGTGAATTCGCAATCACTTCGAATTTATTTACATGAAGATGTATACGTGTTTGAATATTTGAAATTAAGTGGAACGTATAAATAAATGAGAACTTGGTAATGTTAATGAAAGGTATGGAAAGGATATTAGTTCAGATGTTAGCTAAAGACGTTTTGTAAGTATGTTCGAATTGAAGGTATGTACAACACATACTAAAATACTTATAAACAAAAAGTGCTGGGTGGTGGTTGACCTTAAAAGGTTATATTGTAGAAGTCAGTGAATAATAATTACTTATAAATGCTGGAAGTATTACGTAAGAAATACAACATGTAATGTAGGATACTCATTAGTAAGAGACATGTTAGAGAACGTAGGTGAATTAACACCAAAAACGGTGAACGAACAAATGGAAATGGTATATTAAGGGATGGTCATGTATTGACCGAAGCTCGAGAAAAACACGAGAATCATCTCACTTATGTCCGGTCAAGCTAGCAAAAAGGGGTCTAATGATTCTTAAAGGAACGGATCAATATAAGAAAGAAAGATAAGAATAAAAAGTATAAGCCTACGATTGAATGTAAAACAAACTTAAGAAAGAAGGGCGGGAACACCACTAGAAATAGGATGTAGAGTGTCGCGTCGATACGCGCTACATGAATTAGGACATGGAATTAAGTGTTAGGACCCAACACTTGAAGTTGAATGTAGAAGATTAATACGAAAACGTTTCATAAGAAATGACATGGTAAATGATACGACAGAAGAAAGAAAGGTACGGAGGAAAATGTTTGAATTTGAGAAATGGATTCAACCATGTAAGGAATGAAAGGAGGGATCTATAAGCAAACATGGATCAAACCAGTAAGAGTGAAAGGTAATAAATTAAAAGTTCGAATCTGTAAGTGAAGACAGATTAAACAAGTAAGAATAAAAACTAAGTACCAAACTCAAATAAGTTATATGGGTCAAATGGCGATCGCCATTTGAACCCGGTATTTAATGTTCGAGTTGTCAAGTTTCTTACTTATAGGTGAGCATAATGTATGGGCATGCATTGTCACAATTTGGAAAGTATTAACCGTAGCAAAGTATGAATAACGAGTCAAGGGATTTGACCCGCGCCAGGTACGTATAAAAAGATTATATTTTTAATAGGAGCTTAGGGCTCGACTAGAGAAGATGTGTCAGAATAGGATAACTGATACCCATATGTAAGAATGTATTTACAATTAGATTTCTGAAAAGTCAAACGAAGTAAATGAAGTCCTTGCAGTCATGCGAGTATAAGGTACGAATGTGTACCTCAATGCGACCACAAAAAAAAAGTAAGGGGGTGTTAGTCTGACCTTGAAAGGTCAAACTGCGAAAGTTGACGAAATAAACAATAAAATGAAAGGATAGTAAGTAAGAAATGGAATGTATGATATGTTTTAGCATGTACTTAAGAAAATTGTGAAAGAGACAATCGGCGAACAAACACCCTGTAGGACGCAAATGTGAAAGGTTATGTGCTAACTATTATTTATAGATAAATATGATGGAATTCTTAGTGAGATGATAGTAATGAAGCTAGTGGAAGGATGCTCACGAGTGGGAGCATATTTCATGAATGAATGAGACCAATTCTGGTACGGAAGGTACATATAAAGAAGCGGATCAATCCAGCACACGGATAACTGACTTATGCATTGAAGGTGAGGTTAGTGAAATGTTTAATTCTTGATTAATGATAAAGAATCCGTAGATTTATTTGTAAGTGTGAACAAAATGAATGGTAGAATAATTATGGTATGGTATACAATGATCGACCTGTAACGGTCAGCGTGAGAGGGTATGAATATCATTAAGAGGGAGATCTAAAGGCCTTAAATTAAAGTTTGAGCTGAATTGGTTAAACACTCGTATGGTGCTCGTACACAACATACCTAGTTGTTATCATAAGTAGTTCATGCAAGGAGCTAATAATAAAGTGTGCGAAGGATTAAATTTGAGGCTAAACTCAAAATTGTAATTAGTTCAAGTGACGGTAGTAACCGTAGAATGATGCCTTATACTCGTATTAAGTATGAAAAAGTAATTAGGAAGTGGGTAGCTTTGTATTAGTACCACTAAGTCATTAAATGTTTATAGTATACGTATAATGTTATGCTAAGCCCTCATATGAACAAGAAAGTAATTAGAAAAACGTTAGTAATGGGATAATGGGGTTTGCTCATGATTACAATAATGAATTATATCGTGCATGATTCGTGTGCGGAATGAAATAAATCGATTTATTTATATTAATAAATGTATGAATATGTTACGCTTATTTAGAAAGATAGAAACAAGCCGTAAGCATAAGCTTGTACGACCAATAGTATACATTTGGAATAAATTTCAATGAACGAACCGCTAGTGATGATGTATGCTAGGAACTAGCATTATAAAGTGAAAACGACACTAATAAGAGCTCTGGATCAGATTCTGACTTATATGTGATTATGAAAGTAAATTACTTGATTTAAGAACGGAGGGACAATGCGTACAAATACGTTTATGCATGAATGAAACTCTTGCCAAGATCCCGAATGCATCTATGTTGTATTAAGCATCGTGAATGAATAGATGAAAAAGTAAGAGTAGAAGTGGTCTAGTTGGAATGAGAAAGGTTTCGGGGACGAAACCTCCTTTAAGGGGGGGGGGGGGTAGACTTGTAACACCCCAAAATTGGTTTAGTATAATAATAAGTGAAAATAAACAAAGAATTTAACATGGTTAATGAAATATGACAAAATGATAAGTTAGTTTATGGGAAAGCCTAAATTGAACACTCTTTCTAAGTGGGAGGGTTCAATGTGTAAGTAATAAACTAAAAAGTTTTAATTAATAAACAAAAAATTTAAAACCAAACACCCACATCTGGGTTCTGGTCGATCGAACAAGAGAGCAGGGAAAAGGGGGTGAAACCCTAACTTCAAGAAATCAAGAATTGAACCTGAATCTAAGGGAAAAATCTATTGCATGAGCCCTAATTTCGAGTAGCTAACCTTAATTTCAGAAGTGGTAAGTTTAATTTCTGAAATCATGAATTGTTGGATGAAGGGTTCAACCCAATCATGAATTCTTGTGTTTGAATGTGAGAAATCTGAGTTAGGATTTCCTTCTAGAACAAGAATCATGTTTGATTCTAGGTTATATGAAAGATTGTAGTAAAAACCCACTTTGTGAAATTGTGTTATGAATAGGAAGATCATAGTGATTATAATCCTATGGAATATTGAAATATGATGAGGTTGTAATGCTTGAATCTTAGAAAATTATGTAGGATAAAAGAGAGGTATGAATTTTGATTGAGTTTTGATGAGATATAGGATGAACTAGTTGAAATTCATGCTTTATATGTTTGTAAACAATGTTTGTAAATTTGATGACCACCAAGTGTTTGATGAAATGCTTGTATGAATAATGTGCACAAATTGGAAAGTGAAAGAATGAGATTTAGATGTACTAAATAAACGAAACGATATGTTGTTATAGGCGTGAAGGAAGAAGGTTCCAATACTAGGAAATCGGAAGATTCACAAGATCGAGGTACGTTAGTGTACACCCTATTTCTATTATGTCGTTTTATGCATAGTAATCTCAATCGAGTTGCGTTGTTGTGTTAAAATTGTGAGATTTGAAATTTATGATTTTTTTCGAAAGTAAAAGTAAGATCTGTCAAAACGGATTATGAGGAATGAATAAGTTATGAAAGATAATGCATCATATCCGGTTCTTTTAGTTGAATCGGGTATGGGAAGTTAAGTATGTAATGTATGAAAGTCTACTCGATCCGTTTTTCTCGGATTGGAGTATGATGTATGAATGTAAAGAATATGTTGTTCGTCATGAACAAATCGAATGGAAGTTATGTAATGATACTAGTATCCGTTATTAGCGGGTATGTTATGAAAGTTATGTTCAATCTCTATTATGAGGCAAGTAAGTAATGAACCGTTCAACGGTTAGAAATGTAAAGGAACGATGCAAAACCATGATAGAGACGAATCGGTGTATTAAATTAATTGTGTTAGTAACGAAATACTAACTTATTTGTTTATGTTGAATGTAGGTAAATCCTCATCTTAGGCGACTTGGCAAGTTGGAGTGAACACACGCACATGCCATGACCTTCAAGCGCTTTCGTTATTTTGTAGTAGTATTATGGGTCAAAATACTTGTTGTGTTTAACCTTGTTAGTAGTTATACTTTTCAAACTTGATGTTATGCTTTTGTTCGCGTCCGTCAAACGGGTTGTAGTTTTCTTTTATATAAGTGATGGTTAAAACAGGAATGCGCTCGTCGTATGGACGGGTCATGCCCAAATTTTGTTAAAATTTCGCATCAATGTTATTAATATTTTTCCTATAAATGGTGAAAAGTTTGGACATTTTTAAAAGTTTATGTTTCTAGTGTAATTGAGATGTCATTCCTACTAGACGCGAATGCGGGCCTTACATCTTCATGTTTGATTATTACATCCTTTGGATGATGAGTTTCTTCTCTGTTCTTCTCTTTAACTGATACATTAGTAGTAGCTAGAGTAGTTTGGGGAGCTGAAAAAAAAAAGTTAAGTATTTTAGTTATGTTATGAATGCAGACATTCAGGCCCATAGGCCAAGCCTAACCTAATGTTAATGGGCTTTAGGGTTGTTGTATTGATCTATATATATATGATATATTTACAATCAATGAAGAAGAATTCTCTCATTTTCTATACTGCTCATTCTCTCTATATTCTCTATATTATCCTTTACATATTAGATGTTGCTATTAGGCCGTTGTTTTACAACAAGTTTCATATCTGATCATGTTACTGTTATAAATAATATAAAAAACGATGTTCACAGTTAAACATAATATAAAAACAAAAAAAATCAAACAATATATCATAATTTAGAAACATACTTACCTGTGTAAAGATCTGAAAGGATGAATATTGAAGCTCAAAAACCACTGAATAATAAATAAGATGAATGTTAAGTGTGAGCATAGAAGAATAAATCAAAGTTATACACAGCAGAAAATTGAAATACATGTAAAACAAAAATTTTAAAGAACAAGAAATTTCTTAAAGTGAAAAAAAAAATGAATCTATATCTATATCTATACTATATAATAAAAGAAACCAATGAGAGGACACGTGTCATTCATTGAAACCATCTATTTTTTTATAGATAATTAATATAAATTAAAAGATAATGATAAAATTAAATTTAGTATAAATTTAAACAACTCATATAGGAGATAATATAATATTTTAAAATATTTATCAAATTTCAAAATTATTTATCCTGAAATTTTTATTAATATGTATTTTATTCATAATATTAGTGTTTTACTACTTTTATTTATTAAATTATTTATTTTATTTTTATACGAAAATAGCAACCTTATTATTTTCTAAAAGTAACAAAACTATTATTGGTTTAATATATTTTAAATTACGGAAAAGAGTCATTAAAGTTATTAATCTAATACAGACATACATAAGTTGATCATCTTTTGTTTATTATTATTATTATTATTATTATTATTATTATTATTCACATATATTTTTGTTAAATTTGGATGAAATCTCATACTAGAATCAGAACCCATGTGGTGCTAGAATTAAAAAAAATATTTTTAGTGTGTGTAACCTAAACAACTTTTCGATTTTTTATCATCTAAACTTTAACATTATTTTCATTTATTATTTATCTTCCTTAATGGTATATCTAAACTTTAACATTATTTTCATTTATTATTTATCTTCCTTAATGGTATAACTAAAATTACCACCCGCCGCAATACGACGGGGGATTCATTAGTTATATATTATGTTAGATGAAAGGTAAGTGTTTCTCACATGACCACGAGCCTATGTGTAAAACCGAGAAAAAGTTAATTAATCGCACGTTGCGACAGACCTATCAAACGAGAAAAATAGACGCGTTGCGACGGACATGTCAAACAGGAAAAAAAATAGATGAAAAAACGTTGAACCCCACACGCACGTTGCGACGTGTTAACTCGGAAATTTAGAACGACACGTTGAACGGAGAATTTATGAAAGATGAAAAGTATATAAGAGACTAAAGTTGAAAGTAAAAAAAGTGTTGAGATTAAATTGTGAAAGATGAAAAGCTTAGAGATGAAAGTAAAAAAAATTAAAGGGGTTAAATTGCAAAAGATGAAAACTTTTGAATTAGAAGTGAAAAATCAAATTAATCAAAGGGGTTAAAATACCAAAGATTGAAACTTTAGACTTAAATTGCCAAAGATTGAAACTTTAGAGTTAAAAAAGAAATCAATTTCAAATTATGAAAATAAAAGAGATAAATAGATTTAGTTAAATTGATGTTTAATATTATTATTATTATTATATTGCGAAAGATGAAAATCTTTGGGTTGAAAGTAAAAAAAAATTAAAGGGGTTAAATTGCAAAAGATAAAAACCTTAGAATTAGAAGTGAAAAACCAAATTAATCAAAGGGGTTAAAATACCAAAGATTGAAACTTAAATCAATTTCAGATTATGAAAATAAAAGAGATAAATAGATTTAGTTAAATTGATGTTTAATAATAATAATAATATTATTATTATTATTATTTATAAAAGAGATAAATAAAAAATAAGGGTAAGAAATTACCAGAGAATGACACGTGTCCAAAAAAGATTTTTGTTTATTAGTATAGAAAGATAATAAACTAAGATTTTTAACGATCGTGTAATACACGAGCTTTTTAAAAATATAACTTTTTTATTATGTAGTATATAAAATTAGATTAATTCAATCCATATAATACATAGAGTTTATAAATATATAACTTTTTATTGTTTGTATATAAAATTACATGTGCTCAATCCGTATAATACATGAGGTTCTTAAAAATGTAACTTTTATTATTTAATATATAAAATTAAATTTACCCAACCCGTACAATACACGGGGTTCTTAAAAATATAATTTTTATTATTTAATATATAAAATTACATTTATTGAACTCATGTAATAAACGAGATTTTTAAATATATATTGTTTTATTATTTGGTATATAAAATTACATTTATTCAAACCGTGTAATAAACAACATTTTTAAAGATATTTTTTTATTATTATTTGGTATATAAAATTACATTTGTTCAACCCGTGTAATACACGGGGTTCTAACCTAGTTATACTATATATAAAACCTATAAACCAACGAATTGAATAGCCTGTAGCTTTTTTCAACTAACTAATATTATCTATAAGAGTATTTTTGTATTTATAATCCCTAAAAAAATGCAACAAAATCTGGTATTCAGTTTTTGAAAATGTATTATGTTTAGATTATGAAGTTTTTCCTAAAAGTTTGTTGGTGGAAAACTTATTTATCAAACTTCTAAATAACGTTTTTATAAAAAAAGGTTTTTATGAAAACGAAAATGCTTCTAAAAACGTTTTTGTAATTTTTTTATGAAAACTAAAATTCCATTTTGTTGAATATGGTATTATATAAAGTTTTTTAATACTAACCAATTAGATAAAACAAGTGAGCTTGTTTGATATCAATTTACTACCTGCTAACCCATGTAAGTGTGTGCACCCAACCAAGTAAATACACAAACATACAGAATATGACCAAAGCTCGTATCAAACCCGTGTGTGCAATGTTTCGAAATTTAATCTAGTCGTCGAAACAAATTGGTGAACAATCTTAATCAAATGAAAATTGGAGTGAAAAGGGTTAGAATATTATTAAACTAATACTAATGACAACAACGTAGAGAGTCTTGAGCATTTAAAATATGATATGACACATTGCGTTAATAACTTGTACACTAATGTATCATCTACTTGTACATTTTAATCCGCACAACAATACTAACCAAGACAACTATCGAAATGTCGACAAAAATGAGTAGGTCATCACGGTACCTTTTGATTTTTTTTTAAAACATTCTAGTTTATAAAATATGTCAAGAATATGTAAAATAATTTTAAGTTTGTTGTGGAAAGGGATAAGTGTAACTAATTAGGCATAATTTTGTTAAAGTAAAGGGATTTAAGTGTAATAATATGAGGGACTAAAATATAATTAGTGTTTAAAAGAACAAGTTACCCATCATTTTAGGGGTGTTTTTATAAATAAACAGGGAAGAAGTTCTTATTTTTTGGGTATCTTAAAATGCCCATCACTCATGCATTATAATATAGTATAGATAAAACATATAAGTACCTCTAGCATCACAAGTCACTTCAAATAAAATGAGTCTAAAATGTATTCTGAGCATTTAGTACCTACCTATCACCCCCCCCCCCCCCCCTTCATTTTTACCATTATTGGTGGTGTACATGCAACCATCATGAGTCACTGTATTTTATGAGTTTTAACCACTTGAGTCCAAAAGCAAAAAGTTTAATGACCTGAGTCTCTATAAGCATTTTCTTTAACCATTTGAGTCCAAATTTCTAACAATGTTAGAATTTTTTGGTTAAGTATTGTTAAATGACCAAAATACCTTATAATTAAAAAGTTAAAAAAAATTCACTGTCTCTCTTATATCCCCTTATCTCTTTCTCTCTCTAAATTCTCACCTTCATCTATCCCTCTCATCTTTCTTTCTCTCTCTAGACCACCATCAACACCACCACCGTCACCACCACAGCCACAACCACCACCGTCTCCAACCACCACCGTCTCCAACCACCACCTCAACCAAAAACCTCCAGTAGTTCGAACAACGTTATTACTCGAAAACTGGGTTTGTGCAACTGGATCTTGGTAAGTCACATGCGATTTTCGTCTAGATAAAGGAGTTGTTACACTACCATCACTGCAATACACAACAATATATACCACATCAATACAAAATCTCGCATTTTTCACTCGGTCAATTTATCAAACACCTAGCATGCATTGCATAAAAATAAAACAAAACAAAAGAAAAACAGGATTTCTATATACCTCGAAACCGAATCTGTGAGTTCTATTGCATCGAGTCTTCTAATAATATCCTGAACTTCACTCCGTTCAGTGTCAGAGTGTCTCTTTGCAGCAGCAATTGCATCATCTGCCGTTCGAACCGCCAACAAGGCTCGAGCCAAACTCACCGTGGTTCTAACCAAGGGTGGAAGCACAACGAAGTTAGTGGCAAAGTACAGACCCGCTGTCCCGATTTTGTCAGTGGTGGTCCTTGTTTTGTCGACCGACTCGTTTGACTGGACCTGTACTGACGAGGCGCCAGCTAGGCAGAGTCTTGTGTACAGGGGATTGGTTCCGCTTCTTGCTGAGGGCTCGGCTAAGGCTACTGATGCTGAATCTACTGAGGTGATTTTGGAAGCAACTTTAAAGTCGGCAACTGCGAGAGGGCTTTACAAAGCCAAAGCCTGCTGATTTGTAGTTAACAATTTGGGAAAAATCAGAAATTAGGGTTTCTTTTTCTAGGGTTTCATTGAAATTTTGTTGGATAGGTGGAGAGAGAGGCGACGGTGACATTCTCCGTCTGTCGACGTGGCGGCGGCGGTGTGTAGGTGGTGGTGGTCTCATCTGCAGCGGTGGTTGACGGTGCGGTTTGCAGGCGGTGACAGTGGTGGTTGATGGTCAACGGAAGGTGGTGATAGCGGTGGAGGTGCGGTGGAGATGGTGGTGCGGTAGTGTTAATGGTGGTGGTAGGGGTCTAGATGAGAGAGAGAGAGAGAGAGAGAGAGAGAGGAGGGATGGTGTGTGTGCAGGTAGGTGTGTGTGAAACGTTTGTGTGTGCAGGTGTAAATAACAATATATATAATTTATTTTATATATAATATTAGAATATTTATGCATTAAAGACTTGTTCCTTATACTCTTGTGCATATAAGACTTGTACTTTGTGTGTAAATGACCAAATTATCCTTGTAGTTAACAAACTTTGTGGATGGAGTTAGAAATTTGGACTCAAATAGTTAAAGAAAATGCTTATGGGGACTCAGGTCGTTGAACTTTTTACTTTTGGACTCAACTAGTTAAAACCTATAAAACGCAGGGAATCAAAAAGTAATTTACCCTTATCAGTTATCATAAATATGTTGACACAATTGCCGGCTGCAAACTATTTGACGAAATGTTGCACCCACTAACATATGCAACCCACTTAACTTCACCAGCCACATAACACTGTCATTCTTTCTTATATATATATACTTTTAGCCACATATCAAGATTTTAAATTTCACAGGCATCTTTGTGACTGTTGACTCAGACATACAAACAGTAGTATTTGTTAGCAGCAGAAGTTGTTCATGTGCAGTTAAATGTAACAGTGGAAGATGGTTCTCCATAGAGGATGGTTTTTGATGTTCTAGCATGGTTTGTTATTTTAAAGCCCGAAGTGGCTTCCGTATATTAAATTTCATAAATTTTTGTTAAAAACTTTAAGCATACAACATTTCACACCTAACCTGATCATCATAACTCATAAGTAGTCAACTACAAGAAAACACTAAACTGAGATGCAATACATAACATACCAGTAAATGCATCAACCAACATGAAAAATCTTAATCATCTTCTAATCTTTTTTCGCGCTTTCATCACTATACCTTCCAGTATCCCGTTAGTCCCAAAATTCCCAGAAAATTGTTCAGGATCAACGGGACCCGGAAGCTTAAATGAGACAGAAAAGTGACCCGGTGGACAAAGTTTCTGAGACTGCATCTCAAATATCTGATCAAACCGACACACGGTTTTCTCACCAGTAACTGTACTCCCCTTATAGATACTTTACCATCATCTTCAACCTCACAACTAAATTCTCCTGCATACACAAAATAATGCGCTTTGATTATCTAGGTTCGAATAGCAAGTTCATAAAAATGATAAAATTACCTATTTACCCCTTCTTTTAACCTCAAAACTCGATATATATAATATCATATTTACCCAACAAAAAATCATAATAGCGGATTATCTGATTCTATTTAATAAATATCATATAATAACTTAAACTTGAACAAGCAACAAACAAAACAACTTCTTACTTACTTTCGTCTCGTTTAACACCAGGAAGAGACACGCGAAACAGGTACGAGTCTTCACATTCCCCAATGTCGATGTTCCCTATACTTTGATCAATTTGACCCATCGTAGCACTCCCGGTCAGTAAACATCCACCGTTAGTTGCATTCAACATATTAACCCACTCTTCCCTACTCGGTTTAGAACGAACAAAAATCATATCCGACCCAAGTTCCGCCAATGCACCCACATTCACACCAGTTGACACGCAATGACCAGAACCACATAGACTCAGTGCACCATTGTCTGTATGTATCGGTACAATCTTCCTTGTATCAGTACAAGATGCTGGTCTTATTTCTTTATGATATTCGGCTTCCTTCACGTCTATGTTATATAAAACTTTCCCATAAACAAATGTATGAAACCTGGCCTCGTCTTTATCCAAACGGAGATCGTCTAGTTTAGTTAACCGCTTAAACCTTTCCAGGTACTCCGGTCTAATGTATTCAATCTGTGGGTCGCTAATGAGTACAATGTTGTTTATGGTTTCGTACTGACCTTTGGAGATCGAATGCGGATGCAAATTAGGAGAAAACAGATCATCAAATTGTGGGCGAGGTGGTGTTTGCGTTTTTGCAGAGGTTGAAAGATTCCCGTGAAGAAATTGTTGTAGAAAAGGTAGTTTTAGTACAACGGATTTGTCGGCTTTTCTTAGTATGTAGTAGTAAATTCTTTCTACTTCTACTGTTTTCATGCAAGAATTAGCTAGGGTTTCTGGACTGTATGGTGTAAGACCCTCGGCCCGTCTTTGGAAAACGGATTTTTGTGGTTCGTGTTTGAGATCAGGCCCGAAGTAGGTGCCCATGATGAAATACAAGAGGAAAAACTGATCATCTGTAAGTGTTCTTTCACTTGAGTTGTCATCATTATCTGATTTAATGTCGATTAGATATTCTGTAATCGGGAGCGCGCTCTCCATTGATCTGCAAATTGAAAAGTTGATCGGTTGTAGTACTTCTTTTAACCATTTAGTGCAATACTTGAATAATAATGGGGCAACTATACAAAGGATATGTTACAAATCATTTCAATCTTGGCTGGATTAAAAATAACACAAAACTAACAAATATATTAAAGATTAGAAGGAACATAATAATCTTGCAACTGATAGCAATGGTCTGATGCATTGCCTGAAGGGTGGAGATAAAGGTAACCTAACCAAACGTCCTGCAGACAAAAGAATATCACTACCTTTGTCACGAGGTTCGATCCACGTGCAGTGGTGGCGGACCCATGATTTTTTTTCCAATGGGGTCCATTTTTTCGGTGTTCAAAATTTTCATAACAAAACGTTAAAATTTTCGGGTCGGGTCAGAGCGAGGTTTGAATTAGATTTAAAAAAAATAGAAAAAACGGGCTATACAAGGATTGAATCCATGACCTCTTGTTGATAAAGAGGGGGTTTACCACTACACAGTGTTCCTTTTCTTTCTGTGGTGTCCACCTAATTGTATTTATGGGGTCCTTGTAAAATTTAATATACAAAACATTGGGGTCCGGGGACCCCGACCCGTTCAATGTGGGTCCGCCCCACGTGACCCACCTCCGACATGAGTTTCAACACACTGATTGACTGACCCGTAACCGATTCAACCAAAATATCTGAATCCGGAGGTAAGGTAGTTCCAGATAAATCCCAAGCCCGAACGCTGAGGTGCACAAATCGGTTTCTGGGCCCAAACCGGTTCGGGTTGGGTCAAAGATTGTCAAACTGGTTTGGTTTGAATCCAGTTTTTGAGAAGGGATGGAATGGTTCGGTTTTGAAACTGGGTTTTAACTGGCTCTGTTCGGGTTTGAGTGGTATAAGCATAGGTTTACTTACCTATTACAACACTCGGTTCTGGTCGATTCTAAACCAGTTCCATCCAAACTGGTTTAAACTTGGTTTCGTTCAGCTTTGACTGGTTTCAAAGTATAAGTTTACAACGGTTTGGGACAGTTCCAAACCAGTTTCAAATTCGGTTTTGGTTCAGGTTAAAATCCGGTTCCCAACCCGGTTTATTTTGTTCACCCAAGGGACATCATTAATAAAAGAAATAATTTTTGCAGTAGCTTATTAAGAATCTACATAAAATCCTCTTTCCTTTTTTGATTATAGGGTTAATTTGTAAATTTTGTGCAAAGATTTTCAACAATACATATTAGTATAATACATGTAGAACATAATACAAATTCAACAAAAATAAAAATTTAAAAGGATCCATATTCAGTGTCAATATGATGAACTCAAAATTCAAACAAAGCATGTTTTAACAAATTTGAGAATATAATCACACATTACAATCTCAGTTATGTATAGTATAGCGAATCAACACAATCACAATTTCTCCTAAAAACGAATGCTTATATTATACAACAAATCATTTAATTAAAAATTAATCAGCAGAAATTAGAATGCATGTTAAGAATGGAATCCGATTCGATTGAAATGATCAGGAATCGAAATAGAGGTTACGAAGAAATTACTATTACTAATAATAGCAAGGGGAAAAAGGGGAAAGTCTGACCTGTAAGGGTTTGAAATTGATGGAGAAGAGATAGCTGACAGCTAACTTGATCGAGGTGGTGTTGGATGATTTTTTAGGGTTGACGGCGGAGTAGCGGCGGAGGCCGGTGACGGAGCATTCATGACGCCGGACGGAGGAAGTGTAATAAACAGTTGAACATCAACACTCGGCTTTTACCCATCGATTGTTTAATGCTTATTTTGTTTTTCTTTGTGTAATTTTTTAGAGTTAATTTCGTTTTTCGTTAGATTTTTTTTTGTTAGTGATAAGAAACTAATGAAGAAAATTGTATGAGATTGCAAGTGATCGTCTTAGTTCTTTCTGAAGAAGTAACCTATCGATAACAATATACAAGAGTATATAATACAGGCAGTTACAAGGTGTTAATACAAGCGGTTACAAGGTTTTAACTCCAAGGCAGTTACATAGGGAAAACGTATATCTGGTTTTATAACACTCCCCCTCAGATATACATACCGTTCATTATACACTATTAACAACATTCTTCAGGATGATGTTAAATCGATACTTCAGAACCAATATGATAAACTGATACTGCAGGACCAGTTATGCTGCCTCGTTAAAAACCTTGCTAAGAAAACCCAATGGGACAAAACTTAGCCAAGGAAAAGAGTACAGTGTGTATAATGCTCCCCCTCAATTTAACTAATGTCTTTTAACGTACGAAGCCCGATCTTATGTGATAACTGCTCGAAACTGCTTCTAGGTAAAGACTTTGTAAACAGGTCTGCTAGATTTTCACTTGACTTGATCTGACGAACATGAATTTCCCCTTCTTTCTGCAAATCGTATGTTGAGAAGAACTTTGGTGAGATGTGCTTTGTTCGATCACCCTTGATGTAACTTTCTCTGATCTGAGCTATGCAAGCAGCATTGTCTTCATAAATAATTGTCGGCTCCTTCTTGATCTGTTCTAGTCCGCATGCTTCTTGTATGTGATTAATCATTGATCTCAACCACACACATTCTCGACCAGAATCATATAGTGCTATTAATTCGGCATGATTTGATGATGTTGCTGTAAGTGTTTGCTTAGTTGATTTCCAAGAAATTGCTGTGCCACCACATGTGAATACATAACCTGTCTGAGATTTTGCTTTGTGAGGATCTGATAGATATCCAGCATCAGCATACCCAACAAGCTGGGACTTTTGATCTTTCTGATAGAAAAGACCTAAATCTTGTGTCCCGCAAATATACCGGAATATGTGTTTTACACCATTCCAGTGTCTAAGTGTTGGATTCGAACTGTATCTCGCTAGTACATGTACTGCAAATGCAATGTCAGGTCTTGTGTTATTTGCGAGATACATAAGGGCACCGATCGCGCTTAAGTATGGTACTTCTGGACCAAGTACTTCTTCGCCTTCTTCTTGAGGGCGATAAGGATCCTTGTGTGGATCTAGCGGTCAGACAACCATAGGTACGCTAAACGAATGTGCTTTATCCATATTGAAACGTATTAACATCTTCTGGATATAGTTTGATTGATGGACAAATGTGCCATTGCACAGATACTCAAATTGTAGTCCGATGCATAATTTTGTCATACCAAGATCTTTCATTTCAAATTCCTTCTTTAACAACTGAGCAGTTTTCTCTATCTCTTCAGGAGATCCGATGATGTTGATATCATCAACATAGACTGCTATTATAGTGAAATTTGAGAGTGTTCTTTTTATAAAAACACATGGACTGACTTGTATCCTTCTTTTTCGAGATATTCACTAAGTCGATTGTACCACATACGACCAGATTGTTTGAGACCATATAAAGATCTCGGGAGCTTTATAGAACACATATCTCGAGGTGTTGATTTTAATGCTTCAGGCAATTTTAATCCTTTAGGGATTTTCATGTAGATGTCATTTTCAAGTGTCCCGTATAAGTATACGGTGACGACATCCATTAGTCTCATATGAAGTCCTTCAGAGATTGTGAGGCCGATTAGGAACCTAAGGGTTATCGCATCCACTACAGGGGAATACGTTTCCTCATAATCAACTCCTGGATTTGGGAAAACCCTTATGCTACAAGTCGAGCCTTATATCATACAATCTCATTCTTTCCATTTCTTTTTATTGCAAACACCCATTTATAACCTACTGGTTTGACGTCTATGGGCGTTCGGACTACAGGTCCGAAAACATGTCGCTTTTCGAGCGAATTTAATTCGGCATTTATGGCTTCTTGCCATCTTGGCCAATCATTTCTGTGCATGCACTCTTCTAAAGTTTTAGGTACCTAATCATTTTCATTGATTACATCCGTTGCTATAGCATATGCGAATATATCATCAATACGTGTTTTATTCCGGTTCCACATTGTACTATCTTGTACATAATTAATAGAGATCTCATTTTCGTTCGGTACCGGTGTTTCTTCTGAAACTTCATTTTCCTCTGGAATTATAGTTGTCTCTTCCGGGACATTTACCTCTACCGGGGTTTCATTTATAACCTTTTGTGAGTTTTCACCAACTGCGTTACTTTGCTCTTTTCGTTTCCGTGGGTTTTTGTCTTTGGAACTGATTGGTCTCCCACGCTTTCGTTGTATGGTAATCTCTTCTGGGATTACTTCAATTCGAGCAGGTGCATTTGATGCTGGTACGTGTGACTTTGTCACTCTATTCGTGTATGTGAATGCATCTGGTAATTCATTCGCTATTCTTTGCAAATGTATAATCTTTTGGACTTCATATTCACATTGACCACTTCGGGGGTCGAGATTTGATAGCGATGATGCATTCCACGTTATTTCTTGTGTTACCAGTCTTTCTTTGTTCTTATCTCCCCCTAAGACTGGGAACATCGTTTCATCAAAATGACAGTCAGCATACCATGCTGTAAACATGTCTCCCGTCATTGGTTCTAAATATTTAATAATGGATGGGGAGTTAAACCCAATATATATACCCAGTCTTCTTTGGGGTCCCATTGTAGTACATTGTGGTGGCGGTATTAGTACATATACCGCACAACCAAAAATTCTAAGGTGGGACAAACTTGGTTCTCGTCCGGAGACCAGTTGCAATGGGGAGTATTCGTGATCAGCAGTTGGTCTCAATCTAATCAGTGCAGCGACATGCAAAATAGCATGACCCCATGCAGAAGATGGTAATTTACATCTCATTAAGAGTGGTCTAGCGATTATTTGTAATCATTTAATCAGAGATTCAGCTAAACCATTTTGTGTGTGAACATGAGGTACAGAATGTTCAACATTGATCCCAATTGACATACAATAGTCATTAAAAGCTTGAGATGTGAAACTCTCCCGCATTATCCATCCGGATGTTTTTAATTTGATTATCAGGGAAATTGGCTCTCAGTTGTATGATTTGAGCTAAAAATCGGGCAAATGCTACATTTCGAGTAGCTAAAAGGCTCACATGTGACCACCTTGAGGATGCGTCTATTAAGACCAAGAAATAGCGGAATGGTCCACACGGAGGATGAATAGGCCCACAAATATCCCCTTAGATTCTTTTTAAAAATGATGGGGTTTCATGTATCAATTTAACTTGTGAGGGCCGAGTTATAAGTTTGCCGAGAGAGCATGCTGCACATGATAAGTCTTGTGGTAGCAAAACTTTTAAGTTTTTTTTTTTTGTTTTTTTTTTAGAGGGTGCCCAGTTGCACTTATGATTATTCGTCTCATCATTATGCTACCAGGGTGACCTAGACGGTCATGCCATATATTGAATGTGTCTTTATCTAACAACTTTTGGTTACTCACCATGTATGATTCGATAGGATTGATATTACTACAATATAATCCAGAGGATAAGGCTTCTAATTGTTCAACAATTGTTTCTTGGCCATTTTTGTTTGAAGTAATTTGAAGATATTCAATATTATTTTTAGATATTGTTTTTAGGTGGTAACCATTTTTTCGAATATCTTTAAAGCTAAGTAAATTTCTTCTGGATTTACTAGAATATAATGCATTATCAATAGTTAATTTGGTACCCGAAGATAATGTTATGTGTGCTCTGCCGGAGCCTTCGATAAGGTTATTGACACCAGATATAGTACTAATCGGTGTCTCTGCCGGAGACAACTCAGAGAAAAATTTCATATATTTGAGAATAGTGTTAGTACTACCGCTATCTAATAGACATTCATCACCAATAATAGCTCTGCTGGAGCTGGTATACATATTTCTTCTGGAAACAATAAAACACGTTAAGTATAAGAAATTACATGTTTGATGGATGGAACGTTGAGAAAGTTTTCTCTAACATGTCTTCATCGGTGATTTGTTTACCGCATACTTTAAACTTAGAGGTGATGCGAAAAAGGGAAGAGTTGTACTCACTAACAGTTTTATGATCTCGTAGCCTTAAGTGAACCCATTCATAGTGAGTCTTACAGAGTAAGACCAACTTCAGGTGGTCAAATCGTTCTTGAATGTTTTTCCATAACTCGAGAGGGTCCTCGACAGTAAGGTATTCCCTCTTCAGGATCAAGATGATGACGAAGTAATGCCATATATTTAGCTTTTTTCTTGAAACGAGGTTTTATTCCCATCAATAATCGCCTCCCCTAGACTCTTTGCTTCTAGATGATATTTAGCATCAAGAGTCCACGAGAGATAATTGTTGCCCGAGATTTCAAGTGATACGATTTCAAGCTTTTGACAAGTTTGACATTTTATTCAAATTGTGTATAAAATGTATATTGCATGAGAACTTCAGGTTCTTGTTAGTGAGAAGTGCGGGTTATATAGCATAAAGAGTGCTATATAATCGAAAAAGAATTTAAAAATGTTTGTATAAATCTCATATTGTGTAATGTGAACCGTATAAAATTATGGATGTAGATCTCAGAATGCGTAAACAAATGAGAACCATATACTATTTTAGGAAAGAGTTGTGTACATCTGTAGATGTGATTTGTAATGGATATATTGACTTTGATTATGGTTATTTTCTTTATTGCAATTACATTACAATAAATAATATACTAAGAACATTAGCCAACAATTTGATATATGATGCCATTATAATAAAATGGCAATGGGTAATTTAAATTAAATAATAGTATATTTTATTTCATAATAATGCAAATAATAATATTATATTAGCATTGTGTAATTTTACCTCTTATCAAGAAAAGAAATAAAACAAATATATTATACTTGTTATGAAGTCTGTCATGTAAAGCATCTTTTAGTTTAAGAGATATTGATGAAAGAAAAAGTATTATGTTTCCAATGCATTAGACTATCTCCAGAAATCCCTTCTAGCCTCGTTGAGAGTTAAATATATTTAAATAACTTGGTTATCAAAAGAAAACCAAGAACAATAAAATGCCTCCAAACATAAACATAAGTAACTCAATTAAATAAAATTTGAAATCATCATGTTTTTCTGACAACTATTTGTTATAATAATTTAATTATTATCCTTTTTTTTTTTAATTCTTCTAAGAAGTCAATACTATGAAGCTTACCCACAGAAAACCACCCTGGATGTTTTCTACCCACAGAATCACCAACAAAAGCCAAAAACCTATCTCTTACAATCTCCAAAAAAAAAAAACTGATACGGGTTAAAAATGGGTAGATCACACCCATCGGTCGGTCATATTTCTGGCAGTTTTGGAGAATACATCGCGCGTGGTAGACCGGTGTGACGGTTGCGTCACCGGTGGAACCGTCGATACTACCGGCTTGCTGCTGTTGTTGTTGGTGCCGTAAAAGACGGAGTTCAGTTTGCTGCTGCTGTTGTTGTCTTTCCCATAAGGAAGTTGATCACTTCCTGTTGTCACCTTCATCAAGAAATCTAGAGAGAGAGGGGTAGAGAGAGAGAGAAGGGGTACGGCGGTTATCGAAGAGATGTAAAAGGCGGTTTTCTTTGCAACCGTAAAGCCACGATGGTAACCACCACAGAAACAGTGGCGGTTGAGGACAATCGCCGGAGGAAAGAGGACAATCGCCGGAGAAAAATTTTCAGGTCAGTTTTTTTTTGTTTGTTGTACGGGAAGTTTATGTATTTGGGCGGCAGTGACCGCCGGATTGATTGAAACAAAAATAACAACAATTTCGGAATTTTGTTTCTGTAAGTACGAAATCTGTGATTTTTATTTGGATATACATATGTTCGCTATAATAATAAAAAAATATATTCAATGCAGTACGAGATATTGATCGTGTACCCGGATTTGATGAACTGTAATTTTCTGAATCCAAGCCGGCAAATTCCCTAATGAATAGAGCGAATCGTGCTGATAACGTGATAAGAAACTAATGAAGAAAATTGTATGAGATTGCAAGTGATCGTCTTAGTTCTTTCTGAAGAAGTAACCTATCGATAACAATATACAAGAGTATATAATACAGGCAGTTACAAGGTGTTAATACAAGCGGTTACAAGGTTTTAACTCCAAGGCAGTTACATAGGGAAAACGTATATCTGGTTTTATAACAGTTAGATTTTTTTTATTGTTTTTATAGACTTCATTAAAATTCATTAGTTTAAAAATTGTCAAAACAGCCTTTATACTTTCACTTTTGTGACAATTACAGTCTACCTCCATTAACTCAATCCATTTATCCTGTTAAGTTTTGGTAAAATGATTAAATTGCCCCTGAATTTAATTTAAAAAACGCTGATCACAGGTATCGAACTTGTGACTTGAAAAGCAACAATTAAACTAGTAAGCCAAGCCTTCAATTTGAGATCAAATTCTTACTGTTTTCTTTTTATATCAGTTAGAAGTTAGAAGTCTGCAGACCTCTTAATCACATATGCGTCCAATATGCAGACCCCTTAAGCCCCCAATAAAAAATGGACAAGTAGCATATTTGCATAATAAAAAATGGATAGGTGGGCCCAAGTGCATTGGTACGGCATGCGTCTGCACTTGATGATGGCATGCATTTGTAAACATTCATCTTCCAACATTTACCAGAATTCACATTAGTTGCAAGAATTCATCTTCCAAACATTCATCATCCAAGAATTCACAGACATTAGCACGCGGAGCATCTAGACAGTCACACCCACCCCGTCGCTGGTCGAAGCACGTTTCCGACACCGCCATCTGCAACTTGAGGATGTCATGGTTGTGACATTTATGGCATTGTGAATTTCATCTTTGGCAATGCTGCCGTGGTTTTCCAAAGCTGCAACATATATGAAAGAAAACCAATGCCATAACAAAAGGTCACCATTACTTGCCGGAGACGGAGACGTCTGCAACTTGCCGGAGATGGAGGCCTCTGTAACTTGCCGGAGATGGAGGCCTCTGTAACTTGCCGGAGACGTCTACAACTCGCTGGAGATGTGCTCAACTCATCGGAGACACCTGAAATCTCGCCGGAGATGCTTCATTTTCAACAAGTCCTTCCAGACATATCCTATGCGTGATGTGTCGCTCTAAGGACGCATGGGAGAAGATGTGAAGACGCATCCCGTGTACGTGTCCAATTCCAATTCAAAGACGCATCCCTTGCATGATGCCAAGGACGCATGAGGTGGTTATTTCTGAAAGTCATGGTGTTCAACGGCTATTTCGTAATTTAGCCTTTGTTATTTATGAATAGCAAGTTGGTGACCATATTCATGATTTTAATAAATAAAATCCAAGAACGAACCCACATTCTTCTTTCACGTATCCGGAACCTTAAACCGAAGCTCACAACATTCTTCGTGCGAATGGGAGATCCATTTGTGCGAACAGGGTCAGTTCGTGCGAATGGAAAATTCTAGTCATGCGAAAGGGCTTGTTCGTGCGAAGGGGGCGTGTTCGAGACTCTTAACCATAAATCGGTTAACGTTCTGATTTTGGTTAGGATTATGGATTATATTATATCATATAATATATTATTATTAGTCCATTAATGTTAGAGAGTTCATGAATTTCAAGCATGGAGGTACTAACGCCTCATTGTATGATTCACCAAAGCTCAAAGTTTATCGACATAGTCGATAAGCCCGGTTGGTCATGAATAATAAGTATAATAGAAATACGTAAAATTACCTAAGCAGTTAAGTATGAGCAACCCGTGCGTGTCATTCCCAACATGGCAAGTGGTGGAGGCGAGGCGGGGTTAACGTACTTTGATTCTAGGAAACCGCTTGGGTATTCATTTGCAAGGTACAAGTGAGGTAGTGGAACTATTTTGGAAAGCCAAAGCTCCCACGGTTCACACTTCTACCAAAACACGGGTTCATCCATATTGAAGATGGGGAATCCTGGATGTTGTCATCACTTGGAAATTTGCATGAACGGCAAGTAACAGAAGGTCCATTCGTGCGAATGGGCTCCAGTCGCGCGGATGAAGTCAGTCCGTGCGAAGGGACCTGCTCTGTGCAACTGGGACCTATTTGGGCTGGTTCTTCACGAAAACCTCTGTTTTGAGCCCGTTTCTTGATGACTATCAACCTCAATACAAACCCACAGTTATGGAGTTAGCTGTGAGCTCGGTGGGTTCCAGATTTCACCAAGTTTTAAGTTCAGAATGTATTGCATAAAAGTTTGAATAAAAACATAATGTAAAGTCTTCGTGTTGGACTCAAAATGGTGAGGTTCCACCATAGACTGCCAAGGCAAGTCTTTGGAAACCATCCTAGAGGTTTTCTAAACATGAAAATTTGAAGAAACTAGAAAAAGTAGAAGATAGATTGAAGAAAAAGATAAGTAAGTGAGCTAGAACTCACTTAGTAGTTTGCTGGAGAGTTATGTCCGAAATGCACTGTCACACCCCTATTTTCCACGTGTCACCGGTGGGCCCGGTGGGGAGTATCGTGACGTAGTTGGCATCATCATAGACAAACAACACAATATAATAATGCACAGCGGAAGCAAAAGATAATATATTACAAACCGATATAGAGTAATATCAAGTATTACAAACGGAATGTAAAGGATCCACAGGCGGATCAAAGTAAAATAAGATATTGTTCAACAGCTTTATTGTCGTCCAAGCTTGCGAGACTTATTGTGGACGCTCTAGAAGACAGCCAGCCTATTACGTGTAGCACCTGCACTTAACCTTTTGAAAAATACGTCAGTTTACACTGGTAAATACAATTTAACTGACTCATTTTGAAAAGGGTTGAAGATTGATTTGAATGCACGTGGCACAAAACATTTTATAACTTGGGATAATTAATTGAGTATAATACTTGTAAACGAATTACATGTTCCTTATGCGTTCAGTAGCCCGGTTCGTGCCGGGTTAAAGATTAATAGACACACCACAGGTATAGTGCCCACAAGGCTGATTCCTTTAAGTGGGATACCAGTTTTTACATATGCAACTGTCAGGTGTACGCCTACACCCCGTGCTTAGGTCGTGGCCATTTCATGAATGATGTCAAGGATATCCGGGACATGGTCATTAACCCCCCAAAGGCGTTAAGCAAACAAAACAAATTTTTAAACGGGTCATCTCGATAATACTTAACCACCAATCGATTAAGGTCGAATGCCTGACCAAGCGGTATTTTATATACCGTACCCCAAGCCCGTATAAGGGAAAATAAGTTAAAAGTATTTACCTGAGCTAAATATAAATTCAATCCCAGCCGTATATCAATTAGCAAGTACAGATAGCTTTTACTGGGCTCCTAAATCTGGAACGAAGGTTTATAATAACCTATTAGATTTCTAACGGGTCTTTATTTAAGCTTAAGCTTAGACCGGCTAGTTTAAAGGACGATACGGTTCAAATGCACGATTAAGCGAAGACCGGATAGAATGTGATTTAGACCCGACAAGTTTGAATACTTGTATAATATGGGTATACTAAATACATTCTGGATTTTGAGACAAAAATGATAATGTTTGACCCGTCTCAGTCAATTTATGCAAACTAGTTACATAAACCGAACCGAACGCGAAAAGAGCGTTACGGGTAACCGTAAGAGTCATATGCAAGTTCCCTGAGATAATCTGCTTTAAATATGTCATAATATCAGTAAGTTATTTTCTATTATGCCCAAAACGGATTTAAACACAATTTATGCCTCATAAGGGCATTTTGGTCTTTTAAAAGATTATAAAAGAGTTAAATTAGAAATCTGAGTTACAGGTCTGGTTTGTACAGTAAACATACTTAATTTAACATATTATAACAGTAGGGTATGACCCATATATGAAATCTATCATATAAAACCAAACTATGCACCGTAGGGGTATTTTGGTAATTTCACAAGGGCTAAAAAAAAAGTCAAAACTGGAAACCTGAGTTCAAAAACTTATACTTACTGTTATTTTATAAAAATATACTAAAAACATCAGTAGGTATCAACCTTATATGTTTAATAGGGTTATAGTACATACTATGCGTTAAAAACGCTTAAAAAGGCGATTTAGAGCCGTTTCCGGGTTTTTAAAAGAAAGCTGATATTTTTGTATTTCCAGAATGCTCAAAATAATTTATTTAACAAATAAAACCAGTATAAAAAGGTTTGGGATCAAAAGGGTCTGTAAAACTCATTCTATGGCTTAAAAGGGCAAAATCGGTATTTACCGAATTTAGCTTAAAGACCTATGTTATGCTTAGCCAAAAATTTAATAGAAATCTTTATAAATCCCAAAATATTATATAACATCAGTGGGTAAAAAGTTTGGTATCAAAAAGTGGGTTTAGATAGGTTATATGCTGATTACGCCATTTAAGTAACATAAAGCTTTCAAATTACGATATTGAGCATAACTCTTAATCTGGACCTCAAACTGATATCAAATTTTTGGTGCAAGTTTATAAATCAGTAACAAACATTTCTACTCTTTCACTTTTTCAAAAATCACGTTTTATAGCAAAAAGGGCATAATAGTCAACTTTTAAGCATTAATCGGAAACATGCATATGAACCGGATAAGTGTTGAACCAAGTTGAAAAATCTCAGAGAATTAAACTTATATAAAAATTGGTCCAAAATAAGCTCTAATGCAGATCTCAAACATGCATGTACGGATCAGAACTGATAGTCAAAGAAAAAGTCAATATATGTGACTTTCGGTTCCGATTCGGGTTTAAACTGATAATTGTCGAGTTGATCATGATGAAACATGTTCTTAAATTAATTATAAGGTTATTTTGATGATCAAACAGGTTGCATGTGGCCTACATTGTTAATCATGCTTAAATTTGCAAAAAAACACATTCTGTTGACTTTTTAAGAAAAGCTTTGACTCGACAATTAACATGCTTAGAGTGTGAATCTGAAAATACCCTTTTAGGGGTTTGTTACATACATAAATACCAACATGCAGGTACTTTCAATTTGAGAAATGACAGAGCCAATCTTGTTTAATCGTAAAGTCAAGTGTGATTTACGATAGTTTGACTTTTGGCTAGAACACTAAGCTAGAACGAATTAGAGAATGATATAAACACTTACCATGGTCCTAATCAAGCTTAGTGATCACTATGAGGCTGCCTTGTCGATCAGAAAGCTCCAGAATCGTTTTTGTGAATTTTTTGAAAGTTGTAAGTAATGAAGAACATAAGCTTCAAGTCCCTTATAAGCAGATTTTGATGTGTTTTAGAGGTGCCACAGGGGTCTAGGACTGATATGAGAAGCATACAAGTGTCCTATATTGCATGTAATTCGATTGGGGAGGTCCTTGAGTCGATTACAGCTGTAAACAACTCGCAAACAGCCCTAAAAACCGACATCTGCAGGTTTGTCGCTGGTAACAGCCAGGCGGGCCGCACACCAGTGTGCGACCTGGTCTGCAAGTTTCAGCATATTACCAATCAGCCCCTGATCTTTGTAACGCTTGTTTTGTTCGTTTATTTAACACTCTAGACCCTCAAATCTGGTTTTTAGGAACCTTGGAACTTTTATAAACTTGGGTATGTCCTCGGTTCACCTTGCGCTTATCCGAAAAGTCACGAAATGCACGATAACGTAATTAACCTTTCGTGTACGGTTTTAATCATAACTTTCTCATACGTTCACGAAACTTCATGAAATTTTTATCACATATTCTCATGAGTATATTTTATCATTACAAAGCTTCGGGTTTGCCAAAAGATCACTCAGAGGTACAAATTAAGCATGTTGACACATTTAGCCCCTGTAGTTTGTAATTCCTCACTTTCTTTCATATTTCGCTTCGTATGATCCATGATTTATCCGTTTTAGATTATAAACACCATGTAGGGTTATTGTAGGGCCTATTTATCAGTTGTTGACACTTTGAACCCTTGAAATCACATAGTTTCACTGTTTGTCAACTTCAGTCCCTCTAAAGTATGTTTTCACATATTCAAAGCTTATGACACGTGTCAAGACATTATTGGACGTGAATTTTTCGAGGTGTTACATGCACGAGTTCAGAGCGTTTGGGAGAGTTTGGAGTGGCTGGAAAGTGTGAAGTGGGGGTGAGGTCTCGTATTTATAAGGCGAGGAGAGTCTGGTGCGGATGGAAACTGGCCTCTTCGCACGAATGGAAGGTCCATTCGCACGAAGGGAGTCCAGTCGCATGAAGGAGTTAAGTTTGGCCAGTTTCGCGTATTTTAGCCGGTTTTAGGTATTTCAAGCATACAAGTGTAGTGTATAAGTATATTGTATGTATAAATGATGTTTCAAGTATCACAAGTATGAGTTTCTTGTATGAGCATGTATCAATGTTTACAACGTATAACAAGTATGCATAAAATAATGTATAAAGAATCGAGTTTCATTATGATCAAAGCCTCGGATTACAATGTTTGGAAAGGAAAATACGAATACAATAAGATTACAAGTTTCCAAAAATAGAAATACAAACATACTTTCTAAATAAGGAAAGTACTAAAATGTGAAGCTTTACAATCATAACTTCAAATCCGTTGTTCATGTGAATATAGGATGATAAAGCAACAATAAAAACACCCAAAATATTGTCTTAGAACCCTAAATTCGCCTCCCACAAGTTCTGGTACGAAAAATATGAAAAAGATAGTGAAAGGTCACACCCAATGCTGATTATAAAGCAAACAATAATTCTGCGTCTGGTCCCATCATAAGCTACGGTGACTACCGTAGCTTACGGTGGCCACTAAACTCCTACGGTGAGGACCTTCTGTACTACGGTGAGGATTTTTGGGAAAAAGACTGCTGTAGCTTACGGTGGCTACTGTAAGCTAAGGTAGAGCCCAGATTTCCCACCATCTTGATTTCTTCAATCGCTTCTTTCCAATCTCGTTTCCGATCTTCGCCATGCTTTCTTTTTCTTTGCGTCTTTTACGCTTCTTGTACCTGACATGACAAAGCACACCGTAGTCATCCAATTCTTTAAAATTAAACACTTAAGCATACAGTGTTCATTATATTTATAACACTTAAGGTTCGTCCTACGATTAAACTAAATCGCTAAACGGTTAAACCAACTAAACATGCCAGCTTACTCCAAGTTAAATGCTTCGATAAATTCTTTAATTGTCACCCTCAACACATCTACATCTTATTGATCACTAAAGAAACACGGGTCTAGTCCGCATAGGATCTATCCAAATGTTCAACCGAGTGGGTAATATCTTCTGATCTTCACAAGCTTAAATCCACGTAGTGAATCTGCCAAACTAGCGAACACCGTGAGCTCGTTACGAGAAAGAGAGGTGGGAGTTCTTCTCGTAAGCACCATCCGACGTGAGAATAAGTATTGTTCTTTCTAGAGAGAACGAGAGCAACTTTAGAATGAGAGTATAAAGAGTAGGATGATGGATGCTTAAACCATTGGAGAAGTGTGATATTTATAGCCAAAAGGTTGGAGAAGAATGGAGAATGATTGGACGAGGTGTCGTTGTCAAGGATTATCTATTTGGTCCCCTCTGTCGTGGCAGTTAGTGCCTGCAAAGGTAGGAGTACGTCTGCGTGCCCTGATTGGCCACACGTCATTTTCTTAATGTAATTCTTGTCTTTTTTGTCGTCAGCCGTTAGTGGAGGTTAAGGGTAGGTGGACTGGCGTCGTGTGATTGGCCACACGTCGCTCTCAGCTGTACCTTTTGTCTCTTGCACGATGGCACATCATGGAGATTTTATGGTATAGTGCCTGGCAAGCAGTGATTGGCTGCAAGTCACTTTCACCTTGTACCATATGTCTCCTCCGTACTGGCGTGGTATCGCGCACACGGGTGGATTGTTATGACCAGATGGTTGTTTTTTTTACATTCAACACGTGTATGGTCCTCGCCCTGCGACGATCTAGGAACATAGCCCTTTAACCACTTCGTTGTGTCATGAACTTGTTGTAGATACCGGTGAACTTGTCAATCCTCGTCTCACATCCATGTTGAGTTAAGTTAATGGACACAACGATCGAGGATGGTGTTGTTCTGTCGATACTACCACTATGTTCCCAAGTTAATTAAAGGAAAGGAAAGAAGAGAAAGGGAATTTAAGAGAAAAAAGAAAGGAAAGGAAATTAAGATATATAATTTCATTTCGTGTTTCGGAGTTCAAAAGAAAGAAAAAGAAAGTACTGATTTTATGTGTTCAATAAGAGAAAATCTAACTTATAATAAAAGACTCCAAATAATGCACATGTCATTCTCTCGTTCAATCTCATAAATTTTATTTATATTTGTTTAATAAATTTCTTTTAATATTAATATTAATATTAATTAATAAACGATATATAGATATCACTTATTTTTATCCTTATCTTTATCTAAAATTAATAAATAACTTCAATTTTGCAATTTAGACCATTTGTTTTATTACTTTTAAGTTTTAACCCAAAGTTTTTCCCACCATACTTTTCATCTTTCCCAAGTTTTTCGTTTCGTTCTAAATTTTGTGAGTTAACGCACCGCAACGTGCGTGTGGGGTTCAACATTTTTTCGTATACTTTTTTCCAGTTTGACTGGCCCGTCGCGTCACGTCTATTTTTATGCATTTGACAAGTTCGTCCAACACGCGGGTCCTGGATGGACTTAGTTATTTTTTTCTATATTTTACGTTTCGGTTTAATTTCTCAGCAATGAGCGTGCGTGATTTAAAGATTTTACGTCTGCTTTTCGCTCGGCGTTATTTTTTTCCCGTTTTTATTTATTTTGTTTTTACGAGCTTTTCTGATGTTAGTGGTCGCTGACAATGGTATAGTATTGCTACTACTTAACACAATTTTATGACAAACTGCAACGCAACAGTAAAATTGTAAATGGTATGGACTTTTTTTTTATAAAAGATTAAAAAAAAACCCACCCATCGTTAAGGTTTAAACACCCACCCAGCCTTCTTTTCGGACCCAAAAATAAAATGGAGCAAGAAGAGGAGCATTTCAGGTCGGACAATTGCCCCATATGCCTCTCACCCATTCTTCAAGAATCTTACTTGGATCAATGTTTCCGTACATCATCTTCCTCTTCTTTTTCTCATATTTCATCTCAACACTTGTTTCTTCTTTCTTTCTTTCTACATGCATAATAATCAGGATACCCAATTTCAAACTTAAGGTCAAACGGACCGACCATTATTAATCGTCAATTCCATAGAATTATCATGAATTTTGTATCCCCTTAATTTTAATTTAATTAATTGCCTTTATTTCCCATGTGCAAATTGCAATTATCTTGAGGAGTAATTATGTCATATTTACTATTTTGCAGATAAATTTTGCTACAACTGCATCCTGCAATGGACGAAATTTGTTCCGAGTAAGCAGTATTCCCCTCAACAATCTTTTGTAAAGTGTCCCCTTTGTAAGGTTAGTTAATAATGAATGTTTCTTAATTTATTTTTTTATTGGAATGTGCTTGGTGAATTAACTTTGTGATTGTGATGATGCAGAGGAAAAGTTCATCTGTTATATATGACTATGATGGAAATTCTTTTCAACAACATCTTATTAATCAGAATTCAGAGACTAGGTAAGTTAACTTTATATCTATGTTGCCTAGGCACACTCAAGGCGCATAGACCGACCCCGAAGCCTAGGCACTTAAAAAACGAGGGCTTTTTTAAATTAGGCGCATAGCATAAATTACATTTTTTATGGGCTTTAGAGATGTTTTAGGCTATGCAGTTAATAGCGGTGATGTATCGGTTATCGGTCCCCATGTAAAATATCGGTCAGAACATCGGTACCGATATTATAGGCGATACTGACAGATATTTGACCGATATATCACCAATATTTGACCAATATATCACTGAAATGTTAGTGTTAAATTGCTATGTATATAAATTCTGCATGATATTAAAATTACCGATATCTCACCGAGATAATCTATATCTTAAATATCGGTCCTTGACCGATATCCGATATTTTACCGCATTAACTGCATAGGTTTTAGGTTTGTTGAGGGCTAGTTTAGGATGTTTTAGGGGTTTCAGGCGACTTTTAGCCTGAACTTGGCCGGAGTTTGCGCTTCAGCGCTTAAAAGCGCGCCTCACCAGCCGCAGCCCACTTGCTGCACCTCAGCGCCTAGGCGTGCGCCTCACGTGCTTTTGACAACATAGGTTTGTATATACTATTTCGTTTGTTCGCTTCAATTTCGTGTTAAAATTTGTAAGCTTACTTGCTCTATGCGTTGTATTTGTAGCAACTTCTTTACAAAAGCCCACAAGTACAGATTGCAGTGCTATTATGTTCAGTCAGGTATTCTTGTTTGGGACTGGGAGGGTCGGGTAACTGGTTAAATTATGTTTGGATCTAAATGAATTGGGTCAGGAGGATCAAGTTGTCGTTTTTGTGGATTTTGTATATATTTGATATGCAACATAATTTAAATACCTATATCACTTTTTTTATCAAAATGATTTGGACACGAATAGCTTCTCACGTTAGGCGATCTATGATCTGCTTAACCTTTTCCATTTTGAGTTTTTTTTTTAATTTTACCCATTTGACCCGTTTACATGTAAATACACCCTGAGTTGACCCATTTTCTTATAAATGGGTCAAGGTTCTACCTCTATATTACGACCCAATTCCCATGATATTAAATGTTTATTTTCTTCTATATACTTATAAATTTTGCATATCAGGTATTACAATCGGTAATATCAACATAACGCGGTATTGGAAGTCTTATAAATACCGTCAACCAAACCAGTGGCTATATCGCTGGGTGAGCAGAGAAATTCAAGCTTTGCTTCAGGTTCATTTCAGTATTTTGATTTTGTTCTATTTCATTTATGCTTATTTGATCATCTTCTTCAAGGACATACACACATAATCTTTCTCACTATTTTTTTTTATTGATACGTATTTAATTGTTTTTTTTTTCGTAGGAGAATGACGTCGATGTAATTGTGCATCACATTGTTGGGGTCATTGATTCATGGAGAAGGTATGGTTGATTCTTTTTATTTGTATCAACTGTTTCTATTGTGCATCACTATACGGATTTGTTATTTACATAGATTTTGTATCAACGGTTTCTATTGCAGTAACGAACCAAAAGGGTGTAAAATTTCACCTGAATTGAAACAAGAAGAGTTCAAGAGAATGGTAGCAGACGCTGCAAAACCTTTCTTAAGAGGGAGAACCGATCGATTTGTGAACGAGCTGGAAATGTTTGTGGCTTCAGAATTGAATATTGAAGCATATGATAAAGTGTATGTCAACCATTTGGGATGGAAAATTCCTGAGATAAACAATGACGATGATGAAGAATCTGAAGAACGTGACCCGTTGATTCCGTTATTGTCTTTTTCTGATGAGGAAATAGATGAAACTGCTTGAATTTGTAGCAAAAGCAGAAGTTTTTTTAGGTTACTGTAAAAACTTTGCATTGATCTTTAATGAAATTAATGATAATTTTACCGTTTATAACCGATTATGTTATTCTTGTACAGTTTTAATCAATGTAAGCGTTGATGAAGAACAAAGCATGTGCAAGATATTACAATGATTATGCGGTTGTCACAATTGTCTGCTTAAATTAGTTCTGTATTGAACGCGTTCTGGCTCCACACAAACTATATATGCATACATATGAGTTAATTTTGTTTTCCGTTCTACAATCCTTTAGCTTAAAAGTTGTCAAAACAGTATCAGTACTTTCACTTTTGCAACAATTACAATTCATCTCGTTAACTCCATCTATTTATTATGTTAAGCCTCGGTGAAATGACCATGGCCTTTGTTTTTAAAAGTAGCTGTTAGACCAGTGGGCCATGTCTTTAGTTTGTAATTTAAACAATATTGTAATGTAATTGTTACAAAAGTGAAAGTCTTGGTACTGTTTTGACAATTTTCTAACTAATGAACTATGATAGTTATTTTTAACAAACCACAGGGACGAAAAACGTAATCAACTCAACATATAATACTTGGTGAGATTATTTCCTGGACAATTATACAAATGTTACAATAAGAAATTAAGAATACAATGCGAGTATGTTGCAGATGTAGCAAACATTGGTATCCGACATAATTCATACGACAAGGATCAAAACCTCGATTGAGTCAGAAAATTATTAGATGTTTAAGTCAAATATAAACTGTCCAAAACCGCAAAACCAGCAGCAACACCGCCTTCATTTGATGAAGAAACTTTAGTACGCATGAGATAACCGCATTGCTCGTTACTAATTACTGTTTCTTTGTTTCTGCATTATATATGCTCAGTTAATATCAAGTCAAACTAGTAGATAACAAAGGATGTTGCAGAAAGTATGATATATACCTTAAATAAGCACTGAATATTCCAAGTTCGGATATAGCATGTTCTTTGTAGGCGATACCGTCTCTTACAAGAATTGTTGGGAAAACAGTTGGGAAGATTCGTTGCATGAGGATGTAAGCCGCTTCTTCTTCAGACCCGTCTTTTTGCAATCTTAAAAGTGTTTCCTTAACATCATCTCCATAAATGTTGTTCCCTGAGTTAAAAAATATAATATAAAAATTTAATTACATTATTATAAGTTTAAATGTACATATTAAAGAAAAGGTTCATAGAGAGAGAGCGATGTTCATTTTAGAACCAATAATATTTTGAGAAGCGCATAATGCATTTGCACCTATTCCTTTTAATATGACACAATATCTCTGATTATCTTTTATGCACTATGTAAAATTGCATTATGCGGTTCTCGCGATTCTCAACATATTATTGGTTCTGAAACGAACATGCCCCTATATAAATAAGATGTAGTATGACCTCCCCCTTCTCTTTGTGGCTTCATGACATATGCCCCCGGTTGCCGAATAGCATCCTCGACAGCATCTGAATCATCCAGACTCCACAATCCTGCAAAACATTCCCTAAGCTTTGCAATGTCATCCTTGTTTTCAAGAAACCTGTTCCCACAACAAGAACCGATCAACGATCAATTCCCAATTTACCAAAATACCCCTTTACTTGTTTACCGTTACCTCTCGAGTACATTCGGTTTTGCAAGCTCCTGTTGAACTTTCTTGGTGCCAGTTAAATGATAAGAGATTGACGGGCACTTAACGGCAGATGATTCCTCTATCAATAGCCTAGCTTTCCACTCCTATGTATAATAAATACTAACATTGCTTCCTTTCGTAAATATAAATGTATAGAACATGCTACACGATTGTTAAAAACGTGTACTCACCGACTCAGAAGGATAATCGGTGGGTGCATATCCTGCTCTAAAATATACGACTGCAACGGTTTCACCGTCCCTGAAACCTTCCAACGTTTAGTTAAATTTTGTTACAATTTTTTTAAGATTCGAAAAATTAAGATACGTACACTACAAGAGTTCCATCTGAGAGGATCTTCCCTTGTGCATCAATTTCTGCCAGTGTTTTCCGGATACTTGTAACATTATGTGTATTGATTGATAAGCTCAGGACCACATTTCAATATTAACTTATATAGTTTTATCAAACAAACAAAAAATTGATTATATTGCAGTTCCTGTTTAAACACGCATTCAAACACCCCTTGAAATTCAAGGGGTGTGCACGGTTTGGTTCGGTTATTAGCATTAACCAAAACCGTAACCGTAACAGAAATCATCGGTTAATCAGTTCGGTTTGTTTGGTTAATTTATCGATTTTCGTCTCTGTTAATAACCAAACTAAACAAGGGCTAATTTTTTTACTTAGAGATACATGTAATGGATGTATAAATACATGAAACAGATGTATAAATACATGAAATGGAGGTATAAACAAATGAAATGAAGGTATAAATACATGAAATGGAGGTATAAATAAATGAAATGGAGGTATAAAACATGAAATGGAGGTATAAATAAATGAAATGGAGGTATAAAACATGAAATGAAGGTATAAAAGCTAGAAATATATTAAAATATAAATGGTTCGGTTCGGTTAATTTCGGTTAACCGATGGTACAAAAGAATATCCGTTAACCGATTTTTGGTTAATTCGGTTTCGGTTCGGTTTCGTCGGTTCGGATTTTGTTAACGGTTCGGTTATTGCTCACTCCTATAACTTCTAAAAATAACGTTTTTTTTTGGACCGGTGGATGGAACTTCTACATTGACAGTTATCTGAAAAAAAGGATATTTTTCCTTGAGGGTTTGACTGAGCCAATGTTGGTCATACATGTTTCGTTCTCCAGCTTGAACCACAACCATAACTACAGCACTGTATAACATAATAATTTAATCTTTTTAACAGCACGATTTATAAAAGTAAAAGTGTAAAACAAAAATGACACAAATGAGGAAAAAAATGAACCTTGGATTGCCGTACTCAGTCCACGCCTTTGCCAATGCCTCAGCAAACTTCGTTGCTGAAGCGTTTACCGGAATTTTATGCGAATCAAGCCCAAGTGGTTTTCTGTAATGAGAAAGTAAGCTCCTGCAAGAAAATATATATATACATATACAGTAATCAAGAAAAATGAAACAGTTATTAATTTAAAATTTGGTATATGTGTATATATATATATGTTACCTATGAAGCTCACTGACAAGGCAACCTAACCCAGAAAATGAACATGAAATTGTGTTCAGTTCTATTTGGAGAAGTAAATTTGTTTTCTCATCAAGCATAGAATCAGATCGATGTAGTCCCAAGCGAATATCCTATTAAAGATTTAGAAAAAAACAGTAACTGCTTCAAACCTGAATAAGATACCATATTATATTAATCTCGTTCAATACAGTTGTTTATGTTGTTCTCTCAGTACTCTACTTATAATTGGGTTTTTTTTTTTTTTTTTTTTTTTTTGTATTAGATACCTCCTTCTTGCCGATTTGTAGCATCTTGGAGTGTATATCTAAAAGTCTGGAGGTAAAGGCGTCTACTTTCTTCGTTCTGCAATTTCAACAGTAAAGAAGAATTGAAAGTTGCAAAAATTAAACTTTGTATCAATAATAACACACGCAGTATGCAAAGATCTTAAAGAAAGTTCAACAAACTAAGCAAATTAAATAAGAATTTTACATAGCTGAAGATACATATTTATAAAGGGCAATGCTAATGAAACTATGAAAGACTACCGACATTCTATTCACACACTACTGATCTGTCATACAGACGGTATGTAGACGAAACACGGTCACACGGGTCGTATGATGTGTTATACTGACACATCATACGGGCCATACAAGTTGGTGTTCGCTTAAATCATACATGTTGAATGATGGGTTACACCGACACAAAAGTGACTAATATAATGGTGTACACCACTGACAAAGTCATACACCCGTTTGATCATTTTTCGCCTCTCATACAAGTTACAACCCACATGAATGTATGATGACGTCAGATGGTGTACGTATAGACTTAGGCCTGTAAATGAACCGAACGAACACGGACAGAGGCTTGTTCGTGTTCGTTCATTTAACTTTAACCGAACACGAACATATAATCGAACACATTGTTTTGTTCATGTGCGTTTATTAAGAAAACGGGCATGTTCCTGTTCGTTTATGTTTGTTCGTTTAAGGCTTAAACGAACAGTTAACGAACGTAAACAAGCAAACTTAAACAAACAACACAAATGAGCATAATTGAACAAACATGAATGAACACAAAATTGACTAAACATAAAGTAATTTTCTATATAAATTAGTGCTTACCTAGAAAGAGTATCCTGCAAGAACTTGCCATCCAAACTAACACTATCAACTAACTCATTAAAAATAGGGGCCAATTCACAAGCTTGTTTCCAATGACTTTCTGGAAATGAATTTGGCAACAATGCAATTGGGGCATGAACCATTCCCACACCAGGAACCAATCCTGATCTCTGCATAATCAAAACCATAAACCTCACCTTAAAACGCTTTGAATTAGTGACAGAAACTTAAAGAACGAATACCCACGTGGGAATTTCTGTCTCCTACAACAAGACCATGAAGAGAACTCCAAACAAGAGCATGATGAACCAGTTTGTTAAGTAATTCTGGGTCGATTGTGTGAGGATCAGAAATAGGGTTTTGCAGAGGATTCATTGAGGATTTTGGTAAAGGTTTGTGCAAGTGGGAATAATGTGTCAGGGGAGATGATGATGTGATAGTGATCAAGAATGAAGAACACGAATCTTGAGTCAACTTTAACGCACTAACGAAAAGCTGAGGCAGCAGCTATAAAACTGTCCAAAAATTTGTTTCTTATGTTATCATTGCATTAATTTAAAATAATGGGTCTTGCTATTCACACACCCCTACCTACCCCTTTCTCTATTCACACACCTCTCAGTGTCGAGCTATGGCCAGAGCGCGGCGTTTTGGTCCGGTCAACTAGACAAAAGACTGACGGGTCTGTTAACCTGACCAAAACGCTGAGCTTTTGCTGCGTTCTGGTCCTGTCAACCAGACAAAAGACTGACAGGTCAGTCTTTTGGCTGGTTGACAGGACCAGAACGCGGCCAAAGCTCGGCGTTTTGGTCCGGTCAACAGACCCGTCAGACACCCGCCAGTCTTTGTCTGGTTAACCGGACCAAAACGCCGCGCACTGGCCACAGCTCGACACTGGGGGGGTGTGTGGATAGACAACATGGGTGTGTGAATAGACATGCCCAAAATAAATTTTAAATTTAAACCTTTGCCATTCATTTAAAAGTCAAACCTCTACACTTCATTCAAAATTTAAACCCATGTCCTTTATTCATAATTAAAATCTCTGCTATTCATAAGAAAGGCAAATCTCAGGCCAGATTCAAAATTATGGCTCCAGATTCAAAATTCAAACCATATAAATAACATATATGAATCTGGCTCCACATTTAAATTTCAACTCATCTCTCTCACACATATCCGCGAGCATATCTCTCTCTCTCAAATGCATAGCTCTCATGATTCAGCCGGTTAATCTCCGATTACAGTTCTTTGTTCAAACATTTATTGATTCTTTTTACAGATTATCATTCCAATATCATTGTTCCAACATCGTCGTTCCAATACGTTTCAACATCGATGTTGCAAATCATTGTTACAACATTGTGAAAAGTTGCATGTGCTACCTTCTTTGATGGAAGAGTTGCATTGTTCCAACATCGTTAAATGCCAATGAAGCTTTTCTTATGTCATTGAGTTTTCTCCTTTTATAGAAAGTATAGATTGTTGCAACATCGTGAAAAGTTGCATGTGCTACCTTCTTTGATGGGAGAGTTGCATGTTAGGTTTGTGACTTTTTTTAACTGTAGTTATACTAATTTAATTTGATTATGAAGAAACAAGTGTTGATAATGTTGATAGTTTTTATTAACAGTCACATTTTAGAATATGCTTATATGCATATTGATAGTATTAAATTAAGTACATATACATAGAAAGATAAAAATTTACTGAAATATGCATAAAATATTACACACTACAATTAACACTTGCTAGAATTTCGTAGACTCTCGTCTTTCTCCATGCGATTTCATTCTCTCTTTTGTTTTGCAGATTGGTTAGCTTGTCGCAGATTTTCTGATCCTGTTTTAGTAGTTGTGTCATAAACTCTTCTGCATTGTTCTTGAAATCTGATGGAGGAGAGTGGAGGACTTCATCAAGCAATCCGATGTTGTTCCAGGTTTTCTTGTAATTATTATCACTGATGATGCCGACTTTTCTATTTAGTTCTTCATCTGATCTCTTTTCTTTGAGTGACCAGATAGAGAATTGTGTTTTAACATCGCTGGTGTCTGTTGATGCACAAGAATGTCTGTTGACTGCATCTTCATCAAGTCTTATTTCAAGAAAGTCAAGATTGGATCTTAATAGTTAAAATTAGGGTTTAGTTTTGATTTAGAAAGTGATTTAAGAGGGTTCCGTTTGAAAACAATCATTTTATAGAGGGTTCCGTTTGAAATATGATGGTTCCGTTTGAAATCATTGTTTGAGATAGGGTTCCGTTTGAATCTATCGTTTGAACCATTATGTTAAGTTCAAACGGAAGGGTCTAGGTCTATAAATAGGTGTGTGATAGTCTCATTTCAAACGGAACAGTAGGAGGTCATTGTGTGAATCACGAAGTGCAGCCGGATTTGTGTTAGAAAACATTGTATAAGCTCACGGTTGTTAATAGAAAGAAAGATTAAAGGATACAAGCTGTTTTGGACGTTGTTTACTTTGATTCCGCCTTAGTAATCGATGTTGAACTACCTTAACTGACTTTCAGGGTCACGTACACGATCCAACAAGTGGTATCAGAGCTCAGGACGAGGAGTTCATACCAAATACAGCTTGAAATCATCGGATTATCTCACTTCTACCTTTCTTTTCTGATTTAATCTAGTTGTCGTGGTTAAAATGGCTTGAAACGTTCACATAACAAACGAAATTCACTATTAACTAATCCTTGAAATTTTGAAACCAAAATTCGACCTAAAACTATTCGAAATCATTCATATCGTTTGAAAAGATTCGCGAATTGCTGACGTCACCGTTTGAAATTGACCTATATCGTTTGAAAACTAACTGATCGTTTGAAACTATCGTTTGAAAATGTTTATCGTTTGAAGTGGTCGTTTGAAATGTGTATCGTTTGAAACTAGTTGTCGTTTGAACAGTTGTCGTTTGAACAGCTATCGTTTGAACAGTCCATCGTTTGAATCTTTGTCGTTTGAAACTAGTTCGTTTGAACAATTGTTTGAACTATTCCGTTTGAACAAGTTTCGTTTGAATCTGATATTTTTCAAAACCAAAATTTTTCTAAGTATTGTCTGATTTTACAGGTACATTCACGATGGATGATATTTTCTTAAACCCGTTTAGCGACATGTACGCGTTCGCTGGAGATTCCGGAAACGATAATACTTCGTCGAGCAATGTGAATGATAACACGCCAAAAGAGAAGAAAAAGGAAGCTTGGGAATCGGAAAGTGCCTTCGGAACGTTCAATAAACCTCCAAAGCTAATGGCTATTGAAGAGTACAGTCGTTGGTCCAGAAAGTTTGAAGATTGGATGATGGCATTCGCATTTCCTAGTTGGAAAAGTCTGAAGAATGGTTATGACCAAGGAAACAAGAATGGGGAAGTTTTAACAGCATCTGATGAGATTGATTCATTCGTAGCCGAACAAAAGTGTGTGGTGTTGTTATTTCAGTCTGTTCGGGAGGATATCATCTCATTGATAGAATATTCAAATGCTAAAGATCTTTGGGCAAAGTTAGAAAAGAAGTGTATAGGTAGTGAAGAAATCAAGAAAAATAAAATAAAACTACTTAGGAAAGAGTTTGATATGTTTGGATGCTTAAAGAATGAATCAGTGTCAAAAATGATCGAGAGATTTGGGCACTTGAAGCTGGAGTTAGTTAGACATGGAATTAAGTATTCTGATGATGAGCAAGTAGACAAGTTGTTCGATTCGTTGCCAGACGAGATGGAGTGGAGATATTATGCTCTCATGCTTAAGAACACTATTCCTTCTGAATTGTTGAAACCAGATTTGGTGATTGAGAAACTTGAAAGTCATGAGTTGGAGTTAAAGAAGACGTACAAAGTTAATCATTCATCTTATCAACAGAATCTGGATCTATACTATCCAAAGAGCATGATGCCGAAAGCTACTTCACCAAAAACTGCATTTTCTGCTGAAAATGTGTCGACAGCCGGCAAAGAAAGTCAAAGTGGTCAAAGCAGTGGAAGTCACAGTGGTTTTCACAGTGGATCTTCATCTTCTGGAAATGCTGATGCAAAGAATCGTTTTCAATGCAATATTGCAATAGACTTGAAGAATGCTCAAAATTTTGACGAAGAGTCGGCAAAGCAGCAAATGATCTTTCTAGCATCGGTGTTGGAATCGTATGAAGGATTGGTAGCTGGGAAGATTGGCAATACAAATCTGACAAAAGAAGATTACGATCAGATTGATCCGGAGGAAATGGAACTGATCGATATTCGTTGGGCTATGGCAAGTGCTGTTCGTCGTGCACAAAGATTCATGGAAATTACTGGAAGAAAAATAATTGGTGGTGCTTCTACCAAGCTGGGGTTCGATAAATCGAAGGTGACTTGCTTCAAATGTAAGCAGAAGGGTCATTTCAAACGAGAATGCCGAAATGCTTATGTTGATGAGTCGGAGAATCCTTTCAGAGATGATTACTACAAGAAGACGATTTATCACCAGAATAAATCTGAGCCGCCTAGATTGAAGCAGGTTGAAGATAACAGAGAGAAATCTAGAGCTCTTACGGTGATTTACGATGATGAGGGATATGATTGGAGTCAAGAGGTTCTACCAGAAGAAGATGCGGTTGGTTACGCATTCATGGCGAAAAATGAACCTATTCCATGGAAAGATGATAGAACTGAAGAGCAGAAGTATAGATACAGAAAGATGATTTCAGAAAACAAAATTACTAGACTTTCTAGTATCTATTTGGAAGCAAAAAGAGCCAAAAGATGGGATCCAGACAGAGAGTGTTATCTTGATGAGTATGGAAATATTGCAATCGATCATAAAACTCTTGATCTGGAAGTCTTAATCAAGGAAATGAAAGAAAATGATGAGTATTGGCAACACAAATGGTGGGGAACTCCAACTTCGAAAATGATTGAAGAGGAGAAAGAAAGAAAGGAGAAAGAGGTGAAAGAAGAAAAAGAGATAGAAGGAAAAGAATCCAAGAAGATTGATACTGGAGTTATCGATACTACGCAGGAGTTGACTGCAGAGAACCTGGGAAAAATGGCTGACAAAGTGCTAGCTGCCAAAGCACTCGAGGTAGACTCTAAATCCGTGTCTGAGTCAAAAAGCCAGGTCAGTTCAGATGTGTCAACAAATGCGCCAGGTAAAAAGATCGAAGGAAATGCTGATTGCAAAAATTGCAACAAAGAGTGCAAATTTTGTAATACTGTCACGTATCTCAACGGTGAGAAAATTAAAGATCTGACAGTAAAGGTCAGAAACGTTGAGAATCAGATTCTTGGTCGTGACAAAACAGTTAAAGCTTCAACTGAACGGATAAGAGAATTAACTGCTCAAATTGAAACTGATAAAATTGATCATGACAAAATTAAACAAGAAAATGAAAAGTTGATTCTTGAAAACCGTCAGATTTCTGAAAAATTTGAGAAACTCAAAAGCACAATGAAAGATTGTGATGATCGAAATGGTAAAACTTTTAAAGAAAATGAACATTTAAAAGCAGTGCTTAGAGTTAAAGAAGAATCAATCAATAAACAACTGGATGAAATCGCTAAATTGAAACTTAAAGTTCAAGAGGCTGTAATCGAAAACGAGCGAATCCAGTTGAAGCTTAACAGTTACAGCTCCGCAAGCTTTGTTTTGCAACATATCATTCCCAAACCCATCGGGAAAGACAAAGCGGGCGAAGATGTGTATTCTGATGGAACTGGGGTGGGTTTTCATCAAGTTCCACCACCTGTTCTTCATAATTACACTAAAAAGCAGTCTGGGTTGGTTGAAATTGAGGAAGAAAAAGAAGTTATACTTCCGGAGAACATTGATGTTACTTTTTCTACATCATCTGATGATAGTGTTCAGACAGAGATTGTTAAGAGTACAGCTGAAAGTGTTTTGATGTCTGATTCAACTGAAGATGATGGGTGTTTCTTGGACAAATACATTCAGAAATCAAAGTCCAAAAACAACTTAAGTGATGAACCGGGTCTTGTGATGTACAAGATGGCTGGATCTGATAAGTTGTATTCGGATTCTGAGTTTCCAATTGAGAATGTTAATGTGAAAAAGTTGACAAATGTTTTCAAATTGGTTGAAGTTGAGTTGTCAGAAGTGAACAGTTTGTGTCAAACAAAAAGGCAAATGAATTTTGATAAAGATAAAGCATATTACAAAAAGCCTGTTGTTCCATCACGTTTTTATAATAACAATCGAAACAATTGGTCGAGTGGTTATAGGGATGGTAAGAGTTATCAGAAAAAGAATTTTCAAAACAAAAGGTTTGCTGAAAAGAAGGTGTTTGTGAACAGTTCAAGTTCACTTGCTGATGAAGAGAATGAAATTTTTTCAAAATCAAATAAAGAGTTCTTTGAGAAGAGGGTTTCACAACCTCAGTCTGAAGGCACAAGTCGAGTTGTTGATACTCGTACATGTTTCAGATGTAATCAAGTTGGTCACATTGCACGAAAGTGTACCAATGCGAAACCTAAGCCTGAAAATGTGAAGATTCAAAAGGGTAAAGTTGATGTGAAGGGTAAAGCACCAATCATTGTTGAGAAAAAGAATGTGAAAAATGACAACATTAAATTGAAAAATGAACCTGTTAAGAAAGTTGTAACTAAAAATGACAAATTTTACAAGAGGGTTGCATTATCTCAACAAGTTTGGAAACCAAAAACTGAAATGAAAATTTCAACTTCTGAAGTGAAAAAGGCTGAAGAATCAATTTCGGTTGATTATGATGCAAATTTTCCACCTTTGAAGGCTGAAAATTTCAAAATTCAAATTGCGAGAGTCAAGGTTACACCTAAGGCTGATGAGGCCTGGGTGGACACCATGTTCGAATAAGCAGTTTGAATTGCCGGAGCTTCCTGGATCGCGAAGCATGAATCGGCATCTTTATTGAAATGTTTTGAAATCAACTTGTGGTATGTGCAGGATCTTCCAAGAGCCATTTCAAGATGGATCATGGATAGTGGCGCATCTCGACATATGACAGGAAAAACTGCATTGCTATATGATGTGAAGAATATCAATGGTGGTTATGTGGGATTTGCAGGTCATGAAGGTGGTAGAATTGTTGGTGAAGGAACGTTATCCAATGGGATTGTAACGTTTGAGAGAGTTAACTACATCACTGAGCTGGAGAACAATCTGCTTAGTATATCGCAGATTTGTGATAATCAGTATACTACTCACTTCACTGATAAAGAATGTTTGATTTTGAAACCTGGTTTTGTTGTTCCTGAAGAATGGATTATCATGAGGGCACCTAGAGTGAATGATTTATATATGTTAGATATGTCTGTAGCAACTACAACTACTGGTCAAGCACATTGTTTTGTGTCTAGAGCAACTGAGAAAGAATCAAGATTGTGGCACCGAAAGATGGGGCATATTCATCTTAGAAAAATGAATCACTTGGTGCACAATGATTTGGTATTGGGAGTTAATATCAAAGGTTTTCATCTGGAAGGGGAGTGCATTAGCTGCATCAAAGGCAAGCAGAAGAAAAAGTCACATCCTACAAAGCAAGTCAATTCAGTTTCAAGACCGCTGGAAAGACTTCACATGGATTTGTTTGGTCCCGTGAATGTCAAAAGTATTACTGGAGATTACTATTGTTTGGTCGTTACTGATGATTATTCCAGATTTTCGTGGGTTTCTTTCTTGAAGACGAAAGATGAAACATTTGACAGTTTGATGGGTCTGTTCAGGAAGATTGAAAATTTGTACCAAAGGCGTATCAAGAGAATTCGAAGTGATAATGGTACTGAATTCAAGAACAGCAAGATGGAAGAATTTTGTGATGAAAGAGGTATTTTGCATGAGTTTAGTGCTCCGTACACTCCACAGCAGAATGGAGTCGCAGAACGCAAAAACCGGACACTAATTGAGACGGCTAGAACTATGCTCGCAGATTCAAAGTTACCGATTAATTTTTGGGCTGAAGCTGTTTCTGCCGCATGTTATACGCTCAACAGGGTTCTCACTGTCAAGAAGTTCAACAAAACATGCTTTGAGCTAATCAATAACCGCAAACCGAATTTGAAGTATCTAGAACCGTTCGGGTCACCTTGTACGGTTATAGAGCCTCATGGAAAGTTTGGTCCGAAGAGCATTGAGGGAATATTTGTTGGTTATTCAAATCCGTTGAGACGTGTCTTCGTTCCAAGTGAGAAGCGGATTATTGAAGCTGCAAATGTTGAATGTCAAGGTTATACTATGCCGCCGCAGAATCCTGGTGATTCATGGCGTTATCATTATGACAAACTTTGGGATTCGTTTGACATGAGAGAAGAATCAGAGGATGATGAAGATTTCTTTGATGAGTTGGATATTTTGCGTGAATATGAGTCGCAGTTAAGGTTCCCAGCTGAGTATTCGAGGAGACCACGGGAAACTTCAAATGATGATGAAGTAGGTCCGAGTAATGCTGGTGCACATGATGATGTCCAACAGAATGAAGTTGCTCAGGATAATCAGTCGGCTCAGAATGATAATTTAGAAGCTGAAAATATGCCAGTATTTGATCATGGTGATTCAGATTCAAATTCTGAGGGGGAGCAAATTCAGATTTCAAGTCAAACAAACCAAGTTGGTGAACAAGATGCAGAGCAGAATGTTACTAATCTGGAGGGAAATGTAGATGTTCCAAGCGAAGTGATGCCGCGAACTTTTTCATATCATCCAGAGGAGTTGATCATAGGAGAATTGCAAGCAGGCGTTCGCACTCGAAATCAGATTGATAAAGGGCTTACGTGTTTTTATACAAAAGTTGCTCCTTTGCAAACTGAATTCTCATTGAGTTGTTTTATCTCGCAGGTTGAGCCAAGAACTTACAAAGAGGCACTTACTGAAGACTCTTGGATCAATGCTATGCAGGAGGAACTTAGTCAATTCGAGAAATTGGGAGTGTGGAAGTTAGTTGATTTGCCGGATGGTCAGAGGAAAATTAACACCAAGTGGGTGTTCAAGTGTAAGAGGGACGATAGAGGAGTTGTCGTAAGGAACAAAGCTCGACTCGTTGTTCAGGGATTTAGTCAACAGGAGGGAATTGATTTTACCGAAGTCTATGCTCCTGTAGCACGACTAGAGGCTATCAGAATTTTCCTAGCATTTGCGTCTTGGAAGAACTTCAAAGTTTATCAGTTGGATGTTAAATCGGCGTTTCTTTATGGGAAGGTTAAAGAGGAGGTTTATGTCGGTCAGCCACCGGGCTTTACCGATCCAATCCACAAAAACAAGGTCTACTTATTGGACAAAGCGCTGTATGGTTTGCACCAAGCCCCGAGAGCCTGGTACGAGACTTTGTCTCAACACCTACTAGCCAACAAGTTCATTCGTGGAAAAGTGGATGCCACTCTCTTCACTAAAGAGGTCGATGGTCATCTTCTGATAGTTCAGATTTATGTGGGCGATATAATCTTTGGTTCGACAAATGAAAATCTATGCAAAGATTTTGAATCAGTGATGAAGCAGAAGTTTGAAATGTCATCAATGGGGGAGATGAAATTCTTTCTGGGATTACAAGTTGAACAACTTCCTGAGGGAATTTTCATTCATCAGTCGAAGTACGCTCATGATATCTTGGAGAAATTCGGGATGTCAGGTTCTACTCCAGCTGCTACTCCACTTGCAACAAATCATGGGATTCACCCAGATCTCACCGGAGACAGGGCCGATGAAGCGTTTTACCGTTCCATGATAGGTTCTTTAATGTACCTAACTGCTTCACGTCCTGATATCATGTACCCAACGTGCCTCGCAGCAAGATTTCAGTCTAACCCAAGAGCTTCGCATATGATCATTGTGAAGAGGATATTGCGCTACCTGAAAGGAACTCCTTCATTGGGGTTGTGGTATCCTAGAAAAGGAGATTTTACGCTCGAAGGGTATTCCGATTCGGATTTCGGATGCTGCAAAGTTAATTCAAAATCAACAACTGCAGGATGCCAGTTCTTTGGTCCTAGATTGGTTACCTGGCAGTGTAAGAAACAAACGTCTGTGGCGTTATCTACATGTGAAGCGGAGTATGTTTCTGCTAGCAGTTGCTGCTCTCAGATCTTGTGGATACAGCAACAGATGCGCGACTACGGTTTGCAGTTTCTTAACACACCTCTTTTTGTTGATAATGAGGCCGCTATAAATATAACAAAAAATCCAGTACATCACGCTAAAACTAAACACATAGAAATTCGTCATCACTTTATTCGTGATTGCTTTGAGAAAAAGTTGATACGAATTGAGAAAATCCACACTGACGAACAGAAAGCTGATTTACATACCAAAGCTTTTGATAAACATCGGTTTAAATATTTGTTAAAACTGAACGGTATGAAGCTTCTGTCGGTGTCGGATGGCATAATTGGCGTTGATGAGAGTACTGTTGCGGATGAAGACGAGAAACAATCTGCAATGGTTTGTCGAATTTTTACTTGTTTTGGTATTTAGGGGGAGTAGATGTTTGTACATAGTTTTTTTTAGAAAATACAAAAACAGTAATAAATGGTAAAATACAAAAACATGATAAAATGAAAAAGAGCTTGTGTATATAGGGAAAATGATAGTACATCAGCTAGACGATTACAGTATGCTAAAGATTTGTAAAGTATAAAAGAGTTAAACAATCTTACTGATGATGTGTCGATAGGTTTTCGCACACTTAGTAAATTTATTCGGGATATAAACCTAAATTCAAAACTTGTGAATTCGTGGGGAACACTACTTGGATATATAGGTAACCCCTGAAATCTCGTTTGAAAGGTCTCTTAATCTGATATATTAGGTCTTTATACTCAATGATGTCTGGGGTATTATTCCGGGACTTCTGCTGAACGGTAGTTCTGACCTAGTCCCTGGCTAATACTTGCTGCAATGCTTGAAACACAGCATTAAACCCTCAGCATGCTGAAACAATAAAATTGATAAATGCTGCTGTTGTAAGCAAAAAGATCCTCTAAAGGGGACACACCGATAAGTCGAAGCTGATATCTCTCTGCGTATACGGAAGTATCGACCTGAGATCCCTCGGCCCTCGCATACCTAAATTATATACAGATATCATTGTAGTATTCTCACCTGTAAGACTGATTATTGAGATTCTGGATACGGGAGTATATTCAAGAGGTGGGACACATGAATGATCTAAGTTCTTAATTCATCTAAATCGTATCCTGAGTAAATTGAAATTTGTGTGAGAATTTAAGATGGATCAGTATATCGACAATCGAGGTGAATTGTTTAAATCTGAGTATGTAATGTAGCTTAACGGTACTTGTGATTTGTCTGAAAAGCTGATATGATTCCCTGACACGCTCGCCAAAAATATGTTTGTAAATAGTTTACTTTGTTTACTTTCTGAAATTTAAGTTTTTATGTATTTCATTTCTTAGTTTAGAACACTTTGATAAAATCCAAAAAGATTTTATTTCTGCTTTATTTTCTGACAAACCAAAGTGGAGAGTTGATTGTTAGATTCTCAGATGATTGAAGCAGATGCAGGAGATTCTGGACTAAAGAATGAGGAGAGCTTACTTTGAAGAAGTTTGAATTGTTTGAAATGATAAAAACAAGTTCATTAACTTGATACTTGTTATTTTCAGAAAATATTTGAAATTGATGTTTTCAAAATCAGTTTGATTCGTTAAATGATCAACCAAGGTCATTAAGTTGGACTTGGTAGATTAATCAAGTAATCAGGGTCATTAACTTGGACCTGAATACTTGAGTGGATTTCTAAAACTGATTAAGTTTGTGTTTTAATGTTGAAAAGATAAGTTTGTAATGAATGATGTTTGAGTAACAGGTTTGGATTTCATAATTCCCAATGGAAGCAAATTGTCAAAGCTTGAACCAGATTTCTCAGATTCTAGCATATCGAGAGGGGGAGTCTGTGAAAGGGGGAGTCTGGATCAACAGTATATGGGAGTGTGAAGATAGAGTGCTTATGATGAAAAGACAGAGTTAGAGAAAAGACTAAGACTGAAGACTCAGGATCTGAAGACTACGTCAACATCCAAGGGGGAGTCTGTTGATGCACAAGAATGTCTGTTGACTGCATCTTCATCAAGTCTTATTTCAAGAAAGTCAAGATTGGATCTTAATAGTTAAAATTAGGGTTTAGTTTTGATTTAGAAAGTGATTTAAGAGGGTTCCGTTTGAAAACAATCATTTTATAGAGGGTTCCGTTTGAAATATGATGGTTCCGTTTGAAATCATTGTTTGAGATAGGGTTCCGTTTGAATCTATCGTTTAAACCATTATGTTAAGTTCAAACGGAAGGGTCTAGGTCTATAAATAGGTGTGTGATAGTCTCATTTCAAACGGAACAGTAGGAGGTCATTGTGTGAATCACGAAGTGCTGCCGGATTTGTGTTAGAAAACATTGTATAAGCTTACGGTTGTTAATAGAAAGAAAGATTAAAGGATACAAGCTGTTTTGGACGTTGTTTACTTTGATTCCGCCTTAGTAATCGATGTTGAACTACCTTAACTGACTTTCAGGGTCACGATCCAACAGTGTCTGACCAGTGGTAGAAGCATCTGTTTGCATCTAAATTTTTGTTGGTTTTGCTGATTTTGATTTGTTTTTTTGACAGACAGTGATTTGTAAGACAATTTGTTGATATTTTGAATCAAACTAATCATTGGTCTTTTATAGTATTTAAAATGCGTCTATATGGTAAATGAAGAGGTTAATTGTAATTATGATAACATGTTTTTTTCTTTGAAGGTTTAAAATTTGTCCCTTGGGTTTCTTGATATTTAATTTTATAGTTTTCCCATAAAAGCTGGAGTTTTAAAAGGTTTTTACATTAAAAGACTGCTGTTTTGAAATATAAATTTATATGTTTATATTAAATGTACACGTTTTTCCCTCTTAGATTATTAAATGTACATTGAGTTTAAATTTGACCTCTTGGGCTGTTAGATATTTCACTATATAAACTCATTGCCACTTCACCTGTTTTTCATCACGTTTTGCTATGAAGATATCCTTCTTTCACATCACTTGAGTAATACATAAGTTAAAATGGCGTCATACACTTCTGCAGAGTCTGATGATTTAAAGCAGATCTTTATCAAGTAAATTGAGGAACAGGTGTATAAGGATAGGGCTACTCTTCAAGAGCTGAAGAGATGTTTTGATGGACTGCACCTTGGTCTGTTCACGAGAGACCAGGTTTCCAGAAACCTGATGCGGATGCCTTCAATTTCCGTTCGTGACCTTTGTGTTGTTAGTAATATAGAGTGCGGTGATAGAGACGTGGAGTTCATGGTGATGATCAAGGATATACATCGAGAGGTTCAGCACTCGATGTAGTTGAAGCTAAAATTTCTTAATTCTTGTTGTTAGATTCTTAAATTTCTGGCTGTTATCGTTAGATTTGAAAGTTCGTTGTTCAGTATGTTATGTAATTGTTGATGTTTTAATGTCATGCATAAATGAATAAATTTTAATCCTATTAATCTTTGTTGTCGCATTTTACTTTTACTTATTTGAGCAAGCATAAGTATTATTATATAGTTTCGAATACATCTGAGGATTGCAGACCGATATTGATGTAGATGTGTAATTGTGTCTGAGTTTGATTTAGATTATGTTGATGTTGAATTGTGTCTGAACATATGTTTGGTAAGTCAACAGAGGTTTAATAGGATTAAAGGTTGGTTTAAAGGTGAACAGATGATTGCAAAGACAAAATAATCTAGAATATCTGATCATGAATAACATTTTTTGAAGAATTTGCTCCTCCAAATTACAAAGAGTCAATATTTGCTGCTGTAAAAGGTCTGTTGTAGCTAAAGTCTGGCAAAAGAGAACATCTGCTGATGAAGAAAGTCTGAAGAAGCAAAGGTCTGCTATGGGTCAACAGATGTTAAAGAACAACATATGATATTCGAAATATGCTGCTCAACAGAGGTTTTCATAGTAACAATGGTTAGGCTAATAGCAGATGTTGGGAGTTTGTTAGGCTATTAGTTGTTGCTCACTAGGTGAACATTGTAATTGCAATCTTTGTATAAGCATGCCGCTGACATCATTCTTCTCATTCTTATGAAACAACTGTTTATCCTAACGACTGTTGATTTACCACTGCTGAAAACAACTGTTTTTGAAACTTCTGCTTTGCTAAAAATTCATCCACTGCTGAAAGGTATCGTCTGTTGTTATAACTTCTGTTTATCCTAATGACTGTTGATTTACCATTGTTTCTAACCTCTGTTGTTGCCCAACAGAGGTTTCCAAACAATTGTCATCCATTATAACAATGCTTAGGTTAAAAGCATGATGATGAAAGCATTTTTCTCATTCTTATGAGAAAAAAGTTTATTATTCTGCTGCATATTTCCATTTCTGTTTTATCTTCTTCCATTGTAATCATCTTAACTGGCACAACAATCAAAACCAGATGCTAACAATTAGTATCAGAGTTTAGTTAATCAAATTTGATCCCAGCAAATCCTACTGAACTGGTTAATCAAAAGCATTAAAATGTTTTCAGAAAGTCAAATGTCCATTCTTAAAAAATAGCTATTTTTGAAAAATCTTTAAAATTCTGTTGAAAGCATATGTTTTTGAAACTTATGATTGGCTAAAAATTCATCCACTGCTGAAAGGTATCGTCTGTTCTCATAACTTCTGTTTATACTAACGACTGTTTATTTACACTATTCCCAACCTCTGTTGTTGGCCAACAGAGGTTTCCAAACAACTGTCATCCATTATCACAAGAGAGGTTCTGATATTGACAGATGTTAGCCATCAGATATTTGTAACTACTGCCACGTCAGCATTCACTTTTTCACTCTATATAAACCCTGTTTCATCCCCCAATCGAGCTTCTACCACTACCGTCTCGAATTCAAAATTCTCAAAAGCAGTTTCCAACATATTAAAAACCCTCCAACATAAAACCCTGTTTCATCCGCAAATCACCTTCTTCTCTGATCATGGCTCTAAACATCAAAAACCCTCACAACTACCTCCCCATCTTCGAGAAAACCAACAAAAATACCAGCTTTCATTCAATAATTGACTTTTTAACATCATCAAAATACAAATCAATCCTTACTGCTGATGCTCCGGTTCATACGGAAACACTCCAACAATTTTGGTTTAATGCTGAAATAGAGTCTGAAGATAATAAGCCGGTTGCCATCACATTTAAAGTCGGAAAAAGTCTGGTTCGAATTTCCCCATCTACAATTTCCACTACATTTGCATCGGACGACTTGGGAGGTAAGAGCAACTTTGAAAAACGTGAACTTCATACAGAGTTCATTGAAAGAGGGTACGATGCACAATTAAAGGAAGTTACTATGTACAAACCAAACTTCCCTCCGCCAATGAAATTTTTGTTCCATACTCTTTTAACTTGTCTCTCAGCCAAGACCACCACATTTAATGAGATACTTTTAAACATTCAGTATTTGTGATATGCTATTTTAACAAAATCTAATTACAATTTATCACAAGCACTGTTTTCTGATTTGTTGACTAATGTGAAAAATATGAAAAAAAGGTGCTCGTAATAATGCTTTTCTGTTGTATTCAAGACTTCTAAGATACTACCTACGAAAATAAGTGTCACAAACAGATTTTGAACAAGGTGCAGCTTTTCAAATAAATAGTCTTACAAGTAAAACTTTTACCAGACTTATGGATAAAGAGTCAAAAGTTTCAAAAACAGAAACAAAGGGGGATGGGCCTGTTTTAGATGCGTCCACATCTGTTGCTCAAACCTCTGTTGTTGAGCCAACTACTCCTGGTGATCATGACACCACAACCGGTGTTGTGAAACTCACACCAGCAAAACGCAAAAAGAAACCTGCCACATCCAAAAATCCCACCAAAACCAAACAAAATAAAAAGGGTCCTCTAGAAGATGAGATCCCAGAGGTTAACCCAGTGACAACACAAATGTCACTTGAAACCAGTGATGCAAAAATCGCGACTAGTCAGCGATTAATCGTCGACAAGTCGCTAGTCGGCCTCCTACTGAGTAAATTTTCACTAATCAGTCAAAAAATCGCTAGTCGGTCAAAGCCGGTGCTAATAGGTGCTAGTCGGACCAAGCCGGCCTAGTCGGCCCAAGTCGGCCCAATTAAAATGTTTACAAAACTGGCCCAAAATGAAAAATTTAGCCCATTTTCCTTAGCCTTATACCCTAAAATCATAGTTATTAGCGACAAAACTGAATTCGCTGCCCTAAAATCTTTACAAAACTGGCTTCAATTGATCAGCAACATCAGGCGACAGCGGCGACTTCCTTCTCCGGCGGCCCTGCTTCCTTCTACGGCGGCCTTCTTCTTCAGTTCTTCCATGCTCCAACAGGTAATTTATGTAATTGTTAATTGATTGTTACTCTAGAGTTATCAGCTGCACTGATTAGTTAGACATTAGTGAATAATATGCTGTAATTGTTGTTTAATTAGTGTTTGATTGGACTCTATTAAATGAATCTAACAGTTTGTTACAAATAAATTTCAGTTGGCCGATTATAGGTTGATGTTAATTTTAACTTTCAGTTGGCCGATTTAGTTTATGTTGCCCTACAGTTATCAGTTGTATTCTTTTGTAGTTTTGTTACACATTTAATGAATGATATACTATAATTTTTTTTAGTTGTTAATTTTGGCTCACAGTCACAGTACTTGACGTTTACATTTGAACTATATTTTAATGTTTGAATTTAAGTACTTAGACTTGTTATGTTATGACTTATATGTAAGTTTAGTTTGAATTTTGAACTACTTTTACCTTTTTAAATATTATATTGATATGGATGTGTGAGTGTATATATATACATATTTATAAAAATAATAAAATATACATATAAAATTTCCGATCCGATTAATCCCGAATAGTCGCTAGTCCCCACTTCACCGGCCGACTAGCGACTAGCAAGTTCTCCAACATTGCTTGAAACCACTGCTGCTATTTCCTCACAGCTGTTGGAAAGATCTCAACCCATCCAAACTCCTCATGTATCCTCACAAAAGGATCATGTTGTAAGCACATGCACACCACAACATGAAGTAGACCTTTCATATGAAAGTATGTTTAAAAGCCCCTCTCCCAGGGCAATGTCGCTTTCTACACCACAACCCTATTCTCAAGTTCCATCAACAATATTACCTCTGTTTGAAGCAATTGAAATTCAGAATCAAAACAATCCCTCTCATCCATACATTACTGAGAGTATAATCTAACAAATGACTATGTCTGAACCAATTCAATCTGCTATCCTACAAACAGTTGAGGAGGTTATGCCCGTTGAGTTTTACGAAACTCTTGGTGGTAGTTCAAGTGGAGCAGCCACTACAACTGTTGAACCCATTGGTTATCAGTTGGACAGTGGTTACATTATTAAGACTCCCTTGAAGGCAACCACTGTTGAGGTTACAACTATACTCTCTGCTTCAGTGGGAAGTCCCCAGAACCAAGAAAAATGGGCATTTGTTTCTGATGATATGGAGTCTTCTCCTATTATCAAAATAAATACAACCACTACAGGTGGGAATTCATATGATCCTATTAAAGTAGGTGATGAATTAAGATATAAGGATTTGATGGTTAGAATGTCTACCATTGAAACATCTGTTGCTGAAATGAAAGAAATGATGAAGCAGATGATGGAGCTTTCTAAAAGTCAACCTAGCACTCAACAAATTGCTAATGAGCTTTGGAATTCTGTGCAACCCATCCTTCAAGCTTAGAGGAATTTGGCTGAAAGGAAACACAATTCCCATTTGGAATTTATCATAAATATGGTTGATGCTAGGTATAAAGATACACAAGCAGACGTTAGGAACATTAAGGAACATCTGTTCAAACTTACTAGCTCTACCCTTACATCAATATTTAAGAAAGATGATGATGATGATGCCAAAAAGGGGGAGAAAGATTCACTGAGAAAAGTTGCCACCTGATTCAAAAGCTAAACCAAAACCAAAGGTGCAACAACAGCTAGAGTGAGCTGAACAAAAATCTTCTGCAAAAGCTTCAGAAGCTGGAAAGGAAAAAGGGGTTGATGAGATCCTAAACAAGAAAGGTGAAGAGATAGCTTTGGAAAAACAGAAGAAGCAAGATACAAAGGAAAGCACTTCTACTACAGAAATTGTATCCTCTGCTAAACCTAAACCCAAACCTTCTCCAGAAAAACCACCACAAAAGAAGGAGAAAATAACTTCAACACCGTCATCATCAATTCACCCAATAGATGCTGATATAACAAAAGTATCAGCAGATGTTAGCCAAATAACTGCTGAGACACCAGTTGTTTCAGCAGAAGTTTGTCAAACATCTGCCATGATCATTTTCACTACACCAACAACAATCCAACCACCTCCAACATCACAAAGATTTCCCACAGATTCACCTTCACCACCAAAATGTGCTCCTTCACCAGAAAAACCTAAACCCAAACCTTCTCCAGAAAAATCACCACAAAAGAAGGAGAAAATAGCTTCAACACCATCATCACTAATTCACCCAATAGATGTTGATACAACAAAAGTATCAACAGATGTTAGCCAAACAGCTGTTGAGACACCAATTGTTTCAGCAGAAGTTTGTCAAACATCTGCCATGATCATTTTCACTACACCAACAACAATCCAACCACCTCCAACATCACAAAGATTTCCCATACATTCACCTTCACCACCAAAATGTTCTCCTTCACCAGAAATCATGTCCACACGTAAGAGAAAAACTCATGTTGTGTTAGAAGATGATGAGGAGATTAAATCACCAATCCCCGTATCATCTGCCCCCATTCAAAACAGTCCATCCTCATCATTTCCACCCAGAAAACCCACTTCATCCCTTCCAATTGCTACACTACCATCAGTCATTACCCTGGTGTCACGGCCCCCGACCCGGTTTAACCCGTTTCAGGAGCCGCGGGACAGAAAATCCCGTGGTATTTATTTAACAGCGGACGTTTCTTCAGGATCTTTTAAAAACTGAAATATTTCCCGATTATTTTATTTTACAACTCGGGATAAAACCTGGTAATTTACAATCTTGAGATTTCACGAAGAAATCTTTTATTTTATAAAACATGCTTCCTTATTTTTATACTGAGCCACTTCCTTAAGCTTGTAGTGCTTCACGGCACTTTTCCTGTATCACAACAGATCACCTGAAACATGTTTGAAAAAGGTTTTGTCAGCGGGAAATACTGAGTGAATCATTCTTTTTAATAAAACGACTCTTTTGTTATAATTTACAGTATTAAGAGCGATTACAATGTTCCTGATATCAAACCAACTACCCACGGTATTTGTCACTCGACCGGATCTGTGACTATGGTCATATCCCCCATTGGCTGCCCCGATGGTGACGATTATCAAGTAATGTATACAAAACCCCACATACCGGCTGTAATTTGGTGATTACAAAGACTTAATCCCTGTAATTATAACTTTGAAAATAAACATGTTTTTGTAAACAAATTTGATAAAAAGAGAATGACTCACATTGCAGATTTTAATTTTGAACATAGCTTAGCCTTGATAACCTAGTTTAAATAATAATGCACACAAACTAGGTTAGTAACTTAATACAGCATTTACGATAACTCACGAGATTAAACCCTCACATTGAATGACAAAGTGCGATACTTAAACATCCATTGAATTAACAACGAATGACAAAGCATAAACCCTAATGTGGGCAGCACTTAAACATCCATTGGATAGTTTAATCGATTGGACATTGAATCGTATCAGCGATCGAGTTATTACCCTGAATTGCGGCAGCACTTCGTGAATCGTGTGTGTTTTTTTAATAATTCTACGACAACTCAGTGTATGAAGCGAGTTTTAACGTCGAAATATGCAAACAATTCAAGTCCCAAGCCCCTGTATTTATACCCCAAATTGACACCCCCCGCGTGTCTCGGAGGTTTCCTCCGTCCCTGTCGCGGGGCATACCCCCTAGCCTAGGGTAGCCTCGTGTCTCAGGTAGCCTAGGTGAGTCAACGTTGCATGCAAATTCAGTTTCAACAACGTTTTATTTAGATAATCATAACTAGGGTTTTACCCCCCCCCCCCTGAGTTTTAGGGGCCCTAATCCTGATTCTGATTGTTCTGAAAATTTTAGAGTTTGTTTAGAATTACTTGGGTTTCTCAATTAAGGTTTCCTATTTGGACAATTAAAATAATAATTAGGACTTTTTAATGAGAGTTGTTATATTCTCCCCACCTTAATAAAAATCTCGTCCTCGAGATTTACTGGAATAAATGAGGATACTTTCGCTTCATTTCTGATTCCAGCTCCCAAGTATATTCAGCTCCTCTCTTTGAATCCCATCTGACTTTGACTAAAACTATTCGTTTGTGTTTAAGAAACTTGATCTTTCGATCCTCAATTTGAAGAGGTTTCTCAACAAATTTCAGCTTTTCGTTTACTTCTATATCTCGAAGAGGTACTACCAGTGATTCGTCTGATAAGCATTTCTTGAGATTGGATACATGAAATACATCATGTACTCCAGCTAATTCTTCTGGTAGTTGTAAACGATAAGCAACTGGTCCTATACGTTGGATCACTGAAAATGGTCCTACGTACCTTGGACTTAGCTTTCCTTTCTTTCCGAATCTAACTACTCCTTTCCAAGGAGAAACTTTTAATAGTACTTTGTCTCCCACTTGGAATTCAAGTGGCTTGAGCCGATTATCTGCATAACTCTTCTGACGATCGTGAGCCGTCTTCAGTCTTTCCTTGATTTGAGTAATCTTATCAGTCGTCTCTTGCACTATTTCAGGACCTGACAATTGACTTTCTCCTATTTCTGCCCAACAAACTGGAGTTCTGCACTTTCTTCCGTACAGTGCTTCAAATGGGCCAGTTTCAATACTTGAATGATAACTATTGTTATAGGAGAATTCAATTAATGGTAAGCGATCGTCCCAATTTCCACCAAAATCTATTACACATGCTCTGAGCATGTCTTCTAGAGTTTGGATCGTCCTTTCACTTTGTCCGTCTGTTTGTGGATGATATGCAGTACTCAGATTTAGTCGAGTTCCCATAGCTTGCTGGAAGCTTTTCCAGAAATGCGAAGTAAAACGACTATCCCTATCCAAAACAATGGAGAGTGGAACTCCATGTAAGGATACGACTTCATCTACATACAATTTTGCCAACCTTTCCATACTAAAGGTTTCTTTCATTGGTAGAAAGTGAGCAGATTTGGTTAACCGATCTACAATTACCCAAATCGCATAATTACCTTTTCTTGTTTTGGGTAACTTAGTAACAAAATCCATTGTTATGAGTTCCCATTTCCATATAGGCATTTCTAATTGTTGTAGTAACCCTGAAGGTTTCTGATGTTCTGCCTTAACTTGTGAACAAGTAAGACATTTAGAAACATATCGCGCTATATCCTTTTTCATTTCTATCCACCAGAAGTTCTTTCTTAAATCTTGGTACATCTTATTGTTTCCTGGGTGCATAGTATACCTAGATTTATGGGCTTCTTCTAAAATCTTAGGTCTTAAGTCTCCCTGCTTAGGTACCTAAATTCTACTTTTGTGGAATCTCCAAATTCCGTCTGCTCCTTGTTCTAATTCCTTTATTCGTCCTTTCATTCCTTCAGCATCATCCTTGATTGCTGTAACTTGAACATTCTTCAATTGTTCCATTAAATCTATTTGTAGATTTAATCTGAGAGCACGAACCCGTCGTTGTTTCTCATAATACTTACGACTTAAGGCATCTGCAACTACATTTGCCTTTCCTTCGTAATACTGAATATCACAGTCGTAGTCACTTAGGATTTCCATCCATCTCCTTTGCCTCATGTTTAACTCTTTTTGTCCAAATATATATCTTAAACTTTTATGATCTGTATAGATAGTAAACTTACTTCCGTACAGATAATGTCTCCAGATTTTCAGGGCAAAAATTACGGCTCCTAATTCTAAATCATGAGTCGTATAGTTTTCTTCGTGCTTTTTCAATTGTCTTAAGGCATACGCAATTACTTTCTTGCGTTGTATTAGCACACATCCAAATCCTAGTTTTGAAGCATCACAATATACTTCAAAATCTTCAGTTCCTTCTGGTAAGGCTAAAATTGGAGCATTGGTTAATTTCTGTTTTAAGATCTTAAAGGCCTCTTCTTGTTTAGATCCCCATTCAAACTTAACTGCTTTATAGGTTAGCTTAGTTAATGGTACAGCTATTTTGGAAAAATCCTTAATAAACCGTCTATAATACCCAGCCAAACCTATAAAACTTCTAATTTCCATTGCGGTTTGCGGAACCTTCCAATTGATAATTGCCTCTATCTTAGTAGGATCTACATGAATACCTGCATGATTCACCATGTGTCTTAAAAATTGCACTTCTTGTAGCCAAAATTCACACTTCGAGAATTTGGCGTACAACTTTTCTTTTCTTAACAAAGTTAAGAGTATATGCAAGTGCTGACAATGTTCGTCTTGACTTTTGGAATAAATAAGTATATCGTCTATGAAGACAATTACAAATTTATCCAAATACGGTTTACAGATCCTATTCATCATGTCCATGAATGCTGCAGGTGCATTTGTTAACCCAAAGGGCATGACTGTAAACTCGTAATGACCATACCTAGTTCTGAAAGCAGTTTTAGGTATGTCTTCTTCTTGTACCTTTAATTGATGATATCCAGAGCGTAAATCTATCTTGGAAAAATATCTTGCTCCTTGAAGTTGATCAAAAAGATCATCAATCCTAGGTAATGGGTATCGATTCTTAATAGTAACCTTATTTAATTCTCTATAATCGATACACATTCTCATTGAACCGTCCTTCTTCTTTACAAACAACACTGGTGCTCCCCAAGGGGATGAGCTAGGTTGTATGAATCCTTTACTTAGTAACTCATCTAATTGCCTTTTCAATTCTAACATTTCTGTGGGTGCTAACCGATAAGGTGCCTTGGCTATCGGTATAGTTCCTGGAATTAGATGAATCCTAAATTCTACCTCCCTATCTGGTGGTAATCCTGGTAACTCTTCTGGGAATACATCTGGGTATTCTGAGACTACAGGGATCTCCTTAAGTTCTTTGCCCTTAGTACTAATGATTACTGAAATCATATATACTATTCCTTGCTTTCGTTCATAACTAGCAACTTTCATTACTGATATGAACTTCATGGGTTTACGTGGCTTATCTCCTGTAATTGTAATTATTTCCCCAGTAGGTGCCTGAATTTCTATAGAGTTTTTATCACAAAGGATTCGAGCATTGTTGGCTACTAACCAATCCATTCCTAACACAACATCAAATTCAGCTAATTTCATAGGTAATAGGTTTGCATAAAACTTATGACCTGAGAGTTCTATATTTTCTTTTTGCAAAACTTTATCTATGCTAACAGAATTTCCATCTGCCGTTTCGACTGTAAAAATCTGCCTAAGATTGGTTAAGGGTAAATTAAGAGCTTGGCAGAATGAAGTATTGATAAAACTTTGGTTTGCACCAGAGTCAAATAATACTTTGGCGTAAATGTTGTGAACTAAGAACGTACCAGCTATCACATCTGGAATGAGTTCTGCTTCTTGAGTAGTTAGCTGAAATGCTCTGGCATTCTTCTTAATAGTTCCGTCGGTCGCCTTGGTTTTGTTGTCTGCTGGTTTGCCCAATTTAGGACATTCTGTTTTGAAATGTCCATTTTCTCCACAGTTATAGCAGACTATTGTTTTCTTTCTGCAGTTTTCTTCACGATGTCCTACAGTTTTGCAAAAATTGCAGGTTATATCACATCTTCCATAATGTTTCTTCTTGCATTTCCTGCAGAATGACGGAGTTGAGAATTGCCCAGTTCCTCTTCTCTTGAAATTACTACTATTACCCGCACAAAATCCTTGGGTAATTTTCTGAGCCAATTCTTTCTTCTTGTTTTCATCTTGTGTACGTACCATTTCGTCAGTTAGGGTGTTAGCTAATTCCACAGCATCGTCAATAGTGCGAGGTCTCGCAGCTTTAACGATATTGCGGATTTCATTAATCAGTCCCCAAATGTAGCGAGAAATGAGTACCGGTTCTGGCGAAGCCAGCGTTGGTACCACTCTAGTATATTCAAAGAATGTCGAAGTATAACCGCGACAATCTACACCCATCATCCGATGATTTAGGAACTTATTTGTCATTTGTTCCTTTTCATACTCCGGACAGAATTTTATTTCTACAAGACTCTTAAATTCTTCCCAATTCATGGCATAAGCTATTATTCTTCCTTTTGATTGTAACACAGTGTTCCACCATTCGAGTGCTCCTTCCTTGAAAAGATTTGACGCGTACATGACCTGATCATCTTTGGCACATTTACTTATTGCAATTACTGCTTCGGTTTTCTCTAACCAACGCAGTGATGCAGTTGCTCCTTCATTGCCTGCAAATTCAGTGGGTTTACAAGCAAGGAATTCTTTGAAAGTGCAACCAGGCGTTGCGGCTTTCATTTTCTTAGGAAATGGAGCTTGATGTGGTTCCTCATTATGATTAACATGATCATCACCTCCGTTTACACTTTTACTGAAGTTATTTTCAGAAATACGTTTACTAGGAACGATTTGTTGCGGTTCGATTGGATTCTTTACAGCAGCAACGATTGCTGGAATAGCATTGGCTATCCCTTGAGCAACAATATTTTCGATATCTTGCCTAGTCATATATTGATCCCCTGGATGTTGCTCAGACTGATTAGCCTCATTTACTGGTTCATTACCAATGTTTGCCATCTGATAATTAATATATATAATTTTATTAGTATCTGATAAATAACAATTATACACAAAAACAATCAGACAATTTTCACAATACACGTATAGTCAAAACTATCGATTTCTCGATTTCATTTTATATCTTTTATAGTATGCATCACTACACACCAATATCTTACAGAGTTTTATTCGTAGTTATTTTACAGACTGATTTTACTATTACTTTTACTATTACACAACCACAGTTTCACCATCCTACTATCTCTCGTCACTTGTCGTCCTAAAAACGAAGCTCCCTTTCATCATACTTCCAGGCAATTTGTCCTCCTATCTCCCGGATTCTATTTCCCGTATCCATTAACTCTTCGCCAAAATGGCGAAGTTCTGCTAAATTCTCGTTACTCATGGGTGGATTTGGTAATGGTTCCGGGTCAAAGTGAGGAAGAAAGGAATTAGGACTGTTGAGCAGGTTTTGGAATTGCCAGTCATTCGTCCACCATTCGTCCATTCCTAAAGGTTGGGTATGGACTATAGGTTCTGGGATTGCAGGTTCCAAATTTATTGGTAGTTGTGTTTCAAGAGTAGGGTATAAATTATTATTAATTGGCCTGACGACATCACAGCTCGCCAATGCCCGATCTAATTCCTCTTGAAAAGGTAACTCCTCAACCTGTCTAGAACTTTCCCCAACTTCCCTCTAGGTTTGCCTAGAACCTTCTCCATATTCCATTCCCGGTGGCCTAAAATCTCTTCCCAATTCCATTTCTATTTGTTTAGAGTATTCCTCAAACTGTACTTCCATTTTCCTAGATTCTTCCCCGGCTTCAATTTCCTTCCCTTTATCTAAAGGGTTTATTATTTTAGGGATCTTCCTAGTTGTAGGCTTCCTTCTACGCACACGTCTCCATCCCACAAATCTCCTCCTTTTCTTGGGTTTAGGTTTCTCCGGAGGTGGTGAAGCATTAAATTCAATAGGTTCTTCTATGTCTGGTATATACCTATTGAAATCCCTGGAAACCTCTATTTTTACCGGATAGAGATTTAAGTTTTGAAGGGCGTCAGACAAGTCACTCATGCTGTTTAGCAAAATACACATAATTAGAAATTTTATAACAAGATTTTATAGATAACCTTTAAATATTATTTCATACTGGTTAACTACAAAACAACTAAAAATTAACACACACAAAGGTTTATTGGAAATTATTTATTTACTGGGTAAAGTTTCTAGACTGTAGGTGATCTGGATACTAAAACTTGAGTCAGATTATTTTAAAGATTTGTATTAACTGCTACAGTAGCTAGCATATATAGATCCGCCCATTTTTCGTCTAACTTGTCTTCCCAAGGTGATTTACTGGTTAACTCCTGGGTTTCCTGTTTAATCTTCTTTTCTCGGATTTTCCTTATTTCCTCCTGACTTTTCCTAATAATCAAACTTCTTTTATTAGGAGAAAGTGGTTTCTCATAATGTGCCTTTCTCACAAATATTCCTTCTTCAGGAATTACAAAGTGATTTGAGGATTTGGGTTGGGATGAACTTCCCTTCTCGTTGGATGACCTATCTAATTTAAGATAGATGTTTGACAGCTTTTGTTTACCCATACTGTAACTACCAAATAGTCAGTTAATAACACACATAATCACATAATAACAATTAGTGAAATTAAGTATTTCTAAATACTTAATTGGCTTAAATCAGTGGCTCTGATACCACCTTTTTCTGTCACGGCCCCCGACCCGGTTTAACCCGTTTTAGGAGCCGCGGGACAGAAAATCCCGTGGTATTTATTTAACAGCGGAAGTTTCTTCAGGATCTTTTAAAAACTGAAATATTTCCCGATTATTTTATTTCACAACTCGGGATAAAACCCGGTAATTTACAATCTTGAGATTTCACAAAGAAATCTTTTATTTTATAAAACATGTTTCCTTATTTTTATACTGAGCCACTTCCTTAAGCTTGTAGTGCTTCACGGCACTTTTCCTGTATCACAACAGATCACCTGAAACATGTTTGAAAAAGGTTTTGTCAGCGGGAAATACTGAGTGAATCATTCTTTTTAATAAAACGACTCTTTTGTTATAATTTACAGTATTAAGAGCGATTACAATGTTCCTGATATCAAACCAACTACCCACGGTATTTGTCACTCGACCGGATCTGTGACTATGGTCATATCCCCCATTGGCTGCCCCAATGGTGACGATTATCAAGTAATGTATTCAAAACCCCACATACCGGCTGTAATTTGGTGATTACAAAGACTTAATCCCTGTAATTATAACTTTGAAAATAAACATGTTTTTGTAAACAAATTTGATAAAAAGAGAATGACTCACATTGCAGATTTTAATTTTGAATAGAGCTTAGCCTACTGATTAGCCTTGATAACCTAGTTTAAATAATAATGCACACAAACTAGGTTAGTAACTTAATACAGCATTTACGATAACTCACGAGATTAAACCCTCACATTGAATGACAAAGTGCGATACTTAAACATCCATTGAATTAACAACGAATGACAAAGCATAAACCCTAATGTGGGCAGCACTTAAACATCCATTGGATAGTTTAATCGATCGGACATTGAATCGTATCAGCGATCGAGTTATTACCCTAAATTGCGGCAGCACTTCGTGAATCGTGTGTGTTTTTGTAATAATTCTACGACAACTCAGTGTATGAAGCGAGTTTTAACGTCGAAATATGCAAACAATTCAAGTCCCAAGCCCCTGTATTTATACCCCAAATTGACACCCCCCGCGTGTCGCGGAGGTTTCCTCCGTCCCTGTCGCGTGTCGCGGGGCATACCCCCTAGCCTAGGGTAGCCTCGTGTCTCAGGTAGCCTAGGTGAGTCAACGTTGCATGCAAATTCAGTTTCAACAACGTTTTATTTAGATAATCATAACTAGGGTTTTACCCCCCTGAGTTTTAGGGGCCCTAATCCTGATTCCGATTGTTCTGAAAATTTTAGAGTTTGTTCAGAATTACTTGGGTTTCTCAATTAAGGTTTCCTATTTGGACAATTAAAATAATAATTAGGACTTTTTAATGAGAGTTGTTACACCTGGAAGCTCAATATCCTCTGGAGTTAGTCATTATTAAAGGTGAAATTGAATCATTCTTCACAATAGAGGATCTATCTAAAAGATCCTTCCCACCTCTTTATGGCTATAAGAAGCCTTAAAACTTAGACGAGTATCTGAAATTAAAAGTAACACAGGCTGAGGTTACAGCAAGAGAGAATAACATAGGGATGGATGACAGGGAATACCAGAGGTTCTTATCATTTCAGCTTAGCAAAGTCAGAAAACTTGAAGACTTTGCTAAGGACCTGAGTAATTCCATGTCTGAGAGGCCAATAAATCCTGAGCTTCAGATGCAACTGAGGGATGATTATGTTGAACACATTATGAAGTACAAATCACATAATGTGATCAATTCAAAGACTGTTCATCAGATGCTTTTAGAGAAGAAATCAATAGAATCACAAAAATGCACAATGATCCTCTGGTAAAACCAACTCCACCTAACTGGAAGAAAGTCAAAGCAGTGGATTCAGATGAGTCATTGAAGTTTAAAAGAATGAGAGCTTAGCTTGTGGCTGCTGGTTATGGTTCAGCTAGATCCATTGCCAGATGGTCTAAACTTAAGATAGTTGAGACCTACAAAAGGCTGGAAGAACTTAGAGCTGAAGATCCAAATGTTCCTCAAAAGCCAGTTTATCCTACAATTGTTGCTCTGTCTCAAAAGACCCATACTCCCAAAAAGCTTCTCTCATCATCTGCTTTATCTGAACCCATTGCAAATTTAGTTAGCATACCACAATCACCAAACTCATCTTCAGTAAGTCTTTTCCCAAAAAAACCAGATGATCCAAAATCTTGTACTTCTATCACCTACACACTTTCTCATCGATTTCACCCACAAATCTCAACTTTTAACCATGAAATCCATCCGATTTGGGTTGTTCTAGGGTGATGTCATCATAGGTTCTCATGAACTTCAAAGTGTGACCTCATTCCACCAAGAACAACTCAGATTTAAGAGATTTCAACATGTTAAACACTGATTTAGTCATAATCTAAACATTTTCCAACTGATTTCCACTTTTCCTCAATATTCTTAACTTTCTACTCAAAACCAATAGAATCTGAACTCATTCAGGCCTCCTACTCATTCTCTAGTGAAGTGCCGGTCTGGGAACGGGTTTCTATCAAAGAGACAACGAACTTAACGGGTTGAACATGAACCACCACAAGAATAGTTAACTGATCGGACGGGGTGATTCCCACCCGATCGGATTGTTAGGGGAGGATTTTCCAATCCTAAGGATCACGGATCCTCAAATGCTGCCAGGATCATGGATCCTCAATTCTGTTTGAATTAAGGATCCTCAGTAGGTATTGCAGGATCAGGATTCAGGATCCTTATTGTTATCCTTATACTAACAATTGTCTACCTTGTACGTAAGCTTGTTTTGCAGGAGCAAAGGCATGGACCAAGTCTCACCGAAATTCCTGGGGCATATTCCCTCAATATTCCGCACGTGCTTGGCTCTTGTGGACGTTATGGAGATCGTGGGGAGCTTGCACAATTTGCGGATAGTTAGTTAGTTTAGTTATTTCTAATTTAAAATGGGGATAACAAGCTTGAGTTAGAACACTTAGCTAACTTTGGCATTCACACACTCTCGTAACAGCTCTCAATCAGCTCTCAAACACTACTTGGCGATTTCATACATTTTTTGCATATTGCACACTAGTGATCCTTGTAACAAGCCTGTTATCATCCCGAGTTGTAAACTTCTTTTGTTTAATCTTAGTTGGTGATCGGTAGTTTCCATCACCCGAGGTTTTTTGTGCCGGAGATCAACTCTTGATCAAGGGCTTTTTCCTCGTATAAATCCTTGTGTCATTTGTTCATTACATTTCTGAGTTATCCTTAACATTGTTCATTGATTCAAGTATCACACCTCACAACAAAAGATTTGGTTGCATTATCCTTGCTTGATTTTTGACCAAAACAGTTTGGCGCCCACCGTGGGGCAATTGGTGCTTCATTCTTAAGAAACTCTTGTTTTTGTGATCATTTCGGTTCATTACAACCAAGCAGATGGCTTCTTCAGCAAAGAGCACTTCAAGTTCAATGCCGGCAATGAGTTCTTCACAGGGCGTTCCTCCTTTGCCTCCACCACCTTCTGGATCCCAGAAGAATGCTGAAAATGCTGCAAAGAGACAAAGCCCCATTTTTCCAAAACCACAAACTTCTTCTGTTTCTTCTAATCCTACTACTAGTGATCTTTTTACTTTGATTTTGCAGATGAGGGATCACATACAAGAGCATGACAAAACCAACGAAAGGATCCTCCGGGAGATCAGTGACATCAAGAAACAGAAGAGATCAGGGGATGATCACTCTCCTCTGATACCAAGGTCACTGGATTTCGACATTCCAGCTATAACTGCCCAACAATCTGCAGCCTTAGACATCCAGTACCAAACTGAACCATTGGGAAGGCGTTATGGAGCAACAATTATGAGTCAAGCTTTTGGATCTCACTTCCAGCCTCAAGGATCTTGTTTTCAGCCTTCGGGATCCTCTTTTTAGCATCAGGGATCCTTCGTCAGCTCAGGAGGATATTTGGGAATGCACACAGTCCAAGGATCCTCTCAGGTCCAAGGATCCTCTCAGGTTCAAGGATCCTCTAGGGTTCAAGGATCCTCCATGGTTCAAGGATCCTCTCAGGTTCAAGGATCCTCCTTTCAGGTCCAAGGATCCTCTCAGCCTCAGGGATCCTTTCAGGTTCAAGGATCTTCTCAGCCTCAGGGATCCTCTCAGGTTCAAGGATCCAACATCTTTCAGGATCAAGGATTCTTGAGAAGTATACAACCCCCAAGCACAGCTGTTCATCAAGGAGACTTCATTCCAATGCAGACCATTGCCTCTTCTGGTCCTTCAATCGTACTAGAATCCCGTCAATATGGATTCACATCTGTAATTCCTAACTTGAATCCTTTGGGAGGTAACGCTTTCAATAATTCTTATAACACTAACCATGGCTCTATGCAGGATACACGTATCAATCAAGCTATGGCTAGGGAATTACAGAAGCTGAATGATATGATATCCAGCGTTCCAGGAGTGGTTAAGCCCATTCCTGAAATTGCAGATGGGAGCCATAGGATATCTCGTTTTGCACCACCTATTTGTGATGTTGAGATACCCAAAAGGTTTCAAATACCAACTATGAAGCTGTATGATGGTTCAACGGATCCAGAAGAACATGTAGCTCAATATAGAGAAAGGATGGAGATCAACCCCATCCCAGAGAGGTTAAAAGAAGCATGTCTATGCAAGGGTTTCGGATCCACACTTACAGGATCTGCTCTTAAATGGCTGCTAAGTCTTCCCCCTTACTCTATTACTTCATTTGCTAATCTAGTTAACCTGTTTAATAGTCAGTTCTCATGTAGCAGAAAATTTGAACGTTTAACTAGTGATTTGTATAGGGTAACACAAGGTCAAAACGAGTCACTTAGAGATTACATCACTAAGTTTAGTAAAGAATCCTTAGATATCCCTAATCTGGATATAGCCACGGCTGTGGAAGCCTTTAAAATGGGTTTGCTTAGGGATTCATTATTCTATGATGATCTTGTTATGACCCCATGCAGGAATCTTGATGAAGTGAGAACCAGGGCCCTTAGATTCATCCGATTAGAGGATGATAAAAGGATCCAGGAGAGATTGGCTGGATCCTCAAAACAGGAAAAGCAAGGATCCTACTTCAAGAATAACAAGTTTAAGTCCTACAACAAGTCTGATAACCAGAATGTCCATGTAGTGGAACAAGAAGAGGATGATGAGGATTATCCTCCAATTTCTGAATACTGTTTATCTGTCGATAACAATGAACTAATTCTTGCAATGCAGAATCTAGGTGAGAAAGCAAGATGGCCAAGGAAAAGCGATAAACCAGCCACAACAAAAGACAAGTCCAAATGGTGTGCATATCATGAGGATTTCGGACATCTCACTGAAGAGTGTATTGCACTTAGAAAAGAAATTGGTTACTTGTTAAGCAAGGGGCACTTGAAGGAACTTTTGGAACGAAAGAAGTCAAGGATCCAGGATCCTGAAAGGATCCCAGAAAAGGCTCCTGCTCCTCCAGCAGATGCACAAGTTATAAACTTCATATCCGGTGGATCAGACATTTGTGGTAATTCCTTTTCAGCAGCCAAAAGACATGCCAAGGAAACCAAGATGGATAATGGAGACAGACCCATCCGAACCTCCACTGTTACCAAGGATAAAATTATAACTTTTGATGAGGATGATCGTGTTGATGTTCAGGATCCTCATCATGATGGTCTTGTTATTACTCTGTTTATTTCTAACCATTTTGTTCGCAGTATCCTGATAGATGGAGGAAGCTCAGTAAACATCATTCAGCTTGATGTCCTCAAGAAGATGAACATCCCTGAATCAGACATTGTCCCAAGATCCTCAGTTCTTGTGGGATTCAGCGGAGAGACCAAGAATACATTGGGGGACATCAAACTCCCCATTTATATTGAAGGACTCCATTCTTATAAAAAATTTTGTGTTATAGATTGCTTATCTTGTTGTAATGTTATCCTTGGCAGGCCATGGATACATGACATGAAGGCAGTCCCATCTACCTATCATCAATGTGTAAAGCTTCCTAGTCAATGGGGAGTGGTGAAAATTGAGAGTGATCAACAAGAAGCTAAGAATTGTTACACGTCATCAATGAAGCCAGCCTCAAGACCAAGGGAGCAATAGCAATTAAAGCATCCTCCAAGAGATGTCTTGGAGGCAAGAGAACAGGATGTGAAAGAAATCCTTATGGATCCTCATGATCCTGAATCCATAGTCTTCATAGGATCAGGGATCCTCAGCAACATTGAATAGAACCTAGTATCATTCCTTAAGAGGAGGAAAACTACCTTTGCCTGGAAGCATGAGAACATGACAGGTATATCTAAATATATAATTACTCATAAACTTGGCATTGACAGGTCATTCAAGCCAATTCATCAAAAAAGGAGGAAGTTTGCACCTGAAAGGAATGCCATTATCCAGGAGGAGGTAGATAAACTACTTCGGGCAGGTATGATAAGAGAGGTTAAGTATCCAAGGTGGTTAGCTAATGTGGTTGTTGTTCAAAAGAAAAATGGAAAGTGGATGGTATGTGTCGATTTTACTGATTTAAACAAGGCGTGTCCCAAGGATCCTTTCCCATTACCCCACATTGACTCCATGGTAGATGCTACCGCGGGTCATGAGTTGTTGACTTTTATGGATGCTTCATCTGGATTTCAATAAATTCAGATGGAACCATCTGATCAAGAAGATACAGCCTTTATGACCCCAACTGGTATATATTGTTATATTGCTATGCCATTTGGACTAAGGAATGCAGGTGCTACTTATCAAAGGCTAGTCAATATGATGTTCAAGGAACAAATTGGACACACTATGGAAGTCTATATAGATGACATGGTGGTTAAGTCCAAGAAAGCTGAGGATGACCTTAGAGACTTGGAGGAAGCATTCAATATCCTTGATAAATTTAATATGAAACTAAATCTTTCCAAGTGTCATTTTGGTGTGAAAGCAGGTAAATTCCTAGGCTTTATGGTGACAAAAAGAGGCATTGAAGCAAGTCCAGAGCAAATTAAGGCTATTGTGAATATCAAATCTCCTGCCAATGCCAAGGATGTGCAAAGATTGACAGGCAGGATCGCAGCCTTGAACAGGTTCATATCCAAATCCTCAGAAAAATGCAAGGAATTCTATGACATTTTGTGGAAGAACAAGAAATTTGAGTGGACTGAAAAGCATGAAAATGCTCCTAAAGCTCTTAAGGATTACCTATCCTCAGCCCCTGCCTTGATGAAACCAGAAAAATGGGATATATTATCCTTGTATTTGGCGGTATCCTCTAAAGCAGTAAGTGCGGTCCTTGTTAAGGATCACGAAGGTACACAACATCCTGTCTATTTTGTAAGTAAGAGTTTGCTTGATGCTGAATCCAGGTATTCACATTTAGAAAAACTTATCCTTGCATTAATTATGGCATCTACTAAATTAAGACATTATTTTGAAACTCATGCCATTATTGTTAAGACTAATTTTCCAATTAAGAATGTTCTCAGGAAACCTGAAATGTCAGGAAGGATGACTAAGTGGACAGTGAAGCTTAGTGCTTATGATATAAGATATGAACCAAGGACTGCCATTAAATCCCAAGCCTTAGCTGACTTTGTGGCAGATTTCAGTAGTGACTTGCAAAGGGAAGCTGAGTTAGAAGTCCAACAGCTCGAAGAAACTAAGGATCCTTGGATACTCTTCACTGATGGAGCTTCTAATGTCAAAGGAACATGACTTGGAATGCTACTAAAATCGCCACAGGGGGACATAATACCCCACTCCATAGCTTGTGAGTTTCAAACTACTAACAATGAGGCTGAGTATGAAGCCTTGATAGCTGGTTTGCAAATTGCTAAGCATATGAGGATCAGGTATCTTGAGGTACATGTAGATTCATTGTTAATTACTAATCACTTTAATGGATCCTATGCTGTTAAAGGTGAGAAGCTAATCAAATATTTAGAGATAGTCAAAGAATTGGCACTCTCTTTTGTTTCCTTTAGTTTAACACAGGTACCAAGGGAAGAGAATGCAGAGGCTGATGCATTGGCCAATCTAGGATCATCCTTGAAGATTCCAGAGGATATCAGGATCCCTATTATCCACATCCTAACCCCCGCTATTGAGGATCATGTAGCCATGGAGATAGGAGAGGATTCTGCAATCATCCCTAGTGATGATACATAATCTCATTCAGGATCATGGATCCTTCCAATCATGAGATACATACAACATGGAGAGATTCCTACAGGAGAAAACACAAGGGCTTTCAAAATTAAGGTATCTCAATTTACAATATTGAATAACATGTTATATAAATGATCTCTTGCAGGACCATATCTAAGATGCATTGAGGATCCTGAAATCCAAGAAGTCCTAAAGGATTTTCATGAAGGAGATTGTGGAAACCACACTGGGGGCAGGGCATTATTTTCAAGGATCCTGAGGACAGGATACTATTGGCCTACTATGAAGAAGGATGCTGTGGATTATGCCAGAAAGTGTGATCCTTGTTAGAGACATAGTAATATCCTTCACTAACCAGCAGAGCTCTTACATCCTATATCCTCTTCTTGGCCATTTATGAGATGGGGAATGGATATAGTTGGTAAGCTTCCTAAGGCACCTAGTGGAAAAGTATTTATGCTTACTATGACTGATTACTTCTCCAAGTGGATAGAGGCTGAAGCCTTTGTTCAAGTCAGAGAAAAGGAAGTGATATCCTTTATTAAGAGAAACATTATTACTAGATTTGGTATTCCTTCTGAAATTGTTTGTGATAATAGATCCCAATTTATTGGGAGTAGAACTGCTAACTTTTGTGACAGCTGGGGGATTAAGATGATAACATCAACACCAGTCCACCCACAAGCTAATGGTCAGGCAGAATCATCCAACAAGATCATCATCAACAATTTGAAGAAGAAGCTTAGATCCAAGAAAGGAAAGTGGGCAGAAGAACTACCTTATGTACTATGGGCTGATAGGACAACTCCCAAGAATGCCACTGGCCAAACTCCATTTTCTTTGGTATTTGGGGCAGAATCAGTGATCCCTACAGAGATGGTGGTTCCTACTGCAAGAACAAACATTCGTGATCCTGAAGGAAATGCTGAAAACTTGGTTCAAGACTTGGATACTATAGAAGAACTCAGGGATTTGGCAAGGATAAGGATGGCTAGTTATCAACAAAGGATGGCTGGAGCCTACAATAAGAATGTCAGGATCAGGAAGTTCCAAGTTGGTGATATGGTATTAAGGAAAGCATTTCAGAATACCACAAATCCTGCTGATGGAAAATTGGCACCAAAGTGGGAAGGCCCCTACCTGATTGAAGCTGAGGCTGGAAAGGGGGAATATCGATTGCTAACAATGGAAGGTGATTTGTTACCAAGAGCTTGGAATGCTGTCCATCTGAAGAAATACTACATGTGATAAGGATTTGTGATCCTTAGCAATATTCATGATCCACATCCTTGAAAGATCCTTAGAGGATGGATGATCCTCATTTTGGTAATGATCTAATCTCAAACTATTTCATTCTTTAATTATCTTATATACAAGGAAAAGGATCCTAGATCCTTTATCCTCCTTTCACTTGATTCTGAGTTTTGCAGAAGGTTCATGTATCCTTAACAAAGGATTGAGTATCCACAGAAGTATCCAGTTGTTTGGGCTTGACCCCAGTTGTTTGGGCTTAACCCCAGTTATTTGGGCTTGACACCAGTTGTTTGGGCTTGACCCCAGTTTTTTGGGCCTGTCCCCAGTATCGCCAGCAGCGCACGATGATCTTGGTACAGTTCATGGCAATGGGACCAGTACTCGCTTTAGGGGCTGACAATTTCATTGTACTGGCTGTATCCGGGATCCTACGTATAATGGTAGACATACCATACATCCGTTCCTAAGGTTTCTAACGTTTTCACGTTAGCTAAAGTTTTGGCATTTTCATGTCACAAAGTTTGGATAGTCGCCAGTGAGGGCCATACTCCAGTTTACACAAGATCCTTTGGGCTTGTCCCCCGTTATCCTTTGGGCTTGTCCCCAGTTATCCTTTGGGCTTGTCCCCAGTTATCCTTTGGGCTTGTCCCCAGAATTGTTGGGCTTGTCCCCAGTTACTAACTCTTCTCTTATATTGGCTTAGTCCCAAGTTATGTTCTGTTTCAGGTTTTTGAAGTTAAACAGCTAAGGATTCCTGATCCTTACCTTTTACTAAGGTTTGTCTTTTGGTTATCCTGATTATAAATGTTAAAGGGTTAGGATCCTAACTTGGATTCTCAGGTATGATCCTTGATCACTTTGATTTTATTCATTATTCATATAAGTGACCCTTATCCTTTGACAACAGAACTAATGATCCTTAAGTTGCATAACTTTTCTGAATTTATCGACTATAGGATATTTGATCCTTGATCATATCCTAAAACTTTTAAACATGATTTGTTAAACTTTTCTTCTTTACTTAATAAACTCAAACAAAGTAGATAACAACAGTCAAAAAATAAAGAATTCACAAGGATAACAACATGGGAAATAGCCAAAAAGTTAAAGTTTTATTTATTCACAAAAGTTAAACCCTTTTAAGGTTGTCAAAATTGCCAACCCAAGTTTCTACCAGCAATACGTGGCCCGTCCACTTGGGTTGGCAAAGGGTGTCCATTGTTAACAGGTCTTGAAAGTGCAGGAAATAAAAGATGGCAGGATAACAAGTGGTTTCATCCCCCAAACAGAGGATCCTTCCACCACCTATTATCCTACCTATTGTCTAAGGATCCATGATCCACAACCCTAGAAACTATTGTTCAAAGTACAACCCAACATTGTTTTAAAACATCACAACCAAAAAACTTTCAAATCCTAAAAAAAAGGGCTCCGGCCGCGTCTAGAAATATCCATCATCGCCCATTTCTGCAGCTTACACCTTGGCTGCATCACCACCAGCATCATCACCATCAGCTTGATCCTTTCCGCTGCCGCTTGCCTCAATCGCCAAGACCTCGGTAGCCTCCTCTTCATCGTCTAGCTCAGCCAGCTTCGCTTTCCAGCCCTCCTTGTCCCAAGTGGTCCTGTCGAAGTCAGGATCCTCAGCCTCCTGAGCCATTTGCAGCTTGATCTTATACATGGTGATGGCAGCAGAGACTTTAGCATCCTCCAGCAGGTCGTGCTTCTCATGATCAGCATTTATCTGGGCCATGACCACCTGCTGCTTTGCCAGAGCGAGATCCTTTTCAAGGCGAGAGATGGTTTGATCCTTTGCCAAGAAGATCTTCTGGAACTCCACATGCTTCTGCTCTGCCTCCTCAACATATGCATCAAACAGCATTTCGACCTCAGTGAATTTCTGCAAAAAGAAAAGGTAGGGTTCAGGATCCATTATCCTCAAACGGGCAGGATAATCAGTCAGGATCAGTGATCCTTACCTCAACAAAGTATTCTTGAAACTGGTGGCGGATAAGGGGCATGCCTTCAAGATTGTCAGCTTCAGTGGCCTTCCTCTTCTTCCCCCTTTGGAGATGACATGCTTGGGGATTATGGCACTTGGGCTAGCAGCAGTTTTCTTTTTTCCAGAACGGGGAGCCACAATGCTAAGATCACTGACACTGAAGCGGGTGGCAGACCTTGAGGATTTTCCAGCGCCTACCAATTCAAAACAACAGGATAAGTATTCTTGTTTTATTTACATTTTAACATTTAATTGCATACAAACTCGGATACTTACTTGACATTGTAACTAAGCCTGAGGATACTTCTTGAGAATCCTTGGTACTTGCTTGAAATGATCTTACTGCAGGATCAAGATTCCGGAAAGCGGTGATCCTCTCTTTGGTTGCAGGTGATGGAATAATGTGAGAAACAGAGATAGCTGCACAAAAGAAACAAAGAGGGGTTAGTGATCCTCAGCAGAAACAGGGTTATCCTATGATCCTTCTATAAGGATCCTCTATCCTACCGTGCATGGTCCATTTTAAGGGGAGATCCTTCCCATCCGAGATAGAGTCCCTCCTAAGGAAGAAAAAACGTTTCTTCCAGTTGGTGTCATTCTTGGTGGTTTTCAGGATTGGATGAGGTTCACCGGGCTTGTGTTTGAATAGAAAGCGGTGTGAACCATGGCTCACAAGGTTGTACAGTTCAGCAAATTCAGACATTCCTAACTCTATATCCTCCTGCTCAATGATCCTTTCTAGAGTATACAAAACCCTCCACATCATTAGCATGGCCTGGACATAGGATATGCCGGTAAGGGAAAAGAAAGATTGGGTAAAAGCAGGAAAAGGATAGGAGTATCCTATCAGAAATGGGGTGACTGGAAAGGCGACCCAAGTTTCAGAAACGAAATCGCTCAAGGCGGTAGGGTCAAAAGGTTTAAAAACAGTGTCCGCCGGAAAGCAATGGCGAATCCTGTCTATATCCGGATCAGTGAAGCAGCAACGTTCATTCGAAGAATCTTTGATGATCCCTTGGCTCTTCAAAGGACTGTCTTTCTGATGATCCTTAGCAGGGGATGATCGTAACTTCATTGTGATTCAGAGATTTCGAGAAAGAAGGAACAGAGCAAGAATGTGAAGAGAGAAAGGAAAGAGAAGTACCTGCTTGATCTTCGAATGAGGATTTAAAGGGTGTTACACACGAATTTAAATGCCTCCGGATCCTTATCTCTAACTTGAATTTATAATGATGATTTTGCAGGGATGTCGCTTCAATGACGTAGGATCTGCAACGGATAGTTAGATCCTAACGGCTATATATTTCCGCATCAGACGGAACTTGCTCACCATGCACCCTTCTCAAAGGAAGAAACAATCCACTAGAAAGGGCCTACTACTTAAAGAAGATGCCATCTGCATGGCACAAATCTTAACCTTCTAGACAACATAGTCCAGTATCCCTCCCACATGTGACTCGCATACGGAAGGAACACTAGACTGGGGGGACTTGAAGGGGTATGGTCCCAAATATCGCGTCAGCACGACCGCGAATGACCATTACCCTCATTAAAAACCCCCAACAGCAATTAACCCTCCAGTGTCCGCGTAGACACACGCGAACACTGCGGTCCAATCTGTCCATTGATGAGAAGACTTACCTTAAGGACGGAAACTAATGTTACGCATAGCGATGCGGCCTCGCACCGCATCCTATGAACATTTTCGTCATGACAAGGGATCTGGACAACAGTAACAATCACTCAACAGGCGATGCGGCACAACACCGCATCCCGCGTAAATCATGGATGGAACAACCAATGCGGGAACAACATCGATGACCGCAAGCAGCGATGCGGCCTGGCACCGCATCCTGCCTACAAGGCAAGTGGGTCTGACACCACAGTGCAAGTGGCACTGGGAACAGTCGCCTACTAGCCCACGTATGAACAACAGTCTGACACCACAGCAGGACGTGGCGTCACCACAGCATCCGACAGGCCTGACACGCCTGCAAATAGCTGTGCGATGTCAGACTAGCTACTCAACTACCTTCCTTCACTCCTCGGCTATAAATACTCACCCCAAACCAGGTTTGAGGTATCACTTTCCAACTCTCTCAACACTATTACTATCATACTTTGCTTCCTAAAGCAACTTACTGATTCTCACGCCGGAGAGTGGTAACAAGGAGCACCCCCCACCCCATCCTCCTTGTTACGAGTCACGGTTTGTTTCCTTGTGCAGGAAACCCACCACCAGACGATCCAGCCAACGATCCTCGGAAAGAAGGGATTAACCCTCTTGACGAGACCAGTGAGTTAACCCTACCCGGTTAACCATTGTTTCATCATTGGCGCCCACCGCTACTCTTAGCACTTTTTTCCAATCATCCTTTTCTTTCCAAAGATGTCTGATCGTCAAAACAACACTACCGGGGATAACCTAAACCCCGCAAACCAAGGGCCTGCGGTAACCATTCCCCTAGCCCCAAATGCCCAACACATTGGCACGTCTACGCAAGGGGGCGCATCCCTTACGTTCGGACACAATCTGTCACAATACGCTGCCGTCATACCTCCAGGCATGAGCCCTCATACCTGGTATGACCAACAAGCAGCCCTTCTGGCCGCAACGTACAACAGAGCTTACGCCGACGAACAAGGAGGTATCGGACCTACCCCGATACCGCGTACACCTGCCGATCGTATTTTACGATACGACGACAGGGCACCCACACATCCAGCCTCCAGAAGCAGGCAAGAGGACCGCGGCTCCTCCTATTGTGATGTCCGCACAATCAATGAGGACGATTCCTCATACGGGTCCCGCCGCAGGGACTCCGTACATAGCCGTTTAGGCTCTCAAGATGAAAGAAGGCGGCAGTCTACAATGCGCCGCAACACAAACATTCAGAGTCGTTTGGGACCACAGTCCCACCATGAAGGGTATGGCCATACTGATCCAGATGACAGTACATACCGCGGGGAGTCCCATTCCACCAACAGTAGACCGGGCGGACGCAACTATGTTCCTCCCAGTCAACCCCGCAATACATACCTCCGCGCTGCAAAGCGCAACCAGGGCAAACCTTACAGGCCGAAATCTGCGGCCGAAAACTCTAAGTTTGTCCCAGAGATCGCCAACGCCGATGTCACCACTACAAAATTCCCATTAAACATTGGGAAATACAACGGCTCGACCGACCCAGATGATCACAACAACATCTTCGTCGGTGCTGGGTGCAACGGTAGGTGGGACGAACCTACCTGGTGCCATTTTTTCCCACAGACCCTAACAGGTCTGGCCAGGGCATGGTTCGATTCTCTGCCACCAGGGTCACTGACCTCATTCGAGGACTTACAACAAAAGTTCCTCGCGCACTTTAGCCAGCAACGACGCCATGAACGTGATTCAATGGACGTCATGAACATCTGGCGCAGAGACAACGAATCGCTTGACGCATTCGTTGTCCGTTACAATAAAGAGATCCTAGAGATAGGCGACGTTGACAACCAGATGGCACGTAACCATTTCATTGTTGCAGTCAAAGACGAACAAATGGTTATGAATATTTCCGGCGGCAACGGCTTGCCTAAGAAGTGGGTAGATGTCATGGCTAAGGTCAAAACATATGCCCAAACTCAGCGGTCCCTCAGACCGCACATGGCAAAGGCACAACCCCTAGTGGAAGGCCAGTCTTCCCGCCAAGAGCCCAAGCGCGGCAATAAGCGCAACAGGGACACGTGGAATCGCGGCAGCGATCCCAAGCCATATGTCCCCCGGAACAACCAGCCCGACGCAAGGGCTACAATCAACGCCCAACGAGAAAACCGGGCGTCAAAGAAAGAGTCTCGGGACCGCAACTGGACCGAGATCAACCAGTCGCCAAGCGACGTTCTCCTCACGGATGCACAATTCCTGAGACCGGCCCAACCAATGAAGTCCAAAAAGAATCAAGATCCCGCACTCTGGTGCGAGTATCACAAGGACTCGGGCCACACCACGAACAACTGCATCAGTCTCCGACTGGAGATTGAGCGAGCCCTAAAGGAGGGGAAACTGCAACACCTTTTGACAGGCGCAAAAAAGCTACCAAGCGCATCACTCCCCACAACGAGGGCACCTCCACGGGTAAAAGGGCCATGTACGTGGCCTCTACCCACATGATCAATGGAGGAAAAGGAAGACCGCGTAAGGCGGCGAGAAGACCGGACAATGACTGGAAGGACGAGCAAGTCGTCTTTCCAAAAGTCCGAGGCGGACCGCGCGATAGGCGCGCCGTGGTTATCACTGGGCACCTAGCTCACTACTGCACCGAGCGATTGTTCATCGACCCGGGCAGTACGTCCGATATTATATACGAGCAGTGCTTCAACCAGTTCGATCAAGAAGACAAAGATCGACTGCAGCCAGCGGACTACCCGTTGGCTGGATTTTCAGGGGAAACCGTGTTCCCCCTGGGACAAATTACCTTCCCTGTGCGCCTCACCAACGGAAGGCACACAAGGACGGAGGAGGTGAACTTCATGGTTTTACCTCACACCTCAAAGTATGACGTAATTCTCGGGAGGGAGTCCCAAGGCGACTTCAACATGATAACATCCGTCCCCCACTCTGCCATCGGTTTTCCAACCGAAACGGGGATCGCGATAATATACGCCCAAAGAGAAGTCATGTCTACGGATGAACTGCGTCCGACAAAGGTAGCAAGGCCTACCCCCAACACCCAACCAGAAAAATGGGTTCTTAATGCAAGACACCCAGAACAAACAGTCACGTTGGGCCATGCCTTGACACCTACCATCAGAGCGCGCCTGAAGCAACTCCTCTTCAGAAACCAAGATATTTTCGCGTGGACACCCGCAGATATGACAGGGGTACCACGCGAAATTGCGCAACACTTCTTGAATACCATGCCAGGTATCAAGCCCGTGATCCAAGGCCAACGCCACCTTGGATCAGCAAAAAACGCGGCGATGGAAGAGCAGGTACAGGAACTGCTCTCCGCAGGCATCCTGCGGGAAGTGAAATACCAGACTTGGCTGTCCAACCCAGTCATGGTAGAAAAACCAAGCGGGGGCTGGCGCATGTGTGTCGATTACAAAGACCTCAATAAGGCCTGCCCCAAGGATTGTTACGCGCTTCCAGAGATCGACGAGAAGGTCGATAATCTCGCACCATTTCGATGGAAGTGCTTCCTCGATTGTTACAAAGGCTATCACCAAGTACAAATGGCAATCGACGATGAAGACAAAACGGCATTCCGCACTCCCATCGGGAATTACTGCTACACCAAAATGCCGTTCGGGTTGCGCAACGCGGGCGCAACCTATCAAAGGTTGATGAACGACACCTTTCGCGGTCAAATCAGCAAAAGTGTCGAAATCTATATGGACGACCTGGTCGTCATGAGCATGGAGGAAAACACCATGCTCGACGACATTGAAAGAACATTCCAAACCCTGCGAAGCGTTAACATGAAGCTCAACCCAGGGAAATGCTCGTTTGGAATGGAAGAAGGCAAATTCCTTGGATTCATCGTAACCAAAGATGGATTCAAGGTAAACCCGGAAAAAGTGCAGGCGATCGAGCGCATGCCATCGCCTTCTATGATGAAGGAAATGCAACGACTAGCCGGTAGGCTAGCCGCACTCAATAGATTCTTAGCCAACCATGCAGCTAAGTCTTACCCTTTCATCAAGACCCTGCGGAGCTGTCTAAAAAAGGAACAATTCCAATGGACCACAGAGGCCGAAAAAGCTTTCCGGGAAATGAAAGAGTGTTTGATCCAACTCCCAACTTTAACCGCACCACGAAAAGATGAGCCACTTATCTTATACCTGTCTGCCGCGGACAACGCGGTAGGCGCGGGTACTTATAGTCTTACGCAAGTCAAAGTCTTATACCTATCTTATACCTGGATGCAGTCAAAGTCTTACGCAAGTGTTTCAATTGTCAGCGACATGCTCCCAAGACCTTGCGTCCCAAGAACAACTTGATCCCCGTCACCACCGCATGGCCATTCCAAAAATGGGCAATTGATGTGGTGGGACCATTTCCAGACGCACCAGGAGCAGTGAAGTTTATCATAGTAGCTGTTGATTACTTTACAAAATGGGTAGAAGCAAAGCCACTTGCATCAACCACCGCTATGATAACAAGGAAATTCGTGTGGGAACACATCATCTGCCGTTTCGGTCTACCAATGTGCATCGTCACCGACAACGGTACCAACTTCGCTGCCGACGACTTTCAAAAATGGCTAAAAGAGCTAAACATTGAACACATATTCTCCTCAGTGGCGCATCCACAAGGGAACGGCCAAGTCGAGAGTATCAATAAAAGCTTAGTCGAAGGCATCAAAGCACGGTTGGGAACAGCCAGACGCGGCTGGGTTGATGAACTCCCAAGTATTTTATGGGCTCACAGGACAAGCCCACAAACAAGCAACGGCGAGACCCCCTTCAGCCTGGTCTACGGTACTGAAGCAGTGATCCCCGCGGAAGTAGGCCTCCCCTCACCTAGAATGTTGGCCATCAACAAGATGGACAACAATGAGGAACGCAGGGTTGACTTGGACCTCTTGGAAGAAAGGCGCGAAAACGCTGCCATCAACGAGGCCAAGTACAAAACCAAGTTGGAAAAATACTACAATGCACGCGTTCGCATTTGTACTTTCAACCCTGGAGACTACGTCCTTCGTGACAACGAAGCATCCAACGCAGAACGGCCAGGGAAACTTGCCCCCAAGTGGGAAGGACCGTACCTCATCCAAGAGGTCCTGGGCAAAGGCGCGTACAAACTACAAACATTAGAAGGCGAAAGTATCGCACGCACATGGAACGCACAGCAACTTCGACGCTGTTATATGTAAGCCATGTTTTCTGCATGTAATCTATTGGGCCGCAGGCCATTTGCAAATAAATAAATAGACGATTCAATGCAATATTGTTTATTTATTTCTATTACAAATGCGTGTTCCACTCTGAGGTATACACAAAAACAGATTAGCAAAATCTTCATTCGTGATACCCACACAGAATGGTAACCACACGCAACTATTGTAATAGGCCAAAAATGGCAATACTGTTTGTCTAACCAGAGACAAATCTTCATACTTGCATATCACCTAGATATGCAAAAGGCAATTACAGATTTAGTATTACTCACAGTAACACTAAACGCGTACAAATTCAAACATGCAAGTACTAAAAACACTTGTAAAAATTAAAACAACAATTCTTTATATTCAAAAAATTCCTGCACAAGGAATTTACATAAAGTTTTGTAACGGTTACATAAGGAAACAAAAGAGGCACGCAGGCCAATCTAATCTTCCTTTGTGCCACTGGGGCCCGCACCATCCTTGCCCTCAACAAATGGTTTTTCTTCGTCGTCTTCATCAGCGTATAAGACTCGCAAGCGGTCCACATAATCCTCCGCCTCAAGACACTTTTCAAGTTCTTCAAGGCCTGTGAGGGTTGTATCATTAAACTCCTGAACCGCAGCAGCAAGAAGCGATTCAGTATTCACGCCATGAAACCCAGACCGCTCATCAGTAAGCTCGCCACGCGCTACAGCGTTCAAATGACTAATACAGCGGTTATAGCCAGCTTTGAAACCAGCATCCCGGGCACGCTCCCTGATCTCGTTAATACCTGCTACGGTCTCGGGTGCATCAAGAATGGCGGTAACAATCTGCGAAACATGAATACAATGGTTATCAAAGGCAAACTTACAACAAAAATAACAAGGCAACGGATACTTACATGCCCGATCCCGCACATACGCATCCATTGATGATCAGCCTTGAGCAACTCAAGTGAAGCAGCGTGGCTATCTCTAGCCTCTTCAGCGTCTCTTGCCCGCACTTCAGCTTCAGCAGCACGGGCAGAGGCTTCCTCAATAGCGACCCCCCGGGTCCGCACTTCAGCCTTTTAACAAGAAATCAGAAGTTTACAAAAAAGAATCAACAAACTTGTGAGACACAATTTCAAAGTTAGGAAAAACTTATACCTGAAGATCCAGAATAGTTTTGCTTAACTTGGTGCGGTCAACATTTGCCCCTTCAAGAGCTTTTGCAGCACGAGCCTCCGCCTCCTTGGCCTCTTCCAGAGCCTTGGCAAGACGAACCTCTGCTTCCTTGGCCCCTTGGGCAGCCGCAACAGCCTCAGCTTTCTCTTTAGCCAACGCAGAAATTGCTGCCTTGGCATTTATAAGCTCCTGACGAACATGAAAGAGAGTTTCATTCTGTTTACCCCAAGATTCTTTCCAAGTCTTGCGCTCATCAGATAGCGTCTTGCGCTCATCGGAAAGGGTTTCTTTAAAATGCTTACGCTCATCAGACATCAGTTTTGCAAGAGTACGAACATGTTTAAGCTCAGCAGTTGCAGCCCACTCTTCAGTCTGCTTATGCTTCTCAAACGCAGCTCTATCCCTCTCAAGCTGCTCTCTATCCCTCTCAAGCTGCGCTGCACCCTCACGTGCAGCCTTCACCAACTCCTCGGCCTCGGCCCGTAAACGCGCATTCTCCTCCCCCTTGCGCCCCAGCACCTTGCACTTCTCCATAACGGCATTTGCCATTATGGAGCTCCCCACAAGCATGGAGGAGAGTTGGCTCATCTGGACCTCAGTCGGTAAAGAACGGGCCCGGTTTACCTCAAAAGGAGTGCCCAAACCACTCAAAACCTCCCTACAAGCGGAGGGATCAGCGGAAATGTCATCCCCTTGCATCACAGACCACGGAGGGCGATGGTAAGACATGGCCCGGTCTTCTGTATAGGAGCGATAATAATACTCCAATTCAGACTCGTCAGGCTGAATAGGAGTCTCTACAAAACCCGCACCACCAGAAGCGGAACCGGAAGCCTTCTCGGCAACAGGAGACTTTGGCTTTCCGGTGTAACCAAACTTCAAATCCATATCAACAGTATCCTCTGGGGTGATAACATTATCACTCGAATCAACTATGTCATGAATTTGAGCCGCAGGACCTTTTCCAGTGTCCACCCCCCGCACAGAGGCTTCCGGAGTAACAACCTTATGAACACCCGCACCCGCAGCAGCGTCGTGCGGCGGAGGGGGAGGAGGAGCATCAAAGTCGAAGAACCCTTCATCTTGCGGTTCTGAAATCAACACAGATACTTTAAAGTACAAGTATAAGCACAAAATACTTATTAAAGTCACGCATCACGTACCAGAAACAACCGCAGGCTTCCTTGGTACGACAAAAGCCTTGCGCCTGGTCTGAATCTTCGGCTTTTTTCTCCCACCAGCATCACCAGCTTCCTCCGCTTTCCTTTTCTTCTCATCATCAGGTTTCGAACCCGCAGTGGTTCCACCGGTGGCCGCACCAACACCTGGAACACCCAAGCCCTCTAGGGTGTCAGATACTACCACGTAATCGGTATATCTGCGGAAATGAGAACGAGAGATACCTGCTGTTTGCTTCACCAAAGGCGGAACAACAGAAACAGGTTTCTTCACACCGCGACCCCGCCCAGGTTTATCCACAGGCTTTTTCTCCGCATGTTTTTTGGGGGCACCCTTGGGCTCAAATTTACCAAGGTCCCCAAGTGTACCTGCGTATAGGATATCAGCAACAAACCTTGTAAAGCAATAAATGTTATGAATAATACCTTTGCCCTGCGGCAGGGGTGCAGTCATCACCTCGCGTGAAGCAACGCGAAAGAGAGGGACAATCGTCAAGTTAAACCCTTTACCTTCCGCAGTCGGAATAAGATCAACTTTGCCAGTAAAAGTTGGATCAAATATCTTCCACACTTCCACAATTTCTGATAATACATATCCAAATTAATAACAAACACGGGAATAAAGCAACCGCAAAAGAGTGGTAAACACTTACCACCAGTTTTCTCCCGCACCACAGGCGTGAAATTCCTCTTAGGCCGGGTCAACATCATCCGCAGCACCCACATCTCATTGTTGGTCAGCTGCCTATGCTCAATGGGTTTCAGCCTTGAGAACCACTCCGCAGTCTCCGCGGTAGGCATAGCAATATCCTCCGCAGGGATAGGCTCATTGACGTTCCGCATATTCATGTCCACAACAACTGCGGCAGCTTTAACGTAGAAGAACTTACACTTCCACTTCGTAATACCCTTCGGAGGGGTCATCAACTTGAGGCTGCCATACCTTTCTCTAAAGGAAAAGAAACCGGTGTTCACCGTCAACTGGTAAAACCCCCGGAAGTTTTCAACGGTAACCGGCAGACCAAGAGCACGAAAAGTTGATTCAAAATGTTTAATACGGATCATCCCAAAAGGACTCATCTGGGAGATATGGATCTTGTAATGTTCCAAGACCTGAGCAACAAAAACTGTTAATGGTAAACGAAGGTTACCATCAGTAAAACACTCGGCCCACATGGTAATGTGACCGGCCGGAGCACAGGCACCAGTATCACCAGTTTGGGGATAAACAGCCCCATACTCGTGAGGCATCTCAATCTTGACCATCAGTTGGTCGAATGAAGCTCTCGGCCACTTCAATGGTGGTAGGCCACCACCAGGAACACTGCCACCATCATCTTCTTCTTCTCCGGCCACCGGAGAAGATGCTTCAGGGTTTTCACCCTCCACATTATGTGGGTTAGATGGATCAGCCATCAGAAATATGTAGAACAGAAGTTTCGAGTTAAAGAAAAACTCAGAAAACTCAAAAGATTGCCGGAATAAAAGACAGATTGATCGGAGAAGACGAAGGGAATGCTCTCTCTCTCAACAGAAATTTTTCGAAAATTTTGAACAGTGAGGAGAAACCAAACGGTTCCCCCTTTATATACTCATCGCAATAAATGCGATACAGTAACCGCCTCAACACGTTCAAAATAGGCGAGTTACAAGGCGACACGTGGTCAGCGACCTTTCCGCTGACGGTTATCACGCGCGCGTGGCCGCCCACGCGCCTGACAAAGAAGACTTTTTCACTCCCTGCTACAGTGCAGTTATGACCTCGGTCAGTGTAAACGTCTTTTCAAATAAGCACATGTCAGAATCCTACCAACTTCAACAACCCACACGTGCAATCGTGACGTAAGCAACAGAAAGCGACAACCTTATCCAAACACAAGCGGCATGCGGTTTCTCTGGTTTACCGCACCATAACCCATACCGCATGTCGTTTTTTACATACCCCTCAAAAAAGGCAAAAATATATATCTTTAAATTATATAAAGGGGTATAAGTCATAAACCGCACATATCCACGAGCACACGTGGAATATGCGGAGATGACGCACACCAACCCGCACAGGTGTGTCAGATACTCAGAACCAGCACGGTTCTTTGGACTGCGAAAACCGCTTCTCAGGATGCGGTAAACCGCACTCCATGAAAGCTTCTTCAAACTTCAAAACCCACGTTTCCGGTTCACAACCACAGAGGGAACGCAAACAGCTTCTCCTTAAGGAACAAGACAAGTATGCTGAGCAACCGCACATCAGCAACCCTGTCCCCTGAACCTTCAAGAGCCACATCCAGGCTACAAGACTTCTAGAAGCGAGTTCTTTGCTGCAAACCGCAACCATTCTTACGTAGTTACTGCGAACCGCAACTATGCGAACGGTAGCTACGGAAGAGCCACAACTAAGCCACCACGCGGAAGAGCAAAGCTATTTCAAGAAAAACTGCTTTCCAACTAAGCGTGAAGGAAAGTGGCTACAAAACGAATGCGGAAGAGTTTCAACCAACTTCCCAAGTATCTAAAACAATCTCTTCCGACAACGCTACTTACAGGGAAACTACTTTCCACCAAAGCGTGAAGGAAAGTGGCTCCAGAACAGCGGTAACAAGTCTGCTATGACTAGTTACCCACCTATGGACCGCATAGAATAAACAATGGTGGGCACAACCCTGCCTATGATCATGTTTATTTGCCCATAGTCCAGATTCACATTGTTCGACCAAATACGGCCAACAATGACGCAACTACCCCACGATCCTCAAAGAAACATGGCAAACGAGGTTCGGCAACGAGGTAACCGCAAAGAATGTACGGTTACTAGAGAGCTACACCTCTGAGGACGTGCGGTTACTTGAGAGATAAACCGCAGAAGACGCGCGGTTACTAGAAAGCTTAACTGGAGAACACGAACACCCCACAAAACAGGGATCATCGTTACATGTCCAGTTGCTGAACATAGAGCTTGAGCAAAGTACTTACAACTTTGCACCAACTGACGCAGAGATTCCAACTACACTGAAGAAGACATCTTCAGTCACGATCTCAAAGGTTGGTTCGAATTCTGCTAATACCTTCAGTCACCGTCTCAAAGGTTGGTCCGAAACACCCAACAGGTGGCTGATGACATCAGCAAAAGGTAGACAGAGCCAAGTCTTTGGCTGAGAATTCCGCATCAGACGGAACTTGCTCACCATGCACCCTTCTCAAAGGAAGAAACAATCCACTAGAAAGGGCCTACTACTTAAAGAAGATGCCATCTGCATGGCACAAATCTTAACCTTCTAGACAACATAGTCCAGTATCCCTCCCACATGCGACTCGCATACGGAAGGAACACTAGACTGGGGGGACTTGAAGGGGTATGGTCCCAAATATCGCGTCAGCACGACCGCGAATGACCATTACCCTCATTAAAAACCCCCAACAGCAATTAACCCTCCAGTGTCCGCGTAGACACACGCGAACACTGCGGTCCAATCTGTCCATTGATGAGAAGACTTACCTTAAGGACGGAAACTAATGTTACGCATAGCGATGCGGCCTCGCACCGCATCCTATGAACATTTTCGTCACGACAAGGGATCTGGACAACAGTAACAGTCACTCAACAGGCGATGCGGCACAACACCGCATCCCGCGCAAATCATGGATGGAACAACCAATGCGGGAACAACATCGATGACCGCAAGCAGCGATGCGGCCTGGCACCGCATCCTGCCTACAAGGCAAGTGGGTCTGACACCACAGTGCAAGTGGCACTGGGAACAGTTGCCTACTAGCCCACGTATGAACAACAGTCTGACACCACAGCAGGACGTGGCGTCACCACAGCATCCGACAGGCCTGACACGCCTGCAAATAGCTGTGCGATGTCAGACTAGCTACTTAACTACCCTCCTTCACTCCTCGGCTATAAATACTCACCCCAAACCAGGTTTGAGGTATCACTTTCCAACTCTCTCAACACTATTACTATCATACTTTGCTTCCTAAAGCAACTTACTGATTCTCACGCCGGAGAGTGGTAACAAGGAGCACCCCCCACCCCATCCTCCTTGTTACGAGTCACGGTTTGTTTCCTTGTGCAGGAAACCCACCACCAGACGATCCAGCCAACGATCCTCGGAAAGAAGGGATTAACCCTCTTGACGAGACCAGTGAGTTAACCCTACCCGGTTAACCATTGTTTCATCAATCATGGATCCTCATTTCTGTTTGAATTAAGGATCCTCAGTAGGTGTTGCAGGATTAGGATTCAGGATCCTTATTGTTATCCTTATACTAACAATTGTCTACCTTGTACGTAAGCTTGTTTTGCAGGAGCAAAGGCATGGACCAAGTCTCACTGAAATTCCTGGGGCATATTCCCTCAATATTCCGCACGTGCTTGGCTCTTGTGGACGTTATGGAGATCGTGGGGAGCTTGCACAATTTGTGGATAGTTAGTTAGTTTAGTTATTTCTAATTTAAAATGGTGATAACACGCTTGAGTTAGAACACTTAGCTAATTTTGGCATTCACACACTCTCGTAACAGCTCTCAATCAGCTCTCGAACACTACTTGGCGATTTCATACATTTTTTGCACATTGCACACTAGTGATCCTTGTAACAAGCTTGTTATCATCCCGAGTTGTAAACTTCTTTTGTTTAATCTTAGTTGGTGATCGGTAGTTTCCATCACCCGAGGTTTTTTGTGCCGGAGATCAACTTTTGATCAAGGGCTTTTTCCTCGTATAAATCCTTGTGTCATTTGTTCATTACATTTATGAGTTATCCTTAACATTGTTCATTGATTCAAGCATCACACCTCACAATAAAAGATTTGGTTGCATTATCCTTGCTTGATTTTTGTCCAAAACACGGATGACTTGGACTTGGTGGAGGTTCCGTTGTTTAACACGTTGTCATACCGTCTCGGTCAAACTGCAAACTTCCTAAATTTAGCAAATTTTACAAGTTACCAAAACGAACAGGTTACCAAATGGATTTCCGTCCGATCAGATAGCCATCCGATCGAACGACAATCCGATCGGATGACTTGTGATCTCCAACACTTAAACATTTTGGCTAAACTCCAAAGGATTATCAGTTCCAATGAATAGTCATCCGATCGGATGACCATCCGATCTAATGACTATTCTATCAGGAGACTTGGTCATTTGAACAGTTCGGGGAAGAAAATGTTGGCTCAAAAAATCAGACAAAAGGTATAAAGTTTCAAGGGTTTACAATATTTTATAAGAATTTGTTGTTAATTAGTTTATTTTGGATGTTGGGATGATACTGGATCTAAACTTTGTTGCTTTTTGGTGAATTAGGGCTGCCGACATTTGTTTTCTATGATATTGCAGTAGTGCAGTAGTGCTCCTCCTCAATTGCAGTCTCTTCATGGCTTCCTCTGTCAGAATAGTCGTTGTCGGAGACGTGGTCAGTGTTCGTCGTGTGTGTGTGTTCAATGGATGTTAACCTATTAATGATCTGAAATTGCTTGATTTTTGAAGCATGATGATTGGGATCTACAAGAGGATTCGAAGTGTAACAACCCACACCTTCATGCTTGTTACTCTTGCTACACTCGTTACGCCTAGCACCAGAGATTCGGATCATAATGTAACTATATCGCTTACAACGCTATTTCGCATATATTCGCATACTTTCACACGCTATACCGTACATCACAATGCATACACTAATGCTAACGACGACCTTGCGAGAATAGTTAAGTCACTCCCATCGATCATCGTGATGCAACGTAATCACGCAAACGACGACATTGCGTGAGTAACTTAAGCGGTTCCCATCGATCGTCGTAAAGCGTTGCAACGCTAACGCATACTCGAATGCAATTACTTATGCTATGACCTGTTATATAATAATAATAATAATAATAATAATAATAATAATAATAATAATAATAATAATAAAAGTTGAGAGGAGAGAAGAGGCCGTGTATTGGTGCGATGGGAGGGCAATCCGATCGGATGGTCATCCGGACGGATGACCATTCGATCGAATGGTTCTTCGATCGGATGGTTCGAGCGAGTTAGATTTCGACGTTTCATTCATGCGTTGAGCGTTGCGATGCGATTAAGCGAGTGTCGATTAGGTGATGCGATGGGTTTAAATAATAGTTACACAAATAACATAACTAACATACACCAACATAAATAAACTTGCGTTTCTAGTTCGCGACGGGATTGCGTTGCGATAGAGTTGCGATTGCGTTTTCGATTAATCAACACAAACATATAATAAACATGCACAAGTAACACATAGATAGCACACACACACACACGTAAAACAATATCCAGAACATGCGATTCAAGTTGCGATGCGATTAGCGTCAAATAGATTAGCGATTAAACTGCAATTATTGCATTTACTCCACATAATACAACTAAAGTACACAAATTAAAGTAATCGATCAACAAGTCAAGGAGTACAATCAATAATTAAGCAAGGAGTGATAGATCGCATTTAGCAATCTTTTCTTCCTTTGACTTTGACTTCAAAAACGCGGGTTGTTACAGCCTCCCCTACTTTAGGGAATTTTATCCCAAAATTAGGACGCAGGCATAAAAAATAACTGTGGATACTTAGCCTTCATGTCACTTTCGAGTTCCCAGGTGAACTCTACGCCGCGTTTGCCTTCCCAGCGAACCTTCACAATGGGAATGCGTGAGCGTCTGAGCTTCTTGGTTTCTCGATCCATGATCTCGATAGGCTTTTCCACGAAGTGTAATGTTTCATCCACTTGTAGATCCTCAAGTGGTACGTGTAAATCCTGCTCAGCCAGATACTTTTTGAGGTTCGAAACATGGAAAGTCGGGTGGACATTGCTAAGCTCCTCCGGTAGTTCAAGTCTGTAGGCCACTTTTCCAATCCTTTCCAGAATTATAAAGAGTCCAACATATCGAGGCGCGAGTTTCCCTTTCTTGCCGAATCTGATCACCCCCTTCCAGGGTGAAACATTTAGGAGTACGTGATCGCCAACGTCAAATTCAAGGGGCTTGCGGTGTCTATCGGCGTAACTTTTCTGACGACTCCGAGCTTTCAACAGGTTGTCTCAAATTTGGAGGATTTTGTCAGTCGTTTCTTGCAGCAGCTCAGGACCGGTTATTTACGCATCTCCGATCTCGTGCCACACAATCGGCGATCGACATTTTCTTCCATATAGTGCCTCAAATGGTGCCATTTGAATGCTAGAATGATAACTATTATTGCACGAGAATTCGACCAAAGGTAAGTGCGCGTACTAATTACCACCGAAATCTATGACACGCGAGCTAAGCATGTCTTCAAGGGTACGGATCGTTCTTTCCGTCTGACCGTCGGTTTGGGGATGGAAAGTGGTACTTAGATTGAGAGTAGTACAGAGAGCAGATTGAAACGTTTCCCAAAGACGTGAGGTAAACCGACTATCGCGGTCAGAGATGATATCACGAGGCGTCCCGTGTCGACATATGATTTCGTCGGTGTAGATCCGAGCTAATTGTTCTACCTTAAAGTCTTCTCGTATCGGCAGAAAATGAGCAGATTTTTTTCAATTGATCAACGATAACCCAGATGCTATCGTGATCTGAAGGTGTACGCGAAAGTTTTGTTATAAAGTCCATGGCTATACTCTCCCATTTGTACATCGGGATCTCGAGTTGCACAAGTAAGCCAGAGGGTCTTTGCCGTTCGGCCTTGACTTTCGAACAAGTCAGACACTTCGAAACATAGATTGTGATATCCTTCTTCATTCCAGGCCACTAGTACTGTCACACCCCAACCGATGGCGGAATCATCAGGGCGCGGCGCTAGGCGAATCAGATTACTCAAGAGAATCCATAACAACTGAATTGCGATAGTATTTAATACGTTCATTATCCCATACTAATAAACAATACATTCACATAAGTTATCACAGATTTCTTGTCCTCTCGAACAATACAAATCCGACAACATAGATTCTAGGTGAGTTTCTAGACTTCCTAGCTTGATTTGATGTAGACTGCGACTAAACCTGCAACATACGTTAAAACAACGTCAATACAAAAGTATTGGCGAGTATACAAGTTTTGATAGTGTAGCGTAAAATAGTTAAAAAGTGCTGCGAATTACCAAATACATAACGAGATACCTCAACATATTTGCATACAAGACAGATACTACCAGCTAAGTCACTCGAGCTGCGACTGCGATTGCTATTCAACCTAACTAGACCCCTTCGGGTGCTATAGTACTATACTAGTTAAGGCGGGACCTCGCGAGTATAAGTCCTAACACATATGTAACTAGCACCACGTGTAAATATGTATAACAGTTATTCGCAAGTGAAAACAGTTTAATTGATTAATTCGTTTTGATAAGTTCGATTTAATAGAAACGTATGTTACACCCAAAATGCGATAAAAAGGGGTTCGAGTATACTCACCACGATGATGGATTGAAGGGAGCGCGTCTGAGATTAGCCTGATTACACAGCGATAGCGTAAGCGATGAACAGTGCGATAAGCGGTGAGAGGTGACCAAGTGTCGAGTGGCAACCCGATCGGATGGCAATCCGATCGGTTGGTCAGTTGATCGAATGACAATCCGATCGGATGGTCATCCGATCGGGTGACCATTCGATTGGGTTGTCATCTCATTTGGTAAGGATGTGTTTGTGTATGATGGTTTGTCCTTTGAAGTTTTCGTTGTAGCATTTTGGAAACAGAGAAGTATCTCTACCTTTCAGGTCGGTCGATCGATCGGGTGGCTGTTCGATTGGACGGTGATCTGATCAGCGAGACACTTTGGTTGATAAGTTCATAGCAGACTGGTCAATCGATCGGGCGGCAATCCGATCGGGTGACAATCCGTTGGAACTGCTGTGCGAAGAAGATTTGTAAAATTGTTTAAGTGCAATCCGATCGGATTGCGGGTCGATCGGGTGGCAGTTCGATCGGACGGCAATCCGATCGGATGGCAATTCGTCCCGCAATTGGATCGTTTCACAACGAGCTAAACAATGGAATTCAACCAAGTCCAAGTCATCGGATCGGATGGGAATCACCCAGTCCGATCAGTTAATTGTTCTCGATGGTCGTTCATGTTCAACACGCTAAATCGGTCATCTCGTTGATAGGAACCAGTTCTCGAACCGACACCTCACTAGAGAAAGAGCAGAAGGTCTGTACGAGCTCTGTTTCTACCGGTTTTTGAGTAAAAAGTTAAGAAAGTTTGAAGAAAAGCTTAGAAAACTTAGATTCGGCTTAGATCTAGGTGAGATTAGTGTTTATTCTCCATGGAATCCATCAGATTTGGAGTGTTCTTGGCGAGATGAGGTCACACTTCATTGTTCCTAAGAACTCCATGATGTCATCACCTTAGAACGGCTCAAATCTGAAGATTTACCGGTGAAAAAGTAAGATTTAATGATGAAAAAGATGAAGGAGTGCGTGTAGATGATAGAAGTACAAGATTTAGGGTGAAAACTTACAAAAATTGAGAGAAATCGCGTGAAAATGGCGAGAAGGTGTCTGGTCGAGCGAGAGTAGTCACATCAACTGTTGTTGATGTGACAAGTGGGGTATTTATAGGCAAGAGGAGGAGAAAGGCGGTGCAGTGAATCGGATCGGACGGCTGTTAGATTTCGACGTTTCGTTCATGTGTTGAGCATTGCGATGCGATTAAGCGAGTGTCGATTAAGCGATGCGATGGGTTTAAATAATAGTTAAACAAATAACATAACTAACATACGACAGCATAAATAAACTTGCATTTCTAGTTCGCGATGGGATTGCATTGCGATAGAGTTGCGATTGCGTTTTCGATTAATCACCACAAACATATAATAAACATGCACAAGTAACACATAGATAGCACACACACACGTAAAACAATATCCAGAACATGCGATTCAAGTTGCGATGCGATAGCGATGCGATTAGCGCCAAATAGATTTGCGATTAAACTACGATTATTGCATTTACTCCATATATTACAACTAAAGTACACAAATTAAAGTAATCGATCAACAAGTCAAGGAGTACAATCAATAATTAAGCAAGGAGTGACAGATCGCATTTAGCAATCTTTTCTTCCTTTGACTTTGATTTTGACTTGTACTTTGACTTCAAAAACACAGGTTGTTACAGTCACACCCCAACCGATGGCGAAATCATCGGGGCGCAGCACTAGGCGAATCAGATTGCTCAAGAGAATCCATAACAACTATTTAGTGACAATATTTAAAGCGTTCATTATCCCATAATAATAAACAATATATCAATAAACAGTCACACAGATTTTCATGTTCTCTATAACAATACAAATCCGACAACCTAGATTTATTGTGAGTTTCTAGACTTCCTAGCTTGATTTCGAGATAGCCTGTGATTATCCTGCAACATACGTTAAAGAGATGTCAATACAAAAAGTATTGGCGTGTATACAGGTTTGACATGGTAAATAAAGTAGATAAAAGTGCTGCGAATTTCCACATACATAAACGAGACACACAAAATATATACTACAAAACAAATACTACCAGCTAAGTCACTCGATGCTAGCTAAGGTGGGACGTCACGAGTAAAAGTCCTAGCACATATGTATCAAGCATCACGTGTAAATATGTACGACAGTAACTTGCATGTGATAATAGTTTTGATAAGTGCGTTTTAGATGTGAACGTATGTTACACCCCAAATTGTGTTTAAAGCGTTAAAAGGGGGTCAAGTATACTCACAACAGGTGTTTAACAAGTAAACACAACTTGATTGGATTGATTGAGAGCGCGTCTGAGTTAGCCTGATCACAGAACGATGGCGTAAGCGTTGAACAACGTGTAACAGTGCGTTGAGTGTGAGGTTGGATCGGATGGTGATTCGATCGGATGACTCATTCGGACGGATGGTCATCCGGATGGATGGTTATTAGGTCGGATGGTCATTTGATTGGAGAAGTGCGTTTGTGAAGTGCTGAACTTTTGAAGTTTTCATTATAGTATAAATAAATCATTTGATCAGATGGTCATCCGAACGGATGGCTGTTCGATCAGATGGAGATTCGTTTAAGTGTGAAAGTTTCAAAGAATCAAGTCTCCTTTCCGGATAGTCATTCGATCGAATGGTCGTCTGATCGGATGACCATTCGTTTGGAGGCTGATTATTCCTTGAAGTTTTGCAAATCACAACTTACCTGGTCGAATAGCCGTTTGATCGGATGGTCGTTCGATCAGATGGCTATTTGATTGAGCAACTGTTTGTTTGGAACTTGGTAAAACCAGTTTAGAAAGCTTGCGGTTTAACCGAGACGGTGTGATAACGAGCTAAACAACAGAACCCACATCAAATTCAACTCGTCCGATCGGACGGGAATCACCCCGTTCGATCAGAACCAACTGTCCCTAACGGAGTGTCATATTCAACCCGTGAATCGGTCGTCTCTTTGATAGAAATCCATTCTTAGACCGGTTCTCCACTAAAGAATGAGTGAAGAGCCCGAACGAGTCCGGATTCTAACGGTTTTGAGCGAAAAAGAAAGATGTTGAAGAAAAGTTTGAAACTAGTTGGAAAATGTTTAGATTATGATGAAATCAGTGTTTAAACATGTAGAAATCCATCAGATCTGAACCGTTCCTGATGAGATGAGGTCACACTTCAATGTTCATAAGAACTCCATGATGACGTTACCTTAGAACAGCCCGAATCAGAGGATTTCACGGTGAAAAGTTGTGATTTGATGGAAAAGATGATGAGAAGGTGTGTAGTGATGATGAGAGTACAAGATTTAGGATGAAATACTTACGGAGTCACGAGGAATCGAGAGAAAAGTGCTTGGGAGCACGCTGGTCGGATGAGGCTGTCACATCAACGAACAGTTGATGTGACTGAGGGGTATTTATAGGTGAAAGGTGAGAAGGGCGATGCAAGGGCGATGGGTCGGACGACTGTTCGATCGGATGGCCATACGATCAGATGGTCATCCGGACGGATGGCCATTCGATCGAAGGGTCATTCGATCGGGTGGCTTGTGCGAATTGGTTTTTCGACTTTCGTTTCGTTCGACGTGTTTTGTTGCGTTAAGTATTGTGGACACATTAAGCGTTTTAGCGATATAAGTAGCGTCATGTTAAGTGCGATAGATCGAGTTACGCATGCCTGCGAGTGCGTGTTTAGATAGTTTCAACACCTTTTATTATATATATATATATATGTATATATAATAGGTCATAGCATAAGTAATTGCGTTCGAGTCTGCGTTAGCATTGCGACGCTTTACGACGATCGTTGGGAACCGCTTAAGTTACTCACGTGATGTCATCGTTTGCATGATTGCGTTGCATCACGATGATCGATGGGAGTGACTTAACTATTATCGCGAGGTTGTCATTAGCGTAAGTGTATGCGTTGTGATGTGCGGTATAGCGTGTGAAAGTATGCGAATATATGCAAAATAGCGTTGTAAGTGTAACAACTCTCATTAAAATTACTATTTCTTATTTTATTATGTCCAATAGGAAACCCTAATTGAGACCCCCCAAATAATATTGCATGACCCCTAAAATTTTCAGAACAATCGGAACTAGGATCAGGGCCCCCTAAAACTCAGGGGGGGGGGGGGGTATTCCCTAATTGGTATTATCCTCACTGTTTGTTGTCAAATGCGAATTTCGTCGAACGGCTGACTCACCTAGGCTAGAAATTCACAAGGCTACCCTATCCTAGAAGTGACCCGTCGCGCCACGCGAGAGCCTCTCGTGACACGCGACAGGGACCATTTTTCCGTATAAGTATCAGGGGTTTGGCACTTGCATTTTGGCATTGGTTCGACGTAAAAATTCGTTTTATACGTTGAGATATCATCAGTTTACTCCAAAAACACACACAAGCATGAAATTCTGCCGTGATAACAGGGTAATAACTCGATCACTGCTACGATTCAATATCCGATCGATAAAAACCAATCCGATGGATGTTTAAGTGCTACCCGTATTTGGGCTATACTTTGTCATTCGTCGTGAAGGTTTTGATCTCGTGAGTTGTCGTAAAAGTTGTATTAAGTTACTGACCTAGTTTTCGTGTGCATTGTTATTTGAATTAGGTTAACCATGCTAAAATCAGTAGGCCTAACGCTGCCCGACTAAACTTGCAATGTGAGTTATTCTCTTTTTGTCAAATTATTTCCAAAACCCTATTTGTTTCAAAGTTATAATTACAGGGATTAAGTCTTTGTAATCTTCAATTACTGCCGGTATGTGGGGTTTTGTATACATTACTTAATACCCGTCACCATTGGACAACGGGTTAGCAAATGGGTGATCTGACCATAGTCACAGATACAGTCGAGTGACAAATACCGATTTAGGGTAATTGGTTGATAGAAACAATGTAATCACCCTTAATACTGTATATTATAACAATATGTCATTTTGTGCAACTTGAGTGACTCGCCAGTATTTCCCTGCTGATAAAACCTTTTTAAAAGATGTTTCAGGTGATCTGCTGTGATCCAGGAAAAAGTGCCGTGTAGCACTACAAGCTTGAAGAAGTGGCTTAATAAAAGAAATAAACATGTTTTGTAAACCAGGGAATTTTCTTGTAGAATTCCTTTATTGTACATTATGGGGTTTGTCCCAAAATTATGAAATAAAATAAATTGGGCATTTTCAAGTTTTAAAAGATCCTGTTAAAACTTCCGCTGTCAACTCAATTAATAAATACCACGGGTTTCTGTCCCGCAGCTCCTGGACCAGGTCACACTAGGAGGGGGCCGTGACAGAAAAAGGTGGTATCAGAGCCACTGATTTAAGCCAATTAAGTATTTAGAAATACTTAATTTCTCTGATTGCCATTCTGTCATTATGTGAAAATGGGTTTACAAAATTTTAACTTAGAATTTTGTGTGTTTCTTCATATATGCTAACATCATGAATGTGTTGTCTGAAGCTCTTCAGAATATCACTATCCATTCTACTAACATGGAAGTTTCCGGGGGCTTTTCTGGTTATTGGGCCGACACTGATGAACCTATGGAATTCCAAGCCCAACCCCAGGAGAAACCCAAACCGAAAAAGAGAAGAAGATTCGTGGGCTGGAGGCGTGTGCGTAGGAAGAAACCAGCGACACGGAAAGTTATAAAGACTGAGGATCCAAATGATAAAGGTAAAGGAAAGGAGATCGGGGAAAGTTCAGGGCAAGCCCAGGAAATGCCATCATGGGAAGAGCTGGATCGTAAACTGGAACTTAGTGACCTCATCGGACCTGCCGATGAAAACCTCTTCAATTACCCAGCGGAAGCACAACTTCCAGTTAATCTGGAACCTGCTATCCCAAGTCTGATTATCCACCCCCGACCTCTACCAGAAGAGTTAGAAGAATGGTGGACAACTGACTGGCAATTTCAGAATCTCTTAAATAACCCTAATACCTTTTTCCCTTAGTTTGACCTCGAGCCTGCACCAAACCCACCTATGAGCAATGAGAACTTGGCTGAACTCTGCCATTTTGACGAGGAGCTAGTGGACGCAGGGAATCGAATCTGGGAGGTGGGAGAACAGATCTCCTAGAAGTACGACGAGAGGGAACGTCGCTTCTGAGATGCCAGCTGACGGTGGTGGTGTGAATGTGTGGTTGTGATTATATAATAATAAAAATATAATCATGTAAAATAACTTAAAATAAAACTTTTGTAAGATAACCGGTGTGTACGGACGCATACTAATATATAAAAATATCAACGTCGCAAAGTCGACAATTTTGGCTATATGTGTTGACATGATTATGTGCGATTGTTTATTGTGTTTGGTTGTAATGAACCAGTTAACAAGGTTAACCAATCCGAGCAAAACAATGAGGACCATTTTCTGAATAGGCAAGATATAGAAAACATCGTTGCTCAAGGAATAGCCAATGCTATTCCAGCAATCCTTGCTGCTGCCCGAAATCCAGTTGAACCTCAACCAATTATTCCTAGCAAACGTACTCATGAAGACAACTTCAGTAATAGCGTAAATGGAGGTGGCAACAATAACAATAATGATGATGTGATGCAGGCCCCAATTCTTAATAGAATGAAAGCTGCAACGCCTGGTTGCACTTACAAGGAATTTCTTGCCTGTAAACCTGTTGAATTTGTAGGCAATGAAGGGTTAACTGCTGCACTGCGTTGGTTGGAGAAAACCTAGGCAGTAATTAAAATAAGTAAATGTGCCGAGGAGGATAAGGTCATGTATGCTTCACACCTTTTTAAGGAAGAAACATTAGAATGGTGGAATACGGTGTTACAAGCCAAGGGAAGTGACATGGCTTATGCCATGAGTTGGGAAGAATTTAAGCGTCTGGTGGAAAGGAAATTCTGCCCTGAATATGAAAAAGAACAGCTGGCGAATAAATTCCTGAGCCACCGAATGGTGGATGTTGACTGCCGAGGGTATACTTCGAAGTTTTTCGAATATGCTCGAATTGTGCCTACTCTGGCTTCGCCAGAACAGGTACTGATTTCTCACTACATTTGGGGTTTAATTAGCGAGATCCGGGATATTGTCAAAGCTGCGAGACCCCGCACAATCGATGATGCGGTAGAATTGGCCAACACTCTGACTGACGGACTGGTACGTACGCGAGAAGAAAACAGGAAGAAGGAATTGGCGCAGAAAATTACCCAAGGATTTCGTGTGGGTAATAATAGCAATTTCAAGAAAAGAGGAACTGGGCAATCTTCCACTCCGCCGTTTTGCAGGAACTGTAAAAAGAAACATTTTGGAAAATGTAATGAAACCTGCAACTTCTGCAAAGCTATAGGACATCGTGAAGAAGATTGCAGAAGGAAAACAAAGATCTGCTACAACTGTGGAGAAGTTGGGCATTTTAGACCAGAATGCCCTAAATTGGTCAAACCAGCAGATAATAAGGCCAAACCTGCTGAAGGGACTAACAAGAAGAACGCAAGAGCCTTCCAATTGACCACGCATGAAGCTGAACTGATTCCTGACGTAATAGCTGGTACGTTCTTAGTTCACAACGTTTATGCAAAAGTATTATTTGACTCTGGTGCAAACCAAAGTTTTATAAATACTTCCTTCTGCCAAGCTCTTAAGCTACCCTTAACCAAACTTAGGCAAATTTATACAGTAGAAATGGCAGATGGGAATTCTGTTAATATAGATACGGTTTTGCAAAAAGAAAATATAGAACTTTCCGGTCATAAATTTTCTCCAAACCTATTACCCATGAATTTAGCTGGATTCGATGTCGTATTAGGAATGGATTGGTTAGTAGCCAACCATGCTCGAATCCTCTGTGATAAGAATTCCATAGAAATTCATGCACCCACAGGAGAAGTAATTATAATTACAGGGGATAAGCTGCGAAAACCAATGAAGTTCATTTCAGTAATGAAAGTAGCTAGTTATGAACGAAAGCAAGGAATAGTGTATATGATTTCAGTAATCATTAGCACTAAGGGTAAGGAACTTAAGGAAATTCCTGTAGTATCAGAATACTCGGATGTATTCCCAGAAGAATTACCAGGATTACCACCAGATAGGGAGGTAGAATTTAGAATTCATTTGATTCCTGGAACTACACCGATAGCAAAGGCACCTTATCGGTTAGCACCCACCGAAATGCTAGAATTGAAAAAGCAATTAGATGAATTATTAAGCAAAGGATTTATACAACCTAGTTCATCCCCTTGGGGAGCTCCAGTGTTGTTTGTAAAGAAGAAAAATGGTTCAATGAGAATGTGTATTGATTATAGGGAATTGAATAAAATTACTATTAAGAATCGATACCCATTACCTAGGATTGATGATCTTTTTGATCAACTTCAAGGAGCTAGATATTTTTCTAAGATAGATTTACGCTCCGGATATCATCAGTTGAAAGTACAAGAAGAAGACATACCTAAAACTGCTTTCAGAACTAGGTATGGTCATTACGAGTTTACAGTCATGCCCTTTGGATTAACAAATGCTCCTGCAACATTTATGGACATGATGAATAGGATCTGTAAACCGTACTTGGATAAATTTGTAATTGTCTTTATCGACGATATACTTATTTATTCCAAAAGTCAGGACGAGCATTGTGAACATCTACGAGCACTCTTAACTTTGTTAAGAAAGGAAAAGCTTCACGCCAAATTCTCGAAGTGTGAATTTTGGCTACAGGAGGTGCAATTTTTAGGACACATGGTGAATCACGAAGGTATTCACGTAGATCCCTCCAAGATAGAAGCAATCACCAAATGGAAGGTCCCGCAATCAGCTACAGAAGTTAGAAGTTTTCTAGGCTTAGCTGGATACTATAGGCGTTTCATTAAGGATTTCTCTAAGATAGTTGTGCCATTAACTAAGCTAACCTGTAAAACAGTTAAGTTTGAATGGGGACCTAAGCAAGAAGAGGCTTTTAGGATTTTAAAACAAAGGTTAACAAACACCCCAATTCTTGCCTTACCAGAAGGGACATAAGATTTTGAAGTTTACTGTGATGCTTCTAAGCTAGGATTAGGATGTGTACTAATGCAACGCAAAAAGGTAATTGCGTATGCCTCAAGGCAATTGAAAAGGCACGAGGAAAATTATACGACACATGACTTAGAATTAGGAGCAATAATTTTTGCCCTTAAGATTTGGAGGCATTATCTGTATGGAAGTAAGTTTACAGTTTATACAGATCATAAGAGCTTAAGGTACATATTTGGGCAAAAAGAATTGAACATGAGGCAAAGAAGATGGATGGAAATTCTAAGTGACTACGACTGTGATATTCAATATCACGAAGGAAAAGCAAACGTAGTTGCAGATGCCTTAAGTCGTAAGTATCACGAAAAGCAAAAGCGAGTTCGTGCTCTTAGATTAAGTTTACAATTAGACTTAATGGAACAACTGAAAAATGTTCAAGCCACAGCAATTAAGGATGATGCTGAAGGAATGAAAGGAAGGATAAAAGACTTGGAGCAAGGAAGTGATGGAATTTGGAGATTCCACAAGAAAAGGATTTGGGTACCTAATCAAGGCGACTTAAGACATAAGATTTTAGAGGAAGCCCATAAATCTAGGTATACCATGCATCCTGGTAATAATAAGATGTACCAATTTTTAAGAAATAACTTCTGGTGGATAGGAATGAAAAAGGACATAGCCAGATACGTTTCTAAGTGCCTAACTTGTTCTCAAGTTAAGGCAGAACACCAGAAACCTTCAGGATTACTTCAACAATTAGAAATGCCTGTTTGGAAATGGGAACTAATAACCATGGATTTTGTTACTAAGTTGCCCAAAACCAGAAAAGGTAATGATGCAATTTGGGTAATTGTGGATCGATTAACCAAATCAGCTCATTTTCTACCCATGAAAGAAACCTTTAGCATGGAAAGGTTAGCCAAGTTATACATAGATGAAGTAGTATCCTTACATGGAGTTCCACTCTCTATTGTATCGGATAGAGATAGTCGTTTCACTTCACATTTCTGGACTAGTTTCCAAGAAGCCATGGGGACGCGATTAAATTTAAGTACAACTTACCATCCCCAAACAGACGGACAAAGTGAAAGGACGATCCAAACCCTAGAAGACATGCTCAGGGCATGTGTAATAGATTTTGGTGGAAACTGGGATGACCACCTACCCTTAATTGAATTCTCCTATAACAATAGTTACCATTCAAGCATTGAAGCTGCCCTATTTGAAGCACTGTATGGACGAAAGTGCAGAACTCCAGTTTGTTGGGCAGAAATAGGAGAAAGCCAATTATCAGGTCTCGAAATTGTACAAGAAACCACCAACAAGATCACTCAAATCAAGGAAAGACTGAAAACGGCTCGAGATCGCCAGAAGAGTTATGCAGACAATCGACGCAAGCCACTGGAATTTCAAGTCGGAGATAAGGTACTCTTGAAAGTTTCTCCTTGGAAAGGAGTAGTTCGGTTCGGAAAGAAAGGAAAGCTTAGTCCAAGGTACGTAGGACCATTCCCAGTAATCCAGCAAATAGGACCAGTTGCCTATCGTTTACAACTACCAGAAGAGCTAGCCGGGGTACATGACGTATTTCATGTATCCAACCTCAAGAAATGTCTATCTGACGAATCCCTGGTAGTACCTCTTCAAGATGTAGAGGTAAATAAAAAGTTAAAATTTGTTGAGAAGCCACTACGGATTGAAGACAAAAAGCTCAAGTTTCTCAAACACAAACGACTAGTGCTGGTCAAAGTCAAGTGGGATTCAAAGAGAGGACCTGAGTACACTTGGGAGCTGGAATCAGAGATGAAGCGAAAGTATCCCTACTTGTTCCGGTAAATCTTGAGGACGAGATTTTAATAAGGTGGGGAGGATGTAACAACTCTCATTAAAATTACTATTTCTTATTTTATTATGTCCAATAGGAAACCCTAATTGAGACCCCCAAATAATATTGCATGACCCCTAAAATTTTCAGAACAATCGGAACTAGGATCAGGGCCCCCTAAAACTCAGGGGGGGTATTCCCTAATTGGTATTATCTTCACTGTTTGTTGTCAAATGCGAATTTCGTCGAACAGCTGACTCACCTAGGCTAGAAATACACAAGGCTACCGTATCCTAGAAGTGACCTGTGGCGCCACGCGAGAGCCTCTCGTGACACGCGACAGGGAACATTTTTCAGTATAAGTATCAGGGGTTTGGCACTTGCATTTTGGCGTTGGTTCGACGTAAAAATTCGTTTTATATGTTGAGATATCATCAGTTTACTCCAAAAACACACACAAGCACGAAATTCTGCCACGATAACAGGGTAATAATTCGATCACTGCTACGGTTCAATGTCCGATCGATAAAAACCAATCCGATGGATGTTTAAGTGCTGCCCGTATTTGGGCTATACTTTGTCATTCGTCGTGAAGGTTTTGATCTCGTGAGTTGTCGTAAAAGTTGTATTAAGTTACTGACCTAGTTTTCGTGTGCATTGTTATTTGAATTAGGTTAACCAGGCTAAAATCAGTAGGCTAAACGCTGCCCGACTAAACTTGCAATGTGAGTTATTCTCTTTTTATCAAATTATTTCCAAAACCCTATTTGTTTCAAAGTTATAATTACAGGGATTAAGTCTTTGTAATCTTCAATTACTGCTGGTATGTGGGGTTTTGTATACATTACTTGATACCCGTCAGCATTGGACAACGGGTTAGCCAATGGGTGATATGACCATAGTCACAGATACAGTCGAGTGACAAATACCAATTTGGGGTAATTGGTTGATAGAAACAATGTAATCACCCTTAATACTGTATATTATAACAATATATCGTTTTGTGCAACTTGAGTGACTCGCCAGTATTTCCCTGCTGATAAAACCTTTTTAAAACATGTTTCAGGTGATCTGCTGTGATCCATGAAAAAGTGCCGTGTAGCATTACAAGCTTGAAGAAGTGGCTTAATAAAAGAAATAAACATGTTTTGTAAACCAGGGAATTTTCTTGTAGAATTCCTTTATTGTACATTATGGGGTTTGTCCCAAAATTATGAAATAAAATAAATTGGGCATTTTCAAGTTTTAAAAGATCCTGTTAAAACTTCCGCTGTCAACTCAATTAATAAATACCACGGGTTTCTGTCCCGCGGCTCCTAGACTGGGTCACACTGGGACGGGGGCCGTGACAGTAAGCGATATAGCTACATTATGATCCGAATATCTGGTGCTAGGTGTAACGAGTGTAGCGAGAGTAACAAGCATGAAGTTGCGGGTTGTTACACTTCGAATCCTCTTGTAGATCCCAATCATCATGCTTCAAAAATCAAGCAATTTCAGATAATTAATAGGTTAACATCCATTGAACACACACACACGACGAACACTGACCACGCCTCCGACAACGACTATTCTGACAGAGGAAGCCATGAAGAGACTGCAATTGAGGAGGAGCACTACTGCATTACTGCAATATCAAAGAAAACAAATGTCGGCAGCCCTAATTCACCAAAAAGCAACAAAGTTTAGATCCAGTATCATCCCAACATCCAAAATCAACTAATTAACAACAAATTCTTATAAAATATTGTAAACCCTTGAAACTTTATACCTTTTGTCTGATTTTTTGAGCCACATTTTCTTCCCCGAACTGTTGTAATCTTCAACATTTTCTCTCCTCTCACCTATACACAGCTCTCGTTCGACCAGCACGCTTTAGGCCTATTTTCTCTCGATTCCTCACGATTCTTGTAGGTTTTCATCCCAAATCTTGTACTTCTATCACCTACACACACTTTCTCATCGATTTCACCCACAAATCTCAACTTTTAACCATGAAATCCATCTGATTTGGGCTGTTCTAGGGTGATGTCATCATAGGTTCTCATGAACTTCAAAGTGTGACCTCATTCCACCAAGAACAACTTAGATCTAAGAGATTTCAACATGTTAAACACTGATTTAGTCATAATCTAAACATTTTCCAACTGATTTCCACTTTTCCTCAATATTTTTAACTTTCTACTCAAAACCGATAGAATCTGAACTCATTCAGGCCTCCTACTCATTCTCTAGTGAAGTGCCGGTCTGGGAACGGGTTTCTATCAAAGAGATAGCCGACTTAACGGGTTGAACATGAACCACCATCAAGAACAGTTAACTGATCGGACGAGGTGATTCCCACCCGATCGGATGACTTGGACTTGGTGGAGGTTCCGTTGTTTAACACGTTGTCATACCGTCTCGGTCAAACCGCAAACTCCCTAAACTTAGCAAATTTTACAAGTTTTCCAAAACGAACAGGTTGCCAAACGGATTGCCATCCGATTGGATAGCCATCCGATCGAACGACAATCCGATCGGATGACTTGTGATCTCCAACACTTAAACATTTTTTCTAAACTCTAAAGGATTATCAGTTTCCAACGAATAGTCATCCGATCGGATGACCATCCGATCGAATGACTATTCTATCAGGAGACTTGGTCTTTTAAACATCTCACTTGGAACGGATTGCCATCTGATCGAACGACCATCCGTCCGGATGACCGTTCGATCGAATGACCTGAAAGGTAGAGATACTTCTCTCATTTTAAAATGCTACAACGAAAACTTCAAAGTCACATCATACACAAACACATCCATCCCAAACGAATGATAATCCGACCGAATGGCCATCCGTCCGGATTGTCATTCGATAGGATGACCCTTCGTCACCCAGCACACTCAACACCATTTCGCGCACTGTTCATCGTTTATGCTGTCGTTCTGTAATCAGGCTAACTTTCCAGCGCTCCCTTCAATCCAATCCAAGACTGTGTTTATTTTAAACAAGATCTATGAGTATACTCGACCCTTTTTTGCTTTACGCACTTTTGGGTGTTACATACGTTACCTATTCCAAATCACCATCAACACACAACACAACACTTTTATACGCTGACCGTTATTGCATGTTATACGTGTTACTCGATGAACGCTTGTATGTTATGTTTACACAGTGATTGTTGCCTGACACCTTAGCAACGATAGTACTATAGTTTGGACTCAGCACCTGTCGTGGACATGGGTTGTTAAGGGCTTTACTTCGCGTGTCACAGTGGTGATATGTGTTGCGCATTCTACAACTCGCAGTCATGTCTGTGCGTATTTCATTGTCGATAACCTGCTAGCTTCATTTTTCAACATGTTACATGCTGGTTATGCGTAAAACCGATTTCGCTATCTATTAGACTATTAAACTTGTATGCTCACCTTTACACTATGTGTATTGACCTCTATTTTAACGTATGTGACAGGTGTTTAAGATGCTAGGATTGCTTGCTGTCATGGAATCAAGTCTAGGGGAGTCTAGAAACAAACAATTAATATTTTGAGTTGTCGGAACTATGATCTGTCTTTGAGATAACTATGTCTGTAATAACTGCTTTATTCTGATAAGTTATGGTATGGGACATAATGTTAATTATTTGGTAATTTAGTTGTTATGGATTTCTCCTGGACAATCTGTTTCACTCAGTGCCTCACCCCGATGTTTCCGCAATCGGTTGGGATGTGACAGTGACAGGTTGGTATCAGAGCCATAACTATAGGGAAATATGTAAGACATCAGACCTGGTCCAGGTCGAAGTCATAGAAATGACCTAGTCTATAGTCTAAGTACCAACAGGCCGCCTCGTGCGAACCCAGTGGGGTTGTACGGGCCTACCTTGATACTCTTACTCGAACTCGCTAAAGCTACGTCCTCGTACGGACTTCCGCACATACAGCTCCGTACGAAAGAGCCTTTCCTAAGGCTGAAAACTAACCATTGCCTTTCCTAAGGCAGACACAACACACACACATGTTTTCGAATAACACAACCGAGTGATTTGGTCGAGATTAGGTGTGAAAACCAAGAACTTTCGATAAAATCACTCACTCTACGCGAAATTTTTACTCTTAGCACGAGAATCTCTGTCAAGTAAGGAGTGAAACCCGCAACTTGACGGAATTCTCCATCTCTATCTCGTGGTCTTACCACACTTACAGGAACAAAGCCGTTAATTTAGGGGTGAAACCCGTATCTTAATGACTAGTTCCAATCCTTAAAATGGTTTTCAAAAGCTCCCACCAAAGTCTCGATGATGCCAACAACTCGAGCCGCGTTGTGACTAGAAGGACGAAGCTGTAACCGCAGCCCGGTGAGAGCATAGTCCATCAGGCCGATGCGTGTATTCGAACTTGTTAGGGATAGTTGAATCACTTTGGGTAGTCGATGTCTAACACCCCAGATACTCCGTCTATTTTAAAACCCGCAATTGTCGAATTTTTGCGCGTCAACGAAATTTTACGAGTTTATGATTTTACGCTTCATCGAATTTACTACGCTTATATGCTTACAAATTTTACGCTTTTACGATTTCTCGATTTATCGATTTTCGCTCCCCGCTTTATACGCACAACTCGCACAGCTATCGCAATCTAAAACGAAATCCAAATACTCGCAACAAAACTAAAGTCTAGTAACTCGCTCTCTCTCTTCATCGCGTCCTCGAGCAATCCACGCAACTATATATATATATATATATTACGATCATATGTGTAACATGTGAGAACTTAGGAATCTCGTGTCTCCTATGTGAATACGTATTACTATACTACCTGCAACAACTTTTAAACACGCTCAATCGCATCGCATACTCAAAATCATTATGATCGAATCTCACTCCAAATCTCTCTTCATTTAGATGTCTTCGAACGATTCTACCTCGAGACTTGTAGCCAAAAGAAGAGCCATACGAAGCGCCGATAAGAGGATCGCCTCACTCGTGGCCAGGGAAGTGGCCAGGGTCATTCCTCAAATCATTGCACAGGTTCAATCTCTCAGCGACTCTCGAACCTCGGAAGACTCTAAGACCAACGCGCCGCAATCTGCATTCTATTACAAATACTTCAAAGCCTGTGACCCGATGGTCTTCACAGGTGAAGGAGGTGTATCTCAGCTACTCCAGTGGTTCGATGCCATCGAGGTGACCCTTCATCAGAGTGGGTGCCCTGAGCATTTTCGTACTACATGCGATATAGGAGTATTCCAATCTAGAGCCCTCAACTGGTGGAAAGCCGAGCGTAACAAACGTGGGAACGATGCAGCTTACGCTCTCTCCTGGAACGAGCTGAAAGAGCTCATGAAGGAAGAGTACTGCCCTCCCCACGAAGTCCAGAAGCTAGAGAACGAATTTTGGGAAATCAAGCAAATTGATGGTGACAAAGCAGGCCTCACAGCAAGGTTCAAACAGCTCAGCATCATCTGCCCAAGCCAAGTTGACACTCCCGAAAAGGCTATCAAGAAGTACATCCGCGCCTTGCCTGGGTGTGTGGGTGATTTTGTTGAAGCCGCAAAACCTGCTACCATCGAAGAAACCTACCGCTTAGCCGCAGAAATCAACGACAAACAAGTCTTGGATGGATTCTTCTCCAGGAATCCTATCAAAAAGGCTGATCAAGTAATCATCATCGATTCCCCCAACGATTCCTCTGACAATTCCTCCGACGATCCTTCCAACGAATCCTCAGATGAATCCTCCGATGACACCACACCGCCACAAGACGCTCAGCCCAGCTGCATACGAAAGACCTCGAGCCCAAACTCCCAAACAACTGAACTGCAGCAACCAGAACCTCTCCGCGCAGCTCCAGTTCACCAAAAGCGCGCCTACACTGGAACGCTTCCCCTGTGTCTGAAGTGTACCTATCACCACCAGCCAGAAACCGACTGCCGCTATTTCGTAAATTTCAACTGTCATGGTCACCATACCCATCACTGCTGCACAGGGCCACGAACTTAAGGCACACTAGAACTCCCCGCACCGCCAACGCAACACACAGCTTCAGCAGCAGACGCAACCCCAGTAGGAGTCTACGACACCGAACACCAACCAGGTGTATAATAATGTTGTAATGATGCTATATTCGATGAAAACTCTTGTGTACTTATTCTATTACTCGATGCAACATTGAGTCTCCCTCTCCCTCGTTTTTGCACTTAGTCTAAGTTCGCACGACACAATAATACTAATACCATATACTATATCACGATATAATGTGTTTTACCCTCACTATGCGTCCTTGAAATAAGTTACGATAAACGTGCAAGAAACAACTTAATCACGAGTGCACACGGGATTACTTTGGTCAGTGCACGGAGATCGTAGTAAGTTCCAATGATGCCATAACGTTCAAAGCATGGTTAAACGTGGTGGATACGCCGATGGTACTTCCTATATATATGTGTCTTAACCATGTTGACAAAGTGTGACATCTATTCACGGGGCAGAGGCGTGTGGTGGAAGCATGGTGGATATGCCGCTGGTACTTCCTATATATAAGTGCTTCGCCATGCTAACCAAAGTCTTGTGAAGAAAATGCCATGCGGGGTTGAACGTTATTAGACATCTTATACCATTGAGACTATTTTCAAAACGCTAAACTCACTCGCAAGGCGTAACATCTCATCGCATCTTAAACGCGTCATCGATAGGCTTTTCGTAAGTCTACACGCACGCAATCCCACCTTCGCTAGACATCTAACTCGCATTCGCAATCGCTTCAACGCTTCAACACTTATCGCATGTGTCAATCTTAACGCTTCGATACTCGCCTCGCTTACTGCTTATCGCTTGCCGCCTGTCGCTTATCGTTTTTGACTCTTATCGCTTGCAGCCTGTCGCTCCTCGCGTATCACATATCGCATTTCGCGTATCGCTTATCGCTTATTGTGTATCGCTGTTCGACTATCGCCTGCCGCTTCTCGCTCTTCGCTTACTGCAAACCGCTCGCCGCCTATCGTGTCTCGCTTATCGCGTATTGCTCAACGCTTACCGTTTACCGCTCACCGTTTATCGCTACCTCGATACTTCGATCACCGACTCGTTCGCAAACTCGTATCGCTAAACTAAGTACGTGAATGACTTGTCGCTCAGTTTCCTCAATCCCCTATCAGACTTGGTCTAACCAATTGTTCGGACCGAGAATGCAAAATCTATCCATATCACATCGACACACATGACATTGCTTCACGGGACGGAAGCAATATGGTTAAAACATGGTGGATACGTCGCTAGTAATTCCTATAAATAAGTGTTTAAACATATTGACAAACTTTTGTGGAAAGGTGCCATGTGGTGCTCGACGTTAATTAAAACTTTTTGAACCATTTAAACATTTTGTAAAAACGAAAATTTTCTTACAAACTTTTTAGAATAAATGGAAATTTTCTGAAAATTTTAAAACAAAACAAAACTTTCTCGTAACGTTGGTTTAACAATCGACTCAGGTTAACACCACGGTATAAGAAACTTTTCGATAATTCAACAAAACCATTTCGACAACGCCGGTGTGAACATCGACTCAAGGTTCAACGCCGCACTGTATGAAAATTTTCCTAAAACAAACTTTTCCTTAAAATCTCATTGCCATAAAAACTTTTTCGAGAACTCAAAACGCTTTTGGATCGCTAATTATCATCTTTTAGTCAAATTAAACGTCTTGTTCACCGCTGTTTCCTTAGACAAACGAATCGCTTTCCTCATCGCTTTCTCTATGTTTCCAAGACGCACCCGACAGTCAATCCCCGATCGACCGCTCGTTCACTCTCCGCTTACCTTAAACGTTTTCGTCGCTCGTCGCCTTTCGCTTGTTCACTCTCCGCTTATCTCGCTCGCTTTTACCGCTGCTCTCACTCGCATCAATTTTCGCAGCCCTTTTTGTGGATTAATTTCGGGACGAAATTTCCTAAAGCAGGGGAGACTGTAACAACCCGCACCTTCGTGCTTGTTACTCTCGCTACACTCGTTACGCCTAGCACCAGAGATTCAGATCATAATGTAACTATATCGCTTACAACGCTATTTTGCATATATTCGCATACTTTCACACGCTATACCGCACATCACAACGCATACACTAACGCTAACGAAGACCTCGTGATAATAGTTAAGTCACTCCCATCGATCGTCGTGATGCAACGCAATCACACAAACGACGACATCGCGTGAGTAACTTAAGCGGTTCCCATCGATCGTCGTAAAGCGTCGCAACGCTAACGCTGACTCGAACGCAATTACTTATGTTATGACCTGTTATAATAATAATAATAATAATAATAATAATAATAATAATAATAATAATAATAATAATAAAAGGTGTTGAGACTATCTAAACGCGCACTCGCAGGCACGCGCAACTCTATCTATCGCACTTAACACGACGCTACTTATATCGCTAAAATGCTTAATGTGTCCACAATACTTAAGGCAACAAAACACGTCGAACGAAACGAAAGTCGGAAAACCAACTCGCACAAGCCACCCGATCGAATGAGCTTTCGATCGAATGGCCATCCATCCGTATGACCATCCGATCGGATGGCCATCCAAACGAACGGCCGTCCGACCCATCTCCCTTGCACCGCCTTTCTCACCTTTCACCTATAAATACCCCCCAGTCACATCAACTGTTCGTTGATGTGACAGCCTCATCCGACCAGCACGCTCCCAAGCACTTTTCTCTCGATTTCTCGTTATTCCGTAAGTATTTCTTCCTAAATCTTGTACTTTCATCATCACTACACACCTTCTCATCATCTTCTCCATCAAATCACAACTTTTCACCGTGAAATCCTCTGATTCGGGCTGTTCTAAGGTAACTTCATCATGGAGTTCTTATGAACATTGAAGTGTGACCTCATCTCATCAAGAACGGTTCAGATCTGATGGATTTCTACATGTTTAAACACTGATTTCATCATAATCTAAACGTTTTCCAACTAGATTCAAACTTTTCTTCAACATATTTCTTTTTCGCTCAAAACCGTTAGAATCCGGACTCGTTCTGGCTCTTCACTCATTCTTTAGTGGAGAACCGGTCTAAGAATGGATTTCTATCAAAGAGACGACCGATTCACGGGTTGAATATGAAACTCCGTCAGGGACAGTTGGTTCTGATCGAACGGGGTGATTCCCGTCCGATCGGACGAGTTGAACTTGATGTGGGTTCTATTGTTTAGCACGTTATCACACCGTCTCGGTTAAACCACAAGCTTTCTAAAGTGGTTTTACCAAGTTCCAAACAAACAGTTGCTCAATCGAATAGCCATCCGATCGAATGACCATCCGATCGAACGGCTATTCGACCAGGTAACTTGTGATTTGCAAAACTTCAAGGAATAATCAGCCTCCAAACGAATGGTCATCCGATCGGACGACCATCCGATCGAATGACTATCCGGACAGGAGACTTGATTCTTTGAAACTTTCACACTTAAACGAATCGCCATCCGATCGAACGGCCATCCGTCCGGATGACCATCCGATCGAATGATTTTGTTTATACTCCAATGAAAACTTCAAAAGTTTAACACTTCAGAAACGCACTTCTCCAATCGAATGACCATCCTACCAAACGGTCATCCGTCCGGATGAATCATCCGATCGAATCACCATCCGATCCAACCTCACACTCAACGCACTGTTACACGCTGTTCAACGCTTACGCTATCGTTCTGTGATCCAGATAACTCAGACGCGCTCTCAATCATTCCAATCAAGTTGTGTTTACTTGTTAAACACCTGCTGTTAGGGCTGCAAACGAACCGAACGGACACGAACAAGTCCTTGTTTGTGTTCGTTTGTTAAGAAATATATGTGTTCATGAGTAGTTCATGAACGCTTACCGAACGATATTTTATGTTCGTGTTTGTTTGTTAAGGAAATAAATTTGTTCATGTTCGTTTGTGTTTGTTAATTTTAAGCAACGAATGAAAATGAACGATGAAACACAAATGGGCATAATCTAATGTTCATGAACACAAATGGTAACAAACGAACACAAACAAACATTTATAAATAAAATATATAATACATTAACACTTATTAAATATTTTATTTGTCGGAATTTTAAAATATTTGAATAAAATATGAAGGCTAAAAACACTAATGAACTATCGAACACAAATGGACACGTTACCGAACGTTCATGAACATAAATGAATAAACGAGCCCTCTGTTCATGTTTGTTCTTTTAACTAAACGAACGAAATTTCTTGTTTGTGTTCGTTTGTTTAATAAACAAATGGACACAAACGAACTTCCCTCCGAATAGTTCATGATCTGTTCGCCGAACGTTTGGTTCGTTTGCAGCCCTACCTGCTGTGAGTATACTAGACCCCCTTTTAACGCTTTAAACATACTTTGGGGTGTAACATACGTTCACATCTAAAACTCACTTATCAAAACTATTATCACATGCGAGTTACTGTCGTACATATTTACACGTGATTCTTGATACATATGTGCTAGGACTTTTACTCGCGACGTCCCACCTTAGCTAGCATCGAGTGACTTAGCTGGTTGTATTTGTTTTGTAGTATATATGTTGTGTGTCTCGTTTATGCATGTGGAAATTCGCAGCACTTTTATCTACTTTATTTACCATGTCAAACCTGTATACTCGCCAATACTTTTTGTATTGACGTCGCTTTAACGTATGTTGCAGGATAATCGCAGGCTATCTCGAAATCAAGCTAGGAAGTCTAAAAAATCACAATAAATCTAGGTTGTCGGATTTGTATTATTTGAGAGAACATGAAAATCTGTATGACTGTTTATTGATGTATTGTTTATTAGTATGGGATAATTAACGCTTTAAATATTGTCACTAAATAGTTGTTATGGATTCTCTTGAGCAATCTGATTCGCCTAGTGCCGCGCCCCGATGATTCCGCCATCGGTTGGGGTGTGACACGAAGGCTCTTGGAGCTGTTGCAGGTAGTTACGTCTTTATTTTTGTGTTATTATGTCATAGTAATTACTTCTGATTCTGGAATTTGAGGCATCCTTAAATGGTTAATGAGAGTAGATGATGAGTAGGTTAGTTTTCCTTTAAAAAAATAACTATCATTTGGTGATTTTAATCATTTGGTAAATGCAGATTATTGGCAGAAGCCTTATATATATACTTAAGTGGATATCAAAGTTTCCGTCGGCTATTGCTGAGTTGGAGGATATCAAAGTGCAAAACCTCTGTTTGTTGTGAAACATGTATTTGGAAAAGGTCTGTTTTATGTTTTGAAACCTTTGTTTGTTGTGAACAGATGTTAGAAAATAAAACAGTGGTTGATACATCTGTTGACTTTGGTCAACAGATGGATGAAAACAGATGTTTGAAACCACTGTTGGGTTAAAACAGTGTTTTGTGGAGAAAACAGTGGTTGCTTTTTTGCAAACAGCAGTTTGACTTTGGTCAAACAGACTTTTGAACCACTAAGAATCATAGTTTTGCAAACAGTGGTTTGACTTTAGTCAAACAGATTTTTTTTTTTGCAAACAGTGGTTTAACTTTGGTCAAACAGTGGTTGTTCGTGTGACTGAGAACGGTGCACAAGAGACTAGAGACAGTCCTGTTCAAGAATGACAAAATTCAAAATTCTTATTATGATTACAAGAAAACCAAAACGTTTAGATAGAACATCTAAAACTTGATTCCCAGCACGTCCTCGTCGATCATGCCAATGTAAAGTTGTAGATGCAAGGAAGCAAGCTTGAGGCGGGAGTGTTGATGGCGTGACCAGATATGAATTTCCCGTGCTATTATGGCAGGAAAGGAGCCGTCCAGTTTTGAGGTCCTTCAAGGAAAAACCAAAAGGATCAGACTCAATTGAAACATTATTATCACGTGTAAATCGACAGACTGATTTTTTTGATAATTATAGACTATAAAGAATGTTTGGTAAGATATAGGTACGGTTTTAAATGGGAAGGAAGCTGGTACCGAAATCCTCAATTGGTAAATAATTACCATTTCCAACCAAAATTTTAGTATTGACAGTAGATGAACCAGGGTGTTGGATTATACCTCGGTTGTCGGTAACGTGGCGTTCAGCTCCAGTATCCATGATTAGATTGGGATCCGTGTAGTTGAGTTGCATAACGTTGAAAGCTGCACTCAGGTCTAAAGGATTCAAAGCATCCAATCTAGCAAGTTGTTGAGGGGCTATAGGTGTTGGACCTAGGCCGTAGGGCTGTTGTGGGCTCGGGTTGGTCTATCCGGCGAAGTTGGCCATGGGGTTTTGGGTGTTTGATGGGTATGAGTTTGGGATGTTGGGCCATAGGTTTGAGTGTTCCACTAGGCCCATTGCGGATACGATTGCTGGCCCATTTGATTTTGATAAGCCTACGAATTTTTGTACTTCTGCATGCGGTTTCCACGACCCCTGCTGCCTCGGCCACGGTAATTATGGTTTCGACCCCGTCCACGGCCCCTGTAAGATTGGTACTGGTCGTTGATGTTGTTATTGGGAGCGGGTGGTTGTTGGTTGTTGTTGTTGGTTGGAGTAGGGTTTGAGGACGAACCCGTGGGTGTGACAAGAACTGTTGAGGATCACTATTGCCATGGTTCCAGGCGCATCACCTCATCATGTAACATAGTTCTTGCAAGATCCCAATTAGCCTTTTGAGAATTAATTAGACGAGTCGTGGTATCGATTTCGGCTGAGAGATCCCGGACCAGCTAAAGTACCAGCCGTGATTCAGTAACTGGTTGATCAACATCGGTGAGTTGATTAGCCAGTTCTTTGAGTTGTTGACAGTAGTCATCAACAGAGCTGCAAGAGGCAAGGGTTAGGTTAACAAACCGGGTTTCCAGTGCGGCTGCCTTCGCTTGTTTGTTACTGAGAAAAATCTTCTCGAGTTTAAGCCGTGTGTCTCTGGCTGTGGAGTCGGTGTCTAGTATCCGGGTGAGCAAGTCATCGGATACAGTGCTGTGGATCCACTAGGGAATGAGTGCATGAAGTTCCTTCCAAGCATCATATGTTGGATCCGTAGAAGCCGGCTGAGGAGAACCATCACCGAGAACTTTGTAAACAATTGCATAGAACTTGAACAATTTAGCCCAAGAGGAATAAGTGACCTTTGTGCCATTTAGGGTACGAATTTTAGACTGGATGTTTGTTACCGAATATGCAGGACGTAGGGACGGGTTTGTTGGCTTGGAAGAGGGACCATCATCGGGTTTAGTCATGGTATTATCAGCTGGTAAAGGTATCGGATGGAACCCTTAAGAAAAACGAACTGATATCCTGATGTATGGTGTTATCGGCTAGCAAAAATAGGAGACAAGCGTTATTGGTTGGGAAAAAAGGAGAGAGAAGTGGTACGGTATTCAGAACCGAATCTCTAATACTATGAAAGTTTCTATGGTATTGAAATTCTGAATGAATTATACATTAATATGAGGGGTGGAGATACAATAGGAAGTTTATTTGACTAGGAAGGCTAGGAAGTGATCTTGACCATCCATTTAGTTAATCAAGGGCTAAGATTAAATCAGGGAAATTGAAAGGAAGAAAAGAGGCGCGTGAGTTTGTTTAGGGGCATTCTAGTCAATCCAAGCCAATAGTTTCTCTCTCCTCCAATTCCCCCCATTTTTTAAACGTTAATAACTCTTTCATACGACATTATTTTTTTATAAAAATTGCACAAAAAAACGAGCGTTTTTTAATCTTTAAAACGAGTATACTATTGCTATAATTAAAAAAAAAAATTTAAAACCCAGTTGCGTAAAACGCAATAGAAAACACCCCAGTTACGTAAAACACAATGAAAAAAAAAACCTAAAAAATGACATTTTTCTAAAACGCAATGCACCAAAAACCCAAATAAATGACTTATTTGTAAAACGCAATGGCCAGAAAACACAAAGAAATGTGTTATTTCTAAAACGCAATAGCCTAAAAACTTAAAAGAAAGTGTAGTTTGTAAAACGCAATGGACTGAAAACACATAAAAATGTGTTTTACCTAAAACGCAATGCACCAAAAACACAAACACATGTCTTATTTGTAAAACACAATGGCCAGAAAACACTTAAAATGTCTGTTTTCTAAAACGCAATGGACGGAAAACACCTACAAAAGTGTTTTACCTAAAACGCAATGCACCAAAAACACTTCAAGAATGTGTTTTTCTAAAACGCAATGGCCAGAAAACACCAAAGAAAGTGTTCTTTCTAAAACGCATTGAACAATGACAATAGTTTTGTCTGTGCTGTGAATTGTCTGTGCTGTGAACTGTCTGGACCAATGCAGTTTCCAGAGGCAATTTACAGAAAATTAATTTTTCTAATGCATTTTTACTACAGCAATTTAATCGAATTTTTTTTTTTTTACACTTTCTTTGGTGTTTTCTGGCCAGGGGCTCTGCCCCTTGGACCCCGCCAACCCCAGCCAGGGGCTCTGCCCCTTGGACCCCGCCAGGGGTTGCCGCCCCTGGGACCCCGCTACCAGGGGCGCTGCCCCCGGACCCCGCTAAGATCGTAAAACGCAATGACTAAATCAAAAACCCATATCGTAAACATGAAATTAAAGAATTTCTTACATGGATCGAAGTGATTTCTTCAACAACTGACGATTTTTGAATGATTGAAACACTTATCAGCGCTCGAATCGAACGGATCGAGTGATTATCTTCAAAATCACCGGAAAAAACGAGATTTTGTATGAAATTAAACTGGGTTTTCTTCAAAAAAGCTGAAGAACACGTTGATCGGGTGTTTGAATCATTGATTGGTGATGAAAATCGCACTATAATGTAGTGATTATTGAGATAGAAAGTGAAGAATAGGTTGGAGATGATGGGTTTTGAAAATGGTGGGTTTTGAAGTTACTGGGTTTTGAAAAGGAAGAAGAAAGGGTTGGATTGACTAAAATACCATTTTTCTTTATTTTAAATGTTGCCCCATGTCCTAATTCTATTGCTTCCTAGACTTTCTAGCCAAAATAAACTTTCTATTTGATCTTTTCCCTTAATATGAGAGCCCTTTAAATATGGATCTTTACATGATAACCTTACCACTAATTTAGGAAATAGAATCATAGCATAATTACAATACAACTCAATACCAAAATAAGTGTATCCTAAATAATAACAATATTATTGGATAAGAAAATTAAGCTTCGATTGATTTTTAGTATGTTTAGTCATTGATTGTAAATTTTGTGTCTTTAATATTAACACTCAATGTAATAAATGTAAATTTTGCTTGTCGTTAACACTATCGAAACTTGTCGCATCGCGGCAGGGCTATATCTTAGTTATGATCTAATTTACAATACGCGCAAGCTAACGGCGTAGCTAAAAATCAATAATCAGCGTATATGTTTTAGTATGTTTAGTCATTGATTGTAAATTTTGTATCTTTAATATTAACAATCAATGTAATAAATGTAAATTTTGCTTGTTGTTAACGTCATGGTTGTAAAAGTCCCGCCTAGGCTCCGAGTACTCCCCGAGTACTCGCTACAAGGTAGGCTGCCGAGGCACGAGTACTGTTCTCCCAGGCCAATTACTCCCCGAGTAATCTCCGCCTAAGCCGAGTACTTCCCGACTACTCCCGAATCCGACTAAGGAGCGCCTAGCGACTTTTGCAACCATGGTTAACGTTACCGAAACCAGCCGCATCACAGCGGGGCTATATCCTAGTTATGATTTAATTTACAAGTCGGGGTTAGCAACACCTCCAACTTAAGGGGAGTTGTTGACTTTGTTACTTTAGTTTGTTATTAGTTTAGTCAGTTAGTTAATGGTTTGTTAGTGATTGGTTAATCTTATTTCATTGTATATAAAGACAACAACTTGCAACATGGTTATTTTTTGAGTTCATTTCAATAAAAATATTAATTCATCATAGATATATCAAATGAACTACTTGTCTATTATAACTATACACATCCATACATGTATTCTAAAGCCATTAGAATTGGTCTAAAACAAAGTATGTTTCATAGCTAATCTAGAAAACAAAAATCAGGTCATATTATTCCTAACCACTCTCTTAAAACAATTATGTTTTGACACAACTAATTCTTTCTAATCTCTGCAACACTTGTTCGATACACAGCCTCTCTTTCGGTTCGGCTTGAGTACACTTTAGAATAAGTTTACCACATTGATATACAGCTTCTGGTGGGTAGTCATCACCAAGACTCGGGTCTACTATAGTCATTAGCTTCTTTTTCTTGGACAGCATCGGCCTTGCCCATTGCACAAGATCTTGCTCATTTTTGGGACGAGCTTTGTCAAAAACTCGTAGGCCCGTAAGAGTTTCCAGTAACACCACTCCAAAAGCATATATGTCATTCTTTCCATTCAAATAACCTGTACATGCCATATGTTATAAGCGTAAAAATAAAATAAAAAAATGGCACATCATGGTACTTAAAAAGTAACTCACCTGTTTCCACATACTCTGGAGCTGCATACCCGTATGTGCCCATTACCTGTGTAACAAGATGCGTCTCACCATTTATCGGACCATGTCTTGCCAGCCCAAAATCAGCGACTTTTGCATTGAAATCCTGGGGAAAAATAGTAAATAGAACGTGACGCAACACAAAGTCAACAGAATACTCAACATAAAGTCAACAGAATACTCAACATAAAGTCTCTAATACTACCTTAATTAACCAGTGCTAGCAGCATGCCATACCTGATCAAGCAGTATGTTAGACGTCTTCAAATCACGGAATATGATTTGATTCTCACTAGAATGCAGATATGCAATGCCTTTAGCTGTTCCTAGCATTATTTTGACACGCGTTGACCATGAAAGTGTTTCCCCAAATCTTTCTGCATGTATTAAAAATCTTTCAATTAAATGACCATTTCGTTATCAATATATTCTGTAGATCAAGAGACAGATGTAAGTTTACGTGTCAATATGTGACATTCAAGGCTCCCCTTATGCATAAACTCATAGACTAGGAGTAACTCCATATCTTGTGAGCAATATCCTAATATCCTGCTTACATTTGGATGACTCAATTCGCCTGAAAGTTTCACCTCTGTCTGCGCGCATATGGGATACCATGTTACAAAAATATCATTTATACACTGTGACACACTAAAAGAATTCAAAAGAACTAAATACTGTATTGGTGATAAATGTTTTCTATGCATTAATAACCGAAAACAAGATCACTTTAGACAGACAAATTACAATGAAAGGGATAATGATAACACTAACTAACTAATGACGGTAAAACGTCAATAATTATCCTAATATTCAAACTAAAGATAGATTAACTAATGACTAAGATAAATGATAAATAAAATAATAATAATAATAATTATAACAGGTAATAGATTACCTGCCATTCTTCAAATCCTTGATAACCATCAGTATCAAGCTTTTTAACAGCAATAGGAATCCCAGAGCCAACCTTTGAGGGAACATATGTTTCTTGTTCGACCCAACCTTTGTAAACTTTTCCAAAAGCCCCCTGACCCACAACCCTATCATCACTAAAGTTGTTAGTGGCCATTTTGAGTGCATCTAAACTGAATATTTTCAAACCAGAATCTCCAACTTTAACTTGGAAAGTATCTCCACTTTCAGTGAGTAAATCTTCCTTGTTAGAAAATTTATTGGGAACACACCACTTATTCTGTCTTTTGTTTTTCCCCAGAGGTTCTACATCCCCCATTGCTGCAAATATGTTAAAACTATACATTATTATATGTTGTAGCTATATAATGTAAAGACGCAAGAAACTTGAGGTTACCAGGTTTAACAGGGCTTTTGACAACAAACATGTTTCGAAGCATTCTCGATAATGTTATTATCTTGCCGGACTTTATGTAAGAATTTTGATTGTGATAGTGACTTGAGACTACTAAGGCGTCTCCTCTCTCTTGCAGTGCTAATGCAGCCTCAAGTGCTACTACCACCTCACCCATTGTCGGGCGGTTTTTGGGTCGAGTCTGCAAGCATTTATCTGTAATTTCCACAAATGCTTTCAAGCAATTAGGCATGATTTGAGCCTTCACCCTTGAACAAGGGGTTAGCCCCATCAAACTCGGATCAACTATATGGTTCGATGTTCCTTCTTTGATGAACTGCTGGGCCCAACCAACTAGACCAAGATCATTGTCTCCAAGACTTGGATCAACAGCAGGCCGCCCACATAACACTTCCAATAATACAACCCCAAACGAGTAAACATCCGATTTTCTTGTTAACCTCCGGGTCAAGAAATAGCTAGGATCAAAGTACCCGAATGAACCTTTAACATCTGTGCTCACATGAGTGCACCCCTGATCCGTCTGACTGATTTTTGACAATCCAAAATCAGCTACCTTAGCTGTGAAATTCCCATCCAAAAGTATATTTGAGCTTTTAACATCGCGGTGTATGATACGCTGGCAGACACCTGTGCCAGTGTGAAGGTAGTCTAACGCACGTGCAGCCCCTATGCAAATCTTGAGGCGATCTACCCACGAAAGAGGAGACTTCTGACTTGACCCTTTGACTTTATACAAGCGTTCAGCCAGGTTTCCACCAGATATATACTCGTAAACAAGCATCATCTCATCAAACTCATCACAGTATCCAACAAGAGACACCAGGTTGCTGTGTCTAAACCTCGAAAGCATCTTAATCTCCGTCCAGAACTCAATTGCCCCTTGTTTAGATCTAGAATCCAAACGCTTGATTGCCACCATCCTTCCACCATCGTCGATGACACCTCGATATACCTTACCAAATCCACCTTTGCCTATGATCATAGACTGATCAAAACTGTTTGTTGCCAGCTGCATCTCAGAAAGAAGAAACCGGCGGCATAGATGTTCTGTTGACAAAGATGGTGGTTTCTTATTCTCGCCGACGCTTGTTTCGTGAAGCTCCCTCAACTTATAGATGATTATATTAAGCATAATCAAGATGAGTATCACACTGGTTAATGCTTCTTGCTTTCGACTCTTTGGAGTCCAAGAGGCGTCTATCAGGCCAAGATTGTTACCTAAACAACTGCAGTCATGATTTCCGACTGGTGGTATACTTGTATCTGGAAAACTAACAGATGAAATACATAATAAACTATGCAGGAACTGGAACATCAAAAAACATCCTCTGCTGGAAATCATCTTCCAGGATCCAGTGTTACAGTTCACTGCACATGAAAAATTTCAGCAAACAAATGCTCAAAACATAAGTCTGTCTGTATGTATAAGTCAACAACCAAGATAATGTGTGGAATATTCAAAATCTTGATGCGTGGGCTATAATTATAATATTGTGCTTGACAAAGTCTATGTGGGTGGTTACATATGTGTCAACATATGTGATACATGAGAAGGATGCAGGAAGTTGCCAAGGTGGAACAAGAAAATTGTAAAATTTTATGGGACTATGACATTTCTGGGTGCGTGTACAAGAAGAAAATTGTAAAAGTTATGCGAAAGTGAGAGGGTGTGCGCTAACGGATTGGATTTTAACATCTATAATTTCTTAAATATTCTTAATTAAATTCTTGACAGGCAATTAAATTCTTGACAGGTAATGCTAGAGTGTATATATTAGGGTAGGGTTCATCCGAGAACCATCTTTATTGCGAAAATCAATGTAAACACCACAAAATAAACCCACTACACCACAAAAAACCTAATCCCCCACACACCCAAAAAAAAAAAAAAAAACCTAACCCCCCATCCTCCAACCAAGCTAAATGCTAAAAAAATCTAAAAAAATAAAAAAAAAAATCCAAAAAACACAAAAAAAAAATTTAATATTTTTTTATTTAAATCGCTACTTTTATTAATAATTTTTTTTTTATTTTTTTTAATAACGAAATTAGCAATTTTTCATAAAAATATTAATTTTTTGTGTGTTTTTTTAGATTTTTTTAGGTATTTTTGGCTGTGTTCACATTGATTCTCGCGGTTCTCGCAATAAAGGGTGGTTCCTAACTGATCCTTCTCCTATATATATATATATATATATATACATGGTGAGGATTCGTTAGGAACTAGTGTGAACACAAACAATACTACCTAAAAAAACTTAAAAAACACACAATTTTTTTATTAATAAAAAATCATGATTTTAATGAAAAAAATTTAAAAAATAAAATAAAATTATCATTTATGTGACAATTGCGCCTTTTCAACCATTGTATAATCCCGAACAATTTCGGATCCAATGAAATATTTTGTTTCATTTCCAGGATTATATATTTACATATGACAATTTCACATTTTAGTCCTTGTTCGATTTCAAACTCTCAAACTTTTTCTGGAAGTGAAATCGTAAACTGTTACACAAAACGTAATCAGTTTAACGCGACATACACTCCGGAACAATGATTTAAGCTAAACATACACTAAATACCCTTTACATAACTTAGAAATAAGTTTTGAGGGGTTCGGTATAGCAAAAACATGCTTATTTGAGCTCAGGGACTATTTGCGACAAACTACGAAAGTCTGCCGATTCTGGTATTTTTTAATATGAAACATGTACACACATCCAAAACTTTTTGTAATAATTAAAATCTTGTATTTTATTGATAAGAATTCAAAAATATCATTCGTTGCGAAATTTCGATCGTTTTCGTGTTCGTTAAAGCATTCGTTGTAATTAAGCGAATAACGCAACCGTACAACCGAACAAACCGACATCCACGACATTTTTGGGCATAATTCAAGTTAAATATGCTTTAACTTTGGAGCCTAAAAATTGGGTTAACGGGTGCTAGAAGTGTCAAAACGCGACAAAACAAGTCCAGGAGCCAAAACTGCCAAAATTGGAAAGTTCTGCCCTTGCCCACCATTTACGGACCGTATACTAGACCCCTTGCGGTCCGTATACAGTCCCCAGAACCAGTTTTATGAACATCCTATGGTTTTTATATTCTTAGACCCCAAGTATGAGTATTCCCCAAGGATTTTTCTGCATAAGACACTTGTTTTAATCCCCTTACAAACTTTGGACATGTGGTATGATCATATACATCCTCAAATACTATAAATAGAAACCAATTTTGCACCAAGTTCCTTGCTCATTTTCACTTCTTTTTCGCATCTGCTCTAATTGGATTTTGCTTTCCATTGGAGGCCTCATACTAAGTATTTTGCCATCCTAGAACACAAGTAAGTGTTCTTTCCTAGTCTTGTTCATTATTTTAGCTTATTTTGAGCTAAAAGTCAAACAGTTGACTTTCTGTTTGAGTTTCGGTTCTAACCATAATTTGTCAAGTCAAAGTACAATTGAACTTTGCAACGTGATCGTAATCACGAAGGTTATAATCCCTAGCGATTGCACCTTCTGATTTCCACGTTTACTAGTCGAAGTGACGAGTGAAAGTTTCGGTAAAAAATGCACATTATGAGCATTTTACGACAAAACTATTTTCGGGTATCAAAACACTAAGTTTTGATACCAAATCAGTTTTACAACTTAGTTAGACATGTTTTGACATGTCTAACTCGTCACTTCTAGTTTAGTGCTTATTTAGGGTCGTAAGTCGAGCGGTCTTAACCACCGCTTTAACTTTCGAATCCAACCTGTTTGGTCGATCTTAGGATCCGACCAAACACTTGTATGTAGTTGTATAGGGAATAACCTACTGAGATTATACCTTATGGTCACGTCGTTTGGTTAGTGTTATGATAAGTTTTTCTTATGTTTTTTTAAAAATGACCAAAATGCCCTTTTTGCGCATAAATCCATTTTAAGCATATGTAACCAACTTTTTGACATATAAACTGATGTTACAAATTTATTAAACATGTTTAAGCATTTAAGACTTATCATATGACATGTTTGACCATCCGATCACATTTTTATGCAAATGACACGTTAAAGTAACGTAAACTACCTTAACGAGTCATAACGGGTCAAAAGCACTTAGAATCACTTCCAAATCAGAATGTTAAGTTTACTCAGCCATATCATACGAGTTCTAACACTCATTTGGTTTATAAGAATTCATTCTATCCGATCTCCCATTTTCAAGTTTCGACACTAACATGTAGTTATCCGATACACTAGGAACCACTTCAACACTTGAACTTTTGAACCTTTGAGCTTTGTGTTTTCAATTGAACAAGACCTATACACAATCCCAAGTGAGTACATAGTTCCCCTCTTTTATGTTTTTCAAATGTTTTAGGGTGATTCATATGTGTAATCAATTTTTCTCAAATGTATGGATAATATATGTGTTTACTAAGTACTTTTTGTGTATTATTCCTATTATGCAAAACACGACGATTGAGAACACGAACCAAATCCTTATGGGATCTATCTATCTTCATAGTTAGATTCTTGTAGGATATTTAAAGTACAGTCTTAAGCCTTTCTATCTTCATAGTGAGATTTCTAAGAAGAGCTTTACACGCCGATGTTTGATATACTACCAAATCACAAACCAAAGTATAGTTTGATATAATACCAAAGCATAGTTTGATATGCTACCAATGTGATATTGTTTACCAAAGTATAGTTTGATATACTACCGATTAAGAACACAAAACCGGGTCCTTATAGTATCTATCTATCTATCTTCATAGTTAGATTCTTGTGGGATGTTTAAAGTACTAAATTGAAGTCCTTGATTGGATTCATTGTGTACTTTAATGCGTGTTTACAAGTGATGACCAAGTTGATGATTATGTGTTTATGTGATTAGTCGTGATTTAGATAATGAAACAAGTGTAATACCATAAGAACATGGTGGATACGCCTTTGGTACTTCCTATATTTAAGTGTTCTTATTGTATTACTCTTGTAGCGTTATCCGAATCTCTTTAGGATTTTTGTGTTTAGTTGATTCAATGTTCGAATATCCAAATCCTTGTAGAATATTCCATACTTTCATATGTTAGATTCTTAGAAGGATATCCAAAGTATTATTATAAATCATTGATTTGATTTCTAATAATACTCACACAAGTTATGACCGATTTCAATATTGTTATTATTAATACTTTATTGGATTTCTAATAATACACCGAAAAGTTTGAGTTAAATGTCCGGATAGTCCCTGTGGTTTACCAAAATTTCATCTATAGTCCCCAACTTTCTAAAATTACACTCTTGCTCCCTGTGGTATGATAAGTTGTTACTCGGATAATCCCTAAAGCGGATGAAGGTTAATTTATCTGGTTAACTCTATGTGAAATGACTATATTACCCTTAACGATAAAATATAAATAAATAATAAAATTAACAAAACATATGAGCCCTACCTTTTTTTCTTAATAAACTAAAAAGTTTATTAAATTAAAAAACCCACCCCTCTTCCTAGATCTAAATTCCGGTAGCCCGCTTCCAAATTGTTTATCACCACCACCGATAGCCGGCGAATTCATTATCACCGCCACACCATTGCCGTTAATCCCTTACAACAAATCTCCCTCTTCGTCTTCTTCGTTAAGCCCTTCCATTTATATTCTCTTATCTCCTTCTTCATCTTCTTCGCTACTCGCCTGCCACAACCGGAAACCTGCAACTTGGGTTATTGATGGGTTAAAGTATTAAGTATCAACTTTACAATTATCATTATTACCTTCATTTAATTTCAAATATTTTGGTGGTATTTCTTGGGGCTGGGTACAGTATTTGAATCCAATTCTAATGGACTCGATACAAAATTTGAATCCATCTCCGACCACCCCTACGTTCCCACAACAATTTGTAACGGAAATTCAAATAAAGAAGCCCTTGAAAATTCATGTGGTGCAATAGTTGTAAGCTACTCATGGATTTTAAACTCCACTGTTGCTTCTAAGGTGCAGAATGTCTACACAAAAATTTCAGTTTCTTACATAAAAACTTTATGTTGCCTTTTTTATTGAAATTATGTGTTGGGTATAACATTGATGAATTTACAAGGAGTGGGAGAAGGTGGAAGGGTGGCAAGGGTTGTCGGAGGTGAGGGGAGGTAGGGATGGTAAGAGGTGTGGCAAAAGTAACCGGTGGTGGTGATGTTGTATAAGTGGGCGGCGGTGCTGGTGGGGTGGTCGTTGCCGGAGAGGATACCGGTAGTGCCGTGGTGGAGAAGACAACGTGTGGAGAAGAGGAAGATGAAGAGGGTGTCTAGGAGAGATGCTATGCTTTAAATGAAAACAGTGTGTCCCACTTATAAATTATAAAACTTTAACTATATTTCTTTTTATATTTAAGTTATTTATTCCAATGATAAGGGCATTTTTGTCACACCCCAACCGATGGCGTAAATATCGGGGCGCAACACTGAGCGAAACAGATTGTCTAGGAGAATCCATAACGACTATTTGTTATAATATATTAAAGGTTCATGTCCCATACCACAAACATCACTACAAGAAAACTGGGTTTTTAGTACGCGCAAAAGCGTCCTAAAATGCTATTTTATAGGACCTTTCATTTAATAGGACCAACGGTAAAAGTGTTTCATGTAAAGGGGTCGTAATAAGTCCCGGAACTAAAAAAGCGTCCTGACATCTCAAATAAGATTATGAAACCAATTTTATGGTCACGTAATATGTCTTTGAACAACCAAAACAGTGTTCTAATAAAAACATATTAGGACACTTTTACGATGTTCTAACATGTGCTTACATACTTTTAATCTTTTGATACACTTACAAGCGTCCTTAGAAATTAAATGATAGGACCCTTATGATGTAACATTATAGCTAATTTAGTACCAAGAAAAGGGTCCTAATATACCAAATAAGATAATGAAACCAATTTTATGGTTGCATAATATGTCTATAGACAACTTAAATAGCATCCTAAAAAGAACATATTAGGACACTATTACAATGTTCTAATATGTGAATACCTACTTTTAATCTTTTAATACACATACAAGCGTCCTTAAAAATTAATTTATAGGACCCTTATGATGTAACGTTATAGCTACTTTAACATCAAGAAAATGGTCCTAATATCCCAAATAAGATTATTAAACCAATTTTATAAATAGACATCAACATATAACATCCTAATAGTTATTGTATAACATCAACTAATGAAAGAAATAAAATTTCATTATATTTCAAATAAGCATGTTCATAACAAAAACACTAACCATAAATAAGTTATAACATTATCTAACATAAAGTGTTAACATTTAACAAAGAAATTAAAAGCAATTAAAGAAATAAGAAGCATAAATATTGAGTCATCATACGTCCTCAATCCTCATGGACTACCTACAAATAAACCATCCATGTATAAGCATTAAGTTCCATTATATTAAAATTATTTGTATCACAAGTTAAACAAATACATACCGAGATGAATGGATAGGGCCATGCGATGGATTCACCAACACAATCTTGAATTGTAGAAAATAAACCATATGGTCTTACCAAGTTTTCATCTTTTTTTATTGGTATTTGAATGTTTACCCCACACCATTCTGGTCCAATCTTTGTACCGCCAACTAGATCATTTGGGTCCAAGCTCTGGACCCTTCCTCTTGCTACAGTCTCGATAGAGTTTAGAATGCTTTTGAGGAAAACTTCATCTCCGACCTAGATTTTAGTTTTCTAACAAATATTTATTAAACTCTAGTCATAATAGTGCAAAAAATCATTTTACAAAAAAAATTAATAAAGTTTTACACTAGCAGGCCAACATTTTTATAGAAAAACTAAGGAAAATTGGTTTTTAATAATCGCATGTTTACAATATTGTACACAATAATCCCACATTTACTCTTGGTACATAATAATCCCACGTTTTTAAAATATTTTCCCAATGGTCACAGTTAACTTAAAACTAACCATTGTTAGTTTTATCCCACATGTCATCCCAATCAGCATCCTAGTCACCATTTATTTTTTTAATTAAAAAACCCTGTTTCATATGTTTGTGCCCTAATCAAAACGAACCTTAATCGCAACACCATCAGCAGCGAACCTAATCGCCCCACCCCCAAATCAGCAGCGAAGTCCTTTGGCATCTGCAACATCATCAACGAACCCTAATCGCCCCACCTACAAATTAGCATAGAAGCCCTAATCCTTTGTAGTGGAACTTTTAGTTGTTGATGTTATTCATGATGAAAAACTAATAGGATTAAAGATGAAGAAGATTACTATTGTGGTCATGTAATAGGTGGAACACTAAAGATTATATAGAAAAATACCCGTAAACATTGATGTCCATTAGTTACATTGGGGAAATGTTGTGATGCAAGAGGTTGAACACTGGAACCACCTCTGGACCCTTCCATTTCTGATACTTGGGCTTGTAACTGGACCACAGTACTAGTAAGTTCGTCACAGTGAGACTTCAATTGGAAGTTCCAATCCATAAGAACTAAGAGCACTACAGTTTCACATCTAATTTAAATCAAGTATCAAAGTTTACATCAAATTTTAATATTATTGAAGTAATTAAGTGTAAAATCACTAATTGCTTGATTAACGTTTTTAATGTAACTACTTATAAACTTTATATTGTTTAAATAAAAGTTGCACCGAGATGATTGCCGTAGATCTTTGGGGTTTACAATTGATGCATAACGAAGACTTGAATTTTTTCAGTTTTTTTGGGCGTACCGTAACCATTGCCTTGTTCTTCCAGTGGCCTTGTTAGGAGAGAGACGAAGGGCCATGAAGAGCAAACATGATTTGAGAAAGTAATGTACATCTAGAATAGTTTTACTGCAAGGCACAACATATTCACTATTGTATCTTTTACACGAAACGTATTTAACTTATTACATTAATTAATTTTCAAAGTATTTAGAGCAAAGCTGGTACTAGTAACTTTACATTCCCTGTAATCAAGGAACACCTAGAATGATATAAAAAGATAATTAAGCAAAGCCTAGAATGCTATAAAAAAAGCATTGGGCCTGCTACATACGGGCTCGTAAAATAAACGAGCTTTATTTTCGGCTCATGCTCGACTCAGGCTCAAACACACAAATACCTAAATCACAATAAACACATTTCAACTGTAGCTATAATTTATGCTTTAGATTAACAGAACCAAAATATATTTACCTTTACTCTGAGAATGACGAATTGAGAAAACTAAATCTATTTACAGCAATCAAAGATGAGTACCTGCAATTTAGGCTTTAAATTAGAATAAACAACGCGATTTGGGGATGAAGTGTCGTTCAGATTTCAGCAATAACTAAAAAACCCTAAAATCTTCCAGCAAACAACTTTAATCAATACCAAGGCTTCAATTACAATTCAACAAATCATAATGAAGATGCTAGCAAACAAAATTGCATAAAAAAAGATAAGTATATATCTGACCTCCACTTGACGTAACGGATCTTAATGTGGTTGAACTAAGTGGCAACTTTGCGAACAAGACGTCCATCTTTGCCTGTGGGTTCTCCATCTTCACTGCGGGTCTGTGGCAAAGATTCCGTCGGAGAAGCCTTCGCAATTACCACTAGAGAGATGTCAAATGTGGGGCACAGTTAGGGTTTAGAATGTGAAAAGTTTTGGAGGAAACTGAATATTAGGGGAGAAGGTTTAACGGACATGGGGAAACTATAAAATTTTGATATTGAATTTAACTTTTTCCTTTTTAACGTATATATTATGACAAATTTTTAGGTAAAAATATAAAATAAAAAACGGAAAAAAAAACTATATAAAGTATACAAAATATTTTTAAAATTGTATTCTATTTAACTTTTACTTTTTTTTATCTCGTATGAATTTCACTAAAAATAGGTCATTTGTGTAATGCCATTATATGTTGAACAAGAAAGAAATTAGAGCTTTTTCTTTTGAAAAGCAAGACCATTATATTAGACAATGTGTAGTGGTGGTTAGGTGGTGGGTGAACTCAAGTCTCTTTCTTTGGCATGATCTGACATGTGGTAATCTAGTCAGCAAAGAGGAATTACGAGACTGGAAGTTAAAATGGTTATAGTGGTATAATGCCCCATGCAGTGATTACCCAATTATTATTGTTATTTTTTTTTTTTAAATTGAAACAAATAATATTCCATTAAATAAATAAAAATTACATTATCACTGATTAAAATACTAAAAATTAAAGACGAACATGCAAATTATAGCTCTAAAGTTTGTATTTGTCGCAGATTTGTTGCCTACGCATTTGAGTTAGGAGCAACGCTTCTCCTTGAAGGTGATCGATCGGCTTAGACATAAACTCGATATATTTCTCCATTTGCCTCGCTTCTTGTACCACGACAAACTTTCTGTTTCGGTGTTTCTTTCTTGAATTGTTTCCAAACGCATATGGCCAAGGTCTCGTATGTCTTGAAGTCATCGGTTCATATCTTCAAAATTTTGTTTCATTTCAACACCCGCCGAAGATGTCTCCGCCCTTTCCCCTTTTTTCCACGTCTTCTACCGGGCGGTCTGGGCAACTTCATTTCCTCATCCCCGTCGTCTCATTACGGGTGGTCTTATAAACAATAGAAAAATAATTAGAAAATGCCTAACTAAATTCAAATAAAAAGAGTTACATGTATAAAAGCGGATTTTTCATCCACTTGACCCTAGTGATATTAACCTTAATAGTGATGATGACTCTTTACGGACCATAACGGGCTTCAATAGGTCGTATCATGTCTTATATTATTATATTAGGTTGTAGTGAGATATATTAGATCATAATTGCAGTATAGATCATATATGTGAACCATATTTAGCCTTAATACTCTAAGTGGCACTTAATGGACCATGATGCACTTCATTAAGTCATATTCAATTATAATAGTCATATTAAACCATAATGGAGAACGATAAATTACAAATGCCTTAATGGACTATGATAGGATTTATTATGTTTTCTGATTCTTGAAGTGTTATGATTGTTGTAGTAAGTCATAGTAGATTATAATGGGCAATAAAAGATCATGCATGTCTTAATGGACTATATTTGTCCTTGTCGGTCATGATAGCTCTTAATGGGCCATTATGGGCTTTATAAGGTCTTAAGGGTTATATCGGGTTATACGGAGTCATACTGAATCATAGTGGACGTTTCTAAATCATAGATGTATTAGAGGAATGTATTGGGTCTTAATAGTCACGATGGCTGTTAATGGACCATGGTGCACTTTATTAGTTCGTACAAAGTCTAAAGGGTTATATGAGGTTGTGGTGAGTCTAGCTTAATTACAATGAGCAATAATAGATCATGCATATATTAATAGACTGTATTGGACCTTAATTGTCACGATAACTCTTAATGAACCATCGTTATCGCACAATGTTTTTTTTTTTTTTTTGATTTTCTTCAACTTTTAAAGATTTCTTTTTTTTTTTTTAGTTTCAGGGGTAGGGATGAGCTCGATGCCAACTGATACCGAATCGGTACTGGCACCGAAAATACCGGTTACAGTACTGGTATATGAAAGTAAAAACAGGTAGCGAACCAGTACCAAGAATGCCAAAAGTCGGTACCGAATTGGTACTTATGATCTTTCAGTTCGGGAAATTCGGTATCGACACCCAGTACTATTTGCTCATCTCTGACCACGAGTTTCATATGAACAATATCATTATCATAAAAAACTTTTGGTTGATTTTCTTTCAGTTATCTTTTAGTGTTTTTTTTTTCTACATTTTCTTTTTTGTTCTTCTCAGCGGTCCTCTGCGCCGGAAGTATGGTCCTAGTTTTTAGTATATACCAAAAGATAGATAGATTAACAAATTCTCTCTAAAACTAGTTTCTCCTCCCAGTTTTTAATATACTAAAGATAAAAAAAGATTAATAATTTATTCGCAAAACTATTTTTCCCTCCTAATTTTCCTCCAACCAGTATTTCCCTCCTTAATAATCAAAATTTCCCTCTCACTCCCTAAAAAAATTTAGAAACCTACCATCACCAATCACCATAAATTTTACCAGGGAATTTGGGATAAAAGTAATTAAGTAAAAACATTAAAGTATAAAATAGAAAGACCTATATATAATTTTTTTTCGCAATGGTAAAATTATTTGAAAAACTCTTTTGAAAAAAAAAATAGATTATGATGACAAATCTTTTTTGTGGGGTTTTCGTGGGTTATCTTAGAACAAAAGATTTTAACAATCTTACTGTATCAATTTGCTAACAAAACTATTTTTAACTTTTAAGATTTCATGAAATCCATTGATAATTTTTTCTAAAAAGATTAAAAAGTTTTATTTATTTCATGGGTCCGTTAATAATTTATCCTACCATATATTTGTTATTAAAAAATATTATTTTAATATCAAATGTCATCAAAATAACAATGAAAGTGTTTTATTGACTTATGTAACCGTTTAACATGACAGTTGCATCTAAATTCTAACTAAGCACCCTTTCTAACGAAAGTTGCAAATATCAATAAAATTTGCAACATTTCAAGAAAAAAGTTGCATTTTTGGTAAAATTTGTAACTTTTAAATAAAAAGGTCGCAATTTCTATAAAACTTTGCAACTTTTTATAAAAAAAGGTTGCATTAGATCTTTTAATGCAACCTTTATGCTAAACGAAGTTGCATTAGAGTCAAATGCAACACAACTGAAAAATGTTGCATCTAAAAAGTTGCATTAGCCTCATTTTCTAGTAGTGTGTCAAGTGTCTTTTTAAGTTATATTATAATAAAACTCTAGTTAATAAGTGTCCTATAAACTAAGGTTTTATGGCTCAAATATCAAGTGTCCTATTAAGGTGTATTATAATAACACCACAATGATTAAGCGTCCTATAAAGTTTAAAGTTATAAGACCCAAGTGTCAAGTGTCCTATTAAGTTAAGTTCTAATATGACTTCGACTAGAAAGGGTCCTATAACATTGAACATTTCTGACTTAACTACAACGTGTCCTATTAAGTTATGTTATAGTAGGACCCAAAATGATCAAGTGTCCTAATAAAGTACCACATAATGCGACACTAACAATTAAATGTCTTATAAAGTACTTTATTAGGATCTACATTTTAAGTGTCCTTTTAAATTATATGATAATAGGACCCCAAAAAATCATCCATCCTAATAAATAGTTTTTTAGGACACCGGTTTAGTAGAGTATATTATAAAAGGACCCAAAAAGTTCATTAGTCTTATTAAATAGTTTTTTAGGACCCTCTTTTACAAGCGTCCTACAGAAAAGGTCCTAAAAGGCCATTTTTGTTATAGTGCATGTAAAATAAAAACGGTTATTAGAGACATTGTTCTCAAAAACAAATATCCATTCCGACAACTCATATTTTATTTAGTTTGTTTCTAGACTCCGTCCTAGCTCATTTCCATCAGATAGCAGGCAAGCATCCTAAACACCTGTCAAACACGTTAAAATAGAGGTCAATACACGTAGTGTAAAGGTGAGCATACAAGTTTAATAGCACTACAATTTTTTTTTTGAATTTTTTTATATATAAAAAGTGGCGAAAATTGGTATGCAAAAAAAAAAAAAAATTGGTATGTTTTTTTGGCTTTTTTAATTAGTTTTTGAGTTTTCACAATAACTAGTGGTTTTCATTTGAACATTCCCCTATATATATATATATATAGGGAGGGGCTCATGCGAGAACCACCCTTATTGTGAGAACCGCGAGAACCAATGTGAACACAACCTAAAATAGCTAAAAAAACCTAAAAAACCTAACCCCCACCCCCTCCCCCCCAAAAAAAACCTAAACCCCCCCCCCCCCCCCCCAAAAAAAACCTAACCCCCCCCCCCCAAGCTAAAAAAAACCTAACCCCACCCCCCCCCCCCCCAAAAAAACCTAAACCCCCCTCCCCCACCCTCCAAAAACCTAAACCCCCCACCCCCCCCCCCCCCCAAGCTAAAATGCTAAAAACTAAACCCCCAAAAAACCTAAAAAATCTAAAAAAAATCTAAAAAAATAAAAAAAAAAATCCAAAATTTTTTTTTTTGATTTTTTTAGGTTAAAATCGCTACTTTTCGAAGCAAAAAAAAAAATTTTTTTTTTTTGGTTCGAAAAGTAGCGATTTTAACCTAAAAAATATTAAAAAAATCAAAAAAAAAAATTTGTGTGATTTTTAGCTATTTTTAGGCATTTTTTGTGTGTTCACATTGGTTCTCGCGGTTCTCACAATAAGAGGTGGTTCTCGCATGATCTTCTCCCTATATATATATATATATATAGGTAAAGGGTACTGTACAAATTCCCTTATCGTACATTACGTACGCTACAATCTCAGCCGTCAGATCATCTTCCCGCAATGAAAATCGCATGTTGTTTTTTTTTTGTAATAGCAGGTAATAATTTTGATGAAATAGCAGGTGTTTTTTTTAACAATTTCGCATGTGGTAATTCAATTTCGCATGTGATAATTTTGATGAAATAGAAGGTTGTTTTTTTGTAACAATTTCGCATGTGGTAATTCAATTTCGCATGTGATAATTTTGATGAAATAGCAGGTTGTTTTTTTGTAACAATTTCGCATGTGGTAATTCAATTTCGCATGTGATAATTTTGATGAAATAACAGGTTGTTGTTTTTTTAACAATTTCGCATGTGGTAATTCAATTTCCCATGTGATAATTTTGGTAACAATTTCGCATGTGGTAATTCAATTTCACATGCGATTTTCAATGCGGGAAGATGATCTGACGGCTGAGATTGTAGCGTACGTAATGTACGATAAGCGCATTTGTACGTTAACCAGCCCCTATATATATATATATATATGTATGTATATATAGAAACGGGATTAGGAGAAAACGGCAAAAAGTGTGAGAACGGTGAGAACGCATCCTGGCCGAACACGTGGCGTGGGGCATGATCAAGGTCCGAGGTTTTTTTTTTGTCTTTTTAGTATTCTTCTCCTTTCACGATTTTCGCGTTTGACATGCTTCTTTATTTTTTTGCGTGCAAGATAATTTTGGCGTTATGTAGATTTATTAATTATTTGGCGTTTTATTGTTTTTTCTCATATTTCTTCTCGTAGAATTAATTCTTTTTGTGTCACATAGTTAATCTTTTGGCGTTATGGCTTTTTCCATTTCATTTTTGGTGTTTTGTATCTTTTTGTTAATAATTCATTTCTATAGATTAATATTTTATAAAACTACAATAACACGAAAATCAAAATAAACTAATAGTCTTCCATAGGTGGGATTACATCAGAGATGTACCCATCGCTTTCTTCATCACTTTCTTCAGATTCTTCATCATCAAATTTCATTTTTGCGTATAACGCCATTAGCTCGTCTCTTATTTCCTGCAGCCTATTCTTGAATATCACTGCATCCTTGGATTTTGGATCGTTTGAAGGTGTTAAATCACAGAGTTGTTCAATGATAGATAGCAACCCTGTCTTCAACATTTCTTCCATTGGTCTTGAATATTGCACCCCGTTTTTATAAGTAACTTCAAGTGTTCCTTCTTCCTCATGCAATACCCAACTGCTAAGTTTTGGTATATGAGTATCTTCAATATCATCATCTTCATCATCATCATCTTCTGCTGGAAACTTTCTCTCCAGTCTTTTTATTACAGTTCTTGTTCTTTCACAATCGTTGTCTCTTGGAACCCCAAGGGCCAGGATATCCCATCATGGCTTTTATTGTTCTTACCTTTACCTTTCTCCTGTCAGAGAACTTTTTGATGAATCGTTTTTCTTTCCTTTCAAACCTCCATGCAATAACCTTAGCCAATTTTTTTTAAATTTTTTAGCGTTTTGGAGAATATGTGGCGTTTTAGTCTTTTTGGCGTGTTTGAGCTTGGGTTCTGATGGTCTTCTTTTATATTGACTTTTTTTCCCCCGCGTATGTCAGGTAATTATGGCGTTTTGAAAAAGATAAATAAATTTAATATAATAAATGTTAGTAATTATGTTTTTCGTCGTTTCATTTTACTGTTTTTTCCAGTTTACTGTGTTTTTGTTTTCAGACTCAACTGTTTTAATGGTGTAACATGTCAAATCTTTTGACGACTGTAATTATGGTGTTTTGTTTTCCAATGGCGGTTAGATAACTATTGGACTTCTTTTGTTTTTATATTCTTTGCACATTGTTTCACGCTTTTTTTTATAATATTAGTTGTTCAAATTAATTTCATTATAGCTTGGTAGTTTTTTGGGGGCGTTTTTATGGCATTATGGCGTTTTACACGTATTTGCTAAATTTGGCGTTTTATTATATTTTTCATTATAGCATTAATATTATTTTGTTGTTTATTAACTGACATTACAAAACAAACAATAGATAAAGAAAATTAAAAAAAAAACAAAGTAGAAGCAATTTATGATTTTAAATCTTCAGTGTCATCAGTCTCTTTTTTCTTTTTGAAACTACAAGAAATGTGACAAATAAATGGCGTTTTGGGTTTGAAGTTGTTTATTTTCTTTGTTCATGTGTTTGAAGTGTCTTTGTGGATGTTGGAGACATAGAGCGACCCCCTGTGGGTGGATGCTATCTGCCTGGTATAGGTCTCTTCTTATCATCCAAACCTTCTTCAGGAACAAAGATGACAGTATGACATATAGGTGTCATCAGTCCCTCTTTTTTTAATTTTGTCCATCTCATGCAGCAAAATCTTTCTTCACTCACGTAACAAATCATTAAATGAAGCTTCATGCAGAACATTACTGAGGAACAAAGAAAAGATGTTTGTTGTCGTTGTATTTTTTGGCATTTTACATTGAGTTGTAAATTTTTTTAGCAACCACTGTGTGTTTTTTTGTGTGATAAACGGAAGGTGGTGAGGCGTTTCTATTTATAGAATTTTTTTGGCACGTAGTTTAGGTGGGATGTTATTTTTATAACAAAAAATGTAATTAACATTTATCCGGATGTAAACTTTGGCGTTATATATAATGGCGTTTCATATTTTATGACGTTTTTGTAGCCAGAGAACTTAAATAAAAACACAGAAAAAAGTACGCAGTGATAAAATTGGCGTTTTGTATTTAATTATTTGGCATTTTATTTTTCAATGGCGTTTTATGTGAGGAATGGTTTTTTACTTTCTTACTCTTAATGACGCGCGTCCACGTAATAAAATTGGTGTTATTTACTAAAATGTCACCGCGCCAATCTAGTCCATAGATTGTTTTGATCGGACGACTCATAAGCGTTCTCACCGTTCTCACACTTTTCGCCGTTTTCTCTAAATTTTGAACCTATATATATATAGGATTAGGTTCAAGAGTGAACAACTTCTTGAGAGTGAACTGTGTGAACTAATCTTGGCACTTGATCACTTTTAGATTAAAATAGTAAGAATGACATTAGCCAACTATATTTAATTAAAATCCCTTAATTTTCTTATCTCTTAACTCTCTCTCTCTCTCATTTTTAATTATTTCTCCAATATTTTAACTATATGAGATTGAAGGGCTTTAAATTTTGGTAGACAGTCATGGATTATGACATTATCATTCTACATCGTCAGCTCATACGACATTATCATTCTTATGACTCAAGAAGATGATAAAGACAAAACTATTATATTTTTCTTTTTTCAAATGCATTATTGGAAATATTTTGTTTACAAATTATTTAATTTCCAAATATTCGTAGCACTCATTTCTTTATCTATTTCTTTATGTACAGATTTTGTTTTAATTTTAACTTGAATATTATTTTTATTTTATTATCGGTATATATAGATATCATGATATATTGTTTTTAACTTTTTATAATTTTCAACAAATATTGAAAAATTTCTTTGAGATTGAAATTGTAGTTATGTTTTTGCATTAACTTTTTTTAAACTAAGTGATGAAGTTATTTATTTTTGCATACATGTGACTTATTTCGTTTTCATTAATTTCATAATTTTTATATGAATCTACTCGTGTGCATACATAATATACTATATGTTGTTAATATACACATATGTAACCATTTCTGAATATAATACACAGATGTATAAAAGTCTGTACACGTGTGTATAAACTAACAGTTGTGCATCTTGTATAAACTGATAATTAGCGAGACTATACACATGTGTATAAACGAACATCTATGTATCTTGTATAAACTGATACTAGCGAAACTGTACACACACGTATGTGTATCTTGTATATACGAAAACTAGCGAGATTTTAGGGATTTTGATTATATTGTTTAATAAATGCAATTTACAAAAGACGCAAACACCCTGCTATCAATTATTTTAAAGGGAAGTTACAACATTATAATTAAAATCTTGCCATTGTTTAAAAATCTTTAAATAATGTAATCCAATGGCCAATATTAATGCACACAGTTCACTCTCAATCTAGTACACAACCAAAACTACTTAAAAAGGCTTGTGCCAGGTTGGGTGTTTAGGTTTTTGGGTGGTGGTAGGGTGGGTTTATTTTGGTTGTGCTCACATTGGTTCTCGTGATTCTCGTGGTTCTCGCATGAACCCTACCGTGGGTGTTTAGGTTTTTGGGTGGTGGCGGGGTGGGTTTATTATGGTTGTGTTCACATTGTTTCTCGTGGTTCTCGCATGAACCCTACCATATATATATATAACTGCAATTTAAAATGCTACAACCTCATGTATAGTAAGCAAAATTTGAGGAAAAGAAAGACATGAATGATGTATTGTATCGATGAATGTTGTTATTAACTAGGGTTATAAGGGGTCTCTTTGTATAGAGAACAATATCACACTTCAATACCATCAAGTTTATTACAATAACATAATTGGTCTAATTCTATCTACAAGTTAAGCTTAGGGAGCGATTGTAGCTTAAAATATAAAGAGAGTTAGGGGCTGTTTGGTCGCCTCTGAATGGTCATTAAGAGACTACCTCTTAATGGAACCATTAAGAATTTTACTAATTAGAAGGTAGAAGAATGTGACATGTGATGATTTACCATTCAGAGGTTACCTCTTAACCATTCAGACTTGAGGTTACCTCTTATTCATTCAGAGGTTTTAAACTATTAAGAGGTAGCATCTGAATGGTCATTAAGAGGCTACCAAACAGCCCCTTATATCTTGTTTTCTAACGAGATCCAGCAACATGTGGTCGTGGATGATGAACTAAACCCGGCAGGTTATTTTTTCCCGGGTTTCTTACAGCTATTGTGAGCGGTTGTCTTGAGCGACCTATGGTGGCGGCTAACCTGCAAAATTCACACGATTCTATCTTCATATGATTCTTGAAACTTCCTCACAAACAACCAAATTTCGTGTAGAAGTTAAGGTTCCACACGAAAGTGTTAACTTTCGTGCGATTGGATTTGTCGCATGAATGGGTAACTTGTGCACGAGTTTGTTCGTAAATAACGGATGTAAAGTGGTGCGGCACTCGTGAAGCGGTTATTGTGAACAATGATGATGAGCGACGACTGGGTTTAGGAGGCGGGTTCTTTCTATGAACCCTAGTGAGAGCAAGTTGGACAGAAGTTCTCGTTATCAGATGAGAGCGGCGACGGCCTTTGATGGTGGCGGTGCTTGGGTTTAGCGGTTGTTGTTGTGACGGTGGAAGTTTGGCAAAGGTGTTTAAATCTACCCCCAATCAACTTATCGTACTCCGTGGGGTTTTCTCAACATCCTAGTTAGGGGTGTAGGGTTTGCCTAAGGTGTCCACGTGAACACCTTGGGGGAACTCGTCATCCCTTATAAGGTTTGCCCCACCATCCTAAAAGCACATGAGCGGCTCTAATACTATTTGTAACTTCTGGCCTCACACACGACCAGTATTGTCTGCTTCACCCACAATGAGCTCATAATTGTTTTTTGATTGCCAGGGTGGAGACTTTCTCGGAGGTCACGGATCTTGGAACTACTCCCACTCCACCGCAATAAAGGTAGAGTTCGACTCTCATGCACAGCCATTGTGCCTAATACCCGTGGGAGATATTTAAGGTTCGGTATTTCTTTTGAACCCAACATTTCTCTTGGACATGGCAGATTGTGGCATTTACCAATAAAATTATCGAAGGTGTATCTCATAGTTGGTGTGGTGGACGTTATTAGTATTTGTTGTGTTGTGGATTCATACTCTTGTTTAAATGCTAACCACAAAGAATTTCTTGTCGTACAATCCAGTTTACACGTGTGTTGACGAACAACATAAGTGCATACGGTTGTTGGAGTCTTGGAGGGGATGAAAAAAACCGTGCCCCGTCCAAGAACACCAGCCCCAGCAATCCAACGATTTTTTTCGCAAGCTCACGCGGAAGGTTCACCGTTTGTGTGTGTGAATTTTGTGTGTTTATTGTTTATATTGTGTATATTGTATGTGTATTTTATTGTTTACTCTTTTTTTTTTTGCAAGTTGATCGAAGAGGAAGAACGAGGTTAACTTAAGGGCTTATTTTTGGACTTTCAAACCCCTCAAGTTTGTTTTAATTTTATATAATACACCTTAAAATTTGGTTTTAATTTTAGAAAAAGACCCATCAATTTGTTTTAGTTTTAAATAAGATATCTTAGAATTTGGTTATAATTCTAAAAAGGACCTTAAGCTATAAAATATATTAAAATTTGGTTTATTTTTAGTTATATCTATACTACATTATAACTAGTGGAGAACTCGTGTGTTGCAGCAGGGTCGGCAATTTACATCGGTAAAGATGTAGCTAATGTTGTAAATATTGCTTGTATACGTACAGATTTTTAAGATACAATTCGAAGTGCATACACGTTGATGACTCCATTGTTTAATATTTTGGTTTTAGAGATGAAAAATATTAAAATTTAAAAGTTAAATATTTTGAGTTTTTTTTTTTTCATATTCTATTAACTCTTAGAGGTGAAATTAATTTATCTATTGATTTTTTTATCTACTATTCACTTTCAAAATTTTATTTTATTACTTCTCACAACCATATATTCTTTGATTATTCACATTCCTTGTTCCTTTGTTCTGGTTTAGCTAAATATATAAACCCAACTTTGTTAAATATGGAATGAGAGATAACTACACAAAAATAATTAAATAAAACAAATTAAATAATGTTTCGTAAGAGGAATCGGAGAAATTAATTGTTTAGATTGTTACAAAATCACTAGGTATTACTTGTAGTCATAGATGAACATAAAACCAGTCGACCCAAATAGAACATGACATGATTTTAAGTGGGTTCGACACGATACGGGTCGGGTTAGAGTTGAAGAATTCAACTCGCCAACGTGACACGATTTAACCCCTAGTTAGAATCTGATGTCTTGTGGCCTCATACTCCAGTTTTAATCTTGAAAGTGTTGCAACCACAAAGCACTTTCTTGTTGCACAATGTCCATTTTGTACGTGTGTTGACAAATTGCAAAGTGTATAAGACTCCCTACCGCCACATTGCTTCATAGTTTGAGGCTTTGAGCGTTGATAATAACAATAAGATGATGTTGAATATCTTTAGTGCAACATTTGGTCCAAACCTCTTTACAAGTCACTAACGGTCAAAAAGTTGAATGATGGAAGGATTAATAAAATGCCACAACAAACCGCGTAGTTAGGCATCCACTTGTTCCCACTTATCTCAACTCGATTCAAATGTGCACGACACTTTTGGTCATCATGTTTTAGATGATGGTAGAATAAGATCCAGTGATAATAGGCTAAGAGGTATTGACAACAGGATCAATAATGGTGTCCAAAAATAAAACAAATACAGATTGACGATGGAGATCTCATAACCTTAAAAAGATTAGGATTCTAGTGGCTATGGCGGTTCCAACGACAGTATAGGGATGGTTTAGGTCACATATCTGCAACAAACATAACTGTGCTGGTTGTGTATTCACATTTCACACTCGTAAAAAATTACCAGAATTTGAAAAGTAAGTGGTGCTTGGTGGCGTGGGTGATTTGGTTGTTGGGTTCTTGATCAATTTTGATAATGTTTGTGGATGATGGTTCTAGGTTGTGATCGAGGTGTAGTAGAAATGATAAAAAAAATGATATGTAAAGAGATGGTAATCTGAAAACGATGCACAGCTGCGGAAGGTGGTATCAGAGATTTTAATCAAATGAATCTGTATGATACAACGTTACAAGTAACAAAGGGCAAAGAACCCTAACAGGTTGAACTAAACATAATATATTCTAGATATGTATGTAAGAAAGTAATAGTTATATACCAAAAAACTTATATGCAACGTACATGAACTTATAATGAAAAGTTGAAAACTCTGTACACAACTACTTCTAATGGAAGTACAACAAAACTAAAGACTAAATTCATGAGTTAACAACATTTGTCTTGTTGTTCGCAGTTGAGTTACAAGATGTAGTTTATGGTCGAGCCTCGTCGGCCCGTTTTGGGCAATCCTTACTTTGTGATTACTTATTCCTCTTGGGATTTGGAGTAATACTACGCCGTCCCTTGAGAGGTGTAGCCCGTGAAGACGGGCCCCTGCCATCCATGGATAAATGGCGTGTACCATTGCAGCTCCTTCCCCGGGTTAAGTTAGGTGATTTGGCACGTGTCACGGGCATCTGTAAGTTTATACTATTTTTCAGTGCCAAACTAAAAATTTTCACCCACACGGAATCAAAATACAAGCATTCACTATGCATTTGTGGTTGTGAAACAGTCATTCTAACATGATGTCTCAAGTCTAGTTAGATGGACAAACAAGAGAAAGACCTAACATGAAAGTAACCAGGTTTTGGGTTGGCAAGTCTTAACATATTTAATAAACATGTCATGTTCGGGTTGACATGTCTAGCCCCCAGTTAATCAAACAGGTTATTTGCGGTTGTACTAAAATTAAATGGGTCAAACCATCAACAAGTATAACAAAATTATAAGCTCAAACCGCCAACCCGATCCAGTTACACCATGTTTAATTCATTTACAATTTTATTACAACCTATTTATAACATGACGTCTCGTTTATGACTTGTTTAACCTGTTTACATATTGATTCCAAGTCCAACCCATATATAACTCATTTAATCTGTTTTGACTTGCCAACCAGTTTAGATAAACAGGTCACACAGGTGTTGGGTTACTTTACATAAGTGTGTAAATTTGGGTTGATGTCTTAGACATGATTAAATATATGAGCCATATTCGGGTTTATCAGTTGAACCCATAAACCTGGAAGCCCAAAACTGCAAACCCGTTAGCGCGGCACAATTACCACATTGAAACATTCTAATGCAAAGATAGCAATAAGGATGAAAAGGAGGTAAGATTTTTTTTTTTTTCTATCTTGCCATAAAATAGAGTAAAATATATAGGGTTATTGGATTTTATCACCCCAAACTATCGGCCTTTGGCCGTTGCTACCCCCAATTAACACTTTGACGTCCGGCACCTCCAACTTGACTTTTAGTTTGTGCTGGCACCACTCTGTTAACTCATTACTAACAGAGTTAGTTTCTGATCCTACGTGTCACAACCTAGCTTACGTGGACAGGATTAGATGGCGATTACGTGGCACTATATCTCTATATAAAAACGCTGCACCGTAAGAAGAATCTAGAACCTGTTGACTTACCTGTACCGCTGTAAATTGGAGTGAAATGGAGGTTATTGACTGTGGAAATTGGGCGGATCTGGTGGAAATATGGGCGCATCGTGGAGGTATGTCGGTGGCGTAAAGTAGTGGAAACCCTAGAAATTCACGTGAAATGAGGAGTGTGTTGAGGGAGAAATGAAAGAGGGGATGGTGGGAGTAGCAGAAGAGCAGCTGCTGCTTTACTTTGCTTCTTTCTTTCTGTGTCCCATTTGGTTCATCTTTGCTGTAAATATTCTTTTTTTAATCTTTTTTTCTTTGGAACAAATATTCTTTACATCATCATCGTTCAGGTGCCGTAAACTCCTGATCTTCTTCATCGGTGACGATATAGTTACCGTTATCCCAACCGTCGAGCTCGATACGGAGATAATCGTTATAACCCCAATCGTCTGCCATACGATCAGAATCAGGCGGAGGTGGAGGCGGCTTGTCGTCTTCACGCGCCGCCTGATCAATCAGCCGGAGAACTTGAACGAACTCGTTACCGAACGCCAGAGTCTCTTCATTGTTACCGAACGCCGGAGTCTCTTCATTGCTAACTGAAACTTGGATACGGCCGCCGGTGGTTTACATCTTTGTTACGAGAAAATGCAGCTTTTTATATATACATATAGTGCCACGAATTCGCGATGCCATCCTGTCCACGTAAGCTAAGTTGTGACACGTAGGATCAGGAACTAATTCTGTTAGTAATGAGTTAACAGAGTAGTTCCGGCGCAAACTAAAAGTCAAGTTGGAGGTGTCGAGCGTGAAAGTGTTAGTTGGGGGTGGCAACGGCCAAAGGGCGATAGTTGAGGGTGATAAAATCCAATAACCCAAATATATACTATAAACAGAATTTCGTTTCCGTTGCTGGTTTTGGCGTGCTTAGAGCTTGCTATTTATTTGTGGAATTATTTAATCTCATTTTCTTAACTACTTTGATATTATAAAAGGAAAAGTGGATTTAATAATCCAAACCATTGCCTGATAATAATTCATACTAGCAATGTGACCAACAACACTCCTAAAGTTCACTTTGTTTCCAACGGCAATTCCACTATAACGGAAACGTAGCTCTATATGCCCCCTAAGGAACAATTGACTGATAATATCCTTGTGGCAATGTTGTAAATTGTTTTAACTACTTCTCCATTAGAGTGGGATTGTCATTGGCAACGAAAATGAAAGTTACGAGTGTCGCAAGTTACACTGTCAGTAAGGATTATTATTGGTCAATGAGTCATAGTTTAGATTATTAAAATCCAATTGCCTTTATAAAATGATTAAATATAAAATATTTGTTGTTTATTTGTTTAAGATGATGAAAGGTCATGCACCTTTTTAGGTTCAAACTTGGGTGGAGGTTCTTCATAGTAAAAACTTGGAACAGTATGTGCTTTTACAACCATGCCCTTTCTGAGCTCCTTTATAGCTGCTTCTTCCTCTTCCTACCATTAACATCAAGCAAAGTTTATGAAAAAGAAAGACAAGCTTTGAGTAACGAGTCAAATAGAGTTGAGATTAAACCAGAACTTTTGAGGTTCGTCATCACTTTTTGTAACTTGTATGAAACTGGACCATTAAATATGGTTACAAAACTACATTATCAAAAATAATAATCTTATATTTTGAGAAAAAAGTTAGGAGGATGAGAGTGTTTAAATACACCGTGGGTATCTTCGAATTTGTTTTGTCAAACCAGTTCTCTAGATAACTTTTTACACGTTTAGCCAATTGATCGCTCATCTCAACAAATTGACCCACTTTAGGTATAGCAACACATTACCATGGCCCTCATTTGGCATTCCATCTTCTCTGCTTCCAAAGCTTGGTGCTTTTGCTCTAGCTTCATATGGAACTAAAGAAATGCCACTTATAAGAACAAAATTTTATTATTTAGATGACCCTTGTGTGGGTTATTAAAGCTTTGTATAATCTCTTTTGTTATCATTGATAGCTGGTAATAAATCAAATTTTATTATATAGTACCTTTTATAAAGTTTATTTTGTTATATTTCATGGAAAATTGCATGTAAAAAGAATATATATTCAACCAATTTCTATTTTTGAAAATGCACTTCCAAAATCAAGGGTTTAGCCTCTAAGGGCTTTATAATCAAATAAAGAACGTACTGTATAATCAAGTAAGATAATTTTTCTAAGAGAAATTACAGAAAAAATAAATACAAGTAGAACTAGGAAATTACCTCCTTACGTTTCTCAGCACGTTCAGCACTTCTAAAAGAGGGAGCTACTCCAACCGTTACTCCTGGTAATCGAGATCTAGCTGACTGCGCAGAAATATTTATATTATAAATCAAAATGAAAAATATATTAGAAGGGGATACAGAGAAAGCTAAAGAGTAACTATCTTCTTCATCATGACAATAGCTGTCACTTATTAGTAATTTTCTTAAATATGCATTGGAATCAACGTGTCAAAGTGTATGAAACTATGCAAGTGATGGTCTAAGAAGCCCTTGTTATCCAAAACATATAGAGATCGTACATGGAAGTTATAAAAGCATATCATTTCACTTGATCTGATGCATGTTATTACTCATTTACTCCGATTTATCCTGAAAAATAATTTGCATATCATGTTTGATAATTGGAAGAACCAACAAATGTCTTCGCCTCTAACTAATTACTATCATGTGACTAATCATTTCCTTTGTTTGCACACACATATATATATTGAAATTGGAGAATGATACATCATAAAGAATATGTATACCGGTGGGGTCTTATCTTCGTCCTCAATTCCATTGCCCATTACCTGCAGAAATTAATGTAGAATTAAAATTAACTACCAGAGTGATGTGTTATTGTCATTTGAAGTCTGAAGATGCACCTAATATTGTTTAGTTTAGATTACTAATGTCTTTGTTTGCGAGGAAAAAAAGACAATATTTATTTATTCAAGATTGATGGACAAAGGAGTTATTGTACCAAATTGTAACGAACGATCATGCTATTAGGTAACTGTAGTTGCTTACATTCCATTCAATTATTTTGAATTTTCTCCTTATGCACTTTTCATCTTTTCTATAACTACCGCAAAGATTAGTTACTAGGAAAATAAATGTTGTGCTTAAATTTGAGTAGGCCCATGTGTGTAACCCGCATATCAACTAAAATGTATTAAATACGAAGTTACAAGGTGAGCTCAATGTGATGGGCAAAATGTGTGAAGATCGTAACTACTCGAAACGTGCTTAAACGCTTGGATTCCTGCATATCTTTTGGAAGTGCCTCAACATTTTGAGGAAAGGTGTGTGGCAGAAGTGTTCATTAACCTTATCATAACCACAAACTTCAAAACAGTTAATTAATACCCAAGAAGCAACTCTGAAAAATTAAAAAAAAAAACAAAAAACAAAAACAAAGGCAAGCCTACATATATAAAACGCAAACAGAGACACCAATTATTGAGAATGTTTACCTAAAACCACCCAATTGTCAAAACATCATTCATGCCACTCAAATACCAATCTGATTCTAATTTACGCAAACTCCAGCCAAAACGAGCTCATAGTTTGCTAACTGCTGATCAATGGTTTTAACAAGTGTCTTTCACAACTCTTGCTCATAAATCCTAACAAGTCTTTTATGCAAAATTTCTTCTGCAAATGCACAGAACAAAATGTAACTCTTGACACATTAGGTCGTAGACTCTGTTGTCAAGGCTCACCCAGGTGAGAGCCTAGGCCCACTTTTTAGGCCAAGGGCAGCCTTCTCGCTTCGCTTCAAAAGCCCAACTTTCAGGCCTTCGGGCACATGTTTCAAGCCACATTTCGGCCAAAAACCGTCTGAAACAATTATACCAGCCCAAAGCAAACCTGAAATCAACCTAAACTAGCCCTAAACAAGCCTAAAACATGTCTAAAACCCCTAAAAATTGTATTTTTATCCTATGCGTCTCGCTTATAAAAGTGCGCCTTGTGCCTTGGACCACTGAACCCGAAAGGAATGCGACCGGATCAACATGAGATATTCAGCGTTGAATGGCCTCAATGAGCCCCCATGCATCAAATGAAATGATGATGTCACATTGCAAACCTATTTCAATTATCTTAATAACGTAGCGCCTTAATTCCAAAATATGTATGCAATAACACTAATCAATTATTTTTTTTCATGTTTCTGCAAAACTCAATTTTCGTCCGCATAAACGAACCCTAAAAATCCAAAATCAAACATATAAGCGCTAGCATAAACAAACCCTAAAAATCCAAAATCAAACCCTATACATACAAAATCAGACTAAAACCATGACGCTTGCATAATAACTCAACAATTACAGAATAATTGATACAATTTACGGCAGCAGATTGTTAGGAAAAAATTACATACGAGTTGATGTGTTGTGATAACAGGAATTGTTTCGTTGAAAACAAAGAAATGAAAACCTAAATTCTTCTGCATTATCTATCTCTCGTTCTGAATTGAATGGTGGATCATGAATCTCCATTTTCAAAACCGTTATTCTCGGTCTGTTGTTCATTTGCATGACGAGCTTCTTCGGCTTGGTGATCCCTACTATGTTTGTTTAAGCAGCAGCTACATATATACAACTCACCGCTACGTGGTGTATATTTTCAAGTTGGCCCACTTTTTTTTTTTAACTACAAACAAAAGCCCGACCAGGTAAACTCAATGACAAAAAAACCATCTACGTCTGCGAACACAGTTGAGACCGTCATTAATCCAAAAGAAACCCACTCTTATTTTCGTTAGAGTTAACTGCCATTTTCGTCCCTGTGGTTTGGTCACTTTGGCCATTTCAGTCCATTTTTCAAAAATGCGCCATTCTCGTCCCCCCACGTTCTGGAAATGTGTCATTTCAGTCCAAAAATCATAACCCAGTTAAGTCAGTTTGTAAATAAGGACTGATTGTGTAAATTTGTAACATAAACGACTGATTGTGTAACTTTGAAAAATGGACTGAAATGGCAGTTAACACCACCACCACTAGCCCTGCCACCACCACCACTCCGCTGCCACCACCACCGCCACCACAGCCACCACCGCCACCACAGCCACTGCCACCACCACCACCACCGCCGCTGCCGGAACCACCACCACCGCCGCTGCCGGAACCACTGCCACCACCACCGCCATGGCAAGACCCATATTTTCAGACGTTTGTATGTAATATAAAGTCAGAATTTATTGTATTTAATCCGAAAAGTAAACGAGCAAAACAAAGGAACGAGAACGGTATACCGAAACGAAAAGCTTGCGGGTTACGGGGACGTCTTCGTCTTCTCCGGTCGTCTTCTCCGATGAACTCCGAACTCCGGCGAGTTGCAGAAATGAGCAGGGGTGGAACTAGATGTTTGTGGGGATCTGCGGAACTTCTATAATCCATCGGAGAAGACGACCGGAGAAGACTAAGCGTCTCAGACAAAGTCGAAATCGTTTCAATCCATCGGAGAAGACGATGGAACTTCTATAATCCATCGGAGAAGACGACCGGAACTTCTATAATGATGTAATCATCACAATGAAATGTCAAAACTATGATCATCAACTGCCAAATTAATGTAGAGCGCAACTTCAGGGCATAGAACTCCAGGTAGCTGATGAATCAAAGGGGCACAAGCATTGGATTCTTATCTTTATACATGTGATATCGCTTGCATAACTTCTCAAGTGTTGCAACTGAGTGCTGCATCTTGTTGAGTTTTGTATCCATGAACATGCTCTGCAAACCAGAAGCCAATGAGCAAAAAACAAATATACTCGATCAACATTCTGGAGCTTGCAATTTTGACCCGTTAAATTGCTTATACAGATGAGTTAGATTCGGATCATATACTCAACATTCTAGAGCTTGCAATTTTGACCCGTTAAATTGCTTATACAGATGAGTTAGATTCGGATCATGTTTTATCTCTAATGATTTATGATTATAATCATTATCTTAGAAATATGTACAATAATGTACAAGCAACTGAAGTTTGATAAACTTTTTGGGCAAAAATGTTTCTGGTGAACCCAACCCATGACCGTATCCTTGTGACCCGCCTACTTTGCAACCTCAACAATCAACATACTATAACCATGTCTCTTAATTATGTGAACTTTCTCACCTGATAATCATCACCGTATTTCTCTACCAATGCTCCAATATAAAAGCGTTGCATAGTTGTTAATGGTTGCAGAGGAGCATTTTTACCGTCTACCCGCTTTTTCCCAAGTGCTGATTTTACATCTGCAATACCAAACAAGATATTAAAAGTATCAGCAATCTGGAATTTTTATTCCTACAATGAATTAAAAGTGAAAGCTAAAATTGAAGACAAAAAACTATGCTTGAACAAATCCACTAATGAGTATCAACTAGCGGTTCTAACAAAGGCATCATCACAAACTAAACCAAGAACTAGAAAAGTAAACAAGAAGTGAGCATGCATTCGTTCAAAAACAAAATAAAAAAAACCTGCAACTGAAATATTCAAGCACCACCGGTGGTGGTGGCAGTGGTTCCGGCAGCGGTGGTGGTGGTGGCAGTGGCTGTGGTGGCGGTGGTGGCTGTGGTGGCTGTGGTGGCGGTGGTGGTGGCAGCGGAGTGGTGGTGGTGGCAGGGCTAGTGGTGGTGGTGTTAACTGCCATTTCAGTCCATTTTTCAAATTTACACAATCAGTCCTTTATGTTACAAATTTACACAATCAGTCCTTATTTACAAACTGACTTAACTGGGTTATGATTTTTGGACTGAAATGACACCTTTCCAAAACGTGGGGGACGAAAATGGCGCATTTTTGAAAAATGAACTGAAATGGCCAAAGTGACCAAACCACAGGGACGAAAATGGCAGTTAACTCTTTTCGTTAATATAAAACACACTTAAATATTTGATAAGTTATAAAAAAAATTAGCTTAAAGAATTAATATAACTTAAATAGTTAATTTGAGTTGATCTAGGTAAATATTTTTTTTTTTTTTGAATAGCAAATTTCTTGTGTTAGGCTACCACACTCTTCAAATTGAAGAGCTCTGATGCCCCACTCTGGCCATACTATGTTGTCTTAACCAGGCTCACGCTGGCTTCAGAGTTTGGCTTGGACGAACACTCTCTGGCGTAACGCACGGTGGGACGAAAACCAGGGTAGGCTCAGGATAGAACCTAACACCTCTACTAGAAGGTTAGACTCTATCCATGATTGTCTAATCTACCAAAGTGACACAAGTAAGGATTGAACCCAAGACTCTATCTATTGGGTCTCCATTTGAGTTTACTAGAATTACACAACGGATCGATTTAGTCTACTAAATCTATACAACGGGTTATTTAGGCTATACTCATTTTGGACTTTGCTTTCTAAATCTGGTTACACAAAAAATAGGGGTGTCATCGACATATGATCTTACTTGGGTTATATACTTATATACATAAGCCTGATAATTATAATGTTGACTCATTTGGCTCATACCAACTCATATGAAACAGGTTCAGTGTCCAAAAAGCTCGCAGCTCGGAGCTCGCTCGAAGCTCACTCGGATTTAGCTCGGAAAAAGCTCGTTCGATATGGCTCGGTTTGAAAGTGAGTTGAGCCGGCTCGGAGCTCGCTCGAAGCTCACTCGGATTTAGCTCGGAAAAAGCTCATTTGATATGGCTCGGTTTGAAAGTGAGTTGAGCCAGCTCGGCTCGGTTAGAAAGTGAGCCTAGCTCGGCTCGGCTAGGCTCGTGACGAGCCAAATTGGCTCGGTTGGGATCGCTTGGTATCTCGGCTCGGCTTAGCTCGAATTATTTTTACTTATAATATATTTTATTTTTATATACATATGATATATTACAAAAAAAAAATGATTATTATTTAGATGTATTTAGGCTTTTAGTTTGATATCTATGACATATTTAAAGGTTGATTGCCGTGCTAATGAACAAATATTGTATTTACTTGAAATATAAAACTTATTTTGCGTTGTTGAACGTTATTTTGGCTTGTAATGTATTAGGTTGAACTTATTTTGAATATCTTCTTTTAAAGTATTGAATAATATTTTAGAATACTGAAATTTGAGAGCTGTGTATTAATTTTTATTTTTAAAATCGAGCCAAAACAATCCGAGCCGAGCCCGAGCTTAGATTTTCAGCTCGGTTTATAATCAAGCGGAGCCCGAGCTTGCCCTAGCTCGACTCGGCTCGGCTCATGAACACCAATATTAAGTAGGGTTTACTCTCACACCCTCTATAAAATAAGAGCGTTTATTGTTAAGATAATGGATAAAAGAACAATCTAACAAGTACACTTCAAAACTAAAGTGTGTCAAAAGATACATCCATGGTCTATATGAGGTTGATGAGGGTGGGTGACTTATTTGCTTTGTTATGTTACCCCATATATCAAACACTTTGTTTAAAAAAAATGGACAGTCTCTTCTGTCTAGCCATGCAGACCACGTGCATATATTGTCATCTACAGATTGTTTGTTTTTTCGGAGACGTTTCATTAAAAAATGTCTGCGCAAGCTCTTTTTGGTACAGACTTGACCAGCCACTTCTAATATCTACTAAGGTTTGCAGAGGGTTAAACACCACCACCCACCACCACCGTCCACCAACACCACCATCCACCATCATCTACCACCAATATTCGTACACCACCACCAGTTTATTTTAGAAGTCTAATATGTGAAAAACAAACAACCTTCTTCTTGTAGACTGCAGAGGTTTTGTCCATCTTTTTTTCTACAGATCTCTGCAGATGTGATTCTTATACTGCAGACATTTTACCTCTTAAAAAACAAATTGCACCTATACCACTTTCAAAGACAAACGTTAGTATTGCACACTGTGTAGAGTGATCATAAGTATCTTTTAGATCACATTCTCAATATCAAGAATAAAAAATCTCAAGGGTGAAACAAAACAAGTAAAGTTGTGAACTAAACTAAAAATACTCATTTGTATTAGCAACCAGTTAATCATTACTAGTGAAATGATACTGGGTAACCACTTCCATATTAATAAAAGAGTAAATTACAAAACTCGTCCTTTATGTTGACATCGGATTGCAAAGTGTGTCCTTTGTCTTTAAAAGTGACGAGATTCATACTTTATGTTTGCAAAACGTAACATGGTATGTCCTTTACCTTAAACTCAGTTAAATTTTAATGTTAAATAAGGGTATATTGGTAATTTTACTTATTTATATAGAATATATCTAATAATTAAAACAAAAAAGATTTTAAAAAAACAAAAATATTAAAAAGGAACAGATCTCTCTCATTCACTCTTCTCTATCTAAACACCACTCTAACAACACCATCACCACGATAAACAACCTTCCCTCTTCTCACTCACCACCACTCTAGCCACTGCCACCAGGCCACAACCACCACCCGGCCACCGCCACCCAACCACAACCACCACCCGCCGCCCACCACCCATCCCTCCCATCTTTAGATCTGTTACACTGTAAACCCACACAATTTTACAAAACAAACCCACAAAAATTTTACAATTACTTCAACAAAAAGATTGATACTTTGAGATCATACGCAACAAAATATGCATCTGAACACGAAATCATCAGTTTAATGGCTCCGGATTGGGCGATTTTGACTCAATTCTCCGGTTCGTACTTCGAGAAATCCATGGTTTAGACTTGGTTTTTGCATATCGGGATTCCAGATCGACGGTTTTTGCAGATCGAGAAATCAACGGTTTAGACTAGCTTGCTCTGAACCGACGGAACTGACCGATTTGCAGATCGGGTACTGGCCTATTTGTAGATCGGGATTAGCTTGCTCATATTCCAGATCGGGATTAGCTTGCAGTGTTTTGGTCAGCTATGCGTGAGGACTGATGAGGAACACCAAGTGTGTGGTGATGTAAGAGAAATATAGATGAATTATCTGTTTTTTTTTTTTTTTTGACAGGAGAAAAACTTAACTTTTGGGTAGTTGACCCGCCACCCACCACCCATCCCTCTATAAATTAACATAATTTTCAGTTTGTTGAATTAGAGTATTCATATCTGGATCTGGTTTTTAGTCAATTAGGCTAGAGCAGGAATTAAGGTTTTTGTTTGGTTAGAGTTTGAATTGGTTGCAGCCTGGTGGTGGTTGTGGTTGGGTGGCGATGGCCGGGTGGCAGTGGCTATGTAACACCCCGAAATCGGGTTTGGTAATCAAACCCCGTTATTATTAATACACGGGTAAAATACCGTTAGCAGTAACGGTAACCCGGTAAATATTAGGATTTAAAATAAATAAACCTAATATTCAATAAAACGTGAATAGATGTTTTTAAGGAAATAAAGTTATGAGAGGCCCGAGTTTACGGGACTTAGAATGAAACAGGTTATAACCCCAGAACCAACTAAGTTAACTAGGAATAATTAACCTAGTTAATTATGTGTGATCAAGTGAATGAATAGAAAACAAGATTTTAACCCTCTTTATAAAACATCTAAATATGAGGGACTAAAAATGGGCAAACTAGAAAATGTTTTAATTAAAACATAAACACTCCATATTGGAGTCTCCTGGAGATCGACCAGAGAACAGGGGGTGCGACCCCAAGCTTTATCAAAACCTAGTTCATCACAAAACTCACAAATTGAGGGCTCAAACCAAGTCAAAATCGAAAATCGAGCATAGATTAGTGATCCTCATCACAAGGGGGTTACAAGGTATGTAAAATTTGGTGTTAATTCTCTGTTTGAAATTCTCATGAAATTGGGAAATCTGAAAATTTATGTTGCATGCTTGCTATTTGGGTAGAATAGGGTTGATATAGTGTCTAGGAGTAAAACCTAGACAATAACATGCGAAATCATGGCTAATTCCTGAAAATCTCATGAATACATTGAAGGTGATTCATGGGTTTTGTGGGAAACTAGTAAACACTAGGGTTTAGAATGATTATTCTAGTGTAATACGGGTCATAGAAAGTGATTTCGGAAATGATGATGTTTAAATGTTAGATGAAAGCTTTATTGATGATTAAGTTTAGCTAAATAACAAGCTATGAACTTGAATATGAATGATATAAAATTATGCCCACTAGGTGTTTGTTAAAATGCCTAAACGAAGCTAAAATGTTGAAATTCCATGTGAAGTGTGGATTTAAGTATGTTGATAGATCAATTGACTTCTAGGAAGTCAAACTAACCAATGATTTAATCAAGTGATAAAGTCGACATAAGACCCGTTAGATGGAGTAGTCATAATTGATAATGACTAATCTAACCATCTTATGAATTATGATGATAGTTTGACGCCTAACGAGCTAGGTGGAAGCTTGATGAGTGAGCGGGTCAAACGAATCAAATGTGAAGTAAAAGCGTGTTTCGGATGCAAGGTAAGTAAAACTTACACCTACTTGTAGTATACGTGTTTATTTTATAGGCGATAAATACGACAAAGGATTTGGTTTGAATTATGGGTTCCGACACGAAACGAATTGGGTCGGAACGAATAGAAACGTTTTAAACCATGATTAATGGTGAAAAAGGCAAAATGGTAAACTAGCCATGAATTGGTTAAGAGTTTAAGAGTTTTTCTTAAGGTTACCTTATAGCGTAATTAGTAATGGGAAATTGGGTAATAATGGAAATTTAGTCATGTATCGACTAAAGTAAATTAAAGTTCAAAAGGGGCACCCGTGGCGTAAGCCGAACGGGTAAAAATATAAGAAAAGAATTTAAGAGAAAAAGGGGTCTAGTGGCAAAAATCCGAAATGGGTCGGATGAACAAATTGGTAATTAATAACCATGTTTTGCTACTTATGAAAATGCTTGGTCTTATAGGCCAAACGGGTCAAATGGTGTGATAACACTATTTGACAATATCGATTAATATGTTTGTCAAGTCTTGTGTTAACAGGAGCGATTAGCGATTTGGTTAATTGCGTCCATAGAATATGTGATAATAAAAGCGAGGTATAAATCGGATCTATTTGTTGACCCGAGCCAGGTACGTGTAAATATAGTTGTGATAACATACTTTATGGCCATATATGTAGCGAAAGCCCTTCGTAGTAAATGAGGGGCTAATGTTGACTAAAATGCCCTTGAAGGGTAAATTAGGCAAACAACCCATAAAGGTTGTTTAGGAACTTATATTACGATCTTGTAACCTTTAGACGCGTATGAAAATAGTAGATATAAACTATCAAGGGTTAAATGCCTTAAAATGCGCATTGTTGCAAAATAGCATATTTGAGGGGTAAAACTCGGAATAGATAGTCTATTACATTAAACTCACCACATTCATAGTTGTGGTGGATAAACTAATCAAAATAAACGGGTGGTATTATGAGGCATAGAAGAAATGAGAGAAATTAGGCTTAAAAGGACATAAATGTCCTTAACGGGTCAAAATAAGCACTTGAACATAAGCGGGTTTAGAATGTGTAATAACCCATGAATTGAGTCTTGTACAATAGGAAATAATCATAATGATATGTTTATAAAAGAAATAAGGACCGCAAACAAGTTGTTAGATGAAATCACGGACGGGTCAAAAGATGGTAAAAAGGGTAATAAGCCGAAGAGCTAAAAGTCTGAATTTTATTATGTCAGACGTTGGATTTTAACTCCATTAGATGGAGAATTAAATTACGGACGCGTAGGAAAAAGAATCGCGTAAAACGGACAACCGAGTAAAAAGTTATGCTAGTTTAAAGTTGGATTTTTAGAAAATTCGGAGCTGGCTGATATGCAGGTCTAGAATCTGAACCTGCTGGAAATAGCGCTTCCACGCGACACGCGACGGATGTACTTAAATCTGTCGCGACACGCGACAGTGTGTCGCGGCCCGCGTAATATGTTGTTAAGTCTGTCGCGGCCCGCGACAGACCACAGTGCTGGAAATTTTTCGTTTATCGCATGGTTTGTTGTTTAGAACTTGTTTAGCCTATTGTTTAAGCATCAAAACTAACTTTTAAAGTTGGTTTTGATCACAGGTGAATGTCGAGAGTCCCGGATGAAGATCAAGCAGCGTACAAGAACCGAACACACAAGATTAAAGCTTCCGCACGTTGTTTTCGTCGTCATCTTAGACGACAATTCAGTAGTTATCAATTTGTTTATTTTTCAAATTGTAAAAGTTTTAATTCACCCGTATTATTCAACAGTATTTACACATAATTCCATGTTTATTTTCGAATTTTAAAACGAAAAATCTTTAAATAATTAGACGGGTGTTACAAGTTGGTAATCAGAGCTCAAGGTTGTTGACAAAATGTGTTCGGTTCGAGGCTTGATCGCAAATCCGGTAAGTACATGTATATTAATGGTTTGGTATGTGTTGAAATGTTGTGAACAACACATAGGGTTATCGTGTGATACACGTTACCTCAATTAAATGATAAATATAGTTGACAAAAATTGCGCGCGTTGACGCGTATAGTAGAAAAGCCTTGTATTATAATACGGGCGATTATTGAAGTTGATATTACTAATTCTTGTAAATGTTTTAATTGAAGGACACTCGCATCTGAAGATAGCGAGAGTTTAACAAATTGCGGATATGATGATGGAACGGCCCGAGATGTGACAAGAAGAGCATACTCATCAAGGACCTAAATCGCGTAACGATCGCAAATAAGTAATGGCAAGGAATGCCCATCGGGGCAAGCATTACCAGGTGCACATTTTAAACTTATAGTACAAACAGTAATATGCAACAAATACATAGTGAATGACAGTTGCATATAGAATATGAAACTTGGAAAACCTGGATAGGTTACCTATCCAAGATGACGTTTCCAAGAGAAATTCAGTAGAGAATATGTATTATTCACAAATTGTGAATAACAAGACAATAACAGAATTCAGTTTATATAGAAACTTGGACGAGAGTGATCATCCAAGTAAGTATTCTCAATATAAATCCTATTGAGAAAAGTGATGATCACATCAACGAATGTGAATAAATGTTTATAAAAAGGGACATTTTACATGTTCAAGGATAAACGACTAAAACTAATAATTGTTAACTAACAATTAAATAAAGTTTTACCAAATGAAATCATAAATATGGAAATAATTTGAGGAGTTACTTACATAGGACGTGATGTGGTAATTATAATAAGGTCACGCGTACCATGTGTTGATCGCTTACTCTGGCCAAGTAAGTAGTGAACACATGATAGCATGAGCTTCTTATAATGAGCGCAGTTATGTCCGATGTAGTAAGGTCAAGATGAATTGAAATTTAAAGGATCCTTAGGGTCAAGAAATCTTATGGGCATACTCGTATAAATGGTTTTCGCGGGAACCATAAAAACGATGTATGGCGCACATAGAAATAAATAACCCAAGGAAATTCGTGACATAAGTCATTTTGGACGAAACAACCATGGTAGACAAAAAGGGCATTGTAAAACCAAAGTATAAATGACCCGCGGGGTCATAGAAACAAAGGTATTGCCCACATGGGAAAAACGATCAAAAACCATGGTAGATGATGTGTGTAAAATGCAACATATAAATTACATCAAATGAGGCATAAAACTAACCCTTTTTAAGTACTAATATTGGAAAAAGAGTGTTTTTGTCTTCCTTTTGTATTTTCAGGATTAAATGAGCTCAAAAACACAAAAGAAGCAAAAAGACAGCTAAATCCAACATAAATACAAGGAAAGGAACATTAGTGGACTGCCCGACCCCTCAACGGCATCTTCCCAAGCAAAATAGAGAAGGCAGAACACTGAACACGCCCCGTGTTCAGCCAGCACGGGGCCGTGCCCAAGAAGCAGCAGAAAAGACAAACCTATAGAAGCTTCTATTGCCCACCACGGGGCCGTGCCCAGTGAACACGGGGGCGTGTCGAAAGTACAGCAGGCGCATTAATTGTAATTGCGAATTACAATTAATGAGGAGAGAGAGTGTCAGACAGGCACGGGGCCGTGCCCAGCGGACACGGGGCCGTGCCCAGCTCTCTGTTCAGCCTATAAATAGGAGTGCTTGGATTCATTTCATCTCATCCTTTGGCACACCACCTCTCTCACACTTCATCCACCACCCACCACCATCACAACACCATCATCCACCACCATCATCCATTGTCCATCGTAGAGTGTGTGAGTCGTCTCGGGATCCAAGATCGATCGTAAGAGTTCTTGACAATCAAGGCCATGTTTGCCTAAGTCTCTTACATCACTTGGTGAAGACAAAGTGTCTAGTATAATACTTTTTATTTCTAATCTTTTGCACTCTTTATTTGGTTTTGTATTAATGACTTTAATAACTAGTTACTTATGTTGAAGGTGATCTTTCCTTATCGTTTGTCCGTGGTGTCTTGGCATTATTTTACTGTCTATATAAAATAAAGGATTTTCACCATTCATATCTCCACGGTCTATATGGAGGTATGTTGGCTACCTGGTCAGGGGTTAAGGGAACGGTTTGGTAAAAGTCTTGCCATTGTTCAGCGTTTAGAGGTCTTGCAATGGACCTGGGTCAAATTTAGTAGGACCTCCTTCAATACTTCACGGTATTGGATGGCGGGGGTCCAAACTCTTTGATCCCCTCATAAGTTAACTACTATTAATACTATAACCCGGCTATTTAGGACTGTATCCCTGCTGACTCAGACTACTTAGCCGAGGGTAACGTCACCGCCAAAAGCGGGGCCTACCACAATACTGCATTAATAACTTAATTCATTATCTTCCAATAATCCACCCTTTTAGGATTGTATCCTTGCTGACTCAAACTACTGGGGTGAGGGTAACGTCACCTTCAAAAGAGTGGCCTACTACAATAACTAAGATAATCTCTTAATTATGTGCAAAAGTGCGGAAATAATCAAAGGTTATACTAGATACGAGTCGAAACCAAGTGATTCATCTTGTCTATCTGTTTTTTTTTTTTTTCAGCATTTTAGTTAGTTTTTATTTTTCTTAGTTTAAAACATTTTTCTAAACTTTTTTGATTAGACGTTGAGGATAAACCGGTACTAAAAGCTCTTGTGTCCTTGGACGACCTCGGTATCTTGCCAACACTATACTACGCTCAACGATGGGTGCACTTGCCCATATGTGTGTTTAGTGTTAGTAAAATATCGTGTTTTATAAATTTAAAACTTGGCTAAAATAAGTGTTAAAAATGGCTTAAAATATATACCTAATATATATAACACTTTATCGCACATCAAGTTTTTGGCGCCGTTGCCGGGGACACAAGGATTTTAGGAAAGCTTAAAATCGACGGCCTAATCAGTTTTTCAAAACCTTTTTAAAACGCGCGCACATTTTTCTGCATTTTAGTTTAATTTTGCATTTACAGTAACCTGTACACGGGGCCGTGTTCACTGAACACGGGGCCGTGTTGCACATTTTCATAAAAACACCCAGTAACAGAAACTTGAACACGGGCCGTGCTCACTGAACACGCCCCGTGCTCAACAAAATCAGTAAATTTAATTAAAACGCCCAGATACAGATCCTGAACACGGGGCCGTGCTCACTGAACACGGGGTCGTGTCCAGCCTCTGTTTCCGTTTGTCTTTTTGTTTTCTGATCTCGAGACTCGGTTGTGGTCTGCTGAGTGATTCTTATGGATCAATACTCAGGAGGTTACAACTACACCTATGAGGAGGATGATTATAGGGGTAATTATTGCACTAATTGTCGTAATGCACGCTCGATTCAAAATAATCACTCATATCAACCATCCAATTCATACACCTACTATGAGGAGCCCAGGTACGAGCCATCAACTTCATATACATCCTATGAAGACCAAAGGTATGAACCTCCTCCCTCATACTCATATTTTGATGAACCAAGGTATGAGCCCTCATACTCATACTTTGAGGAACCAAGATATGAGCCACCACCTTCATATGCCTATTATGAGGAACCATGGCGTGAACAACCCACCTCATATGAGTATTATGGAGAACAAAATTACGAACCTTGTCCATCATATGCTTACAATGAAGAACAATGGTGCGAACCATCGACTTCATATGAGTATTATGAGGAACAAAGGGTCGAACAACCGGATTCAAGCTTAGAAAATTCCGATTCTTTTTCTATAACCGAAGTGACCGATAGGATATTAGAACACATTAGAGTTATCGATCGATGTATAAAAGAAGCTCGCGCAAGGGAAGAGGAGTCCCACGCAAGAGAAGAATTAAAAAAGGAAAAGATAACTGAAAATGTAAAAATGGAAGAACAAATAAGTGAAAAACCGACACATGAGTTAAACAACGAAAAAGGTGAGTCCGACAACGTTAAAATCCAAGAAGAGTCTAATTTTGAAGAAATTAATCTCTTAACACCTTCTTTCGAAAATCATTGTTTAGTACCCACTCATGCTAAGTTTTTAAAAGAGTTAAACACTAACACTAAAATTGATGAAACAGTAAGTGTTAAGTTAACTAATGATCAAACTTCACTAATAAAAGAAGACCCATTTGAAATTAACATCACACCGGTTCCATGTTTCTTTCAAAATTCGTTTATTAGTAATGTCACAATTGATAAAGATCTTTGTGTTAACATAATGCCTAACTACATTTTCGAAAGATTAAGTATTAGTGATTTTTCTCCACTTCAAATACCCATTTTTCTATCCAATCGTAAAGTAATAAAATCAATCGGTATAGTTGAAGATGTCTTGGTTCAAGCAAATCAAATGGTAATCCCAACCGACTTTGTCATCCTCGATGACGCTCCTCTAGTGTTGGGACGACCATTTGTAAAAACTCACGAAGCTTTGAAAAACCGGAAGTTCAATAATCTACCTCTTCAATTAGGGGCATTTAAAAGAAGTGTCGATCTCGAACGATCAATGAAATATCCATTCGGCAATAATGACCCCCTAATTGAAGATGAAGATGAACCACCCGATACAAGTGAAGAGATTGACCACTTTGTTGAAGAAGAGGTCGCCATAGAACAAACTTTTAAAGTTCTTGATCGAAACGAGCAACCAAATAAGGAGTCTCCTAAAGACCCACCACTTGAGCTCAAAGAACTTCCAAAAGGTTTGGAATATGCTTTTCTAGACAAAGATGGTAAATTACCTGTAATTATTTCGTCTAAATTAGATAACTTAGAAAAAGAAAAATTAATTAATCTTTTGAAAAAACACAAAAATGCAATAGCTTGGAAACTTGTTGACATAAAAGGAATTAGTCCTTCTATGTGCACACACAAAATTTTGATGAATGATGACTACAAATCAGTCATACAACCACAACGTCGAGTAAATCCAAATGTTCAAGAAGTGGTTAAAAACGAAGTCATCAAGTTACTTGACGCCGGACTTATCTATCCCATCTCCGATAGTCCTTGGGTAAGTCCCGTCCAAGTAGTTCCAAAGAAAGGAGGTATGACGGTAATAACTAACGAAAAGAATGAACTAATACCAACGAGAACTGTCACAGGATGGAGAGTATGTATAGATTATAGACGATTAAATGAAGCAACAAGAAAGGATCATTTTCCTTTACCCTTCATTGATCAAATGTTAGAAAGATTATCCGGTCATAAATTTTATTGTTTCTTGGATGGTTTTTCAGGTTACTTTCAAATCCCGATAGCACCCGAAGACCAAGAAAAGACAACTTTCACATGTCCCTATGGAACTTTTGCTTATCGACGCATGCCGTTTGGTCTATGTAATGCCCCAGCAACATTCCAACGTTGCATGGTAGCTATTTTCCATGACATGATAGAAAAGACAATGGAAGTCTTCATGGACGACTTTTCTATCTTTGGGGATTCATATGACCAATGCCTCGATAACCTTGAACGAATGCTATCCCGATGTGAGGAAACTAACCTCGCCCTTAATTGGGAAAAATGTCATTTCATGGTAACGGAGGGAATAGTACTCGGTCACAAGATCTCAAGCGAAGGAATGGAGGTGGATCGAGCCAAAATAGATACCATTTCTAGATTACCACCTCCATCCTCCATACGAGCTATCAGAAGTTTCCTAGGGCATGCCGGATTTTATAGGCGATTTGTCAAAGACTTTTCAAAAATCTCAAGGCCTCTAACGAAGTTACTTGAAAAAGATGCTCCTTTCATCTTTGACAAGGATTGCAATCAAGCATTTCTAACCCTAAAAGAAATGCTAGTCAATGCACCTATCATGATAGCGCCTGATTGGAAATTTCCTTTCGAAATCATGTGTGATGCCAGTGACTTTGCAGTTGGAGCTGTCTTGGGACAGAGAAAAGAAAAGCATTTCCACCCAATCTATTATGCTAGTAAAACACTCAATGATGCACAAGAAAATTACACAACAACTGAAAAAGAATTACTAGCTGTGGTATTTGCTTTTGATAAATTTCGTTCTTATCTTGTTCTTTCTAAAACTATAGTCTATACAGACCATGCAGCCATTCGATATCTCTTCAAGAAGCAAGACGCAAAACCACGTTTGATTAGGTGGATTCTACTCCTCCAAGAATTTGACATTGAAATCAAGGACAAAAGAGGAGCAGAAAATACCGCAGCAGATCATCTTTCACGCTTAGAAGACCCAGCTTTAGAGGCAACCAGGGACGAGCAAATCAACGAAAAATTTCCAACTGAGACCCTGGAAATGGTGGAATACAAGGAAGAACCATGGTACGCCGACTATGCTAACTACCTAGCTAGCGGTATAGTCGCAAAAGGATGGCCACATCATCAAAGAAAAAAATTCTTTGCCAATGTGAAACACTACTTTTGGGAAGATCCATATCTTTTCAAAATGTGTGCCGACCAACTCGTCAGACGATGCGTACATGGTAGTGAAGCAAGAAGAATTCTCCGCCATTGTCATGAAGGTCCATACGGAGGACATCATGGTGCTGCCAGTACCGCACGAAAGGTATTCGATTCAGGATTTTATTGGCCAACCATTTACAAAGACGCTCAAAGTCTTGTAAAGACATGTGATGCTTGCCAAAGAACAGGTAATATTTCTTCCAAAAACGAAATGCCACAAAATGGCATTCTTGTTTGTGAAATTTTTGATGTGTGGGGACTCGACTTTATGGGACCTTTCCCACCATCGAAAGGAAACAAATATATACTTGTGGCAGTAGATTACTTGTCTAAATGGGCCGAGGCCGAGGCACTTCCAACAAATGATGGAAGAGTCGTGGTAAGATTTCTGAAAAAATTATTCTCTCGTTTTGGCACACCTAAAGCTTTAATAAGTGATAGAGGTACCCATTTTTGCAATCATCAACTTGAAATTTTTTTAACAAGATATGGGGTCTATCACCGGGTTTCAACATCATATCACCCTCAAACAAACGGACAAGCCGAAGTGACTAATAGAGGTTTAAAACGAATACTCGAAAAAACCGTAGGGTTAAATAAAAAGGAATGGGCTGATAAATTAGACGATGCTTTATGGGCTTTTCGAACTGCTTATAAAACAACAATAGGTACAACCCCATATAAGCTAGTTTATGGAAAAAGTTGTCATTTGCCAGTAGAAATTGCACACAAAGCCTACTGGGCAATCAAAAATGTAAACTTAGATCTAGAATTTGCTGGTAAAAATCGATTTTGTCAATTAAATGAATTAGACGAGCTTAGGAATTATGCATACTCAAACTCTGAAATTTATAAGGAAAGAATGAAAAATTTGCATGACAAACATATTAAACCTAATGAATTTTGGGTAGGGGATCTAGTTCTTTTGTTTAATTCACGACTTCGATTGTTTCCTGGTAAATTAAAGTCTAGGTGGTCAGGACCTTTTTCCATCACCCACATCTTTCCACACGGTGCAGTAGAAATTAAATCTCGAAATGGGCCACCATTTAAAGTCAATGGCCAACGGCTAAAACTCTATCAAGGATTCATTGAGGATGAGGAAGAAGAAATCTCGCTTCAAACGGTGGAAGAATAAAAACATCATGCCTGGTAAGTTACGAACGATTGAGACGACAAAATAAAGCGGTAAGTTTTCTAACCATAGCTTATGGACAAAAGGGGCACGCACACGAGCACTAAAAAAAAAAAAAAAAAAAAAAAAACTCGCTCGGCACGAGGCCGTGTCCGCTGGACACGGGGCCGTGTTCGCGCTGCAGACGGGATAAAACCCCTTTTTCAAAACAGTTTCTTCATTCCACACGCCCCGTTTCCCCACAAAAGCTCTGGTTCCAGGCGATTTTTCGAAAAATTTCGACGTCTCCTATCGATCTAACAGCGTCAAGGTATGATTCTATCACTCTTAGTAGTTAGATTAGTTACTTGCATGTAGTTAAAACACCAAAAATTTGGGGAAAAATCTAGGGTTCTTGAAGTTCATCCGTATCAAACCTCAAATTTTTGTTTAGATCTGTTTGCATTTAGTTAGATTAGTGTTAAGGGAAGTAAATACACTTATATTGTTCATAGATTCACCCGATTTCTTACAAAAACCCCAAACCCTTGTTCTTGAACCGAAAAAGATGAAATTGATGGGGTAAACGGGATATTTTGGGAAAAACGGTGTTTAGGGTTTCATTTTCGGGGGAAACCGCACCTATTGGACCAAAAATTTTCAAGTTTTCGAAACCGGGTCGAAAAATGAAGTTTTTGAGTAACAGACCTCTGGACACGGGGCCGTGTCCGCTGGACACGGGGTCGTGTCCAGCCCGCTGTTTGCAGTTTTGTCCGAAAACATTTCTGTTTCATACTAACTTTTGGTGTATTCTTGCAGATGGCCAGGAAGTTTACAAGATTCAACGCCAATGAGTTAGATGCAAGAGCTCGATACGAGCTTCTTCAAACAAGGCCGGAGGAACACCCGAGGCAGGCTTGCACAGAACTGCTAACCATGGTGAATCAAATTGACCGTTTCAACAACATTGTCACGGGACCACTCAGAGTCGCACTAACAACCCGACTCTGTTCCGTCCATGAATGCACCTTGGAATTTTACAGCACCTTTGCATTCACTTCAAGGTGTGGCGGAACGAGGTATTCGATCTCTATGGCACAATTCGGGTCGATTATCGGGTTGTATGCGGAAGAGGATGCGGGAAATGAAGAAAATACAGGGGGATTGAGATAGATTGAAGATAACGAGCGACAAGCCATGTGGGCTCAGATTGGGGAAGGGTTCTATAATCCGAGCAGCACTAAGAGTACTAAGCTGAGGGATCCGCTATACAGATACATTCATAGGCTCCTCGGCTACTCTCTTAGCCAAAGGCATGACAATGGTGGCGTCGTTGGGTTAAGAGATTTGCTTGTCCTCCATTGCATTCACAACCGCAGGCCGCTCGATGTTCCGTTCCTCATGCTCCGAAACATGCATCACAACCGCCTTGCTAGTGCACCAACTCCTATTTTCTTTGGGGGATGGGTGTACCGCCTCTTTAAGCACTTCGCCCACATACCTAGGTCATTTGAGAGGAGCCCATGGTCGGGAACGGTGGATATTCACATATGCCGCTCAATGAACCTAATTTATGAGGCAGAAGACGGGACGGTAACCTTTCAAAGGATGCAAGGTCATGCATGGAACCCGCAAGAAGCGCTTGTCCTCCCAGCTCCGCAACATCATCAGTACCACTACCAACCCCACGGTGATCCGGGCCAATCATCCTCCTCGGGAGGTGGTTTTCCTAATTTTCAAAGCTTGCATGATTTGTTGCAGGAAAACCTCATGTGTACTCGGAACACCTATAACATGGCGAGCAACACCTACCACCGGGTCGGAGCTATTGAGAGAAACCTATCCGAGATCCAAGACGATGTCGGATACATTCGAGACCACATTGCACGCCATGGAGGGGATGATGATGATGATGATGATGATGACGATGCTATGGAGTAGGCGGGAGGAGCATAGGAGGAAGCGGTTGATTGATGACTCCCCAGGTTAACCCTTTGCAATCTTGAACAATTGATGGCCTGCGTGCCAAGTGTTAGACAATTTACTTTTCCTAACTATTTTCTGCATTTTATTTTTCTTTTTCTTTTACTTTATGCTTGGAACAATTAACTATGGTAAGTTAGGATGTTTGTGTTACTTGGTGTGGTATTAAGTGATGAAACAGGTACAAACCAAGGCTTGGGGTGCTAAGCCTCAGCACTTATAAGGCCAGGATGGAAAAAAAACCGGAGGAAGAAACCTGTTTTTCAGGCTTTCAGACTGTCCACACGGGGACGTGTCCAGCCAACACGCCCCCGTGCTCACCTCCCAGACCTGCTGTTTGGCTACTGTCCTGCAGATTTTTGTCAGACACGTGGCCGTGTCCAGTGGACACGGGGCCGTGTTCACCTTCTGTAAGTTCTCGTTACTGGCACCTGAACACGGGGTCGTGCCCACTCAACATGGGGTCGTGTCCAGGCTGCCAGTAACACAAAAACTTTTGCTTTTTACACCTATTTACACATCTAATCAACCTAAAAATTTATTTTTGGGACACATTGAGGACAATGTGTAATTTAAGTGTGGGGGGGGGGGGATGCTAAAACCTTGAATTTTGCAATTCCTAAATACAAGCCTTACACAAAACTCTATTGGAACCGCTAACCACCCCAAATTTTTTTTAAAAATTTCATGTTTCTTACTTGTCTAGGTTTAACTCGGGAAATTCAAGAATCTCAAAAAGGTTATATTTTTACGAATTTACAACCGATAGCGTAGTGATAAAAAGAACCAACATAAGAAAATTATGAAAAGGCATGACAAATTTAGTTAAAATTTGATTATATATACTTGATCACATAAAAACCCATTCCCACAAAAGTGAGTTTTGAGCCTTTATTGAGCATACAAATTTACATATTTAGACTAAATGCTCATCTTTCGTTTCTTGTGTGAATAGCCGCTTGGTTCTTACAACTCTAGAACTTGCCTTGACGATACATTCCCGATCCTTATCAACTTAAACCCGAGTAAGTAAATGATGGAGGCATTAAGACTAACCCTTTTTATTTCTACACCATTATTTTTCTTTTTCTTTTACCACCTACCCAAAAATCCCCATAGTTAACCCCTTTGAGCCTAAACCTTTTCATTTCATCACCCAAACCAAAAACCCTTTTACCCACCAAAACCTTTTTTATTTTTAACCCTTTGTTTTAGTAACAAGTTCGGTTTTTCGTAAAAAAAAAAAAAAATTGTGTGTTGTTGATGAAGCAAAAAGAAAATAAACAAATAAGTTCATCAAAAATAACTTTGTTTGAATAAAAGCTTCATCAAAATAAAAAGTTACAAAAATAGAAAATCTTACGAAAACCGACACTTGTTACGTTTTTTCGCCCTTTTTTCTACTAACCACTAACCACTATCCCAACCACCTACCTTTAACCCAAGCCTAACCCTTAACCCACAAAGTCCTCTTGATATTTACAAAGGTATAAAAGTTAAAAAGGAGGAGGATTGATTGCTTGGCAAGCTTATGGTAGGAATAAGTTCCATGCTGCTCTCGAGTGATTCACTAAAAATACACCTTCGGCCGAGTGTGAGTGATTTCTCCCGTGAGGTATGTGAACTTGTATATAAATGGAATTTAAAAAAAAAAGCATGTTATGCCCAAATAAGTAATTTCTCCTATGAAAAGTTCTAAATAAATCATTACGAATAGGATTGTAAATAAATAAAGATAAAACCCAAAAAGATCTTGGATTCCTAACACTCTACGACAAGCCAAAAACCTTCTCTTCTACCCATTCCATTTGGGAGTGTAAGCCACATGTTAAAGAGTTTTGCTTGAGGACAAGCAAAAGTTCAAGTGTGGGGGTATTTGATGTGTGTAAAATGCAACATATAATTACATCAAATGAGGCATAAAACTAACCCTTTTTAAGTACTAATATTGGAAAAAGAGTGTTTTTGTCTTCCTTTTGTATTTTCAGGATTAAATGAGCTCAAAAACACAAAAGAAGCAAAAAGACAGCTAAATCCAACATAAATACAAGGAAAGGAACATTAGTGGACTGCCCGACCCCTCAACGGCATCTTCCCAAGCAAAATAGAGAAGGCAGAACACTGAACACGCCTCGTGCTCAGCCAGCACGGGGCCGTGCCCAAGAAGCAGCAGAAAAGACAAACCTATAGAAACTTCTATTGCCCACCACGGGGCCATGCCCAGTGAACACGGGGGCGTGTCGAAAGTACAGTAGGCGCATTAATTGTAATTGCGAATTACAATTAATGAGGAGAGAGAGTGTCAGACAGGCACGGGGCCGTGCCCAGCGGACACGGGGCCGTGCCCAGCTCTCTGTTCAGCCTATAAATAGGAGTGCTTGGATTCATTTCATCTCATCCCTTGGCACACCACCTCTCTCACACTTCATCCACCACCCACCACCATCACAACACCATCATCTACCACCATCATCCATTGTCCATCGTAGAGTGTGTGAGTCATCTCGGGATCCAAGATCGATCGTAAGAGTTCTTGACAATCAAGGCCATGTTTGCCTAAGTCTCTTACATCACTTGGTGAAGACAAAGTGTCTAGTATAATACTTTTTATTTCTAATCTTTTGCACTCTTTATTTGGTTTTGTATTAATGACTTTAATAACTAGTTACTTATGTTGAAGGTGATCTTTCCTTATCGTTTGTCCGTGGTGTCTTGGCATTATTTTACTGTCTATATAAAATAAAGGATTTTCACCATTCATATCTCCACGGTCTATATGGAGGTATGTTGGCTACCTGGTCAGGGGTTAAGGGAACGGTTTGGTAAAGGTCTTGCCATTGTTCAGCGTTTAGAGGTCTTGCAATGGACCTGGGTCAAATTTAGTAGGACCTCCTTCAATACTTCACGGTATTGGATGGCGGGGGTCCAAACTCTTTGATCCCCTCATAAGTTAACTACTATTAATACTATAACCCGGCTATTTAGGACTGTATCCCTGCTGACTCAGACTACTTAGCCGAGGGTAACGTCACCGCCAAAAGCGGGGCCTACCACAATACTGCATTAATAACTTAATTCATTATCTTCCAATAATCCACCCTTTTAGGATTGTATCCTTGCTGACTCAAACTACTGGGGTGAGGGTAACGTCACCTTCAAAAGAGGGGCCTACTACAATAACTAAGATAATCTCTTAATTATGTGCAAAAGTGCGGAAATAATCAAAGGTTATACTAGATACGAGTCGGAACCAAGTGATTCATCTTGTCTATCTGTTTTTTTATTTTATTTTTATTTTTCAGCATTTTAGTTAGTTTTTATTTTTCTTAGTTTAAAACATTTTTCTAAACTTTTTTGATTAGACGTTGAGGATAAACCGGTACTAAAAGCTCTTGTGTCCTTGGACGACCTCGGTATCTTGCCAACACTATACTACGCTCAACGATGGGTGCACTTGCCCATATGTGTGTTTAGTGTTAGTAAAATATCGTGTTTTATAAATTTAAAACTTGGCTAAAATAAGTGTTAAAAAGGGCTTAAAATATATACCTAATATATATAACACTTTATCGCACATCAGTAGACAAAAAGGGCATTGTAAAACCAAAGTATAAATGACCCGCGGGGTCATAGAAACAAAGGTATTGCCCACATGGGAAAAACGATCAAAGTCGTTGACTTTGGTCGTAGTAAAGAAATGATGATGATGATGATAATCATCATTCATAGTTTATAAGACTGTCAAGGATGGTCAAATAAAGAATAAAGGTTTGGTTGAATAAAAGCGATGGATTTCGCTAAGACAACCAAACAAATTAAAACTAAATCTTAATGTATACCGGAATGCTTGCACTAATAATGACTTCGGTAAAGTACCCGGTTGATGGGTAAGGATTTAAACACATGCGTAAATCAAGAAACGGGAACACGAATTTAAAGTCAAAAGACTCGGATTATGAGTTATGACTAAAAGACCATAAAATTTCGCAAACAGAAATTTTGATAATTATATTCAACTATTTTGAGGTTGAAGGGGTTGAATAAAGTATAATGCTTGATGGCATAAGTAAGCGCAAGCCGGATAACAGTAAGCTTGAGACAAACCGATGCTTAATTGACATGAGAAGTCATAGAGTAGGAAGAATTATCCGAAAGAAAACGATTGTAGACACGAACTACAGTCAAAAGTTAACGGATTTCAAGCGTGAAAACAAATGATTTTCAAACATAAAAAGAGTGCTTTGACACCAAATATATATTTTAATAAAGACACGAGTAAAAATAATGATCTACGGGATCATCATAACCTTCGGGTTATAAACAGTGTAGAGGTCTACGGGACCAAAATGACCTACGGGTCATGAATAAAAAGGAAAATGGGATCATAAGAGCCTCGTCTTAAAGAGATGAAAGCTTAAGGAAATAGCCTACGAGGTTAAGTGAAGGAACCTACGGGACAATAGTGTAAGGTGAGGGAACTTGTTACGAATCCCCGCATAAAACGGGAACGGAGAACAATAAATTATGGGTTGTCAATTTCCTTGATATGAGTAATTGACATAGTTAAAGAAAAAAAAAACGTTAGACTAAAATTCAGTTTTAGTAAGAAATAACATTTTTTTTTAGAAATATAAATTCTGATAGGAAATTGAATAGAAAGCATGAAAGATTCAAGTCTTGACGCTGATAGGCGCAAGACGATATATTCGAAAAGAGATCTTTTCGAAAGTGAATGGTTGATATAAATTAAAAAAAATGATGTGACACGATCACGGTTAGGAAATGTAATGTGAAGTAAAATCACATTATAACTAAGCGAGCGGTGAAAAGTAACTGGGCTAATAAGTCTAGTTAAAGGGACCGGTTAAGGCCAGCAATTCAAATCAAGAAATTTGGTTCGCTTGTAAGCGATGGATTCGGTATAACTGAACCGAATAAATGAATTTGAAAACAAAAGAAATTGTTGCTAAAAGTGAAAGATTTCACTAAAGACCTTTAAACGGGTCAAAGTAACGGATTCACAAAGAGTTTGATAATATATAAAGCAATGGGTATCGCTAAATTAACTAAACTAGTAAAAAAAATAACGAGATTACATTATTTCAAGTTGCATTATGTCATATGAGGTACGTAGATGTTATGTAACCAAAAAGATATTACCGTATATTTTTTCTGGTAATACTAACAATTGGGTAAAGTATGAGTAATGCTTAAGAGATTTCTCAGGTCAAATACATTGAGTTTAAAACTCCATGAACTATGTAAGAAAGGTTTCGAGGACGAAACCTCTTTAAGGGGGGTAGACTTGTAACACCCCGAAATCGGGTTTGGTAATCAAACCCCGTTATTATTAATACACGGGTAAAATACCGTTAGCAGTAACGGTAACCCGGTAAATATTAGGATTTAAAATAAATAAACCTAATATTCAATAAAACGTGAATAGATGTTTTTAAGGAAATAAAGTTATGAGAGGCCCGAGTTTACGGGACTTAGAATGAAACAGGTTATAACCCCAGAACCAACTAAGTTAACTAGGAATAATTAACCTAGTTAATTATGTGTGATCAAGTGAATGAATAGAAAACAAGATTTTAACCCTCTTTATAAAACATCTAAATATGAGGGACTAAAATGGGCAAACTAGAAAATGTTTTAATTAAAACATAAACACTCCATATTGGAGTCTCCTGGAGATCGACCAGAGAACAGGGGGTGCGACCCAAGCTTTATCAAAACCTAGTTCATCACAAAACTCACAAATTGAGGGCTCAAACCAAGTCAAAATCGAAAATCGAGCATAGATTAGTGATCCTCATCACAAGGGGGTTACAAGGTATGTAAAATTTGGTGTTAATTCTCTGTTTGAAATTCTCATGAAATTGGGAAATCTGAAAATTTATGTTGCATGCTTGCTATTTGGGTAGAATAGGGTTGATATAGTGTCTAGGAGTAAAACCTAGACAATAACATGCGAAATCATGGCTAATTCCTGAAAATCTCATGAACACATTGAAGGTGATTCATGGATTTTGTGGGAAACTAGTAAACACTAGGGTTTAGAATGATTATTCTAGTGTAATACGGGTCATAGAAAGTGATTTCGGAAATGATGATGTTTAAATGTTAGATGAAAGCTTTATTGATGATTAAGTTTAGCTAAATAACAAGCTATGAACTTGAATATGAATGATATAAAATTATGCCCACTAGGTGTTTGTTAAAATGCCTAAACGAAGCTAAAATGTTGAAATTCCATGTGAAGTGTGCATTTAAGTATGTTGATAGATCAATTGACTTCTAGGAAGTCAAACTAACCAATGATTTAATCAAGTGATAAAGTCGACATAAGACCCGTTAGATGGAGTAGTCATAATTGATAATGACTAATCTAACCATCTTATGAATTATGATGATAGTTTGACGTCTAACGAGCTAGGTGGAAGCTTGATGAGTGAGCGGATCAAACGAATCAAATGTGAAGTAAAAGCGTGTTTTGGATGCAAGGTAAGTAAAACTTACACCTACTTGTAGTATACGTGTTTATTTTATAGGCGATAAATACGACAAAGGATTTGGTTTGAATTATGGGTTCCGACACGAAACGAATTGGGTCGGAACGAATAGAAACGTTTTAAACCATGATTAATGGTGAAAAAGGCAAAATGGTAAACTAGCCATGAATTGGTTAAGAGTTTAAGAGTTTTTCTTAAGGTTACCTTATAGCGTAACTAGTAATGGGAAATTGGGTAATAATGGAAATTTAGTCATGTATCGACTAAAGTAAATTAAAGTTCAAAAGGGGCACCCGTGGCGTAAGCCGAACAGGTAAAAATATAAGAAAAGAATTTAAGAGAAAAAGGGGTCTAGTGGCAAAAATCCGAAATGGGTCGGATGAACAAATTGGTAATTAATAACCATGTTTTGCTACTTATGAAAATGCTTGGTCTTATAGGCCAAACGGGTCTTATTGACCCGAGCCAGGTACGTGTAAATATAGTTGTGATAACATACTTTATGGCCATATATGTTGCGAAAGCCCTTCGTAGTAAATGAGGGGCTAATGTTGATTAAATGCCCTTGAAGGGTAAATTAGGCAAACAACCCATAAAGGTTGTTTAGGAACTTATATTACGATCTTGTAACCTTTAGACGCCTATGAAAATAGTAGATATAAACTACCAAGGGTTAAATGCCTTAAAATGCGCATTGTTGCAAAATAGCATATTTGAGGGGTAAAACTCGGAATAGATAGTCTATTACATTAAACTCACCACATTCATAGTTGTGGTGGATAAACTAATCAAAATAAACGGGTGGTATTATGAGGCATAGAAGAAATGAGCGAAATTAGGCTTAAAAGGACATAAATGTCCTTAACGGGTCAAATTAAGCACTTGAACATAAGCGGGTTTAGAATGTGTAATAACCCATGAATTGGGTCTTGTACAATAGGAAATAATCATAATGATATGTTTATAAAAGAAATAAGGACCGCAAACAAGTTGTTAGATGAAATCACGGACGGGTCAAAAGATGGTAAAAAGGGTAATAAGCCGAAGAGCTAAAAGTCTGAATTTTATTATGTCAGACGTTGGATTTTAACTCCATTAGATGGAGAATTAAATTACGGACGCGTAGGAAAAAGAATCGCGTAAAACAGACAACCGAGTAAAAAGTTATGCTAGTTTAAAGTTGGATTTTTAGAAAATTCGGAGCTGGCTGATATGCAGGTCCAGAATCTGAACCTGCTGGAAATAGCGCTTCCACGCGACACGCGACGGATGTACTTAAATCTGTCGCGACACGCGACAGTGTGTCGCGGCCTGCGTAATATGCTGTTAAGTCTGTAGCGGCCCGCGACAGACCACAGTGCTGGAAATTTTTCGTTTATCGCATGGTTTGTTGTTTAGAACTTGTTTAGTCTAGACTCGAGAAGGAATCCTAGTTCGCTATGATCAGAGCTCTGATACCAAGCTGTCACACCCTGGCTTTGCGGAAGCGTGGTTATTTTGGTGTGACTTCTTAATACCATAGCTTAATCATAACAAGCTATATGAAATAAAAACCATGTAAGAATTATTCGTAATCATAGTAACATGTATTTCACCCCCGCAGTTTAGAAAACTGAAAACAGTTAGAGAAAAGGGGGACATGAACTCACAGTGGTGCGTCTCTACCAAGTATATCTCCTGATCAAGCAGCTGTGCGACGACCTACACGTACTAAATCTATTAGACGGACGGCCGTGCCTTAGCTTAAGGTTTAAGTTTTTGGGAAATAGTTAGACAACTATTTCGTGTTTATATTTTTGTAAATACTTGGTAATTATTCTCCTTCCCAAGGATGGGGGATTTAATACATGCGTGTTCGTAAAATTCGAAATACATTATTAAGTCTCACTTAATATATTTTATTTCTTACTTCAAAATATAAATATTCTTCCCAAAATAATACTTTGACAAAAATACGCGCTCATAAATATTTTCTTAAAATGCGTAAGTTACGTTTTAAAGATCAGGTGGTAATAATTATACCGTTGTAACTTATTATTTATTATGAAGGTGTTTGTATTATTTTTGGAATCGTTAACATTCGGTAATATTATTTTTACCCTAAAAATAATATTTGTATAGTTCACAAAATAATCATAGAAATTCACTAGTGTTGTTATGAAAAACATATATTCTAAATATATATATTTCAGGTTTTATTTTGTGAAAATCCCACCTCCGACACTTAGAAATTTTGTAAACAGAATCATGGCGAAATTTGCGTCTTTGAAAACAAGTTAAAAATGTATTTCTAACACTTGTGATGAAAATATTTTCAAGTGCTAGGTTTTTGGAAAAATTTCGCCAGAGTTTCCCTTGTAACTGGAGGTGGCCACGCTTTCAAGCGTATCATTTTCTTTTAAAATCCAAATTAACAATTTCCTCAATCAACAATAAACAATATTCAACTAGTTAAAATAGATATAATCGCAGAATTACATGAACTTGTGGTTTTTCCAAAATATGTAGTATCTTTCCATTATTTTTAGTGGATCTTTGTATAGATCAATTCGGTTACTTGAAAGTCTCGTTTTTAAAGAAGTTACATCTTTACAACTTCTTGTCAACATTTACAAAAATAGTTCCTTTGTCAAAATTTTTGTGTTACACAAGTGTCTACACACTTGTGTGTTTACAAAAATCACTCTTGTTCAAGTAAAATCCGGTTTTAGAAAAATAAGATTTCCTTGACACTTGGTCCTTTGAAAATACCGCTTGTAGATCCGTAGATCTACTAGTTTACCACTCTACTTCATAAGAAATATTGATTTTACACAAGTTCATGCTTAATGTGTAGTAGTGTTCATCATTTAACCCCTTTTACACTTAAACATACTCTAGGTCATGTTTCATGGACATGACTTAGCCGGGTTAGATGACGATCCGAGCTACTACAATCATAGATCAACACTAAATAATCACAACAAAACAAGTCTTACAAGTTTTACACAACTCTATAGCTTTTATCCAACTTATTTCTCATTCTTGTAAACTTTTAGTATGTGATTTAGTATGTTCATGATTTTCACCCGACAAAGTTCATATTAACCACTTTAGAATAGATCAAGAGTGTGTTTGAAGTCACTTACTACTAGCTCGAGGCTAGGGAAGAAACTAGTCGAAGATTGGGTGGATAAAAGCAATGAGGTGAGGTCCTTTGCGTTCCGAATGCACCGAGCTCCTTTGTATGAGATCCTTAACACTTGTATGCACTTGGAATAGGTTGAAGGAAATCGAAAATGGATGGATGGTTGTGGGTGGTGTTCGGCCGAGAACCAAGAGAGAGGGAGAGAGTGTTTTGTGGTTAAGTGTTGTGATGAAATGAACATGATGGTTTAAGATGGTTACTTATAGACAAAACCTTTCACAATTAACCAATGGTTTTAGTGCCTACTAGATATTAAACACATATGATTATTATAATCAACAAAGGACAAGGGTGTCCCCCTAGGGGACGAGTTCGGTTGAGGGGGGGGGGGGGGTTATCCGGTTCCATTTCAACCATTAGTTAGCCATTTAGTTAAGTAATTAGAAGGTGTAACCATTTACTAGCATGTTATGCATTGTGACGGGTGTTAGGGTATCCGGGGACCCTAACTGGTTTAGAAAAAGAAAAACAATGTGAATGGCATTATTTTTATGTTCCGGGTAAAGTCCGGTTGTTCGGTTGGATAATAATCCGTTAAAGCGCTTAACAAAGCTTTAAAGTGTCGTTAATACTATTTCTAGTGACCCAACTTATTCCCGACACTTTGGAAAGTGTCTAGTAATGTTTTTCTCAAGTTTTGGCACTTATTAGTTAGCTAGATGCTGAATTTTAATTAAAGTGTTGAATTTTGTACTTAAAGTACGTTTTAGGCACATCCGGTCACTGTAATCTCATTCCTAGCGACGCAGTTCTACAACCCTTATATCCCTACACTCACCACTAGTGTAGCAAACTATCTTAGGCTCTTACAGGCCTTAGAGGCAGTACCTGCCCGGTGCTAGTTATGACAGCACGTTTAATAGGTTATCCGTTCATTGTGCTACTGTGCTTTTGGTGCATCAAGGTTGTCACAAAGGTGCTGTAAGCAAAACATGGAGTGACAGCAAGTAAAGTATGATGCAAGTAAGTACATGTATCAGCATTCAAGTAGCAGTTTATCTACAAGTTCAAGTAAGCACAGTAATTAAGCAGTAATTAATTATTAATTAAGTCGTACGGATACCTGGTTTAGTGAGGGTTGTCACATTCTCCCCCCGTTAGAAAAATTTCGTCCCGAAATTTTAAGTTCTGCTTCTAGAAGCAGGGTTCTTGGGAAATAGGTGGGGGTATTTCTCTTTCATCCGGTCCTCACGCTCCCAGGTGTATTCAGGACCATGTCTGGCATTCCAACGAACCTTGACGAGCTTGACACTGCTCCGGCGGGTCTTGTTTACCTTCCAATCCATAACCTCAACAGGTTCTTCAACGAAATGGAGCGTGTCGTCAACATGAATCTCGTCGGTGGGAATGACAACGGTATCTTGAGTTGGACTTTTCTTCAGGTTGGATACATGAAATGTATCGTGAACTCCATTCAGTTCAGCAGGTAAGTCCAGCTTGTATGCTACTAGCCCTATTCTTTCCAAAATTCTGAAAGGGCCAATGTAACGCGGATTCAACTTCCCACGCTTTCCGAAGCGTGCCACACCCTTCCAGGGTGAAACTTTCAATAAAACCATATCTCCAACTTGGAATTCCAAATGTTTCCGGTTTGGATCTGCATAGGCTTTCTGTCTGTCGCGAGCTGCTTCGATGCGTTTTCGAATCTGCGCAATCTTTTCTGTCGTCTCTTGGACGATTTCGGGACCAACAAGCTGCCTATCACCTGCGTCAGCCCAGCATAGGGGTGATCGACACTTGCGTCCGTAAAGAGCTTCAAATGGCGCGGCTCCAATACTGGTGTGGTAGCTGTTGTTGTATGAAAATTCGACCAGTGGCAAATGCTTATCCCAGCTACCGCCCAAATCCATAACACATGCTCTCAGCATATCTTCCAAGGTCTGAGGGTGAAATGCAGTGCTCAGATTTAATTGTGAGCCAAAAGCTTCTTGGAAGGCTTGCCAAATCCTTGATATGAAACGTCCATCTCTATCAGAGATGATCGAGAGAGGTACTCCATGGCGTGCGACGATTTCTCTCATGTAAATTTCAGCTAACTTGCTCGTATTATCCTTCTCCCTGATAGGTAAGAAGTGCGCTGACTTCGTTAATCGGTCCACTATTACCCAGATAGTGTCATGACCTCTTGGCGTTCTTGGCAACTTTGTAATAAAATCCATGGAGATTTGTTCCCATTTCCACTTGGGAATCTCAGGTTGTTGCAGAAGTCCTGAAGGCTTCTGGTATTCCGCTTTCACCTTAGCACACGTTAGACACTTGCTCACATAAACAGCAACATCGCCCTTCATCCTAGGCCACCAATAGTAATCCTTGAGATCTTGGTACATCTTATCCGCTCCTGGATGGATAGAGTACCGCGATTTATGAGCTTCATCAAAAACAACTTTCCTTAAACCACCAAACAGAGGAACCCAAATCCTTTTCTCAAAACATAACGTTCCTTCCTCGTTTGGCACCAATAGCTTCTCCATCCCACGGAGATATTCTTCTTCAAGATTTCTTTCCTTAAGAGCTTCTTTCTGCGCGGCATGAATGCGCAAGGAAAGATCGGTTTGGATAATCATTTCTAAAGCCCTAACCCTTATGGGCTTGATCCTCTCTTTTCGACTTAGGACGTCGGCAACCACATTCGCCATCCCTGGATGATACTTTATCTCGCAATCGTAATCATTTAACAACTCAACCCATCGTCTTTGTCTCATATTCAACTCCTTCTGGTTGAATATGTGTTGTAGGCTCTTATGATCTGTAAAAATTGTACATTTCGTACCATATAGGTAGTGTCTCCAGATCTTTAAAGCAAATATCACTGCGCCTAGCTCCAAATCGTGCGTGGTATAGTTCTTCTCATGTACCTTCAACTGACGTGATGCGTAAGCAATAACCTTCTGGCGTTGCATCAACACGCAACCCAATCCTTGACGCGAGGCGTCACAGTATACCACGAAATCGTCAGTACCTTCCGGTAGTGCTAGGATTGGCGCATTGCAGAGCTTATCCTTCAACAGCTGAAACGCTTCTTCCTGTTTGATTCCCCAATCAAACTTCTTATCTTTCTGGGTGAGGAGCGTCAATGGTTGAGCGATCTTCGAAAAATCCTCAATGAACCTTCGATAGTAGCCAGCCAAACCCAAGAATTGTCGAATCTCGGTTGGCGTCTTTGGCGTTTCCCAATTCTTGATCGCTTCGATCTTGGTTGGATCCACATGGATTCCATCTCCATTTACCACATGTCCAAGAAATTGGACTTCACGTAGCCAAAATTCGCACTTAGAGAATTTGGCATACAACTGTTCTTTCTTCAGCAGCTCCAAAATAGCTCTTAGATGCTGTTCGTGCTCAGCCTTTGTCCTTGAATAAATCAAGATGTCGTCGATAAACACAATCACGAACTTGTCCAAGTACGGCTTGCAAACTCTATTCATCAAATCCATAAAGACTGCAGGTGCGTTTGTCAACCCAAACGGCATAACAAGGAACTCGTAGTGTCCATAACGAGTTCTGAAGGCTGTCTTCGGGATACTCTCCTCTTGTATCCTTAACTGATGGTATCCAGATCGCAAATCGATCTTTGAGTAAAAGCTTGAACCTTGCAGTTGATCAAACAGATCATCAATTCTTGGCAGAGGATATCTATTCTTGATCGTCAGCTTGTTCAGCTCCCGGTAGTCTATGCACATTCGAAAACTACCGTCCTTCTTTTTGACAAACAGGACCGGAGCTCCCCAAGGCGAGAAGCTTGGTCGGATAAATCCCTTGTCTAACAACTCTTGAAGTTGTGTCGACAATTCTTGCATCTCAGACGGGGCAAGTCTATAAGGTGCCTTAGCCACTGGCGCGGCGCCTGGGACTAAATCGATGTGAAACTCCACTTGCCTCTGAGGTGGCAGTCCAGGCAAGTCCTCCGGGAAGACTTCCGGATACTCCCTCACGACAGGGATGTCTTCGATCTTCGGTTCTGCAGCTTTCTTGTCTACAATGTGTGCCAGGAAGGCAGCACATCCCTTCTGTAAACACTTTCGCGCTTTCAGGCAGCTGATGATTCTTAAAGGCGTATCACGCTTTTCACCATGAACCACAATTGTTTCACCATCTTCGGTTGGGATGCGAATGATCTTCTCGTGGCAGACAATTTCTGCCTTGTTACTTGATAACCAATCCATTCCTACTACCACGTCGAAGCTTCCCAACTTGACTGGTAGTAGATCCAAAGCAAACTCACGTTCTCCCAACTCGATTGCACAACCTCTGATCACTTCATTGGCTTCTACTAACTTCCCATTAGCCAATTCGATTGAGTAGGGAATATCTAACTTACTAGCGGCTAAACCAAGCATATTCTTAAATTCTAACGATACGAAGCTATAGTCGGCACCAGTATCAAATAAAACGGATGCATAGCGTTGGTTTACAGGGAACGTACCAGTAACGACATTGGGATCCTGGCGCGCTTCCCTCGCTTCGATATTGAACACTCTTCCACGGGCTTGGTTTAACTCTGGGCAGTTCTTCTTAAAGTGCCCGATATCACCACAGTTAAAGCATCCAGGTCTTTGCCCGTTTCCACCTCCATTTCCAGCTTGGTTATTCCTTTGGTTATGATTCACAGCGCCCGCTTGATTCACATTGTTGCCTCGATTCCCATTACCTCCATTGTTTCCTTGTGGGCGATTTCCAATTCCACCCCAGTTATTGTTTCTGTTTCCAAATCCTCCTTGGCCTCCCTGGCCAACAGTGGCCCAACAAGAATCCTTCAAGTGGCCAGGTTTCCCACACGCTTCACATACCTTCAAACCACATCGGCCAGAATGGTGACACTGGCAGGTGTTGCACTTGGGCTGGGTGCCCATATATCCCTTTCCTTTCTTTCCACCACCAGCTGTAACCTGAGCTGGCGCGTTTGGCTCTCCTTTCTTAACCACACCACTAGTGCCTTGTTTGAAGTTCGAGAACTTTCGTTTGTTACCTCCGGATGACTCGACGTGAGTCTCTTTCTTCTTTGTCTCGATCTCATCAAACTTGTTCAGGCGGATAGCCTCCTTAGTGAGAGCCACGCTCAAATCGATTGCCTCAGTAATTGTTGCAGGCTTGGAGGAGGTCACCATGCTTATGATTTGAGGAGCTAATCCCCAAATGAAGCGTTCAATCCACTTGAATTCTGGAGTGACCATATAGGGTACCATATGCGACAGGTCGTGAAACCTCTGAACATATTCCGCGATCTTCGGACCTTCCATTTTCAAATGCCAGAACTCAGTTTCCAATCTTTGGATTTCAGCGCGAGAACAATACTTTTTGCGCATTAGTTCCTTCAGTTCGGTCCATGTTAGTGCGTAGGCAGCAGCTTCACCAAGTGTCTGCACTTGCAAATTCCACCAAGATAGGGCTCCATCCAAAAATAGCCCAGAAATGTAGGTGACTTGCTGGTCTGGTGCACATTTGCTCATGCGGAGAACAGATTCAGTCTTCTTGGCCCAACGAACAAAAGCGACAGCACCTCCGGTGCCATCAAAGTTGACAGGCTTGCAGTCTAGAAACTGCTTGTAGGTGCACCCTGCACATATGTTACAACATATGAATGGCATTAGCATCCTTGCTAGAGATATCCAATTAGATCATGGTATGTCTTAATGACTTAGTATTACCATGAGGTGGATTGTTGTTGCCATTGTTGTTTGAGCTGCTTCCGCTGGGTCCTCCTTGCGAGGCGGCGTATTGCGCGATGGCAGCAGCGATGACTTGTTGGAGTTCTGCCTTATTGGTAGGCATCGGCGTTTGACGTCTCGGCGGCATCTTCTAAAAGATGGGTTCACGTCGGCCAGACCATAATAAAGCGTACGTATATAATGATAGTAATAGTACATAACATCTCATGTTATAATCATATTAATCACACAACATCCCATGTTATAAGACATAAATAATCAATCAAAACATCACATATGATGAGAATACTGCGATTGCATTGCCAAAATCGGGACCACATGGTAGAGTGTACAAGTACATAATAGTGTCATACATCATCATCGACTAAGGGCTACATCACCCCAGTCCAAAAGAATATCAAATCAGTGTCAATACATCCCATATACAAAAGTCAGAATCAAAATGCAGTCTCCAAAAATGCGGTGTGGTCAGAGCAATCGCCGTCTTCTCACCAACGTCTACCCATGCTGTACTAAAGATGCCCTAAACTGATGGTGGTGGAGGAGGGGGAAAATGGGTGTAGAACAAACGTCGCAAATGGAGCCAGTCCTCCTCCATGGCTCTCTGGGTACGCAACCAAGAAGCAACCTGCTGCTCAAGTGCCAAAAGGCGTGCAGCATAGTCAGGTAACAATGGTCGAGGGTGCTGCGAAGAAGCAGGGTGGGTCTGACCCTGACACTGGCACGACGGTGGCTGAGCTCTCTCAAGCTCCTGAATGCGCCGTGTGAGTGCCTCCTGCTGGACAACAAACGACATCAGAACGTCCTCACTAGAATACCCCATATGGAAAGGATAGTAGGGGTCGGTCGGTGGCATAACAGACGGTGACGTCCAGAGAAACGGCTCGCTGGCTGGATCAAAAGGTGGCACAAAGAATGGTGGTGCAGGGGGAATAGCAGATGAAGACTGTGGCATAACTGGAATAGATGTCGGCACATGTCCAAGGGGATGAGCCGAGGAACCCTCTCCAGGTCGAGCTGGAGGTGTGTACTGTGCAAATGAAAAAGAGAAATCAACGTGACGTGCATCGGTGGTATGAGGAGGAATAGGTGGAAGCTCATCATCCGCAGGAATCCACCCATGCTGGGCGTGCTCATCTCGTGGGTCAATCTGTGCCTCAAAAAGTGCTCGATCAAACTGTACAAGCATAGGGTCAAGGTGGGGTGCAACAAGAGGGTCAGCAGGTATATCAGCGATAAGTGGGGGATCAACATGATCAGCAGCAATAACATGGTCACCCTCCAGTAGTGGTGCATCAGCAGGGTGATCATCAATGGGTAGGTCAGCAATCACAGGATCAATGGGCATGCCAGCATGAACAGGGTCATGCTCAAACACTGGGTCAGGAGCAGCTACTGGCTCAAGGGCCATGGCAGGCTCGGGATCAACGAACTCCATATCAAAATCTGCATGATCAGCGAATGCAGGGTCAACTGGGTTTACTGGGTCAACGATAGGTTGATCCAAGTGGATGAACTCTATCTCCTGGTCCGGGTCAAATCCAGGGGGGAAAACAGGGTCTGAATCCTCATCGAGGTCGTGATCGAAAGCAAATCTAGGAGCAGAGACAGCAGATGATGCCGTGTCAGGATCTGAACCGTGTGAATAGTGCTGTGCGCTCCGAGTGTGTGACGGTGCGGAGGCCACAGACTCGAAGGAGTCTGGAGCGGGTGAGTGTGCAGGTGACTCCTCAGCTGGAGCATCTGCGAGTAACAAAAGACCACCGTCAGCTAGAAGGGCCTCGCCCTCAACATCGTCCTCCAGGGGCTCATCATCAAACAGATCGACGTCGTCGTCAACGTCGGCGTCGAGGAGCATATCGTAAGCAGGATAAACGGCCAAAGGTATGGGAGCAGGGATCTCTACGAGTGGTAGGTACCCAGCAAAAGGGCCATCAGCGGGCTCATCGACAGCGTCGGGCAGCGTAAAGGGCTGAAAGTCCTCCTCGTCTGTGCTGGTAACATCTGATGTGTGGACCTCGTGCTCTGAAGACTCTAAGTCGTCTGATACTATGGGTCTAGGGCCCGTGGTGTCCGAATCACCTGTGCCGGACGAGTCCATGGTGTCTGTAACACAAACACAAATATGTACAAATAATCAATCATACAATCAGATAAGCACATTAGTCACCAAGTAAGCAATCAAATAATTCTCCTAGTCCCACTAGCCTCCCAGCCTCTCAGACTGCTCTTCCTAGTCCCACTAGCCTATTCTCCCAGCCTCTCAGACTGCTCTTCCTAGTCCCACTAGCCTATTCTCCCAGCCTCTCAGACTGACTCCCTAGTCCCACTAGACAACTACCTCGGTCTCCTAGACCGAGCCTCGGTCTTCCAGACCGAGCCTATAAATGATAAATAAATGTGCTCAACATTTGTTTGTAAAAAGTTTTGGATCTGGACTTGAGTGGTATGCAGTGTAAAAAATGTTTTCGTGAGAGCCCTAGTGATCATAGTCTAGACTCGAGAAGGAATCCTAGTTCGCTATGATCAGAGCTCTGATACCAAGCTGTCACACCCTGGCTTTGCGGAAGCGTGGTTATTTTGGTGTGACTTCTTAATACCATAGCTTAATCATAACAAGCTATATGAAATAAAAACCATGCAAGATCATCCATTAAAATAAGTTTAAAGAGTAAAGAACCACAACATTGTCTTAACGGATATCACATCCTAACAAACATAAACAGTGTTCAAAAGACACAACACCAACAAGAAATAAACACAGTTTAAGAACTGTGACTCGTCCAGGAAAAAGTCACATCCCTTAAACTCGGATGACCTCGAGACTAATGCAGCGGGAAAACGTGTCATACCGCGCCAGATCCTTTAATTCCCTGAAATACATGTAAGTTGAAAAATCAACAATAATGTTGAGCGAGTTCATGTGTAAGTGAGTAAATAAACCTTTGTATGTATAAACACCCTGGTATGTAGCAAATAAGGAAAAAGAGATCACCAATGGTTTGCAAGGCCATTGATATGTGTGAAGTGCAAGTAGGAAGACTTAAACCTAGCAGATTTATGCGTTGGGTACAAAGTCACTCCGAGGTCCGTTCTGTTTGGGCCTGGGGCTGGGCTCGCTACACCCAGATAGATTTACCGCTCCTGCCCCTCGGTCCTACCCTGAGGATTAATGGCCTCAAGTTTCCGCCTACCCATTCACATGATCTGAATAATAACCCTCCTTACGCTAACCATACCATGTAAGAATTATTCGTAATCATAGTAACATGTATTTCACCCCCGCAGTTTAGAAAACTGAAAACAGTTAGAGAGAAGGGGGACATGAACTCACAGTGGTGCTGTCACACCCCCAAAATCCACACGCGGAGTATCACCGCTTGGAGGCGTGACTGACCAGGATCTTAACCATCAATCACCTTGAACTCATAAGCATAGATAAATAATACTTTCATTTATAAACAACAAGTGTTACAATATTTCACAGTTTACAGCGGAAGCATATTTAACTCGTTAAGTGTTTATAAAACCATATGTAAGCTCTTAGTCTTATATTGCGTTTCCATGTGTCTCGACCCATGACCACTCCAGCTTCTCAGACAGCAAGTCCCTTTGATATGCACCTAAAGGCCTGCAAGGCATGTAACAACGAATCAACAACAAAGTTGAGCGAGTTCATAGTTGGTTGCTTGGTTATATTATTCATTTCGTAAATCGTATGTTCGTTTTGTAAACCATGTATCGTATTAATCCTTATCGCGGCCAATCCAGGCATCTGTGCGATGATTAGTGGGGGCTTCCCATGTGTTACTAGACCACGCGTATCGACTGCTACGAAATTATAAGAGGTGCCCTAAGTCAATGTCTATCAGCATTGACCCTTTGCCCATAGTCCATTAGTACACGACACGGTGTGAGGTTTGTTAAACCTAATAGCGCTATTTACTAATGACCCGCTCGCCATAGGCCTCAGCGATTAAGTCGATAATTGAGGGACTTCCTTTGATAGAGGTGATGGTCTTATGATCGTGTACGTAGGTTTTACGTACGTGCCCTTCAATCCGAGGACAGTAATAAGTATAACTGTACGTAGGTTTTACGTACGTGCCCTTCAATCCGAGGACAGTAATAAGTATAACTGTACGTAGGTTTTACGTACGTGCCCTTCAATCGAGGACAGTAATAATTTGTTTAATAGAAATAGTTGTACGAGTAGTTATTCAATCCCATTCCCCACCCCTGGGAATCCCATGCCTTGGCTAGTGTGAACTCACCTTGGTTTGCTCGGTATGCTAAGTTAAGTGCTCACAATAAATCAGTCAAGTCCTATAGTGCACGTATACTCAATCAGTTCACATTCGTAATGTTTCACATGAAGCTAGTGTCACAGTAATATCATATAACACACAACAGTTAATCATGCTTAAACAATCCATGTTACACATAAAGGTCTTTTGTAGTTCATTCTAATATGACTGTACAATCATACACTTAACAGAGTTAACAGTTTAGCTGGATTAATACATATATCAGGGTTACACAGTTAATAGAGTTGACATAAATCGGAACTATTAACTAACTGAGGTTAACAGATTTAATATGCCTGAACTAGTTAATCCACTTAACATACTTAACAGAAGTAATAGACTGAGTAATTAAACTGAGTTATTTACTTAACAGAGTTACTCACTAAACAGAGTTAACTAACTAACAAACTTAACAAGTTAACAGCAAACAAAAAAATGAAATCACCAAAGTGGCGAAATCCCTTGTTTGGCCGAAATCCCTTTGTGGATAATCAACTATTTGGGCGAAAACCCCTTATGGGCCGAAATCACTAGGTGGGCCGAAAACATGTATGGGTCGAAATCAATAGTGCCGAAAACACTTGGGCTTAAAATCTCATGGGCTGAAAACACTATGTGGGCCGAAATCACCTTATGTGATTTCGTCCAGTTATAAATATGGGGGTGTTTTCGTCCAGAACATCATCTTCACCAACACTCACTGTAACTTAAACCCAGCAACTATAATCTCATCTAATCGTTACATGATTAATCATTTACAAGTCATTTAATCAATCATTGATATGTAATATATAATTTGCCAACATCATGCGATACCAGGATCCCAATTTAATCAGTTTATCATTCATTAACATCAGCAGATTACACAAACCCAGTTATATGATCAAACTCATCAATCGATCAGTAGTTAACTAATTCATTTGTTCATCAAACATCAATACAATCTGAATCATAAATCAAGTATCATGTAAAAAGAATAATAACAACAGATTGTCATTAACAGCATCCAAATCATCTAAAACAGATTATATCCTGACCATACGATAAGCATCCTAAGTCAACGGAACATGTATATCACTAACCAGAGATCGAACAAGGAGGGTTTGGCTTCGACCGAGAGGGGGCTGCCGTCGAGTTCCAAGGGTAGAGAGAGAGAGAGTGGCTAGGGTTTTCAAAAATCCCCAATTCCCGTAATGGTTGGAAGTTAAAATACTAAACAAACCCTCACTGGGCCAAAGCCCACTTAAGCCCACTTTTGATTTCGTTGCCTCCTGTGGACGAAAACACTTGAGGTGTTTTCATGGGTAGGGTGTTTTCATGAGTGGGTGTTTGGCATGACTTTATTAAACAACAGAATGTTAATTCTAAATATAATATTAACCTTCACTACAAATATAATGCACACCACATATATAACATATCGATCACAGTACGAATTAACATATTACAACGTCCACAGTCGTGAAACAAACAAGTCGTGTCAACAAACAATCTAAAAAAAAAATTAACGTGCGATCGTGCGAAGATGGAATCTTGGAAACTCGAGTTGTCACAGGTGCGTCTCTACCAAGTATATCTCCTGATCAAGCAGCTGTGCGACGACCTACACGTACTAAATCTATTAGACGGACGGCCGTGCCTTAGCTTATGGTTTAAGTTTTTGGGAAATAGTTAGACAACTATTTCGTGTTTATATTTTTGTAAATACTTGGTAATTATTCTCCTTCCCAAGGATGGAGGATTTAATACATGCGTGTTCGTAAAATTCGAAATACATTATTAAGTCTCACTTAATATATTTTATTTCTTACTTCAAAATATAAATATTCTTCCCAAAATAATACTTTGACAAAAATACGCGCTCATAAATATTTTCTTAAAATGCGTAAGTTACGTTTTAAAGATCAGGTGGTAATAATTATACCGTTGTAACTTATTATTTATTATGAAGGTGTTTGTATTATTTTTGGAATCGTTAACATTCGGTAATATTATTTTTACCCTAAAAATAATATTTGTATAGTTCACAAAATAATCATAGAAATTCACTAGTGTTGTTATGAAAAACATATATTCTAAATATATATATTTCAGGTTTTATTTTGTGAAAATCCCACCTCCGACACTTAGAAATTTTGTAAACAGAATCATGGCGAAATTTGCGTCTTTGAAAACAAGTTAAAAATGTATTTCTAACACTTGTGATGAAAATATTTTCAAGTGCTAGGTTTTTGGAAAAATTTCGCCAGAGTTTCCCTTGTAACTGGAGGTGGCCACGCTTTCAAGCGTATCATTTTCTTTTAAAATCCAAATTAACAATTTCCTCAATCAACAATAAACAATATTCAACTAGTTAAAATAGATATAATCGCAGAATTACATGAACTTGTGGTTTTTCCAAAATATGTAGTATCTTTCCATTATTTTTAGTGGATCTTTGTATAGATCAATTCGGTTACTTGAAAGTCTCGTTTTTAAAGAAGTTACATCTTTACAACTTCTTGTCAACATTTACAAAAATAGTTCCTTTGTCAAAATTTTTGTGTTACACAAGTGTCTACACACTTGTGTGTTTACAAAAATCACTCTTGTTCAAGTAAAATCCGGTTTTAGAAAAATAAGATTTCCTTGACACTTGGTCCTTTGAAAATACCGCTTGTAGATCCGTAGATCTACTAGTTTACCACTCTACTTCATAAGAAATATTGATTTTACACAAGTTCATGCTTAATGTGTAGTAGTGTTCATCATTTAACCCCTTTTACACTTAAACATACTCTAGGTCATGTTTCATGGACATGACTTAGCCGGGTTAGATGACGATCCGAGCTACTACAATCATAGATCAACACTAAATAATCACAACAAAACAAGTCTTACAAGTTTTACACAACTCTATAGCTTTTATCCAACTTATTTCTCATTCTTGTAAACTTTTAGTATGTGATTTAGTATGTTCATGATTTTCACCCGACAAAGTTCATATTAACCACTTTAGAATAGATCAAGAGTGTGTTTGAAGTCACTTACTACTAGCTCGAGGCTAGGGAAGAAACTAGTCGAAGATTGGGTGGATAAAAGCAATGAGGTGAGGTCCTTTGCGTTCCGAATGCACCGAGCTCCTTTGTATGAGATCCTTAACACTTGTATGCACTTGGAATAGGTTGAAGGAAATCGAAAATGGATGGATGGTTGTGGGTGGTGTTCGGCCGAGAACCAAGAGAGAGGGAGAGAGTGTTTTGTGGTTAAGTGTTGTGATGAAATGAACATGATGGTTTAAGATGGTTACTTATAGACAAAACCTTTCACAATTAACCAATGGTTTTAGTGCCTACTAGATATTAAACACATATGATTATTATAATCAACAAAGGACAAGGGTGTCCCCCTAGGGGACGAGTTCGGTTGAGGGGGGGGGGTTATCCGGTTCCATTTCAACCATTAGTTAGCCATTTAGTTAAGTAATTAGAAGGTGTAACCATTTACTAGCATGTTATGCATTGTGACGGGTGTTAGGGTATCCGGGGACCCTAACTGGTTTAGAAAAAGAAAAACAATGTGAATGGCATTATTTTTATGTTCCGGGTAAAGTCCGGTTGTTCGGTTGGATAATAATCCGTTAAAGCGCTTAACAAAGCTTTAAAGTGTCGTTAATACTATTTCTAGTGACCCAACTTATTCCCGACACTTTGGAAAGTGTCTAGTAATGTTTTTCTCAAGTTTTGGCACTTATTAGTTAGCTAGATGCTGAATTTTAATTAAAGTGTTGAATTTTGTACTTAAAGTACGTTTTAGGCACATCCGGTCACTGTAATCTCATTCCTAGCGACGCAGTTCTACAACCCTTATATCCCTACACTCACCACTAGTGTAGCAAACTATCTTAGGCTCTTACAGGCCTTAGAGGCAGTACCTGCCCGGTGCTAGTTATGACAGCACGTTTAATAGGTTATCCGTTCATTGTGCTACTGTGCTTTTGGTGCATCAAGGTTGTCACAAAGGTGCTGTAAGCAAAACATGGAGTGACAGCAAGTAAAGTATGATGCAAGTAAGTACATGTATCAGCATTCAAGTAGCAGTTTATCTACAAGTTCAAGTAAGCACAGTAATTAAGCAGTAATTAATTATTAATTAAGTCGTACGGATACCTGGTTTAGTGAGGGTTGTCACATTCTCCCCCCGTTAGAAAAATTTCGTCCCGAAATTTTAAGTTCTGCTTCTAGAAGCAGGGTTCTTGGGAAATAGGTGGGGGTATTTCTCTTTCATCCGGTCCTCACGCTCCCAGGTGTATTCAGGACCATGTCTGGCATTCCAACGAACCTTGACGAGCTTGACACTGCTCCGGCGGGTCTTGTTTACCTTCCAATCCATAACCTCAACAGGTTCTTCAACGAAATGGAGCGTGTCGTCAACATGAATCTCGTCGGTGGGAATGACAACGGTATCTTGAGTTGGACTTTTCTTCAGGTTGGATACATGAAATGTATCGTGAACTCCATTCAGTTCAGCAGGTAAGTCCAGCTTGTATGCTACTAGCCCTATTCTTTCCAAAATTCTGAAAGGGCCAATGTAACGCGGATTCAACTTCCCACGCTTTCCGAAGCGTGCCACACCCTTCCAGGGTGAAACTTTCAATAAAACCATATCTCCAACTTGGAATTCCAAATGTTTCCGGTTTGGATCTGCATAGGCTTTCTGTCTGTCGCGAGCTGCTTCGATGCGTTTTCGAATCTGCGCAATCTTTTCTGTCGTCTCTTGGACGATTTCGGGACCAACAAGCTGCCTATCACCTGCGTCAGCCCAGCATAGGGGTGATCGACACTTGCGTCCGTAAAGAGCTTCAAATGGCGCGGCTCCAATACTGGTGTGGTAGCTGTTGTTGTATGAAAATTCGACCAGTGGCAAATGCTTATCCCAGCTACCGCCCAAATCCATAACACATGCTCTCAGCATATCTTCCAAGGTCTGAGGGTGAAATGCAGTGCTCAGATTTAATTGTGAGCCAAAAGCTTCTTGGAAGGCTTGCCAAATCCTTGATATGAAACGTCCATCTCTATCAGAGATGATCGAGAGAGGTACTCCATGGCGTGCGACGATTTCTCTCATGTAAATTTCAGCTAACTTGCTCGTATTATCCTTCTCCCTGATAGGTAAGAAGTGCGCTGACTTCGTTAATCGGTCCACTATTACCCAGATAGTGTCATGACCTCTTGGCGTTCTTGGCAACTTTGTAATAAAATCCATGGAGATTTGTTCCCATTTCCACTTGGGAATCTCAGGTTGTTGCAGAAGTCCTGAAGGCTTCTGGTATTCCGCTTTCACCTTAGCACACGTTAGACACTTGCTCACATAAACAGCAACATCGCCCTTCATCCTAGGCCACCAATAGTAATCCTTGAGATCTTGGTACATCTTATCCGCTCCTGGATGGATAGAGTACCGCGATTTATGAGCTTCATCAAAAACAACTTTCCTTAAACCACCAAACAGAGGAACCCAAATCCTTTTCTCAAAACATAACGTTCCTTCCTCGTTTGGCACCAATAGCTTCTCCATCCCACGGAGATATTCTTCTTCAAGATTTCTTTCCTTAAGAGCTTCTTTCTGCGCGGCATGAATGCGCAAGGAAAGATCGGTTTGGATAATCATTTCTAAAGCCCTAACCCTTATGGGCTTGATCCTCTCTTTTCGACTTAGGACGTCGGCAACCACATTCGCCATCCCTGGATGATACTTTATCTCGCAATCGTAATCATTTAACAACTCAACCCATCGTCTTTGTCTCATATTCAACTCCTTCTGGTTGAATATGTGTTGTAGGCTCTTATGATCTGTAAAAATTGTACATTTCGTACCATATAGGTAGTGTCTCCAGATCTTTAAAGCAAATATCACTGCGCCTAGCTCCAAATCGTGCGTGGTATAGTTCTTCTCATGTACCTTCAACTGACGTGATGCGTAAGCAATAACCTTCTGGCGTTGCATCAACACGCAACCCAATCCTTGACGCGAGGCGTCACAGTATACCACGAAATCGTCAGTACCTTCCGGTAGTGCTAGGATTGGCGCATTGCAGAGCTTATCCTTCAACAGCTGAAACGCTTCTTCCTGTTTGATTCCCCAATCAAACTTCTTATCTTTCTGGGTGAGGAGCGTCAATGGTTGAGCGATCTTTGAAAAATCCTCAATGAACCTTCGATAGTAGCCAGCCAAACCCAAGAATTGTCGAATCTCGGTTGGCGTCTTTGGCGTTTCCCAATTCTTGATCGCTTCGATCTTGGTTGGATCCACATGGATTCCATCTCCATTTACCACATGTCCAAGAAATTGGACTTCACGTAGCCAAAATTCGCACTTAGAGAATTTGGCATACAACTGTTCTTTCTTCAGCAGCTCCAAAATAGCTCTTAGATGCTGTTCGTGCTCAGCCTTTGTCCTTGAATAAATCAAGATGTCGTCGATAAACACAATCACGAACTTGTCCAAGTACGGCTTGCAAACTCTATTCATCAAATCCATAAAGACTGCAGGTGCGTTTGTCAACCCAAACGGCATAACAAGGAACTCGTAGTGTCCATAACGAGTTCTGAAGGCTGTCTTCGGGATACTCTCCTCTTGTATCCTTAACTGATGGTATCCAGATCGCAAATCGATCTTTGAGTAAAAGCTTGAACCTTGCAGTTGATCAAACAGATCATCAATTCTTGGCAGAGGATATCTATTCTTGATCGTCAGCTTGTTCAGCTCCCGGTAGTCTATGCACATTCGAAAACTACCGTCCTTCTTTTTGACAAACAGGACCGGAGCTCCCCAAGGCGAGAAGCTTGGTCGGATAAATCCCTTGTCTAACAACTCTTGAAGTTGTGTCGACAATTCTTGCATCTCAGACGGGGCAAGTCTATAAGGTGCCTTAGCCACTGGCGCGGCGCCTGGGACTAAATCGATGTGAAACTCCACTTGCCTCTGAGGTGGCAGTCCAGGCAAGTCCTCCGGGAAGACTTCCGGATACTCCCTCACGACAGGGATGTCTTCGATCTTCGGTTCTGCAGCTTTCTTGTCTACAATGTGTGCCAGGAAGGCAGCACATCCCTTCTGTAAACACTTTCGCGCTTTCAGGCAGCTGATGATTCTTAAAGGCGTATCACGCTTTTCACCATGAACCACAATTGTTTCACCATCTTCGGTTGGGATGCGAATGATCTTCTCGTGGCAGACAATTTCTGCCTTGTTACTTGATAACCAATCCATTCCTACTACCACGTCGAAGCTTCCCAACTTGACTGGTAGTAGATCCAAAGCAAACTCACGTTCTCCCAACTCGATTGCACAACCTCTGATCACTTCATTGGCTTCTACTAACTTCCCATTAGCCAATTCGATTGAGTAGGGAATATCTAACTTACTAGCGGCTAAACCAAGCATATTCTTAAATTCTAACGATACGAAGCTATAGTCGGCACCAGTATCAAATAAAACGGATGCATAGCGTTGGTTTACAGGGAACGTACCAGTAACGACATTGGGATCCTGGCGCGCTTCCCTCGCTTCGATATTGAACACTCTTCCACGGGCTTGGTTTAACTCTGGGCAGTTCTTCTTAAAGTGCCCGATATCACCACAGTTAAAGCATCCAGGTCTTTGCCCGTTTCCACCTCCATTTCCAGCTTGGTTATTCCTTTGGTTATGATTCACAGCGCCCGCTTGATTCACATTGTTGCCTCGATTCCCATTACCTCCATTGTTTCCTTGTGGGCGATTTCCAATTCCACCCCAGTTATTGTTTCTGTTTCCAAATCCTCCTTGGCCTCCCTGGCCAACAGTGGCCCAACAAGAATCCTTCAAGTGGCCAGGTTTCCCACACGCTTCACATACCTTCAAACCACATCGGCCAGAATGGTGACACTGGCAGGTGTTGCACTTGGGCTGGGTGCCCATATATCCCTTTCCTTTCTTTCCACCACCAGCTGTAACCTGAGCTGGCGCGTTTGGCTCTCCTTTCTTAACCACACCACTAGTGCCTTGTTTGAAGTTCGAGAACTTTCGTTTGTTACCTCCGGATGACTCGACGTGAGTCTCTTTCTTCTTTGTCTCGATCTCATCAAACTTGTTCAGGCGGATAGCCTCCTTAGTGAGAGCCACGCTCAAATCGATTGCCTCAGTAATTGTTGCAGGCTTGGAGGAGGTCACCATGCTTATGATTTGAGGAGCTAATCCCCAAATGAAGCGTTCAATCCACTTGAATTCTGGAGTGACCATATAGGGTACCATATGCGACAGGTCGTGAAACCTCTGAACATATTCCGCGATCTTCGGACCTTCCATTTTCAAATGCCAGAACTCAGTTTCCAATCTTTGGATTTCAGCGCGAGAACAATACTTTTTGCGCATTAGTTCCTTCAGTTCGGTCCATGTTAGTGCGTAGGCAGCAGCTTCACCAAGTGTCTGCACTTGCAAATTCCACCAAGATAGGGCTCCATCCAAAAATAGCCCAGAAATGTAGGTGACTTGCTGGTCTGGTGCACATTTGCTCATGCGGAGAACAGATTCAGTCTTCTTGGCCCAACGAACAAAAGCGACAGCACCTCCGGTGCCATCAAAGTTGACAGGCTTGCAGTCTAGAAACTGCTTGTAGGTGCACCCTGCACATATGTTACAACATATGAATGGCATTAGCATCCTTGCTAGAGATATCCAATTAGATCATGGTATGTCTTAATGACTTAGTATTACCATGAGGTGGATTGTTGTTGCCATTGTTGTTTGAGCTGCTTCCGCTGGGTCCTCCTTGCGAGGCGGCGTATTGCGCGATGGCAGCAGCGATGACTTGTTGGAGTTCTGCCTTATTGGTAGGCATCGGCGTTTGACGTCTCGGCGGCATCTTCTAAAAGATGGGTTCACGTCGGCCAGACCATAATAAAGCGTACGTATATAATGATAGTAATAGTACATAACATCTCATGTTATAATCATATTAATCACACAACATCCCATGTTATAAGACATAAATAATCAATCAAAACATCACATATGATGAGAATACTGCGATTGCATTGCCAAAATCGGGACCACATGGTAGAGTGTACAAGTACATAATAGTGTCATACATCATCATCGACTAAGGGCTACATCACCCCAGTCCAAAAGAATATCAAATCAGTGTCAATACATCCCATATACAAAAGTCAGAATCAAAATGCAGTCTCCAAAAATGCGGTGTGGTCAGAGCAATCGCCGTCTTCTCACCAACGTCTACCCATGCTGTACTAAAGATGCCCTAAACTGATGGTGGTGGAGGAGGGGGAAAATGGGTGTAGAACAAACGTCGCAAATGGAGCCAGTCCTCCTCCATGGCTCTCTGGGTACGCAACCAAGAAGCAACCTGCTGCTCAAGTGCCAAAAGGCATGCAGCATAGTCAGGTAACAATGGTCGAGGGTGCTGCGAAGAAGCAGGGTGGGTCTGACCCTGACACTGGCACGACGGTGGCTGAGCTCTCTCAAGCTCCTGAATGCGCCGTGTGAGTGCCTCCTGCTGGACAACAAACGACATCAGAACGTCCTCACTAGAATACCCCATATGGAAAGGATGGTAGGGGTCGGTCGGTGGCATAACAGACGGTGACGTCCAGAGAAACGGCTCGCTGGCTGGATCAAAAGGTGGCACAAAGAATGGTGGTGCAGGGGGAATAGCAGATGAAGACTGTGGCATAACTGGAATAGATGTCGGCACATGTCCAAGGGGATGAGCCGAGGAACCCTCTCCAGGTCGAGCTGGAGGTGTGTACTGTGCAAATGAAAAAGAGAAATCAACGTGACGTGCATCGGTGGTATGAGGAGGAATAGGTGGAAGCTCATCATCCGCAGGAATCCACCCATGCTGGGCGTGCTCATCTCGTGGGTCAATCTGTGCCTCAAAAAGTGCTCGATCAAACTGTACAAGCATAGGGTCAAGGTGGGGTGCAACAAGAGGGTCAGCAGGTATATCAGCGATAAGTGGGGGATCAACATGATCAGCAGCAATAACATGGTCACCCTCCAGTAGTGGTGCATCAGCAGGGTGATCATCAATGGGTAGGTCAGCAATCACAGGATCAATGGGCATGCCAGCATGAACAGGGTCATGCTCAAACACTGGGTCAGGAGCAGCTACTGGCTCAAGGGCCATGGCAGGCTCGGGATCAACGAACTCCATATCAAAATCTGCATGATCAGCGAATGCAGGGTCAACTGGGTTTACTGGGTCAACGATAGGTTGATCCAAGTGGATGAACTCTATCTCCTGGTCCGGGTCAAATCCAGGGGGGAAAACAGGGTCTGAATCCTCATCGAGGTCGTGATCGAAAGCAAATCTAGGAGCAGAGACAGCAGATGATGCCGTGTCAGGATCTGAACCGTGTGAATAGTGCTGTGCGCTCCGAGTGTGTGACGGTGCGGAGGCCACAGACTCGAAGGAGTCTGGAGCGGGTGAGTGTGCAGGTGACTCCTCAGCTGGAGCATCTGCGAGTAACAAAAGACCACCGTCAGCTAGAAGGGCCTCGCCCTCAACATCGTCCTCCAGGGGCTCATCATCAAACAGATCGACGTCGTCGTCAACGTCGGCGTCGAGGAGCATATCGTAAGCAGGATAAACGGCCAAAGGTATGGGAGCAGGGATCTCTACGAGTGGTAGGTACCCAGCAAAAGGGCCATCAGCGGGCTCATCGACAGCGTCGGGCAGCGTAAAGGGCTGAAAGTCCTCCTCGTCTGTGCTGGTAACATCTGATGTGTGGACCTCGTGCTCTGAAGACTCTAAGTCGTCTGATACTATGGGTCTAGGGCCCGTGGTGTCCGAATCACCTGTGCCGGACGAGTCCATGGTGTCTGTAACACAAACACAAATATGTACAAATAATCAATCATACAATCAGATAAGCACATTAGTCACCAAGTAAGCAATCAAATAATTCTCCTAGTCCCACTAGCCTCCCAGCCTCTCAGACTGCTCTTCCTAGTCCCACTAGCCTATTCTCCCAGCCTCTCAGACTGCTCTTCCTAGTCCCACTAGCCTATTCTCCCAGCCTCTCAGACTGACTCCCTAGTCCCACTAGACAACTACCTCGGTCTCCTAGACCGAGCCTCGGTCTTCCAGACCGAGCCTATAAATGATAAATAAATGTGCTCAACATTTGTTTGTAAAAAGTTTTGGATCTGGACTTGAGTGGTATGCAGTGTAAAAAATGTTTTCGTGAGAGCCCTAGTGATCATAGTCTAGACTCGAGAAGGAATCCTAGTTCGCTATGATCAGAGCTCTGATACCAAGCTGTCACACCCTGGCTTTGCGGAAGCGTGGTTATTTTGGTGTGACTTCTTAATACCATAGCTTAATCATAACAAGCTATATGAAATAAAAACCATGCAAGATCATCCATTAAAATAAGTTTAAAGAGTAAAGAACCACAACATTGTCTTAACGGATATCACATCCTAACAAACATAAACAGTGTTCAAAAGACACAACACCAACAAGAAATAAACACAGTTTAAGAACTGTGACTCGTCCAGGAAAAAGTCACATCCCTTAAACTCGGATGACCTCGAGACTAATGCAGCGGGAAAACGTGTCATACCGCGCCAGATCCTTTAATTCCCTGAAATACATGTAAGTTGAAAAATCAACAATAATGTTGAGCGAGTTCATGTGTAAGTGAGTAAATAAACCTTTGTATGTATAAACACCCTGGTATGTAGCAAATAAGGAAAAAGAGATCACCAATGGTTTGCAAGGCCATTGATATGTGTGAAGTGCAAGTAGGAAGACTTAAACCTAGCAGATTTATGCGTTGGGTACAAAGTCACCCCGAGGTCCGTTCTGTTTGGGCCTGGGGCTGGGCTCGCTACACCCAGATAGATTTACCGCTCCTGCCCCTCGGTCCTACCCTGAGGATTAATGGCCTCAAGTTTCCGCCTACCCATTCACATGATCTGAATAATAACCCTCCTTACGCTAACCATACCATGTAAGAATTATTCGTAATCATAGTAACATGTATTTCACCCCCGCAGTTTAGAAAACTGAAAACAGTTAGAGAGAAGGGGGACATGAACTCACAGTGGTGCTGTCACACCCCCAAAATCCACACGCGGAGTATCACCGCTTGGAGGCGTGACTGACCAGGATCTTAACCATCAATCACCTTGAACTCATAAGCATAGATAAATAATACTTTCATTTATAAACAACAAGTGTTACAATATTTCACAGTTTACAGCGGAAGCATATTTAACTCGTTAAGTGTTTATAAAACCATATGTAAGCTCTTAGTCTTATATTGCGTTTCCATGTGTCTCGACCCATGACCACTCCAGCTTCTCAGACAGCAAGTCCCTTTGATATGCACCTAAAGGCCTGCAAGGCATGTAACAACGAATCAACAACAAAGTTGAGCGAGTTCATAGTTGGTTGCTTGGTTATATTATTCATTTCGTAAATCGTATGTTCGTTTTGTAAACCATGTATCGTATTAATCCTTATCGCGGCCAATCCAGGCATCTGTGCGATGATTAGTGGGGGCTTCCCATGTGTTACTAGACCACGCGTATCGACTGCTACGAAATTATAAGAGGTGCCCTAAGTCAATGTCTATCAGCATTGACCCTTTGCCCATAGTCCATTAGTACACGACACGGTGTGAGGTTTGTTAAACCTAATAGCGCTATTTACTAATGACCCGCTCGCCATAGGCCTCAGCGATTAAGTCGATAATTGAGGGACTTCCTTTGATAGAGGTGATGGTCTTATGATCGTGTACGTAGGTTTTACGTACGTGCCCTTCAATCCGAGGACAGTAATAAGTATAACTGTACGTAGGTTTTACGTACGTGCCCTTCAATCCGAGGACAGTAATAAGTATAACTGTACGTAGGTTTTACGTACGTGCCCTTCAATCGAGGACAGTAATAATTTGTTTAATAGAAATAGTTGTACGAGTAGTTATTCAATCCCATTCCCCACCCCTGGGAATCCCATGCCTTGGCTAGTGTGAACTCACCTTGGTTTGCTCGGTATGCTAAGTTAAGTGCTCACAATAAATCAGTCAAGTCCTATAGTGCACGTATACTCAATCAGTTCACATTCGTAATGTTTCACATGAAGCTAGTGTCACAGTAATATCATATAACACACAACAGTTAATCATGCTTAAACAATCCATGTTACACATAAAGGTCTTTTGTAGTTCATTCTAATATGACTGTACAATCATACACTTAACAGAGTTAACAGTTTAGCTGGATTAATACATATATCAGGGTTACACAGTTAATAGAGTTGACATAAATCGGAACTATTAACTAACTGAGGTTAACAGATTTAATATGCCTGAACTAGTTAATCCACTTAACATACTTAACAGAAGTAATAGACTGAGTAATTAAACTGAGTTATTTACTTAACAGAGTTACTCACTAAACAGAGTTAACTAACTAACAAACTTAACAAGTTAACAGCAAACAAAAAAATGAAATCACCAAAGTGGCGAAATCCCTTGTTTGGCCGAAATCCCTTTGTGGATAATCAACTATTTGGGCGAAAACCCCTTATGGGCCGAAATCACTAGGTGGGCCGAAAACATGTATGGGTCGAAATCAATAGTGCCGAAAACACTTGGGCTTAAAATCTCATGGGCTGAAAACACTATGTGGGCCGAAATCACCTTATGTGATTTCGTCCAGTTATAAATATGGGGGTGTTTTCGTCCAGAACATCATCTTCACCAACACTCACTGTAACTTAAACCCAGCAACTATAATCTCATCTAATCGTTACATGATTAATCATTTACAAGTCATTTAATCAATCATTGATATGTAATATATAATTTGCCAACATCATGCGATACCAGGATCCCAATTTAATCAGTTTATCATTCATTAACATCAGCAGATTACACAAACCCAGTTATATGATCAAACTCATCAATCGATCAGTAGTTAACTAATTCATTTGTTCATCAAACATCAATACAATCTGAATCATAAATCAAGTATCATGTAAAAAGAATAATAACAACAGATTGTCATTAACAACATCCAAATCATCTAAAACAGATTATATCCTGACCATACGATAAGCATCCTAAGTCAACGGAACATGTATATCACTAACCAGAGATCGAACAAGGAGGGTTTGGCTTCGACCGAGAGGGGGCTGCCGTCGAGTTCCATGGGTAGAGAGAGAGAGAGTGGCTAGGGTTTTCAAAAATCCCCAATTCCCGTAATGGTTGGAAGTTAAAATACTAAACAAACCCTCACTGGGCCAAAGCCCACTTAAGCCCACTTTTGATTTCGTTGCCTCCTGTGGACGAAAACACTTGAGGTGTTTTCATGGGTAGGGTGTTTTCATGAGTGGGTGTTTGGCATGACTTTATTAAACAACAGAATGTTAATTCTAAATATAATATTAACCTTCACTACAAATATAATGCACACCACATATATAACATATCGATCACAGTACGAATTAACATATTACAACGTCCACAGTCGTGAAACAAACAAGTCGTGTCAACAAACAATCTAAAAAAAAAATTAACGTGCGATCGTGCGAAGATGGAATCTTGGAAACTCGAGTTGTCACAGGTGCGTCTCTACCAAGTATATCTCCTGATCAAGCAGCTGTGCGACGACCTACACGTACTAAATCTATTAGACGGACGGCCGTGCCTTAGCTTATGGTTTAAGTTTTTGGGAAATAGTTAGACAACTATTTCGTGTTTATATTTTTGTAAATACTTGGTAATTATTCTCCTTCCCAAGGATGGAGGATTTAATACATGCGTGTTCGTAAAATTCGAAATACATTATTAAGTCTCACTTAATATATTTTATTTCTTACTTCAAAATATAAATATTCTTCCCAAAATAATACTTTGACAAAAATACGCGCTCATAAATATTTTCTTAAAATGCGTAAGTTACGTTTTAAAGATCAGGTGGTAATAATTATACCGTTGTAACTTATTATTTATTATGAAGGTGTTTGTATTATTTTTGGAATCGTTAACATTCGGTAATATTATTTTTACCCTAAAAATAATATTTGTATAGTTCACAAAATAATCATAGAAATTCACTAGTGTTGTTATGAAAAACATATATTCTAAATATATATATTTCAGGTTTTATTTTGTGAAAATCCCACCTCCGACACTTAGAAATTTTGTAAACAGAATCATGGCGAAATTTGCGTCTTTGAAAACAAGTTAAAAATGTATTTCTAACACTTGTGATGAAAATATTTTCAAGTGCTAGGTTTTTGGAAAAATTTCGCCAGAGTTTCCCTTGTAACTGGAGGTGGCCACGCTTTCAAGCGTATCATTTTCTTTTAAAATCCAAATTAACAATTTCCTCAATCAACAATAAACAATATTCAACTAGTTAAAATAGATATAATCGCAGAATTACATGAACTTGTGGTTTTTCCAAAATATGTAGTATCTTTCCATTATTTTTAGTGGATCTTTGTATAGATCAATTCGGTTACTTGAAAGTCTCGTTTTTAAAGAAGTTACATCTTTACAACTTCTTGTCAACATTTACAAAAATAGTTCCTTTGTCAAAATTTTTGTGTTACACAAGTGTCTACACACTTGTGTGTTTACAAAAATCACTCTTGTTCAAGTAAAATCCGGTTTTAGAAAAATAAGATTTCCTTGACACTTGGTCCTTTGAAAATACCGCTTGTAGATCCGTAGATCTACTAGTTTACCACTCTACTTCATAAGAAATATTGATTTTACACAAGTTCATGCTTAATGTGTAGTAGTGTTCATCATTTAACCCCTTTTACACTTAAACATACTCTAGGTCATGTTTCATGGACATGACTTAGCCGGGTTAGATGACGATCCGAGCTACTACAATCATAGATCAACACTAAATAATCACAACAAAACAAGTCTTACAAGTTTTACACAACTCTATAGCTTTTATCCAACTTATTTCTCATTCTTGTAAACTTTTAGTATGTGATTTAGTATGTTCATGATTTTCACCCGACAAAGTTCATATTAACCACTTTAGAATAGATCAAGAGTGTGTTTGAAGTCACTTACTACTAGCTCGAGGCTAGGGAAGAAACTAGTCGAAGATTGGGTGGATAAAAGCAATGAGGTGAGGTCCTTCGCGTTCCGAATGCACCGAGCTCCTTTGTATGAGATCCTTAACACTTGTATGCACTTGGAATAGGTTGAAGGAAATCGAAAATGGATGGATGGTTGTGGGTGGTGTTCGGCCGAGAACCAAGAGAGAGGGAGAGAGTGTTTTGTGGTTAAGTGTTGTGATGAAATGAACATGATGGTTTAAGATGGTTACTTATAGACAAAACCTTTCACAATTAACCAATGGTTTTAGTGCCTACTAGATATTAAACACATATGATTATTATAATCAACAAAGGACAAGGGTGTCCCCCTAGGGGACGAGTTCGGTTGAGGGGGGGGGGGGGGGGTTATCCGGTTCCATTTCAACCATTAGTTAGCCATTTAGTTAAGTAATTAGAAGGTGTAACCATTTACTAGCATGTTATGCATTGTGACGGGTGTTAGGGTATCCGGGGACCCTAACTGGTTTAGAAAAAGAAAAACAATGTGAATGGCATTATTTTTATGTTCCGGGTAAAGTCCGGTTGTTCGGTTGGATAATAATCCGTTAAAGCGCTTAACAAAGCTTTAAAGTGTCGTTAATACTATTTCTAGTGACCCAACTTATTCCCGACACTTTGGAAAGTGTCTAGTAATGTTTTTCTCATGTTTTGGCACTTATTAGTTAGCTAGATGCTGAATTTTAATTAAAGTGTTGAATTTTGTACTTAAAGTACGTTTTAGGCACATCCGGTCACTGTAATCTCATTCCTAGTGACGCAGTTCTACAACCCTTATATCCCTACACTCACCACTAGTGTAGCAAACTATCTCAGGCTCTTACAGGCCTTAGAGGCAGTACCTGCCTGGTGCTAGTTATGACAGCACGTTTAATAGGTTATCCGTTCATTGTGCTACTGTGCTTTTGGTGCATCAAGGTTGTCACAAAGGTGCTGTAAGCAAAACATGGAGTGACAGCAAGTAAAGTATGATGCAAGTAAGTACATGTATCAGCATTCAAGTAGCAGTTTATCCACAAGTTCAAGTAAGCACAGTAATTAATTATTAATTAAGTTGTACGGATACCTGGTTTAGTGAGGGTTGTCACATAGAGAGAGAGAGAGAATAAGAGAAATCTGATTTGTTGCTTTTTAATATTTTGTCTTTTTTTGTTTTTTTTTTTGTTTTAATTATTAGAGATATTCTATATAAATAAATAAAATTACCTATATACCTTGATTTAACATTAAAATGTAACTGAGTTTGGAGTAAAGGACATAATATGTTACGTTTTGCAAACATAAAGGATGAAACTCGTCACTTTTAAAGACAAAGGACACACTTTGCAATCTAATGTCAACATAAAGGACGAGTTTTGTAATTTACTCTTAATAAAAAGAGAAGAAGTCATTGTAATTTGTTATAATTGCTTGATTCTCATTGAATACACTACTATCACTAATTGCGAGGTGGTAAATGCATTCACAAACGTGTCTAGTTGCCACATCAGATTTCCACAAATACATTAAAAATACACATTTTCTCTCTAATTTTACAAACATCTTTACTAATACTTATATTTCCACATCATCACCACTTTTACATTTATTTTTAATAATCAAGTTATTTATATCAATATACATTTTTTTTATTTTAACATTATTTATATCGAAAGTTATAAAAAAAGACATTAAACTTCTAAACACGAATATTAATATACACGTATCTTAAACTTTTGTATTATTTTTTTTATTAAAGTAGCATTAATAAACTTATGTTTTAAAATAAAAACATTACAATTTTTTTTTTATTTTGTCCAATAACTATGTTTGAAATGAAAAAAAATATATACAAATCACTAAACTTATAATGTATAACATATAAATTAAAAAATGATATACTCTGCATTGGCAAATTAAAAAATGAAAAGAATAAAATAAATACAAAACAAACATATGGGCTCACCATCGCACTAAATGCACCATTCTTCCAAAAAAAAAAAAAACATTTATATATACTCTAATTTGCAACATTTTTATGCAATAGAACTTGTACCATGTGTTTCATTTGTTGTACCACTTTAGAAGGCTTCATGCTTTTTAGGAATGGCAATGGGCCACATGTACCATGTGTTTCATTTGTTGTATCACTTTAGAAGGGCTTCATGCTTTTTAGGAATGACAATGGGCCCAATCCCAAGTCCGTACCCGGTTGTAATTCTTTGTCCCATACCCGGCCCGTTACCCGTCAGGTATTTTTCGGGTAATTACCCGTCGGTTATCGGGCATACCAACGGGTATCGGGTATACCCGTTAATTTCTTAAAAATACCCGTTGGGACAAATGTGCAATTTTTACTTTGACGTTTATATAATTTACTATTTTAATGACTATAACAAGATTATGACAGAAGATTTTTTTTGGGTATAGGGTATAACAAAAGATTATGGTATTGTCCCTGACCTCAAACATTATGCTTGTGTAGTTGATTTACTTTTGCGTGCATGGGAAGAGGCTTACATGTTTATTAGAGAAATGCCTATAAAATCAGATTGATCAATATGAATGGATAAATGCTGGGTATTATACACTTTTGTGTAATTTTTATGCTGATAATGGTAAATGGGATGAAGTTGCAAAGTTGAAAATGACAATGAGAGAAAAAAGGGTTATAGTTGATCTTGGGTGTGGTTGGGTGGAAGTGAAGGGGAACATTCATGCATTTCTTACTGCTGATAAGAACCATCCTTAAGGAAAAGAAATACATTCAATTTTGAATGGCTTTTATGAAAAGATGGAAGAAATCCGTAATTTGATCATTCAAAAGCATATGCTTTGTGTGGCCGTAGTCAAAGACTGACCGTTGGATTTGGGCTTTTAAATACGGCTCTAGGTGTGCCTATATGAGTAACAAAAAATCTTTATATATGGTTGGTGGTGGTTTTATTTTTTACGGTTGTGGTGTTGACGAATGCGATGTTGTGGTGGCTATTGTTGTGATGATTTTGGTGGTTGTGGTCTACCATCGAAAAAACATTTAACATAGTTACATATATCTAAAATCTGTAAAGTTGCATGGGAGCCGACAACCACATACACATGTTTAGAAACAAAACGTATACAAACCTTGATTCTCGAACGTATGGGTATAGTCAAGGGTAAATGGACAATGATGGTTTATGGTGCAATAATCTGTACTCAAAGCGGATTTACTATCTTAATGATTGTGCTTAGTAAATATACTTTATAGATCACCCTAATCTAACTTGTCGGAAAAAAGGATCTGTTAATATATTTTAACACCGCTACATTGACTCGGTTTCGCAACACATCTTCAAGCCCCCGCCGCATCCCGGCGGGGTGCGCTTCTAGTAACATTCAAATGCAAACCTCCTACAATACATTCCTCTCAAATGCTAAATTCACACAAGTCAAATGGAAAGCTAAATGCTCTACATTGGTCGTGATCTAAGTTGGTTTTGTTTCGGTATAATTAATAGATTTGCCGTTCAAAAAAATAATAGATTAGTTTTGTTTATACCCATTGGCGAAGCCACGCCCCCCCCCTCCTCAATTTTTCCGAAACCGGGGGGGGGGGGGGGGCGGACATACCTTATCCTGCGCCCCTGTTTATACCATGGGGTGATAGTACATTAACAAAGATAAAACCTTTAAATATGAGAGAGGAAAATATTAGATTCAAGTCCAACAGGCGACATGAATAAAATAATAGTTTTATTTATTGTAGTTTGACTTCAACAAAGTTCAAACAATGGAAAAGATAATCATGATAACATGATACATTCTTGCAGGAGACAAACCCCATCCGCAGGTGTCAACACACATATCCCCATTATCCTCTTCCTGTTCCATTCATCCAATCACCACCACACCCCCAATTTCAAACCCACCCCTGTAAAAAAAAAACCTGCAACTCCAACACTCTCCAATGGCGACAACCCCATTTCTCCTTCAATCCAAGCTCAATTCCACTCATCTCCTTCACCAAACCCTCAATTCACCCCGAATCCACTCTCCCCCAATCAAATTCCCCCACACCCACATCAAATTTTCCAAAAAAAACCACTCATTTTCCCCTAATTTGAAGATCAAATGCTTCTTCACAAACCCCAGACCCCAAAAAGATCACATTTTCAAACCAATTGTTACCTAAAATGGTGTGAATCAAGTGATTTGGCCCATTTTGAGGTCAATTAGTGGTTTTATAAAGGGGTTACAAAAGCCCTTAATAACAGGGGTTTTGTTGGGGTTGTTGTTGTTGTGTGATCAACACAATGTTGCGTTGGCGGCTTCGGGTGGACGAATGGGTGGGAGGTCGTTTTCGTTGGGTTCGTCCGCTTCGAGAAGCTATAGTGTTCGAACCCGAGGGCCGGATGTGTCGTTTTCGGCACCGTATTATGCTCCCACGCCGTTTGGGGGTGGGGGGTTCTTTGTTGGGCCGGCGGTTGGTGTTGGGTCGAGTTTTTTCTTTGTGATGATGGGTTTTGCTGCGTTTATTTTGGTGTCGGGGTTCTTGTCGGATCGGTCAGATGGTGATGAGGGTGGTGTGCTTACTGCTACTGAGAAAACTAGTGTTCTTAAGCTTCAGGTATTGTGATCTTTTAAGAATTGGTGATGTTTATGATATAAGGTTAAGTTTAAATTTTGAGATGTGTTGTGGCTTGCTTGTGAATTTGAAAACCAAATATGTTCTTTTGTATTCCCATTATTGTTTTTTAAAACCATTTATGTCCTTTTGAACACTAGGGGATCCAAGAACTTTTTACACATAAAAAAGTATCATATACTGTACAACTATGTAGCTACGCATTGTCTCGATATAAAGTTTAATAATGTGACGACCCATCACACATTCTGTCATGAATTAACTTCGCGTGTCTCATAGTAATAAGCTATCGAAATGGTCTCTGGCGTTGCGTTTAGAAGGTGATTGTCTGATTATTGTGTTTACAAGTAGCAGATATCTGGTTATTTTCTACTGTTGCGGTACCATGAAATTGATTCCGTTTATGTGATTATTTAGGAGTAAAATAAGAATTATTCGGCCAATTGATTCGGTTGTGTTTTAAAGCTACACACTTTAATCTACTCTAATATTCACCTACAACTACTTCAAGTTAGAGAATGCACTCTAATGCATTTTATAATGTGATATGCATGATAGGCACGGTTTGATATGTAGATCTTCTAATGCATAGCCTTAATACCGTTCACGTTAACTATTGAGCTTGTACCTTCCAGGTTGGGTTGTTAGGTATGGGTAGAACACTACAAAGGGATCTCAATCGGATTGCTGAGGCAGCTGATACATCTACCCCAGAGGGCTTGAGCTTCGTATTACAAGGTAATGATGTTTATAGATTAACATTACACGAAAATACATTATTGAATCATTAGCTTTTTTCTACTATGCTAATCATAAAAGAAAACACTTTATTACTAATATACATGCTTACATATATGTGTGTGTGTGTTGTTGACTGTTGAAGTTTTCAATACAGAAGTACAGGACCAATTATTAAGGAGAGAACATAGATGTCAATAGCGCCCGTAGCGAGCGCTATAGCGCGCTACGTGGAAAAGCGGATTGATGCCGCTATATAGCATTTAGCGACAGATGGCGACAAATAGCGAGATTTTTGTAATTTTGTAATTTTTCTGTTTTATTGATAAAATATACATATAAAATGTTTCTCAAGTTTTCTTTTAGTTTATCGCTAAACATGAAATAACGCCTGCCAGAGCCGTCTCCGAAAACTCTTGAAAAAATTTAGGCCTCGGGCGACGAAAAGAATTGGGCCCAAAATTATGGTTAAGGGTAAATGAATTATAAAAATAAAAACTTAGTGATGGTGCAAAGACTTGAACTTGAGACCTTTACATTATTTTGAGATGGTTTTTGCCACTACAGCACCAATATTTTTTTGCATAACAAACGGATGAATGTATTAAATATATAATTTAATAAATATATACAAGCTTATAAAGATTTTTCGGGCCCTTTGAAATTTTTGGCCTCGGGTTACGTAGCATATAAGTAGCTAGTCACTATTGTCCGCTATTCGCCATTGACAACTATGGTAGAGAATCACGAGAACTACATAACCACTTTTGATGCATAAGGCGGTTACGTTACAACATTACCTCCTCTTTCTCTCTCCCACTATATCTGATAAGCACTATGCACAACTCACAAGTGCTTATGCAGTTCTCTTGGCTCTCTACTTAATTTTTTTAAATCTGGTTCTGTTTTGTACGCACCCCTTTATATATGTACAACACGTGTGTACGCATATGTGTGTATTATTTTCTTATTGATGTTTTAATTGATTTTGTTTTGGTTACAGAGACAACACTAGCTCTACTTCGGCATCCTGATTATTGCATTTCCGGTTATTCATCTGTAAGTGACTGGCTTATCCTTCAACATCTTGCTTCTGCTAGACAATTAGTCACATAGTCAACCAATTATAACACTAGACCCTTTAAAGATTCGGGTAACATGTTGGATATTTGACACATAGATGATCCAAATGAAAGTTCATTAGACCTTTTCCTTGCAAAGACTTGGTCAATATCTGGAGAAATAATATTTCTAGGTCAATTATGTTTTTTTTTTGAACATTGAATGTTTTCATTTTGGTTTTACTAATTTGGTGCAGGCGGATGTAAAGAAGAGTGTAGAGGAAGGCGAGAAACGATTTAATCAACTTTCTATTGAAGAAAGGGGCAAGTTTGACGAGGAGACTTTAGTCAATGTCAACAACATCAGAAAGCAAAGTACAACAAGTCAAAGATCAAATGGGTTCCGTAACGAGTATATTGTGGTGCGTACTTTTTATATTATCACGATCATAAACACGTTTTTTTCTCTTTCATATTCTTCGTGAATTTGGTTTCATTACTGAATCTAGTTGAGTATTCCGTTTGATGTTTTTTCTCTTTTCTTTGCTGCTTTCAGTTGTGTTCTTCATATGATTCCTTGATCACTGCTAGTGCAAAGAAAGATGCAATTTTAAGGGATATTGGATTAAAATAACCCCAACTTTCACCAATTGGCCGATAACACTCCCAACTTTTGATTTGTACCACAACACTCACAACTTTCAACTTATTTTCCTCTGTCACTCCTTAATTAACTGAACCCTAACCCAGTTAGCTGATGTCAGATGCCATGTCATCAAAAATGCCGCGTGAGTTATCACATCAGCTGTCACGTCATCAAAAAAATGCCACATCAGTAAAAAGGGCCACATCAGCAAAAACTAACTGGGTTAGGTTTCAGTTAGTTAGGGAGTGTTAGAGGAAAATAAGTTGAAAGTTGGGAGTGCTGGTGTACAAATCGAAAATTGGGAGTGTTGTCGGCCAATTGGTGAAAGTTGAGGTTATTTAAATCCAATATCCCCAATTTTAAAACTAATAACACAATTTTTGTAGAATGTATGTTAATTGTTAAAAAGAAAATATGACTTTTCCAGCATGGCAGGGGTATTAGTTAGAGAAAGAACACAAAAATAATTATTTTCTTGGGTGTGTTGTACCTATATTTATATAGCCATGTTAGAAACAAATAACTTGTTTGCCATGAGATACTCTACTAACACTTTTACTCATGTATTAGACTTTTTCCGTTAATAATGAATTAAACTGGTGTGATACGCGACACCATATTGCATATACGTTATTATTTGCATGTAGATTCACATACATATTATAATTCATGTATAAAATGATAATACTTAGGGTTTAGGTGAGTAAAAGTAGATTGCATATCTAATGGTTATGTGTGTGTAATTATTGTGATTTGATCATAGAGGAATGACAACTTTTGTGAGTTTCTCTTTTAGCTATTAAATGTTATGATTTCGGATTTGTGTTGAGTCATATTATTTCAGTCGTGTACAATTCCTTGACCACATAAAACGTTTCCTGGTTGTTAGATTACAATCATCGTGGCAGCCGGAGGTGTACATAAACTGCCGCCCATCAACAGCAGTGCGCAATTAAAGGAAGCCTTGCAAAAACTGGCGTCTATTCCTTCAAGCAGAATTATGGTGAGATCTATGCACTTGTATTCTAGCCTAGAAATAATAGTTCTTATATATTTATTATTAAATACCATTTGATCATCTTACAGGCAGTCGAGGTGTTATGGACCCCACAAAATGAAAATGATACTCTTTCAGAGCGCGAATTGCTTGAAGATTATTCTCTGTTGCGCCCTCTATAGGCAAGTCGTTATGATACTTTGTACATAATATGTAGGCAATGAATGATGCAGAAAACAGTATCCCAACACAATTTTCGATATGGGTTTTATACGTTAATGTGTGCTATCAAATATGTCACTGTGAAATAATATTAACAAATTTTGTGGTTGTATGGTATGTTTTATAGCAACAAGAAAGAAATTTTAGCTTATGTTGCATGAATAGCATGGTTTTAGACCATAATTGTTTTGGATTTAAATTCAACTATGTTCACGTCATAAATTGAAAAGTTGTTTAAAGGTGTTGCATCTTTTTTTGCAGTTTGTTTAGCTGTATAAATTTGATAAATTGAGTGAAGTAACAAAATGGTATGTGAGGAATAGAAGAGGATAGAAGAATTGTATAATTAACTTAATTGACCCTCCAACTAATTCAAATGATATCTCTTGTTGACTTAGTTGTTGTTCCTGGTTGACTACAAGTCCATAATCTATATTTTATACTTCTATGCAAAAGGTTGGCACGCTGTCATGACTAGAAAAAAGTTTGTTCGAAAACAGCTCGATTTATAAGAAGTTACCTTATTAGTTGTAGTAGACACACCTGTGCTTTTATAGTAAGATCCACACATGTAAGAATCACAAGAAAAAAGTCTGGAACATACCTTAGGGTGTAAGACCATGGGGTATGGTGGGGCTTGGGTTGGGCATTTGGTGACACGTGGATTTTAGATGTTAAAAACCCAAAGGCAAGTGTTTTAGCGGTATGGTGGGGCTTGGGTTGGGCGTGGCTGGGCGGCGTGGCCTAGCCACATCATGATTTTTTTTATATATATTTTTATTTATAACTAAATAAAAAATAAACATACAACATATTTTTTTTTTTAAAATACATAAACATACATAATAATTATCAAAATAAAAAACAGTAATTCTTCGTCGTCTTCGTCGGTTCCGCTGAGAAGTAATCGCTTACCAACAAATCGTTAGCGGTGTGCCGTTCACAAGCGATGTACCTTCTCCTCCGTTTAGGTTGTTGAGTCTCTTCCTCATCGTCTTCGTCTTCCACGATAGCTTTCACCACCGCCGCTATCGTTTGTAGAAATATTTCCGCACCATCGTCAGACGATGATGACGATTCACTATAACTTGAAGAACTCATGGCAATAATGTGTTTTATGTTTTGATATTGTGTGAAAAAAATGTTAAATGTGGTAAGTATTTATAAAGGAAAAAAAAAGTTTTTTATTTTAAAAAGTAGCCACCAACGGCTACCCCAACGGCTACTTTTAATAGGCCAATCACAAACCGCCAACTCACCTTGCTCCCCCGCCCCACGCCCGGCTTGAAAGCCAAGCCCCAAGGGGCCACGCCCAAACCCAAGCCCACCCGGGGTGGTCACTTGGGCGTTTTACCCCAACCCACGCCCAAACCCCCGCCCCATACCCCACGGCCTAAGGGGTACATGTCTAATGAGATGGGCAAACTTTCCACCAACCCAATCATATTATGCCATGTCATTTCCCCTCTTGCTAAAAAACATAAGAGGTTGTTTCCCCAAACCATTTAAAAAAAACAAAACAAAACATGTGATAGGTTGAATACTAGTGGGCCCCACCACTTACCCCTCTCCCTCCCCCTTCCCCGCAAGCGGCAATCATTCACCGCAAATCTACATGCTGTGCGGCAAACTTGGTGATGGCGGTGGATTCCCGTGCGGCAAAAGGGGTTGCCAATCTCTTTGCCGAGACCACCCCGGACGCCCTTATAGATTAGACTCATATGTCAGTTGGAAAACTCATACGTAGTAGATCTAATAGGCCCCCCCCCCCTAGGTTTAGGGGGTAGTGTTTTTACGGTGGGTCAGAGTGCTTTAAATTCTGCTTCAGACAAAGTGACCAAACACCAGAAAGCATGTCTTGACAACTAGCACATGTTTATACCATTTGTTTTTGATACTTTTGGTTTTGGGTTCCCCGCGCCAGAGGCTGTGGACCTACTTAGTCAAGTTCAAAGGGTCATGCACAGTAATATTATGACACCGAGATCTATGGATGTAGTTTTTCAAAGACTTAGTTTTGCTATTAAAAAAGGGCAGCGGCGTAGCTTGTTGTCCGTTTACTAGATGTAATTTAATTGGTTTTTACCGTATGGTATATAAAGCTATAAGTGACATCAAATATTTATAAGATCTCGAAACTTAGAAGGGGGTGTTTGAATCGGAGTTTGAGAAGTGAGTTTTTTATTTGTGCCATATTAATGGAGGCAAACTTGAAACATGAGCATAAGGGAGGAGTAGAGATGCTTGGTAAGCTCCTTTTTCTTCTCTAGCAGGCTTAGGCCAGCATATATCGCCCGTGGAGTACCGTAATATCCTTAAGTATTGCCCCATGACTCCATTATTTCCTGTTGATGAGATATTTGGGGAGCATGCAGTGCATTGTAGAGAGCTCACGGGTTTCAAGTACAGACATGATTTTGTTAGGGATGTCCTCTTTGACATACTCAGGCGTTGCGATTTCTGCTAAGAGTGAGGCACCGGTGAATTTCTTAACTGACCCATTGGAATGAAGATCTACCCTCAGACCAGCCGGCATTTTGGTCTTTGGATGGACAGAAGGAAAACACGCTTGTGTGGATCTAACAGGGGTTTCTCCTCTATTGGGCTTGGGCAGTAGTGCTTTCACGGTGGGTCAGGCTGCTTTAAAAGCTGCTTCTGGAAAAGTGATCAAACACGAGGAAGCGTGTCTTGACAACCAATACGTGTTTATTGTGACAATTGTCAAATTTGCATGCATCCGTACAATTATTAGACAATGATTAATGCTTAATGACCGTGCTAAATAACAATTTATGACATGAATTGCTTTCTGAATTATTATTATTATTATTATACATACATGTGCATCACATTTTGCATAATGTCATACCATTATTGCATACCATACTTTATTGATTCAAATGATGCACGGAATAAAGCTAACACAGTTATCAGACAAATCAAAGAAATGCTGACGGAGTTCAGTACATAGACAGATATGGTATTGAGATACAGAATGGGTCAAAAACCAAAAATTACACTAGTATGGTGTGTAGGAAAGTAAGGATCATGAAACTGCTTTCCTAGAGATAGTTTAAGTGCCGGAAAGTGCCTAAAACTCACATAAACTGCAGAATTCTGCAGAATTCAGCATTTAAACAACTTAATATCATGCAGAAATATGGTTAAATGGTCCTGAATGCTTTCCTAAGTATCGGGAATCTGAACTGTCACAAAAGGTAACATAAAGCACACTAAACTGCGTAGTTTAGCACCTTAACGAACCGGTAACCAACCGAACAACCGGACACTACCCGAAACACCAAATTTTCACCAGAAGCATTGTTTTAGTGTTACAAAGCTAGTTGTGGTCACCGAGCATCATAACACATCTTAAAAACCCTAAACACATATAATACTAACTAATACCCTTACTTTCTAACTAAATCTCCTAACTAGTATTTGAAAACAAACCAACCCCCCCCCCCCCCAATGGACGGTTAGACATGGGGGCCCACACTTGATTTTATTCCAATATTATATTAGATATTGTTGTATGGTTAAGGAACATATTAACTCTTGGATTATGCAATGTTGGAGATTTCTATAAAAACCATAAGTTCCATTCATCCCCATTCTAACACTCTAAACCAACACCAACATCTTCTTCCCTTCTTCACTACCTACGACCCAAGCACCCTCCCACAACCCTTTCATTTTCAATCCATTCCCAAGTGATCCAAGAGCATTCTAAGGTGCAAGAAGCCATGTAAGGAAGCTAGGAACTCTTGGAAGTTGAAGGACCTCTCACACAAGCTTTTATCCACTTCATTTTCATCTAGTGATCATACCTAGCCTTGAGCTAGTAGTAAGATCATTCTACACTCTATTTTACATCTTGTTTTGGTGGTTAAAGAATGATACAAGTTGTTAATCATGAAGAACACTATGAATTAAGAACATGAAACATGAACATAAGCTTAAAAATCATAAGAAATCATGTTGTTTAGTGTTGTTATGCTACTTGATGGTTGATTGTTTATGTTGATGATGTTAAAAATCATATGATCTTGCTAGATAGTGATTAAAGACATGATCTAGCAAGATGAGATGATGATTATGATGTAGATCAAAGTAATTATCTTTATGTTAAGGCATGAACTTGAAGTATAACATGTTTTCTTGAAAAATAATGATCAAAGTGTAATATAGATCATATAAATGGATGATTTCAAAGAATAATTTTCAAGAAACCAAGTTAAAAATACAAGATTTACCTAAGCTTGGTTCTTAGAGAAATTAACCACATTTTAGTGGTTAATCAAGTGTAGAAATATATATTTAACAAGAAAAACTCAAGAAGAAACATTTTTAGAAAAATGATTTAAAAGTTGTGAAGATCTAACTTCTTTAAAAATGATGTTTTTAATTAAACAACCACACTTTAAAGGGTAACTAAGCTTACTAAACACACTAGTAAGTTACTACAAATTTTTGTAAATCTTCAAGTTCATGAAGTAGTGATTTATGCTTGATTTTGGCAAATTGGTAAGTATTGATTGGTTTATTGTTGATTGTGGTGATTTATAAAAGAAATGATATGCTTTGAAAGCATGGAAACCTCCATTTTTAGGGGAAACTATGACAAAATTTTTCTAAAAATTAAACACTTAGAAAGATATTTTTAAACAAATATTTACAAGTATATTTTAAACCATGAATTTTTATATAAAGTTTGCCATAATTTTGTTACAAAAATTACAAATATCGGAGGTTGGTTTTTGTAAATAAAAGTGACTAGATATGTATTTATGAAATATATATTTAGATGTCACCTTGTGTGTGATTATTTGTATACTATGTGTATTAGTTATATTATTTTAGGACTTGAAATAATATAACTCACCAAAATACCAAGAAATTACAATCCAAACTATTACCAAAATTCCAAGAATAAGAATATATAAATTGCACCCAAAATATTGGAGAAACCGAACAAGGAATATAACTCACAAAAATATTCCGAAAATTTTATTCATAAGTATATTTTGGTAATTAGTATTTTGTACACTAAGAGAACAAAAATATGATTTTTAAAATTATTACAAAATATATCATATTTTTTACAAGGAGAAAATATATTATTTTTGGGTTGATAAAAATATATATTTTCTTGAAATTATTAGAAGACATTATTTTTTGGGAGAAAATGTATTTTCTTAAATAAACTTGAAATATATCACTTTTGGATGAAAAATGGATTTATATATATTTTCTAAGTTGGACTTGAGAATATATTATTTTTGAAGTTTACATGAAAATACAATTATTTTTGCCAAAGGAAAAATTATAAATAATTTTTCTACGTAATATTTTTTAAAATATATTTTGGGAATATATATTGATGTATTTTTATAGAAATATTATTCTGGAAAAGTTAATACAAAAATTAAGTATAAGATACTTAATAAACACAATAAAATACGTATTCTCGTACGTATAAATACACAATGTTAAGAATACGAGTATGAATACACCCATCCTTGGTGAAGATATACATGTGCAAATACGTTATGTGACAAGTTAACATATATTATTTTAACTAATATTCCAAAATTTAATTAATATATTTTAAGTTTAAATATTTATTATTTTAACAAATCGTTATATAACTTGGAATAATATTGATGACACAAAGAAACGTAACTCAAAGACACTAATTAGGACTAAGGAAAAGGCACGACCCACCCGTCTAATGAACCGTAGTACGCATGTAGGTAGTCGTGCGATCTAGAGGAAGCTTTGAGTTACATTGGATACGAAGAACGCAAACCAGTGAGTTCATGTCCCCTTTTTCTTTTAACTGTTTTCAGTTTTATAATTTCGGGGGTGAAATACATGTTACAAATGGTTCGATGATTACAAATGGTATGGTTAGCTAAGGAATGAACTGTTAGATCATGTGAATGGGTAGGCGTTAACTTAAGACCATTAATCCTTGTATAAGGACCGAGGGGCATGAGTGATAGATCTATTAGGTGTTGCGAGCCCCACCCATGAGTCCGCTGGGTGGACCATGTGGTGACTATGTCGTTCCGCCGGATGGCCCGGCACGAAATACGCATAAAGGGTTGAGCCTTCCTACACCGTCGCACATATATTAATGTATTAGCTACACATTAATTGATCTGCTTCCTTACTGCTTTCATACCGGTTTACAAGTACATACATACCTACTTACAAATGTTTTCAAGGATGTTCGTTCACACATACTAAACACATGAACTCGCTCAACTTTTGTTGATGTTTTCAAACTACATGTATTTCAGGAAACTGATTATGGATCTGGCGGGCGTTCAAGATTTCAAGTTGTGTCTTTAATAAAAGATGTCATCCAGTACTGAAGGGTTTGAATCATGTGTTATATCTTAGATAGGATACATGGTTCAAAGTCTCGCTTTTATTAGTGTCTTTTGTGAAGTCCAGTATGAAACTTTAAATTTTGGTTGCCATGTATTCCAAACTTGAAGTCTTGGTCTGATATTAAACAATGACGGCTGTATTATTTTGAAAACTACTAATTGGATGAACATCTTGGTTTCTATCATATAGTCGATTGTTATGGTTGAATGCAATGATATCCAGCAAGTCACACATAATCACGCTTCCGCAAAAGTCAGGGTGTGACAGTTTGGTATCAGAGCTTCAATTGTAGCGAACTAGGATTCCCTCTCGAGTCTAGACTACAATCACTAGGGCTCTCTCACGAAAATATTTTTACAACATGTTTTCATTGCATATGCACACAACGCCCAGATCCATGGAACAAACGTTTTTACAAAAAGGAAAAAGAAGAAGCACGATTGCAAGGTCACATTGGTGGTTTAGTCTGCATGAGGTAGACTAGGAAAGATAGAGAAAGTTTCATAAAGGATATTGTGAATACATGATTACATGATAAATTGCCTTTGTTTGCATATACCGAGTGTTAGTGATTACTATATGCACATATGTTAGGATTACGATGTTACAGGCACACATGTCATCCTTAGAGAGTGGGATGTCGGATGCCCGCGACCCGATGGCAGTCGCATCAGACGACGAGGTTATGCCCGCGCCAGAGATATATACGTCAGACACTAAGAGTGATCCTGACATGTTGTCCAAGAACGAGGACGACTTCCAGCCGATCGCGCTACCAGACTTTGGCAATTATTTATCTTTAGCTGATGGTTTCCCTGACCAGGATCCTTTTGACGATCACCCCATCATTGGTCACCCCGATGGCAAGCACATCGTGGCTCCGATCCTCAAAGCCGTACCTCTTGTGGTCATTCCTCCTAAGGCTTGGCCTATCAATGAATTGTTCGAGGACGATTTCGATTTGTTTGTAGACGACCTTCCAATTGACACCCAGGGCGATGGGGAGATAGATGAAGATGTTGTAGCTGTTCCACCTCCTGCTGTTCCTGTCATGGAGATATCTTCTGACACCAGTTTGTATTCGATTTTAGACTCCTTTCAGTCTGTTACATCTTCAGCTTTACAGACGGCCGGATTGCAGCTTTTTGCTACTGACTCAGACGATGACACCGCTATGTCTGCCGCACTATCACCTGCTCAAGATCCCACACCTCCACATGACCCAGAGCCTGTTCCTGAGCCAGATTTTGTTCCTTTTGGGTCAGCCTGATGTTGCGCCTGCTGATCCTGAGTCGATACCCGATCCTGACCATGCTCCTTTTGGCTTACCAGACATTGCACCTCATATTCCAGACCCGGTGCCTGCACCTGTGATCTTTCAGTTGTTGAGCCATTTATTCCTCCACATCCACCCGCTGATGTTGCTTATCTCCCTCCTATAGAGTCCGATGTCCATCGCACTGATTTACCGATTGTTTTCCTTCGAGACATCCTTGCACCCCGTCCCGGGGAAAGTACTTCAGGAAAACACCCGCGTGATGATCCTTTGCTTCAGCAGCTCTTCCACAGATCCCACAGGCTGCACCGTTTGCTCCTTTCATTTCTTCACCGCTGGACAAGCCATTCCGATGGTCCCTACCATACACTATGCCAATTTCAGACCGCTATCATTCCTCACATTATGGAGGCTACACACGGGATGAGTTGCTCCTATCACTTCAGCTACAGTTTGAGGTTTTGAGTCGTAGAGTTTTGGAGCTTGAGCTGACACCACGTCCTCCACCCTGTCTCTGCCAGTCTACTTTTGTTCCTCCACATTCATCACTTTCTCCTTCTGCACTCTCACATGTTGCTCTTACTCCATTTCCAGAGTTTGATGCTCGTTTCCTTACGGTCGAACATCAGATCAGTTACTTGATTCGACGTGTCTATGAGCTTGAGGAGGAGCTTGCGCAAGTGCGCAGCTTGTCTTCCTTCCCTCCACCTCCTCCTCCACCATCAGCATAGTTGGCTTTTGGTTTTATGCAGATACATTTTGGTGAGAGCACTACTATTGAGCCGAGAATGTGAAGACTTTCAAAGACCACTTTTGACCATGCGATTTTTGGTATACTGACAGACTTATTGGACAAGGGTAGTGTAACCCTATGTCCCTTTTGATGTGATACACTTTGTAGACAATGTAACTGTGGTCGGTAATCAATAAAATCTCAATCGTCATGTTCTCACTAAACACTTTGTCGATTTATATGTTGTGCTAAGCTTATGTTGTTGCTTGATTGCTTGTTATGATGGTTACCTATATGTATATGTACATACGACCTTTAGATGACTATTTACTTACTTGACGAATAAGACCTGACCTATCCGATCTTCTTCTTAGAAGATGTCGCCTCGAAGGAACATCGATACCAACAACCCTTTGCCGACGACAGAGGCAGAATTACAAGAGCGCATCTCACAGGCCATCGCACAGCACGAGGCCCTTCGCTCCGAACACAATGGAGATACCTTAGGAAATAACCCACTCACCGGTAATGTTTAGTCACTTAAGACACATTACAAAACGTTTGGACATTTCTAAGTGTGCTTTGCTAATGCCTTATGTGAATGATGTTGCTTATGTAGCAGGCAGCACCTACAAGCAGTTCTTGGGCTACAAGCCCCTGGAATTTGACGGCACTGGGGGTGCCGTAGCTTTTGTGCGTTGGATAGAGAAGACGGATTCTGTTTTGCGATTGAGCAATTGTACTCCGAGGCAACAAGTCACATACATTTCTGGACTGTTTCTGGATGGGGCTCTGTCGTGGTGGAACCTTCAGGTTCAGACGCTGGGTGAGACTGCTGCGTATGCTTTGACATGGGACGAACTGAAAGAGTTGATGCGTAAAAAGTATTGTTCGAGGGCAGAAATCCAGAGGTTGGAAACTGAATTCTGGAACTTGAAAATGGAAGGTTCAAAGATAGCTGAGTATGTGCAAAGGTTTCATGATTTGTCTTGGGTGGTTCCTTATTTGGTAGAGCCAGAGTTTAAGAGGATCGAACGCTTCATCTAGGGATTGGCACCTCAGATTCTAAGTATGGTGCCAACATGTAAACCTCCAACGATTACTGATGCTATTGACTTAAGTGTGGTTCTCACTAAAGAAGCGGTTAGACTGGGAAAATTTTCAATCTCCGAAGAGAAAAAGGAGACTCATGTGGAGCCATCCGGAGATAACAAGAGAAAGTTCGTAAACTTCAAGAAGGGTACTCGGGCGAAAAACAACAACAATGCCAAAAAGGGAAAATAGTACATGGGTAAACTACCTAAGTGCGACAATTGTCGCCGTCATCATATCGGGCGATGTAGATTCTGAAAATGTGATAACTGTGGAAAAGTGGGGCATTGCAAGGAGACGTGTTGGCATGGTACGGGACGTGGAAATGGAGGTCAAGATGGTAGCAGAAATCACGGAGGAAACAACAACAACAACAACAACAACACCTATCAAGGCGGAAATGGTGATGATCAAGAACGTGGTCAAGGGTGTTTTAACTGCGGTGATGTGAGGCATTTTAGGAAGTATTGCCCTAAAAACAATCAGGCACGTGGATGAATGTTCAAAATCGGAGCTAGGGAAGCACGCCGGGATCCAAAACGTGGTTATCGGTACGTCCCATATTAGTCAATGTTATGCATCTGTGCTGTTCGATACGGTTGCCGATTTTAGCTTCGTATCTCTAGAGTTTAAGAATATACCTGGTTTAGTAACAAGTAAGTTATGTATCCCGTACCCGATTGAACTAGCTAATGTGATGATTAGAGGCTGTGTTATAGAGCTTGGAAAGCGTGAGTTTTCGATAGATCTTCTGCCAGTGGAACTGGGAAGCTTCGACGTCGTGGTTTGGATGGATTGGTTTTCGAGTGATCGAACTGAGATTGTATGCCATGAGAAGATTATCCGCATCCCATGAGAAGCAGGATACGCTTCTACGGATTATTAGTTAATTGAAGGCACGAGAGTTTTACGTAAAGGATGTTTTGCCTTCTTAGCTCATGTCGTGGACAAAGAAGCCGAAGAACCGAAGCTCGAAGATATCCCTGTGGTAAGGGAATATCCTGAAGTCTTCCCCGAAGACTTGCCAGGATTATCTCCTCAACGACAAGTCGAACCCCACATTGACTTGGTTCCAGGCGCCGCGCCTGTAGCCAGGGCACCTTACCGACTTGCGCCCTCAGAAAGGCAAGAGTTGTCAGCGCAGCTTCAGGAGCTGCTAGATAAGGGATTTATAAGACCAAGCTTCTCGCCTTGGGGAGCTCCAGTGCTGATTGTCAAAAAGAAAGGCGGTAGTTTTCGAATGCGTATAGACTACCGGGAGCTGAACAAGCTAACCATCAAGAAATCGGTATCCCTTGCCGAGGATTAATGATTTATTCGACCGACTGCAAGGATCCAACTACTAATCCAAGATCAATCTTCGATCAGGTTATCGTCAGCTGCGGATTCAGGAAGAAAGTATACCGGAGAACAGTGAGTCAACAATTAGTTTTAAACATTCGCTAATACTGTGTTTTATACACGGCACACAAAGCAGTTATACGTGGAATACAAAACTTTGAGAATTTAGGAAACATGCATGTAGGACCTTCAGAGACTTATGTCAAAGTCCATTAGAGGTTATCTCGTGAAAACCACGTCTATTAACTCGGGCAAACACCATTATTCTGTCGTATATACTACTTTAGTTAACCGAACAGGTGAGGCACTCGAATCTCTTATATTGAAATTTCCACTTTTGCATCTAGCAAGTAGATTTTTACATCTCTATACCTCTTAATGGTAGTTGCATCATAACAAATTTCTTCATTTGAGCGAACACTCATTTGCTTCAGTACTTGATTATTTCATATGATACACATGCAATCGTTTGTTACGCATGTGGTTTCCCTTCTAATGATCGTTTTCATCAAAGTTACCAATATCATTTCGCTATATTCAGCTATTGCCTTGTGTTTCGGATAATCAGCATTATTGTAAGTATCGACTCCTTGATATTGAGTCAACAAAACCTTCTTGAAATTTCTTTTCTTATTAGTTACATACATGGCTTATCCTTGTAACCATGCCGAAATTCCCTTGTCGATACATACGTTTATTGTCGGATTGCGCTGAAACCAAGTTTAATTGCTTGAACTTGTCCATTTCGCATATTCAATTCAAGACACCATATGATGTATTGAGAGCATCATATTCAAATTCATTTTTGCAAGCGTTTCATTTGTTCCGAGTCACAGTAGACTTGTTTGGTCTACGGCTCCATTAAGTCGTCCGTTGATTCCAACACCTTGTGGTGATGCCTTCCCTAAATTGCAGCTTGCACTATTCTCGTTTACGCATCTCATACACGGATTTAATTGTTTACTTATCGACTTGCCCTAAATCCGCTCCGTTTTATCATGATTAAAGCAGTCTTAACACAATCGTGTGTTAAGACAAATGGTACATAAATTCATTTTATATTCCAGTATACCTATTAACGGTTCTTTCATTATCGATCGAATGCCTTGCAGAATTTATTGCTTTTTCATCTTCGATCGGAAACAGAAGCTCTTTGATGTTCCATATTCAATTGAAAACCCTATGACATTGTTTAAATCAAATCTTCAGATTTGTTTCAGTGCACTTTCATTTTTTACAAACACGGTGAACTTGTTCGGTCACCGCTATTATTGAATTATGTCATTACGACACCTTGTGGTGTCGGGGTAAACTTGTAGCTTGTGCTAATCATGGTCAACCGTTTCATACGAAACTACGTACATTTTACGTTTGACTCGTCATTTAAACACTTTTAATGCAATTATGTATTAAGACAATGATACACCAGATTCGGTTGTATTTCATCTCGGTGTATTCTCGCAATTCAATAATGTCAACACACTAATTTTATTCATTTATTTGTTCGAAAGTTGACGGATCATTTTCATGTCACTATTACATTTGAGCTTGCTGATTCTGAATTCATCTAGCGGATGTTTTTGTTTCTAGAACTCATTTGCATATTGTGAACGATCGTTTGGAATTCTATTGGTCGAAACTCCTTTTTCGTTGAACCCCTGGTAACTAAGACACACTAGGTTATACGTCTATACATCTCGAATCCTTTGACGTCAAATTCTGAAACACATACCTTTTAACCGTTGGGTTCTTATTGTTGTAATATGTCCTCGGATTCACCTGATTCGAATAAGTTTTGATTCGGTTTCGTGGTTAATCACTTTGGTATTATTCATATCCAACTACGCATAACGTAACCCTAAGGAGTTAACGTAGTCTAAATTTCGAGGACGAAATTTTCTTAACAGGGGGAGAATGTGACAATTGTAGGAAGCTTTGATGTAGGTAGTCGTGCGATCTAGAGGAAGCTTTGAGTTACATTGGATACGAAGAACACAAAGCAGTGAGTTCATGTCTCCCTTTTCTTTTAACTGTTTTCAGTTTTATAACTTCGGGGTTGAAATACATGTTACAAATGTTTCGATGATTACAAATGGTATGGTTAGCTAAGGAATGAACTGTTAGATCATGTGAATGGGTAGGCGTTAACTTAAGACCATTAATCCTTGTATAAGGACCGAGGGGCATGAGTGATAGATCTATTAGGTGTTGCGAGCCCCACCCATGAGTCCGCTGGGTGGACCATGTGGTGACTAAGTCGTTCCGCCGGTAGGCCTGTCACGAAATACGCATAAAGGGTTGAGCCTTCCTATACCGTTGCACATATATTAATGTATTAGCTACACATTAATTGATCTGCTTCCTTGCTGCTTTCATACCGGTTTACAAGTACATACATACCTACTTACAAATGTTTTCAAGGATGTTCGTGCACACATACTAAACACATGAAATCGCTCAACTTTTGTTGATGTTTTCAAACTACATGTATTTCAGAAAACTGAATATGGATCTGGCGGGCGTTCAAGATTTCAAGTTGTGTCTTTAATAAAAGATGTCATCCAGTACTGAAGGGTTTGAATCATGTGTTATATCCTTGATAGGATACATGGTTCAAAGTCTCGCTTTTATTAGTGTCTTTTGTGAAGTCCAGTATGGAACTTTAAACTTTGGTTGCCATGTATTCCAAACTTGAAGTCTTGGTCTGATATTAAACAATGACGGTTGTATTATTTTGAAAACTACTAAATGGATGAACATCTTGGTTTCTATCATATAGTTGATTGTTATGGTTGAATGCAATGATATCCAGCAAGTCACACGTAATCACGCTTCCGCAAAAGTCAGGGTGTGACATTTATCCCATTTGCATTTGACACTTTTGGTTTCCTTGCGGCAGAGGCTGTGGACCTGCTTAGTCGAGTCCAAAGGGACATGCATAGTATTGTCATGACCCCGAGATCGATGAATGTAGTTTTTAAAAAACTTAGTTTTGCTATTCAAAAAGGGGTAGCGACGTTGCCCGTTTACCTTCTATTTCGATATAATTTCTAATCTAGTAGAGGTCTCATGTTCGAATCTTGCTTCCACTCTTTTCTTATCATAAGCTGTTAAAGGTCACCTGCCGACCATAGTTTAAAAAAAAAACGGCTGAGGCGTGCGCCTCAAGACGCGCCTCGAGGCTAGGCGATGAAAAAACGAGCATGAGGCGGCGCCTCAGTGGGGTTATTTTGTAATGCACCTCATAGGGCCGAGGCACTAAGAAAAGTTGCATCTGGGGGTTTTGATATTTATTTTTGATGTTTTGACTTTTTTTTTTTCAATTTCAAACATTTCAATTCTTTTTATGTGTGTTTTGAAGTTTTTAATGAGCCTCATGATGAAATTAATTAGTATTTTATTTTTATAAGATATATAATTTTCATATTTATTTTTTAGTTACGTTTCGGGCTTACGCCTCGGTTCGCCTCGAGGTGTGGCAAAGAGAAAACGCCTCAAGGCACGATTCCATACTTTTAAACCTTGCAATGCCAACACAAGCTGCGATTTACCAGATCTTGTTGGTTACCAGGCAGGCTTTTGTTAGTTTTTCGAGAAAAGGTTCTCATAGTTACAAAGAAAAAAATGCCAGCAAACACACCTAGAGAAACACTAGCAACTCTAAAGATCGGTTCTAGAAAACATGAAAGAAACTTCATGCAATTTTCAAGCAACCAGGCCATCTTAAATAATGTTATTTTGGTTCTTGTACCATTTGTGACACACAAAATTTGTTTTAATTTGTGACACCCCTGGCTCTATGAAGCTTCGCCCCTGCTTTCCGCCATGCTTGCGCTTTCGACTACCTAGGCAAATACCTCAAGAAGTAGAGTTCAACCCCTAAACAACAATGTCCTAAAGCATGCAGCTCATGCCACAAACAAAACTTAAACGTCCTCCTTAATTATAGATATAAAACACACCCTATAAACGTGTAAAAATTTCAAAGTAACATTGTATTTAACATTCGCGTATAAAACCCATTTCGAAAATTACAAGGGGATGTGAACTTGTCAAGCTGTTCATCACCAATAGATGATGTAGACAGTATCGTAACGGCTTACCTAAATCGGGTTCAGCAGCGCATAATCTTCAAGCAATTCTTGTGCTGTAAGATAATTATTTTCCTGTTGTGGGTTCCAGAACATTTTAACTTTCTGTAAAGTGATCAAAAGTTAGCAAAGAAACAGGAAACTCATGATTTATGGGATGGAAAAAACAAGGGCAAACAATAGGTCTCACCATAATAAAGTTCGAGGTAAAACAAAGGTCGGGACGGGTTGGGTAACGAGTCAAAACAAGGCGGAACAATCCAAATGTATTTGTGACCTATTTGACCCACTATTAACGTTTGAGTTATAGGCAATGTTGCCACACACACTTCATCAAGTTTTTTTTGAAATTATTATACTAAATGATGTGCTAAATATGATTACAAAAACAATCCAAATGTATTTTTGATAAAGCAATATTGGAGATTATAAAACATCTGGATACACTTTAAACCACCCAGTTGACACGTGCGACCTTTTTGACCCGTTAGAAATGAAATAAAACCCAAAATAACGCCTTTAGAATCAAATGGGGCGAAATTGCACACTCTCCTAAATTCATGATTAATGAGCTAGAAAACAAGTGCATATAGTTCTCACCTTAATATCTCTTGAAGGAATAGAGGCCAGCATTTGCAAGGCATTCTTCAACTGTGCACTGCTTCTAATGGGTGGCAGTTTAGATACACCGTCAACAACCACGATGATGGTAACCTTCAACCAGAAGTACAGAATATTTTTTAGTCAACATTTGATATGGCATGTTCAAGAAGGGCTGAAAATCATTAAATAGTTTTAGCAAAATGTGTTTCAGGTCAACTATGCCAATTTCGACACGAATAAATGTTAACCGAAAAAAGCAACATTTTAACATTTTATTGATAATCATATCAAAAGCACCAACCACAATATACTCGTTATTAGAACTCTGACTTGTTGCACTTTTCTTTCCAATGTCATTGGCATTGACGACATCGAATTTACTCCTTTCTTCAATAGAAAAGTGATTAAATAGCTTATCACATTCAAATACACTCCTCTTTACATCCACCTGCACCACATAATAAACCAAAATTCACCGCTCCAAGAAAGGTAAAAAAACTTCATATTCAAAATTTTCAAGCAGAGGCAAGATGTGAAAGGAAATAGCCTAGTGACTTACAGAGGAATAACCAGAAATGCAATAATCAGAATGCCGAAGAAGAGCTAGTGTTCCCTCTGTAGCCAAAATCAGAGATTATATACACTGTACACATATGCATACACGAGAGAAAGTGATATACCATATTAAAACTTATAAGAACCAGGGGCCTTTGTTAGAAAACAACGGGAGGGTCAAGATTCAATATATATATATATATATATATATGCACTCACTTACATATTGAAATGAACCATGATCATTGATTGCTAAAGGAGAACCTCAGAACCATATACAAATAATAGCAAATAGTGGTTCTTTTAACGCTTATCATAGTAGCAACTAGCAAACAAATTGATAAGTCACGCTCATCATAATCGATAACATAATTACCTTGTAACGCATAGACGGCATAGTTCAAGCCCTTTGAGGTGGATGCAGCAGCAGCAATCCGCTTGAGATCGCTTTGCAGTGATCTATACGTACCCAACAGGCCAACCTTAAAAACTTAAAGGGTTAGTAGTTATCACACATGGCATTAGACTATTACGCCGCATGCATAGAAAAACATACAATTCAAATCATAATATGCATCACAGTATGAAAACAACAGCAGCATTAATCCTTGAATACCTGAAGCTTGAGGACACTTGTTTGAGCTGGAATTAGGCTTTGTATTATAAGGTAAGACAATAAAACCATAGGAAATGTTCCGACAGTTAGAGCAAAAACAAGTTGTGCATAATAACCGACCGGATTTCTGGTCCTGTCAGGGTAGGAGGATGCTGCCGGGCTGCTGGTCTGAGTGTTATAAACTTCACAAGAAGAGGATTCCTGGCCACTCATTTTGCAACGAGAAGCCGCCAACGCATGATGGTGATGATCATACAAAAAGAAAGAAACCCCAGCTATCACTGATGCCCAAGTCACTCCATTTTTATTTTTATTTTTATTTTTATCACTCATAATGATATTGAATTTTGCAGAAACTTCAATGCAACAAGGATAATAATACTTCCTTTTGAGTGCAATAATATTGCGGTCGTAACCGAAGTTTTGTTGGAGCATAGGGTTGGAAGTGAAGCTGGATTGTAACAGCAGAAAGTGTGTGCTAGCCATCACAGAATGTCCTTCTGGTTGGTTTTCTTTCTTATTCACCAATATTTTCTGGTTTTTTTAATACTATACACTAACAAATCCCTGCTAAAATTACTCCAAAACCCTAAGATATCTCAATTCCATATAAAATCAAACCTAATTAAGGATAAGATCAAATCCTGCACAACTATATATTTAATAATATTATACCCGATTCATTAATTAAAGCAGAAAACTCATAGCACGGTGGAGAAGTGAAGGGGGGAGATCGGAAAGCGTGGAGGTTGATCGCAAAAATCAAACAGTCACACACGTAGTTAAAAAGATGTTGATCATGAGGGTTGGCTCCACTCTGCACCAAGTGGGAGTTGAACCTGCATCTCTCAATAAAAATACAAGCCTTCCACCACTTGGCTTACCCATGCGATATACTTAACTTGTCAAAGGAATGCTATTGTTAATTTATCGGTTTCGTATCTCCGTTTGAAGAAACTTATATGATACTACTACGTAAAGGTATGCTATGCTATGCGTTGGTTGTTTTTTACGTAATTGATATTTACTTGAAAATATTTTAAAACTTTATACGTATTTTTTTAAATTAACTATTGGTGGTTTATCCATAAACTTGATTTGAGTTTAAATGGAAGTTTTAAAACTTTATATGTACGTATTTTCTTTTTTTATAGAAATTGAACTATTGGAGATTTATTCTTAAACTTGATTTGAGTTTAAATGGAAATGAGATATTTAAGGATTTAGAGTGATTTTAGGGGTTTTGTTACCATTGCTTGAAATATATATTGTTCGTGTATATAGAGATATAAATATAATGTTCGTAAATTAAAAAAAAAAAAAAAAAAAAAACCAACACCACTGTGATATGATGGCGATCTCACACTTTCTGTTACAATCCAACCATTTCCCTGGCAAATGGCAGCAGCATAATAATATTATTGCCCTCAAATGGAACTACTACTACTCTCCTTGTTGCATCAAAACTTCCCCGAAATTCGATAAAAAATGCTCCATTATGAGCCATAAGCCTCAACAGGAAAAGGATTTTGGTGAAAACAGAAGAGGCGGAGAGGGTAGATATTTTAAAAAAGTTGCTACTGATAAAAATGGAGTGATTTGGAGACCAATGGAGAATGTTGTGAAGGCGCTACGAATACCAGTAGTAATAACTGGTGTTTTGTTGGGTTTATTATTGTTGTATGATCATCACCAACCCCCCCTTGCGCTGGCGGATTCGGGTGGCCAGGCATCCTCTTCTTCTGAAGTTTATAGCACTCAGATCACCAGCCCAGCCTGCATGGAGCCATCAAATGGACATGATCAGTACGAGTTACTCCTAATATTTCCTCTTGCTGTTGTTTCTTGGTTCATAATAAAATGGTTAGATGATAAGTTCAATTCTGAAGAAAGAAGTGTTCTCAAACTTCAGGTATTCTAAATTTCAAGGATTACTGATGTTTGCTAATTACATATTTCGGCTTAGGATTAATTAAGCCGTAAGCTATATCTCAAGTTTTAAGTTATGGCATTCATGTAGAATTCTTACAAATACCAAACACCATAAGTCTTCCTTCGTTTACCGCTTTTTCAGTTATGCCCTTTCGAAGTTGGCATTAGTTCTGGGTAGCAAGTTAGATTTGTTAGATCCTTGTAAGAACTTCCGCAATGGTTTTAAGTTATGGCATTCATGTATCGTTACCAAATATTTATCCATATTACTTGTGATCTGCTTGACATCCAAAGTTGCATTCTATCTTCTTTATTATGCAGTTCAAGAATTATTTAAGTTATTAATTAGGCAATAATGAGTTATAAAATGCAAGCTTACTATAATCTATATGTTCCATAGATACACATATATCTCTGCTTTTGACAACATTGTGTTAGTTAAACTTCAGAATGCAGTGTGATGCTTATTATGATTTGCTATGCATGATGCACATGTTTTGAAACAACGTTCCTAATAGGCTAATTAATGCCATTTGTGATAACTACTAACCACGAATTTCCAAAGGTTGGACTGTTGGGTACGTCAAGCACATCACTGCAAAGTGATATCAAGCGGATTGCTGCTACATCCACCAAGAAGGCCTTCAGCTATGTATTACAAGGTGATTGATTGTGTTATTGATTGCAATGTGTCACAAATATTGACATCTATTATTTAATGATTCTGTAAAACAAACCGCTATTTGCTTTTATTTGTATATAGATATGGTTCTGAGGTTCTTCTACAGAGTCGACACTAGTAATGTATGTTGTTTTGGTTGCAGAGTCAACACTAGCTCTGCTTCGGCATCGTGATTATTGCATTTCTGGTTATTCGTCTGTAAGTCGGCAGACTATTATCTTCAACATTTTGCTTCTGCTTAAAAATATGAAGTTTTATTACCATTTTTGGGATGGTGCAGGTGGATCTAAAGTGGAGGCCAGGAGAAGGTGAGAAACAATTTAAACACCTTTATATTGAAGAAAGGGCTAAATTTAACGAGGAGACTTTGGTCGATGCCAACGACATCAGAAAGAAAAGTGCAGCAAGTCAGAGTTCTAATAACGACTATGCTGTGGTCAGTGCTTTTGATAAATCTATCTAATATTTTGAATAAAAATAAATTTAGAGGTTCATCTATACGTTCATAAATATACTTTAGGCGACTTTCAACCCGTTTACAGTATAGTTATTTTTACCTATTTGACTAACCATAACCTCAATAACTCATTCATAAGTAAATAGCTTACAATTGCGACATCTAACTTTTCTCATATTTTTCCCACATTTTGCCTCTTTTTATGCTTGATGTTAGCAGATATTCCTCTTGCAAAAGAAGTTAATTAGGAAATTTTATAGTTTTTGGGTTTATCTATATAAATGTTCATTCACAAATAGTTATAAATACAGTTATTGTGATCGAGAGATATTGAAGTGTCTTCTTCTACATTAATATTAATATTTCATAAATATATAAGAATAAATATCATAAATAAACCATCGAAAACGAGAACCACTATAATTGGGGGTACTCTCCAAATCTTTAATCGGATAACCCAAAGAGAAAACCAGAACACGCTTTTATGTTCTAAACATTGTACCACAAAAAAACATAAGTAAAATATATTAAAGTCTTTATATAGGCAGGGAACCATCACAAGTTGAAATGTCACACGTCTTCGTGAAAGAGTATACCAGTTTACAGTTATCCGGCTATATGTAACGCTATTTGCAACAAAATCCCATAGTAGTAACTCTTTCAATCGTAACTGGATGATTGGTAGTAACTTAGTAGTTACTACTAATCATCGAAGTTGTTGCTGATACACATTTACTGCTATGCAACTGATGGAAGAAGTTGTTCCGGACCATATTTGCCACCCATTGACCATGTTGCTGCTAATCACAATTACCACTGATGATCTATTTCCACTGATGGTCAATTACCTTACAACATTTCAACTTCCAATGCAATGTTGAAGTAACTTCTATGGCTTTCCATAAATACGATTCCAACGAATATGACAAACCAAACAAGTTACAAATTAAATTCAGATTCCTGTTCCATTGAATTACAACGAAGCAGGAACGATTATGAAACATCGGTTGCCCCTTTGAGACATTAATGGAACGATTATGAACCCCGATTATTCCTTAGTGATTTTTTTTATTCCAAGTTTAACCTAAAGTTTAACTGTGGGAGAAAAAAATGTCATTAAATGATAACTAAGTTTCATAATTGTTCCATTCAGGTTACTCCGTTAACTAGTTGTTAAAAAATTCATAACAATAGAACAATATTGAAGCTTATAAATGGTTTATGCAGTTGAATTACTTTCTTATGTGAGTTAAGTGGAGAAATATCGAAACTTTGTTACTATTTGGTAGTTTTCACCTCTTCTTGAACCATTTTGTTTGACCTGTTTCAATTGTATTATATACCTTTAGTAAAAAAAAGTTTTGGTTGAAGGTTACAATCCTTGTGTATGCTTGGTATGATGAATGGAAACTGCCACCCATTACGAGCACTCAACAGTTAAAGGAAGCCTTGCAAAATTTGGCATCTATCCCTTCAAACCGCATTATTGTGAGACCTCTATATTTGGCCTTCTTTTTTTCTATCCTGTAAATCGGGAGTTCTTTGTTTCTTTGCTAACTATTGATCATTTTACAGAATGTTCAGGTGTTATGGAACCCACAACACGAAAATGATTTTCTTACAGAAGAAGAATTGCTTGAAGATTATCCACTGTTGCACCCGATTTAAGTAAAGCCGTTGTGATACTGTCTATGTCCCCTTGTAATTTTCAAAATGTTTTTACATGGAGTGTTTGATTTCAATGTGATACGAACTAAGAATTGAATGAGCTCAAGATTGATTCAACAATGGTTGAACTCAATTAACGTTCAGGAAGCTAAAAGATTGAGCTAGCTACCGAGAATTCGTTAATGACTGTTGACAGAAGGATTGAGAAGAATTGTTATTATTTCCAAAGATACCCTACACTATTACAAGTTGTCACTTTTATACACAACTTTACAACTAACTTTCTAACAACTAATTCTTTCAACTAACTCCCAACAGCTTGTATCCAACCTGTCATATCTAACTAACTTGTAACCACTCAATTAGTTCGTATCAATACCCTCCCGTTAAGATGATTCTTGACCCCAAGGATCAAAGTTAGGAAATTTTTGCATGATTATTGCTGCATCTTCCCATGTAGCATTTTCTGGTCCAACATTTTTCCATTTGATTAGCCAGTGAACCATCATCCTGTTGAACCTTTTGAGGACCTTTGAATCCACCACACTTTCAGGTTCCAATGCAGCAGGGTCAACTCCTCCATCCTTAACCACTGATATAGAACTAGGTGGTGGTCCATAGTATCTTTTAAGCATTGAAACATGCACCGTAGGATGAATAGAAGATCCCTCAGGTAACTGTAATGTATAAGCCACTTCTCCCACTTTAGATAGTATCATATATGGACCAAAATATTTTGCTGCTAACTTTTGATTCGACCTTTGTGCCACCGACTGCTGTCTATAAGACTGCAGCTTCAAATACACCCAATCACCAACTAAAAAGCTTCTTTCAGTTCTGTGACTGTCAGCCAGTTGCTTCATACGGTTTTGAGCTTGTATCAAGTTACTTTTAAGAATGCTAATGACTTCTTCACGGATCACTAAACTCCTATCCACTGCTTCAACGTTACTCTCACCAGGGAGATAAGGTAAATGTACAGGAGGAGGTTGACCATATATGACTTCAAAAGGTGTGCACTTGATAGCAGATTGGTAAGTAGTGTTATACCACTATTCTGCTAAAGGTAACCACTTAACCCATTCATTTGGTCTTTCAAAACACATGCATCTCAAATAATTTTCTAAGCACCTGTTCAACACTTCCGTTTGCCCATCAGTCTGAGGGTGGTATGAGCTTGACATCTTTTGTTCCACTCCTTGTAACATCAACAGTTCCTTCCAAAAGTTGCTAATGAATATTTTGTCTCTATCTGATACAATTGACCTAGGTGGTCCATGCAGCCTATAGATATGATCTAGGTACAACTGAGCCACATCTATTGCTGTAAATGGGTGATGTAAAGCTATAAAGTGTGCCCCTTTACTTAGCCTGTCTACCACCACCAACACAGCCTCTTTTCCATTGGATTTAGGTAAGCCTTCCACAAAATCCATTGCAATATCCTCCCATACCCCTTTAGGAATAGGTAGAGGTTGTAGCATCCCCGGATAAGCCACTGTCTCAGACTTACACTGCTGACATGTTGTACAGTGCTTCACATACTGTATCACATCCCTTTTGAGCTTTGGCCAATAAAACAATCTGGTAATTCTCTGTGCAGTAGCATGAATGCCAGAATGACCACCTTGTACTGAAGCATGCATCCATTTTAATATTTGCTGTTTCAAAGTGTCAGAATTCCCAATGACCAATTTACCCCTCCTTCTTAATTCCTCATTTGTCCAACTGTACTGACTGTGGGATAAAGGATCTTTCTTCAAATCTTGAATAATGCTTACTAATTCAGTATCTTGTTGCCACCCTTCTCTAATTGCCATCCAAATGTCTGTATGAACCGCAGATGCTGCGATCTGTAAAACTTCCCCATGTGTAATTCTTGATAAGGCATCAGCCACCTTATTTTCAACTCCCTTCTTATACATAATATCAAAACTAAACCCCATTAGTTTCGATAACCACTTCTGTTGGAAAGGGGTAGAAATCTTGCTATCTAACAGATACTTCAGGCTGTGCTGATCCGTTTTTATAATAAAATGATTATGAGCTAAATAAGGTTGCCACTTTTGTACTGCATGTATGATGGCTAACAGCTCTCTTTCATATGTAGACAAGCAGGGGCGGACCTGTAGGCTTAACGGGCGTAGCCCGGGCTACGGCTCAAGTTTTGACCAGTAGTGTAAAATTTTTTTTTTCCGATTTTTATACACAGGACACCCCTTTTTTTCCGATTTTTATACACAGGACACCCCTGAACAAGTACGAGAACACCCCTAAAAAATTTTGGGATACCCCTGAGTTGAAGGTCTAGTTCCGCCACTGTAGACAAGGCCATATGTCTAGGAGATAAAGCTTTGCTGATGTAAGCAATAGGATGGCCCTTCTGCATCAAGACTGCCCCAATTCCATATCCTGAAGCATCAGTTTCTACTACAAAAGTTTCTTTGAAATCTGGTAATGCTAGCACAGGAGGTTCACTCATACTGATTTTCAACTGCTCAAAAGCCTGCTGAGCCAAACTGGACCACTTAAAAGAGTCTTTTTTAAGTAACTGTGTTAATGGCTTAGTAATGGTACCATACCCTTTCACAAACCTCCTATAATATCCTGTAAGACCCAAGAATCCCCTCAATTCCTTGACATTAGTTGGTACAGGCCACTTTTGAATGGCTGATACTTTAGCTGGATCTGTGGATACCCCTTTTTGAGAAATTATATGGCCCAGATATTCCAGTTTAGTAGCCCCAAATTCACATTTACTTTTCTTAGCAACCAACTGATGTTGTCTTAAAACTTGTAATACATCTCTTAAATGAGACATGTGAGTATCCCAACATGGGCTGTAAACCAATATGTCATCAAAGAAGACCAATACATACTTCCTCAAATACTGCTTAAAGACTTGATTCATTAGTCCTTGAAAGGTAGTAAAAGATTGATACCATTGCAATGCTTTATCCTCAAAATGAATAGCAGCTAACCTTACTTTTGTTGCATCTGTCACCCTATCAAGTTGAAAGAATTGTTCCACTTTGAACAACCATGCATTAAGATCATTACCATTGAATCGAGGAAATTCAATTTTCGTCAATCTTGCTGCAAAATTGAACCCCTCTCCTTCAACCTGTAAATCTTGTCTCTGGTGATTCCTTGAATTGGTTTGATTATTGACTATCTGAGTCAACTGTAGAGACAGCCCGGTCACCATATTTCTCATCTCTTCTAACGCCTTCGTATTTTCCTCTATTCGATTATTCAATTGCTGACTGGTTTCAGCATCATCCGCATCGTTGTGACCATGCCTCTTTGTCATTTTGACTTGAAATTGATCTGAACAAAGATCAATTGAGATTTGAATTGAACGGACTTCAAATGAAGCTCTGATACCAATGATACGAACTAAGAATTGAAGCTCTGCTTTGAAATTGTAATGGAATGAGTTGAATGCTTTTAGTCTTAGACCATTGATGTTTGGGGTTTGAATTCTAGTCCTTGAGGTATTTTCTTAGGTAGTTGAAGGTGTAATTCTAAGATATAACAGGCTCTCATGCGGGGTGAAAATAAGTATAACTTGAGTCACCCGAATATAAACACGGTGCAGCAGTGTAGCTCCACTCTTTGTTAGTTTCTGTTTAATATATATATCGCTAGGAGTTGGTTAAAAAGTCCAAATTTCCTAAAAAGTGAAAAAAAATCATAAAACACCAAAATATCAACCATAAAACACATCCAAAACCTACAAATAACAAAATGAAGATTATTAAAACATCATATATGTGGTTGTGTTTTGTGTTTTGGATGATAATTCTCTGATTATCGAATGACAAACATTATTATGTTTTATGTTGATTAGCATATTATGTTTTACATTCATAGTTCTACGATTGTGTGTTTGAAGTTTTTATGGACTATTATGGTTTAAATATGGTGTTTTATGACTTTTTACACTTTTTAGGAAATCTGGACTTTATAGCCAAACCCACCCATATATATATATATATATAGAGAGAGAGAGAGAGAAAGTATAATGTACTTCACGCCTTAACGTACATTAACGCACTTCACGAAATATATAACATGCGTAATTATTTTTTTGACCAAAATAACGTGCGTGATTTTGGATCCCATGCGTGATTATGTAGTCCCATGCGTGATTATGTGGTCCCATACGTGATTATATGTTCCATGCGTGATTATACCCCTGATCCAACGGTTACCATTGTCTCCTACGTGAAGTATGATAAGCCGTGAAGTATGTTAACCTTTCTCTCTCTCTCTCTCTCTCTCTCTATATATATATATATATATATATAATGAAAAAACTACTTTAAATGAGAAAACCAAAAAAATAACTAAAAAACATACCAATTTTTTTTACAATTTTTTATTAGATTTCACTACATTTTATGTATAAAAAAAGTGTACTGCACATGTGTAATACTAAGAAAAAGCCTACCCCCCCCCCACCCAAAAACCTAATTCTAATCTTGAACCTTCAAAAAAACCTAACCCTAAAAGCAAACTAAATTAAAAAGCCAACTTTAAGCATATAATGCACATGAAGGGGGGGGGGGGGGGGGGATAGTGCACGGTCCTCCCAACCGCCGGAGTGATCTCACTCCGGGAGCCACTACCCGACCAAGCTAGATCCCCGGTGACTTCCCCATACCGAGTTCTTACCCTGGGCGACATATGCCACTCCCAAGACTCGAACCCGGTACCTCTGGGAAGAGGTGGATGTTGGTGGCCAACTGGACTACCCCAGTTGGTTGCATATAATGCACATAAGTACACATATAATGCACATGTGAAGTACAAGTTTTTTTTTTTCTTTTAAAAAAGTTTTTTTATACATAAAAACTAGCTAGTGAAATTTTATAAAAAATGTAAAAAAAAATTGGTATATTTGTTAGGCTTTTTTAGTTAGTTTTTTATATGTAGGTTTCTCATAATTCTCTCCCTATATATATGTATCTTCTACTATAATAAAGCAAAAGTTTATATGGACACGTGTCATCACCTCAAGCCCCCCTTTCTTCTTCCCACGTGTCACCTTCTCCTGATTTCTTTTTTTTTAAACCCTAAAGTCAAAATATTCATTCAAAATTCAAAACACACGAAACCAGTTTTAAAATTCAAATCACACGCCTCTCCTCAAATCTGGATCTGGATCTGGAATTGAAAAGCCCTTGGTTTCTTTCTCCCTCTTCTTCTCTGAGAAACCCACAACAAGAAATGTATTATTTCTTTCATTCTCTAGGGTTCTTAATTTGAAGATCGAGAGCCGCACTTACATGTGAATCATCGTGAGCCGTACTTAATGGCCCAGAGAGTTGCCCAAATCCGTCAATTCGTCAGCTTGCTCTTTCATTAATAGCTTCCAATCAACCATAGTTACTGCTGAACCAGAAACAACGATTATCAACATCGTCGCCACCATCGGTATTAGCCACCACCGCTTCTCCACCACCAGAACGGATTTAGGGTTTTGTTCGTTCAGAAAGTTGTTCTGATAACTGGTCACACAGTTGCTTTCTGTTCTTTCACTGGTCAATAAAGGTATGTCTTGGTTATTTTCTTCCCTTTTTTCGGGAACAGGGGTTTTTTGCTTCCTTACTTTTGTCAATTTCTATGTGTTTTTTTGGTTTCATCATGATTTTTATTGTTAGTTATCAGTTAAGGTTTTACATGATTTAAAAGCTGTCTGTGATAACCGTTACTTGAGTGCTATTTTGATCTTTATGTATTTAACACAAGTTGTTTGCATTAGGGTTGTCTTTGGCTATATCTATGGTTGGATGATAGCAGTTTGGTGCAATTTCTCTGAAACATATTTGTTGCAGGTTAGGAATGTATAACCTTCTTTTATGTTTTTTTCAAGTTTATAAAATAGAAGTCAAACAAAAGGCTCTTCCTTTGTCTCCATATTTTTTTAATTATTATTGCGGCTATTCATGTAAAAATAGTTAATTGTCTTTGAAGGGTTAAAGCGTATATTGACGGATATAAGCTAAGTAGCCGAATGTCCCGTTTAGGTGACTTCCAATGCTTTTTTGAATAAGATTTAAAAGGATATGTTTTAATGAGTTAATTAACTAAAGATTGTGTGAAAAAGTTGGGTAACAATACTGGTTAAAAGGATATGTACCAGAGATGAAGTTTACATCATATATTCTTGGCTGCAAAATTTATTATGTGAAACTTTATGCAGCTCTCGAGAAGCTATTAGTGAACTATGCAGCAAAACATACTGAAGATGAAGTTTACATGGTATTTTCATTTTTGGTCACTGTAATCTAGAACTTGTGCATATTTGAATATTTTTAATCAAGTTGTGAACTAAAAATGTTTTGTTTGACTCTTAAAAGTCAAATTAGACATCATTTTTGGGACTAATGTATTATATATTTATGAGGCTTAGCTATTAGGGGAGGAGAGGTGGTCACTAGTGATGAAATTTCATCACTCACAAACATCCAATCATGTTCCGCCATGTAAGCAACCACTATTCTATCACTCACAAGCATTCTTTAGTGGGGGTGGTCATCACTAGTGATGTGATTCCAATGTACAAATATTAATACACAATGTACAAGTCATACACATACATTCATCAATGTTCAACGCGTGATAATATCAACGCGTCAAAACTATCACTCGTGATAATGGAGGTGGCGGCGGTGTTCGTGGTATTTCAACGCGTTATTTTTGTTTATCACGGTGCTATAACGCACCGCCCCTCCTCCCCTTAGGGATGCTTCAGCATATGGTTAATGAGCATGTTAACTACGACACAATTTTTTAGGGTATTTTAGTTTTCATATTTTATATAGCAATAGGGTACTCAAATTAAAAATAAAAACATGCTCGATTTTATGGTGCATTTAAAAAAAAAATATAATAATATAAAAAGTTATGCACGTTTAAAAATGGAAAGAAATATGTATGTACCTTGCATGTGGAGAGTGAAAGTCAACAAAAAGACTTTTCCAAGAATGTTATTTCACTCTTTTTTCCTATAGTTTCATCTTAGCCATTAATTAGAAAAATGAAAGGTTAAGATTAATAGAAGCATCAATCAAGATAACGATAGAGAGTAGGATCGGTAAAAGGAGTGCCATCGGTGGTGAATGAGTCGGATGTGGACAAGGGGGTGGCAACAGGTTTAGCATTGGTTAAACCGGCTCGATCAAGAATATCTTTTGCATACTTGGTCTGGGTAAGAAAAAGACCGTGAGTATCGTGTATGACTTCTAGACCAAGAACGTAATTTAATGAGCCAAGGTCTTTAATGGCGAATTCCTTATGTAAATGTTGAGTGAAGTTGTTGATTACAGTGGGCGTATTTCCTGTGAGAATAAGGTCGTCCACGTAAACAAGGAGATACATAATGGAATCGCCTTTGGAAAATATGAAAAGAGATGGATCAGCTCGACTGCAAGTGAAGCCGAAGGAAATAAGGAATGAACTAAGTCTTTGAAACCAAGCTCGGGGAGCTTGTTTAAGACCGTAAAGAGCCTTATTTAGTTTGCAAACATGAGTTGGAAACTGCGGATTAAGAAACCCGGGAGGTTGCTCCATGTAAACGGTCTCGGATAGATGACCGTTTAAAAACGCATTGTTGACGTCGAGTTGACGAAGTGTCCAACCGTTGATAACAACCAAGGAGAGGACTATGCGAATGGTTGAGGCTTTAACTACCGGGCTAAATGTGTGATTGAAATCGATACCCGGGATTTGGGTGAAGCCTTGAGCAACGAGTCGGGCTTTATGGCGATCAATAGAGCCATTAGAGTGGTATTTTGTTCGAAATACCCATTTAGAGCCAACTACATTGGTGGAAGATGGTCGCGGAACTAGAGTCCACGTGTGATTCCGTTGGAGGGCCGTGAGCTCCGCTTGCATGGCGTCCATCCAGTGCGCATGCTTGGAAGCGCTCTTAAAGCCCTTCGGAACGGTGTGAGTAAGCAGAGCGGTATGAAGAGGAGATTGCATGATGGTGGAAAGATAGGATGTATGCTTGGGATTTGGTTTGAACGTTCCGACTTTGGAGCGTGTAACCATGGGGTGTGAGGTAGCGGGTGGTGGGGAGGGTAGAGAGTTATGGTTGGAAGTTGACGGAGGGGATGGGTCAAAAGAGGAGGAGGAATTAGCAGGTTCGGGTATGGATGTGGTGGATTCGGTATTGGGTGAGGTGGTGGTGTTGGATAAATTGGGATGGGATTGGTTGGAAGGAGAATCTGAGGTGATGGAATCGGATGAAGAGGAGTTGGTGGAATCGATGGAATGTTGAGGGGTGGGGTCAGAATCATTAAGGGATGATTGTGGGGATTTTGAGGAGTTTGGATTTTGTGTAGGAGTGGGTTTGCACATGGGACAATGAGGAGTGGTTGAAGAACTTTTGTGAGAGGTGACTGATGGAGAGGTTTGAGGGGAGGATGAGGAGAATTTAAGAGGTTCTTCAAAAGTAGAAAGAAATAAATTTGCAATATTGGTTGTGGATGAAGTGCCGCTATAGGGGAAGAAATGTTCATCAAATCGAGCATGCCTTGATATATACATACGTGATGTCACGGGATCAAAGCATTTATAACCTTTGTATTGTGGACAGTAGCCCAAAAAAATACAAGGAATGCTTCGTGGTGCTAGTTTGTGTGGGGCATAATCACGTAGATATGGGTAAACACAACACCCGAAAACACGAAAGTTGTTGTAGGTTGGAGTGATAGAGAACAACATCTCATAGGGAGATTTGTTATCTAAGACTTTTGTGGGCACGCGATTGATGATGTAAGTAGCGGTACTAAAAGCGTCATCCCAATGATTAATGGGAACACTAGCATGAAAAAGCATGGCTAAGCCGGTTTCAACAATGTGCCAGTGCTTTCTTTCCGCGCGAGCATTTTGAGGAGCGGTGTAAGTACAAGAGAGGCGATGAAAAGTGCCATTTTGATAAAAAATATTACGAACATTTTTGTTGACAAATTCCGTGCCGCCATCGCTTTGAAAAAGTTTTACTTTGCGGGAAAGTTGAGTTTGAACAAGGCGCAAAAAACTTTGAAGGACCGCATAAAAGTCGGTTTTGGTTTTAAGCGGATATAGCCATGAGAAACGAGAGTAGTCATCCACAAATACAACATAATATTTGTAACCATTTTTGCTAGTTATGGGTGAGGGTCCCCATAAATCACAGTGAACGAGATCTAGGGGATTAGAGGCACGTTTGTCATTATTAGCAAATGGTAATTTCTTTGCTTTAGCAAGTTGACATGGTGAACAAATATTAGGTTTAGGCAAAATAGATGTAAAAGATAAATGACCAAGACGTTTCATAATTGAAATTGTATCAAAAGCAACATGACCCAAACGATAATGCCACAATTCAAATGAGGCTTTATTAGACGAAACAGACGCAACAAAAGCAAAGGACTTGTCTCGAAGAAAATAGAGACCGTTTTCACATCGACCTTGAGCGAGAGGTTTTCTTGTTGTCCGGTCCTGAATCACAAAAAAGGAATTAGAAAACAGAACATCGACAGGAAAGTCATTTGTAAGTTTGCTAATAGAAAGAAGATTGCGAGTTAAGGACGGAACAACTAAGACATCTTTTAAATGAACGTTGTTTTGCAACGTGACACGTCCCTTATGGGTTATGGGCGATGAATGGCCATTGCCAAAAGTGACCGATAAGGATCCTTTATAAGGAAAAAATGAATGTAAATTACCGGTATCATCGGTCATGTGAAGATCGGCTCCGGAGTCGGCCGCCCAATCGGGATCATTGTCGTTGGACACATGGCATTGAGCATGAAAGGCTCGAGCAATATCGTCATTTCCTGAGGCCGATGCAACAAAGGTAGATAGTTTCGGACATTTGTTCGCATAATGTCCATTAGTACGGCACAATTGGCAGTGGGGAGGTCTTCGATTACCTTTGGAAGGAGCCGAAGAAGAAGAATTGCGAGCCGTCCCAGATCCAGATTTGGACCGAGAATAGGAGGATCCATGTGGGCGATTGTGATGAGCGGCAAACGCAACAGCGGGTGTAGAAGGAGGATGGAGAGAAGCGAGAAATTGTTCTTGACTTTCCGCTTTCGTCAATAAATCACGGAAAGGCAAGCAGGAGTGAGATGTGCGAATAGCGGTGGACCAATTCTCAAAGGTGGAGCCGAGACCACATAAGAACCAATGGGTCTTATCCGTGTCAGTTACGGGATGTCTGATTGCCGAAAGTTGGTCACAAATAGATTTAAACTTGCGTCCATATTCGGCAATTGTGGAAGAGCCTTTGGTTAGGTGACGAAGATTGTCACGAAGCAAGTGCATTCTCTCCAAGGATGTGTTACTGTAAGCCGCTTCGAGGGCTGCCCAGATTTGGCGAGCAGCGGAAAGACCAAGGATTTCGGCCATCGCCTCTTCGTTAAGAGACGCGTGAAGGATGAGGATGGCTTGCTGATCGTTGGTAAACCAAGTCGAATAAACAGGGTTGGGTTGGTCTTTCGATTCAACAAGGACAGTTTTCGGTGGAGGAGAAACAGAGCCATCGATATAGCCGAGAAGCTCTTGGTTTGCGAGTAAAGGAAGCATTTGGTTGTGCCAAATGAGGTAGTTAGAGGAGGAGAGTTTAATGGGCATCATGTGCATGATTGTAGTCATGGGAAGCTTGGAGGTAGGAGTGGAAGAGGAGGGTTCTGTGATGGTCATGGTTGCGAGAAAAAGGAACAGCAGGAAGAAAAAAAAAGGAGCAGAAAGATGAAGACAGAATCGGAAGTTTAGGCCAGGATGGTTAGTCTGATACCATGATAGCCAAGGAATTCTCTCTTGATTTACTAGAGAGATTGAATGACATTTAAATAGAGGATACAAGACTAATTACAAGGCTAATAATACGTTATGTCAAGGGAACTATCTCTCTTGTTGGTGCCCTTCAATACCTAACCATAACTCGTCCTGACTTGTCCTACGCCGTAAATCAAGCCTGTCAACACCTTCACTCGCCTACCGAAATCCATTTTCAATTGGTTAAGCGAATACTACGTTATGTCAAGGGAACTATCTCTCATGGGTTACACTACACCCGACCTACTACTTCTACCATTTTGGGATATTCGGATGCGGATTGGGCGCGGTGCATTGAAACACGTCGGTCTACGTATGGTTATTCAATCTTTTTAGGCGGTAACTTAGTCTCATGGAGTGCGAAGAAACAACCAACTGTGTCGCGATCGAGTTGTGAGTCGGAATATAGGGCGATGGCCAATGCGGCTGCCGAGATTATTTGGATTACTCATTTGTTGAAAGAACTTCATGCTCTTCTTCAAACTCGGCCAACCTTGTTATGTGACAACCAAAGTGCTCTATTCATGAGTCAAAATCCTGTTTCGAACAAAAGAGCTAAGCACATCGATTTAGACTCTATCTTTGTTCGGGAATTAGTCATGTCTGGAAAATTGCACACCAAGTTTATACCAACCAAGCTTCAACTGGCGGACATCTTCACAAAAAGCTTACCACGGCCTCTTTTTGAGCAATTTCGGGATCAACTTCGTGTCCTTCCACCGCCGTTTCGCTTGACGGGGGATAATAGAAGCATCAATCAAGATCAATCTCCATTAACTAATTCTCCTTAATATTCTCTCATTTATTTCTGTACAATTTGTATTGATTATAATTGTTTTGACTTTCCTTATTATTAGCCTTGTAATTAGTCTTGTATCCTCTATTTAAATGTCATTCAATCTCTCTAGTAAATCAAGAGAGAATTCCTTGGCTATCAAAGATCTCTTATTTTCCTACTTGAGCAATATATATATATATATATGTATATAGGATTAGGGGATTGATCATGAGAAAACTAGTTTAAATAAGAAAACAAAAAAACTAACTAAAAAAGCCTAAAAAACATACAAAATTTTGTTTTTTTTACATTTTTTTTAAATCGCTATATTTTATTCATGGAAAAAAAATTTCAAAAAAAAAAAAAAATATAAAAAATCCTTTTTTGTTGTATTACACATGTGCACTATTACAAATATAGTGCACATGCGTAGTACACATATAATGCACATGTGCATAACAACAATTTTTTTTTTGAAAATTTTTTTATATATAAAAAATAACGATTTTTTTATAAAAAAATTGTAAAAAAAAAGTTTGGTATGTTTTTTTAGCTTTTTTAGTTAGTTTTCTAGTTTTCTCATTTCGATGTAGTTTTCTCATGATACTCTCCCTATAGGATTATATATATATATATATATATATATATATATATATATATATATATAGGGGAGGGTTTAAATGAGAACGCTAAATATTGTGAGAACCGTGAGAACAAATGAAAAAACCACGAGAACTTGTTCAAAAACGAACCAAATTCAAAATTTTTTTCTACACTTATCATTATTATTCGAATACAATGTTAGAAATTTAATTTACACGTTTAAATTTACATGAATTCGTAAATAAAGAAAATTTACACATGTGTAAGTTTGCCATTTACACATGTGTAAATCTGTTATATTTACACATGTGTAAAAAATCTAAAAAGAGTTATTTTGAAAGGAGAAATGAATTATTTGATGTTGAAAATTCTTTTTTTGATGTTGTATCTTAATTACAATGAGATTTGTATTAAAAAAATTGGTTTTGATAGAGTTTTTCATCCGTTCTCACGGTTCTCGCAATATTTAGTGTTCTCAAGATAACCCTCCCCTATATATATATATATATATATATATATATATATATATGTATAGGGGACCGCTAAAATGAAAACCACCTCCAGTTGTAAGAACCACGTGAACTAATATTGACCAATAACAAGTTGCCATGTCATTTCTTCACATGTCTTTTGTGAAGGTTAGTTTGGTAATTTTACCTACCTCTCACCTTTTCAATCAAATATCACCAATTTGTCAAGCCGGCTTCCCAATTTTCGAGTGTCAGAAAATGATTTTCTTTACACTGTAGCTTTCAATAATCTCAATATTAGAACCAACACTCATTCTTTTTAAACAAATCCTCCTGCTTGAAACAACCACCTCTCACCTTCTTGTTTATTTCTCTCCTCACACCCCCTAAAAAACAACCTGCATCAATCATCCACCTCACTGAAAAAACCCACACAATCAAATCCCTAGAAATGTATAATCCTCCAATTGCTAGTGGCGAAGGAGTAATCACCGGTGGCATTGTTGGCGATGCCGATAATCAACTGATTGGCACACCCCAACGGAACGCCGGGGTTGGGGATGACGTCGGAGGTACTCTTATTGGCACACCATTGATGCCAACATCTCCGGCAACGGACAATGGTAACACACTACTAAAAAATTGGGCAATTGTGACCAAAATTTGCGACCGAAATAAATGATCGCAAAATTAGTGACGAATTTGTAACCGAAATTGAAATGGTTATAAATTTTACGAACAACCCGTTTTTGGTTGCGAAACGATCGCAAATTTTGCGACCACCTTATGTTAGTCGCAAACCGGTCTCAAAGTTCATTTAAAAAAATTAATCAAAACTTAAGTTATACATAGCGGTTGCAAACTGGTCGGAACACAAAAGTTGCGACCGTTAGGCAGTCGCAAAAGTTGCAACTGTCTAGGAGCGGTCGCAAAAATGAAAAAAAAAAAGAATTGAACGTAGGTGGGTTGGGGACCTTTTCATATATTTGTTTCCTTCAAACTGTCAAACCTAAAACTACATTCACCGATCTCAAAACCGTAACCCTAATTCATCGAACACATTGTAATCGTTTACATATTTGCGTATCAATATTCCACTCCCCGTAAACCGTTTCTTCTCTTTTGATTCCAGTCGCCGAATCTTCTACCACTCGCCAGGGTTTCCAAACGAGTTGCAGAACGATGAGCGCAAAGCGGTTTTCTGGATGAAATCGCGAGGTTGAAAGCGTTTCTGGACGATCCATGGCTGATTAAAGGTGAGAAGAAGACATTACAGGTTATTGTTCCGAAGGTTTCTGTTTATGTTCCTCCCGTTCAACCGCGATTGAGTGTAGATCCGACGGTTTTGGATGGCGGTGATGCAGAAGAGATGTTGTCGGTGTGGGGTAAGCGTGCGGTGGCGGAAGAAGCCAGCGACGGCGTCATTGTTGGAGCATTTTAAGTGTAAACGCGCTTTACTCTCAGGTACACGTAAGTTGCGAAACGGAACGGAAGTTACGAAACCTAGGTATACGTAAGTTTGAATATGTTTCATTGTTTTTACATTATAGTAATCAATTCTGGTTTAAAATTGCAATAATTTAGAAATATTGATGATGATGTATATCGATTGGGATTTGGTTTTGAATTTCTGATTAAAGGTTTATTGAATTAGGTATAGAATTTGATTTCAATTTAAATCTGTTTCATTGTTCTGTATCATAATAATAATCAGTTTCATGATGTATATTGATTCATAATAATCCTTACTTATGCTTACAAGTTGTTCGATGAAATGCTTGTAGTTTGTTTTCATGTTATTTTGTTGCTTTCTTTGTAGTATATGAGAATTAGGAATTTCATATTTATAGTTATTAAAGGTTGTGTAAGTTGCCTGTCATATCTAATTATATGTTGCTGTGCATGAAAACTAGGCCCAACATCTATTATAATCGAATGCTTCAGGGTCATTTGCTCGAGTATATCTTGGAATTTGGAATGGATCGGTAAATCTTAACTGAGCTAGAAGCTTTCCATACCTGTATTTCATGTTAAAGGGGGTGTTTGGGTCGCATATTTTTAGCTTATGCTTATGGCTTATAAGAACTTTGAAGTAGGCCCTAAAATCTTGAAATAGCACTCCTAAACACCCTGGAAGAATATTCATTCTATAATATTAACACTAGTTTCATGCTTGTCGATCCTCTAATCAGGACGTAGCAGATAAAGTTTATTTTGGTAATCAATACAGTGAGAAGGCTTTGCAGGACTACGATAAAGAGGTATGTGGACTTAACATCAATCTAAAGGTTCTTAATCCGTGGCTTTAAATGTACAAGCACATTATTTGTACTAAATTATGCGCATATACTGCAGATTGATATCATGAAAAGACTCCGTCATCACTCATCCGAATGTTTTGCTTTGAATGGGGTCGGTTTGTTCACAAGATAAACTTGCCATTGTTACAGAGTTACTACCTAGGTACTACATGGTATGCACTCATATATAAGTTGAATTAATTTGCATTAAAAGCTCATTTCAATGAGTCAGTAACCAACTTAATTATATTCTTCATGATCAGGGGAAACCTTTTCAATGTTCTTCAGAACAGTGGATATTAGGCGACGTCAAAAGATGGCTGCAGATGTAAAATAAAATTAAAACTCTTTTATCGAATGATAATCAGTCTTCTTGTTGCCGGTCCCACTGATGTTAACTTTTTTTGTACTAACCTTTTTCTTTGTATTGTAAGAAATCCGCTAATTGTAGACAATAAATGCTCGGTTAAGGTAGTGTTTCGTTGAGTAACACCTTTTGTATGATCTCATATTTGTTAAGGACCAACAACACATACTTTTGTGCCTGACACTAAGACTAAGAAATGGTAAGACATGCCCCCTTTACCAATCCCTAGGTATATATGTGCATTTGTGACTGTAGAACATGATTAAAAAAACGAAATCATTAGTTACTGGAATAGATCATTGGAGCATTGCTATCAAAGAAGATCGGTATACACCAGGAGTAGATCATTGGAGTATTGCTATCAAGAATGGTAGATTTCTAGAGAAGGAATGGCGAACTGAAATGCCCATTCCCCACGGTGGCTATATCTTAGCTAGTTAGTTTTGGGGGAAATGACTGGCCCAACATACAAATGTTCACCTATATTCAAATGTTCTCGGAGGCAAGACATAATAGTTAAGATGCATAGTAGATAACCTTGAATTGTACATGAGTTCACGAGGATCAGCTTTATCTTTCACATAATCTGGATTTTGTTTGCAAAGTGGAAGCTACAATGTAAGCGCTCTACCAAGATCTCTTTTACTGATGATGAAGTGTATAGCAACATGGCGAGGCATTTATTTGATATCTACATTCAGGTGAGTTCTCACATATAATAATTATGCAATGATTTAATGTTTTCTTAACCGTAATATTTGTTACATTGCTTCACTTTTATGAAAGGGAAATCTGATTTGTTACAGGAAAGGTAGATTTTACTGAAGATGAGGATGGACGAGTTATAGGTGATTGTATCATCATCATGGTATATCAACTAACTTAACATTGCATTTTTTAGATTGACACAGAGATGTGCATTGGATCCTGGGTTTGAGCGTAAAAGTTGCATATTGGTTCGAACATTTGCTAGAAAAGTCGTGTGAAGCCCAGTTTTCGTACAGGTTTGCCCCAAACATCTGTCTAGAGCTCAGTTGTTTTTTAGGAGGCATCTATTGCAAATGGAAAAAAAATACACTCTTATACCTTTATAGTACATAAGAAAATGACATAGTTACACAAATAGTCCCTTTGGCTCGGGAAAATGACGGACTTTGTCTCTAAATGTTAATTTTTACGGATTTGGTTTTTATAATCTCATAAATGATCCCTATATGGTTAACCCTTTTGGTCATGATTAGGATCTGAGCAGGCCACAAGAGTTAGTGCCATGCGTGCAGCTATTTGTGACACATTTCCAGAACCTAATCGCCGTTTACTACAGAGGTGTAAAGTTAATCCTTTCTTTAGTAAAGAACTTGCTTTTTGTTAAATGCCTTTTTTTGTGTAGGATTTTGATAAAAAAAAATGTAACACTCGTTTGGTTCTTTGTGCGTGTGTGTGGGAGAGAGAAGGCAAAAGAGTAAAGTAGCATAGATATATTTTTATATTCTCTGTTTCTTTGTAGTAGCGCAAATATATTTTTATATGTTCTTCAGAAGCTCAAGCTGGGGAGGTTGAAGCTCAATGTAGGAATCGGGTGGAGAAAATCTCCGAACTTCAAATGGTAATTCACATATATAGCCCTTTTAGTTCCTGTTTCTATTCTCTTCTTTGATGTTGCCAATTGATATAATTCACTTTTGATGGATTTGTTTTTTGGTAATATAAACAGGCAAATGATGTTGCTGAGAATTAAGCCCAAGAAACGATTGAATTGAATGATGTTAGGGATAACTAGAGTATTTGATGTTTGAATTTGTAAATCTTAAGTGAAATGTTATTAAATAATTAAGAAAATTCGATAAATGCTTAACTTTCGAAAATATGAACATTGTTAGCAAGGTTTTAAAAGAGAAAGTCGCTAAAAATGAAAAAAAAAACCATTAAATTTTGCGACCGCAAGATGGTGGTTGCAAGTTTGTGAATGCCAAGAGGTCGCAAAACAGTCACAAAAAACAAAGGGTGAGGCAGTCGCAAAACGGTTGCAACAAAAGAAAAGATGCTATAAAATCAAGACAGTCGCAAAGTTTGCAACCGCTTTTATGGTTACAGAATTAGTCGCAAAAAATGTAGTAGCAGTCGCAACTAGGTCGCAATAGGGCAATTGCGACGTGTGTTTTTCCGACTACATTTCCAGTCGCAAAACGGTCGCAACAAGACAATTGCGATTGTTTTGCGACCGTAAATACAGTCGGAAATAACCAATTTTATAGTAGTGACATATATACCTGTCAAACACTTAATTTAGTTTTTTTTGGTCTTTCTTAGCATAGGTACCAAGTATGTAACGTGGTTGAGTTTTGGGTTCAATTTTATACTGGTTCACACTTTTGTTAATTGTGTATATTAGTGTTTACATTTTGATACAGGTTCAGAAACATAATTCAGATTTTCAGTTTCTGTATAAAAAATAGATATTTGTTGTTCCTAATACAGATATTTTGTATAATAAACAGATGTTTTGTTTTTACATTTTGATGCTGGTTCAGACACCTAATACCAGATATTTTGTATAATAAACAGATGTTTTGTTTTTACAATGTGTATATTAGTTTTTTTAGTATAAAAAACATATGTTTTTATTTTTTGATGATGGTTTAATTAGTTTTCACAATCTGCTTATGTTTCCATGCCATTTGTTTCATTCAACAATGGGGTAGAGTTTTGGTACATACCATTGTTGCTATACACCATTCGTAGTCGTCTATTATGTCTCATGCATATATATTTTTTTGGTGTGTTTTGGTACGCAGACCACGTCATAGATTCAGAGGAGGTGTGCTTTTCCTGGTTCACTCCGAATGGGACACGCTACTGGTGCCCGGCTGCGCCGGATAACCTAAAACCAAGACTTGAAACCGTGTTTCAGCAATGGGAAGACGTTGCCGAGATGTACGATCTGTACGCAGAGCACTGTGGGTTTTCGACTAGGCTTGGAACAATTAAGCGAAAGAAAGGAGCTATCACGCACCGTTACATTGTTTGTTCCAACCACGGCAAGCCGCATAGCCAGAATAGGAACTTCGACACACTTGACGAGACATCGCTGAAGATAAGGCAGTCCACTTTTCGTGTATGTGACTGTAAAGCCTGTATACGTGTGAAGTTCGATCAGACGTCTCGCGGTTGGGTCTTATATCATCTTGAAGAGAACCATAACCATCCAATGGTCCCAGTGCATAGTAGAGATCTAACGAAAAAACGGCGGAGGCTTGATTTTTTTACCAAAGAATTCATCCACCGAGCGAGTCTTAGCAAGGTGGGTCCGTCGGTGGCCCATAGGCTGCAAGTAAACCTTAGGGGGGCCACCACAACGTGAAAGGTACCGTAGACGACTTTAGGAACTTTGCATCAAGGGTTCGCATGTTCATTGGTGACAGAGACACGCATTTGGTAATCGAGAAGATGAAAGATCGGGTGGACCACTTACCGAACTACACTTTTAAGTACAACATGGAAAATGGTGAGATTCGACACATGTTCTGGGCGGATGAAATTTCTAAGAAAGATCAGGTGGACCACTTACCGAACTACACTTTTAAGCTTTCGGCGACGTCTTCGCGTTTGACGCTACTTTCCAAACCAACAAGTAAAGTTCTTCGCGAAAAGTTTCCTAATATATTTTTTATATGTTTTTTGGAAAGTTGAATAGGTTAATCGCGTTCTAACTGTTTAACGACCCTCACACAGGTACAATCTGATCTTCGTTCCTTTTACCGGGGTCGACAACAACAAGCGGTGCATCACTTTTGGAGCTGGCCTTTTGTTTTGTGAGACAATTGAGGCGTACACGTGGTTGCTAAAGGCTTTTCTCGAGGCACACAACAAACAGCCCACCCTTGTCCTAACTGACCAAGACCCGGCCATGCGACAAGCTGTGGCTGCTGTGTTCGATCGGTCTCTTCATCGCTTGTGCATGTGGCACATCATGAAGAAATTACCTTCCAAGGTGAAACTATTGCCCTTCACGTCTTTTTGTATAATTTCAATACGACATGTTCTTTGGCTAAATTAGTTTTTTTTTTTCTTTTTTTTTCGTTTTGTCATGTTTTTTTTTTTGTTTTCTTCCAGATTACAGGCGAGGTCGCACATAACTCTGAATTCAGGGCTGCCATACATAAACTGGTATGGAACATTTATATTAAACCGTAGACATTCGAGAGGAGATGGGGGAAGCTGCTAGAGAAGTATGGGCTCGAAGAGCATGAGTGGCTGAGAGATATGTACAACATAAAGGAGCTGTGGGTCCCGGCGTATTTAAGAGAAATCCCAATGTCCTGTTTGATGAAGACTACATCCCGATGCGAGAGTTCAAACTCCACGTTTAAGGTGAACTCCTCCTGGGCGAACACCCTTGTTCAGTTTTTTTTTTTTTTTTTTGTGTTACGACTACACACTGGAATCCCAACGGTACAGGCAGAGGGTTGTGGACTTCAAGGCGGATGATTGCGCACACGAGTTCAAGACGGGTTTGTTGATAGAGAAGCACTGCGCGTTGTTGTATTCTCCGACCATCTTCGTTGAGGTTCGCAAAGAAATCCTGAAGGGCCTTTTACACTGTTACACTACCGGTGTCGAAGAAGTCGATGGCAGAAAGATATATACTGTTATGCATTTGGACAAGCATTCCGATGTCGTCAATGATTTCACGGTAATGGTCCCTTCCTGTTTTTTTTTCAGTAGACTTTTGTTTTTTTTTAAACCTGGGCATATTCCCCAACATGTTGCAGGTTAAAGTTTACCCAGTTGAGGACACTACAACATGCTCCTGTAACCTGTGGTGCGGTATCGGATATCTTTGCAGGCATATATTCTGCGTCTTCCAGCAAACAAAGATAGACGAAATACCGGCTAAGTATGTGGTTAGTCGTTGGGGACTTCACGTGTTGCCAAAGTCTGTTTTCCGTGTCGAATTCAGGTATTGGGTAGATATGTCTCCGGTGGCGTTGACCAGGAACAACCTAGTGGATTGTTTTTCTGAAGCGCTACAGGCTGTGGTGGGCGACCGGGTAGCAATGGAGGATTTTATTGACAAAATCAAGGGCTGGACCAAAGAATTCACTGACGCTCGACGTGGAAAAACAAACGCTGAGGCGGCAGAAACACAGGTTATGGCTGATATGCTTGGAGTGGTTGTGGAAGGTGAGAGTAGCACCCCCGTTTCCTGCTCAAATCCTCAAGGCGTACACAATAAGGGATGTGACACCAACAAACGCATGATTGGGCCTGGGGAGAGGGCTGTCCAGATTCACCAAAAGCCCCAGCGATTATGCAGGACATGCAACCCGGTTGTAACCGGGCATGACTCGCGCAACTGCTCGGAGAAGCGGAAGAACGCAGAACCTTAGAAACTGGGTCTGAATGGGGTGGTGTGACGGGGGTGGTGTTTTTTTGGATCGGGGTTGATCTTATGAACTGGTGGTGCACGTTGGGTTGACGTGTTTTTTGGTGACAACTATGGCTATGTTTGGACAAGGTAATAGTTTTATGGTATATTATATATCTAACTTTGGTACAACGTTAAATGTATAAAGTATCCCCCCCCCCTTGTGGTATGGTTAATAGTACTTAGTTTATGTTTTTGCACCCCATCCCCCTGGTGAATGAATGTTATGATTATCTGCTTTCTGTTTGACATTCCCCCCACCCCCTCTATCTATTTTTACCTAATGTTATGTTCTTGTCTGATGAAAATGGTAAAAACAATACGTAAAATTTTATATCAAGTTTTAAGTTAATCTTGCAAAACGTAAAAATGTTTATTTTAAAACTGCAAAAGGTTGCATAAACTGTATAACGTAAATTTATGTAAACTTTATCCGTTTTTGCGTAAGACGTAAAGGGTAAAATGTAAAACCTTTTCAAAGCGTAAAACGTAAACTTTTCAAAGCGAAGCGTAAAACCTTAAACTGTAAAACGTAAATTTACGTAAACCGTAAAACGTAAAACCTTTTAAACTGTAAAATGTAAATTTAAGTAAACCGTAAAACATTTTTGCGTAAGACGTAAAGGGTAAAAAATGTAAAACCTTTTAACGTAAAACGTAAACATTTTAACGTAAAACTTAAACTTTTTAAGTTATAAATGTAGAACTGTTTACGGGAAACGTAAGAGTTACATAATCTATAAATCGGAAACGTGAATCTTTAGGTAAACTGTAAAACGTAAATTTACGTAAACCGCAAAACATTTTCGCGTAAAACGTTAAGGGTAAGACATAAATTTTTTAATGTAAAACGTAAAACTTTTTTTATGTTAGCATAAACTTTTTCAACGTAAAACGTAAAATTTTTAAAATGATCAACGTTAAACTTTTTAATGTAAAACATTAACATTTTTAACGTAAAACGTAATCCTTTTTAAATGTTAAATGTAAAATTTCCAACATAAAACGTAAAAGTTGTTAAACTGACTAAAATTTTGTTGCGAATTTTTTTGCGAATATCCCATTTTGTACGACGAGTTTGTGCATGAAGCCGTAAAAACTTATATATGTTGAAAAAAAAACTAGTCCAAAAATAATACACTAATAAAAACCAAATGAACTGGTTGGTATGGCACTCTAAGCAGAGGTGTTTGTGGATTGGTCAAAACAACTTTTCTAAGTTTGTCTTTTTCTAAAAATAGACATGGTTTTGGAGCCACACAAACCAAAAGTGACATTTTGATTTGAAATGATCTATGCACAATGGTCAAGGTACATGCAAAAAATAGTCAGGAATATACATGAGTGCATTTGGAGAAAAAAAAAACAGACCTCTTCTTGTCTCCTTGTTTTGTTTCTTTCCCTATATATAGCATACTGCATTTGTTGTTTTCATGCCAAGAAAAGCAAAATAGGTTTTAGAAATCCACTAATAGTCTTCAAAACCCAAAGGAAAGAAGATGGCAGATGGCCGGAAAGTGTGGCGTCCACGCAAACCTGTCCCCCCCGGAGGTGAACTAATAAACCATAAATAGGTTACATTGTTTTAGCAGCTCATTTATTTAATTTTTTTTCCTTTTAAAAAAAACTGTTGTTTTTTTTTTTCATTCCGACCAGGTTCGTCGCCAAACCCTTCCAATCAAGCTGCGAAAGCCAAAACAGTGCAAGTGTGGAGTCGTGAGGAGATGGGGTTGGTGTCTAACCCAGACACTTGTTGGCTCCCCATCCAGCATGACGGCGTCGGCACAGGGGTGCAACTATGGGATCGTCGCCGACTAGATATGAATTCGGACCCAGGTTTGGTTTGGTATCCCAAGCAACCCACAGGGTCTCCCACGACCCCCTGTCGCCCGCCCCAAACACACTTTGGTTCACCAACCCCCCACTTCGGTCACCTTCTGCCCACTGCAGCTCCCCGGGTCCCGTTACGTAGGGTGTGGGGCACTTACGTTCCTCGCCAGCCCGTTTTGCTTCCCCCCACATCTTCGAGGTGCTTTTGGTCCTTCCCATGGATCTGCTTTAAGGACGCCACCGTCTGCAGGTGTAAGCGAGAGGTCAAAGGGCAAGCGGCCGATGACTCAGGTTTGGGTACCAAAGGCGGCAACAGTGGAAGTTGCTGACCCTGATGATGGTTGCAAGGGTGCAGCGGCTGGTTCAGATGCGGCCTGGTTTTCGTGGGGGTCGGACTGTGACTCTGATTTGGATTAGCCATGGTGAATGGTTTTGTAGCGTTCGCATGATTCGCTGGGTTGTGTAATGTCTGTGGTTTTTCGTCGTTTAATACGCATCGTATGTTTGTGCGTGGTGTGTTCCATTTTCAGTGATGTTTGTATTAATGTTCGTTGTACGCGTTGTCTGTTTGTATTGTTTCGTTTTATGCATAAAAATGGAACGTAGGTCTTTGTAATGTTTCGTTCTATGAATAAAAATGGAACGCGTTGTCTGTGTTATAATGTTTGGTTTTATGAATGAAAATATTGCGTAAACTGTCAAACGTAATACCAAGTAAAGAAAAACGTAGAACGTAAAAGATTAGGTAGACCGTAAAAAGTAAAAGATTTCAATGTAAAATGTAGAACGTTAAACCTTTTACGTAAAAATGTAATGTTTACGTAAATTGTTAAACGCTAAACATTTCTGGTAAAACGTAAAAAGTTGTACGTAAAACGTAAAAAAATTTACGTAAATCGAAAAAGTTTACGTAGACTGTAAAAACGTAAAGCGTTTCATGCAGACGTAGAACATTGAACTTTGAACGGATAAAGTAAAACGTAAAAGCTCAAACAGTCTGTAAAAAACGTAAGAACATTTCTCATAAATGTAGAACGTTGAACTTTCAACGTAAAACGGATAATTTACGCAAAAAATGTAAAGTTTATGTAAATTGAAAAAAAAAGTTAATTGCCAAAATCGTCCCTGAGGTTTGGGTATGTTTGCCATTTTCATCCAAAATGACACTTTTGTACCAAATTGCCCCCAACGTTTGTAACTTTTTACCATTTTTATCCAAACCACTAACTTAGTTTATTTTTTCTGTTAAGTTGATGATATTTGGATGAAACTGGCAAATATAAAACCACATGGACGATTTTGGCAATTTACTCAAACCCTTTTTAATTTCTTTTATTTAATTATTTTTGTTACATATATAATAAAAAAAATATACATGGAGTTTTTAGAGAAAAAAAAATTAATAGTTTTGTCACATAATTTTTATAAATTTTCATCAAAATCACTAACTCAGTTTATTTTTTCTGTTGAGGTGAAGGATGCTTTAAATTTTATAAATTAAGACATAAATTAATTTACAGTTTCTTTATATAAATTAGTTTTATAAAGAGAAAACCTAATTGGTGTGCAACACATAACAATCGATTACAACTTTTAGTATTTATCAGTTGTAGAGATAGAAAAAAATTGTAAAACGTTACATATTTTTTTAAATGTGTTAAGCACCTAGGAAATATGTTGGTAGAAATAAAATATTTATTTAATTAAGATTATGAGGACAACTAACTAATACTTATTCTTAGTGGCTTGAGTAAAAGAACTTTTGGTTCATAGCATTATAATTACATTTTGGTGGGTAATTTTAAGGTTTGGTAACGATACGTTGTTTGATTATGGGGGGGGGGGCACTGGCTTCTGTTTTTCCTTAGGAGTGAATTTAAAAGAGTAGAAGAAGAATTACAAACTTGGTAAATATGATAAGATTTTTTTAATTAAATTTCTTTTATTTAATTAATGAGTAAATTGCCAAAATCGTCCATGTGGTTTTATATTTGCCAGTTTCATCCAAATAACCTCAACTTAACAGAAAAAATAAACTAAGTTAGTGCTTTGGATGAAAATGACAAAAAGTTACAAACGTTGGGGGCAATTTGGTACAAAAGTGTCATTTTGGACGAAAATGGCAAACCTGCCCAAACCTCAGGGACGATTTTGGCAATTAACTCTTGAAAAAAATGTTGAACATTTCTGTAAAACGTAATGCGTAAAAACTTTGTAAACAAAATGTAAAAATTGTTACGTTAAACGTAAAAGTTTACGTAGACAATAAAACCTAAAGCAGTTCTTGTAAACGTAAAAATATACGCATCATCTAAAAACTTAACGTAAAAATTATATAATGGTAAATCGCAAAACATTTTTTATGCTAAACGTAAAACGTATGATGTAAAAAGTTGTATGTAAAGCGTAAAAATATTAACATAAAAGGTAAAATGTTTTACGTAAAGTGTAAAAAGTTTAACGTAAAAAGTAAAATGTTTTACCTAAAACGTAAAAAGTAAATTGTAACATTTTAAACATTTCTAGAAAACGTAACGTGAAAAGTTGTACGTTAGGCGTAAAAAGATTTTGCGTAAAAAGTAAAACGTAAAAATTTTTCCGTAAAACACTAAAATTAAACGTAAAAGCATAAAAATTTAAACTATTAACGTAAAAATTTTTACGTGAAACGTAGAAAAAATAAAACGTAAAACGTAAAAGATTACGTAGACCGAAAAACGTAAATCATTTCAACGTAAACGCAGAACATTAAACTTTTTGCGTAAAACGTAATTTTTACGTAAATTGCAAAACGTTAAACATTTAAACAAAGCACAACTTCACGTAAACGAAAAACGTAAGATGTAAAAGGTTGTACGTAAAATATTAACGTAAATGTAAAATGTAAAACATCTTCATATAAGACGTAAAACGTAAGATGTAAAACCTAAAATTTATAAAATACCCTTTTAAACTTAACTCGTAAATTTTTTAAACGTATGACGTAAAATTTTTAAACGTAAGACGTAAACTTTTTTATGTTGAACTTTTTTAAATGTAAGACGTAAAATTTTTAACGTAAAACGTAAAATTTTATAAAATTTAAAACGTAAAACGTAAATATTTTAAACGTAACACGTAAATTTTTTTAAAAGTAAACTTTTTTATGTTGATTTTTTTAACATAAGACTTAAATTTTTTAACGTAAAACGTAAAATTTATAAAAATTAAAATGAAAAACGTAATTTGTTAAATGTGAGACGTAAATTATTTAAACGTAAGACGTAAAATTTTTAAACGCAAGACGTAAATTTTTTTAAAAGTAAAAAGTTTGACGTAAAAAAGCTAAAAGTGTTGCGTAAAACGTCAAAAGTTTACGTAAAACGTAAAAAGTTTCTCGTAAACGTAAAAAGTTTAACTTAAAAAGTAAAAAGCTTCATGTAAAACATAAATGGTAATACGTAAAACCAAAAAGTTACTTAGATTGTTAAACGTAAATTTGCGTAAACCCCAAAAACGTTTTTGCGTAAGACGTAAAGGGTAAGACGTAAGCTTTTTCAACGTAAAATGTAAAAACCTTTTCAATGTAAAACGTAAAAACCTTTTCAACGTAAACTTTTTTATGTAAAATTAAAACTTTTTTATGTTAGAAAACGAAAATTTACATAAATTGTAGATCCGGAAACGTGAAACTTTAGGTTAATTGTAAAATGCAAGTATGGTTGTGATTATAGCTGTGTTTTTTCTTCGTTAATAGCCATCGTTTGGTTGGGCATGGTGTGTGTGTTGTACGCGTTGTCTGTTTGTAATCTTTCAGTTTAGGAAGAAAAAAAATGTAACGTAGGTGTTTGTAATGTTTCGTTTCATGAATAAAAATGGAACGCAATGTCTTGTTTGTAAAGTTTCGTCATAGGAATAAAAATGGAACGTAAAACATAAAGCGTTTCATGTAAAATGAAAAAAATTTACGTAGACTGTAAGACTGTTTCATGTAAAACGTAAAAAAATTTGACGTAGACTGTAAAATTTTACGTCTTACATAAAAAAAGTTTACCTAGACGTAAACTGTAAAAAGTTACCAAAAAATCTACGTAGCCTGTAAATATTTTCGTAAAGCGTTTCATGTAAAAATGTAAAAATTTACGTGGACTATAAAACGTAAAGCGTTTCACGTAAAATTTTAACGTAGACTTTAAAATTTTACGTAAACTGTAAAATTTTAAAATTTTAAATTTTAAAATTTTACATAAAACGTTTCATGAATAAAAGCATACGTATAACGTAAAAATGTAAAAAAGTTTATGAAAAAAACGTTAAAGCAAAGACGTAAATTTACGCAACCAACTTGTGTTTGTCCAGCTGACCCACATGCCAACATAAATATCAACATCCTGACAAAAGTAATTGTCTAACCTTGTAAAACCACCCCAAAAAACGCCCAACCCATTGACGCCCAACCAAAAAGAAGAAACTGTCTATCATGCCAAAACATTGTCTACACAAAAGCCAACCGACGTCGTATCTCGTCGCCATATTTGTTCACGGGGGACAGGAGTATCGCGGCCGCATACCTTTTCCTTAAGTAGTTGCACTGGGCTTTCTTCCGCGCCCCGTGCACACTGAAGCCACAGAAGAAGTTTCTCCTGGAACCCACAAACTGTTCCATATGGCGCATTGCGAATACGCCGGAGTCCACAAACGGTGCCGCGTTTCTCTGGGTTGTAGACCATGGAAGGTCCTCTCTCATGATGACACTCGATTGCATCGCATTCGCTTTTGGATGATTCACCGACTTCAGATAATCGACAAAAATTTCTTTCTGTGTTCCAAGTAAACAAAAACAGACGTAAGCACACTGGGGATATAAGTTTCATTGTCCCTTAAAACGATATAAGTTCAAGGAAAAATAAACATGAATCACATACCACTTTAAATGGTGTTGTCTTCAGGATATAGGTTTCATTGTCCCTCAAAAGCACACCAGACCCCCTATCACCCAAGTGATCAATGAGGTATATGCGCTCGTCCTCCAAGTCAAACACAACGAGATAGTAGTGGTCTACCTCCAGCACGGGCACGAAGACCATATCGAAGTCATGCAGGTCTACAAGGTGATGTCGCTCGCTCAGGCTGGCCTTCAACCCACATTCAAAAGCGGCCACGCGGCTACCGCTAGGGTCCCTCTCCAAGGATAACATCCAATCAACCTGCGGGGATAAAAACCAAAACGCTTTTTTTGCATTACCAGAATTGCATCGTTTTCCAAAAATACAAAACGAATATCGATACAGAAACAATAATATGTGAATTTTTTTAACACAGTGGTGTGGACGCAAAACAAGCGTCTAGGTATCCCCCGGCAATGAGAGATTTGGGTCGTCGTTGAGGACGTGCACCCATGCATCCACCACTGAACCGGATACGTTGCTGCCAATCGCCAGGGATTGAAGCGCAAGAACATCCACGCGTGCACCAAACTTGTCCTCAAACATCACATATCTGCGGGCAAGGGGGGAAATGAACAAAAAGTAAAAAAATTATTTACGTAAAACTTTTTACGTTTCATGAAAAAACGTAAAAATTTACGTAGACCGTAAGACGTAAAGCGTTTCACGTAATGCATAAAATTATTCGTACTCTGTAAAATTTTTCGTAGGCTGTAAAATTATTCGTAGACTGTAAAATTTTATGTAAACTGAAAAATTTTTCGTAGACTGTCAAATTTTACGTAAAGCGTTTCATTAATAAAAGATACGTATAACGTAAAAAAACTTTACGTAATACGTACAAGTTTACGTAAAAAAGTTAAAAGGTTTATGTAAAATGAACGAGGTAAAACGCAGTACCCTTTTTTACGTAAAATGTAAAAAGAACGTGAAACGTTACGTAAATTGTAAAAAGTAAAACATTCCACGGGTTACGTGAAGCGAGAAAATGCCAAAAATTTATGCAAAAAACGTTAAAGAAAGTCGTAAATTTTCTGAATTTTTCCTACTTAATTTATTTTCTTCTAGCGCCACGACCGGCTAACAAATACCCGCCTGATATGGGTATTATATATTTCTTTTCGGTGGGATAACTTACGGAAACTCATCTGGAGCGTGGTCCGGATTGACCTTTGTGTATGGATCCCTGCAAAGAACAAACGAAAAATACGCGTCAGTACTCGAAAAAATGACAACATAAAAAAAACACAAAAAGATAAAAAAATCATTTAGATTTGGCTCGGTTGTGACACACGCGCAGTCTAACAAGGTGGCTGTTTATCCTTTTTACCTCTCGCTCATTTCAAAAAGTGTTTGCCTCAACCACGCATCCTTTGTCCTCTTCTGAAATAGGAACCACCATGCCAAGCTTTCCTGCGTCGTGGTTTGTTTTGGGTCTATCTCAACGTCGCTCGGGCTGCTAACAAAGCGTGGCTTCTCATGGAACGCTTGGATTGGTCTTGCTCGAATGGGCTTCGTCGGCTTAGGGTCATCACCGTCTACATGTTGCTCAGTGCCATCTTCCATGTCGACCGGCCCACGTGTTTCAACAGGCAACCAGAAATCGACGCCTATAGGTCTTCTAACCGGACTAGCTACGCTGTCTGACGCAACAGCACCAACCAAACGTCCCGATTCCGAGCCAGCCACATCACCTGCTACCGGGGTAGAATTACACAAAAAAATAATAATAATAATAAACATAAATAATCAGATGTTTTTCTTGATTTCGAAGCAAGAATTTTAAAAAATTAAAATTAAATTAAAAGCATGAAAAGCGTGCGATTCCTTTTTCTATAAAATGAGAGCTGTACGTACCAGTAACTTTTTCATTCGGCTCTGGCCCACGCGCCACCTCCTGTGAGATCCCGAGACTGAAACTCGGGTGACTACACGACACAACATCAGCCTTGCTAGTGTCATCACCTACGGGCACCCATGACTCAAAACTCAAAGGGCTTCTGACAGGGCTAGATACAGTGGCCGACGCACCCAAACCATCCGAAGGTCGAGCGCCCAAGTCAAGTCAGTCTCGACACCTGTTCTTCGGGGGGGGGGGGGGTTGTCTCACAGGTTAAAAAAAAGGGAACAAAACAAAAAAAAACATAATAATCACCGACGGTACGTACCAGTTGGTTTTTCAGTCGGTCCTGCGCCACACGCCACCTCTTGTGAGATCCTCAAGCTAAAACTCGGCTGGCTGCTAGTCCCAACGTCGCCCTTCCCAGTGACATCATCTACAGGGGCAATAGGAAAAGGTAACTCGAAAGTGAAAGTTTTTTTTAAGGACAACCCCCTGCCCCACCCCAAAACTGTTAAACAAAAAAAAAACGAAAAAATATAACACGACTTGGTATTTTATATACATACCACTGTTCGCACCGACGCTTGGCTGGTCCACCTCGCAACATTCAACGGGGGCGACGTCTCCTGCACGCAAGCCCAACGAACCGAATGCGCCAACAGACGTGGGTCGGTAAATAAGCCTCACGGCAATTTGTGACTTTGTCCACCCTCGCCCCCGTCCAAAAGTCACCGGACCAGCTCCTAGTGTCGTTCGGCGATCAACAACTGGCTCACCTTCTCCGGTCCTGACACTTACATCACCCATATCCCTCGTCCCCCCATCAGTAACTTCAGGAGCACCACCTTGATTGGATGCACATTTTAGGGGCCCTGTTTCAAAACCACAAGAACTCGTGTATCAGAGAATTTACTAGTGGGTGGAGAAAAAAATATTATATTCTTATAAGCCGTTTTTTGGTTAATATTTTTTGGCGCCACATACCTGCTTCGCTTACCGGAACATTCGTTTGTTCCCGTGCAGCAAATGTGAAAAGATTACCAACTGCGGCTGCTAGCTTAGGAATCCCAGCCCTCGGAGCATACATACCGCAATCCGCTACTGGCCGAAGCGCCTCAGTGGGCTGCTGCTACAACATGGGGGTCGCCGGTGGGCTAACATCAGCCGCCAGGTCTACATTTTCATCACGGTGGCCAGGGTAGACTCCCTCGTCACGCACCGTTCCCGTATACTCGATTTTGTTGTTAACCTCAGGCCCGCCGGCAACATCGCCTGTGTGTTAAAAGAAATTTTAAACCAAAACAAAAAAAATATTAGTTGCCCATCACTAACATATCTCGCCATCATGTCGCCTTTTCGGTACCTGGCTTCCCGACGTCCGATGGTCTGTTAACATCCGAGCTTCCCACTCTTTTCTCCACCGTCCCGCTTGCTTCCACTTGGCTGTTATCCCCCAAATTCACAGTACCCTCAGCTTCAACCGACAACTGTTCTAACCCACATGTCACATCTTGTAGACCGTCAGCATCTTTGTCACCAGCATCCCCGCTATCTCTTGCAATCCCCCCAACGTTGTTCACACCCGGCAGGGCAGCAGCGCGCTCATCAACATCACCTCCTCCTGCAGCACCGCCCGTGTCTAAAAACGAAAAGTAAAAAACACATTTTTACGGAGAGCCACAAACTGCATAAGAAAAAAAAAACGATTGGGGTTGCATGTTTATTTTTTTTCTTTCTTTTGTTACCTGGCATGGTGTCAAGGACCATGCTTATGGCTCCGAGGCTGACGCTGCCCCCCGCTTCAGCCGTGTTGGCGATTCCGTAAATCAACCTCCTCGTCTTTCTCGCCAGAATCAGAAGCTGGATCCGTAACATCCTGCGCCATTTCCTCACGTCCCCTACAGAATTTCCCCCACACCTACCCCGAAGTCCCCGAGACAGTTATTAAACCAAAATGGGTATAAAATACACGTGCCCTTTGCGTGGCGTAAAACAACATACAAATACCAGACAGGGCAGACGGGCGGCTCGGAGTACCCCCGGTCGTTCTTTTCAGCAATTCGCCTTCCTCGAAACTCTCTAATCCTTCAGCCGACAAATCCGGCTCCACATCTAACACTTCGATGTATCTTCGTCTCACCCTCCTGTGGACCTCGTTATCCGGCTCCACAGCCAACCGATCTCTTAAAGCCTGCTCTATTCTTGACCTTAACGCGGCTAAGTCATCGACACATTTATCCAGGCAGCTGGTCTCTCCAGACGTACCCTCGTCATTCTTCTCGGGGGCACACGAGGTAACTCTCTAGTGAACACGAAAAGACACGATTAGCCTATATGTGTACACCAACCAAAAAAATAAAAACAAAACATAAAAAAAAAGATTAAAATTTTTAAATATGCTTATACCTGTTCATCGGCTATACCGTCGCTTAGTGGTTTCACCTGACCACGGCCAAACCCTCCATTTGAAATCTCGTAATCTTTTCTACACGTCAAAAGCTCCTTCGTCCAGTAATGAATGGCTCGGATCCCATCACCAGTGTTGCAGGATGGCTGCCGTGCGCAGTCTACATATAGCAACTGCAGGAAAAAAATAAAATTAAAATAAAATAAAGCAGAATAAAAAATTAATAATAAAAAATAATAATAATACAACGACCAAACGCATGCTCACCGTCAGGATGGTCAAAGGCCCCGCCCAGCAAAACTTTGGGTCCAATGGCCTCCACTTTTTCTTACATTTTCTCAAACAGTCTATGATGAAAGAACACCAATTGAAATCTTTGTACCTCGTATCCGCAGTCAAATGCTTCAAAACCTTGTCTTTTACGTACCCGTTCTGCTGTTAGCTGGCCATCGTCGTTAGGAAAAGAAAAGAAAAATCGGTACGGAAATGCGCCATGTCAGAATACTTGTCGTTTTGAATCGCTGCCGAGATCAGCGAATGGGCTTTGTAGCTGGTCGGTGGGAAACATGCACGCCACTCCTTCAATGATGGGTGTAGCGTCCTCGCTTCCTTAACATCGGCGAAACTCGAACTTGCGTCACGTATCCCCAACAATTTGCTAATCACCCCCCCATCCACCAACAAGCCGCTTTTGCCTAGGTTTAACGTCATTTAGTGGGCGTCAAAATTGTCCACGACATGGTAGGCTAGTTTCTCAGGAACCCCATTCACACAGAAACCTATCAACCCCCCAAATCCCATTTTGTTAATAGCCTCATTCTGCTGATCAGATAACCCCATCATCGCAACGAATAATTGCTTCGGTGAAGAACGTGCGTTCAACGCCGGCAGCGATTTCTGAACTGTAGGTTTCTGTTTCTTGTACATTTTCGTTGGTGAACCACCCAACTCAGACTGCTTCCTTTTCTTAGTAGGGGCTTTACACTCTTCCGTGGGGGGGGGGGGGTATCAGCTTCGTCACTCGAGTCTAAGATAAGACAAGACAAGACACCTTACCACTCTTCCGTGGGGAGGGGTGCCAAAAAATAAATATTAACATTCAGAAGTAGTTTACACAAGGGGTGCCAAAAAAACCATTCGCTATAGAAGTTAAGAAAAAAATATATGTTACCCGAACTAATGGATATAACCCCTCTTTCTTCTTCTGTCTTCGTCTCGGTAAAAATAATAATAAAACACACACGTCAACACAAAAAAACCCCCTATTACGTAAGTTTGCATCTCTCAACCCCTGCTAACAAAAATTAACCAAAAAATAAAAAAAAATTAAAATAAAAAAATTCACAAACAGAAACCCAAAGAAATTACCGAAAGTGTTGCTACCCACCAAACCCAAAATCACCTCAATACCTAAACCCCAAACCGTCCCCCGATCTAAAACCGCAGCTAGGAGTTCCGGCTACGCATAGATTGAACCTAGTTTCCTAACACTCTAATCCCCAATGAAAATACTCTAATCCCCAAAAAAAGTTGCCAATCTACGATTCTATCGTCAATCTTAACCGAGGGATACACACACCACAGAAATGTCAAAGTATAAGAGGAAAGGAGCCCTGAGTCATCGGCCGCTTGCCCTTTGACCTCTCGCTTACACCTGCAGATCCATGGGAAGGACTAAAAGCACCTCGAAGATGTGGGGGGGGGGGAGCAAAACGGGCTGGCAGGGAACGTAAGTGCCCCACAACCTGCGTAACGGGACCCGGAAAGTTGGAGTGGGTAGAAGGTGACCCGAAGCGGGGGGGGGGGGGGAGTGGTGAACCAAAGTGTGTTTGGGGTGGGTGACAGGGGGTCATGGGAGACCCTGTGGGTTGTCTGGGATACCAAACCAAACCTGTGTCCGAATTCGTATCTAGTCGGCGACGATCCCATACTTGCACCCCTGTGCCGACGCCATCACGCTGGATGGGGAGCCAACAAATGTCTGGGTTAGACACCAACCCTGTTGGGATTGAACCCTATCAGAGGAACAGATAACTAAAGCCAAAACTGGATCAGACCAGTGGATCCAGAATAAGCAGATGTTATGTATACAAGTCTCTCCCCTTGAAAGTGGTTTCAACATCTGCTGACCTCCTATCTACTGATCGTACAAACTGCTGACCTACAAACTGCTGATCAAGTAAAAGACTGATGGAAGACTAAAGCTCTGCTGTTCAATCTACTGCCTTGAGTCAAGCTCTGCTGATCATGACAAGTACTGCTGGGTTCACATCAGTGGAAGGATGCAGCAGTAGTTTAGATGTCTTTATGTAATGAAATGTAATAACAGTAGTTAGCATAGCAGATGTTGTATAGATTAGAGGTTAGAGTTTGTTAGGAGGTTAGATGTCACTTTCATGGTGACGTCAGCTTAGATGCTTCAGTGGTTTGCTCGTGCCTATAAATAGAACAGTGCTCTGTACTGTTCTATCAGCTCTTTGCAAAATCTTCTTCCTTCACGAACAAACACTGTGAGCTCAGGCTGAGGGGGAGTTTGTATTCATACATGCATTGTAACCGTTATTGAAATAAATTCAATCTTTCGGTTCTTTGTTGAAAATGTTTGATTAAAGCAATTCTCTCGTTTGATTGTGTGCAAAGTTTGTTTCCATTATAATTCCGCTGCACAACTCATTCATCTTCATCTTATTTCAAACGTAAAACACAATCAAAACCAAACTCAGATCCTAACAATTGGTATCAGAGCTTGGACAGTCAAATTTGATTTAATAATCATTTTGACATAAATAGTTCAGCTCATAATCGTTGATATCGATATTTTTTTCGTTTTGTTGAAAAAAAGAGCAAGGTTTAATCACCATCAAAGTTGATTAATCAGCGCCTGTAAAACAACCAGGATGACGTCACAATCACAAGATGATAAGAATAACATTGGCTCTCTTTTCAAACCACCTATGCTTAAACGTAATGAGTACAACATTTGGGAGAGAAGGATGGGTCACATCCTTGCTCAACAGAACACTGGATATTTGAGGTCTGTTGTTTTTGGTCCCCATGTTCCTATGGTGCCAAGTGCTGAGGCTGCAAAGAAGTTCGTTCCTAAACCAACTGAAAACTATACTGAAATTGATTTTCAAAAGTTCGAACTCGATGCAAAAGCATTTAGCATCATAGCATCTGCATTACCCAATGAGATCTATCCTGGACTGTTACATTGTAACAGTGCCAAAGAATTATGGGATGCACTTAAGGAACAATTCGGGGGAACTGAAGAAGTTATTGAAAACAATAGGGAAATTCTGAATCAGCAGTACGAAACCTTCTGTCACATTAAGGGTGAATCATTAACTCAGCAATTTGAGAGATTCAGTTGTCTCATTAGTGAACTAAGGCTTGTTAAAGTAACATTTCCAAATTCAACTCAAAATAGCAGGTTCCTTAGATCACTACCAGAAAAGTGGGACACCATTGCATTTGTTACTAGAAACTCTGCTGAGTTCAAAGATCTGACCCTGACCCAACTTCATGGTAGACTCCTGACCTATGAAAGGGAGTTAAACCAGAAAAAGAAGTTGCAAGAGTCTGGCAAAGTTGCTGATGATTATTCATTCGGTAGCATAGCTTTTTTTGGCCAGGAAGAATCTGGTAGCAGTGGTAAGGATCAGGGTTATGATCACTTTATTGATATAACTGCTGGTGGAAATTTTAACAACCCTGATCCTCACTCTGCAAATTATGCTTTTACTGCAAATTGTGAAAACCAGATGTCAGATAACTTGTGCTTTGAACTCAATGATTTGCAACACTTTGATCCCACTGACTTAGAAGAAATGGACATTTTGCATCAATTGGCTTTGCTTAGTGTAAGAACAAGCAAATTCTACAAAAGAACAGGGAGAAAATTCCCAGGGTTACATGGGAATTTAAAAGTGGGGTTGGATAAGTCAAAAATCAAGTGTTATAAGTGCAATAGGCTAGGTCATTTTGCTAGGGAATACAGGAGTCAAACTACTGGTCCTATAATCACTCATCCCAGCTCAAACCCTAGACCACAACATCAAAGCATTGTGCACTACACCCAATATACCCCTGCTACCCATGTTAAAACTGCTCACTATGCTGCAACCCCTGTGCCTGTGCATTATGTTCAAACAACTGTTCCACAAATTCAGTATGTTCAAACCCATGTCCCTCAGGCACAAGTGCAACCTGTTGCACCTCAACAAGTTGCTCCAACAGTGGTACAACCAGATCAACAAAGCTTTTTCACCCAAGGTTTTGTTGACTGGAGCAGCATGCCTGATGAGCTTGGTGATGAAAATTTTGCACTCAATGCTTTTAATGATCCTTCTAATGATGAAATTTGTTTGATGGCATTAGAGTCAATACCAGAAGGGGTAGAAACTGAAGGTGAACATCTAAGTGATGAAACAGTGGATAAAGTGGCTGAAGCAGTGGTTACTGCAGTTGCTGGTGAACTATTGCTGGGAGAAAATTCAGAAACTCTGATTGAACCACTGTCCGACCCCTGGTCCGAAGAAGACAAAGAAGACAAGGAAGAAAAGAAAGCAGGTGAGAAAGAAGTAAGAGCTGATGATGAAGAGGATCATCAATGTGATTGTGCCATGATGGCTGCTGCCAAGGTATCACCTCAAGTTCTTGAAAAACTGTATTCAGACAAATGCATTATTGCATTTGCTAACATCAAAGAGGTAAATTAAAACCTTAGGGATAAAGTCTTAATTGATGAAGTCAAATTTGAAAAGTCATTAAAAGAACTTAGAAACAAATTGGCTGAAAAAGATAAAGAGATCAACAGTCTCAAAGAAGAGCAGAGCATAACCAAAACTCAACTCCAAACTATGGTAGAAAAATACCAAGTTTGCAAAAAGGAGTTGAGAAACAGCTTGAAAGCAATGTCAAGTTTGGTATAGGATATAGAAAATATGATGATCTTGTGAACACTGCTGGTAAACAAGCTGGTTCATCCGAAATTAAACCAACAAACAAGAATGGCCAAGAAGTGAAAATCACTGACAAACTCGGTAACAAAATCACTTTGGAAAGATCTGTGGGGTCCTCCACTTTTGAGGAAATTGAGAAATACCAATTTAAACCCACATGGTCTGATGAGTGTGATATTCTTGAAAACTTCAAGCGTATGGACTTTACAACCACTGATGGTGTCACAGCTCCAAAAGCAAAGGTCATTCCTCTCAAGGACATCCCAACAGAAGTTAAAAACTTTGTTGCAAAGGAGTCTGAGAAAAGGAAGAAAAGAGAAAAGGTCAAAAACTTGTTTTGTGAATTTTGTGAAAAGAGAAACCATCTAACAAAAGACTGTTTTCATCTAAAAGCATATGATCTAAACAAAACAAGTGTCATTGTTCCTGCTGAAAGCTGCACCATCTGTGGTAAAACAAACCACAAAACTCAAGCATGTGTGTATCTCAAAAACTTTGATGTGAAAAAGAATGAGTACACTGTTAAAACATCCTTGAGTCCATCAACATCATCTGTGAAATTCACCGAGAACCAACCATTGTTTGTGCCAGTCCAAACAGCTATCACAAAACAGCTGAATCAAACATCTGCCCAAAGACATGTTCAAGTGACTGATGCACCCCCTGCCAATCAATTCAGAAAAGGCAAGGGACAATCATCTTACCAAAGGATTCCACACGTTTATGAGACCTACAAAAGGCCCTCTAAACCTATAGTGAACAGGCATCCTTTTGGGTATCAACAGGTGATTGGTCAAAACAACAGTGGTTAGAAAGAAACAATCCTAAAACTGTCCAAACCCCTGACCTAACCACTGTCCATCAATCTGCATCCATCCCAGACACTTTTGAGACCCCATCCAAAGCCTTATTGGCTTTGGAAACCCTAATGAACTAATCCTTTTACTTCATGTGCAGGGAGCTTCTGCATGCTTAGATAGCCTTTGGTATGTAGATAGTGGAGGCTCCAGGCACATGACAGGATGTAAAGCCCTACTCAAAGATTTTAAAATCCATGGAGGGGGTGATATATCCTTTGGGAATAATAGTAAAGGAAAAGTTCTGGGGTCTGGTACAGTTCAGTCTGGAAATGTAAAATTTGAAAATGTCAATCTGATAGACAATCTGAAATTCAACCTCCTGAGTGTTTCACAAATGAGTGATAAGGGGTATGGGTCATTCTTCACAAAGGAGTGTTGTAGGATTGTTTGGACCAGAAATGGTTGAAAAGATTGAAGCAATAATCAAAACAGGAAAAACAAAACTTGTTGCTCAAAGAAGTGGCAATGTTTATGTTGTTGATATGTCAAAAGAGTGTCCCAGAACTGATGCATGTCTGTTCTCAGCTGCCTCTAACAAAGAGACAGAACTTTGGCACAGAAGATTGGGGCACACAAATCTCAAGACAATCACTGAAATTTTAAAAAATAGCCTTGTAAGAGGCTTACCACAAAAATTGTTTTCATGTCCTGAGCATTGTGTTTCCTGTTTAAAAGGAAAACAACATAAAAGCTCTTTTAAGTCCATTGAAGAGTCCAAAACAACCCAGTGTTTGCAAATGCTGCACATGGACTTGTTTGGCCCAGTTCAAGTCATGAGTCTCAAGAAGAAGAGATATTGTCTGGTTATTATTGATGACTTCTCTAGGTTTACATGGACTTTCTTTTTACACTCAAAAGATGAGACTGCAGGCATTTTGCAAGACTTTGTGACACAGGATGAAAAGCAATTTGACCTTACAGTAAAAGTCTTCAGGAGTGATAATGGAATAGAATTCAAAAATAAGGAGTTGGATGTCTTCTGTGTGAAGAAAGGGATTGTAAGGCAGTACAGCATCCCTAGAACACCATAGCAAAATGGGGTAGTTGAAAGAAAGAACAGAATTGATTGAGGCTGCCAGAACCATGCTTGCTGATTCAGGTTTGCCATTAACTTTTTGGGCAGAGGCAGTAAACACTGCTTGCTATGTTCAAAACAGAGTTTTAATAAACCCCAGGCACAAAAAGACTGCTTACGAAATTCTGTATAAAATCAAACCACTGATCTCATATTTTAAAGTATTTGGCTGCCCATGCTTTATTTTGAATTTAAAAGATTCCATCTCAAAATTTGCAGCCAAAGTAGATTGTGGTTATCACCTGGGATACTCAACCACTGCTAAGGCCTACAAAGTGTTTAATACACGAACCAAAGCAGTGGAGGAGACCTTGAATGTAAAGTTCAATGAACTTTCATCAATGAAAATCCCAGCAAATCCTGCTGATTTGTTTGATCTTGATAAATTCACTTTTGAAAATACTGCTGTCAAGACTAACAGTGCAGGTCCATCAGAGGATTCAACACCAGACAATGGGTATGAAATCATCATCCCTCAAAAGTCTGTCAAAATGGGAAGAGCAGCAGATGTTCAAAACAGCTGTCAAAGCTCAACCACTGCTACCTCAACAGTTGTTGACCAAAGTAGCCCCTTAACCACTGCTTCCACATCATCAAGCACTGTTGATAAAAGTCCTCAAACAGTGGATCAAAGTCAGCATGTGTCCACACCTTTGCCACCTATTCCACCACCTTTTGAAGCCACTGCTGGATCATCAAAGTCACCAGCAGTAGTTAGCTAAGATGATACACATCTGCAGCCTTCACCAACAAATGCCATCATACCATACCAAGGAGATTTAATCTTCTTGAGATCTCATCCACCTGACCAAATCATTGGCAACATCAATGAAGGGGTGCTCACAAGAAGTCAAACCCAAAACATTTGTCTTTTTGCTGGTTTTCTATCACTCCATCAGCCAGTCAAGTACTAAGAGGCACTGAAAGACAACAGCTGGGTAGAAGCCATGCAAGAGGAGCTCCAACAGTTTAAAAGACAACAAGTATGGGAGCTTGTACCACTGCCAAAAGATGTAAGCCCCATCGACACAAAGTGGGTCTTCAAAAACAAAACTGATGAAAGGGGCATTGTTGTCAAGAATAAAGCCAGGCTTGTGGTTCAAGGTTACAGACAGGAAGAGGGGATAGACTATGATGAAACTTTTGCCCCTGTAGCAAGATTGGAAGCTATAAGACTGTTCCTGGCCTTTGCTGTCAACCACAAAATGAAGGTGTTCCAAATGGATATAAAAAGTGCTTTCCTCTATGGTACAATTCAAGAAGAGGTGTATGTTTGTCAACCTCCAGGTTTTGAGGATCCATTTTATCCAGATCATGTCTACAGGTTAAACAAAGCCCTGTATGGCCTGAAACAAGCACCTAGGGCCTGGTATGAAACTCTTTCCACCTTTCTACTCTCAAATGGTTTCAAAAGAGGTACCATTGATAAAACACTGTTTCTAAAATGGAGAGGAAAGGATTTAATGATTGTCCAAATTTATGTGGATGACATTATTTTTGGAAGCACATGTAATAAAATGTGTAAAGATTTTAGGCAACTCATGACAGCTGAGTTTGAAATGAGTGTAATGGGTGAGCTGCAATGCTTTCTTGGTCTCCAAGTTTAGCAAATGCAAAATGGAACCTTCATTCATCAAAGCAAATATGCTAAAGAACTTTTAAAAAAATTTGATATGAATGATTGTAAACCATGCAGCACACCCATGGCAACAAATAAGCTTGTCATGTCTGATGAAAAGGATGAGCTGATTGACCAAACTCTATATAGAAGCATGATTGGGTCTTTGTTGTACCTAACTACATCTAGGCCAGACATCATGTTTGCAACATGTGTTTGTGCAAGAAGTCAATCAGCCCCTAGAAAATCCAACCTTATTGCTGTAAAAAGGATATTCAGATACATAAAAAGTGCTCCCACACTTGGTATCTAGTATCCAGCTAATGGGAATATCAAGCTTTCAGGATTTTCAGACAGTGACTTTGCTGGATGTAACACCACAAGGAAGTCCACATCAGGAGGGTGCCAGTTTCTAGGTGATTATTTAGTTTCATGGCAAAGCAAAAATCAAGCAGCTGTCTCAACATCCACTGCTGAAGCTGAATACATTGCTGCTGCAAGCTGTACAGCCCAACTCCTGTGGCTTCAAAATCAGTTGCTAGATTTTGGTATCACTGCCTTAAAGACACCACTCATGTTGGATAGCCAGGCACCAGAAAATATCATCAAAAATCCAGTTTCCCATTCAACCACCAAGCACATCGACATCAGACATCACTTTGTGAGGGATTGCTATGAAAAAGGTTTGATTTCTCTGCATCATGTTCCAACTAAAGACCAGCTGGCAGATGTGCTCACAAAAGCATTAGATACATCCACCTTTGAAAGCTTGGTCTCTAGGATTGGCATGCTAAACATGGAATAATAAGCAACATCTTGTTTTTCTATGAATAAAAGCATTAAAATGTTTTTAGAAAATCAAAAATCCATCCTTAAAAATAGCTAAAAATGAAGTTTTCATTAAAATCCTTAAAAGTCTGCCATAACCACTGCTTGTTCAAAAGTCTGCTCTACTTCACAGTCTGTCCACTGCTGAAAGTCATCCCCTGTTCTCTCATTCTCCTGATAAGCACTGATGCTCAAAATCAGTGTTTAATCTACTGATATGCTATCCACTGATAGTGAAAATCATCCACTGCTTCCATTTGTTACCGTTGTAACCACTGCCTTTCATCCGTAGCTTTCATAAAAGTACTATCCTTCATTTCATCAGGGGTTGGCATGTGGGCAGTACATAGTGGTCAGTCCTTTTGTAACCGCTGCCACGTCAGCATTCACTTTTTCTCTATAAAACCCCCATTCCACACCCAAACAGGGTTTTACTATCGAATTGAATTCTTAAAAATTCTCTTCTCAAAGCAGTTTTCATCACACTTCCTCAAATTCCCTCACAAATTTCTTCGATCGTATTCTCCAAAATGACTAAATCGAAGTCTTCCGCAAAATCCACCTCAAAATCATCTTCCAAAGAGGCCTCTCAAAAGGCTAAACTCACCGAATTTCCACACAAACCTTCTCACAACCTTCTGGGTCTTCTCACAAAACCCAGCACCACAGATGCTTTCGACTCCATCATTGCTATTATATCTGCATCAAAGTACAAAACTTTGTTAACAGCAGATGCACCAATTTACCTGCAAACCCAGAGAGAGTTTTGGAAAAATTGTACCCTTGACAAACAAGGCGACGATGTCATAGCCATTAATTCTACTCTACAGGGAAAAGCAGTCCAAATCACACCAAAATCCATATCAGAAGTCTTTCAGCTCGATGATCAACAAGGTGAAACTTGCTTTACTAAAAACGAGTTAAAAACTGACTTTATTGAAAGAGGGTATGCAGACACAATGATGAAGAGGGATACCTTACAAAAAGGTTTCTTCCCTCCTGCAAGAAGGTTTTTATTTCATACCCTCCTAATGTGTGTTTCAAACAAAACCACTGCTTTTAATGAAATACCATTAAAAATTCAAAATCTGGGATATGCTATTCTTCAAGAAGAAAATTTTAATTATTCCCGGGAAATTTTTAATGATCTGGTTAAAAATGTTGAAACAAAATCATTCTTACTGTTTCCAAGATTTCTAAGTTATTATTTTCAAAAGAAACTTGGTAAGAATGATATTTCTGCAATAAAACAAGGTGACTCTTTACAAATGCACAACTTAACTGCTGAAACTTTTACAAGAATGTCAACACCTTGCAAAACACAAGCAGAGGTGCTTGAGCAGAATTTAGCAGCTACCACTGCTCCTCAGGTATTTGCTGCTGAGCCCACTGCTCAAGGTGATCAAAGTAGCAAAACAACTGCTTTGAAACCCACACCTATAATCACCAAAAAGCCAAACAAAAAGAAAACTCAAAAACCCCCAAAACCCATCAAAAAGGCAACTCTGGAGGATGAGATACCAGAGCAACTGTCAGTGACAGCACAAAAGTCACAAGAAACCACTGCTGCTTCTTCCTCACAGCAGTTGGTACAAATATCTCAACCCATCGCCGAAACTCCTCCTGTCTCTTATCAAAAAGAACACGTTGTACATATGGGGACACCACAATATGATGCTCTGGAATCACTTGCTTCCATCATCCACAGCCCAATGCCCGGGGCAAATTCTCTTTCTACACCACACTTCACATCTACAATTCCCTCACCAACTAAACTTTTGTTGGATGCTATCGATTTGAACCAGGCACAAACCAGTCCTTCTCAATCACCTGTCAATGAGAATATACTTCAACAAATGACTGGGTCTGATGTATCAATCATTGTTAACCCATCAACAATGCCTGAGGAGGCTACACCCCTTGAGTTACAAGTAACTCTTGGTGGTAATCCAAGTGAAGCAGCCACTACAAGTGCTGAACCCACTGGTTTGCATTTGGACAGTGGTTACATCAATAAGACTTCCTTGGAGGCAATTCCTTCCATAGCACCTCTGACATCGACCAGTGGATTTGTTTTGACCACTGGCAACATCAAAAGGTTGTCAAGTGTTGAAGGAAGAAGACCCCAGTACCAAGAAAAAGGGGCATCAGTGGTTAATGTTTGGAGTACACTCCCTACTTCAACCACTGATAAAACCACTGCTATTGGGAAATCAGATGATCCCATTAAATTGGGTGATGGTTTAAAGTACCTTGAATTGACGAAACGTGTTGAAAAACTGGATACTTCGGTTACAGAGATCAAAGAAATGCTGCAACAGTTTTGAAAGTACAAAAGGTGCAATCCACTGTTGTTCCACCTCAAGCACCTGCTCCACCACAAGCACCTGCTGCAAATGAGCTCTGGAATCTATTTCAACCTTTTCTCCAACAACAACAACAAATGGCTGATCAGCAACATGAAAAACATGTCCAAGAGCTGAGAAACACAATGGAGTCTAGGTTCAAGAACACACAAGCTGACATCAAGGCTATAAAGGCCCATCTACTGGAAACCACTGGCAGTGCTCCTCCAACTGTTTTCTTTATTGATCAACTGCCCCCAGATAATGCCAAAAAGGGGGAGAAAATTCAGGAGTGGAAAAAGAAGAGAATAGATGATGGTCTTTACATTGAACCAGAAAGGGATGCTATGACCAGAAAAATTCCTTTGCCAGATGGTAGCAAGAAGGTTGATGTGACCCAAAATGCACTTGATGAAGGAGTAGCAAGTGTAAAAAGGGACAGAGAGGCAAAGGATATGTCAAGGTGGAATGAGGAGAAAAGAGCTTACATGGAGCTGAATGCGCAGGGTTGTTCTGGGCTAAAGGATGTTCAAAATCCTGTGCCAAAAAGAAATCCCACTAGAAAAGTGAGGGAACCCAAATCCATACCATCCAGACTCACAAAGCATACTCCAAAACCACCGTCCAAAAGCCCCCAACATCAAACCTCCACCCAAACAGTTGTTGTAACTCCTGATGTATCAACATCTGCTAGTACTCCAATTGTTTCAACATCTGCTATCACTTTAATACACACCACTTCAACACACACCACAACCACTGCCTTACCACCATCACCACCAAAAACAACATCACCACCATCGCCTCCTGCCAAAAAGCAGAAGACAGCAGATGTTACAACATCTGTTGTAATGACAACAGTGGTTGAAACACCAGTTGTTTCAACAGCTGTTAGTCAATCACAAACCACTGTCATCAAAACCACCACCACTGATCCACCCAAAACATCATCTGCCTCTCCTACAATAAAAAGAAGAAGGATTTTCATACCAGATGATGATTCTCCATCACCACCACCAACATCTTCAAAATCTCTATCACTTGTTACAATACCAAAGCCTGTTCCTCTCTCATCAGCTCCAGTACAACAATCAATCCCTGTCATTACTCCTGCAGGTGTCCAATTTCCTCTAGAACTTGAAGCAGTTAGAGAAGAGATCAAATCCTTCTACTATGAGGATGACCCTGCTAAAAGGAAGTTGCCATCAGTTGAAGGATATCCAAGACCTAACAACATTGAAGAATATTTGAAAGTTAAGGCTAAACAGGCAGAGGATATCTCCAAAAGAAACTCTCAAGGAAAAACTGACAAAAAAATTCAAAGGCATTACCAGTTTCTATTTACTCAAGTCAGATCCTTAGAGCAATTTGCAAAAAATGTTTGTCAACAAATCTCAGAGAGAGCAGATGAAACTCTGAGAAAAGACTACATTGAAAGCATCATGGCAACCAAGAAGTACAAGGGAGAAAAGTATATGTACAAGGAGTGGACCATTCCTGAGCTTGAAAAAGAAGCAGCCAGGATTCAAGAAATGATAAATAAGAAGGTCAAACACACTCCTCCAGATTGGTCAAAATACAAAAAGAATATGCCTGACAAAACACTAGAGCTTAAGAGAATGAAAGAGGAATTGGTTGATGCTGATTACGGGTCCAAAAATCAAGTGATGAGATGGAAAAAAGATAAAGTCAGGGCTACCTACAAAAGTTTGGAGAAATTAAGAAAGACAGATCCAAATGCTCCACAAAATCCTGACTATCCTGAAGCAGAGGTTTCAAAAAGACCCTCAAAACTGTAAATCAGGAGAGCCACTGCTCCAGCTGGTGCAGCCATCTTTAAAAGAAGGCAACAAAAACAGTTGGATACTGAAACAGTGGCAGAATTAATGGCAGGAAATGAGCTTGTAAAGGAAGGTATTTAAAAGATGATAGCTGATACTCTTGGCCTGAATCAACCTGCAAGCACTGCTCAAATAGTCATGAATAGGTCTGCATCACCAAACACCTCATCCAATAAAAATCTCCCAAGAAACCCACCAGGCTCAAAAGTACAAAAGTGGGAAATTGACAAACAGACCCATGTACTGACTATGTTCAGGGCTAGTGGAGAAGTGAAGAAAATAACAAGGGAACAAGCACTTGGCCTAAGTCTTGATGATATGCAGGATCTCCTTGATCTTCCACTTAGTAGGGATGAAGATGACACAGATGCCCTAGACTTTGAGTTACAACTTAAAGGTCAGATAAGGGAACTGTTGATGAGGCAATAGAGTTCCACAATAATGAAAGGTTTTGGCATTATCTGTTCCAGGGGGAGATTGTTGGGATTGAACCCTATAAGAGGAACAGATAATTAAAGCCAAAACAGGATCAGAGCAGTGGATCCAGAATAAGCAGATGTTATGTATACAAGTCTCTCCCCTTGAAAGTGGTTTCAACATCTACTGACCTCCTATCTACTGATCGTACAAACTGCTGATCAAGTAAAAGACTGATGGAAGACTAAAGCTCTGCTGTTCAATCTACTGCCTTGAGTCAAGCTCTGCTGATCATGACAAGTACTGCTGGGTTCACATCAGTGGAAGGATGCAGCAGTAGTTTAGATGTCTTTATGTAATGAAATGTAATAACAGTAGTTAGCATAGCAGAGGTTGTATATATCAGAGGTTAGAGTTTGTTAGGAGGTTAGATGTCACTTTCATGGTGACGTCAGCTTAGATGCTTCAGTGGTTTGCTCGTGCCTATAAATAGAACAATGCTCTGTACTGTTCTATCAGCTCTTTGCAAAATCTTCTTCCTGCACGAACAAACACTGTGAGCTCAGGCTGAGGGGGAGTTTGTATTCATACATGCATTGTAATCGTTATTGAAATAAATTCAATCTTTTGGTTCTTTGTTGAAAATGTTTGATTAAAGCAATTCTATCGTTTGATTGTGTGCAAAGTTTGTTTCCTTTATAATTCCGTTGCACAACTCATTCATCTTCATCTTATTTCAAACGTAAAACACAATCAAAACCAAACTCAGATCTTAACAAACCCCATCTCCTCACGACTCCACACTTGCACTGTTTTGGCTTTCGCTGCTTGATTGGGAGGGCTTGGCGACGAACCTAATCGGAAGGAAAAAAAACAACCGTTTTTTAAAGGAAACAAAAATTAAATAAATGAGCTGTTAAAACAATGTAACCTATTTATGGTTTATTAGTTCACCTCCGGGGGGGGGGGGACAGGTTTGCGTGGACGCCACACTTTCCGGCCATCTGCCATCTTCTTTCCTTTGGGTTTTGAAGAGTATTAGTGAATTTCTAAAACCTATTTTGCTTTTCTTGGCATGAAAACAACAAATGTAGTATGCTATATATAGGGAAAGAAACAAAACAAGGAGACAAGAAAAGGTCTGCTTTTTTTCTCCAAATGCACTCATTTATATTCCTGACTGTTATTTGCATGTACCTTGACCATTGTGCAGAGATCATTTCAAATCAAAATGTCACTTTTGGATTGTGTGGTTCCAAAACCATGTCTATTTTTAGAAAAAGACAAACTTAGAAAAGTTGTTTTGTCCAATCCACAAACACCTCTGCTTATAGTGCCATACCTACTAGTTCATTTTGGTTTTTATTAGTGTATCATTTTTGAACTGGGTTTTTTTTCAACATATATAAGTTTTTACGGCTTCACGCACAAACTCGTCGTACAAAATGGGATATTCGCAAAAAAATTCTCAACAAAATTTTAGTCAGTTTAACAACTTTTACGTTTTATGTTGGAAATTTTTCATTTAACATTTAAAAAGGATTACATTTTACGTTAAAAAATGTTAATTTTATACATTAAAAAGTTTAACGTTGATGATTTTAAAAAAATTTACGTATTACGTTGAAAAAGTTTACGTCTAACATAAATTTTTTTTACGTTTTACATTAAAAAATTTATGTCTTACCCTTAACATTTTACGCGAAAATGTTTCGCGGTTTACGTAAATTTAACTTTTTACAGTTTACCTAAGGATTCATGTTTTGCGGTTAACGTAACTTTTACATTTCCCGTAAACAGTTCAACATTTTAAAACTTAAAAAGTTTGAGTTTTACGTTAAAATGTTTACGTTTTACGTTAAAAGGTTTTACATTTTTTACCCTTTACGTCTTACGCAAACATGTTTTACGGTTTACTTAAATTTATGTTTTACAGTTTAAAAGGGTTTTACGTTTTACGGTTTATGTAAATTTACGTTTTACAGTTTAAGGTTTTACGCTTCGCTTTGAAAAATTTAAGTTTTACGCTTTGAAAAGGTTTTACATTTTACCCTTTACGTCTTACGCAAAAACGGATAAAGTTTACGTAAATTTACGTTATACAGTTGATGCAACCTTTTGCAGGTTTAAAATAAACCCTTTTACGTTTTGCAAGATTAAATTAAAACTTGATATAAAATTTTACGTAATGTTTTTACCTTTTTCATCAGACAAGAACATAACATTACGTAAAAATAGATAGAGGGGGTGGGGGGAATGACAAACAGAAAGCAGAAAATCTTAACATTCATTCACCAAGGGGGAGGGGGTGCAAAAATGTAAACTAAGTACTATTAACCATACCACAAAAGAGGGGGGTTACTTTATACATTTAGGGTTGTACCAAAGTGGGAGATATAATATACCATAAAACTACTACCTTGTCCAAAACACAGCCATAGTTGTCACCAAAAAACACGTCAACCCAGCGTGCACCAGCAGTTCATAAGATCAAACCCGATCCAAAAAACTCCACCCCCGTCACACCACCCCATTCAGACCCAGTTTCTAAGGTTCTGCGTTCTTTCGTTTCTCCGGGCAGTTGCGCGAGTCATGCCCGGTTACAAACCGGTTGCATGTCCTGCATAAACGCTGGGGCTTTTGGTGAATCTAGACAGCCCTCTCCCTCGGCCCAATCATGCGTTTGTTGGTGCCACGTCCCTTATTGCGTACGCCTTGAGGATTTGAGCAGGAAACGGGGGTGCTACTCTCACCTTCCACAACCACTCCAAGCATATCAGCGATAACCTGTGTTTCTGTCGCCTCACCGTTTGTTTTTCCACGTTGAGCATCAATGAATTCTGCACTAACAGACTCCCCCTTGAATATTTCTGCTACGGTCTTGAGATGACGGAGGCGATAGACATACTGCACTAACAGACTCCCCCTTGAATATTGCCGCAGTCAATCTCAAACATTTAGTCAGACTCGTAGCTTCTGGTCTTTTTCTCTCTTTCTGAGTCTTCTTGAAGCTTTAACACATTTTCAGCAACGAAGACTCCCTCTTGCTCGAACAGAATCCCCGTGGATCTGTCTTTAGCTTCAGCTTCTTCCTTTCAGTAGACTCTTCAGGCTCCCCCTTTCGACAAGCTTCCGTGCTTTGGGATCGACACCTGGCTTTCCGGTTACAAGCTTCTCTGGGATAGTTACGTGGCTCCTTGAATGCACGCTCCCCCTTACGTTGAGCTCGTCTTCAGACTCCCCCTTAGACTCGGCTGTCGGGATCGTAGTCTGGTACAACATCTGCAACACTCATACGTTTATAAGTAACAATGTTTTGAACTTCCAGGATTGAAAACCTGGCTCTCTCAGCTTATGCTAAAATATTTTTACAATGAAAGCATTTTCGGTTTTCCAGGAATCGTATCCTGGCTCTATAAAACTTTCTAAATCAAGATCCTGGCTCTAAGATATAATAATATGAATATATCCAGAAATACTTGATTCACTCCCCCTATCAACAATTCTTCAAAGATTTGGCAATTAAGCGAACATGATCGGAAACTGGCTCTATTCAATAGATTTTAACAATATGAGCATCCAAATCCTTCACGGTTAATCTTCCAAGTTCAACTTAATGACCTTGGAGATATCACAAACTATTTTTGATTTTTGTTTTTAAAACTTCAAGTTTCAAATTAATGAACTTGTTTTATTTTCAGAAACACGATCAGCTTACTTAGATTTTGAAACTCAGCACTCAGACATCGGTTGTCGAAAATAAAGCAGAATCAAAATCTTTTTGAATTTTTCTGAAACATAAAGCAATAAAGAAATATTTACAAACATATTTACAGACAATATTTTTGTTTCAGATTGCGTCAGAGGATCATATCAGTTTTTGACAAGTCACAAGTACCGTTGAGCTTAGTTACACATTAAGAATTAAACAATTCACTTAGATTGTCGATATACTGATCCACTTAAATTTTCACACAAACTTCAACTGATTCAGGATACGAATTAGGTGTCTTAAGAACTTAAACTCATTCATGTGTCCCACCTCTTGAATATACTCCCATATCCAGATCCCAATATTCAGTCTTACAGGTGAGTATACCTAGATGATATCTGTAAGGGGAATAAATTATAGTACGAAACCGTGAGAGCTCAGGTCAGAACTTCCGTTCAGCAGAGAGATGACGGCTCGACTTTTGGTGTGTCCCCTTTTAGAGGATCTTTTTTACAACAGCATTGCTAAGAAATTTTATTGTCTTATCATATATGCTGAGGGTGATGCTATGTTTCAAGCATTTGTGAAAAGTATTATTCGAGGACTAGGTCATAACTTCCATTCAGCAGAAGTCCCGGAATAATACCCCAGATATCACTGAGTATAAAGACCTAGTATATCAGAAAAAGGGACCTTTTAAACGAGATTTCAGGGGTTACCTATATATCCAAGTAGTGTTCCCCACGAAATAAGCAAGTTTGAATTTAGGTTTATATCCCGAAAAAGTTTAATAAATGTATAAAAATCTACCGACACATCCACGGTGAGATCGTTTAACACATTTTAACTTTCCAATTCTTTAGCATACTTTAACTGTCTACTGATGTACTATCATTTCCTCTTTTTACACAAAAACTCAATTTTGATTTTTATCATGTTTTTGGCTTTTTCAAATTTTCTAATGTTTTTGGATTTTCTGACAATATTACTCCCCCTAAAATGCAAAACCATTTAAAAGAAATTTGACAAACCAATACTGATAGCTTTGTCTCGCCATCCATTTTCTGCATCTCATGCTCTGTTTTGCAGAAAACATAACATACCCCCATGATTTACAACCCAATGATTTTCGACAGTTTGAAAACCGTTTTTCAATCTTGTGAAAGTAATCATGTTTGTTCAGCCGTGAGGGTTTCGGCGTATTCAATCAACACATATTTTTTTAATTTTCTATTTTTGACAAAAATTAAAAACAAACATATTTTTGGTTTTTAAGTTTTCAATTTTTAGGGTTTTTGAAATATTGTTTATTTATGTACCGAAAATGTTAAACTCCCTGTTCAACCAAACCAGGGTTCATCAGCCTCCTCTCCTCGTTGTGACAGGCTGCTCCAACTTCCATTCTCACAATCTTTGATTTTGTTGAGCACCTGTACATTCAGACTACTTGATTACTTGAACAATTTAGCCCAGGTCTGTTTGACCTTAGGCATTTCAACACAATATGTATTATTCAATTTTGGAAAATCTTTATCATCAAAGACTTTTTCAACTTTAACTTCAACTTTTTTATCTTTTACCGAAGTGATTTGTTTCTTAACACTCCATGTTTGACCTTTCGGAATTCCTCTTTTGTAAAAGTGTGATTCTTTTTGAACATTTTGTTTTTGAACAACTTTTGGTTTCCAAAACTCTTTGGGTTTTGTCATATCAACGGATTTTTGCCAACTTTGCGTTGTTCTAAATCTGGGTGTGTGAAAAATCTGTGTTTGTCTTGAATCAGACATAGTCTGTTTTGGTTTCCAAGTTTGATTCGAAGCAAACTTGTTTGTGTTATACCTCCAAGTTTGTTTTGAATCAAATCTGGCTGACCTTTGTTTCACACCCTCAGATTTTTGTTTCTCAACATTTTCAGGCATCTTTTTGTCAACATCCACAGGTTTCAGATTTGGACACTTTCGTGCAAGATGTCCTAATTGTTCACACATAAAACATGTTCTTTTTGAAACATCTTTAACCTGTGGTTGTTGCTTTTTCTTCTGAGCACAAAACTCTTCATTAGACTGTTGTCTAAATTTGAGTTTTTCCTCTTCTTCAAAACTTTTTCCTTGAACAAAACTCATCTTTGCCTGAGAATTTGGAGTTTCATTTCTTTTCCAACTTTGTTTCTTCTTATAACCCAACCCAGCCTTCATGTTTTTCTTTTTAAAACCAGGTTTGTTATAAAAAGTTTTACGACCTTTACCAGCAAACTTTGAAATTTCTGACTTTTCAATTTCAACCATCTTAAAAACTTTATCAATTTTCTCTGAAATCACATTCTGAATCGGGAATACAATATCTAAGAATAGTTTGTCCGATCCAATCATGGTGTAAACCAATCCTTTTGAATCATCATTCACAACTTTCTCAGATTTTATGTTTTTCAGATACTTATCATGAAAATTACCTTCATCTTCATCCTGTGATTCAGACTTACCTTTTGTAGACTTATCTTTCAAAACACTATCAACAACCTTACTTACCACCTCTGAATCATCAGCTTCATCAGATTTGGTGTAAGTCACATCGATACTTTCAGGTAATTGGTCAACTATGTTCAGACCTTTTGCCACCTTTTCCTCATCATAAAAAGTATAATTGTTTCTCAATGGTGGTGGTACCTGATGAAATTCTGAACCAATACCCTTTTTGTTCTTGTCAGTATCTTTGTCATCTGGTGTGATGTTGAAAATGCGTTCGAGAATGTACGAAGAGTTATGATAACTTTGAAGTTTGGTAACAACCTTTTCTTTTTCAGCCAAGACTTGTTTAAGATTAGCAACTTCATCAACACACTTGTTTAATTCAAGTTGCTTTTCTCTAAACTGTCTCTCATACATTTCTTTGGTTGTTAAAGTTTTAGACAGTCTTTGATCAAAACTTTTGACTTGTCTTTTCAAAGTATCATATGCTTCTTGTACTCTCTGACTCGACCACTTCAAATTTTCATACTCCTTTTGAAAATCTTGAAACTTATTATCTTTCTCCACACAACCAACACATTTAGCTGTACACATTTCTTTCAAAATCTTATTTTCTTCTTCAAGACCATGACATTTCTGTGTTAGCTTTTCAACCTTTAGTTTCAAAATTTCTCCTTTTTCAATCATTTCTTTACATTTTATTTTGAAAACATTTTCAAGGTTATTTGTTTCAATATCTTTTGTTTTGATTATTTCATCTTTTTCAATACAGGCTTTGCACATTTCTATGCAATTCCTGCACTTGTTTTCATTTTTATCAACAATTTCAACATTCGATAGATCAGAAGATTCATTTACCTTGGTCTCTTTCAGCACCGGTTCTCCTGTCTGATCCTCTTCTTTCTTCTTTTCTTCTTCCATCTTTTGTTGTTTTTCAATCTTCTGCTCTTTTTCTACTTTCTGTTCTTCTTCACTATTCTGTTCTTCTTCAGCAGCAAGCTTTGCAGTAATCTTCACTTCTTCAACCATCTTTTTCAACTCTTCTTCTTTTTTCTTCTTCATTTCTACCACCTTTGGTAGACTTGCTTCACAAACTTCCTTTATCTTGCTCACCAAATCCGGCAAATATTCTTTATCAGATAACCTTCTTGTGTTGAAAGTAGCCTGTCTTGGAAGCAAATTTGTTACAGCTTCAAAATCCACCTTTGATGGGTCAACAACTGGATTACCCCGTGGATCCATGTAACATTCCAATTCGTCATTCCATCTTTTGGCTCTTTGGGCTTCTTTGAATGGTTCTCTAAATTTGTCAATTTCCCATCTCGCATAATCTCTTCTCCACCAAATATCATGAGCACTGTCTCCTGACATTTTAAATCTTCTTCTTGATATTCGCCCCTTGTAAATCTTTAATCACCTGAATCACAAATAAACAAACGATCAGTTCTAAAAATTATCAAACAACTTGAATCAAACGGATATCCGAACGAGTGAGTCAACACAAGTCAATAATGACAAAAATCAGTGCTTGTCTGATTGGTTGGAGTTGCTGTTCGATCGACCCTCTGTTCGATCGGCTGACACTACACGACAAATCTCTTGGTCGATCGGCTGGGATTGCTGTCCGATCGGCTGGGATTTTTGAATCGGTTGGTTGTCCGTTCGACCCTCTGTTCGATCGGTTGACACAAAACGACAAAAATGCTGTCCGATCGGTTTGTCCGATCGGTTAGCTCAAGTGACTTAGAATCAGTTTGACAACCCGTACGACCCTCTGTTCGATCGATCAGCACTACACGACAAAAATGCTGTTCGATCGGCTTGCACGTTGATGCTGTTCGATCGGCTGGCGTTTTGATGCTGTCCGATCGGCTAGCGTGTTGAATTGATGGCACAAGACGACAAAAAGCTTGATCGATCGGTTGGCACGTTGACTTATTAGACCTGAATGCAAAAACACGTGTAATCTGATAATATCACATGTAAATTGTCAACATCTCTTATTCACGCACATGAGAAACTGATTCAAACAATTAAAGTGACTGACATTACACAACAATCAATGTCTACAATTCATTTAATATTTCACACATCTCAATTTTGACTACATCCAAAATCACATGCACTATATTAATTCGAATATATCCAACAATTATCAATATCTCATGCAAACTTATCACATCAACTCAGAATATGGCTGACAATCTCTAACTCTTGAATCACGTGATTTCTATTGATTTCTATAGGACCTCTCAATTAGTGTACAAACAAATGCAATTAAGAATCACGTGATATTCTGATGAGATCTAAAATCCTATTTGGCTTCTTAATTCCACTTAGCTTCAATATTATAGGACCGCAAGATTTAGTGGACTGTTGTTGAAAATCTCGATAATAATCAAGTAATATTCAATCACGTGATCTACAGATGTATGTTATCAAGAGTCCTAGAACAGTTGACTGAACAAATGGAGAATATGTTGACCTAATGACACGTATAGCTGACCGTGCAGGTGAGATGCTAGCCGATCGGCTAGCTGTCCGATCGGTTAGGTCAAATAAAGTCAACGACTTAAATGTATGGCAGTGGAACGGACAGGTGTTCGATCGAACAGCTGCTCGATCGATCAGCAGTCAACAAAGTCAACACTTTAAATGAAAAAATTGCAGAGATGCACTGGAACGAACAGGTGTTCGATCGAACAGCTGTTCGATCAAGTAAGTCAACAGGTCAACAACTATAGAGAATATAATGTGATGTAGTGACACGGTGTGCTGACCGTTCGGCTGGGATGCTAGCCGATCGGCTGGCAAGTCAAAGAAAGTCACCTTTTTTTTTTTTAAGAATGATGTAATGGAACGAACAGCTGATCGATCGAATAGCTGTTCGATCAAGTGATAATGTTGACCGATCGGTTGGCATCCATATCCCAACTTTTTCGAACACAAAATTCAAGATTTCTCTCAAACGGCTTGGAATTTAGATCTGAAAATTTGTAGGCTTGTAGATCTGATAATTTCGCACAACATATCCAAAAATCATTAATTTTGAACCGTTAAAACCCGTTTAATTTGACGATTTTCAGTCGAAAACGTGAAGAAATGTAAAGATGAAGAAATTTGACAAATCTGAGTGAAATTTGACTCTGAATCTGCTGAATTCAAGTGCGTAATTGTGTGTTTGATCCGTGCAATCGAGCTCCTGCTCTGATACCACTTGTAGGTCCCGGAATCCGTACACGAACGTGACCGAACACACGAACAGTAATTATAACTGTGATTCTATTGAAGATTTGATAGCGTACAGCACCTTGAATCACGTACACAACACTTTCTCTCTCTAGCTTTCTCTCTCTAACACTAGAGCTTTCCAAAGTGCAAATGACCAAATGTGTCAAAAGTCCTAAATACGAACACTAAGTTCTCTATTTATAGGCCAAGGGACATAATGAGATATCTCATTATTTACACAAATGTCACCTTGCCTTTTTCTAAAATATAACACTATAAGCACTAAACTTAATCTATTTCTGCTACGGTCTTGAGATAACGGAGGCGATAGACATACTGCACTAACAGAAATTCATTTCTTGATTCAAGAAAATTGATTTGTCATAATTTGTCGGCCATTAATAAGTGAATGTGATTTTGTCAGTTTGCATACTTCATTTGGTGTTACCCGCTCGGACAGCAATCCGAGCGGACAGTATTGTTACCTGGTCGGATAGCATATCACTTGCAATTCATTAAAAAACTTTGACTTTGTTGACCTATCCGATCGGACAAGTTGGCCGCACTGTAATTCGTTTTAAAGGTTGACTTGTTTGACCTATCCGTTCGGATTACTATCCGGTCGTATAACAATATGAGGTACTGCATTTTCATTTAAAAGTTTTGACTTCTGTTGACCTATCCGAACGGATTACTATCCGAGCGGACAGCAATCCGTGTCACTGCCTTTGACCTTTGTTGACCCATCCGACCGGATTACCACTCGGTCGGACGGCAATCCGAGTCACTGCAACTAATCAGTTTTTGTTGAATTCAGGTGTGCTTGTGACGAAGACTTACTTATCGACGAACAATCTTATGTTGACGAACCTTCAACTTGTTGACGAACACTTTAATCAAAGTTGTCGGCCATGATTAAATAATTCATAAGTTTGTTTAATTGCATTAAGAATTTGTCAGTATCTCACCTCATGTGATGTCATGATTTGAATGAGAGCTTTGCATGTGAGCATTTAATATTCATCAGATTATAGGTCACTAGTATTCATGTGAAAAGCATTAAAGGATGTCGGCCATTTTAATTGATTGAAATCAGATTCTCACGTGAAGGGTTATTGTCAGGTTGCAAGTGAGATTGTCGTTCATTGATTGTGGTCAAAAGGTCAACAAGTAATCCGGTCGGATAACTCACCTGATCGGACAACACATTTGTCGTTTAGTGCCATACATTGAGAAGTTATCCGGTCGGACAGCTCCAATCCCACCCGAACGGACAGCAAGTTTCATCCGTTCGGACAGCGTTTATTTCATCCGGTCGGACAACATTTCCATCCGTTCGGACAGCAACCCCAACCGAACGGACAGCAACACCACCCGAACGGACAGCGTTGTCACGCGATTATTGTCATTATTGACTTTGTTGACTTGTCACTCGTTCGGACAGCATCCCACCTGATCGGACAGCACCTCACTCGATCGAACAGCTTTTGTCCATCTGCTCGGATCACAAAAACTCATCCGAACGAAGTCTATTTTTGGCCCATCCGATCCAAGTGTTTGATATTTTTGTTGTAACTAATCATTGTTATTTGATTGTTTCTTGTGTTGTGATTTACGAGGTGTGAATATCGAGGAAATAAAATCATGGCTGAAATAAAAAAGAGAACCCGAGAAGAGATTCTGAAAGAGAAAACTTATAGAGAAAGAAACATTGCTTTGAACAGAATGAATGAAATGCAAGAAGATTATGAGAGTGCTGTCAGCAACAAGAGATGGGATAAGAAGAGAGAGTGCTATTTCAACAGAGAAGGTGAACCTGTAGTTCCGAAGAAAGATATAATATTTGAAGATGTTCTTCTCATAATTCCTTCATCTGCCGAATACTATAGAAATGTATTAAAAGATGACACTTATGCAAAAAGGCATGAAAAGGAAATAAAATATGCCATGACATCGTGCTTGACGAAGAGGGATGAAGAAAGATTGAAGAAGAATGTTGAGAGTATGGTTGAAGAATTGAAGAAGGTAGCTGAGGAAGTAAAAGTTGAAGAAGAAGTTATGAAGATTGTTGAAGAAGTGAAAGAAGAAGTTGTGGTGAATGTAGAGGTTGAGAAAGCTGTTACTGAAAAACAGCAGGTTGGAGAAAATGAGAATAAAGTTGACAATTTAATTGCTGAAGTGAAGAATGAGATTTTGAAGCTTGCTGGTGATGCTTGTAATGATGTTGGTGATGATGCTGGAAAGCAAAAAGATGCTGATCAGACAGAAGTTGCAGCAAACACCGAAATGTCAATCACTGAGGTAATTTCTGCTTCTGAAATCTTGAAAACTGTTGAACAGTGCAAGAAATGCATGGAAACGTGCAGTGCTTGTACTGAAAAAGACGAACAATTCAAAATAAGAAATCTTGAATTCATTAAAATTGAAGAAGTTTTCAAAAATAAATGCAAAGAAATGTTAGAAAACGAAAAAGTTTTGAAAGATAATGATGAAAAACTTTTAGAAAAATGTAAAAAGTTAGAAAAAGAAAATGAAGTTTTGAAAGAAAACGTTTTGAAAATGACAGAAGAATGTGATCAAAAAGAAATTGTCTGTCAAGAAATAAAAAAAGAATATGATTCAATAAAATTAGCATATCACATTACAAAAGAGTCATATGAAAAAGTGAAAGATGAAATGAAATTTGCTCAATCAAGAATGAATTACTATTCTGAAACAACTAAAGAGCTTAAGCGAATGTATGAAATAAAACAAGGTGTTGTTAATTCTTATATTGAGGATGTTGCTAAGCTAAAGCGTCAGATTGCTGATTTAGAACAGATAACAACAAGTTAAAAAGTTATCACGTGTCGTCATATGTGCTTGAAAGAATTTTCAACATAAAACTGGATGGAAAAGATTCTGAGCAAAACAAGAAAGGTATTGGCTCAGAGTTTCATCAAGTTCCACCACCGGAAAAGTTTACATTTTATGATGATGAAAAGGTCGAAAAAGCTTTCAACATGGTAGATCAATTGCCAGATAACATTGACGTAACCTATTCCAAATCTGATGATTCTATTGATTCAGAGGTGGTAGGTAAGGTCATTGAAAGTGTGTTGAAAGAAGAGTCAGTTGATACAGGTAAATCCGAATCACAGGATGAAAATGAAGGAAATTTTCATGATGGATATCTGAAAAACTCAAAATCAGAGAAAGATTTGAATGATGATTCAAAAGGATTGGTTTATACCATGATTGGATCGGACAAATTATTTCTAGATGTTGTATTCCCGATTCAGAATGTGATTTCAGAAAAGGTTGATAAAGTTTTCAAAATGGTTGAAATTGAAAAATCTGAGATTCCAAAGCTTGCTGGTAAAGGTCACAAATCTTTTTATAACAAACCTGGTTTCAAGAAGAAAAACATAAAGGCTGGGTTGGGTTATAAAAAGAAACAAAATCGGAAAAAAATGAACAGCAAAATTTTCAGGCAAAGATGAATTTTGTTCATGGAAGAAGTTCTGAGGAGGAGAAAGAACTCCAATTTAGACGTCAGTCTAATGAAGATTTCTATGCTCAAAAGAAAAAGCAACAACCACAGGTCAAAGATGTTTCAAAGAGAACATGTTTCAAATGTGATCAAATAGGACATCTAGCACGCAAGTGTCCAAATCCGAAACCTGTGGATGTTGACAAAAAGAAGTCTGAAAATGTTGAGAAACAGAAATATGAGAATGTGAAACAAAGGTCGACCAGATTTGATTCAAAAAAACAAACTTGGAGGTATAACACAAACAAGTTTGTTTCGAATCAAAATTGGAAATCAAACCCGAATAGGTTCGATTCAAAACAGACCTGGAATTCTCACACACCAAGAGTTAGAACAACTCAAAGTTGGAAAACATCAGTTGATATGACAAAAACCCAAGAGTTATGGAAACCAAAAGTTGTTGTTCAAAATAAAAATGTTCAAAAAGAGTCACATTTTTACAAAAGAGGTACTCCGAAAGGTCAAACATGGAGTGTTAAGAAACAAGTGACTTCGGTAAAAGATGAGAAAGTTGAAGTCAAAGTTGAAAAAGTCTTTGATGACAAAGATTTTCCGAAACTGCATGATACATATTGTGTTGAAATGCCTAAGGTCAAACAGACCTGGGCTAAATTGTTCAAGTAATCAAGTAGTTTGAATGTGCAGGTGCTCAACAAAACCAAAGATTGTGAGAATGGAAGTTGGAGCAGCCTGGCACAACGAGGAGAGGAGGCTGCTGAATCCTGTGTTGGTTAAAACAGGAAGTTTGTTTGTTTTCTGTACATAAATAAACAATATTTCAAAATACCTAAAAATTGAAAAACTTAAAAACCAAAAATATGTTTTTGTTTTGTCAAAAAATTAAAAAAAATTCAAAAATATGTTGATTGAATACGCCGAAACCCTCACGGCTGAACAAACATGATTACTTTCACAAGATTGAAAAACGGTTTTCAAACTGTCGAAAATCAATGGTGTAACACCTGTGTCATTTCAACCATCAAACAAATGCCAAACCAATGAAATATTATATTTCATACTTTGGACTTGTATAAATATGTGTATCTTTTGCACATATCAACTCTTGTTCGATTTCAAACTCTAAATCGCTTTCTGGAAGGTTATACGCGCACTAATGCGTAAATATAACCAGTTTAATGCAACAAACACTCCGGAATAGTGAAATAGGTTTAACATACCTTAAATAACCTTTACATAACTTAGATATAAGTTTTGGAAGGTTTGGTGTGGCGAAATCAAAGTTTATTCGCTTACAGGGACTAAATTTGACAAACTGCGAAAGTATGCCAATTTGAACTGTAACAGACATTCTGGAGCATGGCCATAAGTTAAACATACCATAAATATCCTTTAAATATCTTAGAAATAGGCTTTTAGGGGTTCGGTGTGCTAAAATAAACTTTTGTGTCATTCAGGGACTAAAAGTGTCAAAAAGTGCACAAGTTTGCATTTTCGCGCATAACTTACGTTCTGAATACATCCGGACATCCAAAAATTTATGTAAGCACTAAAATATTTTATTTTAGTGTTCGGCATAATAAAAATCCATTCGTCACGTCATTTGGATCGTTTTTCGCGCTTATGCGCATTCCGTCGTAATTAAGCGAACATCGCGTTCGTACGGCCAAACGAACCAATGTCCGGCATATTTTTGAGCATGTTTCATGTCCACAATGTTTAGGCAACATTTTAGGGCCTTAAAGTTGGCTTTACGGGCCTTATAAGTGTCGGAAATGGCCTTAAACACGTGCAGGGACTGAAACTGTCATTTCTGAAACTTATGTCTGATCTGTGACTGCTAGGCGGCCCGCCTCAGGATCCTTACATCCTCAGGCGGCCCGCGAGGCCCTTCTGACCAGATTAATCGAATCTAACAGCAGTTTCCAGCTGTTTCGTTCACAACCACACATTCTCTTTCGCTTAGTCAGCTGATAAGGATCACTTTTAGCCACCATGAGTTTCCGACAAGTGTACGCCTTGGATCATGGCACGTTTTCCATCAAACGATCCTAACGGTGGACCATTTACTATAAATACCCATCCATCCCCAACTTCATTTCTCACAAGAATCTTGATTTGAGAGCTCTAAGTTGAAACCATTGTTTCATACCTGAGTTCTTGGATCGAGATTAGCATTCGGGGACCCTTCGTAAGTATTCTTTCGTTCTTTTATTGCTTTTCGAGTCTTTCGAGTCTGAAAGTCAAACTTTGTTTGACTTTCTGCATTGACCAGTTATGGTCAATGCGAAGTTCGTTTGAACTTCGCAACGTGAGTGTAATCACGTTGGTCATAGTCCCTTGGGACTATGCCCACTGATTACCACGTTGTCTAGGGTCGTAGGGTAGGCGATCTAATAAATCGCCTATACCTTCGAACCCGACCCATTTGGTCGATCATTAGGATCCGACCAAACACTTTAGGTGACCATAGTAGGTAGGGAATAACCTTCCGAGGTTATACCCTATGGTCACATCGTTTAAGTAGTTGTATGATAGGTAGTTTATATGCCTTAGGTAAATTACCAGAATACCCTTTTCATATATAATTGGTAATTAAGCATATGTAACCTAAACTTTCGTCACATAACTGATTATGTAACATGTTTAGGCATATAACACTTGTCATAGGACTAGTTAGACGTCTCAAACGCGCTTTGTGCGCACGACGCGTTAAAGTAGCATAAGCTACCTAAACGGGTCGTAATGGGTCGTAAGCTCTTAGATTAAGGTTTCATTTAGTATGTAGGCTTTGTTAAACCATATGACACGAGTCTCTATACTCGTTTGGTTTACGAACTCTCATTCTATCAGATCTTCCGATTTAGGTCCGGTTTATTAACATAGTTACCTATATTAGGTGCCGTTTGATATCCGTGATCTCTAGCATTGTTTGGTTGTTACTCAAGGACTACTAAGCAATCTCAAGTGAGTACATAGACCCCTCTTTTACTGTTTTCCAAACTGTTTTGGGGTGGAACACATGTGCCTACTTGTTACTTTCATGCTTTCCATGTTTTCACATCATATACTTGCTATGTTTATTAGTACATTTATAGTACATGATTTCACCGTTTTACATTACATTTTATGCTATGTATGTCCATTGCGTGCATACTTAGTACATCGTTTTCATCACATGCTTACATTTTGTTATGACATTTGGGTTGTTTACAATGGAACAATACATTTATTAACATTAGCTACGCCGTTCGTTAGTAGGAAGTGGTACCATAGGAATTGACAACTCCCGTTCCGGACATCCCAGGGAAAGGGGATGAAAGGAATGACCGAATTCGATATACATAAGTTAGATAAACCTTTAAGTGTTTAAGGGTTTATCGCCACAGTCTCAAGGCTTGGATGTATGCATTTTAACAATACCGCATAGATGTTCGTATCAGTATAGCATGCATTTACACAAAACATAGCTTTGATTTAAACCAAGTTTTACTTCAATACTATGTTCTTGTGCATATGGTTTAGTTGATACATTTCACTAGCCATACAGATTATTTTGATTACATATTACATGATTTACATTGATCATGCATTTACACAAAACATAGCTTTGATTTAAACCAAGTTTTACTTCAATACTATGTTCTTGTGCATATGGTTTAGTTGATACATTTCACTAGCCATACAGATTATTTTGATTACATATTACATGATTTACATTGATCATGCATTTACACAAAACATAGCTTTGATTTAAACCAAGTTTTACTTCAATACTATGTTCTTGTGCATATGGTTTAGTTGATACATTTTCACTAGCCATACATATCATTTTGGTTACATATTACATGGTTTACATTTGACACATAAACACTTTTGACATTGGTTATATATTACATGATTTACATTAGACATGAACATTTTACATTGTTGGTTTGGTTTGAGTAAGTGATTAAGTAACGATGCGTGTGTAATATGATACAAGCATGGTGGATACGCCGCTGGTACTTCCTATATATAAGTGTTTGTATGGTATTACATATATCGTAGCGTTATTTGAATCATTTCAGTTTGATACATATAACATTTTATACAAATAACATACTTTTCACAAGACATTGATTTACAAACAATTTATCTTATACAAACCCATTTTACAATGGTTATTCATTTAACCATACATTATTCACTTATTTATACATATCATCTGAACTCATTGTTTTTCAAATGATTTACAAGACAAAGCAAATTACAAGGTTCATGACTAAACATTTTCACAAAACATAAGTCATGAAACCTATTTTCACAAAACCTATGTATCTCATAGGCATTTTTATGCTGACGTACCTATTTTCACATGTGTTTTTCAGGAGCTGTTGCATAAGATGATCAAGATACACATAGGCAGACTTGGGCTTTAGTGACAATAAAAGATGCAAGACTAGTTAATTATGTTGTATTTCTTTGTTTGTTGAGACATTGTAACACTTTTAATCAATAAAACGAAACTTCAATTGCCATGGATTTGAAACAATTAATTCTGTTACAACACTCCCCGACATTTCCGCCACATTTTGTATGTTCTACGTGGTCGGGGTGTGACAGAAAAGATGGTATCAGAGCCAATGGTTATAGGGAATTAGGTTATTAGTAATGCTTTGACCTAGTCTATAACCTTCTTAGGACCTTAATGCGAGTTTACTTGCGTTTAGTCATAAAACAATACCGTCACCTATCCTTAGGCGACGACCACAACAAGAACATAAATTTCAAAACCGCTTTGAAAACTAATCATCTGTTCTAGGATGATTGATTACATGGTTTTGAACCCTCTATTGTAAGGTTTTGAACCCTCTGTTATACGGTTTTGAACCCCTTTAAGTTTTCAAAATCTCGTCAAAGTTTTGGGTTTTAAATAATGTGAACACGTGCAAACTGGAAGGGTGAATGCCTGTATTCTGGGTTTTCTGTCTAGGCAAGCACTTCGTATATATCTCATCAGACGCGAGACCAGTTGTGCTTACCTGGGAATTCTTGGGATGAGTGTTCACTTATAGGCAAGCATGTCTTCGCGATACATTATTTTTGACCTATTTACTTTGATTAGTCACCGTCTCATTTGTTTGCCTTAGGTAACAAACAAATGATCGCAATTTTATGCATTGTTATTCTGTTTTCATTTCCCTTGTTTCCTCCCGTATCTCCTATTTTCTTCATGGTGTCTCTTCATCGCAACAACAATGTCCGGACCAGGTGCTACAATTGCCCAACAAATAGGCGTCGTACTCCAGAAGACCGTTGATTTAGCTATCACCATGAGTCATCTCAGGGATGAAGCCGTGCAAGGGAACCGCTCCTTGGAGAAATCAATGCAACCGTCATCATCCAAATCAAATATCCTGTTACAAATGTACCCACGGTGGACGATGGAGACATTTGGTTAACATGTGTCACTTTGCTGTTCAAAGCAAAGCAGTTACAAACCCTGTTGCTGCTTAACCTTCAAGTTCTACTTCATATGTCGCCTTGGCATATCCAGCGCCTCAACCTCATGAACTTTCTACCTTGTGTATCGACTTAAACACGCCTAGTGCAAGGTGTCGAAGCACCTCTCGTTACACAAATTCCAAAATCCATGAAGGATCTTTCTATCCTCATAATCAGATCCTTGTGGATGAATATCACTCAAATCGGAGCTCTTAATGGAATTATTCGTATACCTTAATACGTACATTACAATTCAATAAAGGACAAAGCCGAATTCTTATTAAGATCTTCCTATCTTCATAGTTAGATTCTTGCTAATGTTTAAAGTACCAAATGAAATCCATGAAATGGATTTCCTAGTGTGCTTTAAATGCATGTACGTAATTAACAAAACAAAACTTTCAAATTAAAGATCTAGATAATCAATTTTGTGGTTATGTGACTATGTGTTTATGCATTTTGTGTTTTTGTATACTCTGGATATTCGCTATCCAAATCCTCGTAGAATCTTTCTTACCTCCATATGAAGGATTCGTAGTAGGATATTCAAAAAGGTACTATCTTAAATCCTTAATGGACTTCTACTTTGTAGTTAAGTTCCTTGGATTATAAAGTACTATTCCAAAGTTTAAGGACAACATGTGTTGATAAAGTTAAATACATCCTACGTCGATGTAGTTAAATTTTCCCCATAGGTAGTTTAGTTAAAGAGATCCTACGTCGATCTAAGTTAAATAGATTGGTCCGACAATCTAGTTAAATACATCCTACGTCGATGTAGTTAAATATTCCCTGTAGGTAATTTAGTTAAAGAGATCCTACGTCGATCTAAGTTAAATAGATTGGTCCGACAATCTAGTTAAATACATCCTACGTCGATGTAATTAAATATTCCCCGTAGGTAGTTAGTTAAAGAGATCCTACGTCGATCTAAGTTAAATAGATTGGTCCGACAATCTAGTTAAATACATCCTACGTCGATGTAGTTAAATATTTCCCGTAGGTAGTTAGTTAAGGAGATCCAACGTCGATCTAAGTTAAATAGATTGGTTCGACAATCTAGTCAAATATATCATGTGTTTATGTAGTTAAATAGGCCCTCGGGTGGTCTAAATCAAGAGATTGTTATGAAATGAACTGTGCGGACTGTGCAAGGAACTACGTAATTATGGAGGCCTACATAATTATGGAATTCAGTGCATAGAAACCACAGGAAGTTTTGTCATGTGTTAAGACCAACAGTGGCAAGAGTAATGATACGGGAGAAGTCTTGGACTTTGACCAATGTCATTTATTCTCACACTCCCCAATTCTGATCTCAATCACACACACAATTTCCTATGATGAGTCTTCATAAGAAATGTTCTTCTGTCCGTAGTTCAAAACTCCATGTTTTGTTACTACAAGGACTTCACTTTGAGGGTTGACATCTTTGCTAAGAATCCTAACATGGCCCAGAGTTTTACTTAAGGGCTCAATGGATTTGTCTGAAGGCAAAACCGTCACAGCTGTCTCCACAAGTTTCCTCTAAAACTAAATTTCGGGACGGAATTTCCTAAAGTAGGGGATACTGTAACACCTGTGTCATTTCAACCATCAAACAAATGCCAAACCAATGAAATATTATATTTCATACTTTGTACTTGTATAAATATGTGTATCTTTTGCACATATCAACTCTTGTTCGATTTCAAACTCTAAATCGCTTTCTGGAAGGTTATACGCGCACTAATGCGTAAATATAACCAGTTTAATGCAACAAACACTCCGGAATAGTGAAATAGGTTTAACATACCTTAAATAACCTTTACATAACTTAGATATAAGTTTTGGAAGGTTTGGTGTGGTGAAATCAAAGTTTATTCGCTTACAGGGACTAAATTTGACAAACTGCGAAAGTATGCCAATTTGAACTGTAACAGACATTCCGGAGCATGGACATAAGTTAAACATACCATAAATATCCTTTAAATAGCTTAGAAATAGGCTTTGAGGGGTTCGGTGTGCTAAAATAAACTTTTGTGTCATTCAGGGACTAAAAGTGTCAAAAAGTGCACAAGTTTGCATTTTCGCGCATAACTTACGTTCTGAATACATCCGGACATCCAAAAATTTATGTAAGCACTAAAATATTTTATTTTAGTGTTCGGCATAAGAAAAATCCATTCGTCACGTCATTTGGATCGTTTTTCGCGCTTATGCGCATTCCGTCGTAATTAAGCGAACATCGCGTTCGTACGGCCAAACGAACCAATTTCTGGCATATTTTTGAGCATGTTTCATGTCCACAATGTTTAGGCAACATTTTAGGGCCTTAAATTTGGCTTTACGGGCCTTAGAAGTGTCGGAAATGGCCTTAAACACGTGCAGGGACTGAAACTGTCATTTCTGAAACTTATGTCTGATCTGTGACTGCTAGGCGGCCCGCCTCAGGATCCTTACATCCTCAGGCGGCCCGCGAGGCCCCTTCTGACCAGATTAATCGAATCTAACAGCAGTTTCCAGCTGTTTCGTTCACAACCACACATTCTCTTTCGCTTAGTCAGCTGATAAGGATCACTTTTAGCCACCATGAGTTTCCGACAAGTGTACGCCTTGGATCATGGCACGTTTTCCATCAAACGATCCTAACGGTGGACCATTTACTATAAATACCCATCCATCCCCAACTTCATTTCTCACAAGAATCTTGATTTGAGAGCTCTAAGTTGAAACCATTGTTTCATACCTGAGTTCTTGGATCGAGATTAGCATTCGGGGACCCTTCGTAAGTATTCTTTCGTTCTTTTATTGCTTTTCGAGTCTTTCGAGTCTGAAAGTCAAACTTTGTTTGACTTTCTGCATTGACCAGTTATGGTCAATGCGAAGTTCGTTTGAACTTTGCAACGTGAGTGTAATCACGTTGGTCATAGTCCCTTGGGACTATGCCCACTGATTACCACGTTGTCTAGGGTCGTAGGGTAGGCGATCTAATAAATCGCCTATACCTTCGAACCCGACCCATTTGGTCGATCATTAGGATCCGACCAAACACTTTAGGTGACCATAGTAGGTAGGGAATAACCTTCCGAGGTTATACCCTATGGTCACATCGTTTAAGTAGTTGTATGATAGGTAGTTTATATGCCTTAGGTAAATTACCAGAATACCCTTTTCATATATAATTGGTAATTAAGCATATGTAACCTAAACTTTCGTCACATAACTGATTATGTAACATGTTTAGGCATATAACACTTGTCATAGGACTAGTTAGACGTCTCAAACGCGCTTTGCGCGCACGACGCGTTAAAGTAGCATAAGCTACCTAAACGGGTCGTAATGGGTCGTAAGCTCTTAGATTAAGGTTTCATTTAGTATGTAGGCTTTGTTAAACCATATGACACGAGTCTCTATACTCGTTTGGTTTACGAACTCTCATTCTATCAGATCTTCCGATTTAGGTCCGGTTTATTAACATAGTTACCTATATTAGGTGCCGTTTGATATCCGTGATCTCTAGCATTGTTTGGTTGTTACTCAAGGACTACTAAGCAATCTCAAGTGAGTACATAGACCCCTCTTTTACTGTTTTCCAAACTGTTTTGGGGTGGAACACATGTGCCTACTTGTTACTTTCATGCTTTCCATGTTTTCACATCATATACTTGCTATGTTTATTAGTACATTTATAGTACATGATTTCACCGTTTTACATTACATTTTATGCTATGTATGTCCATTGCGTGCATACTTAGTACATCGTTTTCATCACATGCTTACATTTTGTTATGACATTTGGGTTGTTTACAATGGAACAATACATTTATTAACATTAGCTACGCCGTTCGTTAGTAGGAAGTGGTACCATAGGAATTGACAACTCCCGTTCCGGACATCCCAGGGAAAGGGGATGAAAGGAATGACCGAATTCGATATACATAAGTTAGATAAACCTTTAAGTGTTTAAGGGTTTATCGCCACAGTCTCAAGGCTTGGATGTATGCATTTTAACAATACCGCATAGATGTTCGTATCAGTATAGCATGCATTTACACAAAACATAGCTTTGATTTAAACCAAGTTTTACTTCAATACTATGTTCTTGTGCATATGGTTTAGTTGATACATTTCACTAGCCATACAGATTATTTTGATTACATATTACATGATTTACATTGATCATGCATTTACACAAAACATAGCTTTGATTTAAACCAAGTTTTACTTCAATACTATGTTCTTGTGCATATGGTTTAGTTGATACATTTCACTAGCCATACAGATTATTTTGATTACATATTACATGATTTACATTGATCATGCATTTACACAAAACATAGCTTTGATTTAAACCAAGTTTTACTTCAATACTATGTTCTTGTGCATATGGTTTAGTTGATACATTTTCACTAGCCATACATATCATTTTGGTTACATATTACATGGTTTACATTTGACACATAAACACTTTTGACATTGGTTATATATTACATGATTTACATTAGACATGAACATTTTACATTGTTGGTTTGGTTTGAGTAAGTGATTAAGTAACGATGCGTGTGTAATATGATACAAGCATGGTGGATACGCCGCTGGTACTTCCTATATATAAGTGTTTGTATGGTATTACATATATCGTAGCGTTATTTGAATCATTTCAGTTTGATACATATAACATTTTATACAAATAACATACTTTTCACAAGACATTGATTTACAAACAATTTATCTTATACAAACCCATTTTACAATGGTTATTCATTTAACCATACATTATTCACTTATTTATACATATCATCTGAACTCATTGTTTTTCAAATGATTTACAAGACAAAGCAAATTACAAGGTTCATGACTAAACATTTTCACAAAACATAAGTCATGAAACCTATTTTCACAAAACCTATGTATCTCACAGGCATTTTTATGCTGACGTACCTATTTTCACATGTGTTTTTCAGGAGCTGTTGCATAAGATGATCAAGATACACGTAGGCAGACTTGGGCTTTAGTGACAATAAAAGATGCAAGACTAGTTAATTATGTTGTATTTCTTTGTTTGTTGAGACATTGTAACACTTTTAATCAATAAAACGAAACTTCAATTGCCATGGATTTGAAACAATTAATTCTGTTACAACACTCCCCGACATTTCCGCCACGTTTTGTATGTTCTACGTGGTCGGGGTGTGACAAATGGGTTGTAAATCATGGGGGTATGTTAGATTTTCTGCAAATCAGTACACTTTTAGCAGAAAATGGATGGCGAGACAAAGCTATCAGTATTGGTTGTCAAATTTTCTTTAAATGATTTTGCATTTTAGGGGGAGTAATATTGTTAGAAAATACAAAAACATTTGAAAATTTGAAAAAGTAAAAAACATGATAAACTTCAAAAATGAGTTTTTGTGTAAAAAGAGGAAATGATAGTACATCAGTAGACAGTTACAGTATGCTAAAGAAATGTAATGATTATAAAGCATTAAACAGTCTCACTGATGATATGCCGATAGGTTTTTATACATTTAGTAAACTTTTTCAGGATATAAACCTAAATTCAAACTTGCTTATTTTGTGGGGAACACGACTTGGATATATAGGTAACCCCAGAAATCTCGTTTGAAGGACCCCTCTTTTTGAGATACTAGGTCTTTATGCTTAGTGATATCTGGGGTATTATCCCGGGACTTCTGATTTTGCGGAAGCAATGGCCTAGTCCCCGTATAATACTTTCTGCTTGCTTGAAACATAGCGCCGCCATCAGCAAAAATGATGAAACAATAAAATTGATAATCATTTCTGTTGAAGAAAAGATCCTCTAAAGGGGACACACCAAAAGTCGAAGCCGTCATCTCTCTGCTGAACGGAAGTTCTGACCTGAGCTCTCACGGTTTTCGCAATTTAACCCCTTACAGATATCATCTAGGTATATTCACCTGTAAGACTGAATATTGGGATCTGGATATGGGAGTATATTCAAGAGGTGGGACACATGAATGAGTTTAAGTTCTTAAAACACCTAATTCGTATCCTGAATCAGTTGAAATTTGTGTGAAAATTTAAGTGGATCAGTATATCGACAATCTAAGTGAATTGTTTAAGTCTTAATGTGTAACTAAGCTCAACGGTACTTGTGACTTGTCAAAAACTAATATGATCCTCTAACGCAAACTCAAACAAAAATATTATCTGTAAATATGTTTGTAAATATTTCTTTATTGCTTTATGTTTCAGAAAATACAAAAGGATTTTGATTTCTGCTTTATTTTCGGCAACCGATGTCTGGGAAGCTGAGTTTAAAAATCTAAATATGTTGATCGTGTTTCTGAAAATAAACAAATTCATTAAGTTGAAACTTGAAATTTTTAAAAATCAAAAACAGTTTGTGATATCTCCAAGGTCATTTAGTTGGACTTGGATGATTAACCGTGAAGGATTTGGATGCTTAGATTGTTAAAATCTATAAAAGAGCTAGTTTTCGATTTTGGATACTTAACATTGCCAAATCAATGAAAATTGTTGATAGGGGGAGCGAGTCAAGTATTTCTGGATATATTCATATTATTATATCTTAAATCCAGGATCTTGATTTAGAAAGATTAATAGAGCCAGGATACGATTCCTGGACAATTGGTCAATCAAAACATTGTTACTTATAAACGTTTGAGAAGTGCAGATGTTGTACCAGACTACGATCCCTACAGCCGAGTCTAAGGGGGAGTCTGAAGACGAGCTCAACGCAAGGGGAAGCGTGAAAGGAGCCAGGTATCTTTCCCGGAAGAGCTTGTAACTGGAAAGCCAGGTGTCGATCCCAAAGTACGGAAGCTTGACGAAAGGGGGAGCCTGAAGAGTCTATCGAAAGAGGAAGCTGAAGCTGAAAACAGATCCACGGGGATTATGTTCAAACAATAAGACTCAGTGAGAGAGAGAAACATAAGTCGCTACGAGTCTGACTAAATGTTTGAGATTAACTGCGGCAATATCCAAGGGGGAGTCTGTTAGTGCAGTATGTCTATCGCCTCCGTCATCTCAAGACCGTAGTAGAAATAGTTTATTTCTAGGCTTTTATTGTAATATCTAGTTTAGAAATGCAAGGTGGCATTATTGTAAATAAGGAGAATGTAACGACTCTCATCAAAAGTCATAATTATTAAAATAATTTGACCAATAGGAAACCCTAATTGAGACACCCAAGTGATTCTGCGTAAACCCTAAAATTTTCAGAAATTTCAGAATCAGGATTAGGGCCCCTAAAACTCAGGGGGGGTTAAACCCTATTGACGATTATCCACTTAAAACGTAGGCAGAAAGGAATTTTAAAATTTCGTCGACTCAGCTAAGCTAGTCCCACACGTGGCAACCCTATGCCTAAAAATAGTTCTTACGCGGGCCGCCTCAAGTTAGCTTAATTCTCACGTGGGCCGCCTAAGGGACAAAATTCACCTATAAATACAGGAGCTTGGGACTTGATTCTGGGAGTTGAAACGACGAAGAAATTCCAATTCTACACGGAGTTATGCTCTGTATACTCCAATTAACACACACGATTCACTAATCAACGCCGCAATCAGGGTATTAGCACAATCGCTGCTACGATTCATTTTCCGACGATCAATATATCCAATGAATGTTTAAGTGCCGCCCACATTAGGGTTATACTTTATCGTTCGTCATTAATTTGACGGGTCATCGTTAATTCGATGGATGAAGTATTGTACTTTATCGTTCGTCATTAATTTGACGGATCATCGTTAAATCGATGGATGAAGTATTGCACTTTGTCGTTCGTTGTGAGAATTTGATCTCGTGAGTTATCGTAATTGCTGGATTGATTACTAACCCAGTTTTGTGTGCCTGTTATTAAATTTAGGAAAAGGCTAAATCAGTAGGCCAAACTCTGCCCGTATAAATCTGCAATGTGAGTCATTATCCTTTTCTCACAGTTTGTGAGTCATTCTCCTTTTCTCACAGTTTGTGAGTCATTCTCCTTTTCTCACAGTTTGTGAGTCATTCTCTTTTTATCAACTATTTTACAATACCTCAAATTATTTTCAAGGTTATAATTACAGGGACTAAGTCGTGGATATCTTGAATTACTGGTTAGTGGGGTATTGTGCACATTACTAATTGTCTCCCAGTTAGGTTCATTGACCTACTCGGGATAATCACTGTTAGGTTCATTGACCTACAGGGATAATCGTCACTATTTAGGTTCATTGATCTAAATAGTGGTATGACCATCGTCACCATTGTGACTTGTCACCATTGTGACAGAATGCCAGATAAAAATAAGATAAAAGCCATTGTAATCGCTCTTATGCTGTAATTGATAACTATGCATCATTATGCAAAAAATAGAATGATTCACTCAGTATTTCCCGCTGACAAAACCTTTTTCAAACATGTTTCAGGTGACCTGTTATGAATCAAGAAAAGTGCCATATAGCACTACAAGCTCAAGGAAGTGGCTCAGTATAAAATAAAGAAACATGTTTTGTAAAATAAAAGATTTATTTGTGAAATCAAATTATTGTAAATTACCGGGTTTTATCCCGCGTTGTGAAATAAAATAATCGGGAAATATTTATATTTTAAAAGATCCTGATGAAAACTTCCGCTGTCAAACTCAATTAATTAAATACCGCAGGATTTCTGTCCCGCGGCTCCTGAAACGGGTCAAACCGGGTCGGGGGTCGTGACAGAAAAAAGGTGGTATCAGAGCCACTTATCGAGCCACTGATTTAAGCCAATTAAGTATTTAGAAAATATTTAATTTTTATTGATTACTATTTTGTGATTATATGTTTTAATTATTTGACTAATTTTGAACAGTATGGGCAGATTTTTTATATCTTAGCTACTGTAGTAGTAAATATAAATCTTTAAATAATTTGACTCAAAGTTTTAGTACTTTTATTATCTAAAGTCTATAAACCTTATTCAGTAAATAAATTTACAAATAAAACCTAGTATGTTTTCATATTCGGTTGTTTCATAGTTACCCAATATGAAATAATATTTAAAAGTTTTCTATGAAATTTGATATAATTTTTAAACTTAGTAATTGTGTGTATCTTGCATAAACATCATGAGTGATCTGTCGGAAGCCCTTCAGAATTTAAATCTCTATCCAGTAAGAATAGAAGTTTCCAGAGTTTTCAATAGGTATATTCCAGACATAGAAGAACCTATAGAATTCAACGCTTTACCTCTTGAGAAACCTAAACCTAAGAAAATGGAAATTGGGGAAAGTTCTAGGCAAATTGAGGGATTACCATCTCAAGAAGAACTAGATTTTATAATGGCAACCGATGATACTATTAAGCCTGTTAATGAAAATAATTTTATAAACTTAGAACCAGCTATTCCAAACCCTTCGAACCACTGGAATATAGACGAATGGTTGAATAATGAAATACTGTTACAAAACCATCCCTATAGGCTTTTTCCTAAGTACAATCCAGAACCTTTACCAAATTCACCAATGAGTAACAAGAATATGGCTGAATTCCATCATTTTGACGAAATGGATGCTGGGAATAGGATCCAAGAGATTTTGGGACAGATCTCCTGGAAATACGATGAGAAGAAACGCCGTTACTAGAACATCACCTGACAAAGGATAGGGGATTTATGAAACTATGGTTATGTAATAGTAATAGTAAAATCAGTATGTGTAGAATAAATAAAACAGGTGTATATAGAAGCATGATATAAGGAAATTTTAGAAAAGTTACAATTTTGTTTGTATATTCGTTTATGTGATTATGTGAGATTAAATTATAACATTGGATTATTTCCTTTATACTAATTATGTATCTATAAATTAGATATCAGATGGAAAACGCTAATAATGAACCAGTTAATGAAGTTAATCAATCTGAGCAACAACCGGGGAATCAATATGTAACTAGGCAAGATATAGAAAATATCCTTGCTCAAGGGATAGCCAATGCTATTCCAGGAATAGTTGCTCTAGGGATAGCCAATGCTATTCCAGCAATCATTGCTGCTGTTAAAAATCCAATCGAACCGCAACAAGTTGTTCCTAGTAAACGCATTTCTGAAGATAATTTCAGTAATAGCGTAAATGGAGGCGGTAATCATGTTAATCATGATAATGAACCACGGCAAGCTCCGCTCCCTAAGAAAAGGAAAGTTGCAACACCTGGTTGCACTTACAAAGAATTTCTTGCTTGTAAACCCACTGAGTTTACAGGCAATGAAGGAGCGACTGCGACACTGCGTTGGTTAGAGAAAACCGAGGCAGTAATTGCCATAAGTAAATGTGCTCAGGATGATCAGGTTATGTATGTATCAAACCTTTTCAAAGAAGTGGCGTTAGAATGGTGGAACACAGTGTTACAGGCAAAAGGAAGAAGGATGGCGTATGCTATGAACTGGGAAGAATTTAAGAGTCTTGTAGAAAGAAAATTATGTCCCGAATATGAAAAAGATCAAATGGCAAATAAGTTTCTAACCCACCGGATGGTGGATGTAGATTGTCGAGGGTATACTACGACATTCTTTGAATATGCTCGAGTGGTACCAACCCTGGCTTCGCCAGAGCCGGTACTTATTTCTCGTTATATTTGGGGATTGATTTCCGAAATCCGTAATATCGTCAAGGCTGCGAAACCTCATACGATTGATGATGCAGTAGAATTAGCCAATACTCTGACTGACGAATTAGTACGGACAAGAGAAGAAAATAGAAGGAAGGAAGTAGCCCAAAAGATTACCCAAGAATTCCGTTCAGGTAACTATAACAATTGCAAGAAAGGAGGGAATGGGCAATCTTCTACTAGTACATTTTGCAATTTCTGCAAAAGGAAGCATTTTGGAAGATGCAAAAGATATTGCAATTTTTGCAAAATTCCGGGGCATCAAGAAGAAGACTGCAGGAGGAAGAAATTTTCAGTCTGCTACAACTGTGGAGAAGCTGGACATCTTAGGCCAGATTGTCCAAAACTGAATAAACCATTTGACAATAAAGCCAAACCGGCAGAAGGAGCAAAGAGGAATGCGAGAGCCTTTCAGCTGACTACTCATGAAGTCGAGATGATTCCAGATGTGATAGCCGGTATGTTCTTAGCTTACAACGTTTACACGAAAGTATTATTTGACTCTGGTGCAAACCAAAGTTTTATAAATACTTTACTCTGCCAAACTCTTAACTTACCGATAACAAGCATTAGATAAATTTCTACAGTAGATTTGGCAGATGGGAATTCAGTTAAAATAAATAAGGTTCTGCGAAACATAGAAATGGAACTTTTAAGTCATAAATTTTCTGCAACCCTATTATCTATGAAATTAGTTGAAATCAAGGTTGTGCTAAAAATGGATTGATTAGTAAAACAATTATGCTCGAATTATCTGTGATAAGAATTCTATAGAAATTGTGCACCCACTGGAAAAGTAATAATGATTAAAGGAGATAAATCATGTAAAACCATAAAGTTCATAATCAATAATGAAAATTGCTAATTATGAACGAAAGCAAGGAATAGTATACATGATTTCAATAATCATTAATACTAAAGATAAAGAAATTAAGGAAATTTCTGTAATTTCAGAATACCCAGATGTATTTCCAGAAGATTTACCTGGATTACCACCAGATAGGAAGATAGAATTTAGGATTCATCTAAATTCCAGGAATTTTACCGATAAGCTAGGGAACCTTATCGGTTAGCACAATATTGGTTGTTAAGAAAAAGTATGGTTCGATGAGAAAGTGTATTGATTATAAGGAATTGAATAAGGTTACAATTAAGAATCAATACCTAGAATTGATGATCTATTCAATCAAATTTCAGGGAAATAGATATTTTCCTAAGATCGACTTATGTTCCAGATATCATCAATTGAAAGTACAAGAGGAAGACATACCTAAAACTGCTTACAGAACTAGGTATGATCATTACGAAATTACAGTCATGCCCTTTGGGTTAACAAATGCACCTGCAGTATTCATGAACATGATAAATAGGATCTGTACACCATATTTGGATAAATTGGTAATAATCTTCATCGACGATATACTTATGTATTCCAAAAGTTAGGAAGAACATTATCAGCACTTGCATGTACTCTTAACTTTGTTAAGAAAAGAAAAGCTTTACGCCAAATTTTCGAAGAATGAATTTTGGCTGCTAGAAGTGCAATTTTAGGACATATGGTGAATCCCGAAGGTATTCACGTAAATTCTGATAAGATATTACCAAATGAAAGGTTCCCTAATCCGCAAGGGAAATTAGAAGTTTAGTCGGATATTACAGACAATTTATTAAGGATTTTTTTTAAGATAGTTATACCATTAACTAAGTTAACCTGTAAAATAGTTAAGTTTGAATGAGGATCTTAAAGTAGAAATTAACCAAACTGCTCCAATCTTAGCCTTATGAACTGAAGATTTTGAAGTATAAGGTAATGCTTCAAAGTTAGGATTTGAATGCATGTTAATACAGCACAAAAAGGTAATTGCATATGCATCAAGATAATTGAAAAAAAGAACGAAGGAACTATACCACTCATGAGTTAGAATTAGGAACCATAATTTTTGCCTTAAGATTTGGAGACATTATCTGTATGGAAGTAAGTTTACTATCTATACGGATCATAAGAATTTAAGATATATAGTTAGGCAAAAAGAATTAAACATGGGGCAAAGGAGATGTATGTAACTACGACTGTGATATTTAGTATCACAAAGAAAAGGATGAAGACGACAAGAGATCGTCAGAAAAGTATACAGATAAATAGATAAAAGTCGTTGGAGTTCGAGTTGGAGACAAAATACTATTGAAAGTATCTCCTTGGAAAGGAGTTATTAGATTCGGAAAGAAAAGAAAGTTAAGTCCAAGTTACGTAGGACCATTTTTAGTAATCCAATGTATAGGACCAGTTGCTTATAGTTTACAACTACCAGGAAGAGTTAGCTGGAGTACATGATATATTTCATATATCCAATCTCAAGAGATGCCTATTAAACGAATCTTTGGTAGTACCTTTTCAAGATATAAAGGTAAACAAATAGTGTGAGTTTAAGTAAAGTGGGATTCAAAGATAGGACCCTAATATACTTGGGAATTGGAATCCAAAATAAAGAGAAAATATCCTCAATTATTCCGGTAAATCTCGAGGACGAGATTTTTATTAAGGTGGGGAGAATGTAACGACTCTCATCAAAAGTCATAATTATTAAAATAATTTGACCAATAGGAAACCCTAATTGAGACACCCAAGTGATTCTGCGCAAACCCTAAAATTTTCAGAAATTTCAGAATCAGGATTAGGGCCCCTAAAACTCAGGGGGGGTTAAACCCTATTGACGATTATCCACTTAAAACGTAGGCAGAAAGGAATTTTAAAATTTCGTCGACTCAGCTAAGCTAGTCCCACACGTGGCAACCCTATGCCTAAAAATAGTTCTTACGCGGGCCGCCTCAAGTTAGCTTAATTCTCACGCGGGCCGCCTAAGGGACAAAATTCACCTATAAATACAGGAGCTTGGGACTTGATTCTGGGAGTTGAAACGACGAAGAAATTCCAATTCTACACGGAGTTATGCTCTGTATACTCCAATTAACACACACGATTCACTAATCAACGCCGCAATCAGGGTATTAGCACAATCGCTGCTACGATTCATTTTCCGACGATCAATATATCCAATGAATGTTTAAGTGCCGCCCACATTAGGGTTATACTTTATCGTTCGTCATTAATTGACGGGTCATCGTTAATTCGATGGATGAAGTATTGTACTTTATCGTTCGTCATTAATTTGATGGATCATCGTTAAATCGATGGATGAAGTATTGCACTTTGTCGTTCGTTGTGAGAATTTGATCTCGTGAGTTATCGTAATTGCTGGATTGATTACTAACCCAGTTTTGTGTGCCTGTTATTAAATTTAGGAAAAGGCTAAATCAGTAGGCCAAACTCTGCCCGTATAAATCTGCAATGTGAGTCATTCTCCTTTTCTCACAGTTTGTGAGTCATTCTCCTTTTCTCACAGTTTGTGAGTCATTCTCCTTTTCTCACAGTTTGTGAGTCATTCTCTTTTTATCAACTATTTTACAATACCTCAAATTATTTTCAAGGTTATAATTACAGGGACTAAGTCGTGGATATCTTGAATTACTGGTTAGTGGGGTATTGTGCACATTACTAATTGTCTCCCAGTTAGGTTCATTGACCTACTCGGGATAATCACTGTTAGGTTCATTGACCTACAGGGATAATCGTCACTATTTAGGTTCATTGATCTAAATAGTGGTATGACCATCGTCACCATTGTGACTTGTCACCATTGTGACAGAATGCCAGATAAAAATAAGATAAAAGCCATCGTAATCGCTCTTATGCTGTAATTGATAACTATGCATCATTATGCAAAAAATAGAATGATTCACTCAGTATTTCCCGCTGACAAAACCTTTTTCAAACATGTTTCAGGTGACCTGTTATGAATCAGGAAAAGTGCCATATAGCACTACAAGCTCAAGGAAGTGGCTCAGTATAAAATAAAGAAACATGTTTTGTAAAATAAAAGATTTATTTGTGAAATCAAATTATTGTAAATTACCGGGTTTTATCCCGCGTTGTGAAATAAAATAATCGGGAAATATTTACATTTTAAAAGATCCTGATGAAAACTTCCGCTGTCAAACTCAATTAATTAAATACCGCAGGATTTCTGTCCCGCGGCTCCTGAAACGGGTCAAACCGGGTCGGGGGTCGTGACAGAGAATCTCCTTATATCCTTGGCCTATAAATAGGAACCTAAGGTGTTAGGTTTTCACATTTGAGACTTGGAGCTTTGAAGGTTAGAGAGAGAAGCTTGAGAGAGAAAGTGCTCCACGTGATTCAGGTGCTTTGTACGATTTCAGATTTGTTAATAGAATCACCGATTATATTACGTTCTCGTGTGTTCGGTCACGTTCGTGTACGGATTCCGCACGTCACACGTTCGGTTCGCAATCGAAACGGAGTCAAAACCGGTCCTAACAACTTTTGAATATATAAATGATAAAGATTAGTCTGTTGACATTCTTAAATTGCGAAAATACACCGAATGAAATACAAGCGAATCTGGTGTATCATTGTCTTAATTTGTAGTTGCATTAGGAATGTTTAAATGACAAGTCAAACAAAAGCATGTGTAGTTTTGTGTGGAACGGTTGACCATGATTAGCACAAGCTACAAATTTGTAATGACACCACAAGGTGTCGTACTTGACATATTTCAACAATAGCGATGACCGAACAAGTTCACCTTGCTTGAAATCAAAAGAAAGTGTACTGAAACAACTCTGAAAATTTGATTTAAACAATGTCATAGAGTTTTCAATTGAATACGAAACACCAAAGAGCCACTGTTTCCGATCGAAGATTAAGAAGTAATAAGTACCGCAAGGCATTCGATTGACAATAAAAGAATCGTTAGGAGGTACATCGTGATATGAAATGAATCTATGTACCATTATCTTAACACACAACTGTGTTGAGACCGCTTTAATCGTGTCAAACAAAACGGATTTAGAACAAATGAATAGGCAATTAAACCCATGTATGAGGTGCGTAACCAAATTAGCGCAACCTTCAAGTTTGTGAAAGTATTATCGCAAGGTATCGAATCCAACAAACGATTTAGTGAAGCCGTAGACCAATCAAGTCTACTACGGCTCGAAACAAAAGAACCTTTGCAAAAACGTTGGAATATGATGCTCCCAATACATCAAATGATGATTTAAATCGAATATACGAAATGGATAAGTTCAAGCAATTGAACTTGGTTTCAGCGTAACCTGACAATAAACGTATGTATCAACAAGGGAAATCTCAGCATGGTTACAAAAATAAACCATGAATGTAACTTGAAAGAAAAGAGTTTCAAGAAAGTGTGTTGACTTGATAGCAAAAGAGTCAACAATTACAATAATGTAGGTTATTCAAATCATAAACCAATAGTTAACTTTAGCAAAATAATACTTGAACTTCAATGAAGCGTTTATTCGAAACGAAACCACATGCGTAGCAAATGGTGCATGCGTGACATATAAGTTTCCAAGAAATGAAACAATGAGTATTTTCCAAAATGAAGAAATGACCCAGTAAGCAAATGTGTGTTCGCTCTCAGCGAAGAAAATTAACGCGATGCAACTATCATTAGGGGGAGTAGAGATGCAACATCTACTTGCTAGAAGCAAAAGTGAAGGTTTAAACAAAAGAAATTTGAGTATTTTCTGTTTGGTTAACTGAAGTAGCATATACGTCAAGATAATGGGGTTTGCTTGAGTTAACAGGTGTGGTTCCTAAGCAACCTTTATGAGTTTGGACCTGGGTTCCCAAAGGACCTAAGTACATGTTTTCTAGATTCTCAAAGTTTTGTATTCTGTGTAAACTGTTTTGTGCATTGTGTAGGAAACATCATTTTCTGTGTAGGTTTAAAACAAGTTATTGTCCCACAATTTCCCCGGTATGCTTCCTTCCTGAATTCACAGCTAATGACACTCGATCAACAGTTAGTCGTAGAATAGTAATTGGATCCTCACCATTAGTTAAGTAAATAATTCGTTAATCCTAAGCGAGGGCCACCGACTCTTGTTGGTTTGCTCGTTCGGCTCCTGGTAGTTTGATGTTCGTACGCAAGCTATCGTCCTTCTTTTTGATGAGTCAAACTGGGGTTACCCAAAGCGGGAAACTTGGTCTGTTATCTTCCTTATCTATCTACTACTGTAGCTATAGTGACAATCCTTGCATCTCCGAAGGTGTATGTCGCTAAGGTGCATTGTCTGCAGGCACGGTGTCTGGAATCAAATCGATGCGAAATTCAACCTGTCGTTGAGGAGATAATTCTGGCAAGCCTCCGGGGAAGTGTCACACCCCGACCACGTGGAACAACCAAACGTGGCGGAAACGTCGGGGAGTGTTGTAACAGAATTAATTGTTTCGAATCCATGGCAATTAAAGTTTAGTTTTATTAATCAAACACGAGAGTTTACATTGTTTTAAACAAGAAACAAAGAGTACATAACATAAATTAACTAGTTCTTGTCTCGTTTTAAGTCACTAAGGCACAGGTCCGCCTAAGTATGTCTTGATAAGTCCTATGCTTCATCTCCTGAAAACACATGTGAAAATAGTTACGTCAGCATAAAAATGTCTGTGAGATACATAGGTTTTGTGAAAATAGAATTCATGACTTATGTTTGAGAAAATGTTTAGTCATGAACCTTGTAATTTGCTTTGTCTTGTAAATCATTTGAAAAACGATAAAATCAGATGATATGTATAAATAAGGGAATAATGTATGGTTAAATGAATAACCATGTAAAATGAGTTTGTATAAGATAAGTTGTTTGTAAAACAATGTCTTGTGAAAAGAATGTTATTTGTATAAAATGTTATATGTCTCAAACTGAAATGATTCAAATAACGCTACGATATGTAATACCATACAAACACTTATATATAGGAAGTACCAGCGGCGTATCCACCATGCTTGTATCATATTACACACGCCTCGTTACTTAATCACTTATTCAAACCAAACTACCAAAGTAAAATGTTCATGTCTAATGTGAATTGTGTAATGTGTATCCAAAATGTAAGCATATGATGAATAACAATGTGCTAAGTATGCAACAAAGGACATACATAGCATATAGTGTATTGTATAACAATGTACTAAGTACGCACACAATGGGCATACATAGCATGTAATGTGAAACAATGTATTAAGTACGCACACAATGGGCATACATAGCATGTAATGTAAGGCAATGTACTAAGTACGCACACAATGGGCATACATAGCATGTAATGTAAGACAATGTACTAAGTACGCACACAATAGGCATACATAGCATGTAATGTAAGACAATGTACTAAGTACGCACACAATGGGCATACATAGCATGTAATGTAAGGCAATGTACTAAGTACGCGCACAATGGGCATACATAGCATAAAATGTAATGAAATCATGTACTATAAATGTACTAATGAACATAGCAGGTATATGATGTGAAAGCATGAAAGTAACAAGTAGGCACATGTGTTTCACCCCAAAATGTTTGGAAAACAGTAAAAGAGGGGTCTATGTACTCACTTGAGATTGCTCAGAAGTCCTAAGATAACCACCAAGCAATGCTAGAGATCACGGAATCAAACGACACCTAATATAGGTAACTATGTTAATAAACCGGACCTAATATCGGAGGATCGGATAGAATGAGGGTTCGTAAACCAAACGAGTATGGAGACTCATGTAATATGGTTTGACAAAGCCCACATACTAAAACGAAACTTAACCTAAGTGTTTGTGACCCATTACGACCCGTTTAGGTAGCTTATGCTACTTTAACGCGTCGTTCGCGTAAAACGCATTCGGAACGCCTAACTAGTACTATAACATGTAAAATCTTCCTTAACATGTCTAATATGGTTGTTAAATCAGCTTAGATATCAAAAGTTATGTTACATATGTTTAAAACGAATTTTGGCATCAAAGGGGTATTTTGGTAATTTACCTAAGGCATATAAACTACCTATCATACAACTACTTAAACGAAGCGACCATAAGGTATAACCTCGGAGGGTTATTCCCTATATACTATGGTCACCTAATGTGTTTGGTCGGATCCTAATGATCGACCAAATGGGTCGGGTTCGAAGGTATAAGCGATTTATCAGATCGCTTACCCTTACGACCCTAGACAACGTGGTAATCAGTAGGCATAGTCACAAAGGACTATAACCATCGTGATTACAATCACGTTGCGACGTTCAAACGAACTTCGCATTGACCATAAACTGGTCACACAGAAAGTCAAACAAAGTTTGACTTTCGGACTCGAAAAGCAATAAAAGAACGAAAGAATACTTACGAAGGGTCCCCGAATGCTAATCGTGATTCAAGTAGATCAGGTATGAAACAAAGGTTTCAACTTAGAGCTCCTCAAATCAGATTCTAGTGGGTTTAGAAGCAAATGGGGGTGGGGTATTTATAGGATTTCCCGAACCGTTAGGATCGTTTCTTGGAAAATGTGATCGAATCTCGTGCGTACATTTGTTGGAAAGTTGTGGTGACTAAAAATGACCCTTAATGAGCTGAAAGGTCAAGTGTGGGCTTGTGGTTGTGAATTAAACAACTGTGATCAGCTGACTAATCGATCTTATCTGTTCTGGGACCCTGACGCGGGCCGCGTAAGGATGCACACAAACCTTACGCGGGCCGCATGGCCTTGTCTGATCAAAAATAAGTTTCAGAAATGACAGTTTTGGTCCCTGCACGTGTTAAAGGCCATTCCCGACACTTCTAAGGCCCGTAAAGCCAACTTTAAGGCCCTAAAATAATTCCTAATCATTGTGGACATGAAACATGCTCAAAAATATGTCGGGTGTTGGTTCGTTTGGCAGTACGATCGCGATGTTCGCTTAATTACGACGGAATGCGCATAAGCGCGAAAAACGATCCAAATGACGCGACGAATGGATTTTTCTTATGCCAAACACTAAAATAAAATGTTTTAGTGCTTAGATAAATTTTTGGATGTCCGGATGTATTCAGAACGTAAGTTATGCGCGAAAATGCAAACTTGTGCACTTTTTGACGCTTTTAGTCCCTGAATGACCCAAAATTTATTTTAGCATACCGAACACCTCAAAGCCTATTTCTAAGCTATGTAAAGGATATTTATGGTATGTTTAACTTATGTTCATGTTCCGGAATGTCTGTTACAGTTCAAATTGGCATACTTTCGCAGTTTGTCAAGTTTAGTCCCTGTAAGCGAATTAACTTGTTTTTGCCATACCAAACCTTCCAAAAATTATTTCTAAGTTATGTAGAGGTTATTTAGGGTATGTTAAGCCTATGTCACTATTCCGGAGTGTTTGTTGCATTAACCTGGTTATATTTACGCATTAGTGCGCGTATAACCTTCCAGAAAGCGATTTAGAGCTTGAAATCGAACAAGAGTTGATATGTGCAAAAGATACACATATTTATACAAGTCCAAAGTATGAAAAACAATATTTCATTGGTTTGGTATTTGTTTGATGGTCGCAGTGACACAGGTGTCACAGTCTCCCCTACTTTAGGAAATATCTACCCGAAATTAATTCGTAGGAGTCTATCTGTGGCTTAGTGTTAAGTAACAATCAAAGATAAGCAAGGCATAATCCTGTTATTTCTCTTTAACGGATATTTTTCAGAAATGAAAAATGAACGGAGTTATTTTCAACAGGCATTCTTCAGAAACGAAAAAGAACGGAATGAGTCATTTTCCACAACCTCTTCAGAAACAAAAATGAACGGAACGAGTCATTTTCTACAACTTCTTCAGAAACGAAAATGAACGGAACGAGTCATTTTCCACAACTTCTTCAGAAACGAAAATGAACGGAACGAGTCATTTTCCACAACTTCTTCAGAAACGAAAATGAACGGAACGAGTCATTTTCCACAACTTCTTCCGAAACGAAAATGAACGGAACGAGTCATTTTCAACAATTTCTTCAGAAACGAAAATGAACGGAACGAGTCATTTTCCACAACTTCTTCAGAAACGAAAATGAACGGAACGAGTCATTTTCCACAACGGAACGAGTTATGTTCCACAACTTCTTCAGAAACGAAAATGAACGGAACGAGTCATTTTCCACAACTTCTTCAGAAACGAAAATGAACGGAACGAGTCATTTTCCACAACTTCTTCAGAAACGAAAATGAATGGAACGAGTCATTTTCCACAACTTCTTCAGAAACGAAAATGAACGGAACGAGTCATCTTCCACGATTTCTTCAGAAACGAAAATGAACAGAATGAGTCATTTCTAGACACACGACCAAACTTGCTGTGGTTTCTGTGCACTGAATTTCATAATTATGTATGCATCCATAATTACGCAATTCCTTGCACAGTCCGCACAATTTGTTTTGTAATGTGAAGGGGAGGAAAATCAAACCTGTGATGAGTGTGACTAGACTACCATAGGGTCATTTTAATTAGATCGACAAATGATCCTTTTAATTAGGCCACCAAGGAGTCCTTTCAACTATATCATCACCTGATATTCCTAACCAGATTTTTGGATCAATCTGTTTAACTAGACCACTCAAGGGTCTAATTATGGAATAGTACAATATAATCCAAGGGTCTTTACTATTACGTAAAAGCCCATTGAGGATTTAATATAGTACCTTTGGATATCCTACTATGAATCCCTTATACGAGTGATATGGAAGATTCTACGAGGATTTGGATAACAAAAACTTGGATTACACCAAAAACATAAAAGGGAGCACATAAGCACATAATCACATAGTTGTTTAATTTGTTATTAACTTGTTATCGATTGAAAATGGATATGGAAACCAGTAGATGGACTTCAATGTCCTCTGGGATCTATCTGAAAAGATAGGAAGATCTCCCAGAAATTTGATTTTGTTTTTAAAGAACATAATATCTGAATTATGAGACACAACAATTTTAGGATTTACGGAAATACCCTTAGGTACCCTATTAAAGATTTATAGTGGTACTTTGGGTATTCGTCCAGTGTTGTAACTAGCGTTTTTTACTTCGTTTCCTTGGAAGAAACGGGTACTTAGGAATTTCGTGGAAAACGCAAGATATCGTAAAATAGAAAAAAAATCTTGGGGGTAGTTTGCTTTTCAAGGAATACGATTCCTTGATTGTCGGTATTGTAAGGGATATGTTCTTTATACATATAACCTCATAAATACATTGCAATGTAAATAAAAGGTTTATTTATAAACAATGACAACAACTGTTTCATGGACCTTGACAACAAAAGAAAATAATACATAAGACGTAATTATTTCTAAAGGGTGTTGTCTTCTAGTCGGTCAGATGCTCATCCCTGTGCTGGATTAGCATTAGCAAGCTTTGGGCAATTTCTTCGGAAATGACCCATCTCGCCACAATTGTAGCAAGAACCTGGTGGAAAGCGAGCTTGAGCAGGATTGTTGTCAGCTTGATTTGGTGCGACTGCTGCTACGCAAACCTTTGCTGTATGACCTTTACATCCACAAATTTGGCATTCGCGGCACTTCACATTAGCATGATGATGAAGGTTACATTGGTTGCACAAGGGTGAAGTTCCATTCTATGGCTTCCTAGTGGGGGGTTGAGCAGGTTGATTGGGGACGGCTTGATCATTGTGAGTAACCATGGCGAAGTTCTGAGAAGCCTTTCGCTTCTTTGACTTCTTAGGGGATCCAGTCTGTTCATCCATGGTCTTTGATTCCTCGATTTGTTTCGATTCCTCAACCGGTTTCTTGTCACCCTTTCGGAAAAGCTTACGTTTCCTGATCTGAGATTCAGTCAAGGTTGCAGCTAGCTCAATGGTCTGCCTAACCGTAGTGGGGTTACTACCAGTAACAATTTCCTGAACTGAGTCAGGGAGACCATCAATGTATTTTTCGATCGCCTTATCCAGAGGCGTAACCATGGTAGGACACAACAGGCTCAGCTCCTCATATCGATCAGTGTAGGCTCGATGTTCACCGTTGTCTTACTTAAGATCGTCGAATTCCCTTTCCAAGGCCCTGATCTCGTGACGAGGGCAGAATTCCTTCATCATCAGTGCTCGAAGTTCTTCCCACGTTTGAGCCAGTGCCACTTCGGCACCCCTATCTCTCACCACACCGTTCCACCACGTCAAAGCTCGTTTCTCGAAGACACTAGATGCGAAATCTACCTTTCGCTCGTTTGGACATTGAACATGCCTGAAGGTGCTCTCTAGACTCTCAAACCATTGCAGAAGTGCAGTCGCTCCTTGAGACCCAGAAAACTTTGATGGCTTAGCCGAGTTGAACTTCTTGAAGTTGCATAGGGCATTATTGTTGTTGAGAGCTTGGTGACATTGGGCAACGATGTTCGGGATTGCAGCAGTTATTTGCTGTGTAATGACAGCTGCCAGATCTTCAATAGATACCGGATTTTCACGTCGTGGAGGCATTCTAAAAGGGGAAACATGAAATGAAACGAGTGAGAGAATTAGACGAAAAGAATGAGATGAACAAATCTGATGAAAGCAAGGATAGTGGTCATTTGTTTGTTACTACAAAGCAACAAACGACCCCGATGATTAATCAAAGTAAATAGGTCAAAAATAATGTATCGCGAAGACATGCTCGCCTATAAGTGAACACCCATCCCAAGAATTCCCAGGTAAGCACAACTGGTCTCGCGTCTGATGAGATATATACGAAGTGCTTGCCTAGACAGAAAACCCAGAATACAGGCATTCACCCTTCCAGTTTGCACGTGTTCACATTATTTAAAACCCAAAACCTTGACGAGATTTTGAAAACTCAAAGGGGTTCAAAACCTTACAATAGAGGGTTCAAAACCTAGTAATCAATCATCCTAGAACAGATGATTAGTTTTCAAAGCGGTTTTGAAATTTATGTTCTTGTTGTGGTCGTCGCCTAAGGATAGGTGACGGTATTTTTTTATGACTAAACGCAAGTAAACTCGCGTTAGGGTCCTAAGAAGGTTATAGACTAGGTCAAAGCATTACTAATAACCTAATTCCCTATAACCATTGGCTCTGATACCATCTTTTCTGTCACACCCCGACCACGTGGAACAACCAAACGTGGCGGAAACGTCGGGGAGTGTTGTAACAGAATTAATTGTTTCGAATCCATGGCAATTAAAGTTTCGTTTTATTAATCAAACACGAGAGTTTACATTGTTTTAAACAAGAAACAAAGAGTACATAACATAAATTAACTAGTTCTTGTCTCGTTTTAAGTCACTAAGGCACAGGTCCGCCTAAGTATGTCTTGATAAGTCCTATGCTTCATCTCCTGAAAACACATGTGAAAATAGGTACGTCAGCATAAAAATGCCTGTGAGATACATAGGTTTTGTGAAAATAGAATTCATGACTTATGTTTGAGAAAATGTTTAGTCATGAACCTTGTAATTTGCTTTGTCTTGTAAATCATTTGAAAAACGATAAGATCAGATGATATGTATAAATAAGGGAATAAATGTATGGTTAAATGAATAACCATGTAAAATGAGTTTGTATAAGATAAGTTGTTTGTAAAACAATGTCTTGTGAAAAGTATGTTATTTGTATAAAATGTTATATGTCTCAAACTGAAATGATTTAAATAACGCTACGATATGTAATACCATACAAACAGTTATATATAGGAAGTACCAGCGGCGTATCCACCATGCTTGTATCATATTACACGCGCCTCGTTACTTAATCACTTATTCAAACCAAACTACCAAAGTAAAATGTTCATGTCTAATGTGAATCATGTAATGTGTATCCAAAATGTAAGCATATGATGAATAACAATGTGCTAAGTATGCAACAAAGGACATACATAGCATATAGTGTATTGTATAACAATGTACTAAGTACGCACACAATGGGCATACATAGCATGTAATGTAAGACAATGTACTAAGTACGCACACAATGGGCATACATAGCATGTAATGTAAGACAATGTACTAAGTACGCACACAATGGGCATACATAGCATGTAATGTAAGGCAATGTACTAAGTACGCACACAATGGGCATACATAGCATAAAATGTAATGAAATCATGTACTATAAATGTACTAATGAACATAGCAGGTATATGATGTGAAAGCATGAAAGTAACAAGTAGGCACATGTGTTTCACCCCAAAATGTTTGGAAAACAGTAAAAGAGGGGTCTATGTACTCACTTGAGATTGCTCATAAGTCCTAAGATAACCACCAAGCAATGCTAGAGATCACGGAATCAAACGACACCTAATATAGGTAACTATGTTAATAAACCGGACCTAATATCGGAGGATCGGATAGAATGAGGGTTCGTAAACCAAACGAGTATGGAGACTCGTGTAATATGGTTTGACAAAGCCCACATACTAAAACGAAACTTAACCTAAGTGTTTGTGACCCATTACGACCCGTTTAGGTAGCTTATGCTACTTTAACGCGTCGTTCGCGTAAAACGCATTCGGAACGCCTAACTAGTCCTATGACAAGTAAAATATGCCTTAACATGTCTAATATTGTTGTTAAATCAGTTTAGATGTCAAAATTTATGTTACATATGTTTAAAACGAATTTTGGCATCAAAGGGGTATTTTGGTAATTTACCTAAGGCATATAAACTACCTATCATACAACTACTTAAACGAAGCGACCATAAGGTATAACCTCGGAGGGTTATTCCCTATATACTAAGGTCACCTAATGTGTTTGGTCGGATCCTAATGATCGACCAAATGGGTCGGGTTCGAAGGTATAAGCGATTTATCAGATCGCTTACCCTTACGACCCTAGACAACGTGGTAATCAGTAGGCATAGTCACAAAGGACTATAACCATCGTGATTACAATCACGTTGCGATGTTCAAACGAACTTCGCATTGACCATAAACTGGCCAACGCAGAAAGTCAAACAAAGTTTGACTTTCGGACTCGAAAAGCAATAAAAGAACGAAAGAATACTTACGAAGGGTCCCCGAATGCTAATCGTGATTCAAGTAGCTCAGGTATGAAACAAAGGTTTCAACTTAGAGTTCCTCAAATCAGATTCTAGTGGGTTTAGAAGCAAATGGGGGTGGGGTATTTATAGGATTTCCCGAACCGTTAGGATCGTTTCTTGGAAAATGTGATCGAATCTCGTGCGTACATTTGTTGGAAAGTTGTGGTGACTAAAAATGACCCTTAATGAGCTGAAAGGTCAAGTGTGGGCTTGTGGTTGTGAATTAAACAGCTGTGATCAGCTGACTAATCGATCTTATCTGTTCTGGGACCCTGACGCGGGCCGCGTAAGGATGCACACAAACCTTACGCGGGCCGCATGGCCTTGTCTGATCAGAAATAAGTTTCAGAAATGACAGTTTTGGTCCCTGCACGTGTTAAAGGCCATTCCCGACACTTCTAAGGCCCGTAAAGCCAACTTTAAGGCCCTAAAAGAATTCCTAATCATTTTGGACATGAAACATGCTCAAAAATATGTCGGGTGTTGGTTCGTTTGGCCGTACGATCGCGATGTTCGCTTAATTACGACGGAATGCGCATAAGCGCGAAAAACGATCCAAATGACGCGACGAATGGATTTTTCTTATGCCAAACACTAAAATAAAATGTTTTAGTGCTTAGATAAATTTTTGGATGTCCGGATGTATTCAGAACGTAAGTTATGCGCGAAAATGCAAACTTGTGCACTTTTTGACGCTTTTAGTCCCTGAATGACCCAAAAGTTTATTTTAGCATACCGAACACCTCAAAGCCTATTTCTAAGCTATGTAAAGGATATTTATGGTATGTTTAACTTATGTTCATGTTCCGGAATGTCTGTTACAGTTCAAATTGGCATACTTTCGCAGTTTGTCAAGTTTAGTCCCTGTAAGCGAATTAACTTGTTTTTTCCATACCAAACCTTCCAAAACTTATTTCTAAGTTATGTAGAGGTTATTTAGGGTATGTTAAGACTATGTCACTATTCCAGAGTGTTTGTTGCATTAACCTGGTTATATTTACGCATTAGTGCGCGTATAACCTTCCAGAAAGCGATTTAGAGCTTGAAATCGAACAAGAGTTGATATGTGCAAAAGATACACATATTTATACAAGTCCAAAGTATGAAATACAATATTTCATTGGTTTGGTATTTGTTTGATGGTCGCAGTGACACAGGTGTCACAGGAAGACTTCAGGATATTCCCTTATCACAGGGATATCTTCGAGTTTTGGTTCTTCGGTTCCCTTGTCCACGACATGAGTCCAGAAAACAACATATCCATTACGCAACAACTTTCGTGCCTTCAAGCAATTTGGAAGCTGTAGGGGCGTATTCTGCTTACCTCCATGAATCATGATTGTTTCTTCATTTGCCATCGGGGTGCGGGTAATAATCTCTGCTTGTTTGCTCGACAACCAATCCATCCCAATTACCACGTCGAAGCTTCCCTTAAGCTAGTTCTATCGAGTACTGGATATCTATCTTACTTACTACTAAAACAGGTATATTCTGAAGCTAAAATTTGACAACAATGTCAAATAGCACAGACGCATAACATTGACTACTATGAGACGTACCGATGGCCATGTTTGGATCCTGGTGTGCTTTTCTAACTCCGCGGTTGAGCTTTCATCCACGTGCCTGAGTGTTTTTAGGGCAATACTTCCTGAAATGCCCCACATCACCGCAGTTAAAGCATCCTTGACCACGTTCTTGTTTGTCACCATTCCTGCCTTGATGGTTGTTGTTTTCGTTGTTTCCTCCGCGATTTCCGCTACCATCTTGACCTCCATTTCCATGTTTAGTACCCTTTCGACACGTTTCCTTGACATGTCCCACTTTGCCACAGTTACCATATTTTCCATATCTACATCGCCCGTTATGGTGATGTCAACGATTGTCGTTCTTTGGTAGGATACCTGTGTACCCTTTTTTTCTTTTTAGCATTATTGTTGTTATCCGCCCGAGTACCCTTCTTGAAATTGGTAAACTTCCTCTTGTTCTCACCAGGCGACTCCACATGAGTCTCCTTTTTCTCCTCGGAGTCTGAGAATTTTCCCAACCTAACTGCTTCTTCAGTGAGCGTCACACTTAAGTCAATTGCTTCATTAATTGTTGGAGGCTTTGATGTTGTCACCAGGCTTAGAATATGAAGTGCCAATCCCCCGATGAAGTGTTCGATCCTCTTAAACTCGGGTTCTACCATGTAAGGGACAACACGAGACAGATCATGAAATCTCTGCACGTACTCAGCTATCTTAGGACCTTCCATTTTCAAGTTCTAGAACTCAGTTTCTAACTTCTGGATTTCTGCACTTGAACAGTACTTCTTATGCATCAGCTCCTTCAGCTCATTCCATGTCAAAGCATCTGCAGCAGTCTCGCCTAACGTCTGTACCTGAAGGTTCCACCATGAGAGGTCCCCATCTAGAAGCAACCCAGATATGTACATGACTTGATGCTCTGGAGCGCATTTACTCAATCTCAAAACAGAATATGTCTTCTCAACCCAACGCACAAAAGCTATGGCACACCCAGTGCCGTCGAATTCTAGGGGCTTGCAGCCCAAGAACTGCTTGTAGGTGCAGCCTGCTATATAAGCAACATCATTCACATAAGGCATTAGCAAAGCATACTTGATAATGTCCAAACATTTTGTAATGAGTCTTAAGTGACTAAACATTACCGTTGGGTGGGTTATTTCCTGAGGTACCTCCGCTGTGTTCGGAGCGAAGGGCCTCGTGCCGTGCGATGGCCTGTAAGATGCGCTCTTATAATTCCGCCTCTGTTGTTGGAAGAGGGTTGTTGGTATCGGTGTTCCTTCACGGCGGTATCTTCTAAGAAGAAGATCGGATAGGTCAGGTCTTATTAAGGACATAAGCACATAAGCATCCACTTAACGAATAAGACCTAGGTGATGTATATACATATGTATAGAAGCAATCATCATAGCAAGAAATCAAGCATCAACATAAGCTTAGCACAACATATAACTTGACAAAGTGTTTAGTGAGAGCATGATAGTCAAGATTTCATTAATTATCGACCACAATCTCATTGTCTACAAAGTGTATCACATCAAACAGGGACACAGGGTCACCCTACCCTTGTCCGATAAGTCAATTAGTGCATAAAAATCTTGAGGTCAAAAAGTGGTCTTCAAAAGTCTCCATAATCTCGGCTCATTAGTAGTGTCTTTACCCCAAAATAATGCATTCCGCATAAAACTAAACGCCAACTATACTGATGACTGTGGTGGAGAATGGAAGAAAAGCAAACTGCTAACTTCTGCGGGCTGCTCCTCGAGCTTGTATACATGTCGAAGTAAGTAGCTGATCTAAGTGATGAATATGGAGGATCGTCGTATACTGGTATAGACAGGGTGGAGGATGTGGTGTCAGCTAAAGCTCCAAAACTTCATTACTCATAACCTCAAACTGCAGCTGATGTGTCAGGAGCAACTCATTCCGTGTGTAGCCTCCATAATGTGAGGGATGGTAGGGGGTCTGCAATCGTCATAGTGTGTGGTAGGATCCATCGGACTGACTCGTCCAGCGGTGAAGTAATGAACAGTGCAGCCTGAAGAATCTGTGGAAAAGCTGTTGATACAAAAGGATCGTCGCACGAGTGCTGACCAGAAGTACCTTCTCGGGATGCGGGTATGTCCTAAAAGTAAGCAATAGGCATGCTGGTGCAATGGACATCGGTCTCTATAGGGGAAAAGGTGCGACACCAGTGGTGCAGGTGGGGAAATAAATAGCTCAACAAAAGGAGGATCAACAGGTGCAGGAACTGAATCAGGTATAAGGGGTGCATTGTCTGGTAAACCAAAAGAAATGGGGTCATAATCAGGCAATGGTGCAGGATCAGTAGGTACAACAACAAGCTGACCCAAAAGGAACTGGAGCTGTCTCAGGAGCAGGTTCAGGGTCGTGTGAAGGTGTGGGGTCTCGAGCAGGGGATAGTGCAGCAGTCATAGTGGTGTCGTCGTCCGAATCAGTAGTAGAAGTTGCAATCCGGCCGTCTGTAAGGCTGCAGATGTCATAGACTCGAAGGAATTTGAAATCGAGTGTAAAATGGAAGCAGAGGAATCTTCCATGGCAGGCGTCTCGGGAGGTAGCATAGCAACAACATCCTCAGCGATCTTTCCATCACCCTGGGCGTCAATAGGGGGAATCATCAACAAACGAATCAACATCATCATCATCATACAGATCATCGAATGGCCAAGCCTCAGAAAGTATGACCACAAGGGGTATGGCATAGAGGATCAGAGCCACGATGTGCTCTCCATTGGGGTAACCAATGATGAAGTGGTCATGGACCGAAGCAAGAATTGGCAGAAGGATTCTCGTCAGGGAAACCATCAGCAAGGGTAAATCATCACCAAAGTCTGGTAGCGCGGATGGTTGGCAGTTGTCCTCGTCCTCGGTCAGCATATCAGGATCATTCTCAGTTTCTGACGCAAACATCTCCGGCGCTGGTACAATCTCATTGTCTGTGGTGATGGTCGTGGGGTCGTCAATGTCTGATTCCTCACTCTCGGAAGAAGGTGACATGTGTGCCGGTACATGATAATCATAGTATGTATACTCATAGTAATCACGCACACTTAGTATATTGAAAACAAGGACAATTCATCATGTAATCATGTATTCGCATTACTACGAGGACTAATGGTCTTAAGTTAACACCTACCCATTCACTCATATCCCTCGATCTTACTACGAGGACTAATGGTCTTAAGTTAACACCTACCCATTCACTTGATCTAACAGTTCATTCCTTAGCTAACCATACCATTCGTAATTGTCGAAACGTTTGTAACATGTATTTCACCCCCGAAGTTATATAAAACTGAAAACAGTTAAAAGAAAATAGGGACATGAACTCACAGTTTTGCATCTTCTTAATCGTAACCCAAATCTCTTCAGCAAACACGACTACCTACAATGTACTATGTCTATTAGACGAACGGGCCGTGCCTTGGCTTAGAGTTTAACGTTTTCGAGTTACGTTCCTTTTATATCTTCAATATTATTCCAAGTTATAATTACTTGTTAAAATAATAATTATTTTAACCTTTAAAATTATATTTAATTTTTGGAATAATTGTTTAAACAATATTGTGTAACAATACTTCTCAAGTATTTGTATTCGTATTTCCTTCCCAATGATGGGGGTATCTCATACGTGTATATTCATATTCTTGTATTTGTGTATTTAGCCATGTATTGGCGTCGTATTCCGGTGTATTATTCAAATGAAAATATGCCAATATATTCCTAATATATATTTCCAAAACAATATATTTTCAAGTCTCACTTAAAAATATATAAACTTGTTTTGTCCAAAAATAATGTATTTCAAGAAAAAATATATTTTATCTCCCAAAAATAATATATTTTCATCTTGTCGAAAATATGATATACTTTGTAATAATAATAATAAAAATCATATTTTCACTTCTTTCATTTCCAAAATAATATTTACCAAAAATAGATTTACCAAGAATAGATTTATAACGGTATTCTCCGGAATATTTTGTAAGTTACGTTCTTGCGTTTGGTTCCACAATATTATGTGTGTAACTTATATATCTATTCCTTGTGTTTTTTTGTATTATTTTGGATGGTAAATTCTTGGTATTTTGTTAAGTTATATTACTTTAATCCCTAAAATAATATAACTACTACACAAAGTATAATCACACACAGTGTCTTTAATGTAAATATATATCCTAAATATATATTCATCCATTTTTATTTATAAAAACCAACCTCCAATACTTGTATTTTTGTAACAAAATCTATGGCAAAGTTTATATTGAAAACCATAGTTAAAACACACTTGTAAATACTTGTTAGAAAATATTTTTCTAAGTGTTTATATTTTTAGAAAATTTTGCCATAGTTTCCCCTAAAAATGGAGGTGTCCATGCTTTAAAAGCATATCATCATCACAAACAATCAACAATCAATCTTAAACAACTTATACTTACCGAGTGCCAAAATATTGCTATCTACATAATAATCATGAACTTGAACTTTCATAAAAATCTTGTAGTAACTTGGTAGTGTGTTTAGTAGATTTAGTTACCCTTTAAAGTGTGTTTATTTCTTTAAAAATCCCATTCTTAAAGGATTTAGGTGTTTACAACTTACTAGATGATTTTTCCAAAAATCATTCTTTTGAATTTTTCTTGTAAACAATGTATTCTTATACTTGTTTCACCGCTAGAAACATGGTTAGTTTCTTTAAAAACAAAGTTTATGTAAATCTTGTTATTTAACTTAGTTTCTTTGGAAAACTATTCTTGAAATCATCCACTTACAAGACTTGTAATTTGTTTAAATCATCATCATATGAAAACAACTTTTATTATTCAAGTTCATGTCAACACAAAGTATGATCATCTTGGTCTTTCACAAGATCATCACCTTAACTTACTAGATCATGTGTTTAATCACAATCTAGTAAGTTTCTTATGATGTCTAACATCATAAACACAAGAATCAATTATCAAGAAGCAAAACAATACTTAAACAACATAGTTCATCAAGATTACTTCATATATCAAGCTTATGTTCATGTTTCATGGTTATGTTCTTTAGTCTTCTTCAAGTATTCATTATGTAACATCTTTTAACCACTCAATATAGATGTAAAACGAAGAGTAGAAGATCTTACTACTAGCTCAAGGCTAGGGATGATCAAGAGGATAAATGAAGTGGATAAAGCAAACGGTGAAGGTCCTTCAACTTCTGAAAGCTCCAAGCTTCCTAACTTAGCTCCTTACACCTTTTTAGCACCTTAGAATGGATGAATGGAAGCTTGAAAGTGATGATGGTGGTGTGGTGTTCTTGGCCGTAGGTAGAGGGGAAAGAAGAAGGAAGAATGATGTTGGTGATGTGATGAAGGAATGAAGGTTAGATCCATGGTTTATATATTCTAATATCCATCATACAAAGATCTTCATGGATTTAATGGTACATTCAAGATCTTTAAGCATATCTATTGAGATCTTAGGAAGATTAGGGAAAATCTTGGTGGGGTCACCCCATTGTGACCGTCAACATGAGGGGGGGGGTATTGGTTGGGTGGTGATGATAAGTTAGAGAATCTAGTAGGGTTTCAAGTGTAAGTTACATGAATTAGTTAATAGATATTTTTAGTGGGTTATGATGTTTAGGGATCACAACTAGCTTGAAAACATTAAAACAATGCTTCTAATAAAATTTTGGTGTTTCGGGTAGTGTCCGGTTGTTCGGTTAGATACCGGTTCGTTAAAGTGTCAAGTTATTCCGTTTAGTGATCATTAAGTACCCTTTTGTGACACTTTTAATTCCCGACACTTAGGAAAGCATTCATGACCATTTAGTCAAATTTTTACATGTTACTAGCTCATTAAATTGCTGAATTTTGCTGAAAAATGCTGAATTCAGCACTTTAAGTGGGTTTTAGGCACTTTCCGGCACTTAAACTATCACCTAGTGAAGCAGTTTTGTGATCCTCACTTTTCTACACACTATACTAGTGTAGTACCTTGTCTCTGGCCCATACGGGGTCTCAAAACACTATTTGTTAATGTACTGAACATCGTCAGCATTTTTCTGAGTTATCCGCTAACTGTGCTAACCGTGCTTGGTGCATCGTTTATGTCACTAAAGTTTGTATGTAAAAATGATGTGACAATATGTAATATGATGCACATGTAAGTATGATACAGTAATCAGAAAGCAATCATTTGTAATTTAGCACAGTCATTAAACACTAATCATCATTTAATAATTGTACGGATGCATGCAAATTTGACAGTTGTCACAGTGTTGAAGTTCCTATTCTGGCTATGCGGCTTGCCGTGGTTGGAACAAACAATGTAACGGTGTGTGATAGCTCCTTTCTTTCGCTTAATTGTTCCAAGCCTAGTTGAAAACCCACAGTGCTCTGCGTACAGATCGTACATCTCGGCAACGTCTTCCCATTGCTGAAACACGGTTTCAAGTCTTGGTTTTAGGTTATCCGGCGCAGCCGGGCACCAGTAGCGTGTCCCATTTGGAGTGAACCAGGAAAAGCACACCTCCTCTGAATCTATGGTGTGGTCTGCGTACCAAAACACACCAAAAAAAATATATATGCATGAGACATAATAGACGACTACAAATGGTGTATACCAACAATGGTATGTACCAAAAATCTACCCCAGTGTTGAATGAAACAAATGGCATGGAAACATAAGCAGATTGTGAAAACCAATTATACCAAATAACAACCGGGATTAGGTGTGGGAACTATCATCAAAAATAAAAACATCTGTTTTTTATACTAAAAAAACTAATATACACATTTGTAAAACAAAACATCTGTTTATTATACCAAAAAAAATGGTATTAGGTGTCTGAACCAGCATCAAATTGTAAAAACAAAACATGTGTTTATTATACAAAACATCTGTATTAGGAACAAGAAATATATATTTTTTACACAGAAACTGAAAAATCTGAATTATGTTTCTGAACCTGAATCAAAATGTAAAAACTAATATACACAATAAACAAAAGTGTGAACCAGTATAAAATTGAACCCAAAACTCAACCACGTTACATACTTGATACCTATGCTAAGAAAGACCAAAAAAATAAGTGTTTGACAGGTATATATGTTACCATAGTCCGTTGCCTGAGATGTTAGCATCAATGGTGTCTGGAAAGCACTAGAACTTGATCCATGCTCAACAACCCCGATAGGGGCTTCCTCATGCCTGTCGCCCGGCGTCCAAGAGAAACAAAACTGCGCTGGAAACAGAGTACCTCTGACGTCATCCCCAACCCCGGCGTTTCGTTGGGGTGCTAATCAGATGATTATCGGCATCGCCAACAATGCCACCGGTGATTTCTCCTTCACCACCAGCAATTGGAGGATTATACATTTCTGGGGGTTTGATTGTGTGGGTTTTTCCAGTGAGGTGGGATATTGATGCAGGTTGTTTTTTAGGGTGTGTGAGGAGAGAAATAAACAAGAAGGTGAGAGGTGGTTGTTTCAAGCAGGAGGATTTGTATAAAAAGAATGAGTGTTGGTTATAATATTGGCATTATTGAAAGCTACAGTGTAAAGAAAATCATTATCTGAAACTCGAAAATTGGGAAGCGGCTTGACAAATTGGTGATATTTGATTGAAAAGGTGAGAGGTAGGTAAAATTACCAAACTAACCTTCACATAAGACATGTGAAGAAAAGACATGTCAACTTGTTATTGGTCAATATTAGTTCTCGTGTTTCTTACAACTGGAGGTGGTTTTCATTTTAGCTGTCCCCTATATATATATGAGAAGGATCCGGTAGGAACCACCATTTATTGCGAGAGCCGCGAGAACCAATGTGAACACAAACAAAAACACCTAAAAAACACATAAAAAACTTTTTAAGATCTTTTTTATTAAAATCACTACTTTTCGTTAATAAAAAAATTTGTGTGTTTTTTGATTTTTTAAGATTTTTTAGGTTTTTTTCGGGGTTTAGTTTTTAGCATTTAGCTTGGGGAGGGGGTTTAGGTTTTTGGTGGGTGGGGGTAGATTTTTTTAGGTTTTTGGTGGTGTAGTGGGTCATGACTCTGTTTAGAAACTGTTTTAATAACTAATTTATTATGAATATTAGCCCTGAATTTTTAAAGGGGGGTAGAACTGTGTTGGTAAGCCCTGTCGATTGTCGGTTGGATTAGCATTATGCCCAAAAAGATGAAATGGGCAGCCGGACCACGACAATATGGGGGTGTTCCCTCAGTATAAGCTATACTTTAATAATTTAAAGACTAATAATTATAATGAATCAGTTATCAAAATTCTTTTCTAAACGAGATTATAGCTCAAATACTAATGATAATGATAAAGAAGACCTAAACATGAAATCTTTACATATGAATTCTGTTGAAATTAATATTTCTCAAATTGAAAACAATCTTTTAAATTGGAGTATACCAAAACAAGATGTTAAAACTATTTACAAAATTGGTGACGTGTGCGTATATATACATAATTTTGCAATGAAATTACACACGATTCGGTTTTAAATTTATAAAAGTGATTATTACTTTAATATCAAAACACACACGAAAGAGGCAAGTGTACCCCGTCATATATGTAGTAAAGTATCGGTAAGAACCAAGTATCGATCCAAGGAAATGGGCGGAGGAATAATACTAGACCTTTGTCACTAAACTACCGGTAAAAACATAAGTTGTTTGATTCTTAATAAACTAAAGTAAGCATAAACAACTACTTATAAAAACATAATAGATTTCAAATATGAAAATAGATAAAAAGCCTTGCTTAATACACAACCAAAGCAAGTCAACTAAGTCGGTTTTGGCACTAGAAGCATTTGATCAATTCCCCAATTTTAAGACAATTAGTATCCCTTTAGGGAATCCTAACATGACAATCATTCGAAAAGCTAAAACGATAAACACACTTTAACCACCTAAAATTGTTCTTTAACGTGCAATTGATAAATGTTTATGAAAATCTCTTAAAAATAAGTTAGTCATCCGTTAGGAGTTTTCTAACCTCACTTATACAAGGAAAGCAACACCGATAAACATAATGCAACCACCGAGACAAGCATAAACTAGATTAAATCACAACCGAGTTCATTTTACAAATCTTGCAAATAAATTCACCAAGAAAGCAATTTTGGCCTAAACTACTAACTAAGCTAACAAATCATGGCAAGAATTTATAATGACACCATTTAACCCGTTAAGGTCCTTACGTGATGACAAGCTTTCTTGATTAACAATAATTACATTTTATTAAACCACTAACCATTTCTAGTATCATGCTGCACACATTTTTAACCAAGCTAAACTAGTTAACCAAGTTTAAAGTTTACTAATACAAGATTAATTAAGCTTCATTTTTCAACTATCTTAACTAACCAAATACCAATCATCCAACACAATTACTTATAATCAAGAAATCAATATCAATAACAAGGTTGCAAACTAATCATCAAAGATTAACATAGAAAATACTTCCAAATGTCATTACAAACAAAGATTAACATACTAATGGTTATAATCAAGCAAGGGATTGTTGTGTTTTTGCCCAAAGGCTACAATAATACATAAACATTAATCTAAATGCTTGAAAGATTAACAAAATACTGGAAAGATTAGAAAACCAAACCATAAACAAGCATAAGATTAAGAATCTGGAAGATAACGAAGCTAATCGGCACAATGTGGCTTGAATCCGGGTGAAAGCAGAAGCCTCCGGAGCCTGAAAATCGCCAGAATCGCTTCCAAAATGTCCAGAGTTACGAGCAGAATGTTTCTGCAGGTTTTTTATATTTTTTCGATCTCCCACGGTCGTGCACTTTATGGCACGACCGTTCACTTTTTGCATTATTGAAGTTACTTTGCACCATACCGCATGACGTCATCAGATCTTGACCAGATTCGATCTCGCACGGGCGTGCCATGGGGTGCACGGACGTGCATCACCAAGCTGGGGCTGGTCACCGCATCCGCACGGGGGTGCGTTCAGTCGCACGGGGGTGCATTCCCGAGATTTCGTTGCACTCCTGATCGCACTGGGTGTGCAACGCCGAGCTGAGCTTTGTTGTCGCATCCGCACGGGGGAGCCACCAGTCGCACGGGGGTGCGTTCCTGGGATTTTGTTGCACTCCTGATCGCACTGGGTGTGCAACGCCGAGCTGAGCTTTGTTGTCGCATCCGCACGGGGGTGCCACCAGTCGCACGGGGGTGCGACTTGCCCAGGTCAGAATTTTCTACAGAATGTTCGCAGTTCAGCCGTTTCGCCCGGAAAATCTTCGTTTTCACTATCATCTTGTCTGGTATGCTGTTTTAGGCCTGTAAACAAAAGTATACTTGATTAAGTATCCGAATGACGGTTTTACGGCCAAAAACGCATAAAATGGGGATAAAATGGGGGACTAAAATATGTATAAATTAGTGAATATCAAATCTCCCCACACTTGAACCTTGCTTGTCCTCAAGCAAGCTAAACTAAAATGCAATAAAAGATAGAAACTGACAAGAACGATAATTTACAAACTATTTTATTGAAAAAAACTACAAACGGTTAGCTGGTTTTTCGAAAGACAACATCAAATGAATCAAACCCAAACAAGCAAATGCAAATATATGGTGATAACCAAAAAGCCGTGACTCACTTTCAATTGACTTAACATGTTAATCTTCACACAACTCACAATGTTCACACACACTCGGTTTTATTTATGAAGCATACATAAAATGTGTATGTGCAAACACTCAATGCCTCGTCAATGAAATGTGTAATATCATAAGCTTGTTATAAGATCTCGTCTCCACCAACTAACATTCGAAAAAGTGTAAATCAAGAGGTCTTTACGGGGTGTAATGTTAGGCTTGGGCGAAGGGTAAGGAAATGGATATTTAAAGTGGCGAAATGGTTAAAACTCGGTGATAGCGTTTACTAGCGCAAAACAATACAACTATACATACAGACGCCTTAAAAAGACGACTTTTGTGACATCGAGCTCATCAACAAGATTTAAACAATTTAGCATTCAAAATTGCTCGATTTTTGTCTACTTCACCCTATTTTAGGGTGTTTTTTTTTTTTTTTTTTTTTTTTTGCAAACTAATGGATTTATACAATGAATCAAAAACTACAACAAGCGCTAGTTAAAATGATTATTTTGACCAAGTTTCAACACTAAAAGGTTTAAAACATAAAAAGGCTAAATTTGGCTAAGTGGGCGATTATGTTGGGTAAACAAAGGTAAACGGGAAGGCTCGACATGTTTCAACCTAAAGGTAACGTGAGGTATACGGGAAAAACAACACAAAGAACAAGGCTAACAACAAAGGGGTAATCTAAGTGCCTCTATCACTTCTACACGATTCCGCAAGTTCATGGTCTTAACAAGCATACTAGTGACAAGTTCTAAATTACACATGACATTCGGCTCACTCCTACTTCGAAATGAACAAATATATAACAATTTCAAGGCTCAAATATGCTCACGTAACGGAAGGAATGGGTAAAAGTGTGAAAACTATCATGCAAGTCTTTCTTTGTTTGTCACGCTTTCCGGTTTTTCTTTTTCAAAATTTATTTTGCTTGTCGAGTTTTTATCAAGTCCGGAGTTTTCTAAAACACAACCAACCGGTTTATTTACTAAAATATATACAAAATACAGATATTTTTGAATGATTTTTCTGATTTTTTTTTAACAGGACAAACAAAGTTAACAAAGTTAAACCCCTCCCCACACTTGAACTTCGCATTGTCCCCAATGCGAAACCCGAAATATAGAGATAAAGGAGAATAATACTCCCCTCAAGATGATTGTGATGCAACGAGACTTCCAAGTTGTATCTGTGATGTGCTCTGGTCCAAGATTTGATAGCCAAAATCTGCAAGTATGTCACAAGGTACAGCAAAACAGAACAGAAACAAATAAACCAAATAAACCATAATTTACATAAATATAAGTACTAAAATCCAAACAAAGACAACACATAAAGTAAAGTGCCCGAGAAACAGCATCTGTGGTCGGCAATAATCGTGGCTGCACGGCGTGCGACCAACTGCACCACCGTGCAACACCGAGCCAACAGCAAACCATCGTGAACAGCCGGCAGGGCACGGACGTGCCACAGGGGAAACGACCGTGCAACCCGCAATTTCTGCAGATTCTAACCCCGGCTCTGAATAGCCAGATTTTTCGAAAACCAACAAGTTTTTATGCAGACAGGGGGCAGAGAATCAATCGGTTGTTCACGAGACATGAGATTCTAGCAAGGGCTAGGGTTTCGCTTGTATTTATGAAGGGAACCCTAAAAACCTTGAAGAAATCGAATGATTCTAACCTAGAAAGCGAAAGAAACAGAAAAAAGACAAGACAGAACGTACCGTGCGAAGAGATGTGTGAAACCGTGCGAAGAAACCGTGCGATTTGAGGCGAAATCGCTCTGCAACGGCTGTCTGCAGTTAGGGTTCGCGAATGAGGGAAATGGCAGCAGATGGGGGTTTTTATAATGTACAAATGACAAAACTGCCCCTGCCTCTCGCACGGTCGTGCGACAGCTCGCACGGTCGTGCATGACCGACATTGTTCAAACCCTGCACGCTGTTCTCGGAGATGCACTGGGGGTGCGACTCCTAGTGCAGGCCAGCCTGCAAACGCACGGTCGTGCGACGCATGGCACGGTCGTGCAACAGCTGCAGATCAGTTTTTTCTGCAGAAGCCATTTCCAGCAACTGTTTTGGCCGTTTTTCGCCATTTTTTTTCACACGCAAACTGTTTTAACCATATCGCAACATAGAACCTTCGCTTGGTACGTATAAAAATTGTACAAACTAACGTAAACTACCAAACATACCTAAATTACGCTAAAACTAGAAAAACACATAAAAAGACGATATTACCCCTAAAGAGTCAAAGACTCTCTTGCTACATTTTTAATCCACGAGTCAGTAGCGTAGACTCATGCTAAATTTGTGTCGGCGAGTCGATAGCGTAGACTCATGCTAAATTTTTGTCGGCGAGTCGATCGCAAGACTCATGCTAAATTTTTGTCGTCGAGTCGATAGCAAGACTCATGTCCCCACACTTGTTACATGTGCGGGTCATTACCACGCCCCCTTTTTTTTGGCTGAAAAGAAACAGAATATTATTTTAAATGGGCTGAAAGTTTTATAAAAATTCGAAAATGGGCCCGAAATTTTATAAAAATTACAACAATAAAAAAAATGATCGAATCGGCTAATGTAAAAATGATTTTGGAGCCGAAAACTCAAAGAATAAATGAATAAATAAATCCGGATTAGAACAAATAAAAGGAACAAAAATTTATAAGTGTACAAAATAATCGCGAAAATGAATAAATTGAATTAAAACAAGAAATGTTAACAAATAAATAAACAAATAAATAATCAAGAAAATATTCACAAATATTAACAAGTATATACACCGACAAAACAATGACTCGGGTCGTTCATAAAGCTCGCCATTTCCCCGGCAGCGGCGCCAAAAACTTGACGTGTGCGTATATATACATAATTTTGCAATGAAATTACACACGATTCGGTTTTAAATTTATAAAAGTGATTATTACTTTAATATCAAAACACACACGAAAGAGGCAAGTGTACCCCGTCATATATGTAGTAAAGTATCGGTAAGAACCAAGTATCGATCCAAGGAAATGGGCGGAGGAATAATACTAGACCTTTGTCACTAAACTACCGGTAAAAACATAAGTTGTTTGATTCTTAATAAACTAAAGTAAGCATAAACAACTACTTATAAAAACATAATAGATTTCAAATATGAAAATAGATAAAAAGCCTTGCTTAATACACAACCAAAACATGTCAACTAAGTCGGTTTTGGCACTAGAAGCATTTGATCAATTCTCTAATTTTAAGACAATTAGTATCCCTTTCGGGAATCCTAACATGACAATCATTCGGAAAGCTAAAATGATAAACACACTTTAACCACCTAAAATTATTCTTTAACGTGTAATTGATAAATGTCTATGAAAATCTCTTAAAAATAAGTTAGTCATCCATTAGGAGTTTTCTAACCTCACTTAAACAAGGAAAGCGACACTGATAAACACAATGCAACCACCGAGACAAGCATAAACTAGATTAAATCACAACCGAGTTCATTTTAAAAATCTTGCAAATAAATTCACCAAGAAAGCAATTTTGGCCTAAACTTCTAACTAAGCTAACAAATCATGGCAAGAATTTATAACGACACCATTTAACTCGTTAAGGTCCTTACGTGATGGCAAGCTTTCTTGATTAACAATAATTACATTTTATTAAACCACTAACCATTTCTAGTATCATGGTGCACACATTTTTAACCAAGCTAAACTAGTTAACCAAGTTTAAAGTTTACTAATACAAGATTAATTAAGCTTCATTTTTCAACTATCTTAACTAACCAAATACCAATCATCCAACACAATTACTTATAATCAAGAAATCAATATCAATAACAAGGTTGCAAACTAATCATCAAAGATTAACATAGAAAATACTTCCAAATGTCATTACAAACAAAGATTAACATACTAATGGTTATAATCAAGCAAGGGATTGTTGTGTTTTTTGCCCAAAGGCTACAATAATACATAAACATTAATCTAAATGCTTGAAAGATTAACAAAATAATGGAAAGATTAGAAAACCAAACCATAAACAAGCATAAGATTAAGAATCTGGAAGATAACGAAGCTAATCGGCACAATGTGGCTTGAATCCGGGTGAAAGCAGAAGCCTCCGGAGCCTGAAAATCGCCAGAATCGCTTCCAAAATGTCCAGAGTTACGAGCAGAATGTTTCTGCAGGTTTTTTATATTTTTTCGATCTCGCACGGTCATGCACTTTATGGCACGACCGTTCACTTTTTGCATTATTGAAGTTACTGTGCACAATACCGCATGACGTCATCAGATCTTGACCAGATTCGATCTCGCACGGGCGTGCCATGGGGTGCACGGGCGTGCATCACCGAGCTGGGGCTGGTCACCCCATCCGCACGGGGGTGCATTCAGTCGCACGGGGGTGCGTTCCCGAGATTTCGTTGCACTCCTGATCGCACTGGGTGTGCAACGCCGAGCTAAGCTTTGTTGTCGCATCCGCACGGGGGTGCCACCAGTCGCACGGGGGTGCGTTCCTGGGATTTCGTTGCACTCCTGATCGCACTGGGTGTGCAACGCCGAGCTGAGCTTTGTTGTCGCATCCGCACGGGGGTGCTACCAGTCGCACGGGGGTGCGACTTGCCCAGGTCAGAATTTTCCACAGAATGTTCGCAGTTCAGCCGTTTCGCCCGGAAAATCCTCGTTTTCACTATCATCTTGTCTGGTATGCTGTTTTAGGCCTGTAAACAAAAGTATACTTGATTAAGTATTCGAATGACGGTTTTACGGCCGAAAACGCATAAAATGGGGATAAAATGGGGGACTAAAATATGTATAAATTAGTGAGTATCAATTGGTACTTTTGATTTTTTACAAGATTATTCTATAAAAACCCATGAACAAACTATACCTATTAATAAAGAGTATCAAAACATGCAATTATTATCAGTAGAAGCTATTAAAAGACATAGAAAATTATATAAATTTCTACACATAGGATTAGTTCAAGTCGCTATTAAACCTATGTTTAGATTAGGAATTGATGCTCCTGTTTTATTAATTCTAAGAGATGCAAGACATACAAATTTTAATAATTCTTTGCTAGCTATGGCTGAGTCTAATATTTCAAATGGTCCTATTTACTTTAATTGCTATCCAAACTTTTCAGTTGGTTTATTTGATCCACATATTTTAGATACTTTAACATTAACAATTAAAACTAAAAACTTAGAATTTAAAGAAAAAACTAATGCTGCAGTAGTTATATATAGAATATATTATAAGACTATGACTACCACTATAGAACCTAAAACAAAATTAGAATCCCCATAAGATGAAACTATTAATTTTGAAGCTAATACTATGCATACAAAAATAAAAACACCTAAAAAATTAAAATGGAATGAAATAACTCAATCATTAACATGGAATTTACAAGATATAAATCCGCTAAAACCTATAGAGATAGATAATCAAACATCTAGCATAGTAGAACATTCTGATGGTTCTATAGATATTTCTTTTAGTAATATACCACCAAGGCATTCTATAGGAGCAAGTACTTCTAGAAATACTTTAGATGAAAGTCTATTTAGAAGAAGTTTATCAATGAAAATAAAAGGAGTTGACTTTTCAAATACTATTCCAAAACCACTATATGAAGAAAATGATAGTGATAATAATACTTATGTTCCAACTAAGTCTGATATGGGAGATTATGAAGATATTCAATGAGTGATTCAAAGGTTCAAGCTCAAAGAAATTGCTATATTTGGTTTTTGAAAAATTGCAATAGAAGAATAAAGGATTTAAGACAAAGAATAGAAGATTATAAGTCATGCAATTCAAGTATTATGCCTCCATCCGACCCATATCATCTCTCTAACTATATAGACCCGTATTTTCTTTCGCCTAGATATATATTATTTTTAGAAGAAAAATTAAAAGAAGAAAATAATCATAGAAAAAAACTTATAGAAAAAATTTCAAGTACAACTTGTTAATCATGGATAAAGAAATGTTAAAATATTTAAAAGATGAAATGTTCAATGATTATAATAATAAAAAATTAATATGGTATTTTTCTACATTTAATGAAGATGAAAGATTTTTACATGAAATTGATTGGCAATTATATATGTGTGAAAATGATGAAAATATTCCATTTTTCTCCTGGTTTTCTCTATACTGTATAGAAAATAAAATTGAGTATCCATTTTTTGAAAATATATCTGTTAGTAATACTATAACCAAAACCTATACAATTATAAATAAAGATGAAAATATTACTAGTATACACCCTCCACATATGGATATAAAAATAAAAAATGAAAATAAAGAATATATTGCAAAACCTTTAGCAAACATTAAGGAAGATATAGATAAAAACGTAAAGGCAATTATTTTTCAAAATAATTAAACTAATGAAAAATTAAATACCATAGGAGAACAATTAGAAAGAATAGAAATTAATAATAATAAAACTTTAGATCAACCTAGTACTTCAAATACTAAAATATTAAATGAAACTATTGAAAATCCAATATTTAAACCATATAATATAGATATCCCAATACGTCTAAACAAACAACAAGACATGTTACAAGATATTAACTCAAAACTCTCAAAATTAAATATAAATGTTATTTCAGAACAAAAAATTCAAAATATTGAAGAGAAATTTAATGATTTTCAATTAGAAGATTCTATAAATAAAATTAGAAGAAATTATCATTTTTCAAAAAATAATACTTATACTACTAGGCCTGAAACAAGAAATTATTATCCTAGATCTACTCCACCTGATTTACAATTTGAAGAACGACATACTTTAGTTTAAGCCAAATATGATGGAAGTTCTCTAAATGAATGGAGTATAGAAGGCCAAACAGAACATCAAATTCTTAGTTTAATGCAAGAAATGATAATGGCAGCCAATGCATATAAAGCAAATGGAAATGATGATGCTGCAATTCTTAATATGATAGTTTCTGGTTTTACTGGAATTTTAAAAGACTGGTGGGATAAGTATCTCACAGAAGAAGAAAAACATATAATTAAAAATGCTAAAAAAATAATTATTAAAACAGAAAATAATGTTCAAACATCAACTGAAATACCCGATATAATTAATACTCTAGTATTTGCTATAATCCAACATTTTATTGGAAATCCAACAGATTATCAAGAAAGAAATTCATTAATACTATTAAATTTGACATGTAGAAAATTACAAGATTTTAGATGGTATAAAGATGTTTTCCTTTCAAAAGTTATGCCTAGAGAAGATAGCAGAGAAGCCTATTGGAAAGAAAGATTTATAGCCGGGTTACCAAAATTATTTGCAGAAAGAATAAGAGAAAAAATTAAACAAGACTTTAATAATAGTATTCCCTATAGAGACTTATCTTATGGTCAAATAATAAATTATATAAATCAAGAAGGATTAAAAATATGTAATGATTTAAGATTAAAAGAAAAGATAAAAAAGGATGGAATCCAAGGTCATAAAGAACTAGGAAGTTTTTGCCAACAATATGGATTTGAACCATATAAAACTCCTTCTAAACCTAAAAGAAAAATTCCTAAACAATTTATCAAAAAGAATTATAAAAGAAAACCATATATTAAAAATAAACAAAAATATTATAAAGATAAGACAGATTTTCAAAAGAAAAAACAAGGAAAACAAGATATTGTTATTTGCTATAAATGTGGAAGACAAGGACATTATTCTAAGGATTGTTATACTAAGAAAAAGATAAATGAATTAAATATTCCTGATGAATTAAAAGAACAAATAAATAAAATACTTATTTATGATAATTCAAGTGAAAGTAGTATTTCAGACTATAGTGATAATGATTTAAATTATATTGAAGGTTCTAAATCGGAAAGTAGTTCAGAAGAAAATTTATGTGAATGTAGTGGTCCTTGTATTTGTGAAATTGATGGTACAATAAATTCTCTAACATCAGATAATAAAGACTTATTTGAATTATTAGAAAAAATTAAAGATAAAGAAGTAAAACAAGTATATTTAAAACGATTAAAAGAAAAATATAAAGTACCAATAGAAAAGGAAACAAAAGCATATAATTTTAACGAAATATGTCAAAGATTTCAAACGAAACAAATAAAAGAAAATTCTGTTACAATAACTGATTTACAAATAGAATTAAAAAATATATAAGAAGAGATTCGAGAAATAAAATTACAAATTAAAGAATTAGAAAGAGGAAAAAATAAAGAGGATGAAGAAAATAATAACAATACTAAAAGTGATACTGAAAATACAAGAATAATAAATCGTTTAAAAGGATTAACTTCTCAAAAATGGTACACTAAGTTAAATATAATAGTCAATAATGAATTTCGATTATCCTTAGTTGCTATGATTGATAGTGGTGCTGACATGAATTGTATTCAAGAAGGATTAATACCCACAAAATACTATGAAAAACTACATATAGATTATCTGGAGCTAATGGAAATCCATTAAATATTCAATACAAACTATCAAATGTTCATATTTGCAAAGAAAATTATTGTTATAAAACCCAATTAGTTTTAGTAAAAGATTTAACATCTCAAATTATATTAGGACTTCCATTTATAACTCAATTATATCCTTTCTCGGTTGAAGAAAAAAGAATAAGTATTAAGGTATTAAATAAAAAGATCTGTTTTGAATTTGCCCATCCAATTACTTCAAAACAAATAAATATTTTAGCTTAAAAGAAAAACAAAAGGAATTTTTAATTGAAGAAATTGATCATGTTAGAATAAAGAATCAATTGCAAGATAAAACAATTATAAAAAGAATACAAGAAACTGAAATTAAATTTAAGGATAATATCTGTGCAAATATTCCAAATGTTTTTTGGGAAAGAAAGCAACATATTGTAAGATTACCCTATATTAAAGATTTTAATGAGAAAAAATATTCCAACAAAATCTAAAGCTATACATATGTCTCAAGAGTTAGAAAGCTATTGTAAAAATGAAATACAAGAATTATTAGATAAAAAGTTAATAAGGCCATCTAAATCCCCTTGGTCAATTTCTGCCTTCTATGTTCAAAATAGTGTAGAAATTGAAAGAGGAGCTCCTAGACTAGTTATAAATTATAAACCATTAAATAAAGTTTTAGAGTGGATTAGATATCCTATACCAAATAAAAGAGATTTATTAAAAAAGATTTATGATTCAAAAATATTTTCTAAATTTGATATGAAGTCTGAATTTTGGCAAGTACAAATTGCTGAAGAAGATAGATATAAAACTGGATTTAATGTACCATTTGGACACTATGAATGGAATGTTATGCCCTTTGGCTTAAAGAATGCTCCTTCAGAATTTCAAAATATAATGAATGATATCATTTTACCATTAGGAAATTATGCAATTGTTTATATTGATGATGTATTGATATTTTCAAATTCCTTAGACCAACATTTTAAACATTTAAATGTTTTCTATAATATTATTCATAAAAATGGATTAGTGGTATCACCTTCTAAAATGAGTCTTTTTCAAACAGAAATAAGATTTTTAGGACATAATATTATTCAAGGAACAATAAAACCTATTAACAGAAGTTTAGAATTTTCAAATAAATTTCCAAATGAAATTAAAGATAAAAAGCAATTGCAAAGATTTTTAGGATGCTTAAATTATATTCATGATTTTTTCAAAGACTTAGGAATTATATGTAAACCTCTATATGATATATTAAAAAAGAATCCAAAACCATGGACTCAAGAACATACAGATATAGTAAAATATATTAAAGATAAAATAAAATGTCTACCATGTTTACATATTCCCCATCCCAATGCAAAACTAATTGTAGAAACCGATGCAAGTGATCTAGGATTTGGAGGAATATTAAAACAAGAATTAGACAATAAAGAAAGTTTAGTTAGATATTATTCAGGTGCATGGAATGATACTCAGAAAAATTATTCTACAATCAAAAAGGAAATTTTAAGTATAGTTTTATGTATAAAAAAGTTTGAAGATGATTTATATATGAAACCATTTTTATTAAGACTCGATTGTTTATCTGCAAAATATATTTTAGAAAAGGATATAAAAAATTAATTTCAAAACAAGTTTTTGCAAGATGGCAAGCATTATTAAGCAACATTGATTTTCAAATAGAATTTATAAAAGGAGAAAATAATTCTTTACCAGATTTTTTATCAAGAGAATTTTTACAGGGAATATGAGCAACGATTCTTCAAAAAAGATTGTATTTTCAAAACAACAATTCTCAAAGTCTCAATTATCAAGTTCTCCAGGTTCTCCATCAAGACCAGCCCATTTACAAAAATTTCCCTTATTACCCAATATTCAAAACAGATTTGCCCCTTTAACCCTAGGGCCTAGACCTAGACCTTCATTCTCATCCATTATTCAAAATCTAGAATCAAAACCTATTATTCAATCCCCTTCTTTTACAAAGCTTTCTAAACCAGCCTCTCCTTCAAGCTCTTCACCAGCCACTATTCCTTACACTATTAACCCAAATAAAAAGATTATCAAAATTTTAGAACCTTTGGAAGTTGAAAAGGTTAGCCAAAATTTTGTATCTTTAATTGACTTCATCTATCCAAGAGGATGCCACTTTTTCAAAGGAGAATACAAGACCCGAGAATATTATCAAGCAATTTTAGTAGATTCAGAATCAGCAGTTATTCGACACAATTTTAATAAGGAAGATCCTACTAAGATTGCTTATTGTCAAGTAAAATTTTAAGAGTCCTATCTTTAGAAGAATGCAATTCTACGCTCTATAATCCAAAAACCCTTCAGGCTTCAGCTCCTATCCTCAATACGACTATTATAATTATCAAGATGCATGGGAATATGCTTTCTTTCTAAGAAACTTTGACCACTCTTGGTTTTTTCAATTTGACGAAGAATTTTCAAATACTTATCCTAGATGGTTTGTGAAATGGTTCAAATATATGGGAATTATTCCAGAAGCTTTTCCTAAGGAGATTTCAGAAGCATTTTCAAGATTTGTCGAATATTTTCAACATGAAGGAACACCAATTTTTGAATATACTCTACAGTTTATGAGTGTATTCAGAATCCCATGGATTTGTTTATGGACGTACAATTTTCAAGAAGAAAGCCCTTCAGAACTTTCTCCTCCATTGCTCTTTAGACAATATAGATGCAAATGGTGGAATAAGTTTGTTACTACAAAAGCCAATTCTCAAGCAGTTACTAAGTACTATAAAGAATTAACCATTCAATATGAAAGAAGTTTAAAGTCTCCAATTCGAGATTTCAAGGCCAGCGATGAAGATCAAGAGTATATTAAAAGATTTTCAGATTGCAAGTCTCCAGAAGATATTTTAAAATTAGTCAATGAAATTCGACAGTCTCCATCCCCTTCAAAACACTCATCCCCGGGGACTGAAGTTTTTCAAGATTCTCAAGACCCATTTGATTTGATGTAAATATATATATATATATACATATATATATAATATAATAATAATAATAATATATAATAACAATTGTATTTCTCAGATTTTTGGCCTACAAGAGACAGTGAAGATGTTCAAGACTTCTAATTATGAATGGTGGGGCAAAATAATTCAACAAAAGGACAATTAACTTTTCTTATTTTCAAAAGTGGAACAAATAATTCAACAAAAGGACATTCTACTTTCCAATTATAGAAGATTGTGCAACAAAGAGACAATCAACTTTTCAAATCTTCAAAGATGGTGCAAATAATTCTCAATGTGGACAAACAACTTTAAGGAGCATTTTCAACAAAGCAATTTCATACGGGAATTCTTTTCAAGATTCAATTATGAAGACCCTTTTATTTCATCTATAAAAGGAAGGATGATCAATGAAGAAAGACACTTTTTTCTACGCACCTTTTCTTACATCTTCTCTTATGTATGAAAAAACCCTCAAACCCAAAACTTGTATTATCAACTTCTCTATGTTCAAGATCTTTAGATTTTCAAATTATAGTTGCTCCTCCCGATTGTAAGGAAATCAATTGTAATCAAGATTTTCAATCAATAAATTCAGGTATATTTTAATTTTATATCATGGTTGTCTATGTTACCATCATTTTAAATTAATTCATATTGTCTTCATGTTTAATCTTCTTCATATCAAACGATCCTAAACCGTTTTGGTATCAGAGCAACTAAAATGAGAACCATCTCCAGTTGTAAGAACCACGAGAACCACTCTCCACCAATCATATTTTGCCAACAAAAAGGGTAGTTTGGTCATTTACCCCAAATGTCAAATCCCACCCTCTCTCTTCATTAAATCTCACCCTCTCTCTTCCTTTTAAATATCACACACTCTCTCTCTCTTCAATCGAATCTCGCCCCTCTCTATTCCTTTTAAATCTCAGTCTTCATCCTCATTTGTATTCCTTTTTAATCTCAGTCTTCATCCTCACAGCTACGACCACCGATGTGAGCTCCGGCCGTTCACTCGCCGACAACCCCCCCTTCTCCGACAAGGACGCACCTAAATGCCCTCTTCTTCTTCGGTGAGACCACCGGCGACAGTGGTTATTTCCAGCAGACGACCGGCGAGCTCCTCCTCCGACAACCACACCCCTAAAACGACCATTTTAAACCTCGATTCTGGTATCCTGTTTGGTGGGGGGAGTTTGAGGTTGGTGGCGGTGGCGTTGGGGATGGTGGGTGGGTGGAGAGGGCCGATGGCGGTGATGGTGGTTGAGCCAGGGAAAGCGGCGGCTGAGCCGGTGAAGCCGGATGCAGGTTTGAATTTTGTGGGTTTGATTTTTGGTTTGATCTGTTGTAAATTTTTGGTTTGAATTTTGTGGGTTTGATTTTTGGTTTGATCTGTTGTAAATTTTGGTTTTGGTTTGAATTTTGTGGGTTGGAATTTTGGTTTGATTTTGGTTCTTTGAAATTTTGATGGTGATGATGCAGGTGATTTTGATGGTGATTGATCCATTGATGACATTGTTTTGATGTTGTTGGTCTCCAGATCTTTGAATGTTTGAATGTTTGAATCAGTGGTTTTGAATGCATGAATGTTTGAACAGTGATTGTGGTAGATTTTCGAACAGTGATTTCGCTGGGTTTTGGTGATGAGTTTGAATGTTTGAATGTTTTGAACAGTCATTTTGGTAGATTCGAACAGTGATTTTTGCTGGGTGATTTTTAAATGTTTGAATCTGTGGGATTTGCTGGTGCTTTTTGGTAGATTTTCGAACAGTGAACTATGTGGGTTTTGATCCATTTGGATTTGGGTGGTGATGATGCAAAAAAAAAAAAACGCATATTTTGATGACGATGGCGCGACAAGGATGGTGGAGGGTAGGTTTCTGAACCTGCAACCCCACTTGCAGCCTCTGATTATCGGAAAACCTGAGCCAAAACCTCGTTTTTTTCAAGAATCCACTCATTCTTTTGATTTTTGTTTGTTAGGATTTTATATTTTTTTAAGGCGTCGATGATGATAGCAATCTATCTGAGACACCTACCGAGTGTAAAAAACTTTTAGAAAAAAAATATGTTAAAACCGTAAACTTTTTAACGTAAAACGTAAATTTTTTAACGTAGAACGTAAACATTAAAACCATAAAATTTTTAACTTAAAACGTAAACTTTTTAATGTAAAATCGTAAAGATAAAACGTAAAACGTAAAACGTAAAGATAAAACGTAAAAAGTTTTACGAAAACGTAAAACGTAAAACGTAAAATTTTTAACGTAAAACGTAAAACATAAAAAATTTAACGTAAAACGTAAAAAGTTTTACGTAAAAAGTTTAAAAAGTTTAACGTAAAACGTAAAAAGTGTAAAAAACGACGCGTTAAAAAAAGTGTAAAAAACGGCGCGTTAAAAAAACGACGCTTGAAAAAGCCCAGCGTGCAAAAACCGGCGCGCAAAAAAATTTGTCTTGTTAAAAAAATTTGAATTTAAAAATTCTTTTAATAAAAAAATCTTTTTAAAAAATAAAAAGTAATAATAAAACAAAAAAGTACTAGAAAATAATAAAGACAAAAAAAAGTAATTTTACTAAACTACCCATATGAATTAAAATATTAAAGACATAATAAGACAAAATGTATTTAATATTCATTTTAGTTACTTTTAATCTCATTCATCCATCTTGTTGATCTAATGGTTAGGAACTGATTTTCGCGGTTCTTACAACTGGAGGTGGTTTTCATTTTAGCGGTCCCCTATATATATATATATATATATAGAGGAAGGTTAACGTACATTACGTCTTAACGTACTTCACGTACGACAGGTAATTACGCACGTTCATTTTAAAATCACGCACGTTATAACTCAAAAATCCAAAATCACGCATGTTGAAACACAATAATCACGCATATTGAAAACATTAATCACGCATGTTATAGAACAAATCACGCAAGTTGTTGTACGTGAAGTACGTTAAGACGTAATGTACGATATACTTTTTCTATATATATATATATATATATATATATATATAGTGGAGAGTTCAAATGAGAAGAATTAAAAATTAAGAATAAAAAGAACAAAGGATACAAAGGTAATTTGAACAAATCATTTAATGAGTCTATTATTTATTTTTGCTATTCAAATTAATGAAATCTAATCATTTAATGAGCCTATTTTATAAAATAGTTGTGCATCTTACACAATAAAAACAATCGTGCACATGATCTTACATTTTCAACGCTTCCTACACCATTAAAACAATATTTTGGTGTAGGATACCGAATGTGTAGGACTCAAACACTTTTAAATAATTTTGCGACTCATAATAAAATATGTGTAGGACACAAATTTTAAATAATTTTGTCACATCTAATAAAATTTGTGTAGGAGCCAATACATTAATGCTGGTAAAGGAGGAATTTATGGTTGCATTAATAAGACTTGAGTAACTCTTTAAAATATTTATTAATATTCTACATACAAATGTCTATACTACCCTTAGTAATTAAAGCATTAATTAAAAGTGGACAAAAATAATATCTTGATTCACAACCATTGATCAAAAAAATATAAGGTCTAGATTAATTCATTTTTCTTCTTTAAAGAAGATTCTTCTCAAATGAACCTCTCTCTATATATAGGGTTAGGTTAACGTACAAATGCCCTTATCGTACAATATGTACGCGCTAATCTCAGCCGTTAGATCTTTATCCCATGTTAAAATCGCATGTTGTTTTTTTAACAATTTCGCATGTTGTTTTTTAACATACGATTTCATCAAAATTAACACATGCGAAATTGTTACAAAAAACCAACATGCGATTTCATCAAAATTATCACATGCGATTTCATCAATGCTATTTTATAACATGCGATTTCCCTATATCGTACGTAATGTACGTTAAGGGATATTGTATTTTATACTTTCCCTATATATATATATATATATATATATATATATATATATATATATATATATATATATATATATAGGGAGCCGCTAAAATAAGAACCACTCCCAGTTGTAAGAACCGCGAGAACCACTTTCAACCAACCAGAACATTCCAACAGAAAGGGTATATTAGTCATTTACCCAAAACATCAAATCCCATTATCTCTCTTCATTTAAAGCACCTTCTCTCTCCTCTTTCATTAAATATCAGTTTCATCTTCATTTCTCTTCAATTTTGTCTCTCATTCTCTCTCTCTTGAAACTCGTTTCGAATGATTCTGCATTTGGAAAAACCCAAATCAAAATCATAACAACCACCACACACCCTCATCTCCGGCCCCCTCCCCCCACCACACACCGCTGTTCACCGCCACCCAACCCCCCGCCCAATCCTGGATTTGATGAAGATTTGCGTGGGCAACAGTCACAAAACCACCGCCCAAAGCTCCGATTTGGGGTATTGAGCTCCGATTTGGGGAAACGAGATGGGGGAACAATTCCAAGATCCGATTTGGGGGGTATTGAGCTCCGATTTGATGTTGTGGTGGTGGTGGTGGTTCGAAGGCTGGGTGGTGGTCAGCGGTGGTTGGTCGGCGGCGGTGGTTATACGGTTACGGTGTTGGTTGGGCGGCGGCGGTGGTTCTAACAGTGGGTAGTGGCTGGTATTTTTGATATGTGTTCTTGAATGAATGATGATGATACCGATTGTATTTTTGGTATGTGTTCTTGATTTTGCTGGGTTTACTTGATTTTTCTAGTGATTTCTTTGACCTGTGTTCTTGATATGTGTTCTTGATCTGTGTGTTTTGAATGTTTGATCTGTGGGTTTTGAATGTTTGAATCGGTTGAATCTGGGTTTTGAATGTTTGATTTGTGGGTTTTGATCTGTTGAATCTTGGCCTGTGTTCTTGATCTGTTGAATGTTCATTATTGTTGTTGGGGTTTCATTTGATTTGATTTTGGGTATGTACAGCATGTATGGTTGTTATTGTTGCTGGGTTTTCTTTGATTTGTGATTTTGGGTATGTACAACATGTTTGGTTGTTATTGTTGCTGGATTTGATTTGTGTTCTTTGAATCTGTGGGTTTTGATACGATCGATTGGGGGTTTGATTCTGTTGAATATGATGCTTTTTGAATCTGTTGAATGTGTTTTGAATGATATTCATCAGGTGCTTTTGAATGTTTGAATATGTGGGTTTTGATCCATTTTGGATTTGGGGCGATGATGATGCAAAAAAAAAAAAAAAAAAAAAACCCGTATATTTTGATGACGAGGGCGCGTGTTGGGATTGAACCCTACCAAAGGAACAGATAATGTAAAGCCAAAACCTGTTCACAACAGTGGATTCACAATAAGCAGACGTTTACACTAAGCTCTCCCCTTGACAGTGGTTACCTATCTGCTGATACACTCTAAGTACTGCTCTGAAGAACAACTGATGAACCAAACACTGATGAAACAATTAAGACTGCTAAAAGGAAAACACTGAGCTCTATCTACTGCTGTCTCTTATGTACTGCTGAAGACCCAAGCACTGCTCATTCAAAGACTGATCACCTTTTGAAGAAAGCACTGATGTTTAGGTAATCAGTGCTTAGGCTACAACAGTGGAACGTGAACAGTGTTAAACTTGTTTTGTATTTTATTATCAATCAGTTGTTAGACATCAGTAGTTTTTGTATAGAACAGTGTTTATAGGTTGTTAGGCTGTTAGATGTCACTATCATGGTGACGTCAGCTGAGGTACATCAGTGGTTTGGTTTGCCTATAAATATGACAGTACTCTGTACTGTTATATTCGATCATTTTGAGTGAGTTCTTCTCCTAAATTCAATCCTTTCATCTTATGCAACCAACCCTGAAGTATCTGACTGAGGGGGAGCTTAGTATGTAAGCATATCTGTAATCATTTGATTCTTATTGTAAATCTTTTGACTAAATGAATTGCATATGCTTTCTCAAAACTATTTTCTCATTTGATTGTGTCTACAAAGTTTGTTATCCATTTCCGCTGCACTTAAACCTACTCATATCTATTTGATTTGTTCAAACATCATAAACAAACACAATCATGAGAGCCTCAGATCCTAACAATTGGTATCAGAGCAAGGAAAGTCAAATTCGATCTAACAATCAATTTGACATAAGAGTTCGGCTCAAAATTCATTGATACTAAGGTTGGTTGTATTTAGTTGAAAACAGAGTATCGATTAAATCATGTTCAAAGTGGTTATTCAAAAACTCTGTAAATCAACCAAGATGTCATATGACACACAAATCTCACACAACAAGTGTTTTCATGCACGAGACACTCATGGTTTCTAGATCCGAAAACAATATCTGATAAACCATGAGATTATTCCTTATTTTCTAAATTGATTTCAATTGTTGATGCATAATCTGTGATGTTCTCATTAAATACTAAAGTATGAACCTCAGATTAACAAAACCTATGTTCATAAAAACATTGATGTTTTGCTAATATAAAAAGAGGGAAATTAAAACTTTAGTCATTCGATCTTATGTGTTGAAAAACAGGTTGAGATCCTCAAAAGGAACAAGTCAGCTTTGTTAGAAATACATTAAGAAAATCAGGGGTCAACATAGTCCGTATCATGTGTAGTGTGAGATTGGTTGAAAAATTTGTGCAAACATGACCATGTCTCTCAAAACATTACTACAAAATGATTTTGGACTAAAATTCATAAAACTCTGAAGTGTGTTTATCTCAAAACTTTTGAAATTCAGAAGAAAAAAGTATAAACTTAAAACACTTAAGAGTCAAAACTTAGGGTAAGAATGGTCATTAAGCAACTGTTTGTGCTCATTGGTTCAAGAAAGTTCAGGTGACATTAGTGTTCCCAGTGATTGAACTTACAAAAGGACTAGACAAATTTTCAAAATCATCACATAGTAAATAGATCTACAACAGGATCTTCAAAACTCATGCATCCATGTGTCCTCATGTTTGCAATCAACTGACAAAGAAAATGATACCAAACAGTGGTCAAAATGTTTCCAAAATATTCTACCACTGCAGTCAAAACCACTGACCATTTTCATAAAACTTGAGAATGATATGATTATGTTTTCTATTTTAAAAGTACCAGATCCTTTTTGATGCTGTTCTCAGAAAATTCTTTAAATTTTTTATATATAAAGGATTCTCTCGAATAATCAGGATATATTATTCATTTTTTTTAGTAATATATTTTGAACTTTTGCTTGTTTTTGTTGGCTTTAGTTTCAATTACCTGTCAGGACATAGTACCTTATTTTTTAGTATTATTGTCCTCATAAATGGGTCAAAAGGAAATGGTACATATGTCAAGATCATGTCATACTCAGGTTTGCTACTAAATTTTTATCAAAGGTTGATTACTAACTGTGCTTGAATTACTAGGGTACTCATGTTTTAATTGAATATTAAACGAAAATGAGTTGCCTTAGCAAAAAGTTTTCATCATCTGGGGTACTAAACCACTGTCCTTCAAAATTGATATGTGGCAAAAACCTTGAATGAAAATTCTCAAAACTGTTGCTGGAATACTTGTCCTTCAAATCTGTACCATTTACCCTAACCACTGTTTTGTTCCAACGTCTGATCCCTAAATACTAACCACTGCTGAAAGTTAGCCACTGATCCTTCATTATCTTAACAAGCACTGATATTCACAATCAGTGTCCTATCCACTGATATACTATCCACTGATAGTAAAAATCATCCACTGTTCATAATTTTTACCGTTGTAACCACTGATGCTTGAAACGTCAGTGGCTCTTAAAACAACTGTTTTCCATCCTTCATCCATTTCATCAGTGTCTGACACGTGGTCAGTTTTTAGCCTTCAGATCATAATAACCGCTGCCATATCAGCGATCATTTTTCCCTAAATAAAACCCTGATCAAAACCCCAAACAGGGTTTTACACTGTCGAATTGAATTCCAAAATTCTCTTCTCAAAGCAGTTTCCAACCCTTCTTCTCAAAATCTTCAAAATCATTCTTCGCTCTACTCCGCAAAAATGACAAAATCAAAGTCAAAATCAAAATCACAACCAAAATCAACATCACCTTCAAAAGAGGTCGCTCAAACGACCGAAGAATCCAATGAGATACCATACAAATCACCTCATAACTACGTGGGTCTCCTCACAAAACCTACCGATAACCACACCTTCGACTCCATCATTGATACAATATCTGCATCAAAGTACAAAACTTTGTTGACAGTAGATGCTCCCATTTACTTGCAAACCCAGAGAGAGTTTTGGAAAAATGCTAAGCTTGAAAAACAAGACGGAAAAGTAGTAGCCATTAACTCCTCGATACAGGGTAAGGCGTTTCAAATAACACCAAAATCAATCTCAGAGGTCTTCAAACTGAATGATCAGAACGGTAAAATATCTTTTGATAAAGCCGTGATGAAAACTGATTTCATGAAAAGGGGATATGCAGAACAATCAAAGGTAGATACCTTACAAAAAGGTTATTTTCCATCTGCACCCAGATTTTTATTTCACACACTTTTAAGTTGTGTTTCAAATAAAACAACAGTGTTTAACGAAATACCATTGAAGATTCAATGCCTGGGATATGCTATTTTAAACAATAAAGATTACAACTACTCCCAGGAGATCTTCAATGACTTGGTTAAAAATGTTGATAGCAAATCATTTCTTCCTTTTCCAAGATTTCTGAGCTATTACTTTAAACAAAAATTTGAAAAAGATGATGAAAATTTGCCCAAACAAGGTGTCCATTTTCAAATAAAAAGTTTAACAATTGAAACATTTTCAAGAATGATGGCACCAATAAAATTAAAAGCAAAGGTGCCTGAGCAGACTTTAGAAACTGCCACTGAACCTTAGGCAACTTCTGCTGAGCCCACTGCTCCAGGTGATCAGAGCAACACAACCACTGCTCTGAAACCCACACCTGACATTACCAAAAAGACCAAAAGAAAAACATCCAGAAAAGCCACCAAACCCAAAACAAAGGCAACTCTGGAAGATGAGATCCCAGAGCAACTGCCTGTGACAACACAAAAGTCACCACAAACCACTGCTGCTACTTCCTCACAGCAGTTGGAAGAAAGATCTCAACCATTGCCTAAAACTCCTCCTGCATCCTCACAAAAGGATCAGGTTGTAATCACAGGGACACCAAATTATGAAGCTCTGGATCCACTCGGATTCATCTTCCACAGTCCTGATCCCAAGGACATGTCTCTCTCAACACCTATACCCTCACCAATCATAATGCCACAATCCATGCTACCTTTGTTGCATGCAGCTGCTATAGCTCAGACACAAACCAGTTCCTCTCTATCACCTATCACTGAGAGTATACCTCCACAAGTGACTGGGTCTGATGCTACTACTCCTGCTATCCCAGCAACAATTGAGGAGGTTACACCCCCTGAGTTACAAGTAACTCTTGGTGGTAGTTCAAGTGGAGCAGCAACTACATCTGATGGATCAACAGATCTTCAGTTGGACAGTTGTTTCATTAATAAGACTCCCTTGAAGGAAATTTCTTCAATAGCACCATCGGTAACCACCAGTGAGTTGATTTCAACCACTGGTACCGTCAAAGGTATATCAAGTGCTGAAGAAAGAAGTCCCCAGTACCAAGAACAAGGGGCATCAATGGATGATTTTTGGGACTCTGTTCCTAAGTCGCACATTGATACAACCACCACTGGTGGAGATTCAGATGATCCTACAAATGTAGGTGATGATTCAAAATATCAGAAATTGACGGAAAGAGTTGAAAAACTTGAAGATTCAGTCGCTGAAATTAAAGATATGGTGCAAGATATTTTAAAAGCTCAAAAAGCACAAGCCACTGTTGTTCCACCTCAAGCACCTGCTCCACCACAAGCATATGCTGCAAATGAGCTCTGGAATATCTTTCAACCCGCTGATCAGCAGCATGAAACACATGTAAAAATGCTGACAAATATGGTGGAGTCAAGATTTAAAGATACTCAAGCAGATATCAAGGCTATAAAGGCCAGCATTCAAAAGACTGCCCATGGTGAAAAAGTTCCCTCTACTATCCTGTTTATGGATAACCCCGTGGCAGATAATGCCAAAAAGGAGGAGAATGTCAAAAAGATGAAGAAAAAGGGAATTGAAGATGGTCTGTATATTGAACCAGAACAAGCAAAACAGCCATCCAAACCACCTCAAACCTCAAAAACTTCCACTTCAATTCAAACAGCTGATACATCAGTAGTTACAAAAACTGCTGTCAGTAGCCAAACAGCTGACATTTCATCAACACACACACCTTCAACATACACCACTCTATCACACACCATTACAACCACTGTTCCACCACCATCATCATCTATAATCATATCACCACCACTGCCTCCTGCCATAAAGCAGAAGACAGCAGATGTTACAACATCTGCTGTAATGACAACAGTGATTGAAACACCAGTTGTTTCAACCACTGTCAGTCAATCACAATCACAAACCTCTGCTATCCAATCTCAAACCACTGATCCACCCAAAACATCATCAGCCTCTCCTACATTAAAAAGGAGAAGGGTTTTCATTCCTGATGATGAATCATCACCACCATCACCAAAATCAACAATTACTTCACCAATTTCATCCCCTGCTCAAAAGCAGAAGACATCTACTAACACATCAGTAGTTGTAATGACAGCAGCAGTTGAAACACCAGTTGTTTCAACAGTTGTTAGTCAATTATCCACCACTGCTCTCATCATTCCTACATCACAACCTTCAAAGCTTCACAAAAGAAAAAGAGAAACAACTCAGGATACTGATGAAAAGTATGATCCTGTTGCTGCTAAATATCCACTGGAATTAGAAGCTGTGAAAAATGAGATGAAACAATTTTACACTGAGGATGATCCTTCAAAAAGGAAATTTCCTTCTCTCATAGGTTTCATAATTCCAGAAGACATGGATGAATACCTCGAAATGAAAGTAAGACAAGCAAGGATAAGAGCCAAAATTGAATGCAAGAATCTAGGTGATGAAGCTATTTTGGAAAGAAGGGAATTCCTCTTCAACAAAGTCAAACAAATAGAAGAATATGCAAGTGATCTGAACAAAGAAGTGTCAAGCTTATCCCCTGAAGCAGATCAACGAAATGAATTGAGAAAAGAATATCTTGCATACATAATGAAAGAAAAGTTCTATCCTGCTGAAGAAAAAGAATTCAAAGACTGGCCAATAGTTGCACTAAAGCATGAGGCTAACAGAATTGAAAAGATTAAACTTGATCCAGGGAAGAAAAAGACAGCTCCAAATTGGAACAAATACAAGAAATTCATAGCTGATCTTATTTCCGAGCATAAAAGAAAGAAGCAGGAGTTGGTGGATGGAAAGGTGGATACTGCGGATGCCATAGCAAAATGGTCAAAGCAGCAAACTGATGAAGCTTATGAAAGGCTTGAGAAACAGAGGATGAAAGCTTCCAACACTCCTAAAAAGTCTGACTACAAAAGGCTAAAGGAGCAGGTCAAGACATTTGAAACACAAATCAGTACAGCAGAAGCCTTTGTTACAACGTTGAGAAAAGAAAGGAAGGAAAAGCTGACTGTTGGTGAAGGAAAGCATAAAGAAGATGACCTGATTGAGGAAGCTACCAAGAAATTGGCTTCAGATAAAGAAAAATTAGCAAAACTGCAAGACCTTGCCAAAAAGGTCAAAGTAGTAAGCCAAAGAACATCAGCAGATGTCACAAACAGTGAGCTGACTGACAAAGAAGTCGAAGCAGACATAGCTGAAGCTAATGAGATTATTGAAAAAGCTTTCACACGAATTTCTGAAGCTCATGATACTGCTCTACACTTCTTCTCCAGGCCAAACACTTTAAGTTCATCAGACAATAAACCTCTCCCAAGAAACCCATTTGGTTTAAAAATACTAAAGTGGCTCTCTGATCAAAAGACCCACGTATTGACTCTGATCAGAATCAATGGAGAAGTGAGGCATATATCAAGGAATCAAGCACTAGGCCTGAGTGTTGAAGATCTACAAGATCTCCTTGAGCTTTCACTGTGCAGGGATGAGGCTGATTCAAGTTCCAAGGAGTTTGAGGAAGAATTTAAAAGAAAAGCAAAGGAACTTCTGATGAAGAATAAATATCCAGAATAATGAAGGGTTTTGGCATTATCTGTTCCAGGGGGAGATTGTTGGGATTGAACCCTACCAAAGGAACAGATAATGTAAAGCCAAAACCTGTTCACAACAGTGGATTCACAATAAGCAGACGTTTACACTAAGCTCTCCCCTTGACAGTGGTTACCTATCTGCTGATACACTCTAAGTACTGCTCTGAAGAACAACTGATGAACCAAACACTGATGAAACAACTAAAGACTGCTAAAAGGCAAACACTGAGCTCTATCTACTGCTGTCTCTTATGTACTGTTGAAGACCCAAGCACTGCTCATTCAAAGACTGATCACCTTTTGAAGAAAGCACTGATGTTCAGGTAATCAGTGCTTAGGCTACAACAGTGGAACGTGAACAGTGTTAAACTTGTTTTGTATTTTATTATCAATCAGTTGTTAGACATCAGTAGTTTTTGTATAGAACAGTGTTTATAGGTTGTTAGGCTGTTAGATGTCACTATCATGGTGACGTCAGCTGAGGTACATCAGTGGCTTGGTTTGCCTATAAATATGACAGTACTCTGTACTGTTATATTCGATCGTTTTGAGTGAGTTCTTCTCCTCAATTCAATCCTTTCATCTTATGCAACCAACCCTGAAGTATCTGACTGAGGGGGAGCTTAGTATGTAAGCATATCTGTAATCATTTGATTCTTATTGTAAATCTTTTGACTAAATGAATTGCATATGGTTTCTCAAAACTATTTTCTCATTTGATTGTGTCTACAAAGTTTGTTATCCATTTCCGCTGCACTTAAACCTACTCATATCTATTTGATTTGTTCAAACATCATAAACAAACACAATCATGAGAGCCTCAGATCCTAACAGCACGGCAAGGATGGTGGAGGGTAGGTTTTTGAACCTGCAACCCTACTTTTGCAGCCTCTGATTATCAGAAAATCTGAGCCAAAACATCGTTTTTTTTTAAGATTCCACTCGTTTTTTTTTTTTTTGTTGGGTTTTTATATTTTTTTTAGGCGTCGATGATGAGAACAATATATCTGAGACACCTCCCGAGTTTGCGATTTCTACGTGCGTTCGTTTTTGCGTAAAAAAAATTTTGTAAAAAAAAATTAAACCGTAAACTTTTTAACGTAAACCGTAAACTTTTTTAACGTAAAACGTAAAAACATGAAGCGTAAAAAGGTTTACGTAAAACGTTTTACGTAAAACGTAAATCGTAAAAAGTTTTACGTAAAACGTTTTACGTAAAACGTTTTACGTAAAACGTAAAAAGTTTTAACGTAAAACGTAAAACGTAAAAAGTAAAAAGTTCTACGTAAAACGTTAACGTAAAAAGTAAAAAATTTTAACGTAAAACGTAAAAAGCTTTACGTAAAACGTAAAAAGCTTTACGTAAAACGTAAAAAACCGGCGCGTAAAACGTAAAAAACGTTAACGCAGGAAAACCGGCGCTTAAAACGTAAAAAGTTTTAGGTAAAACGTAAAAAGTTTTAGGTAAAACGTAAAAAACCGGCCCGTAAAACGTAAAAACGTAAAAACCGGCGCGTAAAACGTAAAAAAAACATAAACATAAAAAACCGGCGCGTAAAACGTAAAAAAACGTTAACGTAAAAAACCGGCGCGTAAAACGTAAAAAAAACGGCGTTAAAAAACGACGCGTAAAATACGGCGTTAAAAAATAGGCACGTAAAAAACGTCGCGTTAAAAAAACGGCGCGTTAAAAAACGGCGCATAAAAAACGGCGCGGTAAAAAAACGGCGTGTTAAAAAAACGTCGCTTGAAAAAACCCGGCGTAAAAACGGCACGTCAAAAATACGTAAAACGTAAAAAGTTTAACGTAAAACTGAAATTGTAAAAAGTATAAAAAATCTTTAAAAAAAATCTGAATTTAAAAATGTTTTTAATAAAAAATTATGTTTAAAAAATAAAAAGTAATATATTAATACAATAAAGTAATAAAAAAACAATAAAGTGAAAAAGACAAAATAGAGTGGTTTTACCTAAATACCCTTTTGGATTATAATATTAGAGACATAATAAGACAAAAAATACTTAATATTATTTTTAAATACTTTCAATCTCATCCATCCATCTCCTTGATCTAAAGGCCAGAAAGTGGTTCTCGCGGTTCTTACAACTGGAGGTGGTTCTCATTCTAGCGGTCCCCTATATATATATATAGAGAGAGAGAGAGAAAGTATATCGTATATTACGGCTTAACGTACTTCACGTACGACAACGTGCGTGATTTGTTCTATAACATGCGTGATTAATGTTTTCAATATGTGTGATTATTGTGTTTCAACATGCGTGATTTTGTATTTTTTGAGTTATAATGTGCGTGATTTTAAAATGAACGTGCGTAATTATCTGTCGTACGTGATTTATGTTAAGCCGTAATGTACGTTAACCTTCCTCTATATATATATATATGGAGAGAGAGAGAGGGGCCAGTTAACGTACAATACGGCTTAAAACGCAATGACTCAATTTAAAATAAGGTGTTTTCCCCTACTTTGTAAAACGCAATGACTCAATTTAAAAACCTAGATCGTAAAAATGCAATTCAAAAATTTCTTACATAGATCGAAGCCGATTTCTTCAAATTTCTTCAACAATTGATGAAATTTGAATGTTAGAAACACTTATCAGCGATCGGATCGAACGAATCGAGTGATTCGCTTCAAAATCACGGGAAAAAAATGAGATATTGTATGAAATTAAACTGGGTTTCTTCAAAAAGTTAAAGAACACGTTGATTGGGGGTTTAAATTATTGATTGGTAACGAAAATCGCACTCTAATGTAGTGATTATTGAGATAAAGTGAAGAAAAGGTTGAAGATGGTGAGTTTTGAAAATGGTGGGTTTTGAAGTTATAGAGAGAAGAAGGGAGAAGACCGGATGAAATTGACTAAAATACCCTTTCTCTTTATTTAAAATTTTGTCACATGTTATAATTCTATTGTTTTCTATCATTTCTAGCCAAAATAAACTTCATGTTTGATCCTCACCCCATATACGTATCATATTAACACATAACATAATACGAATGTACATATATGTATATGTTGGTGTTTTGTACATAAGGAGCTCAAGTCGGCTTCCTGTTATTGATTCGAATGTTTGAAGATAAATTCAATTCTTAGTGGGATCGAGAGAAGAGATAACCAAGAAAAAGCCTTCATATTCACCAAGCTACAAATTGTTGGAATGATGATATCGGCCAAAATATTATCTTCTCCACAAACAAATCAATATTGATTCCAGATTTTATGTTTGAAATATTTTGTTTTCCCCTTTTATAATGTTTCTGAGATTTCTTGATGCGGTTTCTTAATGACCATCGATTACTTATGCGATGATTACTGGCTCATCTAAGAGATGCGATGGGAATGTTCATGACAACGATAATGACGTTCGAATTGTATCTCAATGACGATGACCAACGGCTCATCTGAGAGTAAGTTTATGGCCGTCAAATCCAAGCGGAATTACAAATGGCCATCGAAGTGCTTTATGTCACACCCCAACCGATGGCGGAATCATCGGGGCGCGGCACTGAGCGAAACAGATAGTTCAGAAGTTTCCATAACAACTATCATTACCATTTAATTAAAACAAGTTATTACAGACAACATCAAAACAAATATTCTGTTCCGACAACTCAGATTTAAATAAGTAGCAATTGTTTATCTGCTTCTAGAGACCCCTAATAAGTTATCTACAGACAACTATTTGTTGGGCTCTAAAGCTTTATTCTAGCTTCCAATTCCTACCACATATGCGTCCTAAGCACCTGTCACATACGTTAAAATAATGTCAATACATAAAATGTAAAGGTGAGCATACAAGTTTGATAATAGCATATAGAGTTCGAATTCGTTTACGCATAACCAGCACGTACACATAGTGAAATGAAGCATGTTAGTTATCGACATAGATCCATCGATACCAATGACTGCGGGTTGACTGCCCGAGGCAGTTCGCAATACACGATTACCACTATAATCCATGCAAGTAAAAGATCCTTAACAACCCCCGTGTGAACGGGTGCTGAGTCCAAACTATAGTACTATCGTTGCTAAGGCAGGTAGACAGCATTCCATGTGTAAACATAACAAACAAGCATTCATAAGCCACGTATAACATGCATTAATGGTTAAGCGTTAAAATAGCTTGAGTAGTGTGATAGTTGTAGTTGGAATAGTTGTAACGTATGTAACACCCAAAAGTGCTAAAGCAAAAAGGGTTCGAGTATACTCACAGCGATATGGATTGAAGGGAGCGCTTTTGCAGCGAGTACGGTTAGCCTGAATAGATTCGATACGTAACGATAAGTGGCACGTAAAACAGTTCAAGTGAGAGTGGGTAGGATGGCTGATCGTGAGGATCAGTTATCCGTGAGTAGAAGTCATCCGTGTGCATGACCTATCCGTGCGGGTGGGGATGCGTGCGGATGGTGATACGTGCGGATGGTGATGCGTGCGGATGGTGATCCATCCGGATAAGTTATCCGTGCGTGCGACTGTTCGTGCGGGTGGTAACCCGTGCGGACTAGTTGTGCGTGCGGGTGACTTATCCGTACGGACAAGTTGTTTGTGTGGATAAACGTTCAAGTGGATTGTTTCTTCCTAAGATGTGTTTGTGTATGATGGCTTGTGCTTTGGAGTTTTCGTTGTAGCATTTAGAAAACACACAAGTGTTTCTACCTTTCAAGCCGGTCGCGCGGACGGCAGTCCGTGCGTATGGTAGTCCGTGCGGGCAGCCTGTGCGCGCGGGCAGAGACAATCCGTCCGGATAGCCTGTCCGTGCGTACGACTTGGCCGTGCGGATGAAGATTGTTTGATTTTCATTTTAAGGCCTTAGTATCTCATGATCCGAAGAGTAATCCATTCAGAGGTCGTCCGTCCGGATTGCTCGTTCGTCGATACTCAAACCTTGTTTGGAAAGTGGGTCCCAAGGGTAGTCCGTGCGGGTGACAACCCGTACGTATGACCTATGCGTGCGGATGGTAATCCGTGCGCACAGCTTGTCCGTGCGGACAGCTGGTCTGATTGTTCCGTTCGTCTACACTTGGTTTCTGTTGTCGTTTATCGAGACGTTCTGATTACGTGGCAACCACTTGGAGTTGTATTCTCACCCGCGTGACTAGTCCGGTCAGGAACCACCCTAACTCGGCCTGTCGGCGACTCAGAACAGTCATTCCGGTTGACCCCGAAATCAGTTGTCTGTGGGTAGGATTTCAGATCTAGAACAAGTGAATCACTATTAACGAGTAGAACACTAGAACCGACCAGATTCGTACCGGTTTTAAGGGTAAAAGGAGGAGAGAACTTAGGTTTATTTCTTTCAACTCTTTTATCCTTAGAAAAGTTTAGATCTAGGTGAAGTTATTGTGAAATCTTGTGGAAATCGTTTAGATCTGAGATATTCTTGGTGGAATGAGGTCAAGCTTGAAGTTCTTATGAACTTCATGATGACGTCACCCGAGAATACCTCAAATCCGGGTGATTTCATGGTTAAAAGTGAAGATTTGAAAGATGGAAATGTGTAGAATTGTGTAGTGATCAAAGATGTACAAGAGTTAGTGCAAGATCTTACCTGGATTGAGAGAAATCTGAGAAAAAGTGAAGAATGCGTGCGGTTCGGACGTCACTTGCCAAAAGTGGAAAAAGTGGAGAGTGACTCGTGTATTTATAGGATGCCAAAAAGGGAAAGGGGTGAGCCGTGCGCATGGCACGCACCCGGGTAGGCTATCCGCGCGGACTGGTCATCCGTGCGGACTGGCAATCCGTGCGGATTGGCCATCCGTGCGGATGCCGCCTGCTTTGGGGTGTTCGGAGCGATGTTGATTCGGTTTCAATTTGCGAGCGATTCGATAGGGTTTCCTAGTCAAATTACTTTTAGTCCCAACTACTTCTTATATGGTTCGACTCGGGATTCGGGTTCGGGTTCGTTTACATTCGAGCTAGACTTCGAGTTCGATTGAGTTCGCTTGATTATCACAACACAACACAACACAACACAACACAACACAACATAAAATAAACATGCACAGGTAACACGTAAGGCACACACACACGTTTAAACAACAAGTAAAATACACAGTTCGAGTTACGGTTCGATATCGATTTGATTAGCATAGCTTGATTAACTTTATGGCATTGTTACTTCCTATCATTCACAGTCGTAGGTCGATTGAAATACGGTTAGCATGACTCGATTATTGTAATGAACGACACTTACTCCACATAATCTAAATATAATAGAAACAATTCTACGAGTCACGTCGCGCGAAATCGGTCGTTGACTTTGACCTTGACTTTGACTTTCACTTGTGAAAACACGGGGTGTTACACTTTACACATGTTATGAAGCTTACAAGGATGTCAATGAACTAGATTAGATTAGGCCCTTAAATAATTGATTGTGTGAAGAAACAAGAAAGAAAGTAGAGAGAATTCTACATCATTCAAGTGGGTCTCAATGGTAGGTACCCGAAGTCGCTCACCCCTACATTTTGCCCGTATGATTATACAACGCGTATGACACATCAGAGATATTTGCATAGTGTGTTAGTGGTGTTTCTACAATGGCCACTTTTATTGATATGTTTTCTATTGAATATCAAGAACATAATTCGAATAACATTACAACATGTGATATGCAGAGATCGAAGGAGAAAACTGTTTTATTGAATAAAGAAATAGGATGTAACAATTCTCAATAAACCGACACCCTCATATTATTTCCGACATCCTAATATATTTTAAAATGTCTCAATATGTCTTTAAATACACCCCGTATATGAAAACCGAGCCCGAAATACAGTATAGCATTAAAAATAAAATTTAAAATTTGATTATTAAGTTGAGGCGGGCCGCGTAGGACCCACCCCAACCTTACGCGGGCGGTATCAAGGCTCAAAACTGATTTCGGTGGAATTTTAAGTTAAGGCGGGCCGCGTAAGCTACCCTTAACACTTACGCAGGCCGCGTGAGATCAAGATAGTGGCGCAGCCAGGTGATGACACGTGTCATCATCGTGTCAAGCCTAGTTGGTGATCCGGATGAGCTACGCATTGACCGGACGTCAACGCGGGCGGCGTAGCCCTTAGGCTACTCTTACGCGGGCCGCGTGAGAGCCAAATTCAGCACCTATAAATAGAACGCATCGGATTTCATTTCAGTTCGTCCCGTTTTCATTTCTCAATCTCAAATTCTGAATATAGGCTTTATAAAGCTAGTATTATACCCCCTAATTAGCGAGGTTCTGCTCCGTTGTAAGTATTATAACCCCAGTTTCGTACTAGATACGCTGCCCAATTGATTTAGGGTTCCGTAACAACTGTCGTGGTTCTGCCCGACGTAGTTGTTAGAATACTGTCTCGGGGAGGGTATCATTAATATTTTCAAAGGGTTATTATACTAACCTATGAACATTTGTGAAAATTATAGATTAATCCCAGGAAACCCTTACGCGAAGTCTAAGATAGCAATGTGAGTTTATCCTCTTTTTGTTAACCTTTTTGTAATATTTTACAAAACCTTAAATGTTTTACAATGCGATTAAGCGGTGATTGAGTCTTTGTAGTTCTTCAATTACTGTCGGTATGTTGGGGTTTTGTATACAAAAATTACTACACTGTGAGTAGTAAGTCGGGACGAAAACACGTTACCATTGGACAACGAGTTAGCCAATGTGTAATATAACCCACAAGTCAGGATTGACAGTACTGAATGAGTAATTGTGTAGAAATAAACAATGTGATCGCTCTCAATACTGTATTAAATGATAAAATGTTTCTTGATTAAACTGGGATTCACTCACCAGTATTTCCCACTGACAAATGTTTTTAAAACGCGTTTCAGGTAACACAATGTGACAGCTAATTAGTAAAAAGCCAGCTGGAGAGCACTGAAGGCTTGGGAAAAATGTGGCTATAAAAGTTACCTAAAAGATGATGTTTTAAATTCAATAAAATAGGGTTTATCCCTATAAACGTATTGTAATAAGAAACTTGGGTTTTACCCATGTGATTATTAATATCAAATATGGTGGTTTTACTCTGATAAACATTTCCTAACTACGGTCCTGATGTAATTTCCGCTGCCAAATTAACAAGCTGATACCACCGAAATTCTGAGTTCGCGTCCGCCCGTTCCCGGGACAGATAAGGGATCCGGGGTTGCGACATAGGATACAACCAAAAGTGCAAAATATGTTTACATGAGAATGGGTATATATAACCCTTAAACTAAACCGACGTAACCGTAAGGAATGACGGTTACAATACCTGTTGACTTTCCTCCTAATTTTGATATAATTAAAATCTAAGATTATAATATAACATAATAATATAAAAGTATAGTTTATATATTCTAATATCCTCCCTTAAACTAGACTTTTATGTAACTAGTTTAGGATTAAGTTGAAGCCTTCATTCTTTATCATCCTTATATCTACGATCATCATAAACCGGACTTCCATCTCGATTATTTGTTTTCCTAACACTATCATCCCGTAAACGTTTCGCATCGAGTACGTCTCGGTACTTGGAATCGCGCGCTTTCTTCTCTTCCTTATGTATATAATCTCTATCATCCTTTTGCTATAACGATAATCGTTATCACCCTTTAAAACCCTGCTCCGACCTCTTCTGGTCTCGTTATCATACTCTTCGTCATCACCGTCGCACCCTGACTTTTGCGGAAGCGTGAATTGGTGTGACTTGCTTAATATCATTGCATTCAACCATAACAAACAACTATATGATAAATCCAAGATGTTCATCCATTTATTAAGTTTTAAAACATTACATCATCATTGTCTTGAAACATAGACTTAGAATTCGAGTTACAAACCATACATATTGTTTAGAGTTCCATAAGGACTCATCAAAAGACTTTTGTTAAAACCAGGTTTTGAAAGATGTGTCCCGTCCAGGATAAGACTCACTAACCAAACCCTAAGACACGGGATGACATCTCTTATTCTCAACATGACTTGAAACTCCAACGCCCACCAGATCCATACTTATTTTCCTGAAATACATGTAGTTTGAAAACATCAACAAAAGTTGAGCGAGTTCATGTGTGTGTGTTTGTGAATAATCGTTTGAAACCTTTGTAAGTATGTTTGTATGTAATTGAAATCCCGGTATGAAAGCAACAAGGAAAAACAAATCAATTAACGTGTAGCTAATACATTAATGTGCGTGACATGGTGCAGGAAGACTCAAACCTAGCAGATTTTGCACCGGGCTTCCGGCTGTAAGACATAGTCATCACATGGTCCATTCAGCGGACTCATGGGTGGGGCTTGCTACACCCAAATAGATCTATCACTCATGTCCCTCGGTCCTACAACGAGGATTAATGGCCTTAAGAGTGCGCCTACCCATTCACATGATCTACTGTACTTTCCTTAGCTAACCATACCAATTGTATTTTTTTTGTAAGCATTTTGTAATCATTTGAAACATGTACTTCACCCCCGAAGTTATAAATCGGAAAACAGTTAAGAGAAAAGGGGGACATGAACTCACTGTTTTGCGTTCTTCGAATCCGCCTGTAACTCAAAGTGTCCTCTGGTGTACACGACTACCTACAATGTACTATGGTCTTATTAGACGAGCGGGTCGTGTCTTGACTTAGTATTAATTAGTGCCTTTGCGTCACGTTTCTTTTATGTCTTCGATATCGTCCCAAGTTATACAACTATTTGTTAAAATAATTAATATTTTAACTTGAATTAATTTTTGGAATAATCGTTAAAACAGTATATCTTATTTTAATACTTCCCAAGTATTTATACTTGTACTTCCTTCCCAAGGATGGGTATGTTTGTATTTGTATTTGTATTTGTATATTTTTGCCATGTATCGGTGTCGTATTCCGGTGTGGATTTATACATACGAGAATACGTATTTTCTTGTAATTGTTAAGTATTCTTATACTTAATTTCGTATTAATTTAACCTTCTGGGGTAGCCCAGTTGGCCAGCCTCACCCAGCCTCTTCTTGAGGTCACCGGTTCGATTACTGGCAATGCCCTTATGGGGTGTTGGGGCTCTTCACCGTGGGTAATCACCGCCAGGCAGCTATGGGGCTAAGCTAGCTTGCGGAGTTGCAATACTCCGGCGGATGGGAGGTCCGTGCAACTACCCCCCCCCCCTAATTTCGTATTAATTTCCCCAGAATATTATCTTCAATAAAAGTCCACCAATATATATATATATATTACCAAAATATATATATTTAAGAAATAGTACTTAGAAAAATTATTTATAATTTTTCCCTTTGGAAAAATATTCGTATTGTTATATGTGTTCCAAAAATAATATATTTTCAAGTCTCACTTAGGAAATATATATATAAACTTATTTTTATCCAAAAATAATGCATTTCAAGTGTACTCAAGAAAATATATATCTTTCCCAAAAATTATATATCTTCTAAGAATTCCAAGAAAATATATTTTTACTTCCCAAAAATATATTTTCTCCTTGTCAAAATATGATATAACTTTGTAATAATCATAAAAAATCATATTTCAATTTCCTTGTGTCCAAAATATTATTTACCAAAATATACTTGTAAATGTATTTTCCGGAATATTTTGTAAGTTACATTTCTTGTTCGGTTTCGTCAACATTTTGTGTGTAAATTATATACTTATTCCTTGGGATTTTGGTAATATTTTGGATGGTAATTCATGATATTTTAATGAGTTATATTATTTCATGTCCTAAAATAACATAACTAATACACAAAGTATACAAATAATCACACATGTGTGTCCTTAGTGTATATATATATATATTCTAAATATATTTTTAGCCACTTTATTTATAAAAACCAACCTCCAACACTTATATTTTTGTAACAAAAATTATGGCAAAGTCTATATGGAAAACTCTTGGTTAAAATACACTTGTGAATATTTGTTTAAAAATATTTTTCTAAGTGTTTATATTTTTAGAAAGTTTTGCCATATTTTCCCCTAAAAATGGAGGTTTCCATGCTTTCAAGCATATCATTTTCTTTTGTAAAAATCATCACAAACAATTTACAATCATCAACAAACAACATTCACTTACCAATCTTGCCAAAATTATGCATATTCTACTACTTCATGAACTTGAAAGTTTGTAAAAATTTGTAGTAACTTGGTAGTGTGTTTAGTAAGTTAAGTTACCCTTTAAAGTGTGGTTGTTTATATAATAACATCATTCTTGTATGATTTAGATGTTTACAACTTGTAACCATATTTTTCAAAAAAATTTCTTTATGTATTCTTCATGTTACACAAGTGTTTCTACACTTGGTTAACCACTAAAAATAAGATTTGTTTATGTGAGAACCAAGTCTTAGCAAAACTTATATTTTTAGCTTGGTTTCTTTAGAAATGCTCCATAAATCTTTAGATCTATAAGTATTACTACTCACATTAATCATTATTTTTCAAGAAAACAATATTTTCTTTCAAGTTCATGTCTTTTATGAGGATGATTTATAAATCTCTAACATCTTCGTCCTCTCATCTTGCTAGATTATGTTTTTAATCATGATCTATCAATATCATATAATGATCTACATCATTTACACAAACCAACAATCATCAAGCATCATAACAACACTAAACAACATGATTTCTCTAAGATTTCTTATAATTTTATGCTTATGTTCATGTTTCATCTTCAAGTTTCTTAGTGTTCTTTATGATAATCATCTTGTATCATCTTTTACCCACATAAAATAGAAGTAAAATGAAGAGTAGATGGTCTTACTACTAGCTCAAGGCTAGGGATGATCAAGTGTAGAAATGAAGTGGATAAAAGCAAACGGTGAAGGTCCTTCAACTTCCAAAAGCTCCAAGCTTCCTAACTTATCTTCTTACACCTTAACATTACTAGAGAATGGTTGAATGTTTGATGAAAATGGATGGGTTGTGTGTGTGTGTTTAGGCCGAGAGTAAGAGGGTGAAGAATGGAGGTTGTGGTGAGTTTGAAATGTTGAGGATGAAATGAGTTTGGTCTTGTGGTTAATATAAATAAACTTCCAACATCTCATTACATGAAGGATAATGTGTCTCTTTAGTACAAAGCAAATCACATAAAATATTTAGGAAAATCAAGAGTGGGGTCACCCCTAGTGACCGTGAATGGAAGGGGGGGTATAGGTTTGGGATGTAATGGATAGTTAGATCATAAGGTTAGATTTCAAGTATAAGTTAAGTGTTTTAGTTACTAGATATTTTGTATAATGTGTTATGATGTTCGGGGATCATAACTAGATCAGTAATGATAAAACAATGCTTTTAGTGTAATTTTGATGTTTCGGGTAGTGTTCGGTTGTTCGGTTAGATACCGGTTCGTTAAAGTGCTAAACTATATCGTTTAGTGTGCTTTATGTACCCTTTTGTGACACTTTTAATTCCCGACACTTAGGAAAGCATTCTGGGCCATTTAACCATAATTCTGCATGATATTAGATTGTTAAAATGCTAATTTTCTTCTGAATTTTGCTAAATTCAGCACTTTGGGTGAGTTTTAGGCACTTTCCGGCACTTAAACTATCACCTAGAAAAGCAGTTTTGTGATCCTTACTTCCCTACACTCTATACTAGTGTAGTACTTAGTTTCTGACTCCTACTGGGTCTCAAAACACTGTCTGTCTATGTACTGAACTCCGTCAGCATTTTCCTGGTTTGCCGGATAATTGTGCTAACTGTGTGTCGTGCATCATTTAAGTCAATAGAGTTTGCATGCAGTAATGATATGTCGTTTGCAATATATGATGCACATGTATGTATGTGCTAATAATCAGAAAGCAATTCAAGTAATTAATTGTAATTCAGCACAGTCATTAAGCACAAATCATTATTTAATAACTGTACGGAAGCAGGGAAATTTGTCAGTTGTCACATTCTCCCCCTATTAAGAAAATTTCGTCCTCGAAATTTATACTACCTTAACTCCTTAGTGTTACATTATGCGTGTATGTATATGGATAATACTGAGGTAGGTAACCACAAAACCGAATCAAGACTTAATCGAATCAAGTGAATTCAGGAACGTATTACAACAATAAGAGCCCAATGGTTAAAAGGTATGTGTTCCAGAATTTGATGTCATGTATAGGAGTATAGTCTAGTGTAACTTAGTTAACAGGGGTGCAACAAAGGAGTTTTGACTAATGGATTTTCAAACAATCGGTCACAATACACAAATGAGTCTTCAAAAACCATAGCATCCGCTATATGAACTCAAAATCAACAACTCGAATATGATAGTAACAGGAAAATGATCTGTCAACTTTCGAATAAATAAATGGTAAGGATTAGTGTGTTGACATTCTTGAATTGCGAAAGTATGCCGAATGAAATACAAGCGAATCTGGTGTATCATTGTCTTAATTCGTAGTTGCATTAGGAATGTTTAAATGACAAGTCAAACAAAAGTATGTGTAGTTTTGTGTGAAACGGTTAACCATGATTAGCACAAGCTACAAATTTGTAATGACAACACAAGGTGTCGTAATTGACATATTTCAATAATAGAGGCGACCGAACAAGTTCACCGTGCTTGAGATTAAATGAAAGTGTAATGAAACAATCCTGAGGATTTGATCCAAACAGCATAGTAGGACCTTTCAATTGAGTATAGAATATCAAAGAGCCACTGTTTCCGATCGAAGATGAAAAAGTAATAAGTACCGCAAGGCATTCGATCGACCATGAAAGAATCGTTAGGAGGTACACCGTGATATGAAATGAATCTATGTACCATTGTCTTAACACACAACTGTGTTGAGACCGCTTTAATCGTGATAAACAAAACGGATTTAGAGCGAGTCAATAAATAAACAATTAAACCCGTGTATGAGGTGCGTATCCCAATTAGCGTAAGCTTTAATTTTGTGAAAGCATCACCACGAGGTGTCGAAACCATCAAACGATTTAGTGGGGTTGTAGACCAAACTACTACGACTCGAAACAAAAGGAACGTTTGCAAAAATTACAGTTGAATATAATGTTCTCAATACATCACAGTGGCGGATCTAGAAGAAAAGTTTAGGGGTAGCCCAATATTATTATTATTTTTTTTATCTAGGAGAGCCCTGTACGAGTAGAAAAAATAGGCCCTTAATATAAAGTTAATTACAAAAACAAGTGTAAGTCGATAATTTTGATAACATTATAACAAAATAAAATAAAATTGTTGTAGCAAATTGATTATGTTAAATAGTTACACGAAACGTAAGGCTCTACTAAAATTTATTTATAGTGTAAAAGATAGAGTTACAAAAACACATTATTGTGTACATCGATAGGCAACTATATATAATATATAAACATGTCGAAATATTTGTATTCCTTTAGAGCATTCACATTGGAACCTACATCTCTATCTATATAAACATGTCGAAATATTTGTATTCCTTTAGAGCATTCATATTGAAACCTTCATCTCCATCTATATAATATAATAAAAAAACACATCTTTCTTTAAAGTATGTTTATTTTTTAAAAACCTTTCACATCCAACTCTCTCTCTATATCTCTATCATATTCACATACACTTATTTTATTATTTTTTTCTCTTTCCTACAAATTCCCAATAAAATTATAGAGAGGTGGATATAAGCCTCTAAATATAAGAGGTGTATTTTAGTATCTCTAAATTTTTCTTTATTACGGAGGTTCCAATATAAAGATTTTTTGTTGTTTCATTTATTTATTCCTTTATATTATGTAGATTACATTGATATAGAGGCTCCAATGTGTATGTTCTTAGTCATCAATATAGACTTTATCACAAAACTTTTATAAAGGATGAATACATATTTTGCATATGATATGAATTTAAGGAAAAAAATATTTTGCTATGTAAAGATTTTTATTCAAATATATTTAAAAATGGATTAAATGTGTATATTATTTCAAGTTAAGAGGTGAAATTAAAACATAAAAATTCACAAGTAACTAATAATTTTTTTTTTGTGTCAACACATTTGAATAATTATTCTTATTTTACTAAATTTAATGGGTGTTATTAGTAGATAAATCCTTGTAGAGAATTACTAAATTTAATGGATGTTATTAGTAGATAAGTGGCTATAGAGAAAAATAAAAAGTGAGGAAATTACTAATTGCTGTTTGGAGATGTGGAGAAAAACAAAGTAAAAAAGGGATAAAATGCACTGCATTATTAAATGTATTTATAAGTTTTAAGAGGAGACAAAATGGCAAATAACCGACCATAAAAATAAAGAAGAAACATCAGGATCGAACCCGGACAACCTTATTCAGCAATTATGAATGCACTTAGGCATTTATCAACCACTGCATCAACTTCATTTTCGTTGCCAAAATAATTTATGTAATATATATAAAAGCGTTTATAAAGCAGAGAGGAAAGAAAAACACATTAAATTACACTCCGTCGACTAAGTTGAGGGGTAGCCCGGGCTACCCCTAACCTTTACATACATCCGCCCCTGATACATCATATGGTGTTTCGAACTGAATATGCGAAATGGACAAGTTCAAGCAGTTGAACTTGGTTTCAGCATAACCTGACAATAAATGTATGTATCGACAACGGGATCTCAGCATGGTTACGAAGATAAACCATGAATGTAACTTGAAAGAAAAGAAGTTTCAAGAAAGTGTGTTGACTTAACAGCAAAGGAGCCAACAATTACAATAATGTAGGTCATTCAAATCACAAATCAATATTTAGCTTTAGCAATTAATATTTGAACTTTGACGAAACGTTTTTTTTCCGAAACGAAACCGCATGCGTATCAAATGGTGCATGCGTGACATTTGAATTCCAAGGAATGAAACAATAAGTATTCGCTTATAATGAAGGAATGATCAAGTATCGAGGCAAAGAAGTGTTTGCTTTAATGAAGAAAACTATTATGATGCAACCATCATTAGGAGAGTAGAGATGCAAAATTCTACTTGTTAGAAGCAAAAGTGGAAATTTCAATAGAAATTCGAGTGCTTTATCTGTTTGGTTAACTGAAATAGTATATATGTCAGAAATATGGGGTTTGCTCTAGTTAATAGACGTAGTTTCCATGTGATAACCTTTAATGATTTTTGACCTTAGATCCCAAAGGTCCTAAGTACATGTTTTCTAGGTTCTCAAAGTTTCGTATTTTGCGTAAAACTGTTTCGTGCACCGTGTAGAAAACACACAATATTAGTTTAGGATTAAATCAAGTTGTCGGCTCACTATACTTCAGTATACTTTCTTCCTGAATTCACAGCTAATGATACTCGATCAACGATCAATCTTAGAATAGTAGTGGAATCCTCACTGTTAGTTAAATAAATAATTCGTTAATCCTCAGCAAGAGTTACCGACTCTTGTTGGTTAGCTCGTTCGGCTCCTGGGAGTTGTTGCTCATTTGAGAATCATCGTCCTTCTCCTTGACGAACAATACTGAAACTCCTTAGGGTAAAAAGCTTGCCTTATAAATCCCTTATCTGGCAACTCTGAAGCTGCGTTGGCAAATCTTGTATCTCAGGAAGTGCAAGTCGATAGGGTGTCTTAGCTACAGGCACAATGCCTGGAACCTAGTTAATGTGGGACTCAACTTGTTGTTGAGGTGGTAATCCTGACAAGTCTTCGGGGAAGACCTCAGGATGTTCCCTTATCACAGGGATATCTTCGAGCTTAGGTTCTTTGGCTTCTTGTCCATGACATGAGCCAAGAAGGAGTTGCATCCTTTGCACAGAAGCCTCCATGCCTTTAAACAACTGATAATCCGTAGGGGAGTATCCTGCTTCATGAATCACTATCGTTTCTTCGTTCGCCATCGGGATGCGGATAACAATCTCCACTTGATTGCTTGACAACCAATCCATCTCAATTACCACGTCGAAACTTCCCTTTAGCTAGTTCTATCGAGTACGGGTTATCTAACTTGCTTGCTACTAAACCAAGCATACTCTCAACTCTATAGATGTGAAGCTAAAATTTGTAATAGTATCAAGTAGCACAGATGCATAACGTTGACTAATAAGGGACGTACCGATGACCACATTTGGATCCTGGCGTGCTTTCCTAGCTCCGTTGTTGAGCTTTCATCCACGTGCCTGAATGTCTTTAGGGCAGTATTTTCTAAAATGCTTTTTGCTTCCACAGTTAAAACAACCTTGAGCACGTTTTTGTTTGTCACTCTTTCTGCCTTGATAGTCGTTGTTGTCGTTGTTTCCTTCGTGATTCTTGCTACCATCTTGGCCTCCATTTCCATGTTCAGTACCTTGCCTACAAGTCTCCTCGGGATGCCCCCTTTTTCCACAGTTATCACATTTTCCATATTTACGTCGCCCGGCATGATAACGTAGACAATTGTCGCACTTAGGTAGGATACCCATGTATTCTTTTCCCTTTTTAGCCTTCTTCTTGTTACTTCACCCTTCTTGAAATTTGTGAGCTTCCTCTTGTTATCTCCAGATGGCTCTATAGGAGTCTCCATTTTCTCCTCCGAAGTGGCAAATTTTCCTAGTCTGATCGCTTCTTCAGTGAGCGCCACACTTAAGTCGATAGCATCGGTGATCGTTGGAGGTTTAGATGTTGCACCAGGCTTAGAATCTGAGGTGCCAATCCCCCGATGAAACGTTCGATCCTCTTAAACTCTGGTTCCACCATATGCGAAGCAACTTGTGATAAATCGTGAAATCTCTGCACATACTCGGCTATCTTTGAACCTTCCATTTTCAAGTTCCACAGTTCAGTCTCCAACTTCTGGACTTCTGCCCTCGAGCAATATCTCTTACGCATCAGTTCTTTCAGTTCGTCCCACGTCAAAGCATACGCAGCAGTCTCGCCCAATGTCTAAACCAGAAGGTTCCACCATGATAGAGCCACATCTAGAAACAGTCCAGCTATGTACGTGACCTGATGTTCGGTGGCGCATTTACTTAATCGCAGAACATAATCCGTCTTCTCAACCCAACGCACAAAAGCTATGGCACCCCCAGTGCCGTCGAAATCTCGGGGCTTGCAGCTCAAGAACTGCTTGTAGGTGCAGCCGTTGGATGGGTTATTTCCTGAGGTACCTCCACTGCGTTCGGAGCGAAGGGCCTTGTGCTGTGCGATGGCCTGTGAGATGCGCTCTTGTAATTCTGCCTCTGTCGTAGGCAGAGGGTTGTTGGTAACAGCGTTCCTTCGAAGTGACATCTTCTAAGAAGAAGATCGGTTAGGTCAGGTCTTATTAAGGACATAGGCACATAAGCACCTACTTAACAAATAAGACCTAGGAGGTGTATTTACATGTGTATATACGCAGTCGTTATAACAAGCAATTATATAACATCACAATTATAGCACAAACTTGTAGATAGGAACATACTTAATGAGGACATAACAAGCAAGCACGTAGCATCACAATTATAGCACAAACATGCAGACCATCAACGTGCTTAGTAAGGACATGGCGACTGAGCTTTCATTATTTACCGACCACAATCACATTGTCTACAAAGTGTATAACATCACAAGGGACATAGTGTCACCCTACCCTTGCCCAATAAGTCTTTCAATATACCAAAATCAAGTGGTCAAAAGTGGTCTTCAAAAGTCTCTACAATCTCGGCTCATTAGTAGTGTCTTTACCCAAAAGTAATGCAATCAGCATAAAACCAAAAGCCAATTATACTGATGACTGAGGCGGAGAAGGGAAGAAAAGCAATCTGTTAACATGTGTGAGCTTCCCCCTCGAGCTTGTGTACACGTCGAAGTAGTAACTGATCTGCTGCTTGATAGTAAAGAAACGAGCATCCAAAACTTGGGAAAGGTGTAATAGCAGCAGGTGAGTGTGCAAAAGGAGACAGTGATGAATGTGGAGGGTCAAAGTATACTGGCATAAGCAGGGTGGAGGGCGTGATGTCAGCACAAGCTCCAAGGCTCTACGACTCAAAACTTCAAACTGTAGCTGAAGTGACAGGAGCAACTCATCCCGTGTGTAGCCTCCAAAATGTGAGGGATGGTAGGGGTCTGAAATCAGCATAGTGTATGGTAGGGTCCATCGGAATGGCTCGTCCAGCGGTGAGGAAATGAACAGTGCAGCCTGAAGGATCTGTGGAAAGGCTGCTGATACAAAAGGATCGTCACGCGGGTGCTGACGAAAGGTACCTTCCCCTGGACGGGGTGTGGGTATGTCTTGAAAGAAAACAATAAGCAAACCGGTGCAATGGACGTCGGACTCTAAAGGAGGAAAGGAGCAACATCAGTGGGTGCGGGTGCAGGAACATATGTCTCAACAAAAGGAAGATCAATGGGTACAGGTACTGGGTCGGGAATAAGGAGTGTAATATCTGGTAATTCAAACGAAACATAGTCAGGATCAGAAATCGGCTCAAGATCAACAGGCACATCGTCAGGCTGATCCAAAAGGAACATAAGCTAGCTCAGGAGCAGACTCTGGGTCGTGTGGAGGTGTGGGATCTCGGGCAGGTAATAGTGCAGCAGTCATAGCTGTGTTGTCGTCTGAGTCAGTAGTAGAAAGTTGCAATCCGACTGTCTGTAAGGCTGCAGATGTCACAGACTCAAAGGAGTCTGAAATCGAGTGAAAAATAGAAGCAGAGGATACTTCAATGGCAGGAATCTCAGGAGGTAGCATAGCAATGACATCCTTAGCTATCTCTCCATCACCCTGGGCGTCAACAGGAGGATCATCAACTAACAAATCAACGTCATCATCCAACAAATCGTCAAAAGGCAAATCCTCGGGAGGAATGACCACGAGAGGTACGGCATCAAGGATCGGAGTCATGATGGGCTCACCATCGGAATGACCAGTGATGAAGTGGTCATGGGCTAGAACAGGGATGGTAAAAGGATCCTTGTCAGGGAAACCATCCGCAAGGGGTAATTCATCGCCCAAGTCTGGTAGCGCGAACGGCTGGAAGTCGTCCTCGTCCTTGGTCAGCAGGTCAGGGTCACTCTCAGTGTCTGATGTAAATATCTCCGGCGCAGGTGCAATCTCATTATTTGTGGCGGTGGCCATAGGGTCGTCAACATATGACAACTCACTCTCGGAAGAAGGTGACATGTGTGCCGGTACATAATAATCATAGCATGTATATTCATAGTAATCACTAACACTTTACAAACAAAGATAATTCATCATGTAATCATGTATTCACATTATTCTTCATGAAACTTTCTATCCTTCCTAGTCTCCCAGACTAAACCACCTAGTCTCCCAGACTAAACCAACCAGTCACCCAGACTAAACCACTTAGTCTCCCAGATTAAACTAACCAGTCTCCTAGACTCAACTACCTAGTCTCCCAGACTAAACCACCTAGTCTCCCAGACTAAACCACCTAGTCTCCCAGATTAAACTAACCAGTCTCCCAGACTAAACTACCTAGTCTCCCAGACTAAACCACCTAGTCTCCCAGACTAAACCACTTAGTCTCCCAGATTAAACTAACTAGTCTCCCAGACTAAACTACCTAGTCTCCCAGACTAAACCACCTAGTCTCCCAGACTGAACCACCCAGTCTCTCAGACTGAACCACCCAGTCTCTCAGACTGAACCACCCAGTCTCTCAGACTGAAACACCCAGCCTCTCAGACTGAACCACAAACATAACCTTGAAATGTGTTTTGTGCCTTTTCTTTATGAAAATTGTTTTGTTTCTTGGATCTGGGCGTTTCGTGTATGCAATGATATCATGTTGTAAAAATATTTTCGTGAGAGCCCTAATGATTGTAGTCTAGACTCGAGAAGGAATCCTAGTTCGCTACAATCGAAGCTCTGATACCAAACTGTCACACCCTGAATTTTGCGGAAGCGTGAATTGGAGTGACTCTCTTAATATCATTACATTCAACCATAACAAACAACTATATGATAAATCCAAGATGTTCATCCATTTATTAAGTTTTAAAACATTACATCATCATTGTCTTGAAACATAGACTTAGAATCCGAGTTACAAACCATGCATATTGTTTAGAGTTCCATAAGGACTCATCAAAAGACTTTTGTTAAAACCAGGTTTTGAAAGATGTGTCCCGTCTAGGATAAGACTCACTAACCAAACCCTAAGACACGGATGACATCGCTTATTCTCAACATGACTTGAAACTCCAACGCCCGCCAGATCCATACTTATTTTCCTGAAATACATGTAGTTTGAAAACATTAACAAAAGTTGAGCGGGTTCATGTGTGTGTGCTTGTGAATAATTGTTTGAAACCTTTGTAAGTATGTTTGTATGTAATTGAAATCCCGGTATGAAAGCAAAAAGGAAAAACAGATCTATTAATGTGTAGCTAATACATTAATGTGCGTGACATGGTGCAGGAAGACTCAAACCTAGCAGATTTTGCACCGGGCTTCCGGCTGTAAGACATAGTCATCACATGGTCCATTCAGCGGACTCATGGGTGGGGCTTGCTACACCCAAATAGATCTATCACTCGTGTCCCTCGGGCCTACAACGAGGATTAATGGCCTTAAGAGTGCGCCTACCCATTCACATGATCTACTGTACTTTCCTTAGCTAACCATACCAATTGTATTTTTTTTTGTAAGCATTTTGTAATCATTTGAAACATGTACTTCACCCCCGAAGTTATAAATCTGAAAACAGTTAAGAGAAAAGGGGGACATGAACTCACTGTTTTGCGTTCTTCGAATCCGCCTGTAACTGAAAGTGTCCTCTGGTGTACACGACTACGTACAATGTACTATGGTCTTATTAGACGAGCGGGTCGTGCCTTGACTTAGTATTAATTAGTGCCTTTGCGTCACGTTTCTTTTATGTCTTCGATATCATCCCAAGTTATACAACTATTTGTTAAAATAATTAATATTTTAACTTGAATTAATTTTTGGAATAATCGTTAAAACAGTATATCTTATTTTAATACTTCTCAAGTATTTATACTTGTACTTCCTTCCCAAGGATGGGTATGTTTGTATTTGTATTTGTATTTGTATTTGTATTTGTATTTGTATTTGTATTTGTATTTGTATTTGTATATTTTTGCCATGTATCGGTGTCGTATTCCGGTGTGGATTTATACGTACGAGAATACATATTTTCTTGTAATTGTTAAGTATTCTTATACTTAATTTCGTATTAATTTCCCCGGAATATTATCTTCAATAAAAGTCTACCAATATATATATATATATATGTATATATATTTCCAAAATATATATATTTAAGAAATATTACTTAGAAATATTATTTATAATTTTTCCCTTTGAAAAAAATATTCGTATTGTCATATGTGTTCCAAAAATAATATATTTTCAAGTCTCACTTAGGAAATATATATATATATATATATAAACTTATTTTTATCCAAAAATAATGCATTTTAAGTGTACTCAAAAAAATATATATCTTTCCCAAAAATTATATATCTTCTAAGAATTCCAAGAAAATATATTTTTACTTCCCAAAAATATATTTTCTCCTTGTCAAAATATGATATAACTTTGTAATAATCGTAAAAATCATATTTTCATTCCTTGTGTCCAAAATATTATTTACCAAAATATACTTGTAAATGTATTTTCCCGAATATTTTGTAAGTTACATTTCGTGTTCGGTTTCGTCAACATTTTGTGTATAAATTATATACTTATTCCTTGGGATTTTGGTAATATTTTGGATGGTAATTCATGATATTTTAATGAGTTATATTATTTCATGTCCTAAAATAACATAACTAATACACAAAGTATACAAATAATCACACATGTGTGTCCTTAGTGTATATATATATATATATATATTCTAAATATATTTTCAGCCACTTTATTTATAAAAACCAACCTCCAACATTTATATTTTTGTAACAAAAATTATGGCAAAGTCTATATGGAAAACTCTTGGTTAAAATACACTTGTGAATATTTGTTTAAAAATATTTTTCTAAGTGTTTATATTTTTAGAAAGTTTTGACATAGTTTCCCCTAAAAATGGAGGTTTCCATGCTTTCAAGCATATCATTTTCTTTTGTAAAAATCATCACAAACAATTTACAATCATCAACAAACAACATTCACTTACCAATCTTGCCAAAATTATGCATATTCTACTACTTCATGAACTTGAAAGTTTGTAAAAATTTGTAGTAACTTGGTAGTGTGTTTAGTAAGTTTAGTTACCCTTTAAAGTGTGGTTGTTTATATAATAACATCATTCTTGTATGATTTAGATGTTTACAACTTGTAATCATATTTTTCAAAAATATTTCTTTATGTATTCTTCTTGTTACACAAGTGTTTCTACACTTGTTTAACCACTAAAAATAAGATTTGTTTATGTGAGAACCAAGTTTTAGCAAAACTTATATCTTTAGCTTGGTTTCTTTAGAAATCCTCCATAAATCTTTAGATCTATAAGTATTACTACTCACATTAATCATTATTTTTCAAGAAAACAGTATTTTCTTTCAAGTTCATGTCTTTTATGTGGATGATTTATAAATCTCTAACATCTTCATCCTCTCATCTTGCTAGATTATGTTTTTAATCAAGATCTAGCAATATCATATAATGATCTACATCATTTACACAAACCAACAATCATCAAGCATCATAACAACACTAAACAACATGATTTCTCTAAGATTTCTTATAATTTTATGCTTATGTTCATGTTTCATCTTCAAGTTTCTTAGTGTTCTTTATGATAATCATCTTGTATCATCTTTTACCCACTTAAAATAGAAGTAAAATGAAGAGTAGAAGATCTTACTACTAGCTCAAGGCTAGGGATGATCAAGTGTAGAAATGAAGTGGATAAAAGCAAACGGTGAAGGTCCTTCAACTTCCGAAAGCTCCAAGCTTCCTAATTTATCTTCTTACACCTTAACATTACTAGAGAATGGTTGAATGTTGGATGAAAATGGATGGGTTGTGTGTGTGAGTTTAGGCCGAGAGTAAGAGGGTGAAGAATGGAGGTTGTGGTGAGTTTGAAAGTTGAGGATGAAATGAGTTTGGTCTTGTGGTTAATATAAATAAACTTCCAACATCTCATTACATGAAGGATAATGTGTCTCTTTAGTACAAAGCAAATCACATAAAATATTTAGGAAAATCAAGAGTGGGGTCACCCCTAGTGACCGTGAATGGAAGGGGGGGGGGGGTATAGGTTTGGGATGTAATGGATAGTTAGATCATAAGGTTAGATTTCAAGTATAAGTTAAGTGTTTTAGTTACTAGATATTTTGTATGATGTGTTATGATGTTCGGGGATCATAACTAGCTCAATAATGATAAAACAATGCTTTTAGTGTAATTTTGATGTTTCGGGTAGTGTCCGGTTGTTCGGTTAGATACCGGTTCGTTAAAGTGCTAAACTATATCGTTTAGTTTGCTTTATGTACCCTTTTATGACACTTTTAATTCCCGACACTTAGGAAAGCATTCTGGGCCATTTAACCATAATTCTGCATGATATTAGATTGTTAAAATGCTGATTTTTGGCTGAATTTTGCTAAATTCGGCACTTTGGGTGAGTTTTAGGCACTTTCCGGCACTTAAACTATCACCTAGAAAAGCAGTTTTGTAATCCTTACTTCCCTACACTCTATACTAGTGTAGTACTTAGTTTCTGACTCCTACTGGGTCTCAAAACACTGTCTGTCTATGTACTGAACTCCGTCAGCATTTTCCTGGTTTCCCGGATAATTATGCTAACTGTGTGTCGTGCATCATTTGAGTCAATAGAGTTTGCATGCAGTAATGATATGTCGTTTGCAATATATGATGCACATGTATGTATGTGGTAATAATCAGAAAGCAATTCAAGTAATTAATTGTAATTTAGCACAGTCATTAAGCACAAATCATTATTTAATAACTGTACGGAAGCAGGCAAATTTGACAGTTGTCACAATCACTTGTTTTTTTCAGCTCCGCCCTTATCATTAACATATTCATCACCATTCCTCCTATCCCTATTCCTGTCTCTTCTTCTCCTATCGTTACCATCTTCATCGTCACTTCTGTTCTTGTATCTATCTCTTCTATCATAAACCTTTTCGGTATCAGATCTGTCCCTATCTCGGCCCCGCCTATCACCGTCTCTTGTTTCTCGACTTTGTATTAATCAAGTCCTGCATATGTCGTTCTTTTTCTTCTTCGATCACTGAAACAGAGTATTGATCAATTCTTTGCTTCATTCATATTATCTTCATTCATATAGTATGAACTCGGTGTCATATATGAATCCGATTAATTCCTTTTTCCATATATGAGAGTATGAACTCGGTGTCATATATGAATCAAATTAATCCATGTTCTTCATTTCGTAGTTCCTTTTTCCTTTTCTCCTTCCTCTGTTTCTTGATCAATCTTCTTCTTTAATTTCCTGCAATGATTTCCTCTGTTTCATTCTTATTTCTTCAACACTGATGTTGTAAATTCTGGGTCGTTTTCATAAATTCTTGATTCTTGATTCTTTTCTAATAGATTGACTTTTGGTTGATCGTTTGATCTAAATTCCTTGCATATCTGATTTCTTTACTATACGGAGTGATCAATAAAACTGATTTTATAACCGTGTTTTCCTGTCTCTTCCTTCGATTTCTTTGAATCTGATTCGTCTCCTGATTCTTGGACATGTATCTTCTCTTCTTCTTCTTAAGAAAGAGATCTTCTATGTTAATCGACTTCCTTTTCTGATTCCGTTCCGTGTGCAGCGGTATTTTATGATACTCTTCGTCCAGATTTATTTAAATAAAACATAATAACGATTTGTGATATAGTTTGCAGCGGAATTCTTCTTCTGGATTTTTTTTTGTGATTGCAGCGGAATCGACTCTTTCTTTGTTTGATCAGATTCTTGGTCCTAATTTCTTCAATTCGTTGTTATTGATTTTCAGATTGTCACTTGAATTTGATTCTTGATATTCCGGTTTGCGCAGCGTTTCAAAATCCCTAGAATCGTTTCCTGATGCTCTGATACCACATATTGAATATCAAGAACATAATTCGAATAACATTACAACATGTGATATGCAGAGATCGAAGGAGGAAACTGTTTTATTGAATAAAGAAATAGGATACAACCAAAAGTGCAAAATATGTTTACATGAGAATGGGTATATATAACCCTTAAACTGAACCGACGTACTTACGGTTACGTCGGTTCAGACTAGGCGGCCGATTAATCGGCGCCTAGGCGCTAGGCGGCCATTCACTGCCTAATTTTGAGCTAGTCGGTCAATTAATCGGCCATGGTCAAAGTCGGTCAAAATGGGTCCTAGGCGGTCAAAAATCGGATTAATCGGACTATATTAATCGGTCCTAAGCGGTCAAAATTGGTCAGAATCGGTCAAAATCGGTCAAAATCGAACCATACTATCTGAAACTTGAAGTATTTATGTGAATTTTGAAGTATTATTTTTATATTATTGGGTATATATACATAATTTTGAAAAAAAATACATATAAAAATCCCATTCCGATTAATCCTTATTAATCCCGATTATTCCCTAGGCGATACCTCACCGCCCGACTAGCGCCTAGCGCCTTCTACAACATTGACCGTAAGGAATGACGGTTACAATACCTGTTGACTTTCCTCCTAATTTTGATATAATTAATATCTAAGATTATAATATAACATAATAATATAAAAGTATAGTTTATATATTCTAATATTTTCTAAGGCTGTTGGCTAAGTTTTGTTTATTATTATTTTTTTAATCAAAAAATAAGCTTTATACATTATACTATACTAAAATCCTATACATAATAAAATTAATTATTTAAAAACTCACAATCATAATCTGTGTCGTTCATATTTTATCAGCTTGATATCTCCATTATTGATGTTGATGAGACTGAGAAACAACCTTGTTTTGTATTTTGAACATCAAATCCGCGAAGAAGAAAAACCAGAAATGTATGTCGTGCTTGTAATTGTCATGAATTTTCATACGTATCTGCCCTAACAAATTGGGATTTAAACCCATTTTTAAAACTTTATTATGTACATTTTTAAACACATTGGAAATTTATCCTTAACTTGTTTTGAGTTTATATGGAAATGAGAGATGTTAGGGATTTTAGAGTGATTTTAGGTGTTTGTTACCATAGTCCTCAATTCATATACAGTTTCTTAATATAAGTTCAAATCTTATTAAACCAAAGAAAATATTAATAAATAACAAAAACAGCGTTACGTCCGTTCACCATCACCCCCATTGTCAAACTCCCCTCATCAGATCCTCCTGTAGATATCTAGCTAAAACACTCTATATTCTTTCATGGCAATCACACACTTTCTGTTACACCCCAACTTAACTGCTACCCAGCAAACCTTCAGTTATAGATCAACCAAATGCCACCATAATAATATTATTCGTCTCAAACGAAACTACCACTACTACTCTCCTTGTTGCATCAAAACTTCTCCGAAACTCGATATCAAATGCTTCATTACAAGCCATAAACCCGAAGGCGAAAAGGGTAGCAGTTTAACAAAGGCTGCTACTGAAACTGGTATGCATGGAGTGATTTGTAGATCAATGGAGACTGTTATTAAGGTGTTACAGGTATCTGTAATGACTGGGTTTATATTGGGTTTGTTATTGATGTATGATCATCAGCAAGGGCACCTTGCGTTGGCTGCTTCGGGTGGGCGTATGGGTGGCCGTCGTTCATCTTCTTCTAGAAGTTCTTCAAGAAGTTCTTCTGGAAGAAGTAGGAGTAGAAGTCATAGCTCTCGAAGCAGTCGACCGTCATACTCTTCTTCTGGGAGTTATAGCACTCTGGTCGGCAGCCCGGCTCCCGTACACACAGCGGAAGCTGAGCAAAATGGTTTCCATGTTTTCATGGGTTACTCTATCCTTGTTTGTTTGGCTGTTTTTGCTATAAAATGGCTTGTTGATGCTCAAGATGCTGCAAAAACAAGTGTTCTCAAGCTTCAGGTACTCTAGTATTTTCAAACAGTGTATGGGTTGTAAATTAGAATTTTGATGTTCTAACGATGGGATCTATAAAGTGCTCCTGAGGCGCGCCCTGGTCGCTTAGGTTGTTTATATATTATATATAGAGAGCTTACTTATATCTAAATTTTGGGTGCATATAAAGTGATTTGCTTGACTTCCCAAGTTGCATTCTATCTTCCTTAATCCTTATTAAACATTCAAGGTATTCTTTTGACCATAAGTCAATAACACTTAGTTTTTAAACTACTAGCTTACTTTAGGTGTCAAGAATAAGATCTAAAGATTATCACCTATCATTTTTCTATATCTGTTAGCCGGAGAAACATAGGCTGGCAATTCATGACCAGATATTACCGTGAAAATGCACTGCGATGCATACTATGATGTGATATACATGTTGTTTGAATTGTACTTCTTTATGCATACAACCTAACAGCCTAATGTCATTTGTGGTAACTACTAACCTTCATATTTTCAAGGTTGGATCCTTGGGTACGGGTAGATCGCTACAAAGGCAACTCAATAGGATTGCTGAGTCAGCTGATACATCCACCTCAAAGGGATTGAATTATGTATTACAAGGTAATGGTGTTATTGATTATGATTATGATTTATCATCTAAGCATGTATGTGAGTGCATATACATATATACAAACATGTGTGATGTGAACCACAAGAAATTTGTAACAAGGAAACCAATGTGGTGTCTTACATTAAAAAAATCAAGTAGAGTTTGAGTAACCACATGTGAATGAATTGTTAATCGCATCTGAATATAGGTATGCACATGTACATGGGGTCTGTTTCTTTTTATCTAAGGAGCCAGTTTGGTTCCCTGATTCTCAAGTCTTTTTGTGGTTGTGTCCGTATTTGTGTTTATGTGTATGAATTGTTTGATTTTGTTTTTGTTGCAGAGACAATACTGGCGCTGCTTCGGCACTCTGATTATTGCATTTCTGGTCATTCATCTGTAAGTCACTCGGTTATTTCCTTCAACATTTTGCTTCTGCTAGAAAATATGAATTTTAAGTTTTGCTACTCTCTCTGGAGCCTGAATTTCGGTTTATTATGTGGTGCAGGTGGATGTCAAGGAGAGTGTATCGGAAGGTGAGAAAATATTTGATCAACTTTCTGTTGAAGAAAGGGGTAAGTTTGATGAGGAGACTTTGGTCAATGTCAACAACATCAAAAAGAAAAGTGCAACAAGTCACAGTTCTAATGGGCTCCCTAACGAGTATATTGTGGTTAGTGCGTTTGATATGGTTATCTTTTTTCTGCTATGATAAAACAATGCCAAATACGATGACAAAATTTATTTTTCAATAAGTATCGGTTTTCTAAATACAATTATTTAGGACTTAGGAGGTTGTATGCATTGAATATACGTGGTGGGTGACTTTCGACCCGTTTCCATTTTAGTGATTTTGCTTCTTCTCATACATATACAATACATAATAAATTGTCATCTTCCAAATTCTGGTTGAAGGTTACGATCCTCGTGGTTGCTCATGGTGTACTTGAACTGCCTCCCATCAAAAGTGGTGAAGAACTGAAGAAAGCCTTGCAAAAGTTGGCCTCTATCCCTTCTAGCAATATTATGGTGAGAATTATATGCACTTGTTTTCTTGCCCATAAATCATGAATTTTGAGGTAGCAATTCCGACCCATTTAGCTATAAATGATTGATTTGAGTGTTGTACTTATCTCTAATAGACCAAATGGATAACACTTGTTAATAACATGTTAAATCACTTTATTAAAAACAATTGAATTGTACTCATCTCTAGCAGGTCAAATGGGTCACAAATTCAGATGTATGATGGCCAGCCTCCTTAATTACTTTACTAAAAAAATATTTTAATATACCATAGTTTTCTAATCACATTTAGCATATTATTTATTATAGAATTGAAAGAAAAAGTGTTCGTAGGGTGGCTTGGCCCATTTTGACCCGTTACCCTACCTGTCCGGACTTTCATTTTGCCTCTATCCCTTTATTTTACAGGGTGCCGAGGTGTTATGGACCCCACAAAAGGAAGATGATTCACTTACGAGGGAAGAACTATTAGCAGATTATCCGCTGCTGCACTCTATTTAGTTAAGTCATTATACCACTATTTGCATCACTACAGGTGATGAATAGATATACGAAACTGCATTTTGATTTTTTTAACGTTTTATGGTTCATATTAAAGATTGTTATCTTTGTCATGTCTGCTTCTGTTAAGAGATATATCGATTATTTAGTAGGGTTCGGGTTGTTTGGATTATTGATTTGTGTAGGGATGTAAATGAACCGTATCAACACTGGCATGTGTAGGGTCCGTAATTTTTTGTATTATCTTTGTCATGTGAAGGGTCATCCCTTTTATAGGCCCTGTGCGAATAGAAAAAATGAGCCTCTAAATATAAACTTGGATGTAAAAAAATCATTAAGAGTACGATACATTGGACCCTAAGTGGGCCAAAACTAAATAGGCTATTGTATAACTATTTTTTAGGTGGTATTTGAATTTATTATGGGGTTTTATTTAAAAGAAACTAGCAAGTTAAAGTTTGTAGGGAAATGTGGTCATAGAAACTAACGATGCGCTTTGCGACGGGCCAAAACTTATAGGGGCATGTGGTTATAGAAACTTAGAAAACTGTAAAAACGAAACGTTAAAAGCAGTTGCGTACTTGTACGTGTGTGCCTCGGACATTTAAAACATTATATTTGAAAAAGAAAAACACTTTGGATAGGAGTTGGCCAGAAAGTCCAAATTTCCTAAAAAGTGTAAAAAGTCATAAAACACCATAATGTCAACCATAAAACACACAAAAAACCCACAAATAATATGATGAAGATTACTAAAACATCATGTATGTGGGTTTTGTGTTGTGTTTTAGATGTTAAGGCTCTGATTGTGGAATGACAAATATTATTGTGTTTTATGTTGTTTAGCATTGTGTGTTTTATATTCATAGTTCTACGATAGTGTGTTTGAAGTTTTTATGGACTATTAGAGTTTGAATATGGTGTTTTAGTAATATTCATTCTATTATTTGTGAGTTTTAGGTGTGTTTTATGCCTGAAATTATTGTGTTTTATGACTTTTTACACTTTTTAGGAAAAACACACTTTCCGTTGGATCCCCACTCCCATTTTATAAAACGTGTTATAACCAATAATATAAAGAAATTATATTTATAAAATGTGTTATAACCAATAAAATAAAGAAATGATATATAGGCCAAATGTTTTGGCATTCATAATTATATCAAGTGTAAATTACACTTTTCGTACTTTATGTTTGTAGCGGGTTGCAATAGTTAGTCTTTAACTTTAATAATTACAGTCACAATTCTTTATTTGGAAAACACATTACACCTTTCGTTCTTTAGCACTAACAAAGTTAAAATTTTCAGTTATGCCTATCCGCTTAAGGGTATTCTGGTCATTTCATGTTTTTATTTAAAATGTTCATTAATAAATAAACACCATTTTCCGTAACCCTAACCCTAGATTCTCTCCTCTTCATCTCTCTCCAACCAACCTCTAATCAATGAACCTTTCTAAAGTAAAAGAAAAAAAAAGTTACAAGAGCAGTTACCCCGGTGAGCTTAAAGGGCCGTTGAACGACTAGACGACGATGGCGTGGATGGAAACTACAATAGTGCATCAGAGTTCCGGTTATGATGTGGTGGCGGTATCAGTCTGCAGCGACGGCGACGGCCGATCGTGTGCTTCAGGTCGGTGCTCGAGTTTTCAGGCTATTTACAAGTTTCCACTGGATTAAAATAATAAAATTAAGAATTTTTATAATTATAAATTGGCCCGCTGACGAGGTGCGGCCCGGAACTGTAAGTCCCGTAAACCGAATCTTTCAATGATATCAAATCTAATCTTGTAAGAGTGCGGAAACCAATCACAAGATGATTCAAGATAAACACGAAAAATATGAAAAACGAGGAACAATACCGAATCACTTTCAACACTTGCACACGATTCTATTACTTGAAAAGTAAAACCGTCTAGTACAAGTGCTCACAACAAATCGCCTCTCTCTCTAGCTCTTTAGAAGTTGTAACGATGAAGTTCCAGAGATTCAAACCTAAAAACAAGTTAGAAACTTGTTTATATACTAACTCAAGCCCATTTCTCTACATGGGCTCCCCTTGGGCCTGCTTGGCCCACATGGCCTAAAGCTTGGCCCAAGTGACCTATAAATGTCCAAAACCTAATATAACTAACCCGGTAAAGCCCAGTTCGCAACCATAACCCGTTGTGTTAATTTGATGCGTCAGTCTCACACATTAGGGCCTAACAATCTCCCCCTAGACTGATGCCATCAAATTGTCTTCATAACATGAAATCAGCAAAGTCTTCAACGAAGTCTATGGTTGTCGCTATGCTGCAGATGTTGTGGAAGTTCTTGACTTCTGAACTCTCAGCACTGGGTCTCTTTCTTCAGCTCTTGTAGTTAGCTTCATATCAGGATCTCGATCAGCATTTGCTTGAAAGTCTTTGTTAAAAAGAATGTGAGAGGAGGATTCTCAGCAGCTCTTTTCTTCTTCAATCTTTCTCTTTCAAGCAGGTTCACAAGTACTTCTTCAAATGTACTTTCATTGTCAGATGGCATTTTGTATCCGGTTCTTCTGACTCAGGTACATCTTGTTGTTGTGCTGCTTCAGGCTTCTTCAGCAACTAATAGCATCTTAGTCTTCATCAACCCCTGTTCTTGATTGAAATCAAGTTCTGCACATGCTCACAAACTCATAAGCAAACATTTCTTATGCAACAGAGGAACGTACCATATGAACTCTAGGTACATCTGTGACAACTGGCACGAAACCGGTAATTTCCGTACACTTTAACTATTAGTTAAGGACTGCAATTATGTGCTTAATTGTCAGCAATGTCTGAACACATACTAAACAAGTGAATTCATGCACGTTGTATACTACAAAATATTGCTTTATGCAAAAACGAGAGCGTTGCGTCAGAAATACTAGTAAACTCACCGGTAAGACACACTGTGTCAACAGAACTGCAGAAAGCAGTCAGACATTAAAATTGGAGCCTAGGTGTAGGTCCAATGACAAGAATATATTAAAACCCAAGAATACATACAAGGGTTTACATATATACCTTACGGAAGCTAAAATACGCACTAAAAAGCACCCAAAACGCACTTTAAGGGCAGAATTTTAATAAATTCAGCTCTAATCAGCATTTAAACATATGAATATTATGCAGAAACTAGGTTTTATTATCCAGAATATTTCCCCAAGTGCTGGGAATTGAAAAGGATACAAAAAGGTACTTAAAAGACACTAAAAAGTGTAATTTAGCACTTTAACGAATCGGTATCTAACCGAACAACCGGATATTACCCAGAACACCAAAATAATGCTAGAAGCATTGTTTTTATTTTGCTGAGCTAGTTAGGGTCCCCGAACATCATAACACCCTATATAAATATCTAATGACTAGATATCTAACAAGAAACTTGCATATCAACTATGAACTAACTTAATAGTTAAACCCTAGCCTAAGACCCCCCCCCCACCTAGTGGGCGGCCCAACATGACCCCACCATTGGATTTTCTTTGTTTAAAATATTAGATCATGTCTCCTTGTATTGAACATATTACACAATGGAAAAAGGTGAGTTAGTGTGTTATAAGAAGAACCATAACCCTTCATTCACCAACACTTCACCACACTTTCTCCCTCCTCCTCTCTACACCCTCGGCCGAGAACCACCAAGGCACCACCACCACCTTCAATCCAAGTTCATCCATTCCAAGTCCACTTGAAGGTGTAAGAAGGTGCATAGTGAAGCTAGGAGCTTTCAGAAGTTGAAGAACCTCAACCGTTTGCTTTTATCCACTTCATTTACCCTCTTGAACTTCCCTAGCCTTGTGCTAGTAGTAAGTGCTTCAAATCTTCATCTTGTTCTTGTTTTTGGTGGTTAATAATTGATAGAATGATAAAAACTTGAGAAACTCTAAAGAACTTAAACAAGTCTTGAACATAAGGTGATAAATAGTGGATAAAGAGAAGAGATATGGGTAAATCATGTGAATCTTGTGTAGTTATGATTATTTGATGATGTTTGTTAGTAGAAGTAGGATGGATCATCATCTAGACATACTAGTTCATGTTTAAGAACATGAACTAGCAAGATGTAAATGCTAGAAATATGAAGGATGATGAAACCATCCACCCATGAACTTGAAACTTGAATAAATGTAATTTTTCTTGGAAAATAAGGTTACAAGCTTGTAGATCTAAAGATCTACAAGTGGTTTTTCGGAAGAACCAAGTGGAAAATACTAGATTGTTAAAAACCCGGATCTTGTATGAACTAAATACATTTTTAGCAAGTAAACAAGTGTATAAACACTTGTGTAACAAGAAAATTTCACGAAGAAATATTTTTGAAAATCATGACTAGAAGTTGTGAAAATACAAACTCTTTAAAAATAAAGTTTTTAAGAAACTAATCATATTTTTAAAGGTAACAAGACTTACTAAATGTGCTAGTAAGTTACTACACATTTTTGTAAATTCTCAAGTTCATGAAATAGAGAAATTAGTATATATTGTTGTTGATTGTTGTTGAAAAATTTGTTGTTGATGAATTAAAAGAAAATAAACACATGTTTTGAAAACATGGGAAACCTCCATTTTTTAGGGGAAACTGGGTCGAAATTTCTATAAATTTTGACACTTAGAAAAAATATAAGTTTTTGAGAAACTTATTCCCTAAAAATGTATCTAAAAATATTACCAAGGTTTCCCTAATTTTTGGTGATAAGAAATGAGGATTTCTTCAATAATAAAAATGGATATTAAGTATGTATATATTTTGAGAAAAATATATATATTTATTGATCGCCACATTTTGTGCTAAGTGTATGTAGTATGTATTATACGTGCTAGTGTATTAGGACTTGAAAATACACTAAATACTCTTGAGGAGTAAAAACACAAAAATACACATACAACGTACTTAGACAAATACAAGATACATAATTCGGGTGCAAAGTGCAAAACATGAGATACTTATATTAATTTTTGAGAAAATAATATAAGTAAGACACCTAGTTAAAAATATGAATTATTTTTAACACAAGAAAACAAATATAAAAGAGAGTGACTGTACTTGTGCGACGCAAGTCTAGTGACTAACGTTAAGAAAACGCGTATAGGTCACGACGTTAATTAAGCAAATCCGGTGAAGTTTACGACGCAAGGAACACAAAGTTGTGAGTTCATGCTCCCCCTTTTCTTTTAACTGTTTTCAGTTTTATAACTTCGGGGGTGAAATACATGTACAATATTTATAAATGATATGATAACAAGAAGCACACTTGGTGAGAACGAGTACCAAGTGTGATGAGATATAAGAATACAAGAAGCGCACTTGGTGAGAACGAGTACCAAGTATGATGCGTTATGAGAAATGATACGAGAAATCGTGTCACGAATAGGGTACCATAAGCACCATTAATCAACAATATACCTAGACCTCATAACAAAAGGTTAGATCTAACGGGTGCCGGGCAGCCACACTCTTGGTGAGGACGAGTACCGAGTAGTGCTTTTGTGTCTCAGAATATGCCAGCTAGAAAATGCCTAAGGTTTGGTGACTTCCTATGTCGTGTCACATGTTAATGGCCTTGCAACCCATTAACAATCCTGATACTTACAGGAATACTTTATTTACATAAAATTCATACCATACTAAAACTTGATTTATACTTGAGTACGTGGGGTACTCAAGAAAGCTTGAATTATACATGAGTACGTGGTGTACACATGAATACTTGATTTATATATGAAAACTTGATTTATACATGACACAAAATATGTTTTCATACAAAGTATACAAACGTGAAATACAAAAACTGCATGAATTCACACCAACATTATGTTGACGTTTTTCCAAAACTCACATGTATTTCAGGTAACTAGGATGGATGTGCGCACGGTCTTGCTTATGCTCTTGGATGTCGCTTATGTTTATCTTTAAATAAAGTTGTAAACTTTTTAAGACAATGTTTTATGCTACTTAGCGATGTAAACGCTAAACTTATGTTTTCAAATTATGGTATTTGATATTATTTTTACGAGCATGTAGCATGTTTACCTTTCGTATGCAATGAGAACCTTTCATGATCACACCTCGTGCTTCCGCCGCAGAAAGGGGTGTGACAGATTGGTATCAGAGCTTTGATTGTAGTGAACCAGGATTCCTTCTCGAGTCTAGTCTACAATCTCTAGGATCCTTTCACGAAAACACTTTTTCAAAGAGTTTTCATTGCATAAAACGTCCCGCGACATCCACTACCTGAAACTAGTTACAAGAGTCTAGAAAAGACACTACGAGACTTAGAGTGCACTTGAGTAGCACCTATCCTTGACTAGAAATTACTCGCAATTATGTGAGATAATTAGCCTATTTACACATGCTAGAAGTAGAATGTCACAAGTATACGTGACTTTACCTGAAAACAATGGCCTATCGGAAGGAAGAAATACGAGGATGAAACGAACTGTGCGGACTGTGCAAGGAGTTACGTAATTATGGATGCATACTTAATTATGGAACTCAGTGTACAGAAACCACAACAAGTCTTGTCACGTGTAGATTTCCTCAGTACAGGCCTACCTAGTACTCTGCTAGAGTAATAATTGTTTGATGTCACTTATGTGGTATATACCTGTGAATATATATGCTACTATTGTCTAGTGTGACGATATCAAACAAATGTTTAACCCTGTCGTGTTATGTTCTGTCAGAACATGGCACCCAGGAAAGCTGTGAATGCTCGCAATAATGATCAAACTCCTCCTCCCCCACTGCCAAGAACTGCTGAAGAGCTGAACGCTCTACTGGAAGAAAGGATCTCCGCTGCTATCGCCCAGTACGAGGCGAACCGTACTCAAGACAGTGGAGGACCAAGCAATGCTAGACGTAACGGGCATGGAGATTCGTCTGGAGGAAACGCAGCTCAAGGTAACCTTAAGACAATGTTCTAAGCATGGAGAAATTTATGAACGGTCTTTGTTTCATTATTTCTTCGATTGCTCACATGTGAATTGGTTGTATCAATTCCAGACTGCACTTTCAAGCAGTTCCTCGACTGCAAGCCGATGAACTATGATGGCACAGGAGGTGCAGTAGCATTTGTGCGCTGGACGGAGAAGACTGAAGCTACTATCCGCATGAGCAAGTGTACCGCGGATCAACAAGTCACTTTTGCTACTGGATTGTTTGTCGATGAAGCTCTGACTTGGTGGAACTTGCAAGCCCAAACTTTGGGTGGTTATGGCCTAACTTGAGATGAACTGAAGGAAAGAATGAGAGAGAAGTATTGCTCTCGTGCCGAACTCCAAAGACTGGAAACGGAGTTCTGGCACTTGACCATGGAAGGTGCTGACATTAATGGTTATACTCGAAGGTTCCACGATCTGTCTAGAGTGCTTCCCTACATGGTGACTCCCGAATTTAAGCGTGTTGAACGCTACATTTGGGGACTGGCCCCAGAGTTTCGTGGCATGGTAACTTCAGCCAAACCTCAAACGGTCACCGAGGCTGTAACTCTGGCTGTCAGCCTGACTGAAGATTGTGTTCGTATGAAGAAGTTATCACTGAACCCAACAGAGGAGACCGAGACACATGCTGAGTCGTCCGGTGACAAGAAGAGAAAGCATTCAAATCTGAATCAAGCAACTCGTAACAACAAAGGTTTCAACAACAAGAAGCGTGACACTAACCCGCCTCAGGAGGCGAAAACCCTTGCAACCAAAGGATACCAAGGCACCATGCCTAAATGCCAAAAATGTAAGTTTCATCATGAAGGAGCTTGTCGCATACCAAGGTGCGACAAATGTGGTATATTGGGTCATCAAACGGAAGACTGTTGGGGAAAAGGAAAGAACCGGAATGGAAATGGTGCTGGTAACAAGAATGGTAACGAGAAAGGGCGGAACCAAGGATGCTTCAGTTGTGGAAGTAATGATCATTTCATGAAGGACTGCCCAAAAGGAAACAATGCTCAGGCTCGAGCATTTGTGATTGGAGCAAAGAACGCACGCGAGGACCCTAATGTGGTCACCGGTACGTTTCTCATTAACAATCACTTTGCATCCATATTATTTGACACTGGCACCGATTATAGCTTCATGTCTGTGGAATTTAAACGCATACTTGGAATAGAATCTAGTAGATTAGAAATTCCTTATTCCATAGAACTAGCCAATGGTAAACTTGTTGAATCGGGCGAAGTTGTTAGAGGCTGCACACTAGAACTTGGTGAACGAAGATTTAGCATCGACCTCTTACCTATTCAATTAGGTAGCTTCGATGTAGTAGTCGGAATGGACTGGTTGTCCAAGAACAAAGCTGAGGTTATTTGTCATGAGAAAATCATTCGCATCCCTTTGGCAAATGATGAAACTCTCATCGTACACGGAGAAAGACGAGACGCACCCCTTCGAATCATCAGTTGTATGAAGGCACAGAAGTGCTTAAGGAAAGGATGTGTTGCCTTCCTAGCACACGTGGTAGACAAGAAGGCTGAGGAGCCGAAACTCGAAGACATTCCTGTGGTGAAGGAATTTCCTGATGTTTTTCCCGAAGATCTGCCAGGACTACCTCCGCAACGACAAGTCGAATTCCGTATAGACTTGGTTCCAGGAGCCGCTCCCGTGGCCAAGGCTCCCTATCGACTTGCGCCATCCTAAATGCAAGAATTATCTACACAACTCCAGGAGTTGTTGGATAAAGGATTCATAAGGCCAAGCTTCTCACCCTGGGGAGCTCCAGTATTATTCGTGAAGAAGAAGGATAGAACACTGCGGATGTGTATCGATTACAGGGAACTGAACAAGCTCACTATCAAGAATCGGTACCCGCTACCGAGGATTGATGACCTATTTGATCAATTGCAAGGATCAACCTACTATTCCAAGATCGACCTTCGATCTGGATACCATCAGCTGAGAATCCAAGAGGAAAGCGTACCAAAGACTGCTTTCAGAACGCGATATGGGCATTACAAATTTCTTGTGATGCCATTCGGGCTGACGAATGCACCAGCAGTCTTTATGGATCTGATGAACCGCGTATGCAAACCATATCTCGATAAATTCGTGATTGTATTTATCGATGATATCCTGATTTACTCACGAACGAAAGAAGAGCACGAGCAACATCTCAGAACCATCTTGGAACTACTGAAGAAAGAGAAGCTTTATGCAAAGTTCTCGAAATGCGAATTCTGGATTCGCGAAGTACAATTTCTTGGTCACGTTGTGAATGAGAAGGGCATTCATGTAGACCCGTCCAAGATAGAAGCAATAAAGAATTGGGAAGCTCCCAAGACCCCAACTGAAGTTCGGCAAATTTTGGGCTTAGCGGGCTATTATCGGCGATTCATCGAGAATTTCTCAAAGATAGCTCAACCGCTAACGACCTTACGCAGAAAGACAAGAAGTACGACTGGGGTGTTAAACAAGAAGAAGCCTTCCAGCTACTTAAAAACAAGCTATGCGATGCACCGATACTATCATTACCCGAAGGCACTGATGACTTCGTGGTATACTGCGACGCCTCACGACAGGGTTTGTGTTGCATGCTCATGCAACGCCAGAAAGTCATCGCATACGCTTCGAGACAATTGAAGGTACATGAAAGGAACTACACCACTCACGACCTGGAGCTGGGAGCGGTGGTTTTCGCCTTGAAGATCTGGCGACATTATTTATATGGTACTCGATGTACAATTTTCACAGATCACAAAAGCTTACAACACATATTTGATCAGAAGGAATTGAATATGCGCCAGCGGCGATGGGTCGAGCTGCTAAATGATTACGACTGTGAGATCAAGTACCATCCTGGAAAGGCAAACGTTGTAGCAGACGCACTAAGCCAAAAAGAGAAGGTTAAGACCCTAAGGGTTCGAGCATTGGAAATGACTATTCGAACGAACCTCACTGCACGCATTCGTGATGCACAACAAGAAGCTCTTAAAGGAGAGAACCGTAAGACTGAATACCTCCGGGGTATGTTGAAATACATGGTGCCAAATGAAGAGGGAGCCTTATACTTCAAGAAGCGTATTTGGGTTCCGCTCTATGGTGGCATACGAGAAGTCATTCTTGACGAAGCGCACAAATCAAGATACTCGATCCATCCAGGATCAGATAAAATGTATCAAGATTTGAAAGAATACTATTGGTGGCCGAGACTCAAGAGCGACGTTGCTGTCTATGTTGGAAAATGCCTAACCTGTGCTAAGGTTAAAGCTAAATATCAGAAACCGTCCGGCCTACTACAACAACCAGAGATACCCATGTGGAAGTGGGAGCAAATCTCGATGGACTTCATAAAGAAATTACCCAGGACCCCGAGAGGGCACGATATGATATGGGTGATAGTCGATCGGTTAACGAAGTCTGCGCACTTCCTACCGATCTGAGAAAAAGACAGCACTGGAAAGCTTGCTGAGATATACTTAAGGGAAATTGTGGCTCGACATGGAGTGCCAATCTCAATTATTTCAGACAGAGATGGACGCTTTGTCTCAAGAATCTGGAAATCCTTTCAGGAAGCCTTTGGATCTCAGCTAGATCTAAGCACGACATTACATCCACAAACAGACGGCCAGAGCGAACGGACTATACAAACGTTAGAAGATATGCTTCGCGCATGTGTCATGGACTTAAGCGGCAGCTGGGATACTCATCTACCTTTAGTTGAGTTTTCCTACAATAACAGTTATCATACGAGCATAAAAGCCGCACCGTTCGAAGCTCTTTATGGCCGCAAGTGCCGATCGCCCTTATATTGGGCAGATGCTGGAGATAAACGTATGGTTGGTCCTGAACTTGTACAAGAGACAACCGACAAGATTATGCAGATCCGAGAGCGCATTAAGGCGGCCCGGGATCGACAAAAGAGCTACGCTGATCGGAAAAGGAAACCAGTAGAATTCGAGGTGGGAGACAAAGTGTTGTTAAAGGTCTCACCTTGGAAGGGCGTAGTAAGATTTGGAAAACGTGGAAAGCTGAATCCACGATACATCGGACCATTCAGAATTTTGGAAAGAATTGGTACCGTGGCATACAAGTTGGAATTACCGGAAGAACTTAATGGAGTACATGATACGTTCCATGTATCCAACCTCAAGAAGAGTCCAACACAAGAAAACGTGATCATCCCAGTGGATGAAGTGCATATTGATGACGCCCTCCGATTTATAGAACAACCCGTTGAGGTTACCGACTGGAAAGTCAACAAGACCAGGAGGAGCACTGTTAGACTTGTCAAAGTAAGTTGGAACTCTAAGCACGGGCCCGAGTACACATGGGAACGCAAAGACCAGTTCAAAGAAAAGTATCCCCACCTATTCAAGAAGACTCATGTGAGAGTTAGTTCAGCCTGAATTTCGGGACGAAATTCTTTTAACGGGGGGAGACTGTGACAACTGGCACGAAATCGGTAATTTCCGTACACTTTAACTATTAGTTAAGGACTGCAATTATGTGCTTAATTGTCAGCAATGTCTGAACACATACTAAACAAGTGAATTCATGCACGTTGTATACTACAAAATATTGCTTTATGCAAAAACGAGAGCGTTGCGTCAGAAATACTAGTAAACTCACCGGTAAGACACACTGTGTCAACAGAACTGCAGAAAGCAGTCAGACATTAAAATTGGAGCCTAGGTGTAGGTCCAACGACAAGAATACATTAAAACCCAAGAATACAAACAAGGGTTTACATATATACCTTACGGAAGCTAAAATACGCACTAAAAAGCACCCAAAACGCACTTTAAGTGCAGAATTTTAATAAATTCAGCTCTAATCAGCATTTAAACATATGAATATTATGCAGAAACTACGTTTTATTATCCAGAATATTTCCCCAAGTGCTGGGAATTGAAAAGGATACAAAAAGGTACTTAAAAGACACTAAAAAGTGTAATTTAGCACTTTAACGAATCGGTATCTAACCGAACAACCGGATATTACCCGGAACACCAAAATAATGCTAGAAGCATTGTTTTTATTTTGCTGAGCTAGTTAGGGTCCCCGAACATCATAACACCCTATATATATATATATATATATATATATATATATATATATATATATATATATATATATATATATCTAATAACTAGATATCTAACTAGAAACTTGCATATAATAGTTAAACCCTAGCCTAAGACCCCCCCCCCACCTAGTGGGCGGCCCAACATGACCCCATCATTGGATTTTCTTTGTTTAAAATATTAGATCATGTCTCCTTGTATTGAACATATTACACAATGGAAAAAGGTGAGTTAGTGTGTTATAAGAAGAACCATAACCCTTCATTCACCAACACTTCACCACACTTTCTCCCTCCTCCTCTCTACACCCTCGGCCGAGAACCACCAAGGCACCACCACCACCTTCAATCCAAGTTCATCCATTCCAAGTCCACTTGAAGGTGTAAGAAGGTGCATAGTGAAGCTAGGAGCTTTCGGAAGTTGAAGAACCTCAACCGTTTGCTTTTATCCACTTCATTTACCCTCTTGAACTTCCCTAGCCTTGTGCTAGTAGTAAGTGCTTCAAATCTTCATCTTGTTCTTGTTTTTGGTGGTTAATAATTGATAGAATGATAAAAACTTGAGAAACTCTAAAGAACTTAAACAAGTCTTGAACATAAGGTGATAAATAGTGGATAAAGAGAAGAGATATGGGTAAATCATGTGAATCTTGTGTAGTTATGATTATTTGATGATGTTTGTTAGTAGAAGTAGGATGGATCATCATCTAGACATACTAGTTCATGTTTAAGAACATGAACTAGCAAGATGTAAATGCTAGAAATATGAAGGATGATGAAACCATCCACCCATGAAATTGAAACTTGAATAAATGTAATTTTTCTTGGAAAATAAGGTTACAAGCTTGTAGATCTAAAGATCTACAAGTGGTTTTTCAGAAGAACCAAGTGGAAAATACTAGATTGTTAAAAACCCGGATCTTGTATGAACTAAATACATTTTTAGCAAGTAAACAAGTGTACAAACACTTGTGTAACAAGAAAATTTCACGAAGAAATATTTTTGAAAATCATGACTAGAAGTTGTGAAAATACAAACTCTTTAAAAATAAAGTTTTTAAGAAACTAATCATATTTTTAAAGGTAACAAGACTTACTAAATGTGCTAGTAAGTTACTACACATTTTTGTAAATTCTCAAGTTCATGAAATAGAGAAATTAGTATATATTGTTGTTGATTGTTGTTGAAAAATTGGTTGTTGATGAATTAAAAGAAAATAAACACATGTTTTGAAAACAAGGGAAACCTCCATTTTTAAGGGAAACTCTGTCAAAATTTCTATAAATTTTGACACTTAGAAAAAATATAAGTTTTTGAGAAACTTATTCCCTAAAAATGTATCTAAAAATATTACCAAGGTTTCCCTAATTTTTGGTGATAAGAAATGAGGATTTCTTCAATAATAAAAATGGATATTAAGTATGTATATATTTTGAGAAAAATATATATATTTATTGATCGCCACATTTTGTGCTAAGTGTATGTAGTATGTATTATACGTGCTAGTGTATTAGGACTTGAAAATACACTAAATACTCTTGAGGAGTAAAAACACAAAAATACACATACAACGTACTTAGACAAATACAAGATACATAATTCGGGTGCAAAGTGCAAAACATGAGATACTTATATTAATTTTTGAGAAAATAATATAAGTAAGACACCTAGTTAAAAATATGAATTATTTTTAACACAAGAAAACAAATATAAAAGAGAGTGACTGTACTTGTGCGACGCAAGTCTAGTGACTAACGTTAAGAAAACGCGTATAGGTCACGACGTTAATTAAGCAAATCCGGTGAAGTTTACGACGCAAGGAACACAAAGTTGTGAGTTCATGCTCCCCCTTTTCTTTTAACTGTTTTCAGTTTTATAACTTCGGGGGTGAAATACATGTACAATATTTATAAATGATATGATAACAAGAAGCACACTTGGTGAGAACGAGTACCAAGTGTGATGAGATATAAGAATACAAGAAGCGCACTTGGTGAGAACGAGTACCAAGTATGATGCGTTATGAGAAATGATACGAGAAATCGTGTCACGAATAGGGTACCATAAGCACCATTAATCAACAATATACCTAGACCTCATAACAAAAGGTTAGATCTAACGGGTGCCGGGCAGCCACACTCTTGGTGAGGACGAGTACCGAGTAGTGCTTTTGTGTCTCAGAATATGCCAGCTAGAAAATGCCTAAGGTTTGGTGACTTCCTATGTCGTGTCACATGTTAATGGCCTTGCAACCCATTAACAATCCTGATACTTACAGGAATACTTTATTTACATAAAATTCATACCATACTAAAACTTGATTTATACTTGAGTACGTGGGGTACTCAAGAAAGCTTGAATTATACATGAGTACGTGGTGTACACATGAATACTTGATTTATATATGAAAACTTGATTTATACATGACACAAAATATGTTTTCATACAAAGTATACAAACGTGAAATACAAAAACTGCATGAATTCACACCAACATTATGTTGACGTTTTTCCAAAACTCACATGTATTTCAGGTAACTAGGATGGATGTGCGCACGGTCTTGCTTATGCTCTTGGATGTCGCTTATGTTTATCTTTAAATAAAGTTGTAAACTTTTTAAGACAATGTTTTATGCTACTTAGCGATGTAAACGCTAAACTTATGTTTTCAAATTATGGTATTTGATGTTATTTTTACGAGCATGTAGCATGTTTACCTTTATGCAATGAGAACCTTACATGATCACACCCCGTGCTTCCGCCGTAGAAAGGGGTGTGACAACATCCAAGTATTTGTACTCGGATTTCACAATTTAAATTCTTTCAACTTTTGATGATCAGTCAAATCTTCAAGAACGGTTACATTTTTTAATTTTAAGAAAAACAAATAAACACACTATTTTTGGATTTTTGGTGTTATAGAAAAACAAGACACTATTTTTTGTATTTTTGTATTTTTGAATTTTTCAAATTTTTTATTTTTAATTTAAGAACTAAAAACAAATAAAAACTCAAAATATAAATAACTACCATAATATACAATTACAATTGCAATGGGATCAAAATTCGTTCTCAGGCAGACTAAGGAACACTTTTCAGTACGAGCCTAATCAAACTGGTCTATGCGATTGCCAATATGTTTGTCCACTTAAACTTTAATGCTCAACTTTCAATTTTTCAACTTCGTGATATGCTTTAGGTAATATTATACTATTATACCCGTGTGTCCCATTCCAAGGCATACCCCCGTGATCAAGGTAAGCACAACGATTCATCGTAACAGGTGAGTATATTGATGTCATCCTTTTTTATTTACAACGTTAGACCATTGGTGACAGGTCAGTACTTTCGTACAGCAGAGCGACCAATGATTTTGTCCAACGAGGGTGAGGCAAATACCATTTTGGTACGAATTTGGCTCTTTGAGCATTTTGAATATTCTAATTTTGAGATTTTGATTCCTTAGGGTTTTTGTCCTCTTGGGATCTTTTAAGATATCCTGACTATGTCTAGGAAATAACATAATTGCTCAGGGATCAAATCACGAGGTTTCGGGCTTGACTACACTTATCAACACTGATCTACGACTAAAAGCTTTAGACGATTGCCAGTATATTTGTCCTCCTAAACTCATCTCCCTAGACCTTTTCCATATAACTGCTTGTAACAAATTTTATCATGTTTTGATTTCTTAACAATGAACACCCAAACAAATACTAATCAAATCCCGGAGTTATATACAACACACTCTATCATGCAAGTAGCTTCCCTACCACATATTTCACAAGTCCAATCCAGATCTCTGAAATCTTAACTGGGAATAGATTGAGAAGAGAACAGAATAGATCTTAAGCAGAGATGGTATAATATACAGATCAAATGAGTTTTTCTCAGTTTGATATAGGTTTCTTGGGTTTCGTTTGGGCACTTGAGGGCCTCTTTCGGGTGTTTTATTGATCTATAGCGCGACAACGTACAGCTAGGTCAGCATGTATCTGGATGCAGCAGAAGCTGACGTTGCCTAGCACCTCCAGGTCTTTGCTTCCGCAAAACAGAGGAGATACACGACTTTTTCAGAGAAGATTTCAAAGTCAGGCCAAAATTGTGTGTATCGGGACAACATACAGACATTCAAATAGAAATGAGCTAATTCCAAGTGATTTTCTTTCCTGAGGTCATGTACTAATTTAGCTCTGGACAGAAACAGCTAATGTTTTCAGTCTTTAAGGATAGAGCCTACCAACACATCGTGCTAAAGTCAAACTGTTTTGATACTGGTCTTACGTGAGTCAGCCCTTCACCATAATGTGAAAACTTGATGCGTGTGAAGTGTTATATATATTAGGTGTATATTTTAAGCCCTTTAACACTTTTGTTAGCCAAGTTTTGAATTTATAAAACACGATATTTACTAACACTAAACACACATATGGGCAAGTGCACCCATCGTGAGCGTAGTATAGTGTTGGTAAGATACCGAGGTCGTCCAAGGACACAAGAGCTTTTAGTACCGGTTTATCCTCAACGTCTAATCAAACCAAAAAGTTTAGAAAAATGTTTTAAACTAAGAAAAATAAAAACTAACTAAAAATGCTGAAAATAAAAATAAAAAGAAAAACAGATAGACAAGATGAATCACTTGGTTCTGATTCGTGTATAGTGTAACCTTTGATTATTTCCGCACTTTTGCACTTATTTAAGAGATTATCTTAGTTATTGTAGTAGGCCCCTCTTTTGAAGGTGATGTTACCCTCAACCCAGTAGTTTGAGTCAGCAAGGATACAATCCTAAAGGGTCGGATTATTGAAAGATAATTAATTAAGTTATTAATGCAAATTATGGTAGGCCCCTCTTTTGGAGGTGACGTTACCCTCGACTAAGTAGTCTGAGTCAGCAGGGATACAGTCCTAAATAGCCGGGTTATAGTATTAATAGTAGTTAACTTATGAGGGGATCAAAGAGCTTGGACCCCCGCCATCCAATACTGTTAAGTATTGAAGGAGGTCCTACTAAATTTGACCCAGGTCCATTGCAGGACCTCTAAACGCTGAACAATGGCAAGACTCTTACCAAACCGTTCCCTTAACCCCCGACCAGGTAGCCAACATACCTCCATATAGACCGTGGAGATATGAATGGTGAAAATCTTTTATTTTATATAGACAGTAAAATAATGCCAAGACACCACGGACAAACGATAAGGAAGAATCACCTTCAACATAAGAAACTAGTTATTAAAGTCATTAATACAAAACCAAGTAAAAAGTGCGAAAAGATTAGAAATAAAAAGTATTACACTAGACACTTGTCTTCACCAAGTGATGTAAGAGACTTAGGCAAACATGGCCTTGATTGTCAAGAACTCTTACGATCAATCTTGGATCCCGAGATAACTCACACACTCTATGATGGACAATGGATGATGGTGGTGGATGATGGTGTTATGGTGGTGGTGGGTGGTGGGTGAAGTGTGAGAGAGGTGGTGTGCCAAGGGATGGTTTGAGCTTGAGCCAATCACTCTTATTTATAGGCTGAACAGAAGCTCGGGCACGGCCCCGTGTCCACATCCTTCTCTTTCTTCATTTAATGCAGCTTGTCTTATTAGTTGACCACGCCCCCGTGTCCGCTGAGCACGACCCCGTGTGCAGAAGAATCTTTGTACTATGAAGATTTGCTTAGATTGTGCGAATCTTATAGTTGACCACGGCCCCGTGTCCGCTGAGCACGGCCCCGTGGTGGGCAATAGAAGCTTCTACCACTTTGTCTTTTCTGCTGACACTTGGGCACGCCCCCGTGCTGGCTGAGCACGGGGCGTGTTCAGTCTTCTGTCCTCTTGTTTTGCTTGGGAAGATGCTGTCGTGGGGTCGGGCATGTCACGTCTTGTTCCTTCTCTTGTATTTATGTTAGATTTTGATGTCTTTTTGCTTCTTTTGTTAATTTGAGCTCATTTAATCCTGAAAATACAAAAGGAAGACAAAAGCACACTTTTTTCCAACATTAGTACTAAAAAGGGTTAGTTTTATGCCACAATTGATGTAATTTATATGTTGCATTTTGCACACATCAAAATTCATTTACAGAAGCACAGCCAAGATATCCCCGGATGATTCAACAACATAAAGACCCGAAACCTCAGACGTTGGCTATCTATCAACACAAGATTTAAGACCATAAAATCATACGCCGTTGGTATGTTACCCACATGGTACATAGTTCATTATGTTTATATCACTTAGTATCTTTTATCATTTTGAGCGTCAAGCCTATCGACATATCGCAGTAGATCCTAGTCTTTTCAGCTATGGCACCTTACATGTGTTAGTCAAAACCCTTTAACACGAACATTTATTTCAATTCCCATATCATGCAATTTCTCTTTTTGACTTTTTCATTTTTCTAATGTTTTTGTATTTTTCTCATTTTCTCCCCCTAAAACAATGCGCATATATATACACAGCAAACTTTTTTTGTAATTTTCTCCTAAACTCTATATCTATGTATATGTTCCTCTCCCCCCTAAATTTGTGCATAAATCTTGTATTTTTGCGCAAATTTACCATTTACTAGAGAAAGGACAATTTATATACAAAATAATGAACTAAGAAAGAAAAAAATATTTTTGTTTAACCGTTCCGTCATTAGATTGAAGACTAATCAAATTCAAATCAAAGTACTGAATTTAAATGGTACCTTTTGCTAATCATTTCTTACTTCTGTTATCTCCTCCAAAGGAAACATATCATCTGTAAAAAAAAAATTTGAACTTTTTGCAACAGTGAAATGTTACCCGTTTTTATCTCTGGAACAACCGCTATCAACATTTCAGAGATTGTCAACAGCTCCTCCTTAGTTGTTCCTGAAAAGTAAGGAGATTAGTAAGACATGGGTACCCAGGCCATCGTGGTCCTGGGATTACCTGAAGCATCAAAGTAAGACACTTCCTTCAAACACAAGTCCCCTTTCGTTTCAAGGATTGGAGACGTTGCTGCTTTGGATTTGGGTTTCCAAATCTGTTTCGGTCTTGCAAACGCGTTTGTTGCCTTCGATTGAGCAACTTTAGTTGTTTCAGGTTTGTTAGTTTTAGAAACATGTTTTTGTTCCTGAACAGCCTTGCGTTTGTTTTTAGCAGCATTCCAATCCCCAACAGAAGGTTTAACCTTGGGATTCACATTCTTCATTGCCTTAGGTGAAGATACCTTCATTGGCTTAGAATGGTAGTTATCCCTAGGTGTAACCCTCTGATTTTGCATATAATAGGGTACATAAGGATGATTTATGCAGTTTCGAGCAATGTGACCAGCAATGCCGTAATTGAAGCATGTTTGTCTCTTCACGTAGAAGGCATTCTGATCATCTTGTGTAGCTCTTGCAGGCCCTGAAGGATGAACTGGTCCTTTTTGTGCTTGTTTTCCTTGCACATTTCTTGCAAACGAGGATGAATTTGGATGTCTATACTTGTCGTTTGCTGGGGCCTTCTGTGGTGGAGATTTCTTTTGATTCTTCTTGTTTTGTTTAGACTGCAAGTCTTGTTCAGAAATCTCACCAGTCTTTCCGAAAGCTTTGTTAGCACAGTCAAATGCATATTTCTCACATTTGCCATTACTGACTGGCTTAACAAAAGCATTTTTCACGTCACGGGTCTTTTGAGGACTATTGCTGCCCGTTGAGGACTGTGGAGAGCCTGGTCGTTTGTGATGTTTAGGCTTCTTATTTCCGCGTCCTTTACCTGCTCGCTTCGGCTCTTGTTGCTTGATCTGAACCTTTTCATCACTAACAGAAGGCTCAGATTGTTCAGCTTGCGTACTTTGAGCCTTGTTCACGTCAGTTTTCACTTCATCAGCTTTGGTAGGATCCGAGACTTCTGGTTTATCAGATGAAACACCAGAAACTTTAGCAAAAACTTCATCTGAAACATTAGACGAATTTTCAGCACAAGACGGTTCTGCACATGACGCCTTTGAGCCGAATCCACTAGAATCAACTGATTCTAATTTCTCAGAATCAGCTGCTTCAGATGATTCACATTTGGAATTAGATGGTTCAGCTGGCTCATTCATTTCGTTTGCCGTTTCCGTCTCTGTTACACAAGTATCAACATTTTCTCCCAAACCATCAGGCCTGAAATTAATCACAGAGTGAAAAAACGAGCCAAAAAATGTCACACACATGAGAATTTGATGCTTGTTCATCTCCAACGACACCTTCAACTTTAACTTCATCTGCAGGGGAAGACGAAGCATTAGGATCAAAAGTACCCTTTGAAACAAAATTTACCGAAGGAGTCACTCGTTTATCAATAGGTCTGCTGTTGATTGATGACTTATCAGTTTTAGGACCGTAAGACATCTTGTCCTCAATCATCAATTCCTCCTCAGTCATGGGTAAATATGTGTAGTTGTCATTATATGGAGGAGGAACTTGATTGAAACCCAAACCACACCCCTTCTTTCTCTGGTATGCGAGTTGCTGATCACATAGATTTTTGACCAATTTACTGGAAGATTCGTAATTTTTAATATTGATTTCATTAATTTGATATTTTTGTTTAATGTCTTCCAGTTCTTTGGTCAAAATGCATACCTTCTCCTGTGCCTCTAAGAAATGGGCTGTTTTTACACTTACATCATCCTTAAGTTTGATGATCTCTTTTCGCTGAGCTTCAATTTTATCTTTATAAAGCTTTTCATTCTTTGATAAAGTAAAATTTTTATTTTTTATGTCTTTGTAATCTTGGATCAACTCAGCATTGTGTAACCGATAAACCTCTACCCTTTCCCTACATTCAGGAGTGCAAAAGATAGAAAGTATTTCTTCTCTAGTGATTTCTTGAGCCACGGGTTTGTGAAACATGAATGCTGAATTTTGTGATGAATCAGCAGAAGTGGATGAGCAAACTGCATCAGATGTGTTGCCATGAGTAGACTGCTTGTTAGCATTGTCATATGATTTGATGAGTGAGATCAGCTCATCTGACTTCATTTTGTAACAGTAGCAGTCGGTTGTCAATATTATCTGATTAACATTGCTAAACCAACTACAGTTCGCCTGATCCGGAATCTCTTTTATAGCATCCAGAAGCTTTCTATTGCTCATGCGAGTAGACACCACCATCTCTGCCTTCTCCATTTCAGAGAGCAGTTCAGCAAACCGGCCTATAAGTGCTTCTATAGATTCACCATATGAGTAACTGAATCCTTGGAGTTCCTGCTCAAGCACCTCTCTCTTAGAAGACATTTTTAAGATGTGATCCCCAAAAAATGTGCGTTTTTAACTATTTCCTCAACACAAGCCCAAAGCGAGAACCTGTGTACTCGTTAACTCAAACCCTTTGCAGCTGAATGATCCCGCTTTCTGAACCGCACCTTAAAACCTTTCAAAACCGTTATCACACCAAACCAAACCAAACCAAACCTTCCTTTTATTTAATTAGAATATATTATAAACTATTATAATTAAACAAAAGTTATTATTATAATTATTAATATTATTAAAAACCCTAATATTATTATAAAAAATATAATAACTGTATATCTTATTCTTCTTCATTTGAAAGCAAAACAGACCAAACCCTAATCTCAAATCTTGCTGCCAAAATCCTACTTGATATTTCAGGTTATTCAATGAGTGGCGATGATGAAAAGTAGATGCGATGATGATGATGATAAACGGTGATGATGATCTGAAAACTCGAAACGATGAGTTGCAGGTTGAGATGTAAATGATCAATGGAGGATGTCACGGTGAACAGGGTGGTTTAACGATGATGAAGAAGATTAATGGAAGATGTAATGCGACTGGAAACCTCTTTCAACTCAGTGATGATGATGATCGGCTGTGAGGCTATGAACTCGAAACCGGCACTCGAAATCTGAACTTGAAAATTCAAATGGAGATGATGATAGTTGCAGGTTTGGTCGCCGGTGGGAGTGAATCAGAGAAGACGGAGATGAAAATGAATGGTGATGATGATTGCCAATGGTGTTTTGTTACGAATTTCGGAAGCGTAATACGGATGATGATGATGCGGTGAAATGATGAAGATGACTCGAGACTGCTCGGGAAGAAGATGACTCGAGACCAGACTGTGACTCCAGAAGAATGACTCGAAACCTCTGTTGCGACCCAAAGGTGACTCGAAACAGAGGACGACTCGAGACTATGAAGATGATACTCGTGGTTGCGACTCAAATGATGAATCGAAACCAGAGAGATGATGAGAGTCGAGACCGTGGAAGAAGATGATGACTCGAGATCTCGATTGCGACACGAAACCGTGGTTGCACTCGAGACTGTGATGAAGATGAGTCGAAACCGTGATGAAGATGAGTCAAGACCTTATTGTTGAAGACTCAAGACCTCGTTGTTGCGACTAAGAACAAAGATGAAAGCTGATGTTGCTGGTGGTGAAGGAGGACTCGAGACCGTGGTTTCGACCGGAGATTATTGCTACTCGAGACCAGTGATGTTTGAAGATGAGTCGAGACTGTGATGACCAATTGTGAGAACAGTTTCCTTAAAAGATGGACTCGAAACCGTGTGGAGGAGATGACAGCTATGTATAGATATGGAAAGTGAATCTTTCAAATTTTTCAAAACTTTTAAACAGTTGGAATTCCGAGATTTTTTTGGATTTTTCAAATCAAAATTCAGGATTTTTAAATCTTTTGAAGATAATTTAAAAAAATTCAAATACATAGATAAATCTATTAAAACCTTCTCAAAAGATCAATAAACCAAAATATGACAATTTTTCAGTAGAAACTCGATGAACACTTTGAATACCGCGAAGAACACCAACTCAAAAATTTCCAAAAACTTGAATGTTTGATATCAAACCGAGCCTAGAAATAGGTTCTAATGGCTCTGATACCACTTGTAAGTCCCGTAAACCGGATCTTTCAATGATATCAAATCTAATCTTGTAAGAGTGCGGAAACCAATCACAAGATGATTCAAGATAAACACGGAAAATATGAAAAATGAGGAACAATACCGAATCACTTTCAACACTTGCACACGATTCTATTACTTGAAAAGCAAAACCGTCTAGTACAAGTGCTCACAACAAATCGCCTCTCTCTCTAGCTCTCTAGAAGTTGTAACAATGAAGTTCCAGAGATTCAAACCTAAAAACAAGTTAGAAACTTGTTTATATACTAACTCAAGCCCACTTCCCTACATGGGCTCCCCTTGGGCCTGCTTGGCCCACGTGGCCTAAAGCTTGACCCAAGTGACCTATAAAGGTCCAAAACCTAATATAACTAACCCGATAAAGTCCAGTTCGCAACCATAACCCGTTGTGTTAATTTGATGCGTCAGTCTCACACTTTAAGGCCTAACAGGAACAATTTGATTCAGATCATAAACTCAAATAATATAAATCATAAGTTTACTCTACAATTTAACTACAATCACATCAGTTTTTATGATGCTAATGACGTAACGGTGGTGGTGTGGTGGCAGATGGTGGTGGGTTTGGTTGGGGAAGAAAGGGTTGAGAGAGAGAGATAAAGAGAGATCTAAGATCAGATATGTTATATATTTTGGTTTATTGTTTTTTATTAAACTATTGTTAATTTAATTTAATCAGTAAAAGACTAAACTAACCTTATGTGATATGATTTAAGTGAAAATTTTAATTGGGTTAGTGCTAAAGGATCGAGGGTGTAATGAGTTTTGCAAATAATGGACTGCAAATGTAATTATTGAAGTTAAATGCTATCTATTGAAATCTGATACAAACATAAAATAACGAAAAGTATAATTTACCCTTATATCAAACTTGGGAGTGTGGGGATTGAACATCAAAGAAATAAAAGAACATACTATAGGCAAATGTTGTTGGGCCAAGTTATATCAGATTTAGGGGACAACAAAAAATTTCGCATCGGGTATCGAACATGGATGACTTTTGTAAAAAAAAAAAAAAAAAGGCAGAGGCAATGCAACCATTGGGGCAGTTTAGAAAATTGTAGGCACCGGAGAGAGTAGGCTCTTTACGGTTACGCACCTTGCACCCGCCCCAGCCCAGCTCTAGGACTCATGTCACAATTATGTCTGGGGTTAGCAGGTTGTAAAACATTGGGTTAAAGTGGTATTGAGTGTACTCGTTTAATTAGAGAGATTAAACGTGTTAATCCAAACACAATTTGTTCATTAAATGGGTTGGAGATGAATATTGAAAACCAGATTTTGTTCATGTTGCCCCGGAAATTGCCTACCCCTTGTCCCCTTGTAGTTTGTTACTTTATGTTTGTATATCACTATACTATGTTAGTCCTATTATTACACGAGCTAAATAATGACAAAAAATGTTTGTTTGCAGAGCTCAACAATATAAGTAGGCGTATCTAATAATCATCCCACAAACTTGTAATCTATTGCTTATAGTAATCTAAACTCACTTTTAAAGTGCTTAACAACTCTCGTCACGGTCAATAGTTTTTTAGGAAGCTTCTTACTTAGTTTTACATCGTTAACCAATGAAGTAACGAAATAATTTTCATCAAATACATTAGATAATTTGCTACATATTTTCATCAAAAACAAAGTTTTAAGTATAAAAAAAAACAAATAACTAGATAATCTTTTCTCTTAATTTTAATATTAATGTGTTAGGTTCTAGAGTGAACACTAGTGTATTTGCGAACTGAGTGAACAACTCCTAGCCATTGATTTACACACGTGTATGGCTAGGATTTCATCATCAAATCGTAAAATACACTAGTGTATTTCATCATCAAATCTTGGCCATTGATTTACACACATGTATGGCGAGAATTAGTTCGCTCAGTTCACAAATACACTAGTGTTTACTCTTGAACCTAATCCTTAATATTCAATGGCAAATTCAGGAAATTTTTTTCGATGGGTTCGTTTTGATGTATTCTTACTATTTTTTTTTTCCAAATCATACAAGGTTTTCACTAGTTTTTTTCATTTTTTTTTTGCAAACCAAGTGGGTTCATAAGAACCCACAAAATAGGGCTGGATCCGCCACTGTTAATATTATATATGAATAAGAATTAATTTTAATAAGAATTGCTTTTTTTATAAGTTTTACTTAAGGATAAAATTGATACTAAATAATTAGATATAGAAATTGGGATTAAACGTACTATGTATTTTTGTTAAGAAAGTCCGGTGAAAAACTAAAACGTAATATATACACTCTTATCCTAGAAATTTTTCTTAATCTCATACATAGCCTAATACCCGTCCTGGATGTTTTGGGTTTTGGGTATTTGGCCATCCCTAATGACTATATAACCAATTACATTATATTTATTTAATTTGTGTAATACACGTGTTTTTTCAACTGTACAGTAAGCGATTTTTTTTAAAAATGTTACTTTTTTATTACTTTATAAAATATTTTTTTAATCCGTGTAATAAAGAGGGTTTTTTTTTTTTTTTTTTTTTTTTTAAAGATGAACTTTTGTAATAAAGAGGTTTTAACCTAGTATTTTAAACAGGAGTTATAATATTTATCGTTTTACCTTTTTCTTTTTCTTTTTTTTTTTTTCTTCTGCATTAAGTTTCTTACCTTCCCCACGCGTACTATACCCAATATCAACCTGTAAATGTTTGATTTCTGTTATCAACTCATAATCGACGGTTATTCGATTCCATTGCGATTCACGTTTTCCGATCTCCCCTCCGTTTCTCGACTGTCATCGCCACCGTTTCGCCGTCAACCACCGCCCTATCACCACCGTATTAATAGCTTGTTTCTCACTTCAACCGCTGCACTCGTCACCACTCAAAAGGTACGCTATTAGTTCTCTGTCTAATCACTTGAATCCGATACGATAGATGTAGATTTAGGTCATCTTTTCCGAACAGTGAAGATAATTACTCATGAAAACTTGTGATATTGCACACAATCCGGTGCAACACTTGTTGAGTTGTTGAAGTTGATATAATTTCATCTAGGTTAAATTAGATGACGAGTATTTAAGTTGCTAAATGTTTATTAAATTGTTAAATAGTTTATGCACATACATGCAAGATTGTTGGAGATTTCATCGTTAATTAGATCTGGTTTGATTGGAAATAAGAGATGTTAGGGTTTTGGAGTGATATTGATGAAATAGAGGAATTGGATATGATATTGATACATATAGTTGTGCATGTGTGTCATATATGCAGTATTGTTGGAGATTTCATCCTTGATTAGATCTGCTTAGAAATGGAAATAAGAGATTTTAGTGTTTTTGGAGTGATAGCTTCAATAGAGGAACTGGATATATGATATTGATACATATAGTTCATATATGCAGGATTGTTAGATATTTCATCCTAAATTAGATCTGCTTTGATATGAAAATCTTTATAGGGTCCCTTACTAGTTACCACTGCTTAAAAGTGTGTCCTCTGTTTACGTTATTCCTTATATATTACAATCGAGAACATATTGGTAAATAAGAAAATATTCCTGCAGGTGTTAACTACCACCATCACATTCTGCAATGACACCCTTTCTGTTAGAATGCAACTACAATTCAAACCATTCGCTCCTACAAAGCTCCTATCTGCGCCCGCTTCGCTCTTTATTGGGATTACTGTTTTTATATGATCATCACCGTGGTCGTGTTGCGATGGCTGCTTCCGGTGGGAGTATGGGTGGGAGTGACTTTTCTTCTAGTGATCATAGCTATGATGATCACAGCTATAGCTATGATGATTACAGCTATGCGAGTAGTGGCCCGACCTACTATTCTTCTGGAAGATATAGCCGTCGGACCAGCAGCCGGGCCCCTATGAAGGCCGCAAATGAAGTTGAGCCAATTCGTTTACAGGATGTCATCACTGTCATTGCTGTTGTTTTTTTTTTTTGTTCTACTCATCTTTATATATACTCCTGGTCAAGATCGTGCACAAACAAGTGTTGTCAAGCTTCAGGTATTTTATTTTAAACAGTTTATTATTTGATGCCACAATCTATATCTCAAATCTAAATTTTGATTTTCATGTGGTTCTCTTCCAGATTTGAATTATATATTTCCCTATGCATGCATAAAACCTTGTAGGCTAATGGCATTTGTGGACTCTGGTAACTACTAACCTTCTGTTTTTCAAACTTCAAGGTTGGATCATTGGCTACGGGTAGATCGCTGCAAAGGGATCTTAATCGGATTGCTGAGGTTGTTGATACATCCACCAAAAAGGGCTGGCACTTTGTATTACAAGGTAATGGTGTTGTTATCAATTAGGGGTGTTTGGGGTCCGGTTTTGACGGGATTTCTAGGCCGAACTGGTAAGTACGATTTTTGAAAAAACTAAACCGAACCGGCCTGGTGGGTGGGTGGGTGGGTTGGGTCAGCGAGGCTAGCCAAAATGGTTCGGCTTTGGCGGTTTGGATATGTTTTTCACGAAATCGTAGCATTAAATCTTCAAAAGTTCATTATGAGTAATAAAGATTAAACCTTATGAGTACTAAAGGGTTTTAAAAAAACAAAAGTGAAAAAATTAATCACATGAAATCGTTTAAATTAAAAATATTTACGTATTATAACTAAAAATATTTATACGTATTATAATTGTTTGATTCCTATACGTGCTCTTTTTGCGTTGATAAATTTATATAGATTAAAGAGTTCACTGTTTTTATTATTCTTTTAATATTTCTGCCACTTCGGTTTTGACGACCGCTTCCAAACCGTAAACCGAACCCTGAAACCCAGTTCCCAAACCATAGACCAAACCACTGCACTCCTAAATTAGTCGAACCAGCCAATGTAGAAGGTTCGGGGGGGTTTCAACGGTTTCTGAACACCCCTATGGCATAGCCCTATGATCGATTATGATTTGACACAAATATTGTCAGTTATCATCTAGTCATCAATTTGTTTGCTACTATGCTAACCTCAAAATAGAATCACCATTTGCTATTATTTCTAATCCATTATAAATAGTATATTTGATTTTGTTTTGTTGCAGAGTCAATACTATCTCTGCTTCGGCACTCTCATGATTGCATTTCCGGGTATTCCTCTGTAAGTCACTAGGCTATTTCCTTCAACATCTTGCTTCTGCTTGAATATTTGAATATATAAGTTTTGTTTCTTTATTGTGTAACCATAAATTTTGATTTATTATGTCGTGCAGGTGGACGTAAAGAGGAGTACAGTAGAATGTGAGAAACATTTTAATCAACTTTCTGTTGAAGAAAGGGGTAAATTTGATGAGGAGACTTTGGTCAATATCAACAACAATGTCAGAAAGAAAAGTGCAACAACTCAGAGTTCTAATGGGCTCCCAAATGAGTATATTGTGGTTAGTCCTTGTATTATGGTTATCTTTTACATGTTTCTTGCTCCTCTTTTTAGTCTATCTTATGAGGTGGAAAATGAGCGTAATAGATAATTTATATTTTGGGTTGAGATGGGCCGAGTCGACCCAAAACACTTGTTACTAAATATATTTCGACTTTTATTATAAATAGTGTTGAATATGATGTCTTTTTTAAAATATTTCTAATGACCGATTGAAGGTTACGATTATCGTGGCTGCTCGTGGTGTACCTGAACTCCCACCCGTCAAAAGCAGTGCACAATTGAAGGAAGCCTTGCAAAAGCTGGCCTCTATCCCTTCTAGCAATATTATGGTGAGAACTAAATCATGAATTTTGAGCTGGCACTTTTGACCCATTTACCTTTAAAACAGGTTAATTTTGGCTTGTTTTTATGGTCAAATGGGTCGCATCGCTTAATTGAAATTAGATGATTTGTCACGTCTAAATTCTTGATTCTATCTCTAATGGGTCAAATGGGTCGCAAGTGTCAATCTGGTTGATATTCATACATATTTGGATGTTTAATACATCTTAAATTACATTACTGAATATGCTAAATAAATTGTTTATTAATACGATGATTTAAGTAGTCATGTTTAGGATAGCAATCGTATCCCATTTTGACCCGTTACCTTACCCATTCGGGCCTTCATTTTTACACGATCAATATTATGGTGAGACCTATTTGCATTAGTTTTGTGGCCCATAAATCATGAGTTTTGTGTTTCTTTGCTAACTTTTTACAGGCAGTCCAGGTGTTGTGGACCCCACAAAAGGAAGACGATTCTCTTACAGAGCAAAAAATGCTCAAAGATTATCCTCTGTTGCGCCCTCTTTAGCTAAGCCATCATGATAACATCCTCCGCGTCACTATAGGTGATGAGCATATACACAAAACTGCATCAACTTTGATTTTTGTTAGTATCTTAGGGTTCGTATTTCTGTCATGTCATGACGGTGTTAACTTCCGTTTATCATGTTTGGCTTATCTGGATTACAGATTTATGATGGTTATGTTCCAGGTCCTTAGTTGTGTTCATATTCCAGATTGTGAGCTTGGGATTTGGTTTATAGTTGGTCTTGTTTATGGAAAAATTCACATTTTAAAAGAAAATTCGTAACTATGGATAATATTCACGTATAAAAAACTGAATAAAATTAGCAAACACATCTCTTAATACCATCTGATACGTGACTTTCCATCTACCTACCTATCAGTTTAGAACACGATATGAATAAATCTATACTATATAATAAAAGAAACCTGTTTTGGGACACTTATCATTCTCTTATTCAATTGATTAAAATTATTAATAATAATAATATTTAATCTAATCTAATACAAATTCTTATTATTAATAATATTTAATCAAATCTAAAATCTAATCTAATACAAATTCTTATTATTAATCTATATCTATATCTATATCTATCTATACTATATAATAAAAGAAACTATTTGAGGGACACTTGTCATCGTATTAGGCCATGTATCTTTTATTTTTCCCAACCTTTTATGGATAATTATTATTTAATTTAAATTTAATGTATTACATTTACATTTACAATGATATTTAAATTGTGACATATAAGATAATTTCGTAATTATGTAACAACTTGTTTCTCTCTTACACCATATACTTAAATAGCTAAATACAATTTTTATAAATTCTTACGGTTCTCCATATATTAGATATATATGGAGATATATCTAAACTTCGTTATAATATAAGTACACAAATCAAATTAGATACAATAAGTATCAATTTTATAAGTACATGAATTAAATTAGATATGATATGATAAGTAACAACTTCTTTCTCTCTTACACCATATACTTAAATAGCTAAATACAATTTTTATAAATTCTTAGGTTCTCCATATTAGATATATGGAGATATATCTAAACTTCGTTATAATATAAGTACACAAATCAAATTAGATACAATAAGTATCAATTTTATAAGTACATGAATTAAATTAGATATGATATGATAAGTATCAATTTTAATTATTAAATATAAATATTTATTCTATACTTACTATATAATAAAGTAAATTAAATGAGGGACACTTGTCACACTACGGGGTGATTTTCATTGGATTCTCCCGCTTAACTTTTATAGATGATCATACATAAAAAGATAAGTGATCACAATCTAAATGGATTATACTGACCAGATTCATTGATTATTTCCAAACCGACTGGATCAAATTAATTATTTTTTAGTGAAAAGTTATTCATGCTAACAATTAAAAACAATTATATTAAACATGAATAATCATATAAATGTGGTAATATTTACCTTTTTTATATAAGCATGGTTCCTAACTTAAAAGTTTACTTTATGTTTAGAAATAAAGGTTTACGATCATATACAAAGTCTCCTAAAAATAAAAAGTCGTACAAATGGTATCAAACGCACTTCGATTGACCTCATTCAAGCGACATTGGAACCGTCTCATCGAAATCTATGATGTGAGATTTTAGGTTTTCACTTTTGGATTTATAGGTTGTAGATTTTAGAATTTTTGTTTATTATTATTATGTCTTTTTTATTATCATTGTGTCTTTTTATATTTGAGTCATTGTGTTTTTTTTTTTTTTTTTTTTTTTTTTTTTTTTTTTTTTTTTGCGACAGATTGTGTCTTTTTTCTTCGAAATTGTGTTACATTTTTCGGCTTTGTGTTACATTTTGTATGACATTGTGTCATGTTATGCGATCCATTATGTCTTTGTACACTTCTTACTTTTAGAAGCCTTTGTAGAATAACTTAACCCAATGAATAAATTAGACACTCATTAAGTCATTGTTGATATATTTTATATATAAATATAATCTGGTCAAGTTTTTAACAAATCTATATAATAATAGAAATAAAATGGAGACATTTGTCACGTTATGGGGTGATTTCCATTGGGTTGAGATGCTATTGACACCGTGACATTTTTTCAATAAATAACGCACACAAGATAGTAAAAGTGAGTAAAAAAGAATAAAAATAGTTGCATGTTTCTTCAATTCAACTTTTCCCATGTTTTGTTGGCGTGAATTTTGATGACTTTGTTTTTTATTTTGTAATATTAGGAGGTTTGTCCCATGAAATTCAATGTTATTAGTGACAACCTATGAATTTATCATGTATGTTCCTTCAAAACTATCAAGAGTAGATTGGAAATAATAAGTATTTACAAATAATAAATTATATCGTTTTCACTAATCAACCCGTGTAACACACGGGGCCATAACCTAGTAAAATATAAATAAATGAAATATCAAATGGTTAGCGATGTTAGATATTACAAGAATATATTTTGATAGTTAGCGATGTTAGATATTACAAAAATATATTTTGAGATAATATATGGTGTGCAAAGTCGGTTAACCGACACTGAGGGTTCGGTTAATTGAAAAGTATTAACCATAATCGATGGTCGGTTAACCGTTGGTTATGGATCGGTTTCGATTAATTTCGGTTAACTATCCAATGTATATAAAATATGTAAAATATAAACTCATGAATATGAAACTTGCAAAATTATATATATACCACATGCATATTGAATTTATCAAAAATCAAAAGTACACAATGTCTCGCGGAAGCATGCATACGTATCCTCATCATCTAGTCCCAATCAAAAGTACAAAGTTACTAAAGTTTTAGAGTAAATTTCATTTTTTGTTCTTTACGTATTATCTGAATTTTGAAACGTGCCATTTAAAAGTTTTAATTTCAGTTTATGTCCTTAAATCACATGTTTTATCACTTTAAGTTTTTTACACCAAACCAGAGTTAAATTACTCCGTTAAGTTTATTGCAAGGGTATTATTGGTATTTTAATGAAATACTTTATTACTCGCCCCAAAGCACATCAGCAGCGACTAACTATCTTTGTCTCTCTCTTTTAAACCCAATTCCTTTTTTTAGTTTTAGTTTCTGCAACCCATCATCTCTTGATCCAATTAAACGATCAATTATTGGAACTAATTTCAATAAGAACACACAGATCGACAAAAAGTTGATAACTTTTACAAAGTATAATGCTTAGGGTTTACAGGGAGAATATCACACACAAGACACTCACCAAGCTCCACTCTCTTAAATAATCTCTCACACACGAATCCTAGAATGGAATAATTAAACGATCGATTACCGGATTGATGCACGCTAACCTGACCTTGATTAAATTGTTTTGTTTGGAATACCAAAACCCTAAATCGCAGATCGCTCGCTCGGGTCGGGTCGGGTCACACTCCACTCTCGGATCTCTCTTTCGCTTCCAGCTACGCTCCTCTATTTTGTGATCATTGTACATTTGCCGGTCAACGTTATTGGCGGCAGGATTCCGGTGGTGGGACGGCGAATTAGGGCAGAGATCTTCGCCGGAAAGCCATGAAGTTTGTTCACCACCATTAACTCCTGTAGTAGTATTGTCTTATTCCAAATCGAAGTGCAGAGATGACTGGTGATACATGTTTGTTTGGTTTGGTTTGGTCTGAAGTTGAATCTGTGGATTTGAATTTTAGGGCCTGGATCAAGAGATGATGGGTTGAAGAAACTAAAATTGAAAAAGGAAATTCGGTTTGAAAGAGAGAGACAGAGATAGTTAGTTGCTGTTATTGTTCTTTGGGACGAGTAATAAAGTATTTCATTAAAATACCAATAATACCCTTCATTAAATAAACATAACTGAGTAATTTAACTCAGTTTGGTGTAAATTACTTAAAGTGATATAAAACATGTGATTTAAGCATATAAACTGAAATTAAAACTTTTAAAGGGCACGTTTCAAAATTCAGATAATACATAAAGAACAAAAATTGAAATTTACTCAAAGTTTTATATGCACCAAAGTGGCTAAAGTTATAATCCAACAAATGAAAATCATCCCCAGTTGTGAGAACCGCGAGAACCACTTTTTAACCATTAGACATTCAAAATGGATGGAGGAGATTAAAAGTAATTAAAAACACTATAAAAGTCTTTTGTCTTATTATGTTTTTTTAAAATTTTAATGTTAAAAGGGTATTTAAGAAAGGCTCATTCTAAATACACCCCTTAATTACTAATTACACCCCCTATAAAAACATCACATCAATTAACAAAAAAAAATTGTTTTTAGTCTATTTTGTCTTTTAGTTAATAATTTTTGTTAAGTTTTTAGCTTTTTTGTCTTCTAGTTGTCTTTTTTTTAATCTTTTATTTAGTGATTAGTTATATATTATTTATTTATTATTATTATTATTATAACTAGTTATTATTATAACTAATTATTTATCCAATTACATTTATAGTAGTAACAGAAACTATAAAAAAATAAGTGCATTCTTACAAAATTATATCATTAAACATTTTACATACCGAGCTTTAATCTACAACATAATATGTAGTAGGTTGTGCTATCTAAGAATTATACATATTTTGACGCGATTCAAATATATTCTCCCAGCCAACCACATCATTTTCTCTCATTAATGTCCATAGGTTGTTTGTGGTGGCAATTGGATACTCTCCTTGCAATTCTACCATTATAAAATGGCCACCATTCACGTGTGCAATTGAATTTTTTTTTCTGGGAACTGGTGAGAGCCTCTCCAAAGCGAAAAACAAGTCGAACTGTTTCTTTTTTCTTTAGATAAAAATTGAATGATTACGTTAAACTTGTTCGCAATCAAGAATCCTGCCTCTGGCATAATCATCCAATGTTTTTTTTTGTGCAACCCTCGACCCTGACCAAGCCAAGGACGTAAACACATTTTCAAATGAGCCACAGAAAGCTTTAGTGTACTTATTTCTAAACTGAAGTAGCTCTTCCAACAGTGATATTCGGATAAATAACCATTCATCTTCATTGTACCCTAGAGCAGAAGCTGTCACCCGAAATCCACAATTTCCATCACCTAACACGTTACGTATGCGTGTAACATACGCATGGAAGATTTTTGGAATTTGATCAATATATTCGTGTATCACTTGTGATGTTTGATCTTGGTTCAACCCCATGAAATCATAGTGCGGCGCACTTGTAGAGTTGGCGAAAGAACTCTGTCATGCAACATCTTGGTTTAACCACATGAAATCATAGCCCAATGTCTTTAGAAGGCTGGCAACAAAAACCTTGTCCATCAGTATCTTGGGTCATGAACGGACTTGGTTCACCAGGAACTTGGTAGTTCACAAATGGACTGGTGTAACCCACTTTATCATCATACTCCTTGAACGGTTTTTTTCCCTTATTATCTTGATTTATGAACAGACTTGGTTCACCGGGCACTTGGTAGTTCACGTATGAACTGATATAACCAACATAATTATTATGGTCCCTTAATGAACTTTGTGTAGCAGCCTCTGGATACCCAAATGAACTATGCCTCCAAAGATCTTGAGTGTCATCATACTCTTGGAAGTTCACAAATGAACTATGCCTTGAAGGCTCTTAAGTGTAATCTTGCTCTTGATAATTCATATATGAACTATGCCTTGCAGGCTCTTTAGTGTAATCATGCTCTTGGGAGTTCCCAAATGGATTGTGCCTTGGAGGCTTTTGGGAGTAGCTTCGTTGAAGGGGAGGTTTAGCAGTTGCATGGTTCTGTTTTTTTTTTTTTTTGGATTTTGTAGTTGGTCGTCCACGAGTATTTTCTTTAACAGCAGGTTCTTCAACAAAAGGTTTACTTACATCGATCAATTCTTTTAGCTTTTTAGTAAATTTTTCTTTCCAGGCTTGGATCGTTTGGCGAAGGTTTTTTTAAAACTTTCTAATTCGGCGTCATAAGTAATATCCTCACAATATACCGGTAACTTGAGTTTCCTCCAAAATTCGTCGATCGAATCTAAAGGAATACTGACCTGCTTTCTTATACTTTGAGATTTCACAAGCACATGGTGTCACACCCCAACCGATGGCGGAATCATCGGGGCATGGCACTGAGCGAAACAGATTGTCCAGAAGTTTCCATAACAATTATCAATACTATTCAATTTAAATAATACGTCCCATACTATATCTCAAACAGCAAAATAATTATTACAGGAAAAAATCCAGGCAAATATTCTGTTCCGACAACTCAGATTTAAATAGACAACAATTGTTTATCTGCTTCTAGAGACCCTTAGTTTGACCACTACAGACAACTATTTGTTGGGCTCTAAAGCTTTATTCTAGCTTCAAATTCCTACCAAGTGTGCGTCCTAAGCACCTGTCACATACGTTAAAATAATGTCAATACGTAAAATGTAAAGGTGAGCATACAAGTTTGATAATAGCATATAGAGTTCGAATTCGTTTACACATAACCAGCACGTACACATAGTGAAATGAAGCACGTTAGTTATCGACATAGATCCGTCGATACCAATGACTGCGGGTTGACTGCCCGAGGCAGTTCGCAATACATGATTACCACTGTAATCCATGCAAGTAATGGTCCTTAACAACCCCCGTGTGAACGGGTGCTGAGTCCAAACTATAGTACTATCATTGCTAAGGCAGGTAGACAGCATTCCATGTGTAAACATAACAACAAGCATTCATAAGCCACGTATAACATGCATTGACGGTTAGCGTTCAAATAGTATTGAGTAGTGTGGTTGTTGTGGTTTGAATATTCATAACGTATGTAACTCCCAAAAGTGCGTAAAGCAAAAAGGGATCGAGTATACTCACAGCGGTTGATGGATTGAAGGGAGCGCTTAGCGAGTAAGATTAGCCTGAGTAGATTAGATTGTATAACGATAAGTGACGTTTTACGCGTCGAATGGTGCAAAAAGGAATTGGATCGGATAGTGGTTCGATCGGACAGCAATCCGTGCGGATAACAATCCGTTCGGATGGCCATCCGGTTGGACAGCTTGTCCGGTTGGATGACTATTCGAGTGGATTGTTTCTTCCTATAAGAAGGATGTGTTTGTGTACGATGGTTTGACTTTTGAAGTTTTCGTTGTAGTATTTTGAAAACACGGAAGTATCTCTATCCATCAAATCGGTCGATCGGATGACTGGTCGTGCGGATGACAATCCGTTCGGATGGTCATCCGGTCGGACAGTGGTTCGGTCGGACGGCGACTTAGTGATGAGGTTACTTACTGAAGGCAAGTTCACAACAGAAGCGTCATTCGATCGGATGGCAATCCGATCAGATGGTAACCTTGTTATTGAACATGCTGAAAATTGTTTAAGTCTTTAAAGTCTTAGTATCTCATGATCCGAGGAGTAATCCAGTCAGATGGTCGTCCGATCGGATTGCAATTCGTTCAATACTCAAACTTCAGATCAGATTGTTTAGGTGTGGGTCCCAAAGTGTGATCCGTTCGGATGACAATCCGTTCGGACAGCAGTCCGATCGGACAGCATTCCATGCCGATTGTTCCGTTTGTCTTACACTTGGTGGTTTTTGGTCGTTTGTCGTTTTATCGAGACGTTGTAACAACGTGTTAACCAATAGAACTCCGTTTCGACCCAAGTGACCAGACCGACCAGGAATCACCCTAGTTTGGCCGGTTATCGGCTCAGGACGGCTGTTCTTGTTTAACCCGGAATCGGTGGTCTCGTGAGTAGAATCCAGACCTTGGACTAGTACAACACTATGGATGAGCAGGAGACTAGAACCGGGTCCGATTCTATCGGTTTTGAGTGTAATGAGTGTAAAAGAGTTGAAAGAAAGTTAGAAACCATCTTTCAATCCTTTTTCACAATTCTTGTGTCGAGATCTTTACAAGATCTTTGTATGTTTGCGTGGAAATCGGTTAGATCTCGGTTGTTCTTGGTGGATTGAAGTCAAAACATGAAGTTCTTGAAGAACACATGATGACGTCACCCTAGAACACCCGAAATCTAGTGATTTCACGGTTAAAAGTTAAGATTTAAAAGATAGAAAGGTGTAGGAGTGCGTGTAGATCAAGAACGTACAAGATTTAGGGCGGGATCTTACCTGGATTGAGAGAAATCGAAGAAAAGGTGGGGAGCACGAACAGTTCGGACAAGGACTTCCAAAAGTGGAAAGGATGACAATGACAGGGGTATTTATAGTATTCCAAAAGAGGAAAGGGTTATCCGATCGGATGGCGTACCGCCCGGATGACGATCCGGTCGGATGACATCCTGGTCGGATGACGCCTGACCTGGGGCATTTTGGCTATCCGGTAGGATGGCTATCCGGCCAGATGGCACGTGGTTCGATTGTTTGATGCGATGATTTTTTATGTTTCGATTTCGATTGCACGCGGCTCGTCACGATAGGGTTTCCTAGTCAAATTACTTTTAGTCCCAACTACTAATAATCATAGTTCGATTTTCGATTCGGATTCGAGTTTCGATTGAGTTCGATTGATTTCCACAACATATATATATATATATATAACACGCACAAGTAACACATAAGGCACACACACACGTATAATAACCAAATTAAGTCGAGTTGCGGTTCGTATCATGATTCGATGTCGAGTAGCATAGCTTGATTATCGATTAATTAACTTTATCGCATTGTTACTTCCTATAATTCACAGTCGAAAGTCGATTAGATAGCGATTAACACACATCGATTTTAGCAATTAACAACACTTACTCCACATAACACAATTTAAATAAGGAAATTACTGTAAGTCAAATTCGTACAATCGGTCGTTGACTTTGACCTTGACTTTGACTTTGACTTATGGAAACACGGGGTGTTACAGCCTCCCCTTGTTTAGGGAATTTCGTCCCGAAATTAAGCTGGAACTGTACAACACCGTGAATCACGTTTGAGAACTTTCTGTTCGGACCGGTTTTGACTCCGAAATGATTGCGAACCGAACGTGTGACGTGCGGGATCCGTACACGAACGTGACCGAACACACGAGAATGTAATATAATCGGTGATTCTATTGATTGATATGAAATCGTACAAAGCACCTGAATCACGATGTCACTTTCTCTCTCTAGCTTCTCTCTCTAACCTTCAAAGCTCCAAGTCTCAAATGTGACAAAAAAAGTTATAAACCTAACACCTTAGGTTCCTAACAGATCTCTAGACTTTCTTTTTAAACAACTGCGGGTACTTCGCCTTCATGTCGCTTTCGAGTTCCCAAGTGAACTCTGCGCCTCGTTTGCCTTCCCATCAGACTTTCACAATAGGAATGCGAGAGCGTCTGAGCTGCTTGGTTTGGCGATCCATGATTTCGACAGGCTTCTCCACGAAGTGTAATGTTTCGTTTACTTGCAGGTCATCGAGAGAGACATGTAAGTCGTGGTCAGCTAGGCACTTTCGAAGGTTTGACACATGGAAAGTCGGGTGGACGTTACTAAGTTCCTCCGGTAGTTCGAGTCTGTAGGCGACTTTTCCGATCCTTTCCATTAATCTTAAAAGGTCCAACATATCGAGGCGCTAGTTTCCCTTTCTTGCCGAATCGGACCACACCCTTCCAAGGTGAAACCTTTAGGAGTACGTAGTCGCCAACGTCAAATTCAAGGGGCTTGCGTCGTTTATTGGCGTAACTTTTCTGTCGATTCCGAGCTTTCACTAGGTTGTCCTGGATTTGGAAAATTTTGTCTGTCGTTTCTTGCAGTAGCTCAGGACCGGTCAATTGTGAATGACCGATCTCGTGCCACACAATAGGCGATCGACATCTTCTTCCGTATAATGCCTCGAATGGTGCCATTTGTATGCTGGAATGATAACTGTTGTTATACGAGAATTCGACTAACGGCAGGTATTTATCCCAATTACCTCCGAAGTCTATGACACACGAACGGAGCATGTCTTCAAGAGTACGAATCGTTCTTTCAGTCTGACCGTCGGTTTAAGGGTGGAAAGCGGTACTTAGATTGAGCGTTGGACCAAGAGCTTTTTGAAACGTTTCCCACAGTCGCGAGGTAAACCTAGCATCACGATCAGAGATGATGTCACGAGGCGTCCCATGATTACAAATGATCTCGTCGGTGTAGATTTGGGCTAATCGTTCTACCTTGTAGTCTTCTCGTATCAGCAGAAAGTGAGCTGATTTAGTCAAACGGTCAACAACAACCCATATGCTGTCGTGACCTGATGACGTGTGCAGAAGCTTCGTTATGAAATCCATAGCTATACTTTCCCACTTCCACATAGGAATTGGTGGTTGTTCGAGTAAGCCAGAGGGTCTTTGGTGTTCTGCCTTGACTCTTGCACAAGTTAGGCATTTTCCAACGTAGAGGGCAATATCCCTTTTCATGTCGGGCCACCAGTACCTGTAGCGAAGATCTTGGTACATTTTGTCAGCATCGGGGTGAATAGAATAATGGGATTTGTGGGCTTCGTCCATCAGGATCTATCGCAAATTGGTCCGCTTAGGGATCCAGATTCGGTCCAGAAAGTGGTATATCCCATTGGATTTGCTCACAAGCTGGGCTCCATCGTGATAGATTCGTTCCCTCTTCAGCGTGCGTTCGTTAAAACACGCATGCTAGGCTTCACGAATAAGGGTTTCGAGGTCGTTTTGGGCTTGAACATTACGAGTGCTAAGCAGATAGCTGCGTATGCTAAGTGCGTCGGCAACAACATTTGCCTTGCCTAGGTGATAACGGATCTCACAGTCGTAATCATTGAGAAGTTCTACCCATCGGAGTTGACGCATATTAAGTTCCTTCTGATTAAAGATATGTTGTAGGCTCCTATGATCGGTGAAGATCGTACACTTGGTACCATACAGGTAGTGTCGCTAAATCTTTAATGCAAAAACAACCGCGCCTAGCTCGAGATCATGGGTTGTATAGTTCTTCTCGTGGATTTTGAGCTGATGAGACGCGTAGGCTATAACCTTGTTCCGTTGCATGAGGACACAAACGAGACCAAGATTGGAAGCATCACAGTAGACAATGAAATCGTCGTTTCCGTCGGGCAATGTGAGAACAGGAGCATTGCAAAGCTTATGCTTGAGAGTTTGAAAGGCAGTCTCTTGTTTGGTTCCCCAAACAAAAGGCTGATCTTTATGCGTGAGAGTGGTAAGCGGCACAACAATCTTCGAGAATCCTTCGATAAATCGTCGATAATAGCCCGCTAGTCCGAGGAAAGAACGGCGGATTCTTTGGTGTAATCCAACTCTTAACGGCTTCAATATTTGCGGGATCGACGTGAATGCCTTGACTATTAACGACGTGACCCAGAAACTAAACTTCTTCCAACCAGAATTCGCACTTGGAGAACTTGGCATAGAGTTGGTTCCCCTGAAGTAACTCGAGACCCAAACATAGATGTTGCGCGTGTTCGGCGATTTGGAATAGATCAAGACATCGTCGATGAACACGATGACGAAACGATCGAGATATGGTTTACACACGCGATTCATCAGATCCATGAAAACCGCTGGTGCGTTGGTTAAGCCAAAAGGCATGACAAGGAATTCGTAGTGACCGTATCGGGTACGAAACGCGGTTTTGGGTATATCCTCCTTTTGTACGCGTAGTTGATGATAGTCTGAACATAGATCGATCTTCGAGAAACACGTAGCACCTTGTAGCTGATCAAACAAGTCGTCAATACGGGGTAGGGGATAGCGGTTCTTGATAGTTAACTTATTCAATTCCCGATAATCGATGCACATCCGGAATGACCCATCCTTCTTTTTGACGAAAAGGACTGGAGCGCCCCATGGAGAGGTGCTCGGGCGAATGAAGCCTTTCTCAAATAATTCCTGGAGTTGGTTTGAGAGTTCACGCATTTCGGATGGCGCTAGTCGATAAGGAGCTTTGGCAACAGGATTGGCTCCAGGAATGAGGTCGATACGAAAGTTGATATCACGACTTGGCGGTAAACCTGGAAGATCATCAGGAAACACATGAGGAAATTCACGAACCACAGGAACGTCTTTTACTTCCTTCTTCTCTATCTTTTCATTCTCCGCTACTACAATGTTCGCCAAGAAAGCTTTGTATTCCTTGCGGAGATACTTGCTAGCTTGGACACATGACATGAGCTTGAGCCCTTTCGAGGAAATTTCACCGTATTCACACAATAAATCACCATTCGCGAGCGAGAATCGAATCATCTTATCGTAACACACAACTTCAGCATGGTTTTCGCGTAGAAAATCCATGCCTACTATGACGTCGAAACTTCCGAGTTGCATCGGAATGAGGTCGATTGGGAAGATGTGATTGTTGAGCTCAAGAGTACAATCACGGATAACGGAATTGATGGCGACAGTTCTTCCGGTGGCGACTTCTACATCGAACGTCGAAGAGAGTTTGGAGCATTTACGATTAAGGAGCTTCTCGAATTCGAACGACCCAAAGCAATTATCGACTCCAGTATCAAACAAACATGATGCATAAATACCATTCACAAGGAACGTACCATTAACCACGTTGTTGTCGGCTTGGGCTTGGCGCACGTTGATGTTGAAAGTTCTGGCGCGTGCGGCCTGTTGTTGCTGTTGCTGCTGGTGTTGCTGCTGCTGTTGAGGCTGCTGCTGCTGGGGCTCTTGTTTCACAACCCTGTTTGGGCACATGTTGGCGAAATGGTTAGGATCGCCACAAGCGAAGCAGGCTCTGGCTTTGACCGCGGGTGCCGGAGGAGCTTGTTGACCCTGTGGAGCGGTGAGTAGAGCTTGATGAGCAGGAGCTTGTCGAATACGGCAGTTGGTAGTAAAATGACCGTACACATTGCAATGAGCACAAAAACGGCAAGCAATGGCAGTCGGGTGATGGTAGGTACAGGTAGGTCAGAGTGGATGTGGCCCAGTGTATGCACGCTTAGCAAGAGGTGCATTGGCCACAGGCGCTGCCACTTGGCGCTGTTGAGCTGGTACGGCTTGAACTGGTGCAGCAGTGATCGCACAGTTCTTGTTGCTGGAGCTGTTCTTTCTCTTGTTCTTCCTTTTGTTGCTCGAGGGGGTGGGTTCGGCAGTTGGTGCGGTGGCGGTAGCTTGATGCAGATGCTTCGAAGTCTTATCCCAGACACCAGCCTTAACCCGCTTGTCGTTGATTTCAGCGGCCAGTAGATAAGTTTCCTCGATCGTCGTAGTCTTAGCCGCTTGCACGAAATCAACAACGCAGTCGGGCAGGGCCCGGATGTACTTCTTGATTGCCATGTCTGGAGTCTTGACTTGGTCGGAACAGATAATGCTGAGCTGTTTGAAACGAGCAGTGAGACCAGCATTGTCATCATCCTTTTGCTGTATGTGCCAAAATTCATCTTCTAGCTTTTGACGTTCGTGAGAGGGGTAGAATTCCTCTAGCATAACTTCCTTGAGCTCGTCCCACGACAGACCGTAGGCTGCATCGTTCCCTCGCTTGTTCCTCTCGGCCGTCCACCAGTCTAGTGCACGGGACTGGAAAACGCCGGTAGCATTCAGAGTACGGAGGTCGTCAGGGTAACAACTCTGTCGCAGAGTAACCTCAATGGAATCAAACCAATGGAATAATGCAGTGGGACCTCCCTCGCCAGTGAATTCTTTTGGCCCACACGACTTGTAGCTTTAATCGATAACACTTACGAACTTGACAACGACAGTGTAGACGCTTTAAATGACGCTCTGCTACTATTATATCTAGCGCTTCATGAGAAACGGAACCACGTAATAGCTTCAACATTGGTAGGTTGTGTTTATGCATTAGAACGGTTCTACTTTTTTCAAAACTGTCTTTAACTATTGTATATTGTGAGTTCACAACATCATCAACGTGACCAAGAAACTTATCTAAGGTACAATTTGCGGAATTCAGGTATCTTTTTAGCTTGGCATGTTGGCTTTCAACTCTGTTAGTTGTCTGATTTCCGAAATGTAAGCACTCGTCAGTCCATACAGACACAAACATTTCCTGTTAAAAAGAAAACAGACTAACAATCACATGGCAAATGAAAAGAAAACAAAGTAACAATAACATGGAATGACAAGTAACAGAGAATATGATAATTTTCTTTGAATAGTTTTCTCAAGTAACAGTAACAGAGAATATCATCATTTTCTTTAAATAGTTTTCTCCCTGATTGAAATTTCTCTGTTAAAAAAAACTAACTAATAATAAAAAGACAAATGACAAGTAGTTAAATAAACAGACATTCCACAAAAACTAGCTACCGGTGCCGGTATCGAAATATACGGTACGAAAAACTTCGGTACCGGTACCGGTTTAGTACCAGTACCCACTACCAAATGTTCATCCCTAAATAAGTTAGTCTAAATATATTTTCTTACTTTTTTAATAGTATTTACAATTTATAAACTATACGTAAAAAGTAATAATAATAATAAATTCATCGCTACTTCTAATAGTAAATGCAATAATAAGGGGGTGTAATAATAAAAAATTACCAAATTATAGATAAAATTTGTTTTTCATTTCTCTTTTATAACAATTAATTTCACCTAATAATGATTTTTTTTAATAACTTATTAACATTTTACTTTAAAAAAATATGAAAAGACAGCCTTGTTTTACTTTTTTTTGAACATTCAGATAAGTTTTATTAAAAACCGAGTTCGTTGAAAAAAAATTTAATAAATATTTTTATTCAAATAAATATTTTAAAAATAATAATAATAATTACTATTTTAATAATAATAAATGATTACTGCTAGTAAATAATAATAATAATAATAATAATAATAATAATAATTAAAAAGAGAACAAAAAGACAAAAAAACAATAAAATGTTGATTTGTGATGTAATGATGTGATGTTTTTATAGGGGGTATAGTTAGTAAATAATAATAATAATAATAATAATAATAATAATAATAATAATTAAAAAGACAATAAAAAGACAAAAAAACAATAAAATGTTGATTTGCTTTTTTGTCTTATTATATTTATTGTTTGCTATTACCTTTTTTGTCTCATTACATTAATTGTTTTTTATTAAAAATCAGATTTTTTTATTAAACAAAACTTTGAAATCAGATTTTTTGATAAACTTTTTTTCAAGATTTGTAAAAAAAAACGCTTTTAAGAGCCGTTTTTTACCCCCCGTTTTTTACGCGCGTTTTTTATGGCCCGTTTTACGCCCCATCTTTTCGAGCCGTTTTTGCGCCCGGTTTTTTTAAGCGTCGTTTTTTTTTATGCCCAGTTTTACGTGTCGTTTTTTACGTGCCGTTTTTATGCCCCATATTTACGCGCCGGTTTTTACTCCCCGTTTTTTACATACACGTTTTTTAACTTTTTTTAGGGTTTTAAACTTTTTTTAGGATTACTTTTTTTTACGGTTTTAAACTTTTTTTACGAAAACTTTTTTTACGTTTTACTTTTTACAATTTATATAACACAATGTTTTACGTTTTACAATTTACATAAAAAAGTTTTGTGTTTTACGTTTTACATAGAAAATGTTTACGTTTTACGAGATACAAATTTTTACGTAAAGTTTCACGTTTTACGGGATATATTTTTTTACATCGAATTTTTACGTTTTATGTTTTACGTTTTGCGAGATTAATTTTTTTACATAAAAGTTTACGTTTTACGTCCAAAAGTTTTACGTTTTACTTTTTACAATTTACATAAAAAAAAGTTTTACGTTTTACATAAAAAAAGTTTTACGTTTTACGTTTTACATAAAAAAGTTCTACCTTTTACGTTTTACATGAAAATGTTTTACGTTTTACAATTTACGTAAAGTTTTACGTTTTGCGGGATTAATTTTTTTACATAAAAGTTTGTGTTTTACGTTTTACAATTTACATAAAAAAAGCTTTACGTATTACGATTTACAATTTACATAAAAAAAAGTTTTATGTTTTACGATTTACTTTTTTTTACAATTTTTTTTACACAAAACGAACCCACCCAAAAATCGCGATTCAGTAGGTGTCTAAGATAGATTGAACTTATCATCATCGACTGGAAAAAATATAAAAAACCAACAACAAAAATTAAAACAATGTGTGGATCTTGAAAAAAAAGGGTTTTTGGCTCAGAGTTTCCAATAATTAAGGCTGCAAAGTGGGGCTGCAGGTTAAAAAAACCTACCCTCCGCCATCCTTACCGCATCATCGTCATCAAAATATACGTTTTTTTTACATCATCACCGCCCAATCCAAGAGATCAAACCCACATAATTGCAGTTATCACAAGTTTTACTTTGCATCCAAACTGAAATCTTTCAAGACAACCAAAAACCTTCAAATCCATACCAAAACACAAATTGATAATTTATAATCTCAATCTAAAAATCAAGGCTAAAATGAGGGTTTCCACATCATCACTCCCATCAACAACTAAAAATCCATACCAAAACACAAACAATAACTTCTGATTTTAAAGTGAAAAACGAGGCTAAGATGGGAGTTCCGACATTAACACTGGCATCAACAACCAAAATCATTTGGTTTAGATCTTCATAGTTCACTGTTCAATCTTCCAAAGACACCCAAAATCATTCGAATCCATATCAAACATAAAAATTCATAAAAAAATCAAGACAACCCCATCAAACAAAATGTGCTTACCTCATCACAGAAGTATTTTCACCATCTTTAACACAAAATCAAGAAAACCCATCGACAAAAAAGACCATAAATTGCATAAAAAAAAAACAGCTTATGCCGTCGCACAACATCATCAGAACCGGGATGCCACCGTCGTCGGACCTACCCTCCACCTGTAACAACCCGCGCCTTTAAAGTCAAAGTATAAGTCAAAGTCAAAGGAAGAAAAGATTGCTAAATGCGATCTGTCACTCCTTGCTTAATTATTGAGTGTACTCTTTGACTCGTTAATCGATGTCTTTAATTTGTGTACTTTAGTTGTATTATGTGGAGTATCTATAATAATCGCAATTTAATCGCATGATAGTCGATAATCTATTTATCGCTAATCGCATCGCAATCGCATCGTAACTTGAACCGTAGGTTCTGAATATTGTTTTACGTGTGTGTGCTACCTATGTGTTACTTGTGCATGCTTATTTTATGTTTGTGGTGAGTAACCGAAAACGCAATCACAACGCAATCTCATCGCGAACTGGGAACGCAAGGTTAATTATAATGTTGTATGTTAGTCATGATATTTGTGTGACTATTATTTAAATCTATCGCATCGCTTAATCGACACTCGCTTAAATGCATTGCAACGCTCAACGCACGAAGCGAAACGTCGGAAACCAACTCGCTGGAGCCCTTCGATCGAATAACCATTCGATCGAATGGTCATCCGTCCGGAACCGGCCATCCGATCGGACTGCCCTCCGATCCGTCACTCTACACCGCCTCACTCTCCCTTCACCTATAAATAGCACCTGTCACATCATGAACAGTGATGTGACAACTCCTCCGACCAGCACACTTTTGGGCTATTTTCTCTCGATTCTTGTAAGTTTCTACCTCAAATCTTGTAGTTCTATGAACTACACACATATCTTCATGTTTTTCACAATCAAATCTTAACTTTCCACCATGAAATCCGTCCGATTTGGGCTGTTCTAGGATGATGTCATCATAAGTTCTCATGAACTTCAAGGTGTGACCTTATTCCACCAAGAACAACTCAGCTCTAAGAGATTTCAACATGCTTAAACACTGATTTCACCTGAAACTAAACATTTTCAAACTGATTTAAGTTTCTTTCAACTCTTTTACAGTCTTGCACTCAAAACTGATAGAATCGGAGCTCTTTCAGGCCTCCTACTCATTCTTTAGTAAAGTGTCGCTCTGAGAATTGATTCCTATCAAAGAGACAACCGACTCACGGGTTGAACATGAACACCCGCCAAGAACAGTTAACTGATTTGGACGGGGTGATTCCCATCCGATCGGATGACTTGGACTTGGTGGAGTTTTTCGTTGCTTAACACGTTGTCATACCGTCTCGGTCAAACCGCGAACTTTTCACACTTAACAAATTTTCCAGATTTCAAAATGAACAAGTCACCAACGTACTGCCGTCCGATCGGATTGCCATCCGATCGAACGACAATCCGATCGGATGACTTATGGTCTTAAACACTTAAACATTTTACAATTTTCAATACATGACATATCCAAACGAATGGTCATCCGATCGGACGACCATCCGGTCGAATGACTATCCTGCTGAAAACTTGTTCTTGAAATGTCTCACTGGAACGGATCGCCATCCAAGGAACGACCATCCGTCCGGATGACCGTTCGATCGAACGACCTGAAAGGTAGAGATACTTCTCTGATTTAAAATGCTACAATGAAAACTTCAAAGCCATCATACACAAACACATCCATCCCAAACGAATAACAATCCGACCAAATGGCCATCCGCTCGGATGACCATCCGTCCGGATTGTCATCCGATCGAATGACCATCCGTGCGGATTGTCATCCGATCGAATGACCCTTCGTCAGTCAGTTCACGCAACACCGTTAAACACACTGTTCATCGCTTACGCTATTGTTCTGTAATCAGGCTAACTTTCCAGCGCTCCCGTCAATCCAATCCAAGACCGTGTTTATTCGTAAGCACGATCTGTGAGTATACTCAAACTCTTTTTTGCTTTACGCACTTTTGGGTGTTACATACGTTACTTATTCAAATCACAATCGACACACAACGCAAACACTTTTATACGCTGACCTTTACTGCATGTTATACGTTTTACCCAATGAATGCTTGTATGTTATGTTTACACAGTGATTGTTGCTTGACACCTTAGCAACGATAGTACTATAGTTTGGACTCAGCACCTGTCGTGGACAGTGGTTGTTAAGGGCTTTACTTCACGTATCACATTGGTGATATGTGTTGCGCATTCTACAACTCGCAGTCACGTCTGTGCATATTTCATTGTCGATAACCTACTAGCTTCACTTTGCTACATGTTACATGCTAGTTATGCGTAAAACAAATTTCGCTATCTATTATACTATCAAACTTGTATGCTCACCTTTACACTATGTGTATTGACCTCTATTTTAACGTATGTGACAGGTGTTTGAGATGCTAGGATGCTTGCTATGTGGAATCAAGTTAGGAAGAGTCTAGAAACAAACTAAATAAAATCTGAGTTGTCGGAATGGATATTTGTCTTTGAGAACAACGTCTGTAATAACTGTTTTTATTTTATATGTTTGTGGTATGGGACATGAACCTTTAATATATTATAATTAATAGTTGTAATGGATTCTCCTGGACAATATGTTTCGCTCAGTGCCGCGCCCCGATGATTCCGCCATCGGTTGGGGTGTGACGGATTGGTATCAGAGCCATAACTATAGGGAATTAGGCAAGACTCGACCTAGTCCGGGTCGATGTCTTAGAAACGACCTAGACTATAGTCTAAGTACCAACAGACCGCCTTGTGCGAACCCGGTGGGGGTTCCGCGCGAGCCTATTTCTATTATTCGATCGACTCGCAGCCATACTATACTCCATCCGCCTTTCCTAAGGCAAGACTACTACCACTTAGCCTTTCCTAAGGCTAGCACCGCATGCTATTTTCAAAAATGGGCAAGTGATTAGATTGAGACAAGGTGTGAAAACCGCAAACTCTCGATTGGATCGCTTGTTCGACGCGCGATTTTTACTATAAACACGAGAATTTGCGTTGAACCAGGAGTGAAATCCATACTTCAACGCAGTTCTCTCTCTAACTCGTGATTCTATCATACAAACAGGAACGTAGTCACTGAGTTAGGGGTGAAACCCGAACCTTGATGACTTGTTCCCCTCTCTATTTTGATTTTACAAAACTCTCACCAAAGTCTCGATGGATTCCAACGACTCGAGTTACGTAAATAACCGAAAGGATGCGTGTCATTCACCGTGTTCCGGTAATGGAGCATAGTCCATTACGCCAAAATGTGTCCTCGAAGTCCTTGAGAATAGTCGAATCACTTTGGGTAGTCTACGTCTATCAGCCAAGACAATCTCTTTTTGATTTTATGTGTTTCGATTCGGAGCCCGCAACCGCTGACTCTGTGATTTACCGTGTTTATGTGGAGTTTTTATATGACTTATGTGGTTTTACATGCTTATGTGTTCTAATTTTTGTGGTTTATATGCTTTTCGCTGTTCGCTTTGATCAACACGCACTGCACATCTATCCCAATACGCTAACAAATCGCTGCTACTCTGTGAACCAAATTGCATGCTATATTACATGCTTATGTTATACTACTCGCTATGCTACTCGTTGTGTTACTCGCTAATCGCATTCGCTACTCCCGAACGCACTCTCGCGACCTTGAATGATAGGTGAATACGTGCAATATATGTAGGTGAATGCGTGCAAAATATAGTGTGGCCTCTGTGAGCTATGTGCTTATGTGTTTACGTGTTTATGTGCTTACGTGCCTATGTGGTTTATGTGCCTACGTGACTACGTGATTATGTGATTGGACGTGTTCCTGAGCTTTATATATGAAGTAGTTTTGAGCAGCGCGGTAGACTATGCTAGGATTAATCAAAATTTGTGCCTGAGTCCTATGGCGATATCTGTTGCAGAAAATGTCGTCATTTGGATCACGCCACTCTCGTGCCGCTCGCCGCAACCATGAGGATAAACGCATCGCTGCTCTAGTCTCTAAGCAAATGGCGAAAGTTATCCCACAAATCGTCAGTGAGCTTAATGAGAATACTAGCAAGTCCTCTGAGGAATCAAGGACCGACTCGCCTAAGGGTACTTTCAGCTTTAAGCAGTTTAAGGCTTGTGGCCCAAAAGACTTCACGGGCGAAGACGGACCAAGCACGATGTTTCAATGGTTCGACTCAATCGAAGTCACGCTACGCCAGAGCGGATGTCCCGAACACCTACGAACCGTCAACGTAACTGGCGTCTTCCAGTCCAGGGCTCTAGATTGGTGGACAGCCGAATGAACAAAGTGGCAATGATGCAGCCTATGGGCTTACATGGGATGAGTTGAAGGAACTCATGATGAAGGAATTTTACCCACCCCACGAGCTCCAGAAGCTGGAGAATGAGTTCTGGCACATCGAGCAGGATGGTGGCGATAAAGCCGGTCTAACTGCCTGCTTCAAATAGCTGAGTATCATTTGTCCAAGCCAGGTGGCAACACCTGATATGACGATCAAGAAATACATCCGTGCTCTACCGAATTGTGTTGTTGACTTCGTGCAAGCTGTGAAGACAACAACAATTGAAGAGACCTACCTACTCGCTGCTGAGATTATTGACAAGCGAGTTCTCACTGGGTACTTCAAGAACACTCCAAAGAGCCTTCATCAAGCTACCGCCGCTCCCACCGCTGAAACCGCCACCGCACCGCAAGCTTCCAAGTCCTCCCACCGCAAGTGAAAGAATGCCTACAAGAATTGTGCCGTTACAGCCGCCACTCCACTCCAAGTAGTAACTGCTCAACCACAACCTTAGAACCGCTAAGTAGCGGCACCGGTAACCAATGCACCACCCGCCAAGCATGCATACACTGGTCCTCACCCGCTCTGCCCTACCTGTACCTATCATCATCCCGTGGGGATCACATGCAGGTTTTGTGTTCACTGCAACATGTACGACCACTTTACTGCTAACTGCCGTACTGGTCCTCGTCAAGCCCCAGCTCAAGCTCAAGGTCAAGTCCCTGTACCACCAGCTCTCCTTCCTGCTCCACAGGGCCAACAAGCAGCTCTTGCCCCTGCAGCTGATGCAAGAGCCTGCTTTGCTTGTGGTGATCCCAACCACTTTGCAAACATGTGCCCCAACAGAGTGGTGAAGCAAGAGCCACAGCAGCAGCCGCAACAACATCAACAGCAACAACAGCAAGCAGCCCGCGGACGTGCCTTCAACATCAACGCACGCCAGGCTCAAGCAGATAACAATGTGGTTAATGGTACGTTCCTCGTAAATGGTATGTATGCTTTGTGTTTATTTGATACTGGAGCCGATAACTGTTTTGTGTCGTTAGAATTCGAAAAGCTCCTTAATCGTAAGCGCGCCCATCTCCCTACGACGTTCGACCTTGAAGTTGCCACTGGAAGAACCGTTACTGTTCGTTCTGTCCTACGTGATTGTACACTTGAACTCAACAATCACGTCTTCCCTATCGATCTTATCCCGATGCAGCTTGGTAGTTTCGATATCATAGTAGGCATGGATTTTCTTCGTGAAAATCGTGCTGAAGTCGTTTGCTTTGATAAAATGATTCGTTTATCGCTCGCTAATGGGGATCAAATTTGTGTCTATGGTGAAGTCGCATCGAAGAATCTCAGACTCATGTCGTGTTTCCAAGCGAACAAGTATCTCTGCAAGGAATACAAAGTTTTCTTGGCACACATCGTAGTAGCGGAGGAAAAGGAAAAGAAGGCAATTGATAAGGTGCCTGTGGTTCATGATTTTCCTAAAGTCTTTCCTGATGATTTGCCTGGTTTACCCCCGAGTCATGATATTGATTTTCGTATTGACCTCATTCCTGGAGCAAATCCTGTTGCTAAATCTCGTTATCGCCTCGCTCCGTCCGAAATGCGCGAACTCTCAAGTCAACTCCAGGAACTACTTGACAAAGGCTTCATTCGCCCTAGCACCTCTCATTGGGGCGCACCAGTTCTTTTCGTCAAAAAGAAGGACGGGTCATTCCGGATGTGCATCGACTATAGGGAGTTGATTAAGCTGACTATCAAGAACTGTTATCCCCTGCCCCGAATCGATGATTTGTTTGATCAATTACAAGGTGCTACATGCTTCTCGAAGATTGATTTATGCTCAGGCTATCACTAGTTACGAATCCAGGAGGAAGATATACCCAAAACCGCTTTCCGAACCCGATACGGCCATTATGAATTCGTCGTAATGCCCTTTGGTTTAACCAGTGCACTCGCAGTTTTCATGGACTTGATGAACCGTGTGTGCAAACCATTTCTTGACCGTTTCGTCATTGTACTCATCGACAACATCCTTATCTATTCGAAGTCAAAAACCGAACATGCGCAGCTTCTATGTTTGGTTCTCGAGCTACTCCAAGGGAATCAACTCTACGCCAAGTTCTCCAAGTGCGAATTTTGGCTAGAGGAGGTTCAATTCCTCGGTCACATTGTCAATAGTCAAGGTATACATGTCGACCCTGTGAAGATCGAAGCTGTTAAGAGTTGGGTTACTCCAAAATCACCATCCGATGTTCGTTCGTTCCTCGTATTGGCAGGCTATTACCGTCGATTCATCACTGACTTTTCGAAAATCGTCGTTCCGCTTACTTCTTTGACGCATAAAGAGAAGTCTTTTGTTTAGGGAACCGAACAAGAGCAAGCCTTTCAAAATCTCAAGCATATGCTCTGCAATGCTCCTATCCTCGCTCTACCCGACGGAAACGATGACTTCGTTGTCTATTGTGATGCCTCGAACCTTGGCCTCGGTTGTGTTCTCATGCAACGAGACAAGGTTATCGCGTACACCTCTCATCAGCTCAAGATCCATGAGAAGAACTATACAACCCACGACCTCGAGCTAGGCGCAGTTGTTTTTTGCGTTGAAGATTTGGCGACACTACCTTTACGGTACCAAGTGTACGGTCTTCACCGACCATAAGAGCCTACAACACATCCTCAATTAAAAGGAACTGAATATTCACCAACGCCGATGGGTTGAACTTCTCAACGATTACGACTATGAGATTCGTTATTACCCTGGCAAAGCAAATGTTATGGCTGATGCTCTAAGCAGACGAAGCTATTTGCGTAGCATTCGTAATACTCACGCCCAACACGACCTCGAAGCCTTGATTCGTGACGCTCAGCACGCCTGCTTCGTTGAAGATACCATGCGAGAGGAAATGAAAATGTGTGGTGCCGAATCACACTTTGTCACCAAATCCAATGGTATCTATTACTATCTAGATCGCATCTGGATTCCAAGTCACAATAACCTTCGAGATATATTGTTGACTGAAGCGCACAAGTCCCGATATTCCATTCATCCTGGTGCTGACAAGATGTACTATGACCTTCGTCTACGGTATTGGTGGCCTGGAATGAAGAAGGATATCGCAATCTATGTTTCGAAGTGCCTGACTTTTCGAAAGTCAAGGCCGAATAACAAAGACCCTCTGGCTTGCTCGTGCAACCCGAGATCCCGATGTGGAAATGGGTGAGTATAGCCATGGACTTTATAATGAAACTTCCGCGTACACCTTCAAGACACGATAACATCTGGGTTATCGTTGACCGTTTGACTAAATCTACTCATTTTCTGCCGATACGAGAAGTCCACAAGGTAGAACGACTAGCCCGAATCTACACCGACGAGATCATGTATCGACACGGGACGCCTCGTGATATTATCTATGACCGCGATGGTCGGTTTACCTCCTGTCTTTGGGAAACGTTCCAATCTGCTCTCGGTAATACTCTTAATCTAAGTACCACTTTCCATCCCCAAACCGACGGTCAGACTGAAAGAACGATTCGTACCCTTGAAGACATGTTTCGCTCGTGTGTCATAGATTTCGGTGGTAATTGGGACGCGCACTTACCTTTGGTCGAATTCTCGTACAATAATAGTTATCATTCTAGCATTAAAATGGAACCATTTGAGGCACTATACGGAAGAAAATGTCGATCGTCGATTGTGTGGCATGAGATCGGAGATGCGTAAATAACCGGTCCTGAGCTGCTGCAAGAAACGACTGACAAAATCCTCCAAATTCGAGACAATCTGCTGAAAGCTCGGAGTCGTCAGAAAAGTTACGCCGATAGACGCCACAAGCCCCTTGAATTTGACGTTGGCGATCACGTACTCCTAAAGGTTTCACCTTGGAAGGGGGTGATCAGTTTAGGCAAGAAAGGGAAACTCGCGCAACGATATGCTGGACTCTTTAAAATTCTGGAAAGGATTGGCAAGGTGGCCTACAGACTCGAACTACCGGAGGAACTTAGCAACGTCCACCCGACTTTCCATGTATTGAACCTCAGAAAGTGCCTGGCCGAGCAGAATCTACAAGTACTACTTGAGGATCTAGAAGTGGATGAAACAATACACTTCGTGGAAAAGCCTGTTGATGTCGCAACCCCCGTCCCCTAATAACCCAGGAACGGGTGGCCGTGGCCAGTTTCAGTGGTATCAGTGTTTATCAATTTGGCAGCGGAAAATTTCATCAGGACCGTAGTTAGGAAATATGTTATCAGAGTTAAACACCAAAATATTTATATTAAAGAAATGGGATAAAACCCAAGTTTTTCTGATAATATATTTATAAGTGGGACAAAACCCAATTTTTCATTTTGATACATTTATAGGGAATAACCCTCATTACTGAAAACAATTCTCCTTTTTAATTAGGTAACTTTTATTGCCACTTTTCTAAGCCTTCAGTGCTCTCCAGCTGGCTTTTATTGGCTTCACACTAAGTTACCTGAAACGCGTTTTAAAATCATTTTTTCAGTGGGAAATACTGGTGAGTGAATCTCAGTTTAATCAAGTTAAATAAAAACCATTGTACAGTATTGAGGGCGGTCGCGCAATTACATTTGTTTTCAAGTCATATCAATTACCACCCACGGTACTGTCGTTCCGACTTATGGTCATGTTACTCCTCACATGGTAGTAACAAATTTTGTATACAAAACCCCAAATATACCGATGATAATTGTATCCTTACAAATACTCAATAACTGTTTAATATATAATTAATCGTGTGAGGTTTTGTAAAAACAATTTGCAAAAAGGAGATTACTCACATTGCTATTTTAGGTCTTTCATTTGTGACTTCCTGGTTATAATCTAAATAAACAATGAACACGTGTTAGTATAATAACCCAATATTTACATTAGTAATACCCTCCCCGAGACGGCATTCCAACGACTACGTCAGGCAGAACCTCGACAGCCGTTACGGAACCCTGGATTAATCGAGCAGCGTATCTAATATGTAACCGGGGTTATAATACTTACAACGAGGCAGAGCTTTGCTTATTAGGGGGGTATAATGCCCGGGTATAGCGCCTACACTATAGAGATTTGAGAGAGATTGAGAATTGTGAACGAATTGGACTGAAGGCTGATTGACGCTATTTATAGGGCTATTCAGGAGCTCCGTCGCGCCCCACGACGGAAACAGGAGGGGCCGTCGCGCCCCGCCAGGGCCAAAAAGGCGGCGACAACGTTGCTGAGTCACCGGGAGTTCGACGCGTGTCTTGCCACGTGGCAGCTCCGCGTTCTGCCACTAACCTCTTCGCTCACGGCCCGCGATGGAGAAGGTGCAGTCTGTCGCGCCCCGTGACAGACTTAAAATATTGTTTTTGTTTTTATTTTTATTTTATTAACTTAAATATATTTCGGGCCTATTTTTCGCATACGGGGTGTATTTAGGAACGTTTAGGGTTGTCTAAAATATTTTAAGAGGTGTGTTATATCTTGGGTATAACTCCTGGACTGTTTAAAAAAATATATAATGCACCCGCATTAAGTAACCCAATTCAACTTTATCCCTACGTCACGAGACAGAATCCCAACGAACTTAGTCGGGCAGAGCGTTGACATGCGTTATGGGGCCGTAGATCAATCGGACAGGGTATCAGTGAACAGGGGTTACAATACTTAAAATGGGACAGGGCTTTGGATTAAAATAGGTGAATACTAAAGAAAATAATGGGTGTATATGTATATGATCGAGAGCATGTAGAAAGGAAAAAGAAGTGAACAATTTAGGAGGCTTATCTGCTCATGTATTTATAGTTGATTTTTAGACTTGTTGGCTACGCAAGTCTTGAATTCCTTCTTATCTCACATGGACACGTACACAAGTAGATTTCAATTTCAATTCTCATATTTCATGCATATCATTCAATCATTACTTGAACCATTTTGATTCCTTTTTAAATTATGCATGCGTATGCATTTATATTAAAATAAGTTTAGATTTTAATATTTTATTATTATAATTAGTTCAGCTGCTTCATTTATTTGACGTCCATACCTTCTAAAATATGACGTTTTATAAAATAATAAATATGTCATTAGAACGAGAATAATCTTATCTACATTTTGAACCAAGTTTCATTAAAAACAGAGTAGGTTCAAATATAATGTATTTTTATAATTAAATCATTAAACGGTTCATAGGCTCGTCTCTGTATCTCATATTTCTAACATTCCATTTACCCATGATCTATTCGTGAAATGAAAAAATTTAAAATTTAAAATTTAAAATTTTGGGAATGTTACAATCGAGATCATGGATCGACAAACCAAGAAGCTCAGGCGCTCACGCATTCCCATTGTGAAGGTTCGCTGGGAAGGCAAACGCGGCGCAGAGTTCACCTGGGAACTCGAAAGTGACATGAAGGCGAAGTATCCACAGTTATTTGTTACGCCTAAGGCCTAATTTCGAGATGAAATTCCCTTAAGTATGGGAGGCTGTAACAACCCGCGTCTTTGAAGTCAAAGTCAAAGGAAGAAAAGATTGCTAAATGCGATCTGTCACTCCTTGCATAATTATTGAGTGTACTCTTTGACTCTTTAATCGATGTCTTTAATTTGTGTACTTTAGTTGTATTATGTGGAGTATCTATAATAATCGCATGATAGTTGCTAATCTATTTATCGCTAATTGCATCACAATCGCATCGTAACTTGAACCGTAGGTTCTGAATATTGTTTTACGTGTGTGTGCTACCTATGTGTTACTTGTGCATGCTTATTTTATGTTTGGGGTGAGTAACCGAAAACGCAATCATAACTCTATCGCAACGCAATCTCATCGCGAACCGGGAATACAAGGTTAATTATAATGTTGTATCTTAGTTATGATATTTGTGTGACTATTATTTAAATCTACCGCATCGCTTAATCGACACTCGCTTAAACGCATCGCAACGCTCAACGCACGAAACGAAACGAAACGTCGGAAACCAACTCGCTGGAGCCCTTCGATCGAATGGTCATCCGTCCGGATGACCATCCGACCGGATGGCCATCCGATCAGACTGCCCTCCGATCCGTCACTCTACACCGCCTCACTATCCCTTCACCTATAAATAGCACCTGTCACATCATGAACAGTGATGTGACAACTCCTCCTCCGACCAGCACACTTTTGGGCTATTTTCTCTCGATTCCTCGCGATTCTTGTAAGTTTCTACCTCAAATCTTGTACTTCTATGAACTACACACACATCTTCATCTTTTTCACCATCAAATCTTAACTTTCCACCATGAAATCCATCTGATTTGGGCTGTTATAGGATGATGTCATCATAAGTTCTCATGAACTTCAAGGTGTGACCTTATTCCACCAAGAACATCTCAGATCTAAGATATTTCAACATGCTTAAACACTGATTTCACCTGAAACTAAACATTTTCAAACTAATTTAAGTTTCTTTCAACTCTTTTACACTCTTGCACTCAAAACCGATAGAATCAGAGCTCATTCAGGCCTCATACCCATTATTTAGTAAAGTGTCTGTCTGAGAATTGATTCCTATCGAAGAGACAACCGACTCACAGGTTGAACATGAACACCCGCCAGGAACAGTTAACTGATTTAGACGGGGTGATTCCCATCCGATCGGATGACTTGGACTTGGTGGAGTTTTCCGTTGCTTAACACGTTGTCATACCGTCTCGGTCAAACCGCGAACTTTTTAAACTTAACAAATTTTCCAGATTTCAAGACGAACAAGTCACCAAAGGACTGTCGTCCGATCGGATTGCCATCCGATCGAACGACAATCCGATCGGATGACTTATGGTCTTAAACACTTAAACATTTTACAATTTTCAATACATGACATATCCAAATGAATGGTCATCCAATTGGACGACCATCCGGTCGAATGACTATCCAGCTGTGAACTTGTTCTTGAAATGTCTCACTGGAACGGATCACCATCCGATCGAACGATCATCCGTTCAGATGACCGTTTGATCGAACGACCTGAAAGGTAGAGATACTTCTCTGATTTTAAAATGCTACAACGAAAACTTCAAAGCCATCATACACAAACACATCCATCCCAAACGAATAACAATCCGACCGAATGGCCATCCGCTCGGATGACCATCCGTCCCCACCGCCACCACCACCAACCCCAACGCCACCACCACCAACGTCGACGTCAAAACCCACCACCACCGTCGCCGTCAAAACCCACCACCACCGTTGCCGTCAAAACCCACCACCGTCGCCGTTGATGCGTGTGTAGCGTTATATATTTTTGTTGATATTTTAAGCCCTTTTTAACACATTAGACAAGTTTTAAATTTATAAAAAACGATATTCTACTAACATTAAACACACATATGGGAAAGTGCACCCATCGTGAGCGTAGTATGGCGATGGTAAGATACTGAGGTCGTCTAAGGACACAACGGCTTTTAGTACCGGTTTATACTCAACGTCTAATCAAATCTAAAATTTTTAGAAAAGGTTTTAAACATGAAAAATAAAAACTAAAAATGCTGAAAACTAACAAAAATAAAAATAGATAGACAAGATGAATCACTTGGATCCGACTCGCCTTTAATGTAACCTTTGATGATTTCCGCACTTTTGCACTTTTTAAGAGATTATCTTAGTTATAGTAGTAGGCCCCTCTTTTGAAGGTGACGTTACCCTCAACCCAGTGGTTTGAGTCAGCAAGGATACAATCCCAAAGGGTCAGAATATTGAAAGATAATTAATTAAGTTATTAATGCGTAATGTGGTAGGCCCCTCTTTGGAAGGCGACGTTACCCTCGGCTAAGTGGTTTGAGTCAGCAGGGATACAATCCCAAGTAGCCGGGTTAATGTATTAATAGTAGTTTACATTAGGGATGACAATGGGTCGGGTTTGTGACGGGTTTAGGTAATCCCAAACCCAAACCCGATTAGCTAAGCTTGTCACAAACCCGTCCTAAAACCCGTCGGGTTTCTAGCGGGTAAATACCCATCGGGTATCGGGTATACCCGCGGGTTTCAGGTAAACCCGTTAATTTAAAAAGATTGCTCGTTGGGTATACTCATCTCAAAACCCATTAGGTATCTATCGGGTAACTACTAACCGGTTACATTTTGTATTGTTATTATAAAAATATATATCAAATAACTACAATGTATACGAAATAGAATACCTATATGTGTAAAAAATGGATGTATCATATATATACATATTAATAATATAAAAGAAATTATATCGGGTATACAATCGGGTAAACGGGTACACTTTATCGGGTAATTGGGTCGAGTAAACAGGTATATCACTAAATCCCAAACCCATCCCAAGCCCGCTAAAAAAATAAAAACCATTCCCAAACCCATCCCAAACCCGATTAACCATCCCCAAACCCGTCCCAAATGTGTCGGGTTTCGGGTTTACCCATCGGGTTCGGGTTTGATTGTCATCCCTAGTTTACATAAGAGGGGATCAAGCCATTCGCACCCCTGCCATCCAATACCAGTGGGTATTGAAGGAGCTCCTAGTAAGCTTGACCCAGGGCCTTGCAGGATCTATACACTGAACAAGGCAAGAACCTTACCAGACCATTCCCTTAACCCCCGACCAGGTAGCCAACATATCTCTATATAGACCGTAGAGATATGAATGGTGAAAATCTTTTATTTTATATAGACAGTAAAATAATGCTAAGACACCACTGACAAATGATAAGGAAGTTTCACCTTCAATATAAGAAACTAGTTATTAAAGTCATTAATACAAAACCAAATAAAAAGTGCGAAAAAATTAAAAATCAAAAGTATTACATTAAATGCTTGTCTTCACCAAGTGAGGTAAGAGACTTAGGCAAACATGGCCTTTGATTGTCAAGAACTCTTACTATCAATCTTGGATCCCGAGACTACTACACACACTCTAAGGTGGATGATGGATGATGGTGGTGGATGTAGGTGTTGTAATGGTGGTGGAGTGGTGGTAAAGTGGGAGAGAGGTGGTTTGCCAAGGGATGCCTTTGAAGTGAACCAAGCACCCCTATTTATAGCTTGTACAGAAGCCCGGACACGGCCCGGTGTCCGCTGGACATGGCCCCGTGTCCATCCACTTTCTTTTTCTTCATTAATTACAATTATCTGCATTAGGCTCCACACGCCCCCGTGTTCGCTGGGCACGGCCCCGTGTGTAGAAGCGTATCTGTACTATCAAGATTTGCAAGATTCTACGAATCTTAGTGTTGACCACGACCCGTGTTGAGCTGGGCACGCCCCCGTGCTGGGAATAGAAGCTTCCACAACTTTGTCATTTTCTGCAGACACCTGGCCACGCCCCCGTGTCCGCTAGGTACGGGGCCGTGGTCAGCCTTCTGTTTCTTGTTTTTGCTTGGGAAGATGCTGTCGACGGGTCGGACATGCCACGTTAAATCCTTTTCTTTGTATTTATGTTATATTTTGCTGCATATTTGTTCCTTTTGTTCATTTAAGCTTGTTTGGTCCTGAAAATACAAAAGGAAGACAAAAGAACACTTTTTCCAACATTAGTACTAAAAAGGGTTAGTTTTATGCCTCATTTGATGTAATTTATATGTTGCATTTTACACACATCAAATACCCCACACTTGAATCTTTGCTTGTCCTCAAGTAAAACTCCTTATTATGTGGCTTACACACCCTAATGGAATGGGTAGAAGAGAAGTTTTGGGCTTGTCTGGAGTGTCGGGAATCCAAGATATTTATTGGGTTTTATTTTTATACTATTTACAATCCTATTCGTTATGATTTATTTAGAACGTTTCATAAGAGAAATTACTTATTTGGGCATAACATGCCTCTTTAAAATTCCATTTATATAAAAGTTCACATACCTCACGGGAGATCACTCAACACTCGGCCGAAGATGTATTTTTGTGAAATACTCGAGACCGACATGGAACTTACTTCTACCATATGTTTCCAAGCAATCAATCCTCCTCCTTTTTAACTATAAACCTTTGTAAATATCAAGAGGACTTGGGGAAGGGTTAGGCTTGGGTTAAAGGTAGGTGGTTTTGGGGTTAGTGGTTAGTAAAAAAGGGCTAAAAGCGTAAAAAGCGTCGGTCGTCGTAAAACTTTTTGTTTTTGTGAATTTTATTCAAACTAAGCACTTTCAAACAAAGTTTCTTTGAGGAACTTGTTTGTTTATTGCTAGACTTCATTTTTTTTTATAAGGAACGTCACAAGAAAACCAAGCTTTTTACTAAAATAAAGGGTTTAAAAGAAAAAAAGGTTTTGGTGGGTAAAGGGTGTTTGTTTTGTGGGTTTAGAAATGAAAAGGTTTAGGCTCAAAGGGGTTAACTAGGGGAATTTTGGGTAGGTGATAAAAAAATTGAAAAATAATGGTGTTGAAAAAAAAAATGGGTTAGTCCGAATGCCTCCATCATTTACTTACTTTGGTTTAAGTTGGTAAGGACCGGGAATGTATCGTCGTGGCAAGTTCTAGAGTCGTAAGAATCAAGCGGCTATTCACATAAGAAACGAAAGATGAGCTTTTAATTTAAAGATGTATGCTTGTATGCTCAATAAAGGCTCAAAACTCACTTTTTGTGGGAATGGGTTTATAATGTGATCAAGTATATATAATCAAATTTTAACTAAATTTGTCATGCCGTTTCATAATTTTCTTATGTTGGTTCTTTTTATCACGGCGCTATCGGTTGTAAATTTGTAAAAATATAACCTTTTAAGAACTTGTTATTCCCAAATTAAACCAAGAAAGTAAAAAAAAAAATTTGAAAAGTTTTTGAAAAAATTTGGGGTGATTAGCGGTTCCAATAGAGTTTTGTGTAAGGCTTGTTATTAGGACTTGCAAAATTCAAGGTTTTAGCATCCCTCCACACTTAAATTACACATTGTCCTCAATGTGTCCCAAAAATAAGTTTTTATGTTGATTGAATGTGTAAAAAGGTGTTTAAAAACAAAATTTATGTTACTGGGCGTCTGGGCACGGGCACGTGTTGGTCCGGGTACGGCCCCGTGTTCAGATCGCCAGTATCATAATTAACAGAAGGCTGGGCACGGGGGTGTGTTTAGTGAACACGGCCCCGTGTCCAGTTACCTGAACCAGGCGTTTGCTGCAGATCCTTGGGCACGGGGGCGTGTTTGGGTGAGCACGACCCCGTGCTGAACTTGCTGTAATGAAGAAAAATTGTCGGGAGGCTCTGTTTTTGTGCATGGGGTGTGGGTTCAAGTTTCCCTTAGTAACCTCCACCATTTCGAGTGTTTTTATTCCTGAAAATTAAAACTAAACTAGAAAACATAAAAGTTAATCTAAACTAAAACTAAGGATAGTTCCGCAAAATGCCTCCGTGGTGCGCCACGTTTATAAGGGTCCTTGGCTAGACCCAAAGTCAGTCATATGTTACCCAAGTGGGATTTTTTGCATCCCATGTTGCATCGTCGGAGAGCATCATCCAAGCTTGAGTCTATGACATTCATGTAGTTGACCGGGTCGTCATCTTCTACTCTTTTCCCAACCCTGAACTCCATCTCTTTGTCTCCAACCCTCAATGTTAATTTCCCACCATTCATGTCTACCATTGCGTGAGAGGTGGCTAGGAATGGTCTTCCTAGAATGAGTGGTACTTCGGTATCTTCCTCCATATCTAGTATGACAAAGTCGGCAAAAAAAACAAAGTCTCCGACTTTTACCAATAGATTTTCGGCGACACCTTGTGGATACTTGATAGACCTATCGGCGAGTTGTATGCTCATCTTTGTGGGGCTTGTTTTACCTAGTCCGAGTCGGTCAAACATTGATGCGGGCATGAGATTGATGCTAGCCCCAAGATCGGCTAGCGCATTGCGTATGGGTGATCCCCCAATTGAACAAGGGATGGTGAAGCTTCCGGGGTCAATTTTCTTTTGTGGGAGTTTGTTAAGTAGTACGGCGGAGCATTCTTCACTTTAATTAACTAATTGTAGTGTTTCAATTTTCCTTTTATGAGTGAGAAAGTCTCTCATAAATTTTGAATATTTAGGCATTTGAGTGAGGACTTCCACAAATGGAAGATTGATGTGCAATTGTTTTAATAAGTTTACGAATTTTGTGAATTGCTCATCGGTCTTTTGGTGAAGTAATCGACCGGGGTAAGGAACCGGGGGGTTCTTGGTAGGTTCTTGATTTGGCGGAGGAGTCGTCTCTTTTTGGGGTGTTGGTGAAGTTGTGGTTTGGTTAGACGGACTCTTTTCAATTGGAGGTAGTGGAATCTAGGGGTGTGCATGGGTCGGTTTGGGTCGGTTTTGGCCTAAAACCATAACCATAACCACGATGTCGGTTATTGGAAAACCATAACCGATAGGTTATGGTGGTTATGGTTAATCGGTTTTGATGGTTATTGCGGGTGGTTAACCGTGTATTTAGCCTAGCTAAAATAGCTTAATTTTTTTAACATGGAATAAATTGTTATTCCCTATAGTATTAAAAAATACATATAATCTATAATATTAATACTAATTATTATCGAATATTCAAATAAAGTAATATAATATATTCCATAAATTCAAATAAACATTCAACCAAAACCATAAAACGATGTGAAAAACCCATAAATACTAAAAATCTTCAGTCAAAAACATCAAATATTAAAAATATGGTGAAAAGTCCTAAATCCTACAAAGATTTATTACATGTCGGTTCGGTTCGGTTATGGTGGGTATGGAAACATTGATAACCATAACCGACCCGCTACTTTTGGTTTTCGAAAAAACCATTAACCGACCCACCGGTTTTTTATTTGGTTCGGTTTTTTCGGTTCGGTTTTGTCGGTTAATTCGGTTATGGTTCGGTTAATTCGGTTTTTTGCTGTGACACCCCAAGAAAAACCAGTAAACCACGCAACTTAACTAGCTTCCTCAGTAACCACGTGCTAAATTTCGAGACGAAATTTTCTTAACAGGGGGAGAATGTGACAACCCTCGTAATTACATGTATCCGTACGATTAATTAATATTAAATTATGCTTAATGATTGTGCAGAAATTTGACTAAATGGTCCTGAATGTTTTCCTAAGTTTTGGGAATTAAAAGTGTTACAAAAAGTTACATAAAAGACACTATACGAAACAACTTAGCACTTTAACGAACCGGTATCTAACCGAACAACCGAACATTACCCGGGACACCAAAATCTTGTCAGGAACATTGTTGTATTATTTTTGGACTAGTTATGGTCCCCGAACACCATAACACCCACTAGAATATCTACAAATTAACACTAGTAACCTTATACTTGAAATTGAACTAATATCTACCTACTTTACCATTCAAAGTTACACATAACCCCCCCCCCCCTTCATGTCCACAGTTATGAAGGTGTGGCCCCACCTAGATTTTTGTGTGATCTACCATGATCTTCATGATCCACCATAATCTTCATGAGATTTCATTATATCTCATATGATCTTGCCTAGATTGTGAAAGATCTTATAGGATACTAATTGGATGAAAGTTACACTTGGACCCCCTCCCCCTTGATGATTTACGGCCCATACAAGGGGACCCACACCCCACTCAAGTTTGTTGATTATTTAATTTGATAGCTTACTTGTGATCTTGAACAAGATATAAGATAAGATCTTATAGGTATGGCTCCCTAGATCACCCTAATAATTACATATCTTCATCATATCCTACAACTTTACACTCCACTCCCTCACACCTCTCTCTCCCTCTCGGCTCCCTCTACAACCGCCACCATCACCACCTTTTCACCACCATATCCATCCATTTAAAGCGTATTCAAGTGCTAGGAGGTGATACTTGGAGCTTGAAGCTTGGAGATCTTGAAGGAACTTCATACATTGCTTTTACACACCATCTTCATCATCTTTTGTTCTTGAGTTCTTCCCTAGCTTTAAGCTAGTTGTAAGACTTCCTTAAACTCTTGTTTACTTCATGTTTTAATGCTTAAAGATTATATTATGATGAAATCATATGAACACCAAAAGAACACAAACATAAATCATGAACATAAAGCTTTACATAAAGATGAAATATGGTGAAATGATGTTAGTATGATGTTGTTGTGAATATGTTGTTGATTACTTATTGATTTCTTGATAATATGATGATTGATCATCATATAGAACTTTATTAGAAAGTATGGTGATCGTATGTGTGCGTTTAGTGGCATTTAAGCAATAAAATGCATGCTGAGTAACATTTACAGCCAACTTCAGTTGGCTGTAAACGGAGTTATAAATCGAAAAATTGATTTTCTGAAGTCGAAATTATGTATTTTTGAAAAAGGAATCAAATGGCACTGGAATCATATTTTTTCGAGGTCGTTTACTATTTTTAAAGGTCCATTTTGTACAGCAGCAAAAGCTGTGTTTTTACTGTAGAAAATGTGTGTTATGTTTTTCGTCATAACTTGAAATCTGTGTAGAATTAGCTCATGAAATTTATACTGTAGATGACCACTGACGTCGTTGTAATCCTCCAACTAGAATTTCGTCAATCGGACTTACGATGAATTTTAAATGAATTGTTCCGTGGACTACAGTCAGAAAGTGACGAATCTGATTGCACTCTGGTAAATGATTTTTTATAAAATATTGGTAATGAATTGGATCCCGATATTTTTACACAGTAATATTTGGATCATTTAAGACCTTCTTTAAAAAGATGGGAATTTTTGGAGTAAGTTAACTATTTTATTAAAATGCCCGAAAACAACCCAGTTTTGGATATTAAAGCTGAAACGACATAAGTAGCAATTTGCGTGTCTAAATGTCGGGTAGGTTACCTGAGAATGATCTAACGTATTATATGTCAATTAAAGTGTTATGTGCAATATCGTATGCTTTCTCTTGAGTAGCTATAAGTGGAACGTTTATATGGGCGTGAAATGTTAACATGAGTGCGTGCTATGTGATAGAAGTAATGAGTAGATAAACCGTACGTAGGATACGTATTATGCATGCACGTGAAACTGATTGTTATCTGTACCATGTTAGGACGTGCTTAATTCCTAATTATTAGAGTAACTAATCTAACCGAGCAAACCAAGGTGAGTTCACACTTTTCTACAAAGCATGGTAATTCCCGGTGGGAATGGGAATGGGTTAAGGAATAGGGATTCCTCCTCCTGTTGGGACGTGTTCAGGAATGTGAACTCCTCGTCTTGTTGGGATGGATTTAGATTTACTAGACTAGAACTCTATCAATGAAGTCCCTCATTTTATATTGACTTAATCGCCGAGGCCAATGGCGAGTGGGTCATTAGTTAATAGCGCTATTAGGTTTAACAAACCTCACACCGTGCCGTTATGACGGGCGTGTACTAATGGACTATGGCACGTCGGTGATGATAGACACCGACGCTAGGGCACAACTTATTTTTGTTAGTAGTCGATATGGTAACGAGTCTGGTAGTTTAAAAATGGAGAAGCCCCCACGGCCGGAGTGCGGGGCTGGATAGCCAGGGATTATGAACATGGGGTAGCCCCCACGGCTGAAACGGCCGAAGTAAAAATGGGTTAACTAATAAACGTTTTTGAACTATGGGGTAACCCCCACGGCTGGATAGCTGGTTAAGATTAAACTACGTTTTTGGAAACAACTCTAAAATGGACAACCAACTGTGAACTCACTCAACTTTGTTGTTGACTCGTTACTACATGCTTTGCAGGTCGTTAGATGCTTATGGAGCTTGCACGAGGAGGAGGTCGTTGTGGGATATGGACTGTTATGTCCCGTTCTAAACATTTAAACTTTATGAACTTATTGAACTTATGTTTTGGTTTTACGTCTTATGCTTCCGCTGTTTAATTTGAACTTGGTTAACTAGTTTTTGAACACCAATTATATTGCGTGGTTGGATTTTATCTATTTTAAATACATTGTTCAATGTGATTGGTGGCTGGATCCTGGTCATGTCACGCCTCCAAGCGGTGATACTCCGTGTGTGGATTTTGGGGTGTGACATTTGCACACACCTAGTGGAATCTCCTCGGGACCTACGGTATGGTTTCTCAACGTGATGAGATGCACTTACGCCTTTGGGTTGGTTTATTGCTGGGTAACGCACCTTGTGGTCTCTCGGAGAAATTTTGAGCTAGTTGATTTAGTTGTTTTTCAATGTTTTGAATACTAGCTTGTTGATTTCTAAAGTCCGATTCCAATTGTTGGAATCGATCCGAATTTTTCTTTTCGGTGTCGGAGATGAGGCGTGAGATAGTATCTTCAAGCCTCTCTCATCCCCCTTGTTGTTGTTGAGAGAAATGTTGTGACTCATTTCTTGGTTGTTGAAAGTTTGTTCGTTGGTTCTGATTTTGTTGGTTACTACTATTGTCGGGTTCTCTCCAACCAAGGTTAGGGTGGTTACGCCATCCTTAGTTGTAGGTACCCATTGGAGGAACTGACGGCCTAGGTCTATTATCAATGTAGTTAACCGTTTCTGTTTGATTATCCATTTCTTTCATACAACTCCAATTTTCATGTGGCCCACTGCACCCTTCACAAGCCATAACCGAGGCTGTTTTTGCCATTTCTAACTTTTTGATTTTCGAAGAGAGGGCCTCGATTTGGGCTTGTAAAGAAGTGCTTTCGTCTACCTTATGGGCGCCCGGGGTAATAGATTTTGTGCCTCGGGGAGTGTGCTTCTGAAAATTGTTTTGAGAAATTTCCTCAATTTGATTATAAATTTCATTTGGGCGACGATTACCTAGATGTCCCCTGGAGCTAGAGTCAAGTGCTTGTCTTGTGTGTGGCAACAACCCATTGTAGAAAGTGGAAACTTGTTGCCATACCGCAAGACCATGATGAGGACATTTTCTTAGTAGCTCCTTGAATCTTTCCCAAGTTTCATATAAGGATTCCCTGTCCTCTTGTGAGTATGTGTTAATTTCAGTCATTAATTTAGCCGTTTTAGAAGGAGGGAAATACTTATACAGAAACTTTTGGGCTAGTTCATCCCAAGTGTTTACCGAACCACTTAGGAGGGTGTGAAGCCAAGCCTAGCTCGGTCTTTCAGTGAAAATGGGAACATTCGGAGGCGGATGGCATCATTCGATGCTCCGTTGATCCGAAAAGTATCACATATTTCCAAAAAGTTGGTAATATGTAAATGTGGATCTTCGTCCGCAAGCCCATGGAAAGTTGCGGGGTTTGGGAGCATTTGTATCAAATGCGGCCGAAGTTCGAAGTTGTTTGCATCGACATTCGGTGCATTAATAGCGGTGCCAAGATTACCTATCGTGGGCCGTAGGTAATCCATTAGGGTACGTTGATCCGCCATTGGAAGTAGGTCCCCCGAAACTCTTTCTTGTATTTTAGCTTTAAGTCTTTTTCTTAGAAAGTGTTCGGGTTCGTCTAAAGGTTCTTTTATGTCTTTATTTGAACTGGAGCTCATGCACTGCGTAAGAAGTTCAGGTGCGGCACCTGGGTTCCAAGTCATGCGATAAAAACAAAAAGATTGCTGGTCAGAAGTCTCACCACGGCCCCGTGGTCGTGGTTACAGTGATTATTTTCTGGATCCCTATTACTGGAAAGTTCAACACTGCCCTGTGCTGCACCAACACGGCCCCGTGTTCACCCTTTTGTAACTCAGAAAATAAAAACTGCTAGTAAGGATGCTGGGCACGGCCCGTGTCCGACCGGGCACGGCCCCGTGCTGCAGTCTGCAGAAGCTGAAAAAAATATTAAAAAATCCTAAAAAAACAGAAAAATAAGCTGAAAAAATATAAATTTTTTAAGAGATTATCTTAGTTATAGTAGTAGGCCCCTCTTTTGAAGGTGACGTTACCCTCAACCCAGTGGTTTGAGTCGGCAAGGATACAATCCCAAAGGGACGGAATATTGAAAGATAATTAATTAAGTTATTAATGCGTAATGTGGTAGGCCCCTCTTTTGAAGGCGACGTTACCCTTGGCTAAATGGTTTGAGTCAGCAGGGATACAATCCCAAGTAGCCGGGTTAATGTATTAATAGTAGTTTACATATAAGGGGATCAAGCCATTCGCTCCCCCGCCATCCAATACCAGTGGGTATTGAAGGAGGTCCTAGTAAGCTTGACCCAGTTCCTTGCAGGATCTATACACTGAACAAGGCAAGAACCTTACCAAACCATTCCCTTAACCCCTGACCAGGTAGCCAACATATCTCTATATAGACCGTAGAGATATGAATGGTGAAAATCTTTTATTTTATATAGACAGTAAAATAATTCCAAGACACCACGGACAAATGATAAGGAAGTTTCACCTTCAACATAAGAAACTAGTTATTAAAGTCATTAATACAAAACCAAATAAAAAGTGCGAAAAGATTAAAAATCAAAAGTATTACATTAAATGATTGTCTTCACCAAGTGATGTAAGAGACTTAGGCAAACATGGTCTTTGATTGTCAAGAACTCTTACTATCAATCTTGGATCCCGAGACTACTACACACACTCTAAGGTGGATGATGGATGATGGTGGTGGATGTGGATGTGGGTGTTGTAATGGTGGTGGAGTGGTGGTGAAGTGGGAAAGAGGTGGTTTGCCAAGGGATGCCTTTGAAGTGAACCAAGCACCCCTATTCATAGCCTGTACAGAAGCCCGGACATGGCCCCGTGTCTGCTGGACACGGCCCCGTGGCCATCCACTTTCTCTTTCTTCATTAATTACAATTGTCTGCATTAGGCTCCACACGCCCCTGTGTTCGCTGGGCACGACCCCGTGTGCAGAAGCGTATCTGTACTATCAAGATTTGCAAGATTCTGTGAATCTTAGCGTTAACCACGGCCCGTGGTGAGCTGGGCACGCCCCCGTGCTAGGAATAGAAGCTTCCACAACTTTGTCATTTTCTGCAGACACCTGGCCACGCCCCCGTGTCCGCTGGGCACGGGGCCGTGGTCAGCCTTCTGTTTCTTGTTTTTTCTTGGGAAGATGCTGTCGAGGGGTCGGGCATGCCACGTTAATTCCTTTTCTTTGTATTTATGTTAGATTTTGCTGCATATTTGTTCCTTTTGTTCATTTAAGCTCATTTGGTCCTGAAAATAAAAAAGGAATACAAAAGAACACTTTCTCCAACATTAGTACTAAAAAAATGGTTAGTTTTATGTCTCATTTGATGTAATTTATATGTTGCATTTTACACACATCACCGTCAAAACCCACCACCACCACCACCGTCGCCGTCAAAACCCACGTCCACCGTCGCCGTCAATCCTCATCGGCACCCTTCACCACCGTCGCCGGAGAAACGTGGGGGCTCCAGAGATAACAGATTGTGGGTGTGGTGTTTGGGGGTAGCCGGAGAACCGAGGGGGGTCGGAGAAACGTAGGGGCCTGCTGATTCCAAGATCCGGCGAGACTGACGGAGCTTCAGTCCCGAAACGACGTGTTCGGTGCAATTATTACGACTAAGAAAGGAGTAGAAAAAGAATACAATACTGAGTAGTCAATTTCAATCTGGTTTCAATTGATTATTCAACGTTTACAGCACCACGAGACCAGTTGGACAGCATGTCCCCTCTGGGAACCAAAAGCTTGTCCAAATGGGAGTCCCAACCCCATATTTATAGACAACAACATATAGGTCCATCCGATCGGATTGACCTTGACATTTACAAAACCTGTCCAACTTACTCTATTCTATACAATATTCAACACACACTCTATCTAACTATTCGCACAGTGCAGACGTACGAAATATGCACCAACAGATTCCCCCTCGGATGTCACTGTCGAACCGTCTTTAAAACTTTGAGAACTGTGAGCCGTGTTTGAATATTCTGTAATGTTTAGCTTTTCTGCAACTTCAATCAGGTATCTTAAAATCTGACTATCCAAATTCCCCCTCGATTGATGATTCGGGTTTGCTTTTGCCAAAGTAAAGCATGAATTCCCCCTGGAATGAATCTTCAGGTCTTTTGCACAGTTTACGACTCTCCTCTGATTTGCTAAACTGCAACCTTCACGAACAATCACCAACTTGAAACTAATCAATGCAGCATCCTCTGTTTCAACTTTAACCGCATCCGAGCTCAGTTTTTGATATCACAAGTAAGCACCACGATCTACGCATTCCGCCTGCTCGATCTAAGAATGTACAAAAACTCAACCGGCAATTGATAGAAACTTCAAATACCCCACTGGTTAACTTCAAATCCGTGATTCCCCCTGAAGATCTGATATCCCGTTTACCGTGATCAACGTTAACGCACCGTAAGAATGATAGATTCGTGTAAATGGTATTCTCCACAGTCAGCAAATCTTCATCGGAATACAAATCATCTGGTAATGTAATCCAATCTCCGAAGCATTCGTCCACAATCAGATTCATCTCCTCGGATAATCTAGATCTCGAAAGCTTTCACCTACGATCACTCTCGGATCTCTGAAGCATTCGTCCACGATCAGATATCAACACCTCGGATCATCTTGATCTCGGAAGCTTGCACTCACGATCAGATTCACATTCCCCCTGACAATCTGAAGTCGAAAACTACCCGAATACTGTTGCAGTGTCACGAATTTCAAAAGTGCCGGAATTTCAATATACGACAATGAAATTTTTATTCCTCCTCATTTTTGCAAATTCCAACGTCTCTATTACTCTTTTCCCCCTCAAACTGAATTCAGTTTTCAACTCTCTTCTCCAAAAAACCTGACCAAACTAGAATATCACAATATTCGCCACAATTGTCAGTTTTCGTCTTTACGAATTTTACGTTTTTGCCCATAAATAGTCAGATAACGTGAATGATAAACATTCTGCACCATTATCATGACTACCCCACTAATTTCCACAATCCGTGATCGCATCACCAAATTTGTTCACTGAAGCTCCCGACGGTGTCCCCGAACAACCTAGCTTGGTCGTTAAAAACCCGAAAAAATTGACAATCACCAATTTTTTTTTCTGGAGACTCTCCTCGTCGTTGCGATCAAAAAATTCCTTTTTTATTTTTTATTTTTTTAGGCATTTGATCATCTGGTCGATTGACAAGTGTCGGATGGTCATCCGATCGGATTGCCATCTGATCAAAGGACAAGAGTGGGCAAACATGTGTTTGTGGATCGGATGGTCATCCGATCGGATTGCCATTCGATCGGAGTGCCATTCGATTGACAACAACTGATCTCTCAAACACACCCCATAGTGACATGGATCGGATGGTCATCCGATCGGATTGCCATCCGATAGGATATGTTCTAACAGCTCAAGAACCCTCCAAATCACGTTTTTTCGATCCAGAATCTTTATTTGTGTGAATTTCATGATGAAACTTCGCAGGATTGTGCGCGATACAATTCCAAACAGATTGACGGCTTCAATTCCAAAATCCATCCGTGAATTGACCTTTATTTTGATGATTTTCTCCGTTTTAACGTCAAAACTCCCGTTTAACCCAAAATTGATGAGCTTTTGGTGATTTAACTGACTTTTAGATCGATTAAATCGGTACCGTAGCTCTGATACCACTGCTGATTCCAAGATCCGGCGAGTCTGGCAGAGCTTTGGTCCCGAAATGACGTGTTCGGTGCGATTATTACGACTAAGAAAGGACTAGAAACAGAATACGACACCGAGCAGTCAATTTCAATCTGGTCTCTCTTGATTATTCAACGTCTACAACACCACGAGACCAGTTGGACAGCATGTCCCCTCTGGGAACCAAAAGCTTATCCAAATGGGAGCCCCCACCCCCTATTTATAGACAACAACATATTGGTCCATCCGATCGGATTGCCATCCGATCGGATTGACCTTGACATTTACAGAACCTGTCCAACTTTCTCTATTCTATACAATATTCAACACACGCTCTATCTGACTATACGCACAGTGGCAGACGTACAAAATATGCACCAACAGGGCCACCGTCTCAGGTGATTAGGGGGTGTGTGGGTGACCCATGTAACACTCGTATTATAATTCCATTGTTTAGTCATAAATTACGGACTTCTTTAAAAGGAAATACATAATTAACAAAAACTTAGTCAATAAATTAAGATGTACTTCATCCTAGAGATTAAACATAGTCTACTAACTAGATTAAAGTATTCAACATTCAGAAGAGTTTACAAAACAACATGGTTTAAACTAGATTAAATTAGCGTGGAAGCATTCAAAACTTGTGTTCGGCTCTTCATTCCCTTGCTTGATCGACATCCATAACAAAACGAGCACCACCTATTGTCAAAACCACATCAATTGTTAATTTTGACATCTTAATATCAAGTAAATGCAAGTTCTGTTGCTTAAACATTGAAAAACAAATAAAATTCTGCAATAGGGGGCTGTCGCGCCCCGCGACGAATCAAAGCCAATCCTTCGCAGCCCGCAAGGGCTGTCGTGTCGCGTGACGGCGAGAGTAGTTTGGCGTCGCATAGCGCGACGGCTTCATTTCGGCAGAAAGGTTCTTGTTTGGTGTTGTATATTTGCCCAACACTTTTTTTTCCATTGTCAACTTTAAACTATCATAACTTTCAATTTATGCGTCCGTTTTAACCGATTCTTTTTCCTATATGTCCGTATTGAAATTTCGGATCTAACCATGTAGATTTCACTTGATGAAAAACATTTTACAAAAAAATGGTTCACAAATTCCTTGATTCAATTATTCAACCCATTAACTAGTGTGCATATTGTTCAATATACACTTCTTGGGCATTCTAGACTCATTCACCCATTTCCCGGGCTTGTAACTTTTGACATATCCGAACCATTACACGGCTTTACACTTACATTCAAGTTTCATGTTTATTTTCTAAAAATACAAGTATACCACTTTATGCAAGTCTTACATTTAACTCCTACCAATCGACCCGATATCACGGATTCATAACTTGGCTTAATGTAACCATTCATTACTAAATTGCTACCTAGCATTAGCGCAATATGAGACTTTCAATTTTCTATACACAAGATCGTTTTATGAACATGGTTTTGACCTGTTTGGTTGACAAGTGAAAATCCTCACCTTGATGTCGAACCAAACTGTTTATAACTAATATTTTGACCCGTTTGAGTGTCGAGTGAACTACGCCACTTCAATAACACGTCAAACGCATATTCTACATTACGACACCATTAACAAACTAAAATTAAACGTATATTCATATCATGACGGGACCAAAGTCACGTACCTTTAGAGCAATATTTTCAAACGCGTATCGCCACTAGCTTGTCCGGTTGACGTCCCGGTTTCTTTGCCTATATAGTTCAACCATAGTTAGTTAGAACTCTCTTATAGCATATAATGCATAATTTTCCACACTAGTCAAATATGCATTTTTAGTCAGGTTTTTTTTAACATTTATCTTCTCTTAGGCATTACATCAAACACCTAATGAGCATGATTTCATACAAATTAAAAATCAAGTTCCTAACTACTATTTAGCCAAGATTTAATCATCCTTTCACAAATTCATGTAAATTTTTCATATCAACAAGTCAAAATTCACTCCATAGATCTCACATACATTAAGTTAACAATGTTAATCCTAGTGTTTAACATAATTCTACAAAACCCACTTGACACATGAGTGTAGGATCATGAATTCACTATTATAAGCATCAATTCAACAAGTAAATGGCTAGGGTTTAGTCCTAGACATAATTTCATTCTCAATTTCATCCAAACAATGATTATGCAAGCTCAAATTCGAATTTCATTTCATCTAAAATTTAAGATGGAACCAAATAGTGAAATTTCACATACCTTATGATCCCTTCGCCGAGGTGATCACTAATCTATATTCAAATTTCGATTTTGACTTGATTTGAGCCTTCAATTTGTGAGTTTTGTGAGAGTTAGGGTTTGAAGGGGAAATCCTTGGTCGCTCCGTGCTCTGATCGAACCAGACACACACTCAGGTGTGTGTTTGGTGTGTTATTTACTTATTAAACATTCAAGTTTCAAGTTTGACAAGTTTGGTCCCTCTACAATACACAAGTTATTTCAAAAGGGTGTTTAACCATATTTGTTCTATTATGTCAAGACACTAACTAACTAGGTTACTCATTCCTAGTTATTTTATCTTGACTATTACCGATATTTAGTTTAAAATATGATATCTATATTTTCGGGGTGTTACAAGTCCACCCCCCTTAAAAAGGTTTCGTCCCCGAAACCAAAGTACGTACCGAATAATGTAGGGTAGAGCTGTGGCTGTGATACCTGTGTCACTTCAACCATCAAACAAATTCCAAACCAATGAAATATTGTATTTCATACTTGGGATTTATAAAAATATGTGTATCGTTTGCACATATAAACTTTTGTTCGATTTCAAGCTTTAAATCGCTTTCTGGAGGGTTATACGCGCTCTGATGCGTAAATATAACCAGTTTAATGAAAAGAACACTCTGGAATAGTTAAATAGGCTTAACATACCTTAAATAACCTCCACATAATTTAGAAATAAGTTTCAGATGGTTTGGTGTGTTGAAATCAAGTTTGTTCGATCGCAGGGACTAATTGTGTCAAACTGCGAAACTATACCGATTTGTATAGTAACAAACATTCTGGAACTTGATCATAAGTTAAATATGCCCTAAATATCCTTCACATAGCTTAGAAATAGGCTTTGAAGTGTTTTGTGCGCTAAAATAAACTTTCATGATCAATAGGGACTAAAAGCGTCAAAAAGTGCACAAGTTTGCATTTTCGCGCATATCTTACGTTCTGAATATATCCGGACATCCAAAAATTTATGTAAGCATTAAAATATTTTATTTTAGTGTTTGACATAATAAAATTCCATTCGTCGCTCAATTTGGATCATTTTTGCGTTCATTACGACTTCCGTCGTAATTTACCGAACAACGCAACCGTACGACCAAACGAGCCGACATCCGAGATATTTTTGAGCACATTTTAAGTTCCCTATACTTTAACTTCATTTTAGAGCTTTGAAATGGGGTTAACGGGGCTTAAACATGTCAAAAATGCATCGAAAACCAAGTTTGGGGCTTCAGGGACTAAAACTACCAATTTTGAAAGTTGCTAACCTGCAAGGTCCTTACGGTCCTTATGGACCTTTGCTTACGGTCCGTAAGCCATCCCCAGACCAGCAGAATGTGTTTCCAGCCATTTCCAGCTTATTCCAGCTCTTGCAAATGGTTTTTGATCAATCTATGGGCCAATTTTGATAGTTTTTGAGTGCCCCTTGTATTCAAATACCATGTGCCCACTTGTACGGATGAGATCAAAGCTCAATCTTCGAGAAACGATCCTAACGGCTCTTGAATTCCTATAAATACCCACCCCATTTCATTCCCCCAACTCACACTTGATCTGATTTTGGCCTTCTAAGTTGAAGTTTATACTTCATACCTGAAGGTAAATCGGATCAAGAGCTTGCGGGGACCTTTTGTAAGTATTCTTTCGTTCTTTTATCGCTTTTCGAGTCTGAAAGTCAAACCGAGTTTGACTTTCTGCATTGACCAGTTTATGGTCAATGCGAAGTTCGTTTGAACTTCATAACATGAGCGTAATCACGATGGTTATAGTCCCTAGTGACTATACCTACTGATTACCACGTTATCTAGGATTAGTGGCGAGTCGTAGTTTCGGCCAAAATGCGCATTCTTGCGTATTTTGTAACCAAACTACTTTAGGTATCAAAACCGTTTGTTTTGATACCAAACCTGTTTTATAACCTAACTAAACATGTTTTAGCATGTTTAGCTCGTCACTTTTAGGTTTAGTGCTTGTGTAGAGTCGTAAGTCAAGCGGACTAAGCACCCGCTTAGACTTTCGAACACGACCCGTTTGGTCGATCATTAGGATCCGACCAAACATGCTTAGTGACCATAGTTGTATATGAAATAACCTTCCGAGGTTATACCTTATGGTCACCTAGTTTAAGTAGTTGTATGATAGGTAGTTTATATGCCTTAGGTAAATTACCAAAATGCCATTTTCACACGTTAAAGTAGCGTAAACTACTTTAATGGGTCGCGATGGGTCGTAAGCACTTAGGATAGGTTTCCTTTTAGGATGTAGGCTTTGTTAGACCATATTATATGAGTTCCTATACTCATTTGCTTTACGAAACCTCATCCTATCCGATCTTCCGAATTAGGTCCGGTTTATTTATGTAGTTACCTATATTAGGTACCGTTTGATTTCCGGGACTCCTCTAGCTTGCTTGGTAGTTGTTCAAGACTTCTAAGCACTCTCAAGTGAGTACATAGTCCCCTCTTTTACTGTTTTGGGGTGAAGCATGTGTACCTATCTGTTATTTTCATGTTTTCAAAAGTATAATTGATTATACATATTTGTACTTATCTTTTTACAAACTGAATGATTATTTATGACTTAAACTCTAATTTTTCAAAGATTATAAAATAAATGTTTGGAATAGTACTTATTTTGTTCACCAGGCCGATTGGTAGTATGCTATAGCGCTATAGGATTTGACACCCCATTCCTGTTGTCATGGAATGTCTGAAACCAATTTGTTTCTCCATCCAAATAGGGATTGCCTTTGTGGTATTTTTATAGTCTCAAAGGTGTATTTTGATGCACTAGGTCTGAATGAATTCTTAAGTCACATTATTTTTGTATATTAAGTTATACTCCCAAAAGTATAGTTTGATATGCTCTCCTATGTGATATCGTACAAAACCAACATATATTTTGTTAAAAATCTAAAACATAGTTTAATATGTTATTTGTAATCCAAAACATAGTTTAATATGTTATTTGTAATCCAAAACATAGTTTAATATGTTATTTATAAATCCAAAGTATACTTTTGATATACTACTGAAAATTATTATTTTAAACAACTAAGGTATATTTAATATACTATTTGTCTAACGATTGGGTTTTGGTTAGTGTTTAGATAACGGGACGGGTGTGATGTAATGAAAACATGGTAGATACGCCACTGGTACTTCTTATATATAAGTGTTTTCATCACATTACATACCGTGTTATTATTTAGTACACTTGGGTTAACAATATTGGAACTGAAATATATTTTAATATATTACTTATTCGACTTTCTTAAAAACCAAAGTACATTTTTATATATACTATAAACCTTGTTATCAAAATATTGTTTTTCAAACAATATATTCTATACAAACTCATTTTTCTTACTTATTAATTTTTCTATGTATTATTATTTTATACCATCTGATTTCTTGTAAATGATTTATAAAAGAAAACCTTTTACAAGGATCATGACTACTTTTATTAAAACTTTTTCTTTAAACTCATAAGTCATGAATCCTAATTACAATAAAACCTATGTATCTCACAGGCATTTTTATGCTGACGTACCTATTTTTACACATGTTTCAGGTGCTGCTTTATGACGATGGTTGATACATACTACACTTAGGATGGACCTGTGCCTTAGCGACTTTAAAATTTGAAAGACAATATTTGTATTTATCTGATTTGTAATAGAACAAAAATTTCAATGATTCAATAAAACAAAATTATTTGATCCATGGTTGTGAAACAATGATTCTGTTACAACACTCCCCGACGTTTCCGCCACGTCTTGTTGTTTTACGTGGTCGGGGTGTGACAGTGGCATCTCCTCTTCGGACTCCCATGTGGTATCCGAACCCTTCCTGTGTTCCCATTTGACCTTTACTTGGTTTATTTCTTTGTTCCTCAAACTCTTCACCTTGCGATCTAAAATCGCAATCGGCTTCACTGCGTAGTTGAGACTATTATCCACCTCGATGTCGTCGTAGTGGATATAAGCGGTTTCGTCAGCTAGACATTTCCGGAGATGTGATACGTGGAACGTGCTATGTATCCCACTCAACTCCTCGGGAAGTTCGAGACGGTATGCTACCTTACCAACTCGTTCAATAAATCTACATGGCCCAATAAACCTTGGGCTTAATTTTCCCCTTTTTCTAAACCGGATTATTCCCTTCCACGGTGATACCTTCAACATTACCTTATCACCAACTTGAAACTCAATCGGTCTCCTTCGTTTATATACATTTGACTTTTGTCGATCCTGAGCCACTTTCAAGTGAGCTCGGACCAAGTCAATTTTCTCATTCGTGATTCGGACTACGTCCTTATGTGCAAGTTCTCGCGGACCAACCTCATCCCAACACACCGGGGTTCGGCATTTTCTACCGTAAAGCATTTCGTATGGAGCCATACCGATGCTTGCTTGGTAACTGTTATTATATGAAAATTCAACCAACGGTGGGTGTTATGGGTCATTTTCTGAGCGTACATATCTTGACTAATATCCTGCTTTTAATTGTTTATTTGTGACCAGGATACTGGACTGGGATATTGCTAACATCCTGGGCGATATCCTGAGGTTAATTTAATTAACCACGTGCAGGTTAGAGGCTGTGGGTTACTAACGGTCAGATGGACTTCTTCTCCTCAAGACTCGGGCGTATCTGTTACGTGAGAGACGTTGAACCCGAAAGACCAGGTCTACAACGTTCGAGTAGAGAATATTCGCCGGATCCTGGTTTATTAGGATAGTTTGTTACACTTCTTTTACTATAAATAGATGGGGGCGGATCAGATTAAGGCACGCAACTCATACACCCACATTCGAACACTTTTACTCTCTAGCTCACTGCAAACACTACACACAAACACTTGTATCCAAATTACTTTGTAACACCTAGTTGATCCGCACCACATCCTGCACTGTATCCTGATATTTGAAGTAATAGAAGAACAAGGCAGCTGCGATTGTCAGCTCCCGAGGTTTTGTGCCGGCGATCTAAATTGATCAAGGGCTTTCCTCGTACATCCTGTGTCACCCTTTACATTTTTGATCATCGTTTGATCAAAGATACAGCTCTATATCCTGAGCCGTATCCTGAAACTGTTTTTACAAATAACTTGCATAACATATTTTCGACACACTTTTCTAGCACACTACCTCACTTAACTAATTTGATCACTAAATTGCTTCGGTAATTTTGACCAAAACAATTTGGCGCCCACCGTGGGGCAAGTAGTGCTATTTTTGCTAAAAACTTTAGTAAAATCATTATTCGGTTTTCTTTTGTCAAAACTTTTTTCTAACTTGTTTTCAATGGCCTCAAGATCAAACATGAGATCCTCCACTATGTCCGCTACGACTTCTGCTACTACCGGTTCGGTGCTTCCACCACCTCCTCCGAGGATGCCAGTTTCTTCACAACCTCAGGATATTATCCCTACTCGGAGTGTTCAGGGATCTGCTCCCGTTTTAGCCTCTAATGATGAAATTCTAACTTTATTTGGAAGTGTGCAGGAACAAATGAGGTAGCAACAGGAAACTAACCAAATGCTCTTAAGAGAAATACAACTCTTAAAAGCTAGTTTGAGTAGACCTACTGGAGAAACTGTCACTCCTATACAGCCTAGGGCTTTGAACTTTAGTTCTGCAGTTTACACTGAGGATAACCGGGGGAACATCGTCCCAAGCCATTCTCAGAATCATACCCCTGAGATACCCTCCTCGGTCAGGATGTCAACTGTGAGGAGCTCAGGATATGTTTCAGGATATGGACAAAATCCTCAGACCGATAACGTGTCAAATAATAATATTCTTGCTACTAACAACAATGGATCTTTGCAGGATGCAGGTATGACGTCAACATTTACTAGGGAGCTTCAGAAATTAAAGGACATGATATCCAGTGTACCTGGAGTGGTCCAGCCAATTCCGGAAGTATCTGAAGACAGCCACAGGATATCCCGCTTTGCATATCCTATCTGTGATGCTGAAATCCCAAAAATATTTCAGGCTCCCAACATGAAACTGTATGACGGGACTACAGATCCTGAAGAGCATATTGCCCAGTATAGGGAAAGGATGGAAATCAATCCTATCCCTCCATATCTCAAGGAAGCATGCTTATGCAAGGGATTCGGTTCTACCTTGACAGAATCAGCCTTAAAATGGCTGTTAAATGTTCCTCCTCACTCAATTACTTCGTTTGCTCATTTGGTTAATTTATTTAACAGTCAATTTTCTTGCAGTCGGAGTTTTGAGAAACTAACCAGTGATCTTTATAGGATAACTCAAGGACCTCAGGAATCCTTGAGGGATTATGTGAACAAGTTTAGCCGAGAATCCTTGGATATCCCACATCTTGATGTTGCAACAGCTGTGCAAGCTTTTAAGATGGGGTTACAAAAGGATTCTCAGTTTTATCAGGATCTTGTAATGAATCCCTGCAGGAATCTCGACGAAGCTCGTAACAGGGCTTTGAGATATATCCGCTTGGAAGATGACAAAAAGATGCAAGAGAGGATGAATTCTACCTCAACCTACGAATCAACCAACAGGAAATCAGAATCCTCGTATAAACCATATCGCTCCAAGCCATATGGTAGAAATGATATTAAGAAAGTGAATGTTGTTGAAGACGAGGATCCTGAAGAATATCCTGACTTATCTGAATACTGCTTTTCTGTTAATATACCTGAGTTAATGTATGCTATGCAGGGTTTAGGAGACAAAGTGTCACGGCCCCAGACCCGGTTTGACCCGTTTCAGGAGCCGCGGGACAGAAATCCCGTGGTATTTAATTAATTGAGTTTGACAGCGGAAGTTTTCATCAGGATCTTTTTAAATGCAAAAATATTTCCCGATTATTTTATTTCACAACTCGGGATAAAACCCGGTAATTTACAATCGTTTGATTTCACGAAGAAATCTTTTATTTTTACAAAACATGTTTCTTTATTTTATACTGAGCCACTTCCTTGAGCTTGTAGTGCTTTATGGCACTTTTCCTAGATCATAACAGATCACCTGAAACATGTTTGAAAAAGGTTTTGTCAGCGGGAAATACTGAGTGAATCATTCTATTTTGCATAATGATGCATAGTTATTAATTACAGCATAAGAGCGATTACAATGGCTTCTATCTTATTTTTATCTGGCGCTCTGTCACAATGGTGACAAGTCACAATGGTGACGATGGTCATACCACTATTAGATCAATGAACCTAAATAGTGATGATTATCCCTAGTAGGTCAATGAACCTAACTGGGAGAAAATTTGTAATGTGCACAATACCCCACTAGCCAGTGATTCAAGATATCCACGACTTAGTCCCTGTAATTATAACTTTTGAAAATAATTTGAGGTATTGTAAAATAATTGATAAAAAGAGAATGACTCACATTGCAGATTTATACGGGCAGAGTTTAGCCTACTGATTTAGCCTTTTAACCTAAATTAATAACAGGCACACAATTCTGGGTTAGTAATCAATACAGCATTTACGATAACTCACGAGATCAATCCTCACAACGAATGACAAAGTGCGATACTTAAACATCCATCGAATTAACGACGAATGACAAAGCATAAACCCTAATGTGGGCAGCACTTAAACATCCATTGGATAGTTTAATCGATCGGACATTGAATCGTAATAGCGATCGAGTTATTACCCTGATTGTGGCGTCGATTAGTGATCCGTGTGTATTAATTGTGATAAACAGAGCATAACTCAGTGTATTTTGTGAATTTGATTGTCGAACGAACAACAGAATGCAAGTGCCAGGCCCTTCTATTTATACCCAAATTTGTCACCTCCCGCGTGTCGCGAAGGACTCACTGGTCCCTGTCGCGTGTCGCCTGGAGTGTCATTTTTAGGGTAGGGTAGGTACGTGTCCAACTAGCTCAGGTGAGTCGACGTTGCGTGAATTTTCCAATTTGACAGCGTTTTATAAAGATAATCATAACTAGGGTTTTACCCCCCCTGAATTTTAGGGGCCCTAATCCTGATTTCAACTATTCTGAAAATTTTAGGGTTTGTTCAGAATCACTTGGGTTTCTCAATTAGGGTTTCCTATTGGTCAATTAAAATAATAATTAAGATTTTTTTATGAGAGTTGTTACATAAAGCTAGGTGGCCTCGAAAGAACCAACAGAAGGCTGATTGGAAGGATAAATCCAAATGGTGTGTCTTCCATGAAGACTTCGGACATGTGACCGAGGATTGCATTGCTTTAAGGAAAGAAATAAGTTACCTGTTAAGAAAAGGGTATCTGAAGGATTTGCTGGGAAGAAAGAAGAATAAAGGGCAGGATTTTGAGAAGGATCCTGAACGAGCAGCATCACCCCCAGCAGATGCCAAAATAATTAACTTTATTTCGGGAGGATCCGACAATTGTGGGACTTCGTATTCGGCGGCTAAGAGACATGCGAAGGAAGCTAAGACTGAAAGGGGAGACAAACCAGTCAGGATGACTACCCTCACAACTGATAAAGTGATCACTTTCGATAGTGATGACAGGGATACTGTTCAGGATCCTCACCATGATGCTTTGGTAATAACATTATATGTGGCTAACCATTTTGTACGCAGGATATTGGTGGACAACGGTAGTTCTGTCAATATAATTCAGCTGGAAACATTGAAAAGGATGAATGTATCTCCGATGAACATTACTTCGAAGTCCACTGTGCTCGTTGGTTTCAGTGGAGAAGCTAGAAATACCGTAGGAGAGATAAAGTTACCAGTATATGTTGAAGGGGTCAACTCGATACAACGCTTCTGTATGATGGATTCCTTATCCTGCTATAACATCATACTAGGCAGGCCATGGATCCATGACATGAAGGTTGTGCCTTCGAATTATCACCAATGCATCAAGATTCCAACCCCTTGGGGGTCGTCAAAGTTGATAGTGATTAGCAGGAGGCGAAAGAATGCTACTCATCCTCAATGAAATCCTCAACCAAGCCTAATCCAGCATAGCAATTAAAGATGCGGGCCTGGGATACCTTGGAGGCTTCAGAGCAGGATGTGAAGAAAGTTATCCTGGATCAGGATAATCCTGGTATCTCGGTGCTCGTGGGAACCAATATCCCTCAGGATATTGAAGAACAATTAACTAACTTTTTGAAGTGCAGGATGTTGACATTTGCATGGAAGCATGAGGATATGACAGGCATATCCAAAGACATTATTACTCACAAGCTTGGAATTGACAGGTCGTTTAAGCCTATACAGCAAAAGAGAAGGAAGTTTGCTCCTGAACGAAATACAATTATCCAGGAGGAAGTTGAAAGATTGTTGAAGTCCAAAATGATCAGGGAAGTCAAATTTCCAAGATGGCTAGCAAATGTAGTCGTAGTACAGAAGAAAAATGGGAAATGGAGAGTCTGTGTAGATTACACGGACTTGAATAAGGCTTGTCCTAAAGACCCGTTTCCTCTTCCTCATATTGATGCAATGGTGGATGCTACTGCCGGGCATGAGATGTTAACATTCATGGACGCATCCTCAGGATTTCAGCAGATTCAAATGGAGCCTTCGGATCAGGAGGATACGGCCTTCATGACACCGACAGGTATTTACTGCTATACTGTTATGCCTTTCGGTTTGAAAAATGCAGGTGCAACATACCAGAGATTGGTGAACATGATGTTCAAAGATAAGCTGGGGGACACCATGGAGGTATATATTGACGATATGGTGGTGAAATCTAAAAAGGCTGAGGATCACCTCCAAGATATCAAGGGAGCATTTGATATCCTGGATCAGTATAACATGAAACTGAATCCTGCTAAGTGCCATTTCGGATTTGAAGCAGTATCTTTCAACTGCACCTCTATTGATGAAGCCTGAAAATGGTGAACCACTATCCCTATACCTCGCTGTATCGAGGAATGCTGTAAGTGCCGTTCTTATAAAGGACCATGAAGGTCAGCAATATCCTGTCTATTATGTTAGTAAAAGTTTGTTAGATGCAGAAACTAGATATTCTCATTTAGAAAAGTTGATATTAGCCCTGGTTATGGCATCAACAAAACTTAGACATTATTTTGAGACACATAGGATTCATGTTAGAACCAATTATCCTGTTAAAAATGTGGTTAGGAAACCCGAGATGTCGGGTAGGATGGCTAAATGGTCAGTAAAATTAAGTGCTTATGATTTAGTATACGAGCCTAGGAATGCCATAAGTCTCAGGCTTTAGCTGACTTTGTGGCTGATTTCAGTAGTGATATTCAAAACGAAGTAGATTTAGAAGTACAGCAACTAGGAGAAAATTTAGAATGCTAGACACTGTATACCGATGGTGCATCTAACGTAAGAGGAGTAGGTTTAGGTATACTACTAAAATCGCCACAGGGGGACATATTACCCCAGGCTATTAGGTGTGAATTTCCTGCTACTAATAATGATGCAGAGTATGAGGCTTTAATTGCAGGATTAGAGTTGGCTAAAAATATAAATATCAAGAATTTGCAAGTATATGTTGACTCCTTGTTGATTACTAATCATTTTAATGGAACCTATGCAGTTAAAGGAGAGAAGTTAGTCGAATACCTCGGTATTCTCAAAAAATTAGCAGGATATTTCGATGTTTTTACACTTGAACAGGTACCAAGGGAAGATAATGCTGAAGCAGATGCCCTAGCAAATCTGTATCATCGGTCAAGATACCAGAAGGAACCCAAATACCAATATTGCATATCTTATATCCTGCGACGAATCCTCAGGATACAGAAGTAGTGAATGTTCAGGATCCTGTTGCTGAATATCCTGAGGAGGATCCTAAATCCTGAAAGGCTCCAATCGTAAGATATCTCAAAGAAGGACACATCCCTAGAGACGAAAATCCTAAGGCATTTAGGATGAAGGTATCATGATTCACCATTATAAATAATATCTTGTATAAGAAATCTCTTGCAGGACCATATCTAAGGTGCTTGGAGGATCCCGAAACTAAAAAAGTACTTCAGGATATACACGAAGGGGATTGTGGTAACCATACTGGGGGCAGGTTGTTATTCTCAAAGGTATTAAGAACAGGATATTATTGGCCGACGATGAGGAAAGATGCCGCAGAATATGCCCGAAGATGTGATGCATGTCAAAGACATAGTAACATATTACATCAGCCTACTGAACCGCTATATCCTATTGTTTCCCCTTGGCCGTTTATGAAGTGGGGTATGGATATAGTGGGAAAGCTCCCAAAGGCTCCAGGAGGAAAGGTTTTCATGTTGGCAATGACGGATTATTTCTCCAAGTGGGTTGAAGCAGAAGCATTTGTTTAAGTTAGAGATCAGGAAGTGGTATCCTTCATAAAAAGGAATATCCTGACTAGGTTTGGAGTACCAGCTGAAATAATTTGTGACAACGGATCTCAATTTATAAGTAAAAGGACTACTGACTTCTACAAGAGTTGGGGAACCAAAATGATTACATCTACCCCGGTACATCCTCAAGCAAATGGACAAGCTGAATCCTCAAACAAGATAATTGTTAACAACTTGAAGAAGAAATTAGGGGCCAAGAAAGGAAGATGGGCAGAAGAACTACCCTTTGTTTTGTGGGCTGATAGAACGACGGTAAAGAATGCAACTAGTCAAACCCCATTTTCCTTAGTATTCGGAGCAGAAGCAGTGATCCCGACAGAAATGGTGATACCCATAGCAAGATCCAACCTCGGGAATCCTGAGCAGAATCTTGAAGTCCTATGCCAGGAGCTGGATACTATTGATGAGACGAGAGATGCAGCACGGCTAAGAATGGCGGCATATCAACAAAGGATATCCAGAGCATACAACAAGAATATAAGAACTAGAAGGTTCAAAGTTGGAGATTGGGTGTTAAGAAAAGCTTTTCAAAATACTACTAATCCTGCTGATGGAAAGCTGGCTCCGAAATGGGAAGGACCATATGAGGTTGAATCAGAATAAGGAAAAGGTGCCTACCGACTCAAAAATATGGAGGGGGATATGCTGCCAAGATCTTGGAATGCTATACACCTTAAGCTTTATTTCAAGTGAGTTTGGAATTTAATTCCTAACCCCGGATGGTATGAATTCTATCTCTTTTAAATATGTTTGATTTGATTTATTCTTTCTTTGGAACCCAATACTGACTTAAGCATCGGAGGGGTGTTAGCCAAGCTGGCACCCACCTTAGTTTAAGGATGTTTTGTAGTATATGCTTCGGGATATAGCACCAGGATACTCACTCAGGATACTTCGGAAGATTAGAGGATTGGCCCCTTCTCTCACGTACAAGGGATCCTGATTCCATCACATGTTTAAAGGTATTCACCTTTCTTCCGAATTGGGTTTAAACACCCCGCCTGGAGCGCAAGTTATTCGGGAATAGTTCAAGGTGGCGGGACCAGTCCATGTAAAAGTGGCTGACAATTTCGTTGCTATTGGCTATATCCTGAATCCTAAATGTATATGAGGATTGATCACCCTCTCTCACGAAAGGGTATTTTCATACTCTCTAAGGTTTGAAGGTTTTCTCCTTTCTAAGTCTTGGAGTTTATACACTCCCGCCTGTAGCGCACGAAAAATTGGGATTTCCCCCGGGATACGAGGGAATTATCTCCAGTACATTTTTGGGTTTTACCCCTGTAACACAAAAAAACTATCTATACAATTGAAACTGATTTCCAGGAAATTTCTAAGTATTTGAGGACATTATGCACAGGGGACATTCCATATGAAAGCAATTGTATGATACATAAAGGATCAAAGTTAAGCTAAGAGTCTCGAACTAGGGACATCTTAGTAGGAGAAGTCGCAAAAGGGATTGGAGATTGATACTAGGGTTAGACTCAGTTCCTGGTATGATCTTTCCTTTATAAACTTTGCATAAATTCTATAACCCAGGTTAGTGTTCAAGTATCCTGAAAAGGATATATCTTCATGATATATCTGTAAAATGTGTTTTTGGGATGCGTTTCAGGATATTTGATTAAAAGTATTTGGAAGTAATACTATTTTGAAATTGAAACCTTGATCAAACAAGTATTGTCAAAATGAGTTTGAGAAAGTGGACTATCTTTTATTCTTTAAAAGTGTTCTCTAAAGATGATGGAATTTTTGGGAGTTATATTTAACAAAAAAAAAATAGTATATCACTGAGTATATTGATCAGGATATTTTTGAAAGATAGTTGTACAAAGTTTTGCAAAGCTGAGATCTGTACTAAGAAAGACATAGAACAGTAGCAAGAAACATAAAAGATGAAATTATTTGAAATAAGCAGTACTAATTGATAACCGAAGGTTTCATCCTGAAACCCAGGACCCATCCACCTTCGGCTATTAAATTGGTTTGATGCAAAAATAAAAATTGTTCATGAGACATAAAAGTGTTCAAACAATTTAAAGGGAATAAGCTTTAGGGGGCGACACATTCTTCGTTCACGATGATTTCAGCAGCATCCGTCTTGGGATCCGCCTCAGCATCCCTCTCCGCATCGGTTGCTTTTTCAACTGCTTTGGAAGATCCTTCGGCAGCTGGTTTGGTAGAAGTGCCGCCGAGGTTCTTTAGCTTCATTTCCCAAGCACCGACGTCCCAAGAAGGGCATTCAAAACCTAGTGTTTTGGCTTCATGGGCCATCTTCAGCCTGGCTTGGAGAAGAGAGGTGACGACGGAACTCTTAAGGCTTTCCCGGTAGCTGACCATATCCCGTTCATGTTGTGCATGGGCAGCGTTGAGATCAGCTTGGGCTTGAAGAGTAGCTTTGTTGAGAGCAGCCTGATGTTCTTGAGTCAAAGCTTTAAACTTCTCCTCGTAATGACGAGATTTAGCGGCTGCAATCATGCCTTGATCAGAAATCGTGACTTCCGCCTTCTTTAACTTGGATTCAAGCGTCTTGTTGAGCCCGCAGGACTCTTGATATAGATGAACCAAACGCTCAAGACCCTGCAAAAAATAGGAGGACAGGTATTGGTTTGGATAAATACATATGAATGGTATAAGCTGCAGGATATGGTTCAAGAATACTAGCCTGGTTGAGAAAGGAAGTCATAAACCCGCTTGCTTCGATGAACCCGTAATTCTCATAAGGAAATGTGTCAGAAATGACAGGGGAATCGGGCTCTTTCCTTTTTCGGGAACTTGAACTCCGGGGCTTGGTAGCTGACGAAGGTTTGGGAATGATGATGGCTTTGGAACTGCTGGGTTTGGATGAGGCTGTGGCCTTGGGACTGGGCTCCTTCTTGATCTGAACCTGATCAGAATAACTGTCCAACTCATCGAGATCAAAGACTTCAGGGATCTTGGTCGGTGCTGCATAAAGGGAAAAGTTTTACATTATTATTACTCTTTATGTTATTATATTGTGTTGACTAATTATTTTAAAAGTATTCCTTACCAGACATTTCAGATGAGGAGTATTGACTGGAACTCGGGATATGTGTGGTAAAACTCCTGTCGCTCGCAGGTAGTTGGTAAACCGTCTTGATTCTTTTCTCTGACTCTGCAGTAGGGGGAGCTACTTCCTTGAAATTTACTGCAAAGGAATCAAAAAGAAGGATATTAGCAAAAGATAACAGTCTAAAGCTACATGTGAAGATTCATAATCCTACCGCTGGTTAACCACTCCACCGGAAGGTTAGCACCCTCGTCAATGGAGTCTCGTTTGACAAAGAAAAACTTGCGTTGCCATCCGTCTTCATTTTTGGTGGCTTTAAGAATAAGTGGTTTGTTGGAAGTCGAAAAAAGCAAGAACCGGCTAGAGCCGTGAGATCGGAGGCGATAGGCAATTGGTAGATCTTCGATACAAAGGTCGGGACAGTGAAGGTTTTTAATTTGGTTGAGCACGATTAATACCCTCCAGATCATGGGCATGGTTTGAGAAAAAGAGATACCGGTGATCCTGAAGAATTGCATTATGAATTCGGGAAAAGGGTATCGGAGACCTAGCGAAAAAGGGTATGCTGGAAAGAAAACCCAATCAGCAGAAGAAACATCCGATCGAATTGACCGATCGAACGGTCTAAAGACCGTGTTATCAGGAAAAGCACCGGAAGCTCTCAAAGCCGCAATGTCTGCGTTGTCAAAAGCACAGACCTCCTTTTCGGGATTTTTGAGAAGATTCTGCTGAGTGAAAGTCTCGGACGATTCACCGGTTTGGGAATGAGTTCTGGCAGCCATTACGAATAAGGGAAGAAAGATTGACAGAAATGAATGAAAAATAGGGAATTACCTGAAGACTCTGTTAGAGATATCTGCTTTTCAAACAAGAAGAGAGAAGATATAGGGGCATTGTAGATCTCCATCGAGTTAAAAGCGCGTTGGAGGTTATGATGTGATCTTGACCGTCGTCTCGATTTAATTGCCTTGAATTACGAGATAAGAATTTTTAAAATATATCCGTTGGATTGGTATACCAATAGATATATTTGGGGACAATTGTTATGGGTCATTTTCTGAGGGTACATATCTTGACTAATATCCTGCTTTTAATTGTTTATTTGTGACCAGGATACTGGACTGGGATATTGCTAACATCCTGGGCGATATCCTGAGGTTAATTTAATTAACCACGTGCAGGTTAGAGGCTGTGGGTTACTAACGGTCAGATGGACTTCTTCTCCTCAAGACTCGGGCGTATCTGTTACGTGAGAGACGTTGAACCCGAAAGACCAGGTCTACAACGTTCGAGTAGAGAATATTCGCCGGATCCTGGTTTATTAGGATAGTTTGTTACACTTCTTTTACTATAAATAGATGGGGGCGGATCAGATTAAGGCACGCAACTCATACACCCACATTCGAACACTTTTACTCTCTAGCTCACTGCAAACACTACACACAAACACTTGTATCCAAATTACTTTGTAACACCTAGTTGATCCGCACCACATCCTGCACTGTATCCTGATGTTTGAAGTAATAGAAGAACAAGGCAGCTGCGATTGTCAGCTCCCGAGGTTTTGTGCCGGCGATCTAAATTGATCAAGGGCTTTCCTCGTACATCCTGTGTCACCCTTTACATTTTTGCTCATCGTTTGATCAAAGATACAGCTCTATATCCTGAGCCGTATCCTGAAACTGTTTTTACAAATAACTTGCATAACATATTTTCGACACACTTTTCTAGCACACTACCTCACTTAACTAATTTGATCACTAAATTGCTTCGGTAATTTTTGACCAAAATAGTAGGTAGACTTCCCAACTACCCCCGAAGTCGATAATGCATGCCCGTAACATATCCTCCAACGTCTGTATTATTCTTTCACTTTGTCCATCCGTTTGTGGATGGTAGGCAGTGCTAATGAACAATTTAGTTCCCATTTGTTCTTGGAATTCCCGCCAAAAGTTTGAAGTAAACCGAGTATCTCTGTCAGACACAATGGATATCGGTACCCCGTGACGTGCCACTATTTCATTGGTATACACCTCTGACATCTTTTCGGATGTATAAGTCTCACGAATCGGAATGAACTAAGCACTTTTTGTCAATCTATCCACAACTACCCATATAGCATCGTATCCGCGGTTGGTTTTGGGCAGTTTGGTCAACAAATCCATTGTAATTTGCTCCCATTTCCAAACTGGGATGTCCAACGGTTGAAGCTTACCGTATGGCTTTTGGTGTTCTGCTTTCACCTGTAAACAGGTCAGACACCTCTCCACATACTTCACAACATCTCTTTTCATTCCGGGCCCCCAATAGTTTTGCTTCAAATCATTATACATCTTGGTTGCTCCCGGATGGATAGAATAACGGGATTTATGGGCTTCATCAAGTAGGAGTGCCTTGGCTCCGCACGAATTTGGAACCCATATTCTCCCAAAACGAGTCTTTAACCCTTGGTTACCATCCGCCAATTCTTTCAATTGGCCAACTATTCTTTCCTTCTTCACAGTTTCTTCCTTCATTGCTTCAACTTGAGATTTTCGGATTTGTTCATGTAAACCCGATGTTACAATTAGTTGCATTAATCGCACTCGAATGGGCGTATAATCTACCTTTTGGCTCAACGCATCCGCCACCACATTAGCCTTCCCCGGGTGGTAATGTATATCACAATCGAAATCTTTGACAGTTTCTAACCACCGCCTCTGTCTCATGTTTAATTCCTTCTGATCGAAGAAATATTTCAAGCTTTTATGGTCGGTAAATATAGTGCATTTTACCCCATACAAATAATGCCTCCATATCTTTAAGGCAAACACTACCGCCGCCAACTCGAGATCGTGTGTAGGATAGTTCTTTTCATGAGTCTTTAGTTGTCTCGAGGCATAGGCTATAACCTTGCCCTGTTGCATCAAAACGCACCCAAGACCCGAATGTGACGCATCCGAGTAAACTACCATGTCGTCAACCCCATCCGGAAATGTCAATACCGGAGCGTGGGTCAATTTTTCTTTAAGTGTTTGGAACGCTTTCTCTTGATCTTTGCCCCAAATAAACTTTTCATCTTTACGAGTTAGTTTGGTCAACGACGTGGCAATCTTGGAGAAATCTTGTATGAATCTTGTTTTGGTCAAAAATTACCTAAGCAATTTAGTGATCAAATTAGTTAAGTGAGGTAGTGTGCTAAGAATGTGTATCAAAAATATGTTGAGTTGGTTGTTTGCAAAAACAGTTTCAGGATATAGCTCAGGATATCGAGCTATATCTATAATCAAACAATGAGCAAAAAGTAAAGGGTGACACGAGATATACGAGGAAAGCCCTTGATCAATCTAGATCGCCGGCACAAAGCCTCGGGAGCTGACAATCACAGCTACCTTGTTCTTCTTATTACTTCAAATGTCAGGATACAGTGCAGGATATTGACCAGATCGCTACTAAGTGTTACAATGCTTTTTCAGAAAGTGAGAGTTGCGAGAGAGAGTAGAAGTGTTCGAGAGCAGTGTGTGATGTCCTATTCGATTTGATATATCCGTCTATTTATAGCTAACAAATGAAAACACAATCTCCTACAAACGGGGGATGCCATCAAATATTCTTTAGTTAACGTTGGAGACCAAGTAAAGTGGCCTCAACGTCTTTCTTCGAACAACTTGGACCGAATCTTCAGGAGAAGAGGTCTTCATGAACGTTGTAAACTTGAGCTCGTACTCCTGCACATAATCTGTTAGTAATCCTCAGGATACCATACCAGGATGTTACCAATATCCTGAGTCAGCATCCTGAGTACGAATATTTATCATACAGTCAAGATATAATTCAAGATATCATTCAGGATATGGGCTCAGAATTTCACCCATAACAACTGTCCCCAAAAATGTTACCGTTGAGGATCTTGAGACTAACGGTTGCATTTTTCACAATAAACGAGGCAATTAAGAGATAAGACCCCTGACTTGACCGCTTGTAACTGCTCAGACTGAATTCACTCATTACCTCCCTATAACTTCTCACCCCTATCTTCATTTAACCCTCACCAAAGAGCAAAAAAGGTAAAATCCTCTCTTTCCCCTTCATCTTCTTCTCTCTATTCTTCACAATATTCCGGCGATTATATGGCGAGACAAACCAGATCTAGCTCCGGTGACTCCGCTCCTTCATTTATTCACCAGAATATTCTCCAAGACCCGGAGAAAAAAATATGCTCCTTTGACAGCGCTCACTTGTCGTCTCTCAAAACCTCCGGCATCTTTCCGCAAGGGACATTGTTCCAGCCGTTCGATCGGGAAATCCGATCGGACATGGTTTCCGATGAGTGGTTGTGCTTCAATGCTTTTCCTTTTACCTTAGGGCTACAATTCCTATTTCCTGACTTTATCATTGAGTTTTTTAATATCACAAAGATCTGTTTTAGTCAAACAATGCCAATGCTTTGGCGAGTTTCGCTTGTCCTTAATCAAATCAAGAATAACCATATCCCTGATCTTTCTATCCATGACCTTCCTTTAGCATATCGGCTTAGATGCCATGGCTCTTGCCGATTCTTATTCTACTCCACCTCCGGCGATCCACTGATACTCCGTGCCACCAGGAATGAGGAGGAATGGAAATCCAAATTTTTCTTTGTAAAAAGAGATTCAATCCTTGGTGGAACGGATTATCCGGTGCAGTGGTTGAGAAAGGGTAGGACTTAGGGTTTTAGGATGATCCTGTCTTATATCTTGTTTCATATCTTGAACTAACTTCTTTATTTTCTTATATACAGCTGACTTCAGAAAGCTTGCACCTCCTTTAGCCGACTCACAGAAGAGAATCGAGGCCATCAGACTCCTCCCAGAGGCTGAAAGAAGTTTCAATCCGTTTCCAGCATCTCCAAGTCCACTCTCCAGTTCAAACATGTCTGGTAAGGATCTTGCACAATATCCTGCATACATGTCTTTATTTGATATGTTTAGGAAAGAGTTTTAAGTTTACTCCCTATATGCAGATTCCAGCAAAGTTCCAATCCTCTTGGACCTTGATGAGCTCGATAGTTACCCCACTCCAATCAACGTCAAAAAGGAAACTCATGCCACTACCAGCTCTAAACCGGTCCCGGTTCCTAAGCCCAACCTGAGAACTCGTGCCTCCACCGCCAAGAAGAGGAAAGGTTCCGAGGTCAGCACTCCAGGCTCTGAAGGGTTCTCTTATGAAGAACTCATCTTTACGGACTCCTTAGAGCCAATGACATCCTTTCTTAACAAGGTAATATCCTGGTACCATATCCTGCGTATATATCCTGATAGAATATCCTGGTTAGCTAGTTTTTAACTTATACCTGAATCTTGACTTGCAGGGTCTTCAGCATCTGCTCCATCTCTACACTGATGCCTGTAGTACATCCAAATTTCAAGAAGCTAGGATCAAGCAGCTTGAGACCATTGTTGCTAATCAAGGCACCATTGCTGAAGCCAAGAGCCGGCACTACGAGGATAAGCTGAAGAAGGTCACTCAGGATGCTGAAATAAAGCTGGTAGCCATCCAAGTGGAGCATGAACAAGCCATGGTCTCCTTCCGGGAAGGGATAAAAAATTCAGCTGTTGTCTCTCTGCTACAAGCTCGCATCAAGATGGCTTATGAGGCCAAGGAGACAGGTCTTGAGTGCCCATCCTTGCCAGTTGATTCCTGGGTGGCAAAGCTGAATGAGCTTGGAGGCAAATTTGTGCCATATCCTGCTAATGCTGGGGCTGGTGAAACTTCCAAGTCAGCAGAGGTGGCGGACAAGGCTGGAGAGAAGAAGGATGCTGGGACGGATGCTGGTGAAGATGCTGGAGAGGATGCTGCTCAGGATGCTGAAGCTGAGAAGACGGAGAAGGCTGGTGAAGATGCCGCTGTGTGAGGGTATTCTAGTGGGCGGTGATGGATATTGATGCATAGGCCGGAGCCCACTTTTTTTAAATTTGAATGTTGGTCTGTAGTCCTAAAAAAATTTACTTTCCCTGCATTTTACTTTTCCTGCACTTGAACAATTTATATTTCCTGCATGCTTTTTGAACAATATAACAGTTGGAGGTGGATGGGTCTCAGTTTGAGACGAAACCTTCAACTGTTATGTAAATATGACCAGGAACTTATTGTGTTTTTGGTGGATGGATCTCAGTTTGAGATGAAACCAAAAGCACAAACTTTTGTTAATAATATAACTTTCTTTTGGCCTTATCCATTATATTTATATTTTTATTGCGTAAGTTTTATTTTGAAAACACTTTTCTTTGAACATCCTTGAAAATATTTTGAGAACATATCCTGAGAGTATCCTGAAAGATATCCTGGTCAGGATACTGCCACATAACTTAGAAAACTTAAGTTATCTAAATAAAATAAAAAGGAGAGATCATACCAAAGACTCTTAAAGAGTCAATTCCAATCTTCCATCTTCTGAATGTCCCCAGTGCATATTCAAGAATCTGAACCCATCCTTCGAATTGTATGTTCCCTGTGTTCAGCATATTCAAAGACTTAGGAATTCTTAATGCAAACATAGCCATATTTTGTTCGAAACCTGCTCTTCAAACTTTTAGTTTTTCTGAGGATAAACCCTGAACATCCTTGGGATAAACCCTTAATATGATGGGGATAAACCCTTAATATCCTGGGGATTAACCCTTAATGTGTTATGGATGAACCCTGATTTTCATGCGCTACAGGCGTGAGTGTATAAACTCCAAGACTTAGAAAGGTGAAAACTTTTAAACCTTAGAGAGTATGAAAATACCCTTTCGTGAGAGAGGGTGATCAATCCTCATATACCTTGAGGATCCAGGATATAGCCAATAGTAACGAAATTGTCAGCCACTTTTACATGAACTGGTCCCGCTACCTTGAACTATCCCTGGATAACTTGCGCTCCAGGCGGGGTGTTTAAACCCAATTCGGGATAAAGGTGAATACCATTAAACCTTTGAAGGGAAAGAAATCCCTTAATCGTGAGAGAGGAGGCCAATCCTCTAATCTTTTGAACTATCCTGGGTGTATATCCTAGAGTAATATCCTAAAGCATATCCTGCAAAATAACCTTAAACTAAGGTGCTAACACCCCTCTGATGCTTAAGTCAGTATTGGGTTCAAAAGAATAAATAAATTCAAACATATTTAAAAGAGATAGAATTCATACCATCCTGAGTTAGAAATTAAATTCTAAACTCACTTGAAATATAGCTTTAGGTGTATAGCATTCCAGGATCTTGGTAGCATATCCCCTTCCATATTCTTGAGTCAGTATGCTCCTTTCCCAGATTCTGATTCAACCTCATATGGTCCTTCCCACTTTGGAGCTAACTTTCCATCTGCAGGATTAGTAGTATTCTGAAAAGCCTTTCTTAATACCCAATCTCCAACTTGAAACCTTCTAGTCCTGATATTTTTGTTATATGCCCTAGATATCCTCTGTTGATATGCTGCCATCCTCAGCTTTGCTGCATCTCTTGTCTCATCCACAGTGTCCAATTCCTGGCACAAAGCTTCAGGATTCTGCTCAGGATTCTGCTCAGGATCCCGGAGGTTAGATCTTGCTGTAGGTGTCACCATTTCTGTTGGGATCACTGCTTCTGCTCCAAATACTAAGGAGAATGGAGTTTAACAAGTTGCATTCTTTATTGTTGTTCTATCAGCCCACAAGACAAAGGGTAATTCTTCTGCCCATCTTCCTTTCTTAGCTCCCAGTCTCTTCTTCAAGTTGTTGCCAATTATCTTGTACGAGGATTCTGCTTGTCCATTTGCTTGAGGATGTACTGGAGTAGATGTGATCATTTTGATTCCCCAACTCTTGCAAAAGTCAGTAGTCCTCTTACTTATAAACTGAGAGCCATTGTCACAAATTATCTCGGCTGGTACCCCAAACCTGGTCAGGATATTCCTTTTTATGAAGTATACTACTTCTTGGTCTCTAACTTGGACAAATGCTTCAGCTTCAACCCATTTAGAAAAATAGTCAGTCATTGCTAGCATAAAGACTTTTCCTCCGGGAGTTTTTGGCAATTTTCCTACTATGTCCATCCCCCACTTCCTGAATGGCCAAGGGGAAGCAATAGGATAAAGTGGTTCAGCAGGTTGATGTAATATGTTACTGTGCCTTTGACATTCGTCACATCTTCGAGCATATTCTGCAGCATCTTTCTTCATCCTCGGCCAATAATATCTTGTTCTTAATACCTTTGAAAATAATGATATGCCCCCAGTATGGTTACCACAATCCCCTTCGTGTATATCCTGAAGCACTTCTTTAGTTTCAGGATCCTCCAAGCACCTCAGGTATGGTCCTGCAAGAGATTTATTGTACAAAATATCATTTATAATAGTGAATCGTGATACCTTCATTCTAAAGGCCTTAGGAATTTCATCCTTTGGGATGTGTCCTTCCTTAAGATATTTCATGATTGGAGCCGTCCAGGACTTAGGATCCTCATCAGGATCATGACCAGGATCCTGTATGCTTGTTACCTCCTTATCCTGAGTCTTGAAAAGATCCACAACAGGATGTAGGATTTGAAGTATTGGTATTTGGGTTCCTTCAGGTATCCAGACTGATGATCCTAGGTTCGCCAAGGCATCTGCTTCAGCATTATCCTCTCTCGGTACCTGTTCAAGTGTAAAAACATCGAAATATCCTGCTAATTTTTTGAAAATTTCGAGATACTCGATTAACTTCTCACCTTTAACTGCATAGGTTCCATTAAAATGATTAGTAATTAACAAGGAATCAACAAATACTTGCAAATCTTAATATTCATATTTCTAGCCAACTCTAATCCTGCGATCAAAGCTTCATATTCTGCTTCATTATTAGTGGCAGGAAATTCACATCTAATAGCCTGGGGTAATATGTCCCCCTGTGGCGATTTTAGTAGTATACCCAATCCTACACCTCTAACATTAGATGCACCATCAGTATATAATGTCCAGGATTCTGAGGTTTCTCCTAGTTGTTGAACTTCTAGGTCTACTTCATTTTGAATATCACTACTGAAATCAGCCACAAAGTCAGCTAGAGCCTAAGACTTTATGGCATTTCTAGGTTCATATACTTGATCATAGGCACTTAATTTTACTGACCACTTAGCCATTCTACCTGACATCTCAGGTTTCCTAAGCACATTTTTAACAGGATAATTGGTTTTAACATGAATCCTATGTGTTTCAAAGTAATGTCTAAGCTTTGTTGATGCCATAACTAGGGCTAATATTAATTTTCTAAATGAGAATATCTAGTTTCAGCATCTAATAAACTTTTGCTAACATAATAGACAGGATACTGCTGACCTTCATGATCCTTAACAAGAACAACACTTACAGCATTCCCTGATACTGCGAGGTATAGGGATAATGGTTCACCATGTTCAGGCTTCATCAATAGAGGTGCAGTTGAAAGATACTGCTTCAAATCCTGCAAGGCTGCTTCATGCTTCTCTCCCCATTCGAACTTCTTATTCTTCTTCAGGATATCATAAAATTCCTTGCATTTTTCTGAGAATCTTGAGATAAATCTGTTTAATGCTGCTACTCGTCCCGTCAGTCTTTGTACATCTTTCATGTTCGAAGGTGACTTGATATCCAAAATAGCTTTGATCTGTTCTGGGCTTGCTTTTATCCCTCTTTTAGTCACCATATATCCTAAAAGCTTTCCTGCCCCCACTCCAAAATGGCACTTGGCAGGATTTAGCTTCATGTTACATTGATCCAGGATATCAAATGCTTCCTTAATATCCTGGAGGTGATCCTCATCCTTCTTAGATTTTACTACCATGTCATCGATGTATACCTCAATGGTGTCCCCCAGCTTGTCTTTGAACATCATGTTCACCAATCTTTGATACGTTGCACCTGCATTTTTCAAACCAAAGGGCATAGCAGTATAACAATAAATACCTGTTGGTGTCATGAAAGCAGTATCCTCCTGGTCTGAAGGTTCCATTTGGATCTGCTGGAATCCTGAGGATGCATCCATGAAGGTTAACATCTCATGGCCGGCAGTAGCATCCACCATTGAGTCAATATGAGGAAGAGGAAATGGGTCTTTGGGACAAGCTTTGTTCAAGTCTGTGTAATCTACACAAACTCTCCATTTCACATTTTTCTTCTGCACCACAACTACATTTGCTAGCCATCTTAGAAATTTGACCTCCCTGATCATCTTGGATTTCCATAATCTTTCAACCTCCTCTTGAATAATTGCATTTCATTCAGGAGCGAACTTCCTTCTCTTTTGTTGAATAGGCTTGAACGTCATGTCAATTCCAAGCTTGTGAGTTATAATATCCTTGGAAATACCTGTCATATCCTCGTGCTTCCACGCGAATGTTGACATCCTACATTTCAAAAAGTTAGTCAATTGATCTTCAATATCCTGAGGGATATTGGTTCCTACGAGCACCGAGATATCTGGATTATCCTGATCCAGGATAATTTCTTTACATCCTGCTCTGAAGCCTCCATGATATCCTGGGCTCGTAACTTTAATTGCTATGCTGCACTAGGCTTGGTTGAGGATTTCATCGAGGATGAGTAACACTCCTTTGCTTCCTGCTGATCACTATCCACATTGACAACCCCCAAGGAGTAGGGATCTTGATGCATTGATGATAGGTTGACGACACAGCTTTTATATCATGGATCCACGGCCTACCCAATATAATATTATAGCAGGATAAGGAGTCCATCACACAAAAGCGTTGCATTGAGTTGACCCCTTCAACATATACTGGTAACTTTATCTCTCCCACGGTATTCCTAGCCTCTCCACTGAACCCGACAAGTACAGTGGACTTTGAAGTGATATCCATTGGGGATACATTCATCCTCTTCAATGTCTCTAGTTGAATTATGTTGACGGAGCTGCCATTATCCACCAGTATCCTGCATACAAAGTGATTAGCAACATATAACGTTATTACCAGAGCATCATGGTGAGGATCCTGGACAATATCCCTATCTTCACTGTCGAAGGTGATCACTTTATCAGCCATAAGGGTCGTCATCCTGGTTGGCCTATCTCCCCTTTCGGCCTTAGCCTCCTTTGCATGTCTTTTGGCCGCAGAATATGAAGTCCCACAAATGTCGGATCCTCCTGAAATAAAGTTAATTATCTTGGCATCCGCAGGAGGTGACGCTGCTCGTTCAGGATCCTTGTCAGTATCCTGACCCTTATTCTTCTTTCTTCCCAAGAGATCCTTCAGATATCCCTTCCTCAGGAGATAGCTTATTTCTTTCCTCGGAGCAATGCAATCCTCGGTAACATGTCCGAAATCCTCATGGAAGGCACACCATTTGGACTTATCCTTCCAATAAGCTTTTTGTTGGTTCTTCCTAGGCCATCTTGCTTTGTCACCTAAACCCTGCATAGCATACATCAGTTCAGATATGTTAACAGAAAAACAATATTCTGACAACTCAGGATATTCTTCAGGATCCTCGTCTTCAACAGCATTCACTTTCTTGTTGTCATTCCTGCCATATGGCCTAGAGCGATATGGTTTGTACGAGGATTCTGATTTCCTATTGGTTGACTCATAGGTTGTGGATGAATTCATCCTCTCTTGCATCTTTTTGTCATCCTCCAGCTGAATATATCTTAAAGCCCTGTTCCGAGCTTCATCTAGGTTCCTGCAGGGATTCATTACAAGATCCTGGTAAAATTGAGAATCTTTTTGCAACCCCATCTTGAAATCCTGCACAGCTGTTGCAACATCAAGATGTGGAATATCTAAGGATTCCTGGCTAAACTTGTTCACATAATCTCTTAAGGATTCCTGAGGTCCTTGAGTTATCCTGTAGAGATCACTTGTTAGTTTTTCAAAACTTCGACTGCAAGAAAATTGACTATTAAATAAATTGACTAAGTGAGCAAATGATGTAATCGAGTGAGGAGGAACATTTAAGAGCCACCTTAAGGCCGATCCTATTAAGGTAGAACCAAAACCCTTGCAGAGGCATGCTTCCTTGAGATCTGGAGGGATAGGGTTGATTTCCATCCTTTCCCTATACTGGGCAATATGCTCCTCAGGATCCGTGGTTCCGTCATAGAGCTTCATGTTGGGGGTTTGAAATCTTTTTGGGATCTCAACATCACATATAGGATGTGCAAACCGAGATATCTTGTGGCTGTCCTGGGATACTTCTGGGATCGGCTGGACCACTTCAGGTACACTGGAAAGTGCTGATGTCATACCTTGTGACAACTCGAGTTTCCAAGATTTCCATCTTCGCATTAATTGCACGTTAATTGTTTAAGTTGTTTGTTTACACGACTTGTTTGTTTCACAATTGTACACGTTTGTAATATGTTAAATCGTATTGTGATTGATATATTTTATATGGTGTGCCTTATAAGTGTGTATGTTTGTTTGAGCGAAAACCCGTGAGCATATTGGATTGAACTTGGCCCAATGAATAAGCTTCTAGACACGGACCCAAAACTGTTCCGCATTGTTTGTGATATCGGCCCAATCCATGGTTTGGATTAGCAGCCATAACCAGCCCAACACATTGTTTTGGCTATCTTAAGCAACCAGCCCAAACCTCTTATCCATATAACTATATGTTACGTAGATAGGAATTGAAAGTAGAATAAACCCTACCCTCACATCCATTGTCCGACGGCAGGATCATGACCCCCCCTCTCGTGAGATATCATCTTGGTCGCCTAGATTCATTGTCGGGTTAGTGTAATTCCACTATATTGCAATTTAAATTCTTTTGTCATACATAGTGGCTTTGATATGTGATTGTGGTCATGAGTCATGCGCATGCAGAATGTGATGTGTGTTATAATTATTTGCATGAGTAATATGATGTCATGATATTATCATACATAGGGCAATGCAAATTAAAGAGTGTCCACTAGTAACCGATTTTGATATATCAGAAGTCTTTAGGTGTCCAATGGATTTGAAGGTAAATGGCTTGCTAATTTTGATAACCATGTGAAGAAAAGTGGCGGCCCATGTGATGAATGTTTAATGAGATCCTATTAATGTTGTCATGATTTATGTTATATGTGATAAAGTTATTGAAATATAGATGATTGAAGTACCACTACCTGATTTATGTGTTATCATCGTGCGATTACATGATACTTGGATGTTTATGTTTATGATCAATGCATGACCAATCGGTATAGTAATTAGTGGTGTACCTAATAAATAAGAATGATCATTATATACCACGAACATGTATTGCTTGTCACAGTAGGATAGAATTGTTAAACGAGTTAGGACTCTTGTGCACAAAAGGTATGATCTGATATGAATGTGTTGTGAGTTGTTAAATCATTGTTTTAATACCCATGTTAATAACTATTATGGGTGTTTATTGAGCCATTGCACTTATCGACTTAATAAATCACTGATGCGCATGATAGGAGCTAGTCCGACTTAACTCGGTTAACGTTCGTATTTCCGGCATGATTGTTGTGTAAGTTGAACACTAAGGTCGCGGATTGGTGGGTTAGGATTACATGACAAAAGAAGTGGCTTGCATGATGAATGGATTTGTATATGTGGTACGATATAACTGATCTGATTGGGTAATTAGGTTAGATCATACTGCAAAAGACATTTATATGAAGCGAGAATTGTATGAATGTGACTAACTGTGGTGTGATGCATGATGTTAGCTGCCAAACACACTATGTGATATTGATTTCATATGAAACCTTATGAACTTGAACTGATTAAGTATATGTACATACTTTAGGACTTGACTGATTACTTGTGAACACATAGCTTAACATACCGAGCAAACCAAGGTGAGTTCACACTCTTTCCAAGGCATGGGATTCCCAAGGGTTGGGAATGGGTTAATGAATTAAACGGTAACTACAACCATCCTCTGTGGGTAGGATGCCAAGATTCCACACTGGACCAAAACTCTATCATGAAGTCCCTCATTTATATCGACTTAATAGCCGAGGCCTATGGCGAGCGGGTCATTAGTTAATAGCGCTATTAGGTTTAGCAAACCTCAAACCGTGCCAGTCGGACGGGCGTGTACTAATGGACTATGGGCAAAGGGTCAATGCTGATAGACATTGACTTAGGGCACCACTTATATTTTCGTAGTAGTTGATACGCACGGTCTAGTAACACATGGGAAGCCCCCACTAATCTTCGCAAACATGTCTGGGAGACCGCGATACGGATTAATACGATACATGGTTTACAAAACGAATATATGATTTACGAAACGAATGCTACAACTAAACAACCAACTGTGAACTCGCTCAACTTTGTTGTTGATTCGTTGCTACATGCCTTGCAGGTCGTTAGGTACTCATGGAGCTTGCACAGGGAGGCGCGGTCGTTGTGGGACATGGCAGTGTGTGCCATGCTAAAAACATTACTTTACTTCGTACTTAATACTTACATTGAGTTTTTACAATTATGCTTCCGCTAAACACTTAACTACGTTTGTGATTTGAAACACCTTTCATATTGTGTGGTTGAATTTTACTTATTACTTGTTATGTTCAATATGATTGGTGGCTTGATCCTGGTCAGTCACGCCTCCAAGCGGTGATACTCCGCATGTGGATTTTGGGGGTGTGACATACCTGCATCCTGCAAAGATCCAATACCATTAGTAGCAAGATTATTATTATTATTAGATACATTACCAGTCAGAGGATTCTGGCCATATCCTGAAGCATATCCTGAACTTCTCACAGTTGACACCCTAACCGAGGAGGGTATCTCAAGAATATGACTTTGGGAATGGCTAGGCACAATATTCCCCCTGTTATCCTCAGTATATACTACAGAACTGAAGTTCAATGCTCTGGGCTGCAAAGGAGTGACAGTATCCTCAGCGGGCCTGCTTGAGCTGGATTTCAAGAGTTGTATCTCTCTCATCAGCATTTGGTTGGTCTCTTGTTGTTGCTTCATCTGTTCTTGTATACTACCAAATAAAGTTAGAATTTCATCATTAGAGGCCAAAACAAGAGCAGATCCCTGAACACTCCGAGTAGGTATAATATCCTGAGGTTGTGAGGAGGCTTGCGTCCTTGGAGGAGGTGGTGGAAGCACTGAACCAATTGTTGCAGAGGTTGTAGCAGACACGGTAGAAGAGCTCATGTTTGATCTTGAGGCCATTGAAAATAGTGAGGCAAAAATTTTTGAAAATAGAAAACCAAGTAATGATTTTGCAAAAGATTTTAGTAGAAATAGCACCACTTGCCCCACGGTGGGCGCCAAATTGTTTTGGTCAAAAATTACCTAAGCAATTTAGTGATCAAATTAGTTAAGTGAGGTAGTGTGCTAAGAATGTGTATCGAAAATATGCTGAGTTGGTTGTTTGCAAAAACAGTTTCAGGATATCGAGCTATATCTATAATCAAACAATGAGCAAAAAGTAAAGGGTGACATGAGATATACGAGGAAAGCCCTTGATCAATCTAGATCGCCGGCACAAAACCTCGGGAGCTGGCAATCGCAGCTGCCTTGTTCTTCTTATTACTTCAAATGTCAGGATACAATGCAGGATATTGACCAGATCGCTACTAAGTGTTACGATGCTTTTTTCAGAAAGTGAGAGTTGCGAGAGAGAGTATAAGTGTTCGAGAGCAGTGTGTGATGTCCTATTCGATCTGATATATCCGTCTATTTATAGCTAAGAAATGAAAACAAAATCTCCTACAAATGGGGGATGCCATTGAATATTCTTTAGTTAACGTTGGAGACCAAGTAAAGCGGCCTCAACGTCTTTCTTCGAACAACTTGGACCGAGTCTTCAGGAGAAGAGGTCTTCATGAACGTTGCAAACTTGAGCTCGTACTCCTGCACATAATCCATTAGTAATCCTCAGGATACCATACCAGGATGTTACCAATATCCTAAGTCAGCATCCTAAGTACGAATATTTATCATACAGTCAAGATATAATTCAAGATATCATTCAGGATATGGGCTCAGAATTTCACCCATAACAAATCTCCTATAATATCCCGCGAGCCCCAAAAAGCTTCTGATTTCCGAAGGATTCTTCGGTGTATTCCATCTCGCCACAGCTTCTATTTTTGATGGGTCTACTAACACCCCGTTTGCACTAATGGTGTGCCCAAGAACTGCACTTCTCGTCACCAGAAAGCACATTTCGAGAATTTTGCATACAACTTCTCTCTTCTGAGCGTCTCCAACACTTCGCGTAAATGGCTTGCATGCTTTGCTTCATTCCTTGAATACACTAAGATGTCTTCGATGAACACTATCATCGACTTATCCAACACTGGTTTACAAACCCGGTTCATGAGGTCCATAAAAGTCGCGGGTGCATTGGTCAACCCAAAGGACATCACGAGGAATTCGTAATGCCCATACCGTGTACGAAAGACCGTCTTCGGTACATCTTCCTCCTTGACCTTTAACTGATGATAACCCGACCTAAGGTCAATCTTTGAGAACCAACTCGCGCCTTGTAACTTGTCAAATAAGTCATCAATTCTTGGGAGTGGGTATCGATTTTTCACTGTGAGTTTATTTAACTCCCAATAATCGATACACATGCGCATGCTCCCGTCTTTCTTCTTCACGAATAGCACCGGTGCGCCCCACGGAGACACACTCGGTCTAATAAACCCCTTGTCAAGCAGGTCTTGAATCTGAGACATTAATTCTTGTAGCTCTGATGGCGCGAGCCTATGCGGTGTTTTGGCTACTGGTTTCGCACCCGGAATCAGTTCATTCCGAATTCTACCTCCCGTTCGGGCGGTACCCCCGGTAAATCTTCCGGAAACACATCTATATACTCACGTACTACCGGTACGTCTTCAATCTTCAGCAATCCCTCATCGGGTTCATTTGCATAAATCATGAACGCTCTACATCTGCGCCTCATAAGTTTGTGAGCCTTTAGCATTGAGCACATAACGGGATTACCCCTTTTCTCGCTAAATTGTAACGTGTTTTCCACTTGCAGATGTCAGTTTTATCTCCTTGTGGAAACACACCACCTTCGCGTGATGTCGGGATAACCAATCCATCCCGACCACTACTTGAAATTCTCCCATTGACATCGGGATCAAGTCTATTGAGTATTCTTCACCATCGATACTTATCTTACAATCTTGACACACGTCACACACAATAAAACTTTTGGTGTCACCTATTTCTACTTCTAATGGCATAGGTAATTTCATCAGTACAAATGAAGGATGTCGAATAAATCCATGTGAAATAAAGGATTTATTCGTACCCGTATCAAATAACACATGTGCGGGAATTGAATTTATAGCAAATATACCCGAAACCACACCGGGTTCCTTCTTTGCCTTGGCCTCGGTTAACTGGAAGGATCTGGCCTTTGCTTTCAGAGTTTTTGCTTGCGAATCTTAGCCATCCTTTTTCCCGACCAACTCCGGGCATTTTGATTTCTTATGACCCGGTTGATAGCATTTATAACAAACCGATTCTTTCCCCGGGTATAATGCAGTCGTGTGCCCTGTCTTCCCACATATAGGATACGGCTTATCTTTAAACTGGCACTCACCCTTGTGCCCTTTCCCGCAAACCTTACAACTCGGCGACCCGCCTTTCCCATCCTGCTTCTTAGATGATTCAGTTGTACGCGCCTTTTTCGTAGGGCTTGAATTAACAACTTGTGCCCTTTTTTCACCTCTCTCTATTTGCTTCTTCAGCTCTATCTCCCCTTCTCGAGCAGTATTAATGATTTCAGTGAGAGTCTCGTAGTTCGAGGGAGTCATAAACTCCCGGTACTCTTCACTTAGCATATTATAATAATAATATACTTTCTGTTCTTCTGATGTCACCAACTCGTCATAGAATCTCAGTTTATCAAGAAAGATCCCTGTGATCTTATTGATAGATTTACCTTTTTGCCTTAGCTGAATAAATTCCTCCTTGATTCGGTTAATAACCGCTTTGGGGCTGTGGTGTTTAAGGAATGGCACCTTAAACTCATCCCATGACATCGCTCTTGCCCCTTCGCTTCCGATTTCCTTTTTCTTGTTATCCCACCAATCCTTTGCTTGACCTCTAAGCTAACCCGTACCATAAGCTACGAAGTCGTTCGTGATACAGCGGGTTCTCTCAAACACCCCCTCAATATCGCTTAACCATCGTTGGCATAATATCGGGTCCACCTCTCCATTATAAAGTGGTGGTTTACATGCCAAAAATTCCTTGTATGAACAGCCCTTGCGCTCTCCGGACTTTTCCTTAGCTATGTTGGTACTATCTTCCAACTTCTTGATTCTTTCATCAACTATCGATAGTACCGTGTTTTGGATCTTATCAATAAAACCGGATAAGCTATTTTCGATTGCCTTTCCTACTTCCTCGGCAATCACTTCTTTCATTTGCTCGGTGACTATCGGCACCGCATCATCATTACCTTTATCCGTCATCTTTGAAACTGAAATGTTTACACCAATCATTAAACATTTCATCTATAACATATGATTTATTTGCTTCGGTTTAGCCGAGTTCATAACTTGCTTTAACCGTTCTTATTTAGTGCACCTTCCGGGTTTGAGTGTGTTAACACGCTCTTCCCGTGCACGTCAATTCATATTTCCCTTTCTACATTTAATAAGTCTACTAAAACAATTAACTCTTACCGGATGTTTGATCAAGCTTGAACCGAACACATTTGTTAACAACCTTGAGCTCTGATTACCAACTTGTAACACTCGTATTATAATTCCATTGTTTAGTCATAAATTACGGACTTCTTTAAAAGGAAAAACATAATTAACAAAAACTTAGTCAATAAATTAAGATGTACTTCATCCTAGAGATTAAAGATAGTCTACTAACTAGATTAAAGTATTCAACATTCAGAAGAGTTTACAAAACAACATGGTTTAAACTAGATTAGATTAGCGCGGAAGCATTCAAAACTTGTGTTCGGTTCTTCATTCCCTTGCTTGATCGACATCCATAACAAAACGAGCACCACCTATGGTCAAAACCACATCAATTGTTAATTTTGACATCTTAATATCAAGTAAATGCAAGTTCTGTTTCTTAAACATTGAAAAACAAATAAAATTCTACAATAGGGGGCTGTCGCGCCCTGCAACGAATCAAAGCCAATCTTTCGCGGCCCGCGACGGCGAGAGTAGTTTGGCGTCGCGTAGCGCGACGGCTTCATTTTAGCAGAAAGGTTGTTGTTTGGTGCTGTATATTTGCCCAACACTTTTATTTCCATTGTCAACTTTAAAGTATCTTAACTTTTAATTTATGCGTCCGTTTTAACCGATTCTTTTTCCTATATGTCCGTATTGAAATTTCGGATCCAACCATGTAGATTTCACTTGATGAAAAACAATTTACAAACAAATGGTTCATAAATTCCTTAATTCAATTATTCGACCCATTAACTAGTGTGCATATTGTTCAATATACACTTCTTGGGCATTCTAGACTCATTCACCCATTTCCCGGGCTTGCAACTTTTGACATATCCGAACCATTACACGGCTTTACGCTCGCATTCGAGTTTCATGCTTATTTTCTAAAAATACAAGCATACCACTTTATGCAAGTCTTACATTTAACTCCTACCAATCGACCCGATATCACGGATTCATAAATTGGTTTAATGTAACCATTCATTGCTAAATTGCTACCTAGCATTAGCGCAATATGAGACTTTCAATTTTCTATGCACAAGATCGTTTTATGAACATGGTTTTGTCCCGTTTGGTTGACAAGTGAAAATCCTCACCTTATTGTCGAACCAAACTGTTTATAACTAATATTTTGACCCGTTTGAGTGTCGAGTGAACTACGCCACTTCAATGACACGTCAAACGCATATTCTAAATTACGACACCATTAACAAACTAAAATTAAACGTATATTCATATTATGACGGGACCAAAGTCACGTACCTTTAGAGCAATCCTTTCAAACGCGTATCGCCACTAGCTTGTCCGCTTGACGTCCCGGTTTCTTTGCCTATAGAGTTCAACCATAGTTATTTAGAACTCTCTTATAGCATATAACACATAATTTTCCACACTAGTCAAATATGCGTTTTTAGTCGGGTTTTTTAACATTTATCTTCTCTTAGGCGTTACATCAAACACCTAATGAGCATGATTTCATACAAATTAAAAATCAAGTTCTTAACTACTATTTAGCCAAGATTTAACCATCCTTTCACAAATTCATGTAAATTTTTCATATCAACAAGTCAAAATTCACTCCATAGAGCTCAAATACACTAAGTTAACAATGTTAATCCTAGTGTTTAACATAATTATACAATACCCACTTGACACATGAGTGTAGCATCATGAATTCACTATTATAAGCATCAATTCAACAAGTAAATGGCTAGGGTTTAGTCCTAGACATAATTTCATTCTCAATTTCATCCAAACAATGATTATGCAAGCTCAAATTCGAATTTCATTTCATCTAAAATTTAAGATGGAACCAAATAGTGAAATTTCACATACCTTATGATCCCTTCGCCGAGGTGATCACTAATCTATATTCAGATTTCGATATTGACTTGATTTGAGCCTTCAATTTGTGAGTTTTGTGAGAGTTAGGGTTTGAAGGGGAAATCCCTGGTCGCCCCCTGCTCTGATCGAACCAAACACACACTCAGGTGTGTGTTTGGTGTGTTATTTACTTATTAAACATTCAAGTTTCAAGTTTGACAAGTTTGGCCTCTCTACAATACACAAGTTATTTAAAAAGGGTGTTTAACCATATTTGTTCTATTATGTCAAGACACTAACTAACTAGGTTATTCATTCCTAGTTATTTTATTTTTACTATTACCGATATTTAGTTTAAAATATGATATCTATATTTTCAGGGTGTTACAACCCACCACCACCGTCGCCCTCAAATCTTCGCTATCACAGATTGCTTTAGGGGGAGTGGGTGACAGGCCGGAGGTCCGCCGTCACCGGTGATCAAGAACCCAAGGGGATTTTAAGAGAGAAAAGATCTTTGGTTTCAATTCTTGGATTTTAAGAGAGAGTTAAGTGAGTGATGATGGTGGTGATCTGATTTTAAGAGAGAGAGAGAGGTGAGAGAGAAAGATGAAAAGGAAGTCTGTTAGTCAGACTTTAAAGAGGAGAGAGAAATGATTTGATTGTTTTGATTAAATGACTACATTACTCTTTTGGTTGTCATTATTTGATTGGTGGAGAGTGGTTCTCGCGGTTCTCGCAACTGGAGATGGTTTCTATTTTAACGATCCCATATATATATATATATAGGAATAAGTTAAAATGAGAACCACCTCGAGTTGTAAGAACCCGCGAGAACCACCCCCGCGGGGGGCCGTTGACCACGATTTTTTTTTTTACAACTAGATGTGTATATTTTAACAACCTACGTAAAGTTTGGGTTTAAACGGCGCGCCCGAGGGGGTAGTTTTTTACGCCCAAAGTTTGGTTTAAAAAAAAAGAAAAATTAAAAAAACCCAAACTTTGGGCGTAAAAAACTACCCCCTCGGGCGCGCCGTTTAAACCCAAACTTTACGTAGGTTGTTAAAATATACACATCTAGTTGTAAAAAAAATCGTGGTCAACGGCCCCCCGCTGGGGTGGTTCTCGCGGGTTCTTACAACTCGAGGTGGTTCTCATTTTAACCTTCCCCTATATATATATATATATATAATATAAGTATCTATAGAAAACCCACTTTAATTTAGAAAACCCGTGAAACTCTAACCTCACGAAATATATATATATATATATATATATATACACTAACCTTCCGGGAAACTCTAACCTCCCGAATTTAAAAAAAATATGTATTTGGGCAAAAAAAAAAATCAAAAAAGCGCCGAGTAGATATTTTAAAAAAAAATAAACAAGTTTTGGTGTAACACGTGTTACAAATATGTCAGATGAATGTAACACGTGTTACACCAAAACTTGTTTATTTTTTTTTTAAATATCTACTCGGCGCTTTTTTGATTTTTTTTGCCCAAATACCTTAAAAACATGTATATAACATGTGTATATTTAAAAAAAAAAAAAAAAACATCAGGAGCTTTTAGTTTCCCGGGTTTTCTAAATTAAAGTGGGTTTTCTATACATCATTCCCCTATATATATATATAGGGAGGGGCTCATTCGAGAACCACCCTTATTGTGAGAACCTTGAGAACCAATGTGAACACAACCTAAAATAGCTAAAAAAACTTAAAAAAACCTAACCCCCACCCCCCAAAAACCTAAACCCCCCCACCCCCCCCCCCCCCCAAAAAAAAACCTAACCCCCCCCCCCAAGCTAAATGCTAAAAAAAACCTAACCCCACCCCCCCCCCCCCAACCCCCCAAAAAAAACCTAAACCCCCCTCTCCCACCCCCCAAAAACCTAAGCCCCCCCCACCCCCAAGCTAAAATGCTAAAAACTAAACCCCCAAAAAACCTAAAAAAATCTAAAACAAATTTTTTGATTTTTTTAATATTTTTTAGGTTAAAATTGCTACTTTTCGAAGCCAAAAAAAAAAATTTTTTTTTTAATTTTTTTTTTTTTTAATTTTTTTTTTTTTTTTGCTTCGAAAAGTAGCGATTTTTTTTATAAAAAATATTAAAAAATTCAAAAAAAAAAATTTTGTGTGATTTTTAGCTATTTTTAGGCATTTTTGGTGTGTTCACATTGGTTCGCGTGGTTCTCGCATGATCTTCTCCCTATATATATATATATATATATATATATATATATATAGGGAGGGGCTCATGCGAGAACCACCCTTATTGTGAGAACCTTGAGAACCAATGTGAACACAACCTAAAATAGCTAAAAAAACCTAACCCCCACCCCCCCCCCCCCCAACTAAAAAAAACCTTAAAAAACCTAAAAAAAACCTAACCCCATCCCCCCCCCCCACAAAAAAAAAAAACCTAAACCCCCCCCCCCCCCCCCCTCAAGCTAAAATGCTAAAAACTAAACCCCCAAAAAACCTAAAAAAATCTAAAAAAAATCTAAAAATTTTTTTTTGATTTTTTTAATATTTTTTAGGTTAAAATCGCTACTTTTCGAAGCAAAAAAAAAAATTTTTTTTTTTTTGGCTTCGAAAAGTAGCGATTTTAACCTAAAAAATATTAAAAAAATCAAAAAAAAAATTTTGTGTGATTTTTAGCTATTTTTAGGCATTTTTTGTGTGTTCACATTGGTTCTCGCGGTTCTCACAATAAGAGGTGGTTCTCGCATGATCTTCTCCCTATATATATATATAGGGGAAGGATGTATAGAAAACCCACTTTAATTTAGAAAACCCGGGAAACTCTAACATCCCGATGTTTTTTTTTTTAAAAAAAAAAATATACACATGTTATATACATGTTTTTTAGGTATTTGGGCCAAAAAAATCAAAAAAGCGCCGAGTAGATATTTTAAAAAAAAATAAACAAGTTTTGGTGTAACACGTGTTACATTCATCTGACATATTTGTAACACGTGTTACACCAAAACTTGTTTATTTTTTTTAAAATATCTACTCGGCGCTTTTTTGATTTTTTTTTGCCCAAATACCTTAAAAACATGTATATAACATGTGTATATTTTTTTTTTAAACATCGGGAGGTTAGAGTTTCTCGGGTTTTCTAAATTAAAGTGGGTTTTCTATAGATACTTACACTATATATATATATATATATATAGGGGATGGATCATGAGAAAACTAGTTTAAATGAGAAAACCAAAAACTAACTAAAAAAGCCTAAAAAACATGCCAAATTTTTTTTTACAAATTTTTATAAAAAAAATCGCTAGTTTTATACATGGAAAAAAATTTCAAAAAAAAAATAAAAATAAATCGTTTTTGTTGTATTACACATGTGCACTATATGTACACATAAAATGCACATGTGCAGTACAACAAATTAATTGTTTTTTTTTTTTGAATTTTTTTTTCAATTCATAAAAACTAGCGATTTTTTTATTAAAATTGTAAAAAAAAATTGTTATGTTTTTTAGCTTTTTTTAGGCTTTTTTAGTAAGTTTTCTCATTTAGATGTAGTTTTCTCATGCCTATATATATATATATATATATATAGTGGAGGGTTCAAATGAGAAGAAATTCTTTGTAAGAAAAAAAAAAAGAAATTTCAACCAATAGGAATGTTTCATTAGACTTCATTTAATATTTGTACTTAATGTAACTATAAGGGTATATTAGTAAACTTACATACATTATTAATTGGTAGTTTCATCTTTAATAACTAACTATATTAAATTTGTAACTTTATTTTTAAGATATATATTTTTCACAAAAAATAAAAATAAAAATTCATTTAAAATGTAGGATAAATACGAGGCGTGTAGGATAAATTACGAGTTGTGTAGGATAAATTTCAATATGTGTAAGATAAATTTCGAAATGTGTAGGATAACTTTTGATGTGTGTAGGCAAAAATATTTAGTGTGGAGGATTATAGTCTTAATGACAATTAGTCAAACATAATAATAAATGAGATGAGAAAAAAAACTATTTAATGTTTTACAATTATACCCTTTTATTCTTTTTCTTCTCAATAAAATTTTCTTCTCAAATGAACCTTCCCCTATATATATATATACTATATTATAAAGCATTTCAGAAGGATACCGACAAAATTTAAGTAACTACAATATTTTATGCTTATGATACAACAATTTAATGGGGTTAGTAAATGGGTAAAATGGTCTTTCAACATGAGTTAAATGAATTGATAAATATAAATTAATAATTGAAGTGTTCTTAAATACAATTAAATTAAATTGATATATAAAAACCAATAATTGATTAAAAAGATGAATGTCGTTTTTATTTAAATTAAAGACACACCTCTTCATGTTCCCGTAACCCCTTTTTCTTCAATTCGCAGCAGTTTTATTTGGGGATAATCTGAGATTGCCAAATTTAATGTGGCATTTGAAAGGCCTAATCCTTCAATGCGGCTTAATCTTTTAAACCTTGGATGCATCGCTGCTTGGCTCCACCGACCAATCTGAGCAGAAAGCTGCTTACCGTCTTCAAGAGCAATGTGATTGGTGCCATGATGTTCGTATTCAGAAGGATAGCACAAAAGGTAATACTTCATTTGATTTGCACAGTGTATTATTTTAGTCTTTATCATTTCTGTTTTATTTTTATATTTTTGGTGAATTTTGAGGTAATTACATAAGATCTGTTTTAGGGTGTTGGGGGTCGCATGATGATGACTTGGCATCTTAACTACCAGAATAATATCAAAATAGATGTGCAACCCTGGTTCAGATTTGCTCACTGTGGTTTGCATTTCCAGTTGTGATAGAACCTATATGATTGTCACTATCATAATTTATTTCACCGTTTATGTAATTTTATGATCTATAGTGAAATTTAGTTGTGATAAAGATCTATTTTATGATAACCACACCTGTTGCAGATAAGATTTGTTCACTGTGTTTTGCATTTCCAGGTCCCCAAAGGATACGCTTGTTAATGAACCGAATGAACACGAATATGGTCATGTTCTTGTTCGTTCATTTCATTTTAACCGAACACGAACATATAATCGAGCGATTTTTTTTGTTCATGTTCGATCATTAAGAAAATCGGTATAAACGGACGTAAAGTTCACGAACATAAATAATCGAACATAAACGAACAGGACATTCGTGAACATAAATTGACGTTCACGACTTAAATGAACGAATAGAACGTGTGTTCATGTTCGTTCGTTTAACTATATGAACAAAAAAGTTTGTTCATGTTCGTTCTTTTATTAATAAATGAACTTCCTGTCGAACAAAGTTCACGAACAGTTCATGAACTTTGACTTGTTTAAAGGCCTATCTGTGGATATGTGCTATCAGTATTTGATTAGATAAGTACAAAGATTGGAATTAGTGGTTTCAATAGGATTCAGATTCTTGTTGGGAATATTATATTGAGCTTTATTTTTTAACGTTGGCCTCTAAAACACGTCCGCGCCTCCTCATTACTTTTCTGGGCGGCAATGGCCTCAGCTTTATTTTTCCTAGAGACAAGGAATAGAAATCGTGGCATTTATCAAGGCTATCCAACTCCTCAGGCGACTTGTCTACTAATACTGGCCAAAATGCACTTAATTCCTCGCAAACCTGAACAAATGTAACGTGTGCATAAGAATAACAATTGTTATTATGCATAACAAAAAAGATATTTTGAAAATTTCCCAAATGGATATATCCATGGGAACAGGATCTTACCGCTTTGATAACTCTCCATGTGGACTCAAATGGGTAACCCTCAACGGATTCAGCAATAGGTTTGTCTTCTAACAACACTTCTATACAAGCAACTACTGAATTTGCTAACGAGTTGAGATTGTATCCTCCTTCTAATGCCATAACAATCTTTCCTCCGCTAAATTTCATCAGCTACACAATACACCAAACACCAGAAATATCGTTAAAACATATCAAGAGCATGATATTCATGTAAAACTGAGAACACATTCCTAGATTATTGGATGCTAACCTTTTTCAACATTACATAATAACCGTGTGGTGTGACACAACAACCTCCAAGAGGAACACCAAGTGCTGGTCAAGTATACGATTCAGATTTTCATTTAACTATGTATGTATATTATACAGAGATTGGGATTAGTGGTTTCAATAGGATTCAGATTCTTGTTGGGAATATTATTTTGAGCTTTATTTTTGAACGTTGGCCTCTAAAACGCCCCCGCGCCCACCTCTCCTCATTACCTTTCTGGGCAGCAATGGCCTCAGCTTTATTTTTCCTCGAGTCAAGGAATAGAAATCGTGACAGTTATCAAGGCTATCCAACTCCTCAGGCGACTTGTCTACTAATATTGGCCAAAATGCACTTAATTCCTCGCGAATCTGAACAAATGTAACGTGCGCATAAGAATAAAAATTGTTATTATGCATAACAAAAAATATATTTTGAAAATCTCCCAAATGGATATATCCATGGGCACAGGATCTTACCGCTTTGATAACTCTCCATGTGGACTCAAATGGGTAACCCTCAACGGATTCAGCAATAGGTTTGTCGTCTAACAACACTTCTATACAAGCAACTACTGAATTTGCTAACGAGTTGAGATTGTATCCTCCTTCTAATGCCATAACAATCTTCCCCCCGCTAAATTTCATCAGCTACACAATACACCAAACACTAGAAATATCGTTAAAACATATCAAGAGCATGATATTCATGTAAAACTGAGAACACATTCCTAGATTATTGGATGCTAACATTTTTCAACATTACAGAATAACCGTGTGGTGTGACACAACAACCTCCAAGAGGATCTCCAAGTGCTGGTCAAGTATACGATTCAGATTTTCATTTAACTATGTATGTATATTATACAGAGATTGGGATTAGTGGTTTCAATAGGATTCAGATTCTTGTTGGCAATATTATATTGAGCTTTATTTTTGAACGTTGGCCTCTAAAACGCGCCCGCGCCTCCTCATTACTTTTCTGGGCGGCAATGGCCTCAGCTTTATTTTTCCTCGAGACAAGGAATAGAATAGAAATCGTGACAGTTATCAAGGCTATCCAACTCCTCAGGCGACTTGTCTACTAATACTGGCCAAAATGCACTTAATTCCTCGCGAACCTGAACAAATGTAACGTGCGCATAAGAATAACAATTGTTATTATGCATAACAAAAAAGATATTTTGAAAATTTCCCAAATGGATATATCCATGGGCACAGGATCTTACCGCTTTGATAACCCTCCATGTGGACTCAAATGGGTAACCCTCAACGGATTCAGCAATAGGTTTGTCGTCTAACAACACTTCTATACAAGCAACTACTGAATTTGCTAACGAGTTGATATTGTATCCTCCTTCTAATGCCATAACAATCTTTCCCCCGCTAAATTTCATCAGCTACACAATACACCAAACACCAGAAATACCGTTAAAACATATCAAGAGCATGATATTCATGTAAAACTGAGAACACATTCCTAGATTATTGGATGCTAACCTTTTTCAACATTACAGAATAACCGTGTGGTGTGACACAACAACCTCCAAGAGGATCACCAAGTGCTGGTCAAGTATACGAATCAGATTTTCATTTAACTATGTATGTATATTATGTTCATTGGCAGTTAGTAAATCTGACCTGCATCAAATCCTGCTGATATTATTATTATGTCGGGGTTAAATTCTCGTGCGATAAGGATTAATATATGGTCCCAAACAGCAATATAATCTGCATCCCCGCACTGATCATTCTCCCATAGAACATTTATATTATATCCAGCAACGTGTCCCTCACCGATCTTGATGTGTGAACCATCATCACCCGTAGGATAAAAACTCCCATTCTCATGCCTGCACGTTTGCAGTAAGTTAATAAGCATGATAAAGATATAGAAGAGTGAGTAACAAAAGAAAATCATGAATTTTACCTGTGAACAGAGAAGACCAGCACTCGAGAGTCTTTCCAGAACATCTTTTGAGTACCATTTCCATGATGGACGTCACAATCAACAATCAGTATCTTGTTGAGACCTAATTTCTAAAACATAACAAGATTTAAGCTGTTAATTATGTATTACAGACATTAATACACATATCAACAATACAGAAAGACATAACACTCTCACTTTCTGGTTGAGAAGAAAGCTTTTTGCGATTGCAACATTGTTAAATAGGCAAAATCCCATTGGTTCATTTTCTTCTACATGGTGTCCAGGAGGTTGAACAATAGCAAAGGCGGAGTTAAGTTCCCCTTTTGCAACTTTCTCAGCAACCAGTTGAGAATATCATTTATTATTACTTCATGATCAAATAGAGGATACATATAACATTTATTTACGAACATGTAGCATGATTAAACAACGAAACATGTATCAGAGCCTCTCACCTCGAGCACGGAACCAGCAGCAAGATAAGCAGATTCGGATGAACCTTCGTTAAAATATATTGAATCGTATTCAGCAGCCACCGTATTTCTTTTTCTTGAAGTTTGAGAGCTTATAGCCTTTATAAGATTGATGTGATCATTAGTATGAACTGCAGCTATATATTTGTCTTCTACTGCTTTGGCATCAAAGACCATGCATCTGAAATACAAGTTAGCATATAAGGTAACTCATGCATGGGCGGAGCTAGCATATAGTGTGTTGGGTCAACCGACCCCTTGGTTTTTTTATATATGTAACGTATATCACAATTTTTCAACCAACCCCCAAGATTTTTAAACCTACTTAGAAAAGATCAATCTATACGTGTTGCATTTGAAAAAACTAATTGTGGGCAAACAATTTGAGTATCGAATTCGATTAGTACTTTTTTTTTTTTGAATGGCAAAATCACTTCCAGCAAGAAGCTAAGAGATACAAACAAACAGAAAACTAAAACAAACAAGAAAGAGCTGAGATTCGTACTTTCATTGTTCTTTTTAAATGGTTATTGTACGGTGTACTACCTTTTCATGGTCAAAATTACCAAAAAAACATCATTGTAGTTATTAATTTTACCGGTTGCATCTAGGGCGACCCTTAACCCGACACGATAAAACAGGTTTTGGGTCGACCAACACGCCGGGTTGACCTGTTTTAAAAACAGGCCAGGTTCGGGTTAACCCGTATAAAACGGGTTGATCTGTATAAAAATAATACTGTAGTTTCCACTATATCTATCACTACAAATAATACCAAAACAAGTTTTGTAATATTCAGTGTGTAAAAGAAGTGACCTTTGAGGAATTCCAGCAGACGTGAGTTTGTTCCAAACAGCACGAATACGATCGGGGTTTTCTGGATGAATTTCGCGTTTAGGTGTTGAATGCTTGCACATTCTTTCATCGTAAACCAAACCCACACAACATCGTTCAGTTCCATTGCTGTGATCAGGTGGAAACTCCATTGATTGGAGAGGAGAGTGAGGTTCGAAATATAAAATTTCTGTATATTATTTGTCAAACAAGTCAATAACATGCAATTGATAAAGGGCAGGATAAATGTACCTCTCTTATTACTTTTTGGTACTTTTTGGCAGAGAATCAGGAGAGAATCAAATAGTAACTTTATTTTGGCTAGGAAAGATAGGAAGCAATAGAATTATAATATGTGACAAAATTTAAAATAAAGAGGAAGGGTATTTTAGTCAATTTTACCCTATCTTCTCCCTTTTTTTTCTCTCTGTAACTTCAAAACCCACCATTTTCAAAACCCACCATCTTCAACCTTTTCTTCACTTTTTATCTGCACACTAATCACTACATTATAGTGCGATTTTCGTCACCAATCAATGATTCAAACACCCAATCAACGTGTTCTTCAACTTTTTTATAGAAACCCAGTTTAATTTCTTACATTATCTCATTTTTCCCCTGTAATTTTGAAGCGAATTACTCGATTCGTTCGATTCGATCGCTGATAAGTGTTTCTAACATTCAATTTTCGTCAATCGGTGAAGAAATCAGCTTTGATCTATGTAAGAAATTTTGGAATTGCATTTTTACGATCCGGGTTTTTGAATTAAGTTATTGCGTTTTACGATCTTGGCGGGGGTCCGGGGGCAGCGCCTCTGGGAGCAGGGTCCAAGGGGCGGCATCTGTCACACCCCAACCGAGGATGAGATGAACAAATCGCTCAAAAGCATCATAACACTAATAGTGACAGTATAGATTAAATCAATTTCATAATGCTAAAATGTCATACAAGATTCCAACATTTTATCAAAAATAGTACAAAACATTGTTTATTCTAGATGGGTTTCTAGGTTCATCCTAGCTTGTTTTCTTGATTACTTCGTCTATCAACCTGCAACATGTATTAAAATAACATCAACAAAATGTTGGCGAGTATACAAGTTTGATACATAGCATAAAATAGAATAAAATAGTTTAACGTGCTCATATCCAACATGAATAAAATGATACAAGTTAACAGTTATGCCGAAACGATGTTACTCTATATACTCAAACCCAAGAATCCAACGCAATTAACATAGCCTATCCCAAGAGTTTAGCGGGAGGTAAAATAGAATAAACTTAAAATACCCAAAAGAATAGTGGGCGGGGCGTTACAACCTATAGCATATGCATAGTACCATAATTGTTAAGGTAGGCTTGCGGACAAGTTAATGAGCATATAGTCATGAAATGTTTACATTAGCATCACATGTATAACAAGCATTAAATTGTTCCATGTATAAATTTGGATAAAGTGTGAATAAACAAGCTTAAGTGTTGTGTAATTTGAATATGGAATACATGTTGCACCTAAAGTGTTTAAAACGAAAATGGGATCGAGTATACTCACATTGATTGCGTAAGAGAATTCCTCGAATTATCGCACGAGTAAGGATTGGGAAAAGTCTAAGAGAACAAACGAGAGAGTTTAACCTAGATATTAAAATTCAACATAAACGATTTAGTTTATTTCTACAAATTAGATAATAGTCCTAGTATATATGTATATGTAAAATAGTGTGTGGAGTTTGTATCTTTTTTTCATATATTTGTATTTTTCTGTTGAATTTGTTTTTAGGGGATGTTTAATTGTTTTTTTTCTTGGTTTTACGTATTTTTAATAAATATAAGTGAATAATAACCTATAACAAAATAATTTATGTTCAACTCTAAAATTCTATATACTGTAATATTTTATAATAAAGAGTTGAGTACATTTAAGAACTTTTAATAATTGTAAAACTTTCAGAACCTAATGGTATTGATTGAAAAAAGAACTATCGTTTGGTTTGAAAAATTTATTTAACAATTTAACATAATAATAAATAAAAAAACCAAATGAAAAAAGAACTGTCGTTTGGTTTGAAAATTTTATTTAACAATTTAACATAATAATAAATAAAAAAACCAAATAAAATGTTCTAATAAGTAGTACTACATCAAAGTTCATTTTTTAAATACGTATCTTGACAAGTGTATGTGTTAACTGATTATATTATATTTAACCCGTGCAATACACATGCTTTAAAGACATAATTGTTTTCTTATTTACTTAATATATAAATTATACGTATTCAAAATTATATAGTATGCATTTAATTTACAATATTGATTTACAAATAATTATCTTGTAGTTATAATTGGATTTTCAAGGGGGTAAGTTCAACATATGTTCATGTTATTAAATAACTATATGTGACGTCTTTTATATAATGGAAGTCACGTGTTAGCTTTGTAAGCCATCTAAAATTTGATTTTACCGTCTCTTTCGGATATTAAATATATGACATGTTATTAAAAATTCATATTTTTAAGTAAAAATTATTTAACCTGTGTAACACACGGGTCCCTAATATAGTGTGTGTGTGTGTGTGTGTGTGTGTGTGTGTGTGTGTGTGTGTGTGTGTGTGTATATGGGAAGGTTCATTTGAGAAGAAAATTTTATTGAGAAGAAAAAGAATAAAAGGGTATAATTATAAAACATTAAATAGTTTTTTTTCTCATCTCATTTATTATTATGTTTGACTAATTAATTAGTCATTAAGACTATAATCCTCCACACTAAATATTTTTGCCTACACACATCAAAAGTTATCCTACACATTTCGAAATTTATCTTACACGTATTGAAATTTATCCTACACAACTCGTAATTTATCATACACGCCTCGTATTTATCCTACACTTTAAATAAATTTTTATTTTTTGTGAAAAATATATATATTAAAAATAAGTTACAAATTTAATATAGTTAGTTATTAAAGATGAAACTACCAATTAATGATGTATGTAAGTTTACTAATATACCCTTATAGTTACATTAAGTACAAATATTAAATGAAGTCTAATGAAGCATTCCTATTGGTTGAAATTTTCTTCTTTTTTCTTCTTACAAAGAATTTGTTCTCATTTAAACCCTCCACTATATATATATATATATAAGGATCATTACAGAACACTAATTATTGCAAGAACAAAAAGCACAACTCTAAATCACTAAATTTTGGGATTTAAGGTTCATATTTCTTAAATTTTATGTTTCTTATATTCATATATTCATATGTGTATTATATATACAGAACAAAATGAATCACTCCTTTTTTCAATCCTAAGCACCTAAAAAGTAAATGAAAATGTTATAAATGTAAGGTTTATTGTTTCTCATACTAGAATTTAAAACAAAATATGAAAAATCTTCAGTTTGTTTTCAGATAACCTACACACATGTAGGTTATGTGTAGGCTAAATTACCTACCTGTATGTAGACTATGTGTAGGTAAACATATATGATTTTTATGTATATATAATACACATATGAATGTAAGAAACATAAATTTAAGAAATATGAACCTTAAATCCCAAAACTTAGTGATTTAGAGTTGTTCTTTTTGTTTTCGCAATAATTGGTGTTCTGTAATGATCCTTATATATATATATGTTTGGCTAATTGGTTTGGTTCGGTTATATTTTGTTTTAGATATATAATTAACCAAAACCGAAATCGAAACTGAAAATTCGGTTATTCAAAAAACAAAAACCAAACCATCGGTTATTGCTTCGGTTCGATTATTCAGTTTCGGTTCGGTTAATTCAGTTTTATACACACCCCTAATTGAAATTACTATTGGTGTTTTTTTTAAACTAACAAATAGAATTAGGTAGCTCACTTGGTTTTTAAATTAACAAATAGAACCAGCTAGCTCACTTGGTAGGTCACAGGTTCACTTTGGGCAAAGGAGAATTTAATACTATTGATGTAAGAATAACATTTACCGTTTAAAAAAATATATATAATAGACGGATGAAATGAGGAAGAGAAAAAAAATCTTCGGGACAACGTAACTATGACTCATGGGCCATGGCACAATCAGTTCAAAATTTTATTATTATTATTATTATTATTATTATTATTATTATTATTATTATACATATTAATTTGAATTCGCGATGAATAGTGCTTTCAATTTTTTAAACATTCTTTATAAGTTTTTTAATAAAAGATTATTTATCATTTAGTTTATTTTTTAGTAACTTGCTCATGTTGGTTTTTTTTAATCTAACTCTGTAACTATACTTTTTAAACATTATGATATAAATTTCCATGAAAATTGATATCGTGCCGCTATCATACCAAATAGAACCGGAATCGATGATGTATAGTATTTACATATTTTTATTCAAAACAACGTATTTTTTTTTTGTATTGTATATTATACGAGTGCCGATAACAGTATTAAAAAAATTATTTTTTATTGTGAACTATATGTGTCTCGATATGTGACGAATCTAATCAATTTCGACCAAATAACGTTGTAAACTATATGAGTCTTGATATGTAACGAATCTAATCAATTTCGACCAAATAAAATCGGTACCGATATGGCGATGTCGACAATATCAAAAACCGGTATTCGTTTTTAAGGTTTTTGATTGATGTAAAAGATGTGACAATATCACGACTTTATTTCTTTAGTTTTCTCTTTCAATTACTATATAGCGAGTATCGGCACCGAAACGAACTCAACCAAACTGATACTAACTGAGTTACCGCCGCATAGCGCGGGGGAAAACCAACTAGTTATTATTATTTGTAATCAAGTTTACTTTGTTACATACTGTAAATAAACTTGTTAATAATGATTATAAAATTCGACCTATTATGTTAAAACTAATATACTAAACCGAAAATTACACATAATAAATAAGTAAAACTAGTACTAAGCCCCACCGCGTTGCGGTGGGGGTGTAAAATTATTTCAAATAATACCAATGTCACACTATCGCTAACAATCAACACGTATTAATGTGAAGAAATTAGATCGTAACGTAAAACATAGAAAATAATAACTAAGTCGACTTAGTACCCGCTCGTTGCGACCAACCTGTTATGTTAAACGGGAAAAACGACCTAATAACGTTGAACCATATACATATGTTGCGTCGTATTAACTCGCAAATTTTGAACGAAGTGTTAAACGAAACATAATAACGTTGAACCACACACGTATGTTACAACGTGTTAACTCACAAAATTTAGAATGAAACGTAAAACAAAAAAAATTGCTAAATGTGATAAGTATAGGGGAACAAAGTTGAAAGTAAAAAGTGAGACTAAATTGCAAAAGATGAAAACTTTTGTGTTAAAAATGAAAAATCAAATAAATTTTAGATTAAAAATGTAATATTAAGTTTTTTTTTTTTTTAAAACACCCCTAAGCTTTGTGTACAACACCCCAATGCATATACATGTTTTTGGACTAAAAATGTAATATTAATATTTTTTTTGAAAGCACTCCTAAGCTTTGTGTACAACACCCTAATACATATACATGTTGGAAATTTATAATATGTAAATTAAGATGTTGAAAGGAAAATTATTGAACTATTCACAAAGCTAATTAAAAGATAAATAAAATTTCTATAGAGTTTGACCTGTCATGTACCGGTTATAATTATATATTTATCTTATATATCTCGTGTATTACCGGAGTTTATACAATATAAATGATACAATTATATAATCTTTAAAAAACTTTATATAACTGACGACCTATATTAATTTGTAACGAAATTTATATAAATGAATTTTTATTATCATATGTTAGTTCATATAACTAATTGAATTTATCACAAAAATGCGCTCATCTTAATTAGTAACACTGAAAATGTCATAATAGCCGTGTATTACAAAGGTTGAATACCGAAAAACATGTAATACACAAATTTATATATTATTAATATGAATGAAATTACGTATTACGTTACATATAACAGAGTACAAAAATATAATATTTTTTTATCATTGTGTATCTTTTAAATATAACTTTTGTTTAAAATAAATCTTTAAGACTTCAATTCTGTTTACAAAATTCACTATTTAAGTTGTTCCTTTTCTCTTTATTGGTAAAAAGCCAACTTTATTTGTATGACATAAATTAGTTTTTAATTTGTACTAATAATTGTTATACAGATTTAATTAATAAATAGTTATTGTAAAGTTACGATATAAGTTAAAGGTTTATATATGATGAATAATATCTTTTCATTATTAAAGGTTAATTCACTATGTCACAAATGTGTACAAAATGAAATTAATATATTTCTTAGCTCTGTCAGGGTATAAAATGAAATCAATATATTTCTTAACTCTGTTAAATTGAAAACACATTTATTGATCATAAATTGGTGTAGGTACAAACCTTAATATTATCTCATCTATAAAACTTCAAAACGTTCGGTTCTTTTCGTCTATAATTTTAAAACAGATTTCGATAGAATTATAGTTTTTTTTGCGAGATAGTCCTCTAGTTAGTTGCTATTTTTAGCTTTTATTTATATGTTAGAAAAACTCATATATCAATTTTATATATAATCCCAAATGTAGATGACAACTTTTTTGTAAGTTAAACTATTTTATTTTAAGAAGTACTATAGTCATAGTTTTTAAAACTATAGATCATTTAGGTATATTTTTCAAAAATAAATTAGAATTAGATATTAATTATTACATCATTAATGAACTAAAGATGAAAAATGTCATGTAACATTAATTGGAAATAGGTTAGAGAAGATAATGTCATGTGACATTAGAGCTAATCCTTTATTAGACCACGAGGTGTGGGGTGTGGGTTCGGGCGGAGGATGCCAAGCAACGCAGGCTAAATCACACCTGGCCAGCGTTGGCCACGGCGTTGCCCCGTTGGGGTGGGTTTGAAGCCTGCCGGGGGGAGGGGGGGTAAGGTAAGTTGGCTGGCTTGGATTGGCTGGTGAGATAGGACCGTTGAGCTAGCCGTTTGGCATAACCGTTGGCCAACGACTATTCTATATAAATCAAACAATTCTTATTCATTTTTACTATCAAAAATTAAAAAACCACTACCAACCTCCAAAAAAATATATACAATGGATTCTTCAAGTTCAAGAGATTCGTACGATAGATTTGTTTTGCCATCCTCATCCGACAACGGGGTAGAAATATTATTATCAACAATGGCGATGGTCGCGAAACCGCAAACGATTTACTGGTAAGCGATTATTTCTCACCTGAACCAACGTATGATGAAAGAATGTTTAGGCGTCGTTTTCGTATGAGTAAAAATTTATTTTTAAAAATATCAAAGGATTTAGAGGATAATTATGTTTTTTTCCGACAAAGACTCGATGCGCATGGTAATTTAGGATTTACCACGTGGCAAAAGGTTACGGCCGCCCTAAGACAATTGACTTACGGAAATAGTTCCGACATAATGAACGACTATTTAAAAATGTTGCCACGAGTGGCTAGGGAAACTCTTCACAGTTTTTTGTGTGTATATCATTGAACTATATATGAAAAGATACTTGAGAAAACCGACGTTTAGTGATATGCAACAAATTTTGGAAAATCACGCTGAATATGATGGTCTCCCCAGGATGATAGGTAGTTTAGATTGTATGAAATAGGAGTGGGAACTTTGTCCAACTGCATGGAAAGGCTCTCACACAAGCGGATATCATGGAATGCCCGCTATGATTCTTGAAGCTGTTGCATCACAAGATCTTTGGATCTGGTATGCATTCTTTGGTATGCCCGGTTCACATAACAATATAAACATTATACATCACTCACGCCTTTTCAATGATCTAATAAATGGTGTTGGACAAAAAGGAACATTTTTTTGTAAATGAGGTTGAATGCAAGTATGAGTACTATCTTGTTGATGGAATTTACCCTGAGTGAGCTGTTTTTGTGAAATCATTTTCAAGAGATGAAACCATAGATCCTAAAAGAATAAGTTTAACAAAGTTCAGATGGTGGCAAGCAAAGACGTCGAGCGAGCATTTGGTGTTTTGCAGAAAAGGTGGCGCATTTTGAGCATGCCTTGTCGATTGTATGAAAAAATCAAATAAGAAACATGATGTACTCGTGCATCATTCTACACAACATGATTTTAGAGGATGAAAGGGCATGCAATACTTGAATATTATGGCAAGGAGACCGAATCAAATAACGAAGGCATTAGTGACAAAGAGAGAACGCAAAACCAAAATCTAATCGAGTCAATACAAATAAATTCAAACCTTTGAGCTGATTTGGTAGAACATGTTTCGACACTTCTTAGATTCGACTCCATTTAAGATGAAGAGGAAGATGATTGATTTTTTTTGGTGATGTAATGTATTTTTTATTGTAGTTATTTAATATAAATAAAATGTGTTTTTTAAATTACTTTATTAAATTCTATGATTAATATAAAAAAACAAAAAAAAATTGGCCGTTTGGCCACGCCCGTTCCACACCCCACTTTTTTTGGTGTGAACTGGTGGAGCCCACAACTAACACGTGTCGAACAATGCCCCAGTCCAAGCCCCCTACACCCCATAGTGTTAGTATCATATTATAGATTATATTGATGGATAATATTAAAGTAAGGGATTGATCATGAGAAAACTAGTTTAAATGAGAAAACCAAAAAACTAACTAAAAAAGCCTAAAAACATACCAATTTTTTTACATTTTTTTATAAAAAAAAAATCACTATTTTTTTATGTATGGAAAAAAAATTTCACAAAAAGAAAAATTGTTGTATTGCACATGTGCACTAATACGGATATAATGCACATGTGTAGTACACATATAATGCACATGGGCAGCACAACAAAATTTTATTTTATTTTTTTTTAATTTTTTTCTATATATAAAAAGTAGCGATTTTTTTATAAAAATTTGTAAAAAAAATTTTGATATGTTTTTTAGGCTTTTTTAGTTAGTTTTCTAGTTTTCTCATTTAGATGTAGTTTTCTCATGATCCTCTCTCTATTAAAGTATCCCGTACTTATGTAACTCCATAAAATATATAACCGATATATAATTACATTATTATTTTCCTCTGAATTTAGGTGTTAAAACCATGAGAAGTTGTCATTCCTAAAAGAAAACTCGTTCCATATTAATAGCTTGAGATAAAACCGAGAAGCTTAAAAAAGTTTTAAAGTAGTTCTGGGTAAAAAAATAAACATATAATGTTACAAGAATAGGGTTGAGATCCTGTACAAACAATGCTAACGGTAAGAACCGTAAGAACATATCTGAGCCATTGATAGTTTAAATCAAGGGTTGGTGTTGATTGTAAATAAAACTCTTATAATTAAAAATTGCTACTTAAAAGTTAGGGGCAATTTCATAAAATTGCTAGTCATTTGACAATTTTCCATTAAATACAAATTCCACTAAGATTTTTTAAACTAAAATAACATTTATATACATCATTATTTTTTTTTTAAATTATACCATAAAATCAAGTATTTTTTTAACTTTAATATGAGTACCATATTGCTATACTTTTTTTTTTAATTTTGAAAAGTGACTTTTAAAAAAGTTACCAAAAGGTGTTTTACAATTGTGCTGATAATGTGTTAATTACAAAATATATAACAAACAAACACCAAAAATAGATATAATCAACACATCTGTGTTAAATCTGAAAATCAAAAGTAGATATAATCAGCACATCTGACGTGCTAATAATGGAGAACGACTGAGGATGTTGTGCTAATGTCGTTTATGTTGATAATAGAGAGCGATTGAGGACAATGTGCTGATAATGGAGAACGATTAAGGATGTTATGCTAATGATATAGTGTAGTGCTAATTATATTTTTTTGGTTCGATCATGGATATGTCAAAAAATTCAAACTTTGATTTGAATTAAACTTGCATGGATTTAGGGATATTTTAGTATTATTTTTAATTAGTTATAAATAAATATGGTCAAAAGATCTAAATTACCCCTAAGCTATTTTTTTATTGAGGGACACTTGTCATTGTTCTTACAGTTCTTACAAACACAAGTGTTTGTATTTGATCTCATTCCTACAAGAATAAAGATGGCATATGAGCCTTGTATTTATTGAATGAATATGTATTCACTCATAAGTTCTCTACATAGATGATGGTGGCAGACGCTTTCCACTACGTGGGAGACACTCATCAGGTTTGGCAGTGGGATTGTATTGGATGAGGGGGCCGAACTCAAATAGCGAATGGTTCCAACCGATGCATGCATTCTAGGAGGGCATCCGACGTGTGGATATGGCAAAGTGACCAGGGTTGTCGTGGTTTTTCTGTAATTCCCATATAATACTGTGTAAGGTCATTTTTAGTCATAAAGTGGGGCGTTATGCGACATGTGTCGCGCCACGTCATACAAATGCTTTATGAGGCGTTATATCACTAGAGTCCGTAGTCATAACTCATAAAGCCCCTACCTCATCATTACTTAATTAATTAATAACCCCTCAATTATACAATACATATGTATGTATATATGTGTATGAGTGGGGGAAAGATTTGCAGATCCTTCACGTTGCTATGTACATAACGGCTTCATCCAAAATCACCCCATAGCGCCGGCAATATTGGTGTTGCCAGACGCTATGGGACTCCATGCCTCAAAAATCACCACCATCACGCCTGATAAAGCCCCATTACATACATTGACTAGTTATCTTAAAGGGTAAATTACACTTTTCGTCCTTTATGTTTGTAACGGTTACAATGGATGACCTTTAACTTTAATAATTACAGTCACAGTCCTTTATTTGCAAAACTCGTTACACCTTAGGTCCTTTGTGTAACACCCGTCTCAAATAAACACGATTTATATCATTTAACATGAAATTATTTCAAGAATGCGAGCTTACAAAAGCTTTGTTAGGTTAACGAGCGTACATGATCGTAGTATTCGGTTATCATCCATCAAGTTTAAAACATTCAAAATGTAGTACTTAGTGTTTACAAGATTCAGTTATAACAAAGCAAAATGAGATCAACGCGGAAGCTTAAAACGATGTGTGTTCGGTCTTTGTTTCATGCTCGACCTTCATCAGGAGTAACAAAGCATTCACCTACATTAAAAACCAACTTAAACATTAGTTTTGAGTCTTTAAAGATCATTAAAACATAACCTTTATGCGAAATATTCGAGAAAAACGATTTTTGACCAGTTTTCTAGGCCCTCGCAGGGCGCGACACGTTAAGAGCATCCTTTCGCGGGCCGCGACCGGTGTCGCGTCACGCGACTCATATGTGGCCTCGCTGTTGCGTAGCGCGACGACCTTATTTTTCCAGAACGTTTGTTCCTTTTGAGCTGCAGATGCCCAGCTCCGAATCTAGCAAAAATTCCAACTTAAAATTTGCATAAATTTTTTCTACTTGTCTGTTTTTCGTACTTCTTTTTCCTACGGGTCCGTAATTTAATTACGGATCCGTTTACCATCATTGCTCGCATTAAAATCTGATTTATGAGCAATTAGCCTATAATTCCATTTTTTGATTATTCGACCCGTTTGTTTGTAAGTCCTACAACTTATTTTGTTATCATCACTTGTTTTCAACAATTTTACCCATTCCCGGGCTTACCAAACATTAGCGTTTCACTACCCCTCGTGGTTTGCGCGCGCGTTAGCGTCATGCTTGGTTATTCATAATCCAAGCATATGCATCAACGCAATTTTTACAATTTCACCATGCTAAAGTTCTGACCCGTATCCAAGGGCTTATTTGCGTCAAGTTTAGCGTGTCCGTTTCACGGCTTACGCGTTCAACCATTAAATCAATTAGTAATAAGCAACTCACTTCAACATTTCAAGATTTGACCTTGTTTGACCCGTTTGGTTGTCTAATGGAAACCACCATTTCTATGACAAGCCAGACATTATTCCAACCAATATTTTGACCCGTTTTATTTGTCTAGTGAGCTCCGTCACTTCAACGACAATACGGATTCGCCATTAATGCTAATTCTAATTCAACAAACTACACTCACTATTTAAATACAATGTAACGAAACCATAGTTACGTACATTTAAGCCACTTCAATTTCAACTGATTATGCAACATTGTTTGACTCGTTGGGTTGTCGAGTGATAGCCATCACTTCAAAGACAAGCCAAACTTAATTATACCATTGATTTGGCCCGTTTGATTGTCGAGTGAGCTTCGTCACTTCAATGTCATATCAAACTTAGTTTATCCGTTTATTTTGACCCGTTTGGTTTGTCGAGTGAACTTCGTCACTTCTATGACTTACCAAACTCAGGTATTACACTACATTTCCATTAACATTTCTAAGAACAATATTTATGCATAATGTAACGAAACTAAAAGTTGCGTACCTTCAAGGCTTTCCTTTCAAGCGCGTGTCGCCCCCGGCTTGTCCGCTTGAAAACTCGGTTTCCTTGCCTATAGAGTTCAACAATAGATGTTTAGAACTCTATTCATAACACATAACGCATAATTCTCCATATTAATCAAATATGCGTTTTTAGTCCGATTTTCTACATTTATCTTCTCTTAGGCATTATATCAAACACCTAAAGTGCATAATTTCATACTATAAACAATCAAGTCCATGACTAACTATTTAGCCAAGATTAAACATCATTTTACAAGTGCATGTCTAATTTTTCACATCAACATTACGGATTTACTTCATAGAGCTCTAATACACTAGATTAACAACCATAATTCTAGTGTTTAACATGTTTAAACAAAACCCACTAAACACACATGGTGGATAGTCATGAATTTCATAGTTTAAACACTAATTCAACAAGATAATGACTAGGGTTTACTCCTAGACATGATTTCATCCAAACTTCAACCAATCAAGTTCAGATTTCGATTTCCCAAGTTTATCAAGAATTTGAGATGAAACCAAATTGACAATTTTGACGTACCTTATGATCACTTCACTGCGGTGATCACTAATCTATGCTTGGATTTTGATTTGGGCTTGATTTCCCCTTTCAATTTGGTGAATTCTTGGAATTTAGGGTTTGAGCTCTAGAAGCTCCCGTGGAGATCGCAGGAACACATGTATGTGTGTGTTTTTGTTGAGTTAATTTTGATTTAATCAAAACTTTACTACATTTGCCCATATTTAGTCCCTCCACTTTATGCAAGTTATTTAAAAGGTATTTTAACCAACTTGTTCTCATTATTTCAAGACTTATGATTAACTAGGTTATTTACTCCTAGTTATTTTATCTTGACCGTAACCGATATTTAATTTAGACAAAATTGCAGAAAACAACCTTTATGTATACCCTAAACTGCACTTTATACCTTTCACTATGAAATCCGCCAAAACCAACCTTTACGTTCATGTTTTGCTACAAGTTCAACCTTTAACACAAACTCTGTTAATATTCTTGGTTAAATCACCTCACATGCTTTGCATGTGAGGGTATTATTGTCATTTCAACCTTGTTTTTTTTTGTTTATTAATAAATTATATAATTACACATTACCCAATTCAAACTCTACTTAAATAAACAAATAAATCTAACCGATAAATCGAATAGTTGAACAATTCTATTTATTTAAACCTTCATCTTTATCCTCTTCTTTCTCTAATCTTTATATTCATTCTTTCTCTCATATAAACTGATCTAGAATAATTCCAACAGTGACTTATGTAACATAGATGAATTTTATGATTACAACAATGAATTTAATGAACTCAATACTGAGTTTTTTTTTTCTTTTTCCTGGTTATTAAACCGTAACAGGTATGGACCAAACATCAAACTCAATATTATCTGGAGATGTTCGGAATGCTTTCTCTCTTCTGTCAACAAGTTCTTGGTCTTCAAGTTGGCCTGAAGAACCCTCATCATTTAATCATTTCGCGCATGGAAACAGCATCGGTTTGTCACAACCGCGAGCGCCTGTCGAACTTCAGAACACTACAAGCAACACCCAGCTCCAAGATTTTAGTTCCTTCAGATCACCTCATGAATTTGACCGCTTTTATTCCAACTGAAATCAATCAGCTAATGATTTTCCAATAAGTCTTTTCATAAAAATATCTGCACAGTTCATGGAAGCCAGTCCAGTACTAGATCAAACATCTTAGAACCACTGCAGCCAATAAAGATTGATGGGCTTAGACTTCACTAAAGCCACTGAGGATCCAAAGGAACTTTTGAGGTTTATCATGGGAACAAAGTTCATTTCTTTTTATTCACTTTTGTTGGAAGCTTTTTTCTTCTGATTTCTCAGAAATGGTGGTTGCAGGTAATTCAGATTTTCCCATCCAGATGTTGATTTGTTGTTATTTTATCCAGATGGAATTATTATACTCTTTTTAGGACATCGATTATTATACTAAACACATTAAGGGTTCGAACAGATGTTTGTAAATCACAAAGTGCTTTATATGCATAAATGAACATACTTGTCGAGTTATTTAGGAAAATTATGTGTCAAGATGAAATGACTAGTGTGCTCTGTTCATACCCAAAAACATGATACTGGGTTTTATCTTAAATGGGTCTTCTCCTAACTTCCATGTTTTAAATGATTGATTGTGAGAAAAACATTAATGTAGAGTTATGTAAGAAATCTGGGTTTACTTTGAGTGCATGATGTAGTGTTTTCATGGTGGGTACAACTGCCTATGCGCAAGGTACAACCTGGTCAAGCATATTAGTGGTAGTGTTAGAATGATCCTTGATGAAAATGATATTGTTAGAATGGTATGTTAGAATAAAATGATACTGTTAGGGTGTTGTGAAATGATGATGATTATGATGGTCGATAATTGCTAAGAATGATGTTCCTAATTTCATGTTTCTAAGTAATGACTTCCATTATGTTTTGAACATTCGAAATGATAATCACCCTTAGTTTACTATATGTTTTAAGAAAAGAATGATGCTTCGTGTTCATAATCTGGTTGAGATAAATTGTTATGAAAATGTTCATGGCTTTGTTGGTATGAATTAATGAGCTGGGTTTTCATCTCAATTGCTTGAAGATGAATTTTCATAAATTGTACAAGTAGTTATACATACGGTACAACTCGCATGAATGTTTTGTGATTTGACATTGTGTGTGAATGTTTTGTCTTATTCGTTAGATCCTAGGATGAGTGATGATTGGGTCATGTGTAATTATATAATTTATTAATAAAAAAAAACAAGGTTGAAATGACAATAATACCCTCACATGCAAAGCATGTGAGGTGATTTAACCAAGAATATTAACAGAGTTTGTGTTAAAGGTTGAACTTGTAGCAAAACATGAACGTAAAGGTTGGTTTTGGCGGATTTCATAGTGAAAGGTATAAAGTGCAGTTTGGGGTATACATAAAGGTTGTTTTCTGCAATTTTGTCTTTAATTTATAATATGGATCTATATTTTTGGGGTGTTACACTTTGACCCTAACCTGGTTAAAAATTTCAGTTAATTGAGGTGATGTACAACCCATGTGAGGGCAAAACAGACATTTAATATAGAAGAAAAGAATGTTATATAAAAATAATAAACCTAAACAATCTTCATCTCTCTCCCCTGTACCCTTAATAATATCACACCTTTTTCAAAACCCAAATCTCAATATCATGTTAATATCTTGCAACACCAAATTAATTAATTCAAGATCATCCATTATCGTTGAAAATAAAGCCACTGCACACATACGACAATAAAAGGGATATTATTAATATATGTCATCCATCATACACCATTAGATATACCTTACTGGACGAATTAAAAAGCTGCGATAATGAGGGTTTTGGTAGGAATCAGTTGATTATTTGAGAGAAGGGTTGGAATGTGTTGTTTGCTTGTCAGATGTGGGTGACGACGGCGCACGCAGCTTGCGGCGGTTCAGAGGACGACGATGGAAGCTGAAACGACGGGGCGGTGGGGGTTCCGCCATGAACCCCCAAAGGAGATGGTGTTGTCGTTCAGATCTGATTCCGATGAGATATATCTGTGTTGCGGCGAAAGGGAGGAGTGATAGGTTGTGGTGGTTAGGGGTGGTGGATGGTGGTGCAAAGGTAGATGACACCAATTTGTAGAAAGAGAGAGATGAGGGAGGAGGACTGAGTTTTTATATATATATACTAGGTTATATACCCATGAGCATCACGGGTTATGGGTTGTGTTAAAAAAATTTATATTTACAAAAGAATTTTTTATATGATTTCTTATAAGTGGATAACCATTCATGTTTGGCAAACATTACCAACAAAAAAATGTACCATAGATTGAATGCATTTCACTGTTGGGATTCGAGTGAATGTGGATCGGTTTTTTTGTTCGGATCATCCAACTTTCACTGATGAATATCTTCCTATAAAATAAACACACCAACTCCATTATTGGTCTTCTTCATCACTGACTTTCATTTTACCTTTCAAACCTTACCTCAAATCATCTGGATCTCAGCTTCTCCGTAAACATTCACACGACACTTCTCCATTATCACTCGTGGCACCTACGGGTTCGGATATTTAAATTTTATTAAAGAAAACTTTATATATATTTTAAAATATGAATAATGCGTGATGAATAAGGTGTATTAATTAAACGTTAACAATGTTTTCAAACTTAAAAGTACTTATCAAATATAAGACAAAGAAAACATAACTGTATATATATATATTATAAAAAATGCAAAATGTGTGACAAATAAGGTATATTATTATGAATATTGGATTTTAATAATCTCATTTGCAATTTGTGAAAAGTTTCATTATTTGGGCACATATATTTTTTTTGAAAGGCCAAATTTTATACACAACCAAAAATCTTACAATAGGAACAAAAGAACCCCCTGTTACATATTAGGGCCCATATAACTAAATATTTTTCACCATAACCTGGCTTGTATATACATAAAAGTACTAATAAGAAGTGGTATAATCACCACAATTACAAATCCAAATCACATAATCAGTTGCTATATTGCAGGAGAGTTTCTCTAAGGTAAAGACCATTGTCTTCCTATTGTATCTCTTAAATAAGAAGCACGATACTCCTGCCTCCCTACAAAATGTGAAAATAATATTTTCAGTAGTTGAGGAACATCACTTTTTAATAATATTTTCAGTAGGCTGAAAACCAACTCTCATTAAAGTCATTTAATCAGAAAACACAAATTCTAAAGACAATCACACTCGTCTCTTCAGAAGAGATAGTGACATATCAATAAGAAATAAAAGAGGGGTTGAAGTCCGGTCCATCATGTGCAATAGAAACAAAAAGTCAGGAAGGAACAATTAAGGGATATGTTGAACTTGAACTTGTATCATAATCAATAGAAAAATAACCAAAGCATAATGTAGGAGCTCAATACACGGTTGTGAATGATTGTTACTAATTTCCCATTGTTAATCATAAAATTAACCATAAAGGTTTTAAAAGGCTATAATGCTATATCACATGTATTTCCCTGTTACAACTTAGTACCATATCACCAAGGTCTAGCTTGATTGATATCAACTGGTTCCTTTCATCCCAGAAAACATACATGTTAGGGGTTCAAGTCTCATGGGAGACATTCAAGAGTATACTTCTTAGATGTTGTCACTTGTCAGAAGAAAAAAAATCATAACTTACATGTAAAATCCTAAAACATACTGATAAATCCCATGAATTCTTTTTAAGCAATTAGAACTGCAATTTACGAAGCAACGAATAAGCAGATAAATCTTCTCTAACCTGAGCACATTGATGCCCGACCGTTCACGACAGAGTGTTGTGAAGAAAACATACAGAAGAGTCCTTTCTAGAACTTTTTCATTTCATCGCTAGAGATTTCGAGCTGTGCCGGAGGCCAATTGGGGAGTTCTGGGACAGTTGTATCGGATTCAATATCGATTGTAAGAGCGCCCATCTGGTCCTTGAATCATCAACATATTCAAGTGGAAAATCAAAAGAAATAAGTAAATAAAAACTAAGAATATAAAGGTTAGATGGAATGCTTAACAAAAACTTAGAAAACCCATATGCACTTGAAATAGAACAAACTAAATGTTAACTTAAAAAGCACATCCATACTTTTAATTTTCATCTATATAAATGTACCTTCTGACCCTAAAGATGCCATCTTGCATTTAAAACACAAAGCAAACAAAATTCAGAACCAATTAAGGGAAAGATTGGATATTTTTGGTAGATGGTATGTGTTGTATAGTTTGTATTCAAATAGGTGTGAAGAAAAAAATAATTATAAATATAGATGTTTTGATATAGTTTAACTTTTTCTTTAAACATGTTAAAGCATATGAATATGACTTTGAATTCATTAATAGAAACATTTTATTAATATTGCAAGTAATATTTCTTAAGCAGGCTGGAGATGAAATAAAGAGATCTAGCAGTTTACAACCTACAACAAAACTTAAAAAACTCCATCAATTAGGTGTATAAGTATTTCATTCTCTATTAGTAGATCCATAGTTTATGCATTTCTCTCAGGTTTAGCTAGTTTAATAGTCTTATAACTGCTCATTAGAATGCACCAGCCCATTTAACCCCGCTCATTAGAATGCGCCTGACCCATATAACCCATTTTATGTTTTGCTAATTACTCTAATCTTAACATAGGAACTAATAGAAAACTTAACTATAGACAAACCTAATATTAAAGTAAGCATTCTATTTAGTATTAGATTCTCATGTATTTCACGACATCATTGGTAACTTACACAAAATTAAATGAGTTAATTATTGTTTTCGTCCCTGTGGTTTGTCAAAAATCACTATTTCAGTCCATTAGTTTAAAAATTACAATTTCAGTCCCTGTGGTTTCACTTTCGTAACCATTTCAGTCCATGTGGTTTCACTTTCGTAACCATTTCAATCCATTTATTTTGTAAGTACAGGGACTGAAATGGTTACGAGGTGGACTGAAATGGTTACGAAAGTGAAACCACATGGACTGAAATCGCAATTTTTAAACTAATGGACTGAAATAGTGATTTTTGACAAACCACAGGGATGAAAACAGTAATTAACTCAAATTAAATAAAGATGAGGTTTCAAAATGCAAGTTCAAATTACTGGTTTTATGTCAAAATAGTTAAGAAGAATATTGACACTTACTGGTTTTCTTCGGTAGTTAGTTTAATAAAGTACATATTAATTCACATCAACTATATATAGACTAATCAATATGGCAAATAGGATATAAACACGGAAAAAAATATAAACACTTAAACACTCGTAAGAGATGGGTCAAATCATCTCACCTGCACTGTTGATGATATCCAACTATAACCATGCTATTTTCAAAATTATAGATCGGACCTCTAACTACTACGGTTACTACAAACTGCAATCCCACCTTCAACAATGTGTTTTGCAGCTGAAATCCTTGATGGTGCACCCCCTTTCCAGCTTGATTGCATCCATTCCACCTTCTTGTAGGCCTAAATGTTGCATCAATGGACTGCTCGTAAGAAAAATTGCAATATTAACCAATTATCTTACAAAATATAAGAAAAAACACTCAAAACTTTAAAGAATAATCGATTCCAGATTGGTTGACAAAATACAAATGCATTAATGATACCATGATTTTGACACCAAAAAACTCACACACCAAGATTATTGCACCCCCTGTAAATGCTTTGCAATAAGGCATTGCACCAAATCCGCCATAAGCAACGACCAACATCAAACACAAACCCTAATCAATGAATTGCAATACAACAACAACCAAATAGACGCAAAAAAGAAAATCAACGAAAAATGGAACATCCCCAAACCTGGGAAAAAGTACTCAACGGAAAAACCGGCAATAATCATCAGTTTTGGTTTCCGTTTAATCTGCAAAACAACAGGTCTCCGGCATCAAACTAAGTTTCATATTCCCTGTAAACAAACCAAGGAGTTGTACATGTTCGTTCGTTAAGCATTTACTTGACAATGTACTATATGTATCAAACCATTGACAGCCATGTAAATGATTTATATACTATCTTCAAATTCCATATATGGCACATAAAATTCCCAATCTTTTTACCACCATTTTTAATTATACAACATATAAACTTGGGGAAAATTAATATACCATACCGTGTATTACGAGTTAAAACCAAATACACCCACATCTCCATCATGTAGTAGAGCATCCCATGTTCTCGCCACTGCATATGCAAAACCAAATAAGAAAAACTTGGAGCTTAATTCAATTTACAAAACAATGTCCACTTTGTATCAAATATGTGAACGGAAACGGGTCAAATAGTTAGAACACGACTAATGTACAACATATAAGTAAAAGAGGGGATAAAAAGAAGAGGTTACTTGCTAGTTGCTACTCACAAAATCTCACAAACCAACATATATATGCATGAAACAAATTTGTATAGAACCGAGGTCTTACAACATGTTTTAACGTTATGGTAAGCCAAGTAAAAAAGAACCCAACTAATTGTGAAGAATACTAATATAAATTTTTGAATAAAGTTATTTAAGAGACTGCAAGTATTAAAAACACACTTTTGGCGACAACTAACGTTTTCCAAATTATAAATGGCAAGGATACCCATGTGACATGATAAAAAGGTGGACCCACTCTAATCCACCCGATTTGACCATAACTCACTTGTGAATTGTGATGTTTTTAAAGTTGCCCAATTTGACCCGAATAATTTGAACTCGCATTATGCAACTCTTACAGCTCTATTTCAAGTTTTATGTAATTATAAATAAAAAAAGTTGTGACCATTTTGTAAATATATTTTTACATGAGAAAATACTATAAAATTTGTTTTTTAAAATGTGGGTGTAAAAAAAGGCCAACAAACAAATGCATATATATTCTTACCAGGTCATTGCTCAAATAGACATGGAGAGTTCGTTAGTTTTTTTTATGCAAGCCATTTGTAAAAAAAAATGATATCATTTATTGATGTTTAAGCTTCAAGGTATCACTTAATATAAGCAAACATCCAGGTTGAAGATCAGACCAGAAACCAGAAGTGAGGGTAAGAGACCGAATACCAAATCGTTAGTAGTCACCCTTGTTTTGACCAGTCATACAACCGCTCTGGACCAAATCATTGACACAAACCACAACCGACAACACCGCCAATTGCAAAATCAACCTACCTTTACCAATCAGTGAAGCTCATCCAACGATCTTACCAATCACGTTAGAGATGTACAAACAAACCGATTTGGGCCCGCCAAACCAGTTTATAACTGGACCCACTTCACCGAAAAACCAGTTTAGACCCGGTATCCCACCAGTTTGTATATTGGTTCATAGTCTAGTTCCATGAAACCGGTTTGTAACCCAGCTGGATTTTAAAAACATGCCAAACAATTGTTTTTGTCTCTAGCAGCTTAGAACCCAATCCAAGTCAGTTCGAGTGGGTTTGGATTTTCAACCCTAAATCAACACTTTTGATAACAGTTTCAGATCAAAAGAACAACTCAATACAACAAATCATCACCAGCAAAACCCTAGATGACACGCAACTACCTAAAACACGAGTTTACATAAACCGTAGCTCATATATACCAAATTATATAACAAAACTGAGACTAAAACAACGAATCTGTTATGTATCCACTTTGATTCGCACATATATATCAAATAAAATAACAAAATTGAGACTGAAAGAGCGAATATGTGACATACTTGAGCAGCATATGTAGCGATTTGAGACTGAAGCACGGAAAGATGAGGCGATTGAACTGGAGGATGATTGGTTTCTGTCATACCCCGACCACGTAAAACAACAAACCGTGGCGGAAACGTCGGGGAGTGTTGTAACAGAATCATCGTTTCAACAACCATGGTAATTAAAAGTTTCGTTTTATTGATTCATTAAGTAATTTACATTGTCTTAAAACCAAACAAACAAATTAAACATCGTCTACTATCGTTTTTATGTCACTAAGGCCACGTCCAGGTCCTATGTGACACAAGCTTCTTAGCAAGCAACATCAAGCAATACCACCTGAAACATATGTAAAAATAAAGTCAGCAAAGAAATGCTGGCGAGCACATAGGTTTTATAAGAGTTTCGAAATCATGGCTCGTTTATATATATTGCAATACCTCGAAAACCTTGTTTTGAAAATTATATAATATTGCAACATGATTAACCAACTCAAATCAAGATGGTTATAATTTATAAAATCTCGTAGCCATGATTCCTAACTCAAAGACTTTTGTTTTAGTATACCAATTCGTAAAATATCTCATTAAAACTCGTTAATAAAACTCGTATGGTTTATATCATTTCGAAAACCTCGTTGTGTGACATCGTTTCAAATTGTTTCCCAAGTGAACTAAATAATGACATGAAATGTAATATGATAAAAACACTTATATATAAGATGTACCAGCGGCGTATCTACCACGCTTTTATCATGTTACACCCATCCCATTACCTAATCACAACCCAACCCAAACCAATCGTTCGTTCAAATCGTTTATTTCGTTTAAGTCGTTCTAAAATCGTTTTCGTTTTAATTGTGAAACTACTTTTGGTAGTCTCTCTAATAACATTCAAACCTTCATGACTCGACTATCTCGCTTCTCGTATTAACAAACCACCAAAGGGTAAGTTAACAATCACAGATTCGGTCGTTACCTACATAACCCCCCACACATAACCATGGGTGTAGTCTGATAACGGGATTTGTCAGATCCTATGGTACTATAACCTAATACTGGTCGGTTCGGCCAAAATTAATGAATGTCATTCATTATGTAACTACAACCAACAAGTTCGTTCACATTATCAAAATCATTATTAGTTTAATATAAACCATTTAAATCGTTTTTGAAACCATCGTTTAAATATCGAAATCGTTTTAATACATATGAATCACCCCAAAACAATTGAAAACAGTAAAATAGGGGAACTATGTACTCACATTGAATGAAAGGGTATCCTTGATCTAAAGAACTTAGCGAAGCTCAGACAAACCAAGGAAATTCAAGTAGTACCTAGTAATCAGATCACTAGTAAATAAATCGACACCTAAATCGGAAGATCGGACAGAATGAGGCATTGTAAACCAAACGAGTGTTGGAACTCATGTGATATGGTTTAACAAAGCCTACATCCTAAATCGAAACCTAACCTAAGTGCTTTCGACCCGTTACGACCCATTAAGGTAGCTTATGCTACTTTAACGCGTTGTTCGCGTAAAACGCGTTCGAGACGTCTAACTAGTCCTATGACAAGTATTATATGCCTAAACATGTTTAAATAGGTTGCATAATCAGTTAGGTGACAAATTTTTAGGTTACATATGCTTAAAATCCAATTATACATGAAAAGGGTATTTTGGTAATTTACCTAAGGCATATAAACTACCTATCATACAACTACTTAAACTAGGTGACCATAAGGTATAATCTCGGAAGGTTATTCCCTATGCAACTATGGTCACTAAACATGCTTGGTCGGATCCTAATGATCGACCAAACGTGTCGAGTTCGAAAGTCTAAGCGGTGGTTTAGACCGCTTTACTTATGACTCTAAACAAGCACTAAACTAAAAGTGACGAGCTAAGCATGTTAAAACATGCTTAACTAATTTAGAAAACAGGTTTTGATATCCTAAAGTAGTTTGGTTGCAAAATACGCTTAAATGCGCATTTTGACCGAAACTACGACTCGTCACTACACCTAGTCAACGTGGTAATCAGTAGGTATAGTCACTAGGGACTATAACCATCGTGATTACGCTCACGTTGCGAAGTTCGAACGAACTTCTCGTTGACCATCTCATGGTCAAAGCTGAAAGTCAAACATGGTTTGACTTTCACGCTAGGAAAGCGATAAAAGAACGAAAGAGGACTTACAAAGGGTCCAAATAGATTTGGTTCTAAGTATTCTCAGGTAGGTAGTGAATGATCACAACCACTTAGAGAAATCTCAGACCAAATGTGAGGAAAATGAATGAGGGACACGGCCTTATATAGTTTTTCGCAAACCGTTAGGATCATTTCTTGGCAAGGAGGGAATGATCTTGGCCATACAATTGTCAAAGAATGATTGGGGGACTTGTTCTCCACACAAACCAGCCCATAGCATTGAAAACCATTGATCAAAACCATCAAAATCGAGCTAAATGACCAGATTCAATGTTTATGATCTGACACTGACACGGGCCGTGTAAAGGTAAGGCCAGGCTTACGCTGGCCGCCTGGGCTACTTTGGCAGAATGACAGTTTTAGCCCCTGAACTTGTAAAACTTGCATTTCGGCTCATTTTTTACATGTTTAAGCCCCGTTAACCTCATTTCAAGGCTCTAAAATGAAGTTAAAGTATTGGGAACTCAAAACATGTTCAAAAAAATTTCGGATGTCGGTTCGTTTGGTCATACGATCGCGTTGTTCGGTTAATTACGACGGAAGTCGTAACGAACGCAAAATCGATCCAAATTAAGCGACGAATGAAATTTTATCATGCCAATCACTAAAATAAAATATTTTAATGATTACATAAATTTTTGGGTGTCCGGATATATTCAGAACTTAAGATATGCGCGAAAATGCAAACTTATGCACTTTTTGACGCTTTTAGTCCCTAATTGACCAATAAGTTTATTTTTGCGCACCAAACACCTCAAAGCCTATTTCTAAGCTATGTAAAGGATATTTAGGGTATGTTTAACTTATGATCAAGTTCCGGAATGTTCGTTACTATACAAATCGGTATAGTTTCGCAGTTTGACACAAATAGTCCCTGCGATCGAATAGACTTGATTTCAACACACCAAACCATCCAAAACTTATTTCTAAGTTATGTGAAGGTTATTTTAGGTATGTTAAGCCTATGTCACTATTCCGGAGTGTTTGTCGCATTAAACTGACTGCGTTTATGCACCAGTTTGCGTATAACCTTCCAGAAAGCGATTTAAAGCTTGAAATCGGAATCGAATCGAATCGTAAAATCATCAAACACAAATACACACATAATAACATCAAAACACATATAATAACACCAAATCTCATTATTTTATTGATAATTAACATTGTTTTACATTGTACATAGATTACAGAGCACAATTGTCACAGTTTCTTCAGCTTTCAGCATTCTATATATTGACGAATCAATTTGCAAACAGGGGTTTGTGGTTAAGAAAATATACCCGCTTTGCAACGTGTTGGGTGCACTCCAACTATACAAAATGGCCTTGCTACAACAAATATCACACTATTAACAACAGTTATTTAACATAATAAATGCAACTAAATGCTATGAAATTGGTACAACTATACTAAAATCAGCACAAACATTGTTCTTCTTAAAGATGTATAACTTTCCAACATGGCATCACAATCATATAAATAACTGATGCTACATAAAAGTCATCAAGATCAATCTAAGCACCATATAAAATTATTTATTCAACTGAAAAAAAAAATACTTTTTATTTCTCAAAACTAAAACCCCAATTCTTGAAAAACTTCCTCACTAATCAATCATGGGTTCTCAAGAAACCAAGATTCTTGAAATTCCTCAGCAAATGAAATATAATATTGATGAGTCGATTTGCAAACAGTGGCTTGTGATTAATCATATACACATAAGTAATACATAAACAAAGAAGTGAGGAACATATATCAAAGACAAAAGTTAGAAGACGACTAAAAATAAGCAATGGAAGAGCAAATAGCAGATGATTATAAAAGTGGATGTTAGATTGTTGAAGAAGAAAAGAAGGATTTGATAACTATACCTTGTAGATCGTAGAGCATTGAGGGGAAGAAGAAGGAACCGGCTGAGAGATTCCGAAAACTACAGTTCATAAATCACTTTTGTGTGTGGTTGTTTTGAGGGAGGTGGATTTTGTGTGGTAATCGTCGAGTGTGAGGGAGGCGGAGATGGTGACGGCTAGGGTTACTCTAGAGAAAAAAAAGGAAGAGAATGACGAATGAGCGGTGTTTAGGGTTTTTGTTTCAGGTGATGATAACGAAGAGAATGACTCAACACCAGTAACACCGTCACCACCTCTTCACATACCTTTGGTTTTCGGCTCTCCCCCCTCTCTATACCAACGCAGTAGGGACAATGTTGGATTTGAAAAGAGGAGTGTATGGGGATGTGGGGATAAGAAGTGGAAATTCAAAAACTGAATCTTTTGGAAGGACCACCCATTCTGAAAGTAGAGATTTGAAAGAACAGGGAATTGAGAGAGAAAGTAGAGATTTGAAATTCAAAACCTCTATTTCAAAATTCAAAAGTAGAGAGGAGAACATGATCTAAAAATAGGAGCAGAGGGAAAGAAGAGAAAAGGGAAAGGTGGGTGACCAGTCTTTTGGTTTCATATGACAGATTGCTTTTTGACTGTGTTAATTAGGTTTTATAAAAAAAAACAAAAAAACCAAGAAATGACACATGGGATTAGGAGAGTGGAGAAGTTGACACATAGGAGAGAGATAAGGGAGAGGGCTTTAGAGAGTGACACATAGGATTTGATCACTTTGATTTATTATAGTAGTAAGATAAGATATATATAGAGAGAGAGAGATGAGTTTTTAGAAGAGAGAGATTATTGTATATATTTTATAAGCTTTTTATTTTGTTTTTCTTTTATTTATAAAATATTTTAATTAGATTTGTAAAAAGACTAAATTGCCCTTCTATGAACAAACTTGACTTAAAATCTTAACTTGGTTAGTGCTAAAGTACCTAAGGTGTAACGAGTTTTGCAAATAAAAGACTGTGACTATAATTATTAAAGTTAAAGATCATCTATTGTAACCCATTACAAACATAAATGACGAAAAGTGTAATTTACCCTATCTTAAAAGAGATACGTGGTGCAAGTTTTTCATAAGTTATTACTCCGCATGTGGAAAGCTTAATCTTTAGATGAACTCATAATCAACGTTTTACTGGATTCCAATTTCACGCTTTCCAATCTCCACTGCCATCGCCAACGTCATACACCGACCTATCCTACCGCACCTCGGCCACTGCACTCAAAAGGTACGCTATGAGTTCTCTGCTTCCTGGTAGCTTCAATTCGATATGATACACCTACATCCTCCTCGAACTCGAAGACAATACGAAAGCTTCTTTCTGACGTTGCACACCAACTTCATCATAGAAAATTATTTGATATGATAAGTAGTATAGAGGCAGCATCGTTAGATTAGATATAATTAGGGTTTTTGAGTAATTTTAGGGCTTTGAAACTTACTCCTTAATTAATACTTTATAATATTAAACAAATATTAATTAAATAAAAATGACCGGCAGCCGTTAACCACAACCTGCCTTCACCACCGCCACAACTGGACATGCCGATCACACACTTTCTGTTACAATCCAACTTCCTTTCCACCCAACAAACCTTCCGTTTTCGATCGCACCATAATGATATTATTGCTCTCAAAACAAACTACTACTCTCCTTGTTGCATCAAAACTTCCCCGAAATTCGATATCAAATGCTTCATTACAAGCCATAAACACGAAGACGTAAAGGGTAACAGTTTAACACATGTTGCTACTGAAACTGGTATAAATGGAGTGTTATGGAGATCAATGGAGAATGTTATGAAGGTGTTACAGAATGTATGAGCATCGGCTAGGCCGCGTTGCGTTGGCTGCTTCGGGTGGGAGAATGGGTGGGAGTTCGTTTTCTTCGAGTAGTAGTTCTAGCAGTGGTAGTTATAGCTATCCGAGCAGTAGCTCATCCTCGTATTCGTCTGATAGCAGTTGGTATAGCAGACCGAGTTCTTATAGCACTCAGATCGGCAGCCCTGCCCCCATGAAGGCATGGAGTGAAGTTAAGCCTTTTGTCATGTTTATTTCTGTCTTTATTTTTTTAGTTTACATCATTGACAAATGGAGTATTAGTTATATAGATGCTGCAAAACCAAGTGTTCTCAAGCTGCAGGTATTTTAGTTTTCAAATGAGATTTTCATTTTCAGGTTTTTTTTATGCATACATACGACGTAATAGGCTAATACCAATTGTGGCAACTAGTAACCGTCTATTTTTTTAAGGTTGGATCGTTGGGTACGGGTGGATCACTGCAAAGGGATCTCAATCGGATTGCTAAGGTTGCTGATACATCAAACTCAGAGGGCTTGCACTTTGTATTACAACGTAATAGCGTTATCGATTTGATATATCACAACGACAGACAGTTACATCTAAATATCTAATCATTAAAGTGTGTATAAATAATTTTTTATTTTTGTTATTGTTGTAGAGACAATACTAGCTCTGCTTCGGAACTCAGAGTATTGCATTTCGGGTTACTCCTCTGTAAGTCACTAAGCTACTTCCTTCATCATCTTGCTTTGAAGTTTTGTTACTTTTTATGGAACCAAGAATTTTGGTTTACTATGTCGTTCAGGTGGATAACATGTTGAGTGTAGCGGGATGTGAGAAACGATTTAATCAAATGTCTATTGAGGAAAGGGGGAAATTTGATGAGGAGACTTTGGTCAATGTCAACAACATCAAAAAGAAAAGTGCGACAAGTCAGAGTTCTAACGGGCTCCCTAAAGAGTACATTGTGGTTAGTTCTGTTGATATGATTATCTTAAACACTCTTTTTGCTCTCCTTTCCATTCTATCTTAAACAGATAAACTTTCTTTTGGGTCGAAATAGGTTGAGTCGACACAAAACACTTTTTTTCCTATATAAATTTAGTACTTTTATGATAAAACAGGGTCAAATATGATGACAAAATTTATTTTCTTAATAACCCTCTAATTTTGGAATAAAATGATTTAGAGGTTTTATGCATTACAAATACATGTTAGGCAACTTTTAACTTATTTCCTTTTTAGTTAACTTTTGCCCATTTGACCTGAACATAACCCGAACAATCATCTCTATTACTTTGTATTGAATATGATAAAAACACAATTAAGTTTGCAAATTCTTAAATTTTCGAAGTTTATAAAACTTTACATGTTATATAAGTTACAATTTGTTTAAAAGTTTATGTAAGTTCAAAAACTGTACCAGTTTTTTTTTAAAAGTGAACATAACTCATTTTTTTAAAATTAAAAGGAAAATAAAAATAAGTAAAACAAGAAAAAGAAAAAAAATTAAAAGGGCCCAAACAATTCCGCCTGTGGGCGTCCGTCCACACATCCTTCAAAAACGATCACAAACGGATTGGTGCAATGGAGACATTTGTTGACTCCAGCAAACATTGCATTGCAGATGATCTTATGGTTTTCTGATTATTTAGGGTTCAATTCGATAACTAGTTTCATATTGACTGCAAAACTGAATATACACTTTTCATCAGCATTTCTCATCGTTAATAAATTAGTTTGGAAAACGTAGAATCATTGGGTCTACAAATGAGACGTTTATCTGTAAATGGTTTATAAATAACTTTATTGCAGTTGATAGAAATTATTTTTGTCATCTTTTATACATCTGATTTTCACGAAAAAAAATTTGTGAGTGAAGGTAACGATCATCCTGGCTGCTCGTGGTATACCAAAACTGCCACCCATAAAAAGCAGTGAACAATTGAAGAAAGCCTTGCAAAAGCTGGCCTCTATCCCTTCAAGCAATATTATGGTTAGAACTATATGCACTTAATTTCTAGCCCATAAATTCTTCAATTTTGGGTGGCACTTTTGACCCAGTTACCTCTAAACGGGTTGCTTTGGATCCTGTTATGCTCCTATCTATAACTGGTCAAATGGGCCATATGTGTTAATAATTGATTTGTTTTTGCGATCATATCCCGCGCCTCCATTTGCCACCTCTAGGTTCACGATTCTTCGGTTTCATCATTAGTTGTTGCATCTCAAATGGGTCGCAAGTGCCTAACCAGTTGCTTAATACCCTGGTTTTATAATCCTATTTTGCATATTAATTTATATATAAAATTCAAACAACAGGCAAAAAGTGTTTGTAGGACACCCTGGTGCATTTTGACCCGTTAACCTACTGGTCCGCACCTTCATTTTGCCTCTATTCATTTGTTATTCAATATTATGGTGAGACCTACTTGTGCTTGTGTTTCTAGCCTATAAAGTATGAGTTAGTGTTTCTTTGCTAAACCTTTTACAGGGAGCCGAGGTGTTATGGACTCCACAAAAGGAAGATGATTCACTTACAGAGCAAGAAATGCATGAAGATTATCCGCTGCTGCGCCCTCTTTAGGTAAGTCATTATGATACTATCTGGGTCACTACAGGTGATGAGCAGATACACAAAACTGCATCCACTTGGATTTTTAAACATTTTAGGTTCGTATTTTCGTTTATTATCTTTGTCACATCATGGCGGTCGGTTAAGAGAATTTCTGTAGTAGAGATGTTTAATAAAATAACTATTGGTTTATCAAATTCGATTATGTGGGGTTTTTCTTTTAATTTTTATTTGGGTTTTAGATTTGTGGAGGGGTGTAAGCAAACTACATGAACATGAACGGGATTTATTTTCTTGTCCGTGCTTGTTCGTTGAGGAAATGGACATGTTCGTGTTTCGTGTTCTTTTATGTTCGTTTGTTAATATGTCATACGAACACAGACCAATACATACAAACATAGACGAATATAAATAAATGAACAAGACAATGTCATGTGTAATCCATTTTACAAAATATGTATCACAACTTCTCCACACAATCATATTTAGCTAGAAAAGGATCTTCCAGCCATTTTCCTTATTAACGGTGCGTCTAGCTTATGGTCCACGTCATCATCTTGGCCAGAATAACCGACAACGGTGATTCAGTTTAGTCGCCATAGTATAAACACAAACTATCTCATATTCACATGTAAACTTCATGCTAACCTGCTATAGTAGTGTGGATAGATATATTTCGACTTATCACTTATGCCGAAGTTCTTGGAGCTTGTTTTTATCACTTATGCTATAGTAGTGTGGATATATACTTCTTATATGTGTACACTAAGTTTTCTTAGAAGCTTCCCCTATCTTGGATTTTTAAAAAAGCGCAAGGTGCACAGAGACGATAAGGCCCCGAGACGCAAGGCTCAAAGCCTACATATAGTAATGACTAATTAAAATTATATACATGATACTTGCATGAATTATAATGTTATATATATTTTGACACCCTTCAATTACTAGCTCTCCCTAAAGGTGAATTTTAGTTAAATATGGAATAAATGGTCGGGTTTTGAACAACCGATGTGTTTGAGATGGCTGTGAGTTTGAACGAGTGTGATATAGAGCGGTTTTTAAGCGTTTAATCCTTTATTGACTATTTACACAGAACTAACTTTTATCGCACTAACATCAATTGGAGTCGCAACTTCTTTAGACTCGGCCATGTCAAACTTCATAAGAAACTCTCTTGCATACTTGTGTTGATGCAATAGGATACCATCTTTTTCGTACTTGATTTTTAAGCCTAAGAAGTGGCTCAGTTTTCCCAAGTCTTTCATGCTAAAACGGGATTTCAGATTGCTCTTTAACTGATCTATGTCGTCGTCGTCGAGGTCTCCCGTGATCACTAGATAATCTACATACACGACGGCCACCTTATTTCCCACAATTTTAACGAAGAGACTTGCATCTGATGTACCCGTACTACTACATAACTCGAAACCCAAACTATCTAATGTTAAGTATTATAGTGGCAGAGGTTAGTTAGAAATCTCATCCTTAATTAGAAATTAGGGTTTTGGAATTATTTTAGGGGTTTGTTACGCTTCAAAGTTACTCCTCATGTTCATGTATATAGTTTCATCTATTAAAATCAATAAAATAAATATTCGTAAATAAAAAACCAACACTGGACATTCTGTGATGACGATCACACACTTTCTGTTACAATCCAACTTCATTTCCAGCCCTACGCTTCAACAAACCTTCCGTTTTCGATCACCCGAATGGCATAGTATGGCTTTCAAAAGGAACTACTACTACTACTCTTACTCTCCTTGTTGCATGAACACTTCCCCGAAATTCGATATCAAATGCTTCATTATGAGCCAAAAACACCAAGGGGAAGAAGAGTGTTTTCGTGAAAACACAGCTGGAGAAGGTAAGCATTTTAAAAAAGTTGCTACTGATAAAAATGAACTGATTTGGAGATCAATGGAGAATGTTATGAAGGCGTTACGAATACCAGTAGTAATAACTGGGGTTTTATTGGGTTTATTATTGTTGTTTGATCATCACCAAGGCCGCCTTGCGTTGGCAGCTTCGGGTGGGAGTATGGGTGGGAGTGACTTTTCTTCTAGTACTTCTTCTAGTAGTGACAGCGATAGTGATAGTGATAGTGATAGCAGTTGGTGGAGCAGCCCGAAATCCTCTTCTTCTGAAGTTTATAGCACTCAGAAGGCTGAGCCAATTGGTTGGTTGGATGCTATCATAAGTATCTCTATCATTGTTTTTGTACTTTACTTTTATATAAAATGGTATAATGGTGATCTAGATGTTGCAAAAACAAGTGTTCTCAAGCTTCAGGTATTTTATTTTTTCAACAGTTTTCATATGGGATTTTAGTTTTCATGTGGTTGTTTTACGAATTTGGGGTATATATTTTTTTTGTGTATACGTACAACCTAATAGGCTAATGACATTTGTGGTAACTATGAACCGTCTATTTTTCAAGGTTGGATCATTGGGTACCGGTAGATTGCTGCAAAAGGACCTCAATCGGATAGCCAATGTTGCTGATACATCCAACTCAAAGGGCATGCACTTTGTATTACAAGGTAATAGTGTTATCGATTATGTGTCACAAATAGTTATCGTCTGATTATCAATTTGTTTGCTACTATGCTAACCGCGAAAAGAATTACCATGTGCTATTATTTTAATATGGTTTCGAGGTTCTCCTTTAGCAATCATTGACCATGGTATAGTACTAGAGTTAAATATGTAAGTGAGTAGAATGTGGATATATATATATATACACACACACACACACACACACAAACATGTGTGTGTATTTGTATGTATAGATAATCTTTGATTTTGTTTTTGTTGCAGAGTCAATACTTGCTCTGCTTCGGCACTCAGAGTATTGCATTTCGGGTTATTCTTCTGTAAGTCACTTGACTATTTCCTTTAACGTCTTGCTTCTGCGTGAAAATTTGAATTTGAAGTTTTCTTACTTTTTTTGGAACTGTGAATTTTGGTGCATTATGTCTTGCAGGTAGATGTAAAGAGCAGTGTAGTGGAATGTCAGGAACGATTTAATCAAACGTCTATTGAAGAAAGGGGTAAATTTGATGAGGAGACTTTGGTCAATATTAACAACATCAGAAAGAAAAGTGCAACAAGTCAGAGTTCTAACGGGCTCCCTAACGAGTATATTGTGGTTAGTGTTTTTATATAGTTTTCTTTAACATGTTTCTTGCTCTCCTTTCCGTTCTATCTATTGACTACATAAATTTCTGATTGAAGGTTACGATCATCGTGGCTGCTCGTTGTGTACCTCTACTACCACCCATCAAAAGCAGTGCACAATTTAAGGAAGCCTTGCAAAAGCTAGCCTCTATTCCTTCACGCGAAATTATGGTGAGAACCACATGCACTTGCTACCTCTTAACAGGTTGATACGGGTTATGTTTTTATCTCTAACAGGTCAAATGGGTCGCTCGAGTTAATAACCTTGTATATCACTTATTAAAAAACCATTGAATTGTTTTTGCTATCATATCCCACTTTCCATTTGCCACCCAAAAATGTTTCATCTCAAATGGGTCGCAAGTGGCAAAGCGGTTGGAATTATACAAATTTAGATTTAGATGTATTAGGATCTCCTGAATGACTTTAGCAAATAAAAGTTAAATTATTTCTGTAATACCATGGTTTTTGTAATTCTATTTAGCACATTGATTATATATAAAATTCAAAAAACGGATACAAAGTGTTTGTAGGCCACTGAGGCCAGCCTGGCCCATTTTGACCTGTTACCCTACTCATCCGGAACTTCATTTTGCCTATATCCATTCTTCAATCAATATTATGGCAAGACCTATTTGCACATGTGTTTTTATCCTATAAATCATGAGTTTTGTGTTTCTTTGCCTACCTTTTACAGGGAGTTGTGGTGTTATGGACCCCACAAAAGGAAGATGATTCGCTTACGGCGAAAGAAATGCTCCACAGCTGCGCCGTTTTAGGTAAAGTAGTTATGATACTATCTGCATCACTATAGGTGATGAACATACATACAAAACTGCATCCACTTAATGTTTTTTTCTCCTTTAAGGGTTTATATTTCAGTTTATTATCTGTCACATCATGACGCCATGATGGTTAATCAAATAACTATCGATTTACCAGGTTTGGTTTTGGGTTCACTGGTTCAGGTTATTCGATATTTTAGATTTGTGTAGGGGTATAGACGAACCGAACGAACAATAACATGACTTTGTTCATGTTTGTTAACTTAAGCCGAAGAAATAGACAAACATGAATATATAAACATATTTATTTTCTTGTACGTGTTTATTTCTTGAGGAAATGACCTTGAGCATGTAATCTTATGTCCTTTCACTAATATGTCAAACTAACACAAGCCAACACCAATGAGAGGGTGTTTGCGATTGCTTATTTAACTCTAAAAGTGTTTTTTTGGCAAAAGTGCTTATTAACTTATTATTTTTCCAAAAGAAGTTTTCGAAAAATTGTTTGGATTAGCTTTTGTGATGGGAAATAGTAAAATGACCAAAAATGATATGATAAGTTTCCATGTTTAGTTGCTATATTAAAGGGTGATGTTAAATTTGTAATTTTATGTTTAAAAAGCTAGGTTTTTTATGGCTTTTGTAAAACAGCTTTTTACTCCTCAAAAAGCCAAAATATTAAGCATTTTTATCATTCCAAACAATTGTGCTACCAACGTTGCAAGGGTGGGGGGATAAAATCATGTTAAGTAGCAACTAAACGATAACCAAACCCGGGAAATAAATATAAAAATAAAAACACGTTTTTCTAACACCAACTGACTTAGAACGTAGATGAAGCCGACTTTATAACAACACGTTTAGACAGTCAAGGAGGTAAAAAAAATGAGGCACAAACAAACACCATGCTATGAAGCAACCGGACAATGACCAAATCCGGGAAAAAAAAACGTAAAACAAAAACTAATAAAAGTCTAAACTCTTTTCAACTTTTATGGCAAAATTAAAAAAAAAAAAAAAAAAAAAAAAAAAACAGTCTTATCATAAAAATGGAAAACCTTATAACTTACTATGAAAAGAAAAATACACAGAAGACAAAACAAAAAAACAAAAAAGTCACTATTCCTCAAATGTTGTGAATTAATAGATATAAATAGATAGAGTAAAATGCACGGATAGTCCCTGTGGTTTTGCAAAGTTTCAGCTATAGTCCCCAGATTTTGGAAATTACACTCATAGTCCCTGTGGTTTGACAGTTTGTTACGCTGATAGTCCCTGGAGTGGATGTGGGTTAGTTTTCTCAGTTAAGTCCATGTGAAATTACAAAATTACCCTTGCTTTTATTATATTCATCAACATCATCATCATTCAACAGACTCATTCACTGACTCACTCACTCACACTCTCTCTCTCTCACACACACACAAAAACCCTAATTTCCCCAATTTCCCCCAAATTCACTCAATAATCTCACTCTCAATGTCAAATCTCATCAGAAAAGTCTGGGAATCAGTCTCAAACCGTTCGAATTCCACTAGACACACGTCAATTTCATCGAGTAATTCCAACTTTTCATCTAATCTGAACTTTTCAACTTCATCGAGTGAAACGTTGTTCGGTCAGATTTTTATGTGTTCGTCTTCAACCGGAGAGTTCGATCGGATACCGATCGATGTGTTTATGCAAATCGTGAAGTTGTTGCAGCCGCACGAGGTGGCGAGACTCGCTGCTGTTTGTAAATTGTGGAGAGTGATTGTGTCTGATAATAAGTTGTGGATGTATTATCTCCAGAATCAGGTTGTTCCGTGGGATTCTATATTTTTCTCTGAGGTTAATTTGCGATCTGGTTTTCCTCTTCAGTAAGTTTTTGATTTTGTTGCTGGATTTGAATTATTTGGTGTTGTAGATGACGGTTATTTCAGTTAGTTAGTTGAACTGTTTTGTGTTGGTTTTGATTGTGATGCATAGGGCTAATTAAGTTATTCTTATGTGATATGTTTTCATGAACAGATTACAAGTATTAAGTACATATTTATCAAAGGGAGAGAGAGAGAGAGAGTAGAAAGAGAGATACATCCACTGATGAATGAGGCTGTTGAATGATGATGATGTTAATGAATATTGATGCGTGTGAAGTGTTATATATATTAGGTGTATATTTTAAGCCCCTTTAACACTTATTTTAGCCAAGTTTTAAATTTATAAAACACGATATTTTACTAACACTAAACACGCATATGGGCAAGTGCACCCATCGTGAGCGTAGTATAGCGTTGGTAAGATACCGAGGTCGTCCAAGGACACAAGAGCTTTTAGTACCGGTTTATCCTCAATGTCTAATCAAAATAAAAAGTTTAGAAAAATGTTTTAAGCTAAGAAAAATAAAAACTAACTAAAATGCTGAAAATAAAAATAAAAGAAAAACAGATAGGCAAGATGAATCACTTGGTTCCGACTCGTATCTAGTATAACCTTTGATTATTTCCGCACTTTTGCACATAATTAAGAGATTATCTTAGTTATTGTAGTAGGCCCCTCTTTTGAAGGTGACGTTACCCTCACCCCAGTAGTTTGAGTCAGCAAGGATACAATCCTAAAAGGGTGGATTATTGGAAGATAATGAATTAAGTTATTAATGCAGTATTATGGTAGGCCCCGCTTTTGGCGGTGACGTTACCCTCGGCTAAGTAGTCTGAGTCAGCAGGGATACAGTCCTAAATAGCCGGGTTATAGTATTAATAGTAGTTAACTTATGAGGGGATCAAAGAGTTTGGACCCCCGCCATCCAATACCGTGAAGTATTGAATGAGGTCCTACTAAATTTGACCCAGGTCCATTGCAGGACCTCTAAACGCTGAACAATGGCAAGACCTTTACCAAACCGTTCCCTTAACCCCCGACCAGGTAGCCAACATACCTCCATATAGACCATGGAGATATGAATGGTGAAAATCTTTTATTTTATATAGACAGTAAAATAATGCCAAGACACCACGGACAAACGATAAGGAAAGATCACCTTCAACATAAGTAACTAGTTATTAAAGTTATTAATACAAAACCAAATAAAAAGTGCAAAAGATTAGAAATAAAAAGTATTATACTAGACATTTTGTCTTCACCAAGTGATGTAAGAGACTTAGGCAAACATGGCCTTGATTGTCAAGAACTCTTACGATCAATCTTGGATCCCGAGACGACTCACACACTCTACGATGGACAATGGATGATGGTGGTGGTGGATGATGGTGTTGTGATGGTGGTGGGTGGTGGATGAAGTGTGAGAGAGGTGGTGTGCCAAGGGATGAGTTGAAATGAAACCAAGCACTCCTATTTATAGGCTGAACAGAGGGCTGGGCACGGCCCCGTGTCCGCTGGGCATGGCCCCGTGCCTGTCTGACACTCTATCTCCTCATTAATTGTAATTCGCAATTACAATTAATGCGCCTGCTGTACTTTCGACACGCCCCCGTGTTCGCTGGACACGGCCCGTGGTGGGCAATAGAAGCTTCTATAGGTTTGTCTTTTCTGCTGCTTCTTGGGCACGGCCCCGTGCTGGCTGAGCACGGGGCGTGTTCAGTCTTCTGCCTTCTCTATTTTGCTTGGGAAGATGTCGTTGAGGGGTCGGGCAATCCACTTATGTTCCTTTTCTTGTATTTATGTTGGATTTAGCTGTCTTTTTGCTTCTTTTGTGAATTTGAGCTCATTTAATCCTGAAAATACAAAAGGAAGACAAAAACACTCTTTTTCCAATATTAGTACTTAAAAAGGGTTAGTTTTATGCCTTATTTGATGTAATTTATATGTTGCATTTTACACACATCAAATATAATAAAAGCAAGGGTAATTTTGTAATTTCACATGGACTTAACTGAGAAAACTAACCCACATCCACTCCAGGGACTATCAGCGTAACAAACTGTCAAACCACAGGGACTATGAGTGTAATTTCCAAAATCTGGGGACTATAGCTGAAACTTTGCAAAACCACAGGGACTATCCGTGCATTTTACTCAAATAGATATAAATAATAAACAAAAAAATGTTCTCCATTTTCGGTTATTTATTAAAGAGTAAAATGCACGGATAGTCCCTGTGGTTTGGTGAAATTTCACCTTTAGTCATCAACTTTTCAAAATTACACTCTTAGTCCCCATGGTTTGACAAGTTGTTACTCGGATAGTCCCCAAAGCGGATGGAGGTTAGTTTTTCTGGTTAAGTGGGCGTGAAATGACAAGGACTATCCGAGTAACAACTTGTCAAACCACAGGGACTATCCGAGTAACTTTCATGCGCTTTGGGGACTATCCGAGTAACAACTTGTCATACCACAGGGACTAAGAGTGTAATTTTGAAAAGTTGGGGACTAAAGGTGAAATTTCACCAAACCACAGGGACTATCCGTGCATTTTACTCTTTATTAAATAAACTTTACTGGAACAATTTAGAAATGATTCGCCAAGTTTTGTTGATTTGTTCGTTTAGAGCCCTATTATCTTAAAGTTCCATGCAACATAAAGAATATCACATTTGAACCTGTTTGAGACCGACCCTGGCTTGTCAGTTTGGTACCAGTTCGAGATTTGAATAAAAAGTACCGGTTTTAAATCCGACTTCGGTTCAGTTTAAAAAACGGTTTATTAGTAGGTTTGGGCCTTGAACCGGTTTAGAACCTGTTGCTAATCGATTCGTAACCTGAACCGACTTTTATCAAACCGATTTGGGCTTTCAATAAAAAATCGATTCGGTTTAGGCCTGGAACTGGTAGGGTTAGGTTCGGATTTTAAAAACCCGGTTATTACAATACCCGGTTCCGGGCTAGTTTTCGGGTTCGGGTTTTTTGTGCACAGTGGCGGTTCCAGGAACTTCTTTTACAGGGTTTCTTTTGTAGATTCTTCCTATTTTTTTTAAATCATACAAAGTTTCCACTATTTTTTTCTATGTTTTCCATACCGAGGAGGTTCCTGGGAACCCCAAAACAACCCTGGATCCGCCCCTGTTTGTGCACCACTAGTTGTACACCTCTATGTTGGTACCAAACTTACCGGTCCATTACAACAACCCATGCATATTAAGTTGCAACCACACAGATTCTAGCAACAAAAGTACTACCACACGGTTCACACTACAGGAGAACCAAAAGTTTATTCGCAAATCGCGTCGTACACCACCGCACAATCATATTTAGTGAGAAACTAATAGAGGGATTATATTGGCACACTGGCCCCCCCATCCGCTATCACACCCACATAAATCAGAGTTGGTGTGATCTGACCGATATCTTCATTGCACAGCGGAAGTATGCAATGCTAAGATTTCTAGAAAGTGAACGCCTGCTAAGTACTCGAATCCCCATGGGTTCTCCTATTTCAACCATGCCATAATTTGAAAATGCAACCTGAGAAAGAACATGCGAAAAATCAACATAAAGTTAGCGAGTTCATGGTTTGTTTGAAAAAGATTTAAATTAAATCTTTTTGATAATCGGTTTATATAGTGTTGAGAAAACGTAATAAAATCATTTCTCGGCATGTCATATGAAACTTTGAATTTGTAAAACTTATTTGAAGGTCAATGTCTGCGTACGATAAAGACAACATGCCCGCATGAGCCTATAACCCACCCCGTGCTAGAGAGTGCCTCGCCAACCGTTTACTCAAGACGGCAGACTAGCAGGCGGTTATAGTTCCGATATGTAGCGAGGACTTCACTGTACAGTTTTAAGAACCCTACGGCTCTTACAGTTGAGTAGAGGACAATCCAGTCCTTGAGTCTGCAAGTCGGACCAACCAGTCCCCTTGTTTGTATACAGGACATCCCAGTCTTTGAGTCTACAAGTAGGGCTATTGTTAAGTCAATCTTATTATTAATAAATAGTCTCGTTACTTTTGTGGCGATGGACACTTATAATTCTTGTGGATACTTGGGTTTGACATTTAGTATTGCATGCTAGATAACCTTGTATACCAAATTGCTATGTTGGATTTGAGAAATACTTTTTATACTTATGTCATGTGTCTAAAACTAGTGTACTCGCCAATACGTTTGTATTGAACCATGCTTTTATAACATGTTGCAGGTTTATGAAGATTTGGATAGTGCACGGAACCTTAGTAGGATGCCTAGAAACGCACCAAACTTGAATTCATGCTTAGTAGTTTAGACGTTCGATACTTGTTGTAATTTAATGTATTTGTGTAACAAACAATGTTGTATTTCCTTTCCATGTTGTACTTGAATTGTTATGAAATGAAATGAAATTCATTATTTAAATACTTCTCACAATTCTAGCATTATGTGTAATGAGCAATCTATTTCGTCTCACTCTGATGTTTTCGCCATCGGTTGGGGCGTGACAGATTTACCCCCACAACCCCCAGATCCTAACCTGGATCTAGGGTAAACGGACGTGAGAAACGTCTTCTCGAGATCCCTATTCGTGAGGAGTTTGCTACGGGTCTAAGCAAGAAACCGCGAGAACTAAATGCAGAAGAGGTGATGTCAGAAATTCAGCAGCTAAAGGAAAGTCAAGTTGTCATGGATAAAAGGTGAGGAAACTCACTAAGAACTTTGTAATAGGAAGGCGGAAATTGCAACCCAGAAAGAAGTCCGCACATAAAGCAATTTTGTCGGGCGGCGCTGTAGTCATCTTCATCGCCAGGGACTAGGCCTCCCACTAGTATTCAAATTCGTAATCCTGACGGGAACTCAGAAATTCCTCACGCATCCATTTGATCAGAATGTCACCCACAGCAGGGGTGGGTGCAACCTTATTATCGCCCTTCTCTTTTACATGCGAAGGATCGGACGACGACGCCATAGAAAAAAGCTTCCAGGAAATGTGCTCACTCGAGTGTTTTTATCGCCCAATGGAAGCGTGATACATCACATGGGAAAATAGAACGACGACTCAAAATGTGTCACGGGACCCACTACCTATTGAGAAACGCTAAACACAATCATGAAAAAGCGAGGTACGTCAGGTGTCGCCAGCGTGTCAAAAGTCACTCTAGACACCAACCCAAAACCTATCCACAAAAGGTTTCCAAAGTCAAATGTTCGGACCCACCATACCCGCAATCCACATATCCGGAAAGTCTTGCATGAGCAAGCTAGGGTCAAGTCACCAGCCATGTATCGAGCACACGATATAAGTGCCCACAGAGGTTCAGAAGGCAAAAAACCCAAAGGCACACAAGGAAAACTTACACAAAACTATATTAAAACCCAGTCCCCCACCTGCACGTTGGCACATAAAGGAGCACCATTGGACTATGAGAGTTGAAGAGATATGGGACCAGAATACCCCCCCCCCCCCCCGTGGATTTGGGATAATCGACCCGTATCTTAAAACCATAAGATGAATAACCCTCAGGGAACCACATGCCACGTAAAAAACGCAAGACACGTAGGAGACCAAAAGGACATCTGGTTAGGGACGTCTGACCAATGACTTTCCGCAGATCTCTGCTCCCCTCATCACCATTAACAGTTATCAAAGAGGATACCACAAAGACATTAGCTAGGTCTGACCAATGATGTTTTGCGGATCCCTTTTCTCCCCAGTCACTTATCACATAGGAGACAAAAAGGACATCCTGATTGCGACGTTTAGCCAATGACGTCTCGCGAATCCACACCCTCCTCTACTACCACTAACGACCAGCACAAAGGAGACCAAAGAATATTCTGAAAGCAATATCTCCTCCAATCCCTTCTCACCATCCCGACTATATATATTAAGCTTCTCCTTTTTCAGGCGATTCATTTCATGTTCCATACTTTCACTCTCACGTTATAGTTACACTAACGAGATGTTTATTCTCACGCTAGAACGTGGTTACGAGAAGAATCCCATTTTCCTCTTCTCGTGATGAGTCTAACGATGGTTTTAGTTTTGTAGATGAGTTAAGTGTCATTTACGTCCCAATGGTTTGTTCACTTTTGCCATTTCAGACCAAATTTTAAGATTGTACTATTTTCCTCTCTGACATTCTCGAAACGTGCCATTGCAGTCCAAAAACTAACCCCCAATTTAAAAGAACTCAGTTAGCTCAGGGACGAAAATGACACTTTATTATAGATTTTTTGGACTGAAATGACACGTTTTAAGAATGTCAGAGAGGAAAATTGTACAATTTTGAAATTTGGTTTGAAATGAAAAGTGGACAAACCACAGTAACGTAAATGGCACTTAACTCTTTGTAGATAGAATCATTCTCAAGAACTCACGTTGATTGGAAGAATCTCCAACTTGTCGAGCCTAGCCCAAACACCCGTTTAACTTGGCGTTTCTTTGTCTTCATCAAGTTGTATATACAAACACAAAATTTTGTCGACTATGAATAGAGATAAGAACAAAACTAACTAAAAAGACACAAATTACAAGAAAAAGATGAATTTGAGCTAGTCATTGGTGGTATGTGTTCTAGTTAAGACAACTAATTTTTTTACATAAATAAATCCACCCGAAATCCTCATAATTAACCAACACCCCTACTTTAATAGCACGTTACATCTTTGGGATATATGAGTTATGTACAAGTATCAATTATCTTTTTTTTTTTTAACGGTGACTTTCTTTTTTAGTGACCCAATGTCACACCGTCTAAACGGTGTCCCTAGTCAAGATTTGCCCAGACTACGTTGTTTTAACTGGACCCATGCTGGATTGGTTAGACTTGGTTACGGCGTTATGCTAACCAAACTTTGTGACACGATTATTTTAAATGTTTCATTTATAGAAAAGGTAATAATAATAAGCAGATGATGAAGAAGTGTTGTGGAGGCTATTGAAGTACACGTTCGGTCACACCACTTTCTCTTCTCTCTCATCGAACACAAGAAAGAAAGAAAGAATGTTTGAATTTGGGGAGGAACTAATAATCGACAGTTACAGGATTCCATGGCTGATTTGGATCCAGCTGCTTGCTATGCTTCTTCTCCTTATCCTCCTCTATTGCTTCACCGCCACGTCATCCGATCTCCACGCCTCCACCGCCGCCGATACGCCGTCGTTTCTTAATCGCTCCGTTCTCACTTCCGCCGATGCAAACAATCCTCAGAAGTTGAAGGTATGCTATCGGTTGAAAACTTCATTAGCTGAGTTAATGAATTGTGTATGATTTGATTGATAGATATTGATGTTGAGAAATTGTTGTTTTAGTTGATTTTGAATTTGAACTGACCTCGATTAGTTAGGTTTTAATGAATCCTGATGCGTATAATATTGTTGAGGTTGAGGAATTGGTGTTTTAGTTGATTTTCTTGAAGGTTGATTTTTGAATTTGAACGAATAGGATTTGAATGTCGATTTTGACTTTAAACAGATAAGTTTCAACTTGATTAGCTGAATTAACTAATTGTTACATATTGATGTTGTTGAGGTAGAGAAATTGTTGTTTTATGAAGGTTAATCTGAATGTTTATTTTTGATTTCGAACGAATAGGATTTGAATTTCAATTTTGATTTCAAACAGATAGTTTGCAACTTGATTAGCTGAATTAACGACTCCTGTATGTATGACTGATACATATTTATGCTGTTGAGGTTGAGAGAGTGTTGTTTTACTTAATTTTCGTGGAGGTTAATCCGGATGTCAATTTTGACTTCAAACAAATAGGATTTGAATGTCAATTTTGATTTCAAACAAATTGAGGAATTGCTGTTTTAGTTGATTTTATTGGAGTTTAGTTTGAATGTTGATTTTGACTTTAAGCTAATAGGATTTGAGTGTCAGTTTTGACTTCAAACAAATAGAATTTGAATGTGAGTTTTGACTTCGAATTAATACAATTCGTCAATTTGAATGTCAATTTTGACTTCAAACAGATAGTTTGCAACTTGATTTGCTGAATTAACGAATCCTGTATGATTGATATGTATTTATGTTGTGGTTGAGAAATTGTTGTTTTAGTCGATATTAATTGAGGTTAATCTGAATGTATGTTTTGACTTCGAACAAATAGGATTTCAGTCAATTTTGACTTCAAACAGATAATTTGCAGCTTGTTAGCTGAATTTACGAATCCTGTAAGATTGATGTTGTTGAGGTTGAGAAACTGTTGTTTTAGTTGATGTTATTGGAGGTTAATCTGAATGTCATTTTGACTGCAAACTAATAGTTTTCACTTAGGTAGCTGAATTAACGAATTTTATATGATTGATATGTGTTGAGGTTGAGATTGAAAAATTGTTGCTCGTTGATTTTATTGGAGGTTAATCTGAATGTTGATTTTGGCTTTAAAATAGTTTGCATAGTGAAAAACCTATATGATTAACACATATATATGTTGTTGAGGTTGAGAAAGTGTTGTTTTAGTTGATTTCTGTTTTGACTTCATATATAGTTTTCAACTTTATAGCTGAATTAACGAATCCTATATGATTGATACGTATTCATGTTGTTGAGGTTGGGAGATTGTTCTTTTTCTTGATTTTTTGGAGGTTGATCTGAATGTTAGTTTTGAGTTCAAACAAATAGAATTTGTTATTAAGAATGTATCCAGTTTCTTATTTGATTGTTCTTCAGAGTTCAAGTTTCCAAGGAATTTTAACGAATTTGGTACTGACAAATTAGGCTTTGAAGCATTTGTCACAAGTTTTAATCAATGTTTGCCTTGTAACATTTTTGGAAAACCTATAGAGATAATTATGTAATTGACTGGATATAGTTCCTTATATTTTTCTTAAAATTAGCTATGTAATCAATGTTTACCTTGTATAGGAATAGGATCTCTAGTAAACCTTATTATAGATGAATATAACACCGGGTGTCACTATTTGGTCAACACCCCAAGAGGGCAGCACCGTACTCCCATACTCCTTTGTTGCTTTAAAAAGGCGTGAGGCGCAACAGGGGAAAAAGGTGTGCCGTGTGCCTCATGTAGTTCTAGGTCAATATTGGTCAAAGTTAGGGTATGTAGGCAGTTTATATGTAAAATCAACCTAAGGGGTGAAGATACTATGAAAGGTTTACTTGATAAATAGGTTAATATGTAAAATAAATGAGAGATATGCAAGTTCTGGTTGTAAACAAAGCTTATAGATGCGCACCTCATGTAGCGTGCCTCGGCTTTTGGGACCAAAACGCCTCGTAGCGCATCACGCTTTTTTTAAACCAAAATTCCTTATCTGATCATTAAAAAACGTTGTAAACGTTTAAGTTGAAATTACAACCACTTGGCCTAAAGAATGTAGATTCCTGTTCGGGTCTCAGATCACTTATAGATAAAGATTTCGCTTGGCCTGTTCAAACAAAATATATCTTTCTTGTAAACAAATAGATAACAAATAGATTCCTTCCTAAGAAATGATAATTTAAGAAACATCTCATCCTTTAAGGTATTAAAAAAATAAGAAGGAACATAAAGTTCATGTTAAGTTAGACACCTTTTTTCTTTAAGGGTGTGTTCCAGAGATCCACTTAACAGGGGGAGGGAAAATGGGGTTTTTTTTGCCTGAAAATAGTCTTTCCAATTTGGAAAGACATGGAGGGGAGGGGAGGGAAGGGGAAGGATTTTTAACTCGGGAACACACCGTAAGGAAACATCAAGTGCTCTGTAGGTGTAACACTCCATTATATCACTATACTTTAGTTCAAAGATATAGGTAGGTTTAAGTTAACCCTGACTCCTGAGAAGCAAGTACTTAATACCTCATGTTTGTTGGTTGTGTCTGATGTTTTAGAATACTGTCCAATTGGTTCAATACCCTTGGTATGAACAATAAACTAGGAAGAATCATAGTTATTAAAAGCCATCGCCTCTAGCGCCTAGGCCCATTTTTCAGGCGAGGCGAGACAGTTGTGCTTTAAGTCGAGGAAATTGCGCTTTAATTCTCCAGGTGATGGTTCAGGCGCACACTCCGGCGAGATTCCTAGATTCCAGATAGTTTCTGGCCAAATTCTCTAAATTCCGACAAGATTCTAGCTAGATTTCTACTTTTATCCAAGGAAAACTACTTTTCTACACTAATGTTTTTAGAACTTTTGGTTCTAAATAGATGATATATAGTTTTATATGATAGAATTTATTTATTTTATTTGAAGAATAATATTCTTTTTCTATACATAATATATTTTTAGCCTTTCCTCATTATGCGCTTAATTTTTCTCCAGCCCTCGCTTTTTTGGCGCTTTGCGCCTAGGCCCCAGGCGAGGCCTATGCGCCTTGAGGGCGCTTAGCGCCTTTAATAACTATGGGAAAAATGTGTTTAGTTCTGATTCCGGATGCTCAAACTGACAAAAGACGCTAACTTGCTATCAAAACAAATCTAAGTTGACCAAATATGTGAAAACTTTTTGTCTGATATATAAGCTTGGTTTAATAATATTTTAGAAAACCTGTGTGCTTTTTTTGGTGTTTGATACTTTTCCCTTTGTCTTCATTTGCCTTCTGCATTATCCATCATATATGATGATTGATGACAAGAGAGGTTCCCAAATTTTAAAAATACACTCCAGATCATATATTATATTTTGTATGATATCCTTTATTTTGGTGGGTAATATTATATTGGGGCATGTGCAAATATCTAACCTGGAAATAATCTATACTTGTCTGTCTTGTTGTCAGCAAAGTAGAAGTTGAAAAAGCGAATATAATATTAATATGAATACATGTTTAGAGTCTATGATCAATGACACGTCATTTTTATATACATTTATACAACTTGATGACGATTTTTGCCGTATCCGTTACGATCTTAAATTCGTGTAAAATCCATTTTAGCAAAAAAAAATATTCGTTGCTTGTTATAATAGATGAGTATTTGTTTTAATGTAGAAACTGACCCTACCTGATCCGACCCGTTGTAAATGGATTGACTACCTTTTTTACCTTTAGAAATTTTATGCTTAATAATTGATGATGATTGTAGGTTAGAGAAAATGAAAGAACGGAGACAGGACCAAGCACAAGTGAAGTAGTGCAAAGAGCAAAGAAACCAGATGGTAGACCGAGGGCAGGATCGTCCACGACAAATGAGAGCAGTGGGGTGATGTTTGAACCTTCACACCATCCGTGTCATATATTTGGGCTTGCAAAACATGCTTTTCTCAAGTGCTTAGGAATAGATTCCACCCATGAAAAAGAAGATTGACGATTATGTCCCTGGTCTTTCGGTCACGTTATGAATGTACAGTATGCTTCTTGTATCTGTTACCTTGTTTTAGATTGGTTAATTTTGATTCTCGATGTAACATTGTGGAAAAGGAAGTATTCGATTGAAAGTTTGTATGGTTCGAGGGAGAAGGTGAAAGCCACACCTAATGGTAAAACTGCACTTATTGGTTAGCCTATTTCTTATGTTTAGGTTCCGGGTCCAAGAGAATTATTGGACTGAATTGAAAGTCAGAAATGGTTGGCCTACCGAATCATTACCCATTACCCAACCGGATTCGTGTCACCACGTGCTACTAAATACGCATAAACCCGCAAAAGGAAAGCACGAACAACATAATCAGAAAAATTCAAAGGCAGGCTAATATCAAAACTAAACTCCCTAATTGGTTTAAATTCGTGTAAACATTATGTAAGCCGTTGTACTTGGAACCCATACAACCTTGTCTAATCTTCACTTCATCTCCCTCATAACAGAATTTGCAACGCAATGAAGACTCTTTTTACATCTCTGTTTGCAAAAACGCCTCACGCATGAACTCCTCTCCTCCCCTCTCAAAACCACCCTTTTCTCCAGCCAGTTTCACTTTTCTTTGTTTCTCACATGCCCTCACTCTTTTCAACATAGCTTGATTCATGCCATGTCCACAAAGAACCTCAAGCGATCGCAAAAGCACTGCCTTTGCCGCATTTCAAGAAATAGTGTCGCTTCAAGTAAGGCTTGTTAGAAGTTAATCCTAATTGTAAACAACACGTGAAATGGGGCGCAACTTAATGTCTGCAGCTTTTCTAAGTCAATAGGGTCAGTTTATAGTTTATATCTAGGTATAGTTTGTTTTGGTATGGGATTCTTTATTTTTGGTTAGGGCATTACTTGTTTCAAGTAATCTTGGTGAGTTTTTAGTATAAAAATAGGCGTGGGGGTTATTTGTAAGATGTGGTTTTGATTTAATATAAAAGAAAAGACTCGTAAGTTCGTTTCCGGCACAAGAATCGACTGGTGATTTCGAGTCTCACGATCCAATTGTCTAACAAGGCTAAGCGTCTCCGCTACCGCCTAGATGACTCACACGCTTTTTAAAACCAAGATTCAAACCCAAACCGTATCTAAACCCAAATCAGTATAACCCATGAAGATTTACAGAGAACTAAAATGAAATCCACAAGAGATCTACAGTTTTACTTGATATGCATTATCTAAAAAAATTGCATGTTTCAATACCGCAAAACATATCAAAGTTTAAAAGTGCACACATACCTTTTTGGATCACAACGCTACGGTTAAATCTTTCAACACCATATCACGAAACTAAAAACTATAGTGATTTGTAACAAGCGTCAGAAAATTGTCGCAGCTGACTTGTTCCAAATTGGATAAAAAGATGATAAACATAAGCAGAAAATTAAATCTAAGGAAGAACATCTACCTTCCATTGATATTGCAATTTACAGAGGCTAATCGCCCTCGGCCCCTACAAAACTCATAAGCATCCTAGTACCCACCCAACACTTTTCATGTTTTTTTAAATAACGATTATACAGCTAATATATTCTATAAGTTTCCACTTTCTATAAATAATAACTCCTAACATATCCAAGCCTTTCCCCCATGTAAACTAAATTTGATTCTAAATATTAAAAAAAAAAAAAAATCATATTTCACAAGTGTTTTGAACGACTTCAAGTACCGTTGCATTGCAAAAGAAGCACCTTTCGCAATTGATGAGATGGCGGTTAATGCAGCCAAAACATGAAACATGTGTGCATGGTAAGAATTTGGCATCTGCTTCACAAGTGTAGCATATGCAACACACATTATCATCACTTTCGGTTTCTTCTTTTTGGGCCACCCTCTTCACCAATGTTCTTGAGATGAGATGGCTAGAGAAATCCTCTAGTTGCCTCAGTTTTGTAAGATGAACATCCCCCTTAAAGGTGCCAGCCTGGCAAAGTGATGAAAAAGAATGTCAGAATGCAATAAAGCCAACATACAATAGCCCCTTAACGTGCGAAGCGTACGCGACTTAATTACGCATGTTATAAAATTCAAACCCTCATCACGCATAGGTTAAACACAAAATCACACATGAACAAAACACAAAAATCACGCATGAAAAACCCCTAATTACGCATGTGGTCACACAATTCACGCATGAGTAAAACCTAATTACGCATGTTATATGCATATACTTACACAAATAATTTGGTGGTTGTGTACGCTTCGCACGTTAAGGGAGTTTTGTATTTTAAACTTTTTTCTATACACACACACACACAAACACACACACACACACACACACACATATATATATATAGAGAGAGAGAGATCAACAATAGACACCGCAAAATGACAGGTTTTGTACCTAATACAAAATTTGCGGGTTTAGGTTTTAGTCTAAATAGGTTGCCGTTCAGGTGCAAATACATTTAGCTGAATGGGTCGACCTAGTGGGTTTGTGGATTTTCCAATTTAACTCGTTTATTTTATAAATAAAAAATGTGTTTTATGTTGTAATTTAAAGTTCAAACTGATTGGGTACTTTATGCCAAAATTTAAAAAAAAAAAAGAGAAACAAGCATCAGGTTTTATATTCTAAATGTAACTGTTTTATATACATTTGTAAATTTAGTCTTAACAAGCAAAAGATAATATAGTTCGGGTTAAAACAGTGCGTCTTCAAGTCAACACGTAAATACAAAGGCATGCTGTGGCTCACGTGTCTGACATGATTTTCGGGTTCATGTCCTCTTTAGTTTCAACCCACCAACCCGCGAACATGGCCCGTTTAACACCCCTACTCAAAACCGATAACGTTGTGCAGGCTAATATGTCAAAACATAACACAATTTACAAGGTTTAATGCATAACAAGTTGACTCGTTTCTCACCGTTAAAGAAGCTAACACCTGTTTCTATTGGGTGTAGAGAAAAAACGTGTGAAAGTTACGAATACTAACCCAATTGAACTCTAATAGATACTGGAAACCAGATATAAGAGTATCCGCACAGTCCATGCTTGCAAAAGTGCCCAAAATATCGTTCTGATCACTGGAGCCGGTTACAAGACTAGCATCCAACAAATTCAAGATGATACCAACTAAAGGCGCCAAGATAATGCCTCTGTTGACTTTTTCTGGAGTCTGACCAGGTCTTCTAAGTGTCCTGTACAACCACAACAAATTCAAGATGATAACAAATAAAATCATGCCTCTTTGGGTGACTTTGAGCCCATATGGCCCATTTACTTTTATTCAAGCTTTTTGACTTTAACCATTTGACCCGTTAGAGATAATACATGACCCAAATTGACCCATTTACTTAACACTAAGATTTACCGACTGACGTCCAAACTGAAAGTGAAATAACTTTATGAGTAAAGTACATGGATGGTCCTTGTGGTTTACCAAAATTTGGATTTGGTCCCTAACTTTCCAAAAGTACACAAATGGTCCCTATGGTTTGCACTTTGTCACGCATTTAGTCCCCAGCTTTTTCCAAAGTACATGGATGATCCCTTTGGTTTGCACTTTCTAACGCATCTAGTCCCTAACTTGGACATGCTAAAACCTTTAGATTTGTTGGTTGGGGACTAAATGCGTTACAAAGTGAAAACCACAGGGACCATCCGTGTACTTTTGGAAAGTTAGGGACCAAATCCAAAATTTTGGTAAACCACAAGGACCATCCATGTCCTTTACTCTAATTTTATTATTTGCTTGGTTTTAGAAAGCATGAGGCACACCGACGCGATAGGGTCCGGAACCAAAGTGCGTGGTGTGAGATGCACTGCATAGGCGCAAGGTACATGTATACTTTTTTTATATTTCTCAATAGTTTCTAGCATATTGCGTACCTAAAATTTTAACATAAATAGGCTCTATATATAAACTAATAGAGTTAATTGCCCGGATGGTCCCTGTGGTTTCACGTTTTTTCACGTTTAGTCCCCATCTTTTGAAAATAGCAGGTATGCTCCCTATGGTTTGTCATTTTGTTACTCAGATAGTCCCTGAGTAGATGTCAGTTAGTTTGGAAATTGCATGTATGCTCCCTATGGTTTGTCATTTTGTTACTCGGATAGTCCCCAGAGTAAATGTTGGGGGACTATCCGAGTAACAAAATGACAAACCATAGGGAGCATACATGCTATTTTCAAAAGGTGGGGACTAAACGTGAAAAAACATGAAAACACAGGGACCATCCGGGCAATTAACTCTAAACTAATATATAGAAAACCTACATGTACAAGACGAACCGAACGTTCATTGAATAGTTCATGAAAAGTTCAACAGGAAGTTCATTTGTGTTCGTTCGTTTAATAAGTGAACGAACACGAACAAGAAATTTTGTTCCTTTAGTTAAATGAACGAACATGAACATAAGCCACATTCATTCATTTATGTTCGTGAACATTTGGTAACGTGTTCATTTATCTTCGATAGTTCATTAGTGTTTTCAGTTTTTATATTTTATTTAAATGCTTCAAAATTCCAATAAATAAAATAGAGTTAATTGCCCGGATGGTCCCTGTGGTTTCACGTTTTTTCACGTTTAGTCCCCATCTTTTGAAAATAGCAGGTATGCTCCCTATGGTTTGTCATTTTGTTACTCGGATAGTCCCTGAGTAGATGTCAGTTAGTTTGGAAATTGCATGTATGCTCCCTAGGGTTTGTCATTTTGTTACTCGGATAGTCCCCAGAGTAAATGTTGGGGGACTATCCGAGTAACAAAATGACAAACCATAGGGAGCATACATGCTATTTTCAAAAGATGGTGACTAAACGTGAAAAAACGTGAAACCACAGGGACCATCCGGGCAATTAACTCAAATATTTAACAAGTATTAGAGTATTATATATTGTGTTTATGAACACTTGTTTGTGTTCATTTGTTTCCATTTGTGTTCATGAACATTAGTTTGTGTTCATGAACATTCGTTGCCTAAATTAACAAACGAACACAAACACGTTCATTTCCTTAACGAACGAACACGAACATAAAATCTCGTTTGGTAAATGTTCATAAACAGTTTGTGAAAACATATATTCCCTTATCAAACGAACACGAACAAGGTCATGTGCGTATTCGTTCGGGTTGTTTGCAGCCCTATGTACAACCCTGAAAAGCTACATGTGCAGCATCCTGATGCACAAAATCTTCACGTATACAAGAGGCGCGTGATAGATAGCTGAATTTAATGGAGATGATGAAAGCAAATATGAAACTATATTGATTGACTGAAGAAGATAATACAAATAACTAACCACCGAAGTGGTCCAGGGCTATGCCCTTCTCATGCTAATGCAATGAGCCTAACAACTTCCTAAAATCTCTCCTCCCTTCCTAAATGACTATTGATCCTTATTTATAGAAATAGCAATTACACTTTACCCCCTCCTAGAATAGACAAATGACAATTAACTATAAACCAGATTATGATTCCTATCAGCGCGCCTCATGCCTGCGCCTCCTGTATAGTCATCGCCTTAAGCAATCAAAGGCTTTGGGGCTTCCGCCCTATTTAAAACCAAGATTATTTAAAGAAATAAAAGCAAGTCAATAATAGAAGAAACTTACAAGTCAAAGAATTCCGGGTCAGCAACTGAAGTCAAATGATTGAGAACAAAAACAACCAACTCAACTAATCTGCGCAAGTTTGTATCTGACCCCGACAGAAAAGCCTGAGGAATTTCACATGTACAGAACTCTAGTACCCTTGCTAGATTGCTCGAAAGATCAAATATAACACTACATTTCCTCTGCTGAAATTCTATCATCTGAAAAGAAAATGCGCATTCATTTAAAAAATAAAGAGTAAAATGCCATTTCCGTTCCTAAGGTTTGGCCAGTTTTGTGACTTTTGTCCAAAGATTTGGTTTTCCACATCTGGTTCCAACAGGTTTAGAATTTTTCCATTTTGATCCGGCTCTTTATCCATTTTTTCCGTTATGTCAAGGGTATTTTCGTCTTTTTGTTAACTTAAAAGGCAACTCGGTTTTTGAATACTTGTACATTATGCTAAATGCTTGTACATAAAGTGAAAATGACTGAATTGCCCTTAAATTAACAAAAAAGACGGAAATACCCCTGACTTAACGGAGAAAAATAGATGGAGTTAACGAGCTGGATGAAAATGGCACGATTTCAAACCTTTCGGATCCAGATGTGGAAAAACAAACCTTTGGACGAAAGTCGCAAAACTAGCCAAACCTCAAAGACGAAAATGGCATTTTACTCGAAACTAAATTTGGGCGAGAAGAAATATGTATTTCCAGATAAAACACAAACGTTTGAGGAAGATCATAATACCTGGCCTTTTTCTTGCATTTCTCTAATGGACACTGAGAATTCCGTCATTGCCCAGCTAAGGGTATTAAAAAGACGATTGAGAAATGCTGAAAATAATTCTTCGTCTTCGAGACAAGCATCGCGTATTAATTTCTGCCAATAATCAAACATAGATGTTAGAATTGACATTAGAAATTGTTTCAGGTTGGGAAATTGTTTCAGGTTGTATTAAGGCGGCAGTTTATTTCCATTTACTTGAGAGCGAGTCGATTCGGGTTCAGTTTTATCTATAAGCAAATCAAATGGGTCAAACAAATCAAAAGTCGCCCAAATTATATTATACTCTTCTCTTATACAATTAGTAACTTGGGTTACCTCTCTTTAATTGAAAAGTTGCGTCCCTTGGACACAAAAATCAACATGTACCTCTTTGTTTAACACACATACCTCTTTGTTTAATACACAAGCAACCTTTCTTTAACATACATATCCCTTTATTTAACACACACCCCTTCGCTTCTATGTATACAAGGTTTATACCCCTTTCTTTCAAAAGTCACATCGGTTAAACGAATTAACACCTTCTTACGATGCTTCGCTTCACGTTTAAATGTGCCGCCACAAAGTCGCATCGGTTAAAAATGAATTAACACCTGCTTACGATGCTTTGCTTCACATTTAAATATGCCGCCACAAAAAATGAAGCGATGTAATTCATCTTTGTGATTACACGTGTCTTAAAAGAAAACGTTGGTTTAGCATTTTTCTTTACAATTGTATTATAATAAAAATGGATGGATATATATTGCACGGTTCTAATTTATATATTTAACATTTCTTTTTTTATTACAAACAAATATTCTAATATGCATACTTTATTATATATATATACACACATACACGTGCGCATCGGACTAACGTAATTTCTTCTATGCGAACTAAGTTACAAAATCAATTTAGTTACACTGATCATTCTATGAGATCAATTATTTGATAGTTAAATCACTTAAAACTTCCTAATTTAGAAGTTCCCACATTTACAGCATACCCACATTCTAACCTAATATAAACTACGACATACTCACCAACGCCATTTTCACCACAGCCATCTACGTCCTCCTGATACCACCGCCATTTATTCAGAAGTTTTCTTATTTATTCTCTTGTTATATATAGGGTTAGGTTCATTTGTGATCAAGAACTGTGTGAACTAATCATAGCCCTTGATTATCAATACACAAGTGTAAATCAATGGTCAGGATTTGATGATGAAAATACATTAGTGTATTTTACCATTTGATGATGTAAACCAATGGCTAGAATTTGTTCACTCAGTTCACAAATACACTAGTGTTCACTCTAGAACCCCACCCTACTCACACTCACTACTCATTCTAGCCACTACATGCTGAGTGACATGTGGCGGCCACTTTCTTTAACACTATTTATCTTTTAGTATATATTTTCGTTTACACCCCCTGCACTTTAATCAGCCAACCGTTTCCCCCTTTTTGCATCATTAATTTACTTTTGTACCCCTGAACTTTAATAAAGTTATCGTACAGGCCGTAAACTTCAATAAAGTTACTTTTTCCCTTCTTTGACGACTACACCGCGTACCAGTACTGTATCGATACCGCCGCAACGCGCGGGGTAAAATTCTAAAGTTATCATACAGTCCCTAAACTTCAATTAAGTTAGTTTTTTCCCTTCTTTGACAGATACACCGCGTACCAGACTACCAGTACTGTATTGATACCGCCATAACGTTCGGGGTAAAATACTAAGGTTATCATACAGTCCTTAACCTTTAATAAAGTTTCTTTTTACTCTTCTTTGACAACTACATTACGTGTCTGTATTGTGTGATCGCCACCAGGGTCACAGCTTAAGAGGGGCGAGGGGGGCGGCGGCCGACCCCCCAAACTTTTCGCTCAGTAGTGTTATATATGTAGTTTTCGTATAGAAATTTTTGGGTATATACGTTTTCGACCCCCAGCTTCTATAGAATTTTTTGGGTATATACGTTTTCGACCCCCCTGTCTTCATTGTCAAGCTTCGCCACTGATTGCCACAACGCGCGGGTAAAATACTAGTTGTATTCTAATGCATAAACATCATAAATCATTATATGAGAAATAACTTGGCCATTATTGAAATGATATAGCTGTGGTGATTAAAGTTGAGACATTAAATCTATATTTTAAAAACAAATTATGTTTGGACAAAAAATGATGTGGCCCAACTCCACCGCTTTGACTTTGACACGCTTTTTTTAACACTTCTATTACGAAACAATGTAATAACTTCACCTGAAAAACACTAGAAGTCGATGAAGACTCTCCATGCTTCGAAGATCCAAAGCCGCAGCCTTTGCATAACCTTATGAGTATATTTGTTACAGGAATCCACGATCGGTTATCAAATGCTGATAATAATGATGTTGGCAGGCTATGAATTGCCGTTTGGTTGCTCTCGAAAGCACCCAAAAACTCCTTGTATTGAACCAATACAGAAATCGATTGCAGAAGTAGATCTCGTAACTCTGCACTTGATATTCTTGGGTCACGGAAATGGGTAACAACAAAAGTAACCTGAAGAAACACAAAATCAAAAACATTCATTTATGTACAATTACAAGAGTAAAATGCCATGTTCGTCCTTTTGCGATTTTTGTCCAAAAGTTTGTTTTTCCACATTTGGATCCAAAAGGTTTAAAATTTTGCCATTTTCATCCGGCTCGTTAACTCCATCCATTTTTCTCCGTTAAGTCAAGGGTATTTCCGTCTTTTTTGTTAACTTAAAGGACAATTCAGTTTTTTTCCACGGGTATTCGGTCTTTTTACATAAAGTGAAAAAGACCGAATTGCCCTTTAAGTTAACAGTAAAGACGGAAATACCTCCGCCTTAATGGAGAAAAATGGATGGAGTTAACGAGCCGGTTGAAAATGGCAAGATTTCAAACCTTTTGGATCCAGATGCGGAAAAACAAATCTTTGGACAAAATTCGCAAAACTGGCCAAACCACAGAGACGAAAATGGCATTTTACTCATCACAAAATCATCAAATAGATTTTTTTATAGAAAAAGAGACATACAAATGAAGTAAGCCCTTGTTTTATAAACATTCCGGCAGGAACAAATGGAGGATTACTTTTTCTCAGCACATGAAAACAGTCAACCTGGAAGCAACATCAAAGTTACAACTTATTAACTAGTGGGTTCGAAACGTATATTCAAAAGAACCACGTTGTGACGGTATATTCAAAAGTCACGGGAAAGTTACGTTGTTGTATACCAAAATCAAGTTATTCTAACAATGTTACATAAAAAACGTATATAAAGATAAGCACGACGGTCTCGCATTGCAGCGGATCGGTTTAAACATAAATAAAAAAAAGTACATCGTAATGGTGTATTTAGAGATGAGCGTCGAGTGATGTAAAAAACCGAATAATTTAAAAAGGTTTAAAATAACGGTCAATTTGATTTAAAAACAACGTTACGAAAACTCACTCACGTGGAGCGTTACGAAACCTTTAAAAAAATTCACGTAACAGAATATTCAAACTCAAAGTGATAACTTTATTAAAGTTCAGAGGTTGCAGTGTAAATCCGTTAAAAATTAAAATATAACTTTGTTAAAATTGAGGGGCCAAATGTTGAACTTATTAAAGATGAAGGATTGGACATGAAAATTGTTCACTAAAAGACAAAAATGAAACTATTACTAAGCACCCTTAAATGTTATATATAATAATAATAATAATAATAATTTATGTGCAATTAAGAAAAAAGTGAAACTGAGGGTAGATGTTGTACCAGAGTTTCCAAATAAAACTCCGGAACATAGCTGAAAACCAAATCATTTTTGCTAAGAACCAGAAGCAGCTGAACGATCCATATACATGTTGCGTACATCCCCCTTTGTTTCCATCTCGCAAAAAGAGAGACACGGTACCTACAATACAGACAATCCAATTAAATAGAAGGAGTTGCGTACATTAGAATAAGAGAAAACTTCATATATCTCCGTCTAAATTTGGTAAAACTTCATATTTACCCAACAAAAAATCATGATATCAAAAACCCATTTTCAAATTGATGACACTTATACCATTCCGTTAAAACTTGCATTAGGATATGAGAGCCTGGAGTGTAAAGAGATAAGAAAAGGGTATGGTCATATTATAAGTTGTATTTAGGGTTGCAAACGGACCGAACGTTCAGCGAACAATTCGTGAACCGGTCGGCGGGAAGTTCGTTTTTGTTCGTTCGTTAATTAAACGAACGATCGCGAACTAAAAAAATTCGTTCGTTTAGTTAAATGAACGAACATGAACAGAGGTCATGTTCGTTCTTTTATGTCCGTTCATGGTAACTTGTTCATTTGTGTTCATTAGTGTTTTTAGTTTTTATACTTTCATCACATACTTCAAAATTCTGACAAATAAAATATTTAATAAGTATAAATGTATTATATATTTTGTTCATGAACGCCTGTTTGTGTTCGTTTGTTTTCATTTGCGTTCATGAACATTAGTTTGTGTTCATAAACGCTAGTTTGCGTTCGTTGCCTAAAATTAACAAGACAATTATTTCCTTAACAAAAGAACACGAACTTAAAATCTCGTTCGGTAAGTGTTCATGAACAGTACGTGAACACATATATTTCCTATTTCGTTAACAAACGAACACGAACAAGGTCTTGTTCGTGTTCGTTCGGTTCGTTTGCAGCCCTAGTTGTATTTAATGTAACGAATAAACATGAAGCTTTAAGCATTTTAATTCAGTATATTTAATATTATTTTCTTTTTGGTTGGGTAAATATATGGTATCATGCAAGTTTTTAGGTGTTATATAAAATTGCTCAATAAAAGTTCATGATTTCTAAGTAACTTATGATCATAATTTTTTGGTAGAAGTACAGGTTTTTAAGTGCTGATTATATTTTACGTGCTGACCAAAACATATAAAAGCTCAGATATTATACGATTGCAAAGTACATTTTCAAACTTTAAAAAAAATAGAAGTATTTACCAAGCACAATGGCGCACAGAATCTATAACCTCTTCACGGTAGACACTTCGGGCCTCTTTCAACCGCCTTAATTGTTCACCGCTACTTCGTTCTCTTATTTGTCTATCTGTTTCTTCCAGCTGCGAAATTGAATGCGACTGATGCGACATGTAAGTGGATGCCTGAAAGTAAAAATGACTCGCGTTAGACGAATAACGTACCTGCATACACTAATAGTCACAAAAGCAAACAAAAAACAAATGAAGAAAATAGAAAATATCACAAATAGAGGTGTCAATTTCAACTCATCTACTTATAAATGGGTTGACTTTGAAAATTTAAAAAGTAACAAATTTGACCTGCTTAAAATTCGGTGCAACGCCCAAATGGTACAACAAAAGCATGGCATCCAAAAGTTCCTCTTCTATTAACGTTGAGGATGATGAAGTGCTCTCGAATGCTACAACCCTCATTTGCTGCACGGGACGATAACCAAACTCGGAATCTGACTGACCACTGGTACTAGGTTTATCCGCCACGTCATCATTCAAACCACCAGCACTGCACTCAGCCGCCACATGAGCAGATCTCTCCGGAATCGAATTGCAATGGCTCGGAGAAGCTTTAGACGTATATTTAAATGGAATCTTCGAACTTCTTGTAAAACTAACATCCAAACTTAAACAACAACACGGTTTCCGAATCCCTACATGAGTAATTCTTGTTTCCGGATCCACGTCATCTACACATCCTTCCTCCCACCGAACGAGTTCTGCTTCGGGGTCCACGTTTACGGGGTGTAAATTAGCTAGATGACTGTAGGACCCACCGAGTCTCGGGATTTCAACTCGGTGAGGATCGTTTTTCAGAATAAGTGGAAGTGGGAAACTTTGTTGACCACCTTTGTGAAGAAACCCAATAGTGGGCCCGCCAGTAGTTTCCGAACCCATCATCCAGCCGCACCCTCTCGTTGCATACCCTTCTGATAAGAAGTGAAGTATAACTGTGAACAAAGATACGAGAACCGAGTTGCTTGATACGCCAGGTGGCGGTATGTTGCGATCCGCTCCCCTGTTTCGTAATATAATGTTTTGTAAAAATGTTCGGAACACAGAGCCGGGTAATTGAGCGGGTGTGACAGGTGGAATGAATTGCATCACTAGGCAACACAGGTCCCTATGTTTCTCCTCAATCTGCAAAAGGGGTCCATAAGTGCTGGATTCATAATGTTTTATATAATAATTATATTCATATAACTTTTTAAAATCTGTTGTTATATGGTGAGCTATGCAGTTAATATCGGTGATATATCACCGATATATCGGTTATCGGTCCCCATGTCAAAATATCGGTTAGAATATCGGCACCGATATTATCGGCATATTCACCGATATCACTGATTTCCCGATATCAGTACCTTTCTTCTTAGTTCTACCATTCGTTTTTCTTCTTATTGCTAGTCTTAGTGTTTTAAGTCTTAATAGTTAATTGCTAGTATTAAATTGCTAGATATATAAATTCTGCATGATATTAAAATTACCGATATCCCACCGCGATAACCAATATCTCAAATATCGGTCCTTGACTGATATCCGATTTTTTAGCGCATTAACTGCATAGATGGTGAAGCCCTTATCTTAACACTACTCTAGTAGAATATAATTAATAACAGAAAATAGCATATGGGAAACAAGAAACCAAACCTTATCAATTGCTTCAGTCAAAGTTCTAGTGGTCAACATCATGCTACTTAAACTAAAAATATCTTCACCTGAACCAGGCCACCATACAGCAGGTATCATACACTGAAGATCATCCTTATTTGGGCATCGTTGAGATAAAAACCCTTCAAATAAAATCTCAAAATCTGACATCTTCCACCAAACAACCATCAAATCTTCGCGCCTTAACATGTGACATACCAACGCAAGATATGGATACGAACCCGTATATGGACTCTCTTTTAAGACTACAGATGCAGTCTTACAACGATAAGAAAGAGCAGATAGAAGGTGTTCAAACAGCAAAGTTGACCCCGGGAACGTGAGTAAGACGTCAAGAACCCTATCCAAGCTTTCACAGTCATGAGGTACATCATTCTGGAACACATCCATGAGAAACGACAAAAGTGGGCCCCAAGTTATGTATTCTACACTATCAGGATTTGCATCAAGAGAAGAAAACAACTCCATGCAAATTCCACGAGAAACAGGGTTATATAGCTCGTTAGCAGGCATAAACCGTTTTAGCCTTCTTAGTTTTTCCATAGAATTATAACCGCTTTTCTCCCCCCGCAACATATTCAACAGCGTTGAAAAGCAATGAAGCAAATGAACAGCTAACTTATTTGTTGATGGTGGGATTTGAATCGGATGGAAGTCTTGAATAGGGTATCTAAACGGGCAAGCCCCGAAATTTAAATCACACTGTTCACCTTGAGAGAGAGAAACAGCGGGATAATATCCTATTCCAGGAACCATTTTCCGTATTCCCTTAAATGCGACGCCAAGCGAAACACCGTTTCGGTAATATGAAATCTCGTCAATTTCCAAATCTATGCAGCAACCAATGACATCACCCACGACCCATGGCTGACCATATGGGTCAGCATTTAGGTTCCATTTAATGACCCGGTTCCCATCATATGCATATGAACCATCAGCATCACCGACACCTGTGTGTTCTTCAAAAGAGCAAGAAATAGTAGCCCACCCGAGCTGTTGTAAACCAGCGGTTTCTAGAGTTACTTCATACATCCATTTCCCTTTCCATACACACGTATTTGCTCGTGCACTGCTGAATACCCCATGGCTTTCAAGTAGTAAAGGAGGTTTTATAAGTTGGAACTCACCACACACACTTGATTCATCAATTTTAACAGTGTAAGATCCGGAACCGTCAACAATAGCAGACACTCCTTCTCTTGGCGAATCAATACTTAACAACGTTTTATGATACATCAAGTAATTGTTCTTTATAATAGCATAAATCACATTAGCATCAACTTGACATGTCAACGGATTAATCGTTTTATACGGAAGGTCAAATATGTGTTCGAGGGTCCGTTCAAGTGACTGCTCACCAAAATCACTACAATACGAAATGAGGAGGTTTTTCTGACCGCTCTCTTTCCTTTCTTCACCATCCAATATCAAAGCTAAACCAGACGCAAGCCCGTTTACACGATGGTTGTCATCAGCCATTGGTAAAATAAGAATCAAAGCCACACAAAGTGACTCCTTTATCACCACCAATAACCTTACACCTCAACCGTCAGTTATCGATTTAACAACCACCATAGAACAATAACAGGATTTCAAAACCTTAGAACATGAAGCATTAAATTTCACCCTGAAAATTAAATAACAGTGATCAGAATACACAATCCAAGCACATACGTCACAACCAAATTCATACAACTTATATAAGTTATGATGACAGGAAATTAACAAATAACTGATGAAAATATTGAAAGAAAACTCTCGTAAAAACACAAATTAACATATTCTTATTGCAGGTTTACGTGTTGGCCGTCAAGTACAGATTTAACCACCATAAAATAACAACAGAATTTCGAAATCTTAGTAAATCACTAAATAAAGCATCAAATTTCACCCTAAAAATCAAATAACAGCAATCAGCAAACAGAATCAAACTTTCATGAACACACAACACAACAAATTCACATAACTCATATAAATTATAGTAATAACTATAATGAGGGGAACTTAACAACATGAACAGTAAAACTAAAACATGTAATGAATATATTGAAATAAAACTAAAATATAAGGCTTCGTTAAAGTTATCTAGAATCATACGTAAACACTAAATCAAACAACTTACGGATCATGAAGCCGTGAACGAAATCACTGCGTACGAAACACGTATCGGCTTAATCGTGAACAGAGTGCAGGAATTTGAATACATCGGAAAGCAGAGATGCAGATTTTGGATGAATAATAATGGAGAAATTGGTGAAATTAGGGTTTGGAATATTGACCTGTGCCAGAATTTGGGAAGTGAAGGATGAAGCAGCTTGACTGAAATTGAAATGTGAAATAGAACCCTATTTGATTGTTAACCGACACGTGGCTGTGAATTTATCGATCAGGTGGCGGCTTCATCCACCGTTCTGCAATTTCGCCAAGTCACCATTGTTGTCCCCTTGTAAAATTTATATAACTAGTTTTTCCCCATCCGCGTTGCGTGGCAGTAAACCGAATATTTCTCTCTCATAACATGTATGTCTGTATAGAGGGCAAAATCGTAATTATATTTTGAACAGGAGGTGAAATTATAATTTTAAATGTAACACCTGTGTCATTTCAACCATCAAACAAATGCCAAACCAATGAAATATTGTATTTCATACTTTGGACTTGTATAAATATATGTATCGTTTACACATATCAATTCTTGTTCGATTTCAAGTTCTAAATCGCTTTCTAGAAGGTTATACGCGCACTAATGCGTAAATATAACCAGTTTAATGCAACGAACACTCCGGAATAGTGAAATAGGCTTAACATACCTTAAATAACCTATACATAACTTAGATATAAGTTTTGGAAGGTTTGGTGTGGTGAAATCAAAGTTAAATCGCTTACAGGGACTAAAGTTGACAAACTGCGAAAGTATACCAATTTGAACTGTAACAGACATTCCGGAACATGACCATAAGTTAAACATACCATAAATATCCTTTACATAGCTTAGAAATAGGCTTTAATGGGTTCGGTGTGCTAAAATAAACTTTTGGGTCATCCAGGGACTAAAAGTGTCAAAAAGTGCACAAGTTTGCATTTTCGCGCATAACTTACGTTCTGAATACATCCGGACATCCAAAAATTTATGTGAGCATGACTATATTATATTTTAGTGCTCGCCATAAGAAAAATCCATTCGTCGCGTCATTTGGTTCGTTTTTCGCATTCGGGACCAGATTCGATGTATTAGCCGTTGTTTAATTCACAACCACACATTCTAAACTTGCTTAGTCAGCGGATAAGGATGGAATTTAAACACCTAAACACCATAACTTTGCAACACATGTATGGATGGAATTTAAACACCTAAACACCATAACTTTGCAACACATGTATGGATGGAATTTAAACACCTAAACACCATAACTTTGCAACACATGTACGGATGGGATTAAGGCACGTTTTCCATGAAACGATCTTAACGGTTCGGGTATTCCTATAAATACCCCATACCCCCCATTGCTAAAATCACTAGAAACTTGATTTGAGAAACTCTAAGTTGAAACATTTGTTTCATACCTGAGATTTTTGAATCGAGTTTAGCATTCGGGGACCCTTCGTAAGTATTCTTTCGTTCTTTTCCTTATTTTATTGCTTTTCGAGTCCGAAAGTCAAACTTTGTTTGACTTTCAGCGTTGACCAGTAATGGTCAATGCGAAGTTCTTTTGAACTTCGCAACGTGAGTGTAATCACGTTGGTCATAGTCCCTTGGGACTATGCCCACTGATTACCACGTTGTCTAGGGTCGTAGGGTAGGCGATCTAATAAATCGCCTATACCCTCGAACCCGACCCAGTTTGGTCGATCATTAGGATCCGACCAAACACATTAGGTGACCATAGTAGGTAGGGAATAACCTTCCGAGGTTATACCCTATGGTCACATCGTTTGAGTAGTTGTATGATAAGTAGTTTATATGCCTTAGGTAAATTACCAGAATATCCTTTTCATGTATAAATTGGTAATTAAGCATATGTAACCTAAACCTTTGTCACATAACTGATTATGTAACATGTTTAGGCATATAACACTTGTCATAGGGCTAGTTAGGCGGTCCGAACGCGTTTCACGCGAACGACACGTTAAAGTAGCATAAGCTTCCTAAACGGGTCGCAATGGGTCGTAAACACTTAGGTTAAGTTTCATTTAGTATGTAGGCTTTGTTAAACCATATCACACGAGTCTCCACACTCGTTTGGTTTACAAACCCTCATGCTACCCGATCTTCCGATTTAGGTCCGGTTTATTAACATAGTTACCTATAGTAGGTGCCGTTTGATATCCGCGATCTCTAGCATTGTTTAGTTGTTACTCAAGGACTACTGAGCAATCTCAGGTGAGTACATAGACCCCTCTTTTACTGTTTTCCAAACTGTTTTGGGGTGGAACACATGTGCCTACTTGTTACATTCATGCTTTCCCGTTTTCACATCATATACCTGCTATGTTCGTTAGTACATTATAGTACATGATTTCATTACATTTTATGCTATGTATGTCCATTGTGTGCATACTTAGTACATTGTTTTACATTACATTTTGTTGCATATGCTCATCCAGTATATGAACACATTATGTTACATTTTGAACCGTTTATAACTATTTGACTATGTGAACCGTTTGTATCTGTGAACCGTTTATATCTGTGAACCGTTTGTATCCGTGAACCGTTTGTATCTGTGAACCGTTTGTATCTGCTAACCGTGTGAACCGTATTTGACCATACATAAACACTTCTACTATTGTTAAACATTACTTTGGTGGTTTGGTTTGATTAAATGATTAAGTAACGATGCGTGTGTAATATGATACAAGCATGGTGGATACGCCGCTGGTACTTCCTATATATAAGTGTTTGTATGGTATTACATATCATAGCGTTATTTGAATCATTTCAGTTTGAGACATAGAACATTTTATACAAATAACATACTTTTCACAAGACATTGATTTATAAACATCTTATCTTATGCAAACATATTTTACATGGTTATTCATTTAACCATACATTATTTACTTACTTATACATATCATCCGATCTTATCATTTTTCAAATGATTTACAAAACAAAGCAAATTACAAGGTTCATGACTAAACCTTTTCTCAAACATAAGTCATGAAACCTATTTTCACAAAACCTATGTATCTCACAGGCATTTTTATGCTGACGTACCTATTTTCACATGTGTTTTTCAGGAGCTGTTGCATAAGGTGATCAAGATACACATAGGCAGACTTGGGCTTTAGTGACAATAAAAGATGCAAGACTAGTTAATTATGTTGTATTTCCTTGTTTGTTAAGACATTGTAACACTTTTAAACAATAAAACGAAACTTCAATTGCCATGGATTTGAAACAATTAATTCTGTTACAACACTCCCCGATGTTTCCGCCACGTTTTGTATGTTCTACGTGGTCGGGGTGTGACATTAAACTGAGAGGAAAATCATAATTTTGAGCTATGGGGAAAACATAATTTTATTTTGAACTTTGGGCAAAAACGTAATTTTAAGCGAATGACAGAATCGTAATTTTTAGCTAAAGGAAAAAACAACATTTTATTTTGAACTGGGGGCAAAACCGTAATTTTAAACGGAGGGCGAAACCGTAATTTTAAACTGGGAACACAATTAAAAATGAGTTTTTGAACCGAGGGCAAAAGTTTAATTTTGAGCTAGAGGCAAAATTATAATTTTATTTTGAGTTGTGGGCAAAAACGAAATTTTAAACGAAGGACGAAAGTGTAATTTTAAACTGGGAATAAAATTAAAAAAAAATTGGTTGGTCCAATAGGGAAGTGCCAGACAAGCTGCCTGGCACTATTCCCTGAACTTGAAAATATTTGAACTGTGAGCAAAAACGTAATTTGGAGATGAGGGCAGAATCGTAATTTTGAGCTAGAGGGGAAAACAACATTTTATTTTGAACTAGGAGCAAAAACGTAATTTTAAACGGATGGCGAAACCGTAATTTTAAACTGGGAACAAAATTAAAAATGAGTTTTTGACCCGAGGGCAAAAGCGTAATTTTGAGCTAGGGGCAAAATTATAATTTTAATATGATCTGGGGGCAAAAACGTAATTTTAAACGAATGATAAAAGCGTAATTTTAAACTGAGAAGAAAATTAAATTAAAAATAGGTTGGTCCAATAGGGAAGTGCCAGGCAAGCTGCCTGGCACTATTCCCTGAACTTATAATTGTATATGTAGTAAATTGGTTTCCAATTTGCATCCATTCTTTTAAGCTAACTTGGCCGAACTTACTCATGAGGTTTCCAATTTGCATCCATTCTTCATCAGAGTTCGGTTCCTTATCTCATTCCCACCTCCATTGCCTTGTTCCTCCATCACTTATCACATTAGCCGCTACAGAAGCATTTTTGTGTTTTGCTAATCTGAAAATATCCGGGTAAACATCTTTTAGAGGTTGTGAAAGCAGCCATGTTTCCTTCCAGAATCGGATGTTTGACTCGTCTCTAACTTCCGCTGTTAACTTTTCTTGAATTTTCATACCAAGCTTCAACCGTCTTTTTAAGGGGATCAAATTATTATCTTTATTTGTCTTGTGAATAGTCGTGAAATCCCTAGCCCAAAGTTGGTTCGGCTCCATTTTGAACCGCCACCACCATTGTCAACATAGATTTATTAAAATCTTTAATCCCCCCCCCACACCCCCATACCACCTCCTTTATTTGGTTGCACCAACAATTCCCATCGCACAAATCTAATTTTATGACCCGTTCCGGTTTTCCCCATATAAAATCCCTTTAAATCTTTTCAAGTTTGTTAATAATAACCTTAGGGGCTGAAAATAAGGATAGAAAATACGTAGAGAGACTCCCCAATACCGTCTTGGCCAACGTCATCCTCCTCGCAAATGAGAGATGTCTAGCTTTCCATTTTGAAAGTTTCTTATTGAATCTATCAACAATGGGTTGCCAATATGTTGCTCTCTTCATATTCACACCGATGGGGATTCCCAAATAAATGAAAGGAAGCGACCCAACTTCACAATTAAGAACCCGAGCTAACCGAGACACCTTACTTTCATCCACCCCAACCCCAAAAAGCTTACATTTGCGATGATTCACTTTTAAGCTCGTGACGAGATTTAGCCATTTCAAAAGCCGATTTAGACTCACCACATTATGTTCCGACCACTCCCCTATCTCGTGTTGTTTTCAGTCTTCCCTTAACTTGAATTATTTTGTCAGTTGTCTCTTGCACAATTTCAGGACCTGATAATTGATTTTCTCCTATTTTGCCCAACATACAGGCGTTCGACATTTTCGTCCATAGAGTGCTTCAAATGGAGCAACATTAATGCTTGTATGATAACTATTGTTATAAGAGAATTTTGTTAATGGCAAATGTTCATCCCAACTTCCTCCAAAGTCTATCACACAGGCTCTTATCATGTCTTCCAAAGTCTGAATTGTCCTTTCACTTTGTCCATCAATATGAGGATGATAAGCTGTACATAAATTTAGTCGGGTTCCCATGGATTTTTGGAAACTTTCCCAAAAATGAAAAGTAAAATGACTATCTCTATCGGATATAATGGATAGCGGGACTCCATGTAACAAGACTATTTCATCCACATATAGTTTAGCTAAACGTTCCATACTGGAGGTTTCCTTCATTTGCAAGAAATGCGCAGATTTTGTCAATCGATCCACAATCACCCAGATTATGTCGTTACCTTTTCGTGTTTTGGGTAATTTGCTAACAAAATTCATTGTTATCAATCCCCATTCCCAAACTGGCATCTCCAGTTACTGAAGTAATCCTGAGGGTTTCTGATGCTCAGCTTTAACTTGTGAACAAGTTAAACATTTAGAAACGTAACTTGCTATGTTCTTTTTCATTCCTATCCACCAGAAATTCTTCTTTAGATCTTGATACATCTTGTCACTTCCAGGATGCATCGTATACTTGGATTTATGAGCTTCTTCGAGAATTCGATTTCGTAAATTTCTTTGGATAGGTACCCAAATTCTTTTCTTATGGAATTTCCAAATTCCATCTGTTCCTTTTTTCTAATTCTTTCATCATTCCTTTTAATCCTACAACATCATCCTTGATTGCTGCTTCTTTAGTATCTTTCAATTGTTCCATTAAGTCTATCTGTAGATTCAATCTGAGAGCACGTACCCTTCTTAGCTTCTCATGATACTTACGACTTAACGCATCAGCCACTATGTTAGCTTTACCTTTATGATATTGGATATCACAATTGTAGTCACTAAGAATCTCCATCCAACGTCTTTGCCTCATGTTCAATTCTTTTTGCTCAAAAAATATATCTTAAACTTTTATGACCTATAAAGATAGTGAACTTATTACCATACAGATAATGTCTCCAAATTTTGAGGGTAAAAATTATCGCTCCTAACTCCAGATCATGTGTTATGTAGTTTTCCTCATGTTTCTTCAATTATCTACAGGCGTAAGCAATTACTTTCTGGCATTGCATCAGCACACATCCAAAACCTGATTTTGATGCATCATAATATACTATAAAATTTTCAGTTCCTTCTGGTAAAGCAAGTATCGGTGCATTAGTTAATCTTTGCCTCAGGATTTTGAAAGCTTCTTCCTACTTTGGTCCCCATTCAAACTTAACCGATTTACATGTTAACTTGGTTAATGGAATGGCTATTCTGGAGAAATCTTGAATAAAGCGTCTATGATATCCTACCAATCCAATAAAACTTCTGACTTCCGTTGGTGAATTAAGGACTTTCCATTTGGTAATTGTCTCGATCATTGTGGGATTCACATGAATTCCTTCATGATTAATCAAATGTCCAAGAAATTGTACTTTTTGTAACCAGAATTAACATTTTGAAAACTTAGCATAAAGTTTTTCTTTTCTCAATAATGTTAGAAGTACATGTAGATGCTTAGCGTGCTCTTCTTTGTTCTTGGAATAAAAAAGTATATCGTCTACGAAGACAATTATAAATTTATCCAGGTATGGTTTACATGTCCTGTTCATCATGTCCATAAATGCAGCTGGAGCATTTGTTAGACTAAATGGCATGACTGTAAACTCATAATGTCCGTATCTTGTTCTAAAAGCAGTTTTAGGAATATCTTCCTCTTGTACTTTCAGTTGATGATAACCGATCATAAATCTATCTTTGAGAAAAATCGAGCTCCTTGAAGTTGATCGAATAAATCATTGATTCTTGGTAGTGGGTACCGATTTTTAATTGTGACCTTATTCAATTCTCTGTAGTCAATACACATGCGCATCGATCCATCTTTCTTTTTGACCAATAACACAGGTGCTCCCCAAAGCGATGAGCTAGGTTGTATGAAACCTTTTTCCAATAATTCGTCTAGTTGCTTCTTCAATTCCAGCATCTCCGTTGGTGCTAAATGATAGGGTGCTTTGGCAATCGATGCAGTTCCTAGCATTAGGTGAATCCAAAATTCAACCTCGCGATCAGGCGGTAGTCCAAATAATTCTTCTGGGAAAACATCTGAAAAATCTGATACTACGGAAATATCCTTCAATTCTTTTTCCTTTAGTGCTAATGATCGTAGAGATCATATACATTATTCCTCCTTTTCGTGCATAGCTTGCAGCTTTCATCACATAGATGAATTTTGTTGATTTTGTCGGCTTGTCTCTCTGGATTGTGATCATTTCTCCTCTTGGAGTACGAATCTCAACAGAATTTTGATCACACAAGATTTGCGCATGATTGGTCACTAACCAATCCATTCCTAATACAATAACGAATCCAGCTAGATTCATTGGTAGCAAGTCGGTCGTAAACTTATGTCCTAATAGTTATATCTTTCCTTTTTGAAGTACTTTGTGTATGTTGATAGAATTTCCATTTGTCGTTTCTACCGTATAGGCTTGGCGAAGTTTAATTAAGGGTTGATTGAGTAATTGATAGAAAGCAGTATTTATAAAACTTTGGTTTGCACCAGAGTCAAATAATACTTTAGCATAGACGTCATGAACGAGAAACATACCGGTGATCACATCGGGAATCATTTCTACTTCTTGTGTTGTCAGTACAAAAGCTCATGCATTCTTCTTGGATCCTTCGGTTGCTTTTGCCTTGTTGTCAGGTGCTGTTGTTAGCTTTGGGCAGTATGGACGGATATGGCCTGCCTCTTCGCAGTTGAAGCATACGTTAGTATTAGTTTTTCTTCTACATTCTTCTTATTTGTGTCCAGGTGTTTTACAAAAGTTGCAGTACTTAGCACATCTTCCTGAATGCTTCCTTTTATAGAATCTACAGAAAGGTGGTAAAGAGGGCAGACCTGCTCCTCTCCTTTTTTAAGAATTACCAGAACGTAATTCTTGGGTAATCTTTTGGGCTAAATCCTTTTTCTGATTCTCTTACCGTGTGCATATCAGTCCATCTTTTGAGAGAGTTAGCTAGTTCAACTGCCTCTTCAATAGTCTGCGGTCTAGCTGCCTTAACCATGTCTCGGATTTCTGTCACACCCCAAAATTACCACATGCGGGTTTCACCACGAGGCGTGTGACGTACCAGGATCTAGCCACTAACAATGTCAAACTAATATTAAATAATATTAAACATAATCATCATATCCAACATTAATAGTGTTTTCCAAAATAAAATTTTCAACAAATGTATGTATTCAGCCGAAGCAAAAGTAATTGTTTCAAAAAATCAAAACCATATCGTTTTAAAAAGCATAATGCAAAATGTTCTCTTCAAGTAGCACGTCCCATGACACTTCCAGCTCCCTAGACTACAAGTTCCAATGCACTGATGTACCTAAAGACCTGCAAGCATGCAGAAGAGTGTCAACATAAAGTTGGCGAGTTCACAGTTTTGTTCAACGTAAATCATATAAATGTTTAGCTTTAAAGACATGTCAAGAAATAATAAACTCGGTACTGATATGACTGACTAGGTTTGTTGTGCCCTCATCATCGTCTATCAACATTGATACAAGATGATTTAAGGTCCTTAGTTAACGACCGACTCCCCGAATACGGTGTGAGGTTTGTCAAACCTAATAGCGCTACTAACTAATACCATGTTGTGCAAATGATGCCAGTCCAACTGGTTGATGCACCAGGGTTTTACCCATGATGCCTGGGTTCGATCCCCACTTGAGGCGGTTTATTCCCCTCCGTGGCGGCCCTCAATCCGTCAAACCCTATTCGATGTGGCGAGGCACCTGTGGGGTTTTTCCTTTGGACGCCAGTCACTCTCTGACGCCAGCTGGGGCACGGTTAAGACACTCACGTCTGGCCGGAGAGGGGCGACGGGCCTCCCCAATGCGGGGGGGGGGGGGGTGTGGGGTGTCTCGCACCCAAAAAATTGTGACACCTTGTCGTTCAAAAAAAAACTAATACCATGTTGTCTCCCAGACAACTAGCTTAGTAATAAGTAGGCACTTACATGATAGAGATTGGGTTTATTCACTGACATCAAAATTAAACTACAACATTTATTAGAAAGTATTCCTCCCAGGAATAATAGCTTGTCTCCCGAGACGCATGCTTTTGGAAAAGTAGTAAACTCACCTTAGTTTGCTCGGTATGTGTTAACGTGCTTCTACGCATTAATAAAGTTCTAGGTCCGTTAAATGCGACCTATTGTACAACAACGTGTAAGTATACATGTAGGGTTTTGCAATACCCTAAGTGTCCAAACAACCAAGTGTTTATTGTAATCAAGTTAACAAGTTTAACATACAGTACATACAGTGGCGAGTTCATTCATTTGTATAAAAATACATAGTGTTGTAATTACAACATTAAGGATTTTTTACATTTGTTTATATCTTTCAATTACTCAAATCAGTATTTGTCACGTTGGCAGTCCTATGACTATGGTCATATTACTATTGGCTAACTATTTGTCCAAATAGTAACTCTGGACTTGTCACACCCCAACCAATGGCGGAATCATCAGAGTGGGACGAAATCGAGATTGCAAGAGACTTCATAACACTATTGGTGAAAATATTTAATTCAAACCGTTTTCATTTCATAAATCAAATTGTCAAACATTACATAGAATTTCAAATAACAACAAGTTCAATGGAAATACATAACAATAAGAACAAAATTGATATAACATTTTAACCTAAGACGTCTAAATGTGTATCTAGGCATCATTGCTACTTCATTTCATAGCATCGCCATCCTCAACCTGTAACATGTTTAAAATAAAGTTAAAAGCAAAGGCGAGTATATAAGTTTAAGTATAAGTATAAGTATAAAAGTTTAAAAACGAATCCACATGGCAACTTAGGTTATACAAGATCAACATAACAAGGCATGCAATATTTCTAGTCAACCATTTGTTTACGCATTAAAGAGACCTCTCGTTCACGGGTGGTGCGTTACTCTTATAGCGCTATACATGTCAAATGGAAGCTCGTATAAAGCTAATGACTATTGTATCACATAAGAATCACCTAAGTATATGTATCAAGTATAACAACATAGCATTCATGTATTTGGATTGTTTTGTGCATGCATAAAGATTAAAGTTTGAGTGTAGTTTATAGTTCAAATTGTTACATCCCAAGAATGGTAAACGAAAAAGGGGAAGTTCGAGTATACTCACGGTTTTGCAAGCCTTCCACTTGTGCATCCGCGAGAGAGTTGTTGTTCTGGGAGGTTGGAACACCAAGTCCTTCTACCCAAAGAAACAAGGTGTATGAGTATTGGAGTATAACGGTAGAGTAACGATTCGGAGTTTAAAAACGTATGAACATAAACATATGAAAAGTAATCATCTTTAACACATAATGTTTTAGATGATGTAACCAAACACTTTGACAAGTGACCACTAGTTCATCATCAAAGGTTTGATTACTTAGGTAATATATAGGTTATGTAATATATATCAGTATGTCCAATAAATCAAGCATGAGGTAGGAGGATGAATCCTCCATTTAGGAACCTCTTTTGTATCATAGAAGTCATGCATGAGGTAGGAAGAACAAGTCTTCCATTTAGGTACCTCTTGGGTGTTCACCACTACACTTGTTAAAAACAATCAAGGAGGGTCATGAACTTGCAATAAAGAACGAAATTGGTACAACTATTCTAAGGAAATAATCAAGTAATGTGTGTATTTTCAAGTAGGATAGCCCAAGCTAGTCCTATAATCACACAAACATCAAGCTTGAATTTTGTTCATTACTTGTGGGTTAAACCCTAATCAAAACAGAAAGTTTATGAGGTTTACACCTCTGATTTTACATGTCTCAATCTTGTTTTTAAGCCCAACTAACCATAGATGTGGTTATGAGCATAAGGACATAGGTTTGAGATGAGATAACTCAAGTTTAAGCAAGATTAATCAAGTTTGATTCAAAACAGAAAGTTTCAGTCCACTTTGGAGCCTGTTTGGTGACATTCCAGACCTTGGTTTTCCATGGAAAACCTATGGGAACGTTCCTAAGGTTAATCCAAGTAAGTAGGAAAAATAATCAAAGCAAAAAGGTTAAGAGATGAGTGAGTTATGCTCTCTTGTGTAAGAAGATAGCAATCTGCCTTAGCTCCTGAATTCAGCTACGTTTTTTAGAGTTTGAGAGTGATTAGAGAGTGATTAGAAAGTGAAAATGCTTGGAGGAGTCTTGGGTTTTATAGGGGATGGATTATGGTTGGGTTGGTGAGGTTTTAAATGCAAGAAACACACTTAAAACCAATCAAAACCCAAGAAAAATCGACCAATACACGAGCGGATCACGCTGGTCTCGGATCCTGCTGGCTCGCGGCCCGCGAACACATGTGTGGGGCGAGTCGTGGCCCGCCAGGCTTAGCCTGGTGTGAGTTTTTGTTTTAAAATTTGTCATTTTTAGCCCCTCATGTTCCTTTTTGCAAGATTCAAGTGTTTTAAAGGTTTGTTTATGATATAAAGGCATATTATAAGCGTGTAACAAGTATAATTAACATAAAACAAGTATAAAGAAGTATGATTAAGCGTATGAATGCATTCGAAAGACATATTATTCGTAAGTTTCACGTGTTTGCAAGTTTAACACATAGTTTCCAAGAATTACGAACAAAGCATCAATTGTTTCACGAATTCAAATGTACATATATGTATAACACGAATTTAAAGAAATACAAGTTTTATTTATGTTTCAAGTCTTGGATTTTACAACGATTACAACGAAGGAACGATTATAAGAACAAAAGACTTCCAAAAATAGAAATGGAAAACAAGACTTTCTAATTATGGAAAGTACAAAGAAGCAAGGCGTTACAGTCTCTCCTCCTTTAGGAAATTTCTTCCCGAAATTTAGGAAGAAGTAACAAATAGTTGCGGATACTTCGTCTTCATATCAATCTTGAGTTCCCAAGTGAACTCAGCACCACGTTTTCCTTCCCATCGAACCTTAACGATAGGAATTTGACTGCGCCTCAGTTTCTTGACCCCTCGGTCCATGATTTCGACGGGTTTTTCCACGAAATGTAAAGTCTCGTTGATTTGAAGATCTTCTAGTGGAACTTGAAGTCCTTCATCAGCTAGACACTTCTTTAGGTTTGAAACGTGGAAGACGGGATGAATGTTATTGAGTTCTTCAGGTAGGTTCAGTTTATATGCAACTTTGCCAATCCTTTCGAGAATTTTGAAAGGACCAACGTAGCGCGGTACGAGTTTTCCTTTCTTACCAAATCGAACCACTCCCTTCCAAGGGGATACCTTGAGGAGAACGAACTCACCTATCTCGAATTCTAAAGGCTTGCGACGCTTTTGTCGGCTCCTGGCTTTCAGTAAGTTGTCTCGAACCAAATCGAACCACTCCCTTCCAAGGGGATACCTTGAGGAGAACAAACTCACCTATCTTGAATTCCAAAGGCTTGCGACGCTTTTGTCGGCTCATGCATTTCAGTAAGTTATCTCGAACTTGTGAAATCTTGTCTGATGTCTCTTGTATGAGTTCGGGACCAGTGATTTAAACTTCACCAATCTCGTGCCAACAAATAGGCGAATGACACTTGCGACCATACAATGTTTCGAAGGGTGCCATTTGAATACTCGTGTGATAACTATTGTTGTACGAGAATTTGATCAAAGGCAAGTGTCAATCCCAGTTGCCACCAAAATAGATTACGCAGGAACGAAGCATATCCTCTAATGTTTGGATAGTACGCTTGGTTTGACCATCTGACTGAGGATGGAAAGCGGTGCGAAGGTTAAGAACAATACCCATTGCGGATTGAAAAGTTTGCCAAAGACGGGACGTAAAACGACCATCACGATTGGAAATAATGTCAATGGGGATACCATGACGACAAATGATCTGATCAGTGTAGATTCTATCCAATTTCTCGACTTTGAAATCTTCACGAATGGGAAGAAAATGGGCTGATTTGGTCAATCGATCAACGATCACCCAAATACTGTCATGACCAGAAGAAGTACGAGGGAGCTTAGTGATAAAGTCCATAGCGATGCTCTCCCATTTCCAGACAGTAATTTCTCGCTATTCGAGCAAGCCAGAGGGACCTTGATGTTCAGCTTTAACCTTCGAACAAGTAACATTTCGCATCGAAGATGACGATATCCTTCTTCATTCCAGGCCACCAATACGACATACGCATATCTTGGTACATCTTATCAGCACCAGGATGAATGGAATATCTCGATTTGTGTGCCTCCTTCATCAGAAAGTCTCGAAGGTTATCACGATTTGGAATCTAGATACAATTGAGATAGTATAGAATACCATCGGATTTAGACACAAGATCTTTCTCAATGGAGAGACTACCTTTGTTAACAGAGGCGTATTGAGCTTCACGAATACGGTTTTGGAGATCATTAACGAGTTAAAGACAACGAATACACTTTACATGAGTTTTACGACTAAGTGAGTCGGCTACTACATTTGCTTTACTTGGATGGTAGCGAATTTCGCAATCGTATTCGTTTAACAGTTCCACCCAACGACGTTGACGCATGTTCAGTTCCTTTTGGTTGAAGATATGTTGAAGGCTCTTATGGTCGGTGAAGACCACACACTTGGTACCATAAAGGTAGTGTCGCCAAATCTTCAAGGAAAAAACAACTGCGCCAAGTTCAAGGTCATGAGTAGTATAGTTCTTCTCATGTTTTTTGAGTTGTCTTGACGTGTAAGCGATAACCTTGTCTCGTTGCATGAGGACACAACCAAGACCAAGGTTTGAAGCATCACAATACACGACAAAGTCGTCGTTACCATCGGGAAGCGCGGGGATAGGAGCATTACAAAGCATGTCCTTAAGAGTTTGAAAAGATTCCTCTTGTTCGGGACCCTAAACAAAAGGTTTCTCTTTTTGAGTTAAAGAGGTTAAAGGAACAACGATCTTCCAAAAGTTGGAGATAAAACGACGATAATAACCAGCAAGACCAAGAAATGAACGAATTTCGAACGGTGATTTAGGTGCGTTCCAATTCTTCACAGCTTCAATTTTAGCGGGGTCAACGTGAATACTAAGTTCGATGACAGTGTGACCAAGGAATTGAACCTCTTTTGACCAAAATTCGCACTTGGAGAATTTGGCGTATAGACGTTCAGTACGAAGGAGTTGGAGGATAAGACACAAGTGTCGCTCATGCTCTTCTTGTGTCTTGGAATAGATAAGAATATCGTCGATGAAAACGATCACGAAACAGTCCAAGTACGCTTTGCACACGCGGTTCATCAAATCCATGAAAACAATAGGTCGTTGGTCAACCCAAAGGGCATGACCAAGAACTTGTAATGACCATAACGCGTTCAAAAGGCGATCTTAGGTATATCTTCTTCGAGGAGTCGAAGTTGATGATACCCAGAACGAAGATCGATCTTTGAGAAGCAGGTCACGCCTTGCAATTGGTCGAAGAAATCGTTAATGCGAGGAAGAGGGTATCGGTTCTTGATAGTAAGCTTGTTGAGCTCACGATAGTCAATACACATACAGAATGACCCATCCTTCTTTTTGACGAACAGAACAGGAGCGCCCCAAGGAGATGTACTAGGGCGTATAAAGCCTTTATCAAGAAGCTCTTGAAGTTGGCTCGAGAGTTCTTGCATCTTAGAGGGTGCTAAACGATAGGGAGACTTAGCGCCAGGCACTAAATCAATGCAAAAGTCGACATAACGAGTAGGAGGCGGACCAGGAATATCGTCAGGAAAAACATCAGGGAAATCACGTACGACAGGAACGTTGCTTATGCTTAATTGGGCCATTGTCCTTCTTTTCCATGATGTGGGTGAGAAAGGCGAAGGTACCCTTGTGCAAGCACTTGTTCGCTTGGTACGCACTCTTCGACAAAACCTTATCGTAGGTTCCATGAAGAACACAATCGTTGTTAAGTTCAGTGGCTATACTAAAGGCATCCTCGATAGTTTTGGGGCAAGCGGAGGCAACATGGTTGATAAAAAAGGGTGAAAGACAGCAGATAAACTTGGTTATGGTTTTGGGCACGGTGTTGACCTATCCAGGGCAGAGGACACTGAGTTGCTTAAAGCGTGTAATCAGGCCATCGATGTCGCTCCCCTTTTGTGTTAAGTGCCAAAACTCGTTCTCCAACTTTTAGAGCTCGTGGGGAGGAAAAAAATGGTCCTTCATGAGTTGTTTAAGTTCATCCCAAGGTAAAGCATGTGCTACATCATTTCCCCTTTTTGTTGCATTCGGAGGTCCACCACTCGAGTGCCCTCGAACGGAAAACTCCAGTTGCATTCAAGGTTCGTAGGTCATCGGGACACCCACTTTGTAGGAATGTGAGTTCAATTGCGTCGAACCAATTCATCATGGCGATGCCGCCATCCTTGCCAGTAAACTCCAGAAGTTTACAGGCCATGAATTGTTTGAATTGGAATGTCGGCTAGGGGTTTTCCACCTTCGAATCGACAGAGCCATGTGGTGAATCGGTGTTAGTCTGAATCCTGCTGACAATGTCAGGTATGACCTTAGCCATTTGCTTGGCCATGAATTTCATACAATCCTTTTTCGACATGGAATCAGAGTTGGTGTTGGAGGTTGAACCCTTCTTTGACTTGGTCCTCTTTGGCGCAGTGTTGGACGACATCTACGAATCGAAAGAGAAGGGAAAAAGGATGAGACTTGATCATAAATTCAAAATAAGTTTTGTAAGTATAAGCATGTAAGCATGATGTATCACGTATGGTTCACATAATTAGCATGAATTCAACAAGCATTTACAAAACATAATCACGTATGAATGCGTAAAATAGTATAAATTTAGTTTGTTCACGAGAATTATATATATATTTTGTTTACGAGGGACGATGAATAGTACTTTTATTTTTATAATAATATATAGCTTTTTATTATTGTTTTTATTTAATATATTATAATACTTTATTATTATATTTACTTTTAATAACATATTTTTTACTTTTTTTTCTTTTTTTAAAACCATAGATTATTTCCTTTATCATTTTTTAATATTTTTTTTCTTTTATTAAAAAATATTATTTTGTCAATTAATTTGATACTTCTTTAACAATTATGTTTATAACTTAAAAAAAAAAAATAAGCACGTAGTTCTGCTTGATTTTTCCTTGACATTCCGTTCTAATTATATATTTTTTTATAATATTTACTTTTAATAACATATTTTTTACTTTTGTTTTCTTTCTTAAAACTATAGAATATTTGCTTTAACATTTTTTAATATTTTTTATTAGAAAATATATTAATTTATCAATTAATTTGATACTTCTTTAACAATTTACGTTTATAACTTTTTTCTAAAAACTTAAGCACGTAGTTATGCTTAATTTTTCCCTGACATCCAGTTATAAGTTTTGTTAAAAACGAAGTTGTACTCAAAATAAAGTATTTATTTGGTACTATAAAACGGTACGATAATAAACTAAACCGTTCTAATGGTTTGGCAACATGTTTTATTTTCACATCACGTTTGTTTTACATTATCATTTACTCGGCTTCGCCGCAACGCGTGAAGTAAAAAAAACTAGTTATTATTGTTTTTGATTGTGCGGAGACGTGCGAATTGTGTAACGGTTTTGAAATAAATAAGGTAACAAGTATAAAATCACATATTAATTGAATCACATAAAAGAGAGGCTCATAAAACATAGGATTGTTTCGGGTAGAGAAACGTCGACTATTACAAAGTGAATCGAAAGTCCTTTCAAATTAGAGAAACGTGCTTTGGCCTATAGGTAAGATACTCTCGTCGAGAAGCGATTAACGGTATCTTACCCTTCCAGTTACTACACGTCTCTAATCGATTGAAACAATCGAAACTTTGGCGAGATTGAAAATCGAGGAATGGGACTTAATCGATAAGATGCGGGTTTCGCCCCTAACTTGACGATTTCGAGCCCTAATGCGGTTGGTACTCGTCGGGTCAAAATTTAATTTCGACACTTTGACGAGGGTCCACTAGAGTTTGAATTGGAAATTTACCATTAAGATGTAGATTTCACTCATAACTTAATGGTGCAATTTCGTGCAAAATAAAGAATAAGCGGAATGAGAGTCGTTCACCAAATTGTGGGTTTCACACATATTTTGGTAAACTCCTCTCTTTTGTATAAAGAGTGTCTTGAAGTCTTCAAGTGTATTGTGTAAAATGTCTTAGGAAAGACATTATGTAAACATTAAGACCAACAAGAAGAGAAAGACGCAAAGTAGGAAGAGTAATATTTTAAGCATGAATCAAGAATGGTCAAAAATAAGGTACCTACTATAGACTAGGTCGAACATGGCAATTCTACCTAATTCCCTATAGTTATGGCTCTGATACCAATCTGTCACACCCCAACCAATGGCGGAATCATCGGAGTGGGACGAAAACGAGATTGCAAGAGACTTCATAACACTATTGGTGACAATATTTAATTTAAACCGCTTTCATTTCATAAATCAAATTGTCCAACATTACATATAATTTCAAATAACAACAAGTTCAATGGAAATACATAACAATAAGAACAAAATTGACACAACATTTTAACCTAAGATGTCTAAATGTGTATCTAGGCATCATTGCTACTTCATTTCATAGCATCGCCATCCTCAACCTGTAACATGTTTAAAATAAAGTTAAAAGCAAAGGCGAGTATACAAGTTTAAGTATAAGTATAAGTATAAAAGTTTAAAAACGAATCCACATGGCAACTTAGGTTATACAAGATCAACATAACAAGGCATGCAATATTTCTAGTCAACCCTCTGTTGCAATAAAGAATGAAATTTAACATGACCTCTCGTTCACGGGTGGTGCGTTACTCCTATAGCGCTATACATGTCAAATGGAGGCTCGTATATAGCTAATGACTATTGTATCACATAAGAATCACCCAAGTATATGTATCAAGTATAACAACATAGCATTCATGTATTTGGATTGTTTTGTGCATGCATAAAGATTAAAGTTTGAGTGTAGTTTATAGTTCAACATGTTACACCCCAAAAATGGTAAACGAAAAAGGGGAAGTTCGAGTATACTCACGGTTTTGCAAGCCTTCCACTTGTGAATCCGCGAGAGAGTTGTTATGGGAGTTTGGAACACCAAGTCCTTCTACACAAAGAAACAAGACGTATGAGTATTGGAGTATAACGGTAGAGTAATGATTCGGAGTTTAAAAACGTATGAACATAAACATATGAAAAGTAATCATCTTTAACACATAATGTTTTAGATGATGTAACCAAACACTTTGACAAGTGACCACTAGTTCATCATCAAAGGTTTGATTACTTAGGTAATATATAGGTTATGTAATATATATCAATATGTCCAATAAATCAAGCATGAGGTAGGAGGATGAATCCTCCATTTAGGAACCTCTTTTGTATCATAGAAGTCATGCATGAGGTAGGAAGAACAAGTCTTCCATTTAGGTACCTCTTGGGTGTTCACCACTACACTTGTTAAAAACAATCAAGGAGGGTCATGAACTTACAATAAAGAATGAAATTGGTACAACTATTCTAAGGAAATCATCAAGTAATGTGTGGATTTTCAAGTAGGATAGACCAAGCTAGTCCTATAATCACATAAACATCAAGCTTGAAGCTTGTTCATTACTTGTGGGTTAAACCCTAATCAAAACAGAAAGTTTATGAGGTTTACGCCTCTGATTTTACGTGTCTCAACCTTGTTTTTAAGCCCAAATAACCATAGATGTGGTGTTGGGATTGAACCCTACAAAGGAACAGTTGATAAAGCCAAAACTGGATCAGATCAGTGGATTCACAATAAGCAGTTGTTTGCATCAGTCTTTCCCCTTGAATGTGGCCTAACATCTGATGTCCTCTATCTACTGTTCTTCTACAACAACTGCTGATCTTCAACAACTGATGAGACTTAAAGACTGTTGGAGATGAAACACTGATGCTCAATCTACTTTCATGGTTCAAGTACTACTGAAGACACAAAGCACTGCTAGGAGTATAACAGTGGAAGGAGAAGCAGTAGTTTAGTCTATCCTTTGTATTCATTGTAATTAGTAGTTTGTAATAGCAGTAGTTGTATAGATCAGTGGTTATAGGTTGTTAGGAGGTTAGATGTCACTTTCATGGTGACGTCAGCAAAGATGCCACAGTGGTTTGTTCTGTACTATAAATAGAACAGTACCCTGTACTATTCTATCAGCTCTCTTCTTCCACAAGTAATTCTATACGAACAAACCATCTGTGAGCTCAGGCTGAGGGGGAGATTGTATGCATGCATGTAGTAGTGTTGATTATTGTAACTAAATACAATCATTCGATTCTATGATAAACATGTTTGCTTAAAACAATTCTCTCTTTGATTGTGTTGAAAGTTTATTCATCTAATTCCGCTGCATTTATTTCTAGTTCATCTTCATTTAATTAAACAAACACAATCTTATCAAACTCAGATCCTAACAATTGGTATCAGAGCTTGGACAGTCAAACTTGATCTAACAATCATTTTGACGTAAAAAGTTTAGCTCAAAATCGTTGATACTTTTAATTGTTCGTTTCATTGAAAAACTGAGTAGGGTTTAATCATGAGAAAAGTTGATTAATCAGTGCCTGTAAAATAACCAGAATGACGTCACAATCACAAGATATGAACAATAACTTTGGTTCTCTCTTCTAACCACCTACGTTGAAGAGAAAGAATACAACACCTGGGAGTGAAGGATGAGTCACATCTTAGCTCAACAGAATAATGTATGTTGGAAGTCGGTTATCTTTGGACCACATGTTCCAATGGTGCCAAGTGCTGAGGATCTAAAGGTTTTTGTTCCTAAGAAAATTGAGAACTATACTGACCAAGATTTTCAGAAAATTGAACTGGATGCCAAGGCATTTAGCATCGTTGCATCTGCACTACCAAATGAGATTTATGCTGGACTGTTACACTGTAACATTGCCAAGGAATTGTGGGATGCACTTAAGGAACACTTTGGAGGGACTTAAGAAGTAACTGAAAATAACGGGGAAATTCTGAACCAACAATATGAAACCTTTTGTCACATTAAGGGTGAAACATTAACACAGTATTTTGAGCGATTTAGTTGTCTCATAAGTGAACTTAAGCTTGTTAAAAATGAATTTCCTAAATCAACTGTAAACAGCAGGTTTTTAAGACCACTTCCTGAAAAATGGGACACAATTGCTTTTGTAACCAGAAACTCTGTTGAGTTCAAAGATCTGACCTTGACCCAACTTCATGGTAGACTCCTGACCTATGAAAGGGAGTTGAACCAGAAAAAGAAGTTACAAGAGTCTGGAAAAGTTGCAGATGATTATTCATTTGGCAGCACAACTCTTTTGGGTCAAGAAGAATCTGGTAATAGTAAGGATCAGAGTTATGATCATTATATTAACATAACATCTGGTGGAGCCTTTAATAACTCTGATTCTTACTCAAACAACTATGCCTTCACAGCTAGTAGTGAAAACCAGAATTCTGACAATATGTGCTTTGAACTCAATGATCTGCAGCATTTTGATCCAACTGACTTAGAGGAAATGGACATTCTTCACCAACTTGCACTGCTGAGTGTTAGAACCATGGTTGTAAAACAAGGTTTCCAAGGCCGAGTACTCCCCGAGTAGTCGCTACAAGGTAGGCTGCCGAGGCGACTTTCTCTAACTCCGCCTAATTACTCGAAATCGATCAAAAGCGGTCAAACTCGGCCAAAATCGGATCTAGTAGGTCAATTCGGGCCGAGTTTGACTTAAAAAAATAATAAAACATAATTTAAATGACTATCATATTAAATAATGAATATCATTTTCATGTATTTTGTTATAAATATTAGTAAATTTATGTTATTAGACATATATTTAATTTCCGAAAACTAATTTCTTTATAATTTAACATGTCCAAGTACTCCCCGAGTATTCTCTGCCTATGCCGAGTACTCTCAAATCCCCGGTCAACCGACTAGGGAGCGCCTAGCGACTTTTGCAACCATGGTTAGAACCAGCAAGTTTTACAAAAAGGACAGGGAGAAAATTTCCAGGGTTACATGGGAATTTAAAAGTAGGGTGATGTGCACAAAATGCAACATATAAATTACATCAATTGTGGCATAAAACTAACCCTTTTTTAGTACTAATGTTGGAAAAAGTGTGTTTTTGTCTTCCTTTTGTATTTTCAGGATAAAATGAGCTCAAATGAACAAAAGAAGCAAAAAGGCAGCTAAATCTAACATAAATACAAGAAAAGGAACAAACGTGGCATGCCCGGCCTCCCCGACAACATCTTCCCAAGCAAAACAAGAGAACAGAAGGCTGAACACGCCCCGTGCTCAATGAGCACGGGGGCATGCCCAAGTATCAGCAGAAAAGACAAAGCTGTAGAAGCTTCTATCACCCACCACGGGGGCGTGCCCAGCGGAAACGGGGCCATGGTCAACTCTAAGATTCGCATAATCTGGGGAAATATTGATAGTACAGATATGCTTTTGCACACGGGGGCGTGCCCAGCGGACACGGGGGCGTGGTCAACTAATGCAGACAAACTGCAATTAATGAAGAAAGAGAAGGAAGGTGGACACGGGGCCGTGTCCGAGCCTCTGTTCAGCCTATAAATAGGGGTGCTTGGTGATGTGCGTGAGTGTGTTATATAATTTTAAGTATATTTTAAGCCCTTTTTACACGTTAGTCAAGTTTTAAATTTATAAAACACGATATTTTACTAACACCAAACACATATATGGGCAAGTGCACCCATCGTGAGCGTAGTATAGTGTTGGCAAGATACCGAGGTCGTCCAAGGACACAAGAGCTTTTAGTACCGGTTTATCCTCAACGTCTAATCAAATCAAAAGGTTAGAAAAAGGTTTTTAAACAAGAAAAATAAAACTAACTAAAATGCTGAAAAATAAAATAAAAGAAAAAACTGATAGACAAGATGAATCACTTGGCTCCGACTCGTGTTTAGTGTAACCTTTGATTATTTTCGCACTTTCGCACTATTTAAGAGATTATCTTAGTTATTCTAGTAGGCCCCTCTTTTGAAGGTGACGTTACCCTCAACCCAGTAGTTTGAGTCAGTAAGGATACAATCCTAAAGGGTCGGATTATTGAAAGATAATTAATTAAGTTATTATTGCGTATTATGGTAGGCCCCTCTTTTGAAGGTGATGTAACCCTCAGCTAAGTAGTCTGAGTCAGCAGGGATACAGTCCTAAGTAGCCGGGTTAAAGTATTAATAGTAGCTTACATATGAGGGGATCAAAGAGTTTGGACCCCGCCATCCAATACCGGTGGGTATTGAAGGATGTCCTACTAAATTTGACCCAGGTCCTTGCAGGATCTATACACTGAACAAGGCAAGACTCTTACCAAACCGTTCCCTTAACCCCCGACCAGGTAGCCAACATACCTCCATATAGACCGTGGAGATATGAATGGTGAAAATCTTTTATTTTATATAGACAGTAAAATAATGGCAAGACACCACATACAAATGATAAGGAAGAATCACCTTCAACATAAGAAACTAGTTATTAAAGTCATTAAAACATAACCAAGTAAAAAGTGCGAAAAGATTAAAAATAAAAAGTATTACACTAGACACTTTGTCTTCACCATGTGATGTAAGAGACTTAGGCAAACATGGCCTTGATTGTTAAGAACTCTTACGATCAATCTTGGATCCCGAGATGACTCACACACTCTATGATGGACAATGGATGATGGTGGTGGATGATGGTGTTGTGATGGTGGTGGGTGGTGGGTGAAGTGTGAGATAGGTGGCGTGCCAAGGGATGGTTTACAAATGAGCCAAGCACCCCTATTTATGGCCTGAACAGTAGCTCGGGCACGGCCCCGTGTCCAGTGGGCACGGCCCCGTGTCCATCCTCCTTCTCTGTCTTCATTAATTGCTCTTGTCTGCATTAGTTGACCACGACCCCGTGTCCGCTGGGCACGACCCCGTGTGCAGAAGCATATCTGTACTATCAAGATTTGCCTGGATTCTGCGAATCTTATAGTTGAGCACGGCCCCGTGTCCGCTGAGCACGGCCCCGTGGTGGGCGATAGAAGCTTCTACAGCTTTGTCTTTTATGTTGACACTTGGGCACGCCCCCGTGTTCATTGAGCACGGGGCGTGTTCAGCCTTCTGTTCTCTTGTTTTGCTTGGGAAGATGCTTTCGGGGAGGTCGGGCATGCCAAGTTTGTTCCTTTTCTTGTATTTATGTTAGATTTAGCTGCCTTTTTACTTCTTTTGTTAATTTGAGCTCATTTAATCCTGAAAATACAAAAGGAAGACAAAAGCACACTTTTTCCAACATTAGTACTAAAAAAGGGTTAGTTTTATGCCACAATTGATGTAATTTATATGTTGCATTTTGCACACATCAAATACCCCCACACTTGAATCTTTACTTGTCCTCAAGCAAAACTCTTTATAATGTGGCTTTACACTCCCAAATGGAATGGGTAGAAGAGAAGGTTTTTGGGCTTGTCATAGAGTGTCGGGATTTCCAAGATTCTTTATTAAGTTTTATTTTTATTTATTTACAATCCTATTCGTCATGATTTATTTAAAACTTTTTATAAGATAAATTACTTATTAGGGCATAACATGCCTCTTGAAAATTCTATTTATATACAAGTTCACATACCTCACGGGGGATCACTCAACACTCGGCCGAAGATGTATTTTAGTGAATCACTCGAGAGCGGCATGGAACTTACTCCCACCATAGGCTTGCCAAGCAATCAATCCTCCTTCTTTTTAGCTATATACCTTTGTAAATATCAAGAGGACTTTTGGGGTGAAGGGTTAGGCTTGGGTTAAAGGTAGGTGGTTGGGTTAGTGGTTAATAGAAAAGGGCGAAAAAGCGTAAAAAGCGTCAGTTTTCGTAAGACTTTTTATTTTTGCAATTTTTTTTTATTATTTGGATGAAGCTATTATTCAAACAAAGTTATTTTTGATGAACTTGCTTGTTTATTTCTTTTGCTTCTTCATCATCAACAAATTTTTTTTTTGAAAAGTCATACGAAAAACCGAGCTTGTTACTAAAACAAAGGGTTAAAATAAAAAAAGGTTTTGGTGGGTGAAAGGGTGTTTGGTTTGGGTTAAGAAATGAAAAGGTTTAGGCTCAAAGGGGTTAACTAGGGGGATTTTGGGTAGGTGGTAAAAAAAAAAAGAAAAATAGTGGTGTAGAAAAAAAAAGTTAGTCCTAATGCCTCCATCATTTACTTACTCGGGTTTAAGTTGGTAAGGACCGAGAATGTATCGTCGTGGCAAGTTCTAGAGTTGTAAGAACCAAGCGGCTATTCACACAAGAAACGAAAAATGAGCATTAAGTTTAAAGATATGTATTTGTATGCTCAATAAAGGCTCAAAACTCACTTTTGTGGGAATGGGTTTTTATGTGATCAAGTATATATAATTAAATTTTAACTAAACTTGTCATGTCTTTTCATAATTTTCTTATGTTGGTTCTTTTTATCACGACGCTATCGGTTGTAAATTTGTAAAATATAACCTTTTTAGAATTTTGAAATTCCCAAGTTGAACCTAGACAAGTAAAAAAAATGATTTTTTTTTTGAAAAAATTTAGGGTGATTAGCGGTTCCAATAGAGTTTTGTGTAAGGCTTGTAATTAGGACTTGCATAATTCAAAGTTTTAGCACCCCCCCACACTTAAATTACACATTGTCCTCAATGTGTCCCAAAAATAAGTTTTTAGGTTGATTGAATGTGTAAAAGGTGTGAAAAAGCAAAATTTTATGTTACTGGGCGTCTGGACACGACCCCGTGGTGTCCGGGCACGGCCCCGTGTTCAGGTGCCAGTAACAATTTTTTTAAAAGAAACAGAAGCCTGGACACGGTGGCGTGTTTGGTGAACACGACCCGTGTCCAGTTTACCTGAACTGGGCATTTTCTGCAGACTGTGTAGCACGGGGCCGTGTTGGGCGGGCACGGCCGGTGCTGAACCTGCTGTAATGAAGAAAATTTATCGGATGACCCTGTTTTCGTGCATGAGGTGCTGGTCCAAGTTTCCCTTGTTATCCTTCACCATCCCGAGTGTGTTTTACTTATTACAACATCATCCAAACACCAAATTAGCTAAAACCTTCATTCATTAAGTTATAGAGAATTACATAATAATCCTAAAAATTAAAATACTAGATAGTTAGGTCAAAGAAACACAAGAAATCTAATCCAAGAAGTTCTAGCCTACTACTTATTTTATTAGCAAAATTTCCGAAAAGATAAATCCCTCGGTTAGATGTGGCTTGAAAAACTTCTTTCTCCGGGCATGGGTTCCTCACATGTCGGCGAGCCATTCTTCTATCTCCCTAGGGAGAAGAAAGACGGGCTCATTGGCATTGGTTTGAGGGGGTGCAACCTCCACCGGGACTTCTTGTAGATCTTCAAGAGCAGGTTCCGCTGGAATGTCATCCCAACCGGTAGGATTGTTGATTCCAAGTGCTAGGTTCCAATCCTCTTGAGGGAGGATTGGTTCCATGGGAGGTGTTACAAGAATGTTTAACCTCTGGTGCAAGAGGTTTATTTCTTGAAAACTGTTTTCCAACCCCACCGTAAAATAATTTATACGGTCTATTAGGACCTCCTCTACCGAAGTCATCTCGTCAAGAGCTTCACGTAATGCCACCACGTAACGTACGAGAGTCGCTTCGATTGATGACCTTCTCTCCCTTTGACTGTTTCTGGAGTGCGCAGAAGAAGTTCCACTGTTTTGACTAGACATTCTACGAAAACAAACCAGAAATAGTTCATTTTAAATGAAACAGTACATCGGACATGGCCCCGTGCTCAATGAGCACGGCCCCGTGTTCAACTTTCTGCAGATTTTTAGAACAAGGAATCTTGGAGTTTTAAATTATTTTTCCAACTTATGAAGCATTTTTTAACAGAAATAACTTAAAACAATGTTGCACAACTTATTTTTAGCAAGATTCATTGGACAAAAATCTAATAATCAACACAATAAAGCTTGAGAGCAAGCTTCAATGGAGGTGTTGAGACAAGAAAGATGAAGAAGAAGGCAATGGATAAAAGAGGAAAGGACAAGATGTTTGTTAGAAGCTTCTTTTAGAACATACCTAGGATGGTAGGTGAGAAGATCCTCTCAAATCTCTGTCCCTGGATGGTCCAAATGAGCAGGATTCTTGGCTGCATTTATAGAAAACGACAGCATGCTGGACACGGCCCCGTGTCGACTGGACACGGCCCCGTGTGCAGGCAAGATCCTGACACATTTTGTCCGTATTCTGACTAAAAGTCAGAAAGGAATCTTTTGGTGGACACGGGGGCGTGTTGACCTAGGCACGGCCCCGTGTCGAAAGGCTGTTTATGAAGTTTGTCTATTTTTAAGGAACATTTTCCGGATCGGGCGGTTCCTTACTGGATGGAACAACCCCAAAGTGCCTAAGATAACTTAATTGCTCTAGATTAAGACGAGAAAGCAAGAGGTTGTCGGTGAGGGTGATTCCTAAGCTATATGTAGGTGGACAAGTCCAACCCTTTCCCGGGCTCTCGTTAAAGAAGGTGTATGCCGAATCGCTTAGGTCTATGTATGCATCGAACGAAGTCGATGGGGAGTCCTTCACGGCACAATCGACACAGGGACGACTATCGCTCAAGTCCTCACTAGGGTTAGAGGTAATGTTGGTAACAACGAAGTTGTTTTTATGCGATCCCAACAATTCTTCTTGGTTATCGTCTTGAGATAAATTATTGAAATCTAATCCTAAGTTCTTCTAACCAATTAAGAATTAGGTCTTCCATTTGAAATAGTTCATCAAGAAGCATTTCTCCTAGAAGATCCGTGTTAGTGCATTCATCTGTCAACTTCGTCTTAGATCGAGTCTCAGTCTCGTTGTGGATATGAAAGAGGATGATGTCGCCATCTTGGATGATGACATCATAATGGTGATGTCAGTATTACATCATCTTATATAAGACAAATAGGTATAGAATGTTAAATGTTTGAGTTCGGTCAAAACGTGATTCCGCTCATATGTCATCACATGATTCCGCTTATATGGCATGTGGGTGATTTCGCTTTTGTGTCAGGTTCATAAGAGCGGAACCTCATGTCCTATATATAGCCACATAAGCGGAATCACACTAGTAGTTCTAGGTGTTGTCTTCCGGTGAGCCACGAAGTGCTGCCGAAGTGTCGACAGGTTGTAAACATTGTCCAGATCAATAATATCGACAGTTTAGTGTGTATACTTGCTGAATTGTACTCGGTTTGTCTGTTTCCGCCGTTCAAACTAAGATAAACTCTTCTACGCGACTCGTTTAGGTCCGAAATCGATCCTACAAGTGGTATCAGAGCTAGTGAAGAAGAGTTCTATACATTTCAGCCGGATAATTCTGTTTCTACACTATTTTTTTTCGAAATTCAAAATTTTTACGGTCAGAATTCGTTAATTTTTACACATCTTGCTCGGAATGTTGTAGTGTCAAATCCTTGAAAGTTTCATGTCCAAATTCAAAGTTGAACTGGTTATTTTTGAGGTTTCGCTTATATGGTCTCGTGAATTTGATGATGTCAGCAACTATCAGTTTGATTCCGCTCTTATGATAAGATGATTCCGCTCTTTTGTACAGTTTAATTCCGCTCATTTGAACATAGGTTTCGCTCATTCGGTCATCGTGGTTCCGCTCTTAAGTCACGTTGGAATTCTGCTCAAAATTGTTGTCAGTGATTCTGTTTAACATAGTTATCGAGTGTTTCTGCTCCCAAGGGTTTTAGTGTTATCAATTTAGATTTGCATGTGAGTTGATCAGTTTGCGGTCCAATTGAAAGATTAAATTGTCAGACTTGTCACGTGATTATATCGACCCATCATTACACATGATCATCTTTGGTTAGGTTGAAAGTTATAGAATATTGTTTGTTTGTGGTAAATGGGCTACACGTGAATTTAAAGTTGCATGTGACTTGGTTTGTCGGAGTGCAAAGTAAATCAGAATAACCCTTGTGTGTTTGTCGAGGTAGTGGATTTTGAGGTCCAATTAGATCCAAGTAAAAGTTTGGTCGACTAAGTGGGTTTGTCATCAGCCCATGTGAACTACATAATTCGGACAAATCATAGCCCACTTGCTAATATACCAGCCCATGGAAAAGAATTAAATAGTGTTGTTAAATGAATCAATATTTAGCAGTTTATTTCACAGGGTGTTTTTTATAGTCATCAATTTGCTTGAAAGTTTGTAAGGTTTGGAGTTCAAAGGTTATTCGATTCGGGTAAAAGCTGTCCGCACAGTGTGTCTATCTTCAGTCTACAGAAAGTTCACCAGTTCGAGTACCAGTCTTATTCAATTAATTGAAAAGGGTTTAAACTGATTGTGTTTTGTTTGTTTGTCGACAGGTGATTCAAGATGGTTAAAATGTTTGATGAACAGGAAAACGAGAATCTTAAAGATTTAAACGTTTGGATTTCTGATTCTTGGTTTGATAAGAAGAACAGGAAGGATGTTTGGATTAAAAGATCCGAAAATTTCTTATGCATGAAACATGAATCTTTGGAACAGTTAGATAGACGTTTTGATGAATTGATTGATAAGATAAATAGATATGAGATAAAGTTTTCAAATGCTGAAAAAATTTCAAAATTTGCTGATGCATTACCTCTAGAATGGGATGAATTTTTGAGTGAACTAAAAAGGAATGAAAATTTCTCAGAGTTTTCATTTAGAGAATTCATCAATAAGCTTAGATTACATAAGTTTGATAAAGAAAAAAGAAAAGAAGAGTTGATGTATGAGATGAAAAAGGATTTAGAAAAGATAAATTTGGAAGTGATCATCGAAATGAGAAAAAGATTTTCTGTATGTCTTGCTGCAAAAAATGTCATGAAATATGATATTAAGAGAGGTTGTTTTATTGATGAATATGCAAACCCTCTTGATTTTGTTAAAATTTTTTGTGCAGGAACATACAGGATGGAAACAAAGAAAGAAGCCGATGTTGAAAAGATGAATGAAAAATGTGAAAAAATGTGAAAAATCTGAAGCAGATAATGTGAAATTCTTGAAAGATGTGGAGAATTTGACATTGGAAAACAAAGCTTTGAGAGTTGACAAGAAAACCGATGATGAACAGATTCTGGAGTTGCGCTTGAACTGTGAAAAATTGAAATCTGAAAATGACAAACTTTTGAAGAATGTTGAGAGTTTGTAATTAGAAAATGAAAATTTTTAAAAAATTAGAAAATGATTTCAAAAGTCAATTAAAGATTTTAGAAGATGAGAGAGATGTTTTTGGTAAAAATAATCTCGAAAAACAATGTGCGATAAATTCTCATCTTGATAAAATCATTCGACTTGAGCATGAAGCCGAAGATAATAGAAAGAAAATTGTTGAGTTAGAGAATAAGTTGAAAAGTTTTGTGACTTCTGCATCGTACGTTTGTCCAAAACCGATCCATGTTGTTCCAATAAGTGACAATGTCACAAATTTTGACAAAGTCAAAATTGAAGATTGTGATGAAATATCTGATGATGAAAAAGAAAAGAAAAGAAAATTATTTTTAGATTTACAAGAAAATTTTCAAAATACTGTTTTACAATCTACTGAAATAGGTGAATGCTCGAAGCAAAAACCTGTTAAGAAGAGTGTAGAACAGAAACAAAAAGTTAAAAATTTGAAAAATTTTAAAATTGAAAATAAAAGCTCATCAGATAAGTCATCCAATCATTATCAAAAATCACAAAAATCTAAAATTGAAAATTCACAAAATGTTGGTAATAAGTGGTGCAGGTTTGACCACAGTGCTCAAAGGACAAATCATGCTTACAGGAGGAGTTATGATTACCACAAATCTAAACAATGTTATGATCTGAATATGTGGTTTGAAGATGGTAGATGGTACGATAACAGAGTGTGCTACACCTGTGGTGTTAGAGGACACATTGCTGTTAACTGCCAGAATTGGAATTTTGAAACACGAAGATGCTATAATTGCCATATCAGCAGACATATTGCCAGAGATTGCCCAAGGAGATCGATGGGAAGATCGAGGGTTGAATCTCAGAGAACGGCAAAGAAATCAGTCAACGTCAAGCCCCATGAACAGAAGGTTCTAAAACCTAAAGTTCAGAATCAGATAATTCAAGAAAAGAAAGTCAAACTTTCACAGGGGCAGAGAGACAGACTGAGGAAGAAGAGGAAGAAGGCGAGAGAATACTTGGAGAAGATTTTGTCTTCGGGTTCACCAGTTGGTTCGAATAAAAGTTCTGATGAATCGATTTACTCGACGGCAAAGTCAAGCAAATCGAATTCTTCAGATGCAAATCTGAGGACAAACAAGAGGAAAAATAAAGTTATTGGCAATGAATCTGGCTCATTCAAGTCAGACAAGCCAAGATCAGGCAATGAATCTGATTCCACAAAATCAGATGAGCCACAAGTTGAGGTAAAGAAGGAAGAGACAATTTTGTTAATGAATGATGAGAATTTTCCACCATTACAAGCCGCAAACCTAAAATCAAAAGGTGTTGAAACTAGAAAAATGTTTAATAGCAATGTTGAACATATTTTTAGTAAGATGGCTGATGGTAAGGAAAAAGGAGTGAAAGAGTTTTATGAAGAAAAGAGAAAAGCTCAAAATGCGCCTAAGGCTGGTCAGGCTTGGGTGTCAAAATCTGTTGGTTGAATTTCTGACTTGCCGGAGCTTCCAGGTTGGTAAGTGTGAAGCAGGTATCGGCATTATTCTTGAGAAATTCATAGGATGGTAACTGTGATATTTCGTGTTACTAGTGGTCAATCAAGGACATTAAGTTGTACTTGATTTTCTACAAGTGATTGTAGTGTTTGATCTTATATTGTTAAAATTTGTACAAATTAGTTAAAAGAGAACAAGGTGATGTGATAACCCCGAATCCACAAGTGATGGGTAAACAAACTAATTTTTCCGGAAAAACCATTCTGAATAAAACAAACTTAAGTGTTTTGAAATCATTATGGGAAAATAGTTTGTTGTAAGGGGGAGTGTTGATTGAATAACGCCAAAACCCTCACGGCTGAACAAACATGATTACTTTCATCAGATTGAAAAATGGTTTTCAAACTGTTAAGATCAATGGGTTGTAAATCATGGGGGTACTTTATGTTAGATTTTCTGCAAATCAGTACACTTTTAGCAGAAAATGGATGGCGAAACAAAGCTATCAGTATTGGTTGTCAAATTTTCTTTAAATGATTTTGCATTTTAGGGGGAGAAAAATTGTTAGAAAATCCAAAAACATTTGAAAATTTGAAAAAGCCAAAAACATGATAAAATTCAAAAATTTGAGTTTTTGCGTAAAAAGAGGAAATGATAGTACATCAGTAGACAGTTACAGTACGCTAAAGAATTGGAAAGTTTAAATGTGTTAAACGATCTCACCGTGGATGTGTCGGTAGATTTTTATACATTTAGTAAACTTTTTCGGGATATAAACCTAAATTCAAACTTGCTTATTTTGTGGGGAACACTACTTGGATATATAGGTAACCCCTGAAATCTCGTTTGAAAGGTCTCATAATCTGATATACTAGGTCTTTATACTCAATGATGTCTGGGGTATTATTCCGGGACTTCTGGTGAACGGTAGTTCTGACCTAGTCCTTGGATAATACTTTCTGCAAATGCTTGAAACATAGCATTAAACCCTCAGCATGCCGATGAAACAATAAAATTGATAGTCGCTGCTGTTGTAGCAAAAAGATCCTCTAAAGGGGACATACCGTGAAGTCGAAGCTGATATCTCTCTGCGTATACGGAAGTATCGACCTGAGATCCCTCGGCCCTCGCATACCTAATTTATATACAGATATCATTGTAGTATACTCACCTGTAAGACTGATTATTGGGATTCTGGATACGGGAGTATATTCAAGAAGTGGGATACATGATGAGGTTAAGTTCTTAATACATCTAATTCGTATCCTGAATCAGTTGAAATTTGTGTGAAAATTTAAGTGGATCAGTATATCGACAATCTAAGTGAATTGTTTAATTCTTAAAGTGTTATTAAGCTCAACGGTACTTGTGATTTGTCAAAAACTGATATGATCCTCTGACGCATTCTCAAACAAAAATATTGTCTGTAAATATGTTTGTACATATTTCCTTACTGCTTTATATTTTCAGAAAATACAAAAAGATTTTGATTTCTGCTTTATTTTCAACAACCGATATCTGAATTGTTGAGTTTCAAAATCTAAGTAAGCTGATTGTGTTTCTGAAAATAAAACAAGTTCATTAAATTGAAACTTGATATAAAATCAAAAAATTTCAAAAACAGTTTGTGATATCTCCAAGGTCATTAATTTGGACTTGGATGATTAACTGTGAGGGAGTTGGATTCTTTAATACTGCCAAATCTATAAAGTTTGTTGATAGGGGAAGTGGATTAGAGAAGATTGATTGATAATATGAAAACATTGTATTTATAAATGTTTGAGTGATTGCAGATATACCAGACTACGATCCCAAGAGCAGAGTCTAAGGGGGAGTCTGAAGACAAGCTTGAAGCAAAGAGAAGCTTGTAGATGGAAAGCTAGGTGTCGATCCCAAAGCACGGAAGCTTGATGAAAGGGGGAGCCTGAAGCTGATAAAGACTGAAGACTGAGAAGACTCGACACTTAAGACTCGTCAACATCTGAGGGGGAGTCTGTTAGTGCATTCATCTATCAACTTCGTCTTAAATCGAGTCTCAGTCTCGTTGTGGATATGAAAGAGGATGATGTCGCCATCTTGGATGATGACATCATAATGGTGATGTCATTATTACATCATCTCATATAAGACAAATAGGTATAGAATGTTAAATGTTTGAGTTCGGTCAAAACGTGATTCCGCTCATATGTCATCACATGATTCCGCTTATATGGCATGTGGGTGATTTCGCTTTTGTGTCAGGTTCATAAGAGCGGAACCTCATGTCCTATATATAGCCACATAAGCGGAATCACACTAGTAGTTCTAGGTGTTGTCTTCCGGTGAGCCACGAAGTGCTGCCGAAGTGTCGACAGGTTGTAAACATTGTCCAGATCAATAATATCGACAGTTTAGTGTGTATACTTGCTGAATTGTACTCGGTTTGTCTGTTTTCGCCGTTCAAACTAAGATAAACTCTTCTACGCGACTCGTTTAGGTCCGAAATCGATCCTACAATCCGGTTGAGAGCATTCGAGGGAGAGATAAGGATTATTTTTACTTTCGCCCCTCTTAAGGCTACATGAAAACAATGGGTCTATATAGTGGGGCTTATAATTTAGAAAATAACATTCTAATTCTTTATGAGAGCCACCACATATTTGACACCACGTACCATAAGAGAGCCGAAAGTAAAAAATATCATTATCACTCATGTTTTTCTCAGAAATTACCAACCGTCGGGATCTTACGGTTCTGTTTTCAGTAACAGAATCTTGGGCACGGGGTGTGTTGGGTGGGCACGGCCCCGTGTTCGGCTTACTGTCTGACTTAAAACAGGATTGCCAGTTCCAAGGATTGGGCACGGGGCGTGTTCAGCGGGCACGACCCGTGCTGAGTTCTGCAGAAGCTGAAAAACTAAGAAAAATCCTAAAAAAATAGAAAAATAAGAAAAACGATTAGGCCGTTGATTCCCAACTTTCTTAAAATCCTTGTGTCCCCGGCAACGGCGCCAAAAACTTGATGTGCGTGAGTGTGTTATATAATTTTAAGTATATTTTAAGCCCTTTTTACACGTTAGTCAAGTTTTAAATTTATAAAACACGATATTTTACTAACACCAAACACACATATGGGCAAGTGCACCCACCGTGAGCATAGTATAGTGTTGGCAAGATACCGAGGTCGTCCAAGGACACAAGAGCTTTTAGTACCGGTTTATCCTCAACGTCTAATCAAATCAAAAGGTTAGAAAAAGGTTTTTAAACAAGAAAAATAAAACTAACTAAAATGCTGAAAAATAAAATAAAAGAAAAGAAAAAACAGATAGACAAGATGAATCACTTGGCTCCGACTCGTGTTTAGTGTAACCTTTGATTATTTCCGCACTTTCGCACTATTTAAGAGATTATCTTAGTTATTCTAGTAGGCCCCTCTTTTGAAGGTGACGTTACCCTCAACCCAGTAGTTTGAGTCAGCAAGGATACAATCCTAAAGGGTCGGATTATTGAAAGATAATTAATTAAGTTATTAATGCGTATTATGGTAGGCCCCTCTTTTGAAGGTGACGTTACCCTCGGCTAAGTAGTCTGAGTCAGCAGGGATACAGTCCTAAGTAGCTGGGTTAAAGTATTAATAGTAGCTTACATATGAGGGGATCAAAGAGTTTGGACCCCCGCCATCCAATACCGGAGGGTATTGAAGGAGGTCCTACTAAATTTGACCCAAGTCCTTGCAGGATCTATAAACTGAACAAGGCAAGACTCTTACCAAACCGTTCCCTTAACCCCCGACCAGGTAGCTAACATACCTCCATATAGACTGTGGAGATATGAATGGTGAAAATCTTTTATTTTATACAGACAGTAAAATAATGCCAAGACACCACGGACAAACGATAAGGAAGAATCACCTTCAACATAAGAAACTAGTTATTAAAGTCATTAATACATAACCAAGTAAAAAGTGCGAAAAGATTAAAAATAAAAAGTATTACACTAGACACTTTGTCTTCACCAAGTGATGTAAGAAACTTAGGCAAACATGGCCTTGATTGTCAAGAACTCTTACGATCAATCTTGGATCCCGAGATGACTCACACACTCTATGATGGACAATGGATGATGGTGGTGGATGATGGTGTTGTGATGGTGGTGGGTGAAGTGTGAGAGAGGTGGTGTGCCAAGGGTTGGTTTGCAAATGAGCCAAGCACCCCAATTTATAGCCTGAACAGTAGCTCGGGCACGGCCCCGTGTCCAGTGGGCACGGCCCCGTGTCCATCCTCCTTCTCTGTCTTCATTAATTGCTCTTGTCTGCATTAGTTGACCACGGCCCCGTGTCCGCTGGGCACGACCCCGTGTGCAGAAGCATATCTGTACTATCAAGATTTGCCTGGATTCTGCGAATCTTATAGTTGAGCACGGCCCTGTGTCCGCTGAGCACGGCCCCGTGGTGGGCGATAGAAGCTTCTACAGCTTTGTTTTTTATGCTGACACTTGGGCACGCCCCCGTGTTCACTGAGCACGGGGCGTGTTCAGCCTTCTTTTCTCTTGTTTTGCTTGGGAAGATGCGTTCGGGGAGGTCTGGCATGCCACGTTTGTTCCTTTTCTTGTATTTATGTTAGATTTAGCTGCCTTTTTACTTCTTTTGTTAATTTGAGCTCATTTAATCCTGAAAATACAAAAGGAAGACAAAAGCACACTTTTTCCAACATTAATACTAAAAAAAGGTTAGTTTTATGCCATAATTGATGTAATTTATATGTTGCATTTGCACACATTACTTGGCTCATTTGCAAACCATCCCTTGGCACACCACCTCTCTCACACTTCACCCACCACCATCATCCATCATAGAGTGTGTGAGTCGTCTCGGGATCCAAGATTGATCGTAAGAGTTCTTGACAATCAAATGCCATGTTTTCCTAAGTCTCTTAAATCACTTGGTGAAGACAAGTGTCTAGTGTAATACTTTTTATTTTTAATATTTTCGCACTTTTTACTTGGTTATATATTAATGACTTTAATAACTAGTTTCTTATGTTGAAGGTGATTCTTCCTTATCGTTTGTCCGTGGTGTCTTGGCATTATTTTACTGTCTATATAAAATAAAAGATTTTCACCATTCATATCTCCACGGTCTATATGGAGATATGTTGGCTACCTGGTCGGGGGTTAAGGGAACGGTTTGGTAAGAGTCTTGCCTTGTTCAGTGTATAGATCCTGCAAGGACCTGGGTCAAATTTAGTAGGACCTCCTTCAATACCCACCGGTATTGGATGGCGGGGGTCCAAACTCTTTGATCCCCTCATATGTAAGCTACTATTAATACTTTAACCCTGCTACTTAGGACTGTATCCCTGCTGACTCAGACTACTTAGCCAAGGGTAACGTCACCTTCAAAAGAGGGGGCCTACCATAATATTGATTAATAACTTAATTAATTATCTTTCAATAATCCGATCCTTTAGGATTGTATCCTTGCTGACTCAAACTACTGGGTTGAGGGTAACATCACATTCAAAAGAGGGGCCTACTACAATAACTAAGATAATCTCTTAAAAAGTGCAAAAGTGCGGAAATAATCAAAGGTTACACTACACACGAGTCGGAGCCAAGTGATTCATCTTGTCTATCTGTTTTTACTTTTATTTTAATTTTCAGCATTTTAGTTAGTTTTATTTTTCTTGTTTAAAAACCTTTTTCTAACTTTTGATTTGATTAGACGTTGAGGATAAACCGGTACTAAAAGCTCTTGTGTCCTTGGAAGACCTCGGTATCTTGCCAACACTATACTACGCTCACGATGGGTGCACTTGCCCATATGTGTGTTTGGTGTTAGTAAAATATCGTGTTTTATAAATTTAAAACTTGGCTAACATGTAAAAAGGGCTTAAAATATACTTAAATATATATCACACCACACGCGCATCAAGTTTTTGGCGCCGTTGCCGGGGACACTAGGATTTTAAGAAAGTTAGGAATCAACGGCCTAATCGGTTTTTCTTATTTTTCTGTTTTTTAAGGATTTTCTTAATTTTTCAGTTTCTGCAGAGCTCAGCACGGGCCGTGCCTGGTCGGACACGGGTCGAGCCCAGCATTGTTACTGGCAGTTTTTATTTTCTGAGTTACAGAGAGTTGAGCACGGGGCCGTGTCGGTGCAACACAGGGCCGTGTCGAACTCCCCAGTAACAGGGATCCGGAAAACAATCACTGTATCTCCGACCACGGGCTGTGTTCATCTGAGCACGGGGCCGTGGTGAAGCTTTTGACCAACGTTCTTTGCTGTTTTTATTGCAAGACTTGGAACCCAGGCGCCACATCTGAACTTTCTACGTAGTGTATGAGCTCCAGTTCTAGTAGAGACATAAAAGAACCTCTTGAAGAACCCGAACACTTTCTCAGAAAAGACTTAAAGCTAAAAACCAAGAGAAAGTTTCAGGGGACCCACTTCTAATGGCGGACCAACGTACCCTCATGGATTACCTACGACCCACTGTAGGTAATCTCGGCGCCGCTATCAATGCACCGGATGTCGAAGCCAACAACTTCGAACTTCGACCGCATTTGATACAAATGCTTCAAAACTCCGCAACCTTTCATGGGCTTGCGGACGAGGATCCCCATCTACATATTACTAATTTCTTAGAAATATGTGATACCTTTTGGATCAATGGAGCATCAAACGACGCCATCCGCCTTCGAATGTTTCCATTTTCACTAAAAGACCGTGTTAAGGCTTGGCTTAACACCCTCCCAGTTGGTTCGATAAACACCTGGGATGAACTAGCCCAAAAGTTTCTATATAAGTATTTCCCTCCTGCTAAAACGGCTAAACTAATGACTGAAATTAATACATATTCACAAGAGGATGGGGAGTCCTTATATGAAACTTGGGAAAGGTTCAAGGAGCTACTAAGAAAGTGTCCTCATCACGGTCTTGCGGTATGGCAACAAGTATCCACCTTCTACAATGGGTTGTTGCCACACATAAGACAAACACTTGATTCTAGCACCGGGGAACTTTTAGGTAATCGTCGCCCAAATGAAATATATAATCAAATTGAGTAACTTGCTCAAACCAATTTTCAGTGTCACACTCCCCGAGGCAATAAATCTATTGCCCCGGGCGCCCATAAGGTTGATGAAAGCACTTCTTTACAAGCTCAAATCGAGGCCCTTTCTTCAAAAATCAAAAAGTTAGAAATGGCAAAAACGGTCTCGGTTATGGCTTGTGAGGGGTGCGGTGGGCCACATGAAAATTAGAGTTGTATGAAAGAATTAGATGATCAAACGGAAATGTTAAACAACATTGATAATAGGCCTAGGCTGTCGGGTCCTCCAACGGGTACCTACAACCAAGGATGGCGTAACCACCCCAACCTTGGTTGGAGAGAACCCAGCAATAGTAGTAACAAACAAAATCTAAATCAACGAACAAACTTTCAACAACCAAGAATCGAGTCACAAAATTTCTCTCAACAATAAGGTGGACGAGAAAGGCTTGAAGATACTGTATCTCACCTCATCTCCGACACCGAAAAGAAAAACTCGGATCGATTTCAACAATTGGAATCGAATTTTAGAAATCAACAAGCTAGCATTCATAATATCGAAAAACAATTAAATCAAATAGCTCAAAATTTCTCCAAGAGACCATAAGGCGCGTTACCAAGCAATACCGAAACCAACCCAAAGGCACAAGTACATCTCATCACGTTGAGAAACCGTACCGTGGGTCTCGAGGAGGCTCCATTACCTCCAACTGAAAGAAGCCCATCTAGCCAAACCACAACTCCACCCACGCCCCAACAAGAGAAGGCTTCTCCACCAATTCAAGAGCCTACTAAGACTCATCCAGTTCCATACCCCGGTCAGTTAATTCGTTAAAAGACCGATGAGCAATTCGCAAAGTTCGAAAATGTACTAAAACAATTGCATGTTAATATTCCATTTATCGAAGTCCTAACTCAAATGCCTAAATATTCCAAATTCATGAGGGACTTTCTCACTCATAAAAGGAAAATAGAATCATTGCAATTAGTAAACTTAGGCGAAAATGCTCCGCCTTGCTACTCAACAAACTCCCACAAAAGAAGCTTGACCCCGGAAGCTTCACAATTCCTTGCTCGATTGGGGGATCCCCCCTTCGTAATGCACTAGCCGATCTTGGGGCAAGCATCAACCTCATGCCTTCATCAATGTTCAACCGACTCGGCTTAGGGAAAACAAGCCCTACAAAAATAAGCATACAACTCGCCGACGATTCCGTAAAATATCCACAAGGTATCGCTGAAAATCTATTGGTTAAAGTCAGCGAATTTGTCTTTCCGGCCGACTTTGTCATACTAGATATGGAGGAAGATACCGAAGTACCACTCATTTTAGGGAGGCCATTCCTAGCTACGGCTCAAGCGGTGGTAGATATGAATGATGGAACTCTAACATTGAGGATTGGGGACGAGGAAATGAAGTTTGGAGTTGGAAAAAGAGTAAAAGACGACGACCCGGTCAACTACATGAAGGTCATAGAGTCAAGTTTGGATGACGCTCTCCGACGGTGCAGCATGGGATGCAAAACATCACACTTGGGTGACATATGACCAGGCTTTGGGTCTAGCCAAGGACCCTTATTAACGTGGCGCACCACGGAGGCATTCCGCGGAACTATCCTTAGCTTAGTTTAGATTAATTTTTATGTTTTCTAGTTTAGTTTTAATTTGCAGGAATAAAACACACTCGGGATGGTGAAGGATACCAAGGGGACGTGAACCAGCAACCCATGCACAAAAACAGGGCCACTCGACAAAATTTTCTTCATTACAGCAAGTTCAGCACGGGGCCGTGCTCGCCCAACACGGCCCGTGCCCAACTATCTGCAGAAAATGCCCAGTTCAGGTAACTGGACACGGGGCGTGCTCACTGAACACGCCCCCGTGCCCAGGCTTCTGTTTCTTTTTGACAATTTTTGTTACTAGCGATCTGAACACGGGGCCGTGCCCGGACACCACGGGGCCGTGTCCAGACACCTAGTAACATAATTTTTTGCTTTTTCACACCTTTTTACACATTCAATCAACCTAAAAACTTATTTTTTGGACACATTGAGGACAATGTGTAATTTAAGTGTGGGGGGGGGGGGGGGATTGCTAAAACCTTGAATCTTGCAAGTCCTAAATACAAGCCTTACATAAAACTCTATTGGAACCGCTAATCACCCCAAATTTTTTTCAAAAAAATTTTCATTTTCTTTACTTGTCTAGGTTTAATTTGGGAATTTCAAATTCTAAAAAGGTTATATTTTTACAAATTTACAATCGATAGCGTCGTGATAAAAAGAACCAACATAAGAAAATTATGAAACGGCATGACAAGCTTAATTAAAATTTGATTATATATACTTGATCACATAAAAACCCATTCCCACAAAAAGTGAGTTTTGAGCCTTTATTGAGCATAAAATACATATCTTTAAACTAAATGCTCATTTTTCGTTTCTTGTGTGAATAGACGCTTGGTTCTTACGACTCTAGAACTTGCCACGACGATACATTCCCGGTCCTTACCAACTTAAACCCGAGTAAGTAAATGACGGAGGCATTAGGACTAACCCTTTTTTTTTATTTCTACACCATTATTTTTCTTTTTTTTACCACCTACCCAAAATCCCCCTAGTTAACCCCTTTGAGCCTAAACCTTTTCATTTCTTAACCCAAAAACAAACACCCTTTTATCCACCAAAACCTTTTTATTTTTAACCCTTTGTTTTAGTAACAAGCTCGGTTTTTCTTATGACTTTCAAAAAAAAAATGATGATGATGAAGCAAAAGTGAAATAAACAAACAAGTTTATCAAAAATAACTTTGTTTGAATAATGGCTTCATCAAAGTAAAAAAAATTCAAAAATAAAAAGTCTTACGAAAACCGACACTTTTTACGCCTTTCGTCCTTTTCTACTAACCACTAACCCAACCACCTACCTTTAACCCAAGCCTAACCCTTCACCCCAAAAGTCCTCTTGATATTTACAAAGGTATATAGTTAAAAAGGAGGAGGATTGATTGTTTAGCAAGCTTATGGTAGGAGTAAGTTCCATGCCGCTCTCGAGTGATCCACTAAAATACATCTTCGGCCGAGTGTTGAGTAATCCCCCGTGAGGTATGTGAACTTGTATATAAGTGAAATTTTAAAAAGGCATGTTATGCTCTAATAAGTAATTTATCTTATGAAATGTTTTAAATAAATCATGACGAATAGGATTGTAAATAAATAAAAATAAAACTCAATAAAGAATCTTGGAAATCCCGACACTCTATGACAAGCCCAAAAACCTTCTCTTCTACCCATTCCATTTGGGAGTGTAAAGCCACATTATAAAGAGTTTTGCTTGAGAACAAACAAAGATTCAAGTGTGGGGGTATTTGATGTGCACAAAATGCAACATATAAATTACATCAATTTTGGCATAAAACTAACCCTTTTTAGTACTAATGTTGGAAAAAGTGTGTTTTTGTCTTCCTTTTATATTTTCAGGATTAAATGAGCTCAAATGAACAAAAGAAGCAAAAAGGCAGCTAAATCTAACATAAATACAAGAAAAGGAACAAACGTGGCATGCCCGGCCTCCCCGACAACATCTTCCCAAGCAAAACAAGAGAACAGAAGGCTGAACATGCCCCGTGCTCAATGAGCACGGGGGCGTGCCCAAGTGTCAGCAGAAAAGACAAAGCTATAGAAGCTTCTATCACCCACCACGGGGGCGTGCCCAGCGGACACGGGGCCGTGGTCAACTCTAAGATTCGCAGAATCTGGGGAAATCTTGATAGTACAGATACGCTTCTGCACACGGGGGCGTGCCCAGCGGACACGGGGGCGTGGTCAACTAATGCAGACAAACTGCAATTAATGAAGAAAGAGAAGGAAGGTGGACACGAGGCCGTGCCCAATGGACATGGGGCCATGCCCGAGCCTCTGTTCAGCCTATAAATAGGGGTGCTTGGCTCATTTGCAAACCATCCCTTGGCACACCACCTCTCTCACACTTCACCCACCACCACCATCCATCATAGAGTGTGTGAGTCGTCTCGGGATCCAAGATTGGTCGTAAGAGTTCTTGACAATCAAATGCCATGTTTTCCTAAGTCTCTTAGATCACTTGGTGAAGACAAGTGTCTAGTGTAATACTTTTTATTTTTAATCTTTTCGCACTTTTTACTTGGTTATGTATTAATGACTTTAATAACTAGTTTTTAATGTTGAAGGTGATTCTTCCTTATCGTTTGTCCGTGGTGTCTTGGCAATATTTTATTGTCTATATAAAATAAAAGATTTTCACCATTCATATCTCCACGGTCTATATGGAGATATGTTGGCTACCTGGTCGGGGGTTAAGGGAACGGTTTGGTAAGAGTCTTGCCTTGTTCTGTGTATAGATCCTGCAAGGACCTGGGTCAAATGTAGTAGGACCTCCTTCAATACCCACCGGTTGTGACAACCCTCACAATTACAGGTATCCATACAATTAATTAATATTAAATTATGTGCTTAATGACTGTGCTTGACTACGACTGTTGAATTAAACTGCTTTATGAGTTCTGCATCATACATACATATGCATCACATTCATACTGTCACTCCATTTATTACACACAAGCTTTAGTGATAAATTTGATGCACAAAACACAAAGCACAGTTAGCAGATAACTCGGAAATATAATGACAATGGCATTACCCGGAATACCAAATTTTTACTACAAACTATATTTAATTTGATCGTAGCTTATTTATGTTGACAAACTATATTTAATTTGATTTTAGCTTGTTTATGTTGACGAACTATATTAGAAAAGAAATAAATATGGTTTATTTTGTTTTAAAAGTTCGAGGTTCATTTGGTCATTCTTGAAACATAAACTTCAGGGATTTATTCTGCCATTTAAAAACCTATTTTTCCTAACCAAGTTAAACTTTGTATAGAAATTCTTTCTTTGAGAACTAACCCAGTTAGTATATCTAACTGAATAAACCAGGGACCATTTGTGACATTTTCCAAAACTTCAAGGACCACAGTTGCATATTTTCGAAACTTCAGGGTCTGTTTTGAATAATTTTCAAAAGTTCAGGGGCTAATTTTGCAACTTTTTGAAAGTTGAGGGACCATTTTTGTACAAAATGAAACTACAGGGACCTAAGTGTAACTTTGACAAAAACCGTTTTAAAAAGGGATAAATCCCCTGGAACCAGTATAAGTGAGGATCGAACTCGTGACCATGCGTTTGAAACCGAAGTGTCTTAGCCAGTTTTTCCTCCAGGCAGGAGCTGATAGATATAGATTTTTAATTCTATTTATACACTAATTAGAATTATATATTATTATTATTCAAACAAGAACAATTGGCAATAGACGACTTTGGATCCAAAACGTTTCAAAATTTTATTTTTTTTATCCGCCGAAAGTGACATTAACCTACTTTCTTTAAATTCTAGAATTAGTTTTATATATATTAAACTTCAAAGCACGTTCTTTTTTTTATTGCTAACCAATTTCATTTTGAGACTTTAACGACGGAAAGTTTTTTTTTTTAAATTAATTCGCCAATTCTTGTTGAATTTGTGTCCAATTTGATAGGTTATTTAAACCCCCTGAATTCTTATAAACATTCCACACCCATTAAAATACTTAAGCATATATATATATATATATATTTTGACGAAACCCGATCGGAACTTCACCGGAGAATAGCCGGTTCTTCGTTCTAATCAATACCGGTTAGTTTTTATTTGTCCAATTAGTTCAATTATACTTATTTATATAGTTTAATTTAATGTAATTAAATTATATAACTATATAATTTTGATCCAAAATTATTCTTATAACAAAAGATGCATTATTTTGAATTTATATAAATTTAGAATCTGAATTTTTATTATGTTTAATTATTTAGATAATTAAACTTATATAAATTTATTTATTGTTATCTTATCATTTTAATTCATTTTATTTATTTAAAATGATTCCAAGGCCATAATAATTATTTCAATTCAGTAATATTCAAGTTCGAATAATTAAAAATGTTATTTTAATTATTCTGGTTTAAATTAATTATTTTTGATAATTAGTTATATAATTATCACATTATATTTTTTTTAGACAAAACACTACCGATCCTAGAGATTTAGAATCTCCGATCATTCGATTAGACATTATTATTGATACATATTCCATATTGTTGCATGTTCAATCAACTAGAGTGACGTAGAATATTATTCCCAAGAACTCTCACATTAGCATATTTATTTGGACTTACTCAAAATCAAGGTGAGTTCATGTCCCCCTTTTCTTTTAACTGTTTTCAGTTTTATACTTCGGGGGTGGAATACATGTTGTTACAATTATTACACTAAATGTTTACAGACAAGTGAGTTTATGTCCCCCTTTTCTCTTAACTGTTTTCAGTTTTATACTTCGGGGTGAAATACATGTTACAAATATTACAATGTTTACAAATGGTATTATGGATACAAAAACAAGAAACACTCTTGGTGAGAACGAGTACCAAGTATAATGAAATTTGAGAATACAAGAAACACTCTTGGTGAGAACGAGTACCAAGTATGTTACACTATTACAGACATTTTATACATGGTATGGTTAGCTTAAGGAGGGTTTACTACTAGACTGTGAAAGGTGGGCACCATACTTAAGGCCATTAATCCTCGTCGTAGGACCGAGGGACATGAGTGATAGATCTATTTGGGTGTAGCGAGCCCACACCCATGAGGTCGGGGCGACCCATAGAGGTGACTATGTCTTCCAGCCGGAAGCCCGGTACAAATATGCTAGGTTTGAGTTTTCCGCACCTTATCACACTTACCTTTGGCTTTGCAACCCATTGGTGACTTATTTTTCCTTAATTGCTACATACCAGGGACATTTATACATACAAGACATATTACAAAGACTTATATATACAGACTTACACATGAACTCGCTCAACCTTTTTGTTGATTTTTCAAACTACATGTATTTCAGGGAACTAGCGGATCTGACAGGTTGTGCATGTTTCTAGCTGCGTTGGTTATTAGATGTCATCCAAGAGTTGTGAAGTTTAAGAGGTGTAACCTACTCCTGGACGAGTTATATGTCTCTAAATCTCGTCTTATCCAAAGTCTTTTATGTGTCTTATAAACACGTTTTAAATAATTTTGTGGTTTGTAACTTATTTCAAATGTCAATGTTTCTAAACAATGTTATGGTGGTATTTTCTCAGTTTTATTAATGGATGAACATCTTTTATTTTATCATATAACATTGTTGTGATTGTTGCTATGGTATTAAGAAGTCACACCAAATAAACCCACGCTTCCGCAAAAGCCAGGGTGTGACACCGGTATTGGATGGCGGGGGTCCAAACTCTTTGATCCCCTCATATGTAAGCTACTATTAATACTTTAACCCGGCTACTTAGGACTATATCCCTGCTGTCTCAGACTACTTAGCCGAGGGTAACGTCACCTTCAAAAAAAGGGCCTACCATAATATGCATTAATAACTTAATTAATTATCTTTCAATAATCCGATCCTTTAGGATTGTATCCTTGCTGACTCAAACTACTGGGTTGAGGGTAATGTCACCTTCAAAAGAGGGGTACAATAACTAAGATAATCTCTTAAAAAGTGCAAAAGTGCGGAAATAATCAAAGGTTACACTACACACGAGTCGGAGTCAAGTGATTCATCTTGTCTATCTGTTTTTACTTTTATTTTAATTTTCAGCATTTTAGTTAGTTTTATTTTTCTTGTTTAAAAACCTTTTTCTAACTTTTGATTTGATAAGACGTTGAGGATAAACCGGTACTAAAAGCTCTTGTGTCCTTGGACGACCTCGGTATCTTGCCAACACTATACTACGCTCACGATGGGTGCACTTGCCCATATGTGTGTTTGGTGTTAGTAAAATATCGTGTTTTATAAATTTAAAACTTGGCTAACGTGTAAAAAGGGCTTAAAATATACTTAAATATATATCACACCACACGCGCATCATAGGGCTAGGTAAGTCAAAGATTAAATGCTATAAGTGTAATAGGTTAGGTCATTTTGCTAGGGAGTGCAGGAGTCAAACCAATGGACCAATTATTACACATCCTGGCTCAAACCCTAGACCACAAAATAACCAAAACACTGTGCATTATGCCCAATATGCCCCTGCTGCTCATGTAAACACTGCTCACTATGCACACCCTGCAACTCTTGTTCCTGTGCATTATGTTCAAACCATTGTTCCTCAGATACAGTATGTCCTGGCCCCTGCTCCTCAGGTTCAGGTGCAACAAGTTGCACCTCAACAAGTTGTACCAGTAGTGGTTCAACCAGATCAGCAAAGCTTTTTCACTCAAGGCCTTGTTGACTGGAGCAGCTTACCTGAAGAGTTAGGAGATGAAAAGTTTGCACTCTATGCTCAAAATAATGTTTCTAGTGATGATGTTTATTTTGTAGCATTGGAGCCTATAACAGAAGGTTGGGAAACTGAAGAAGGACAGTTAAGTGGTGAAACAGTGGATACAATTGCTGAAGCTGTGGTTACTGCTGTTGATGATGAAATACTGTTGGGAGAAAGTTCAGAACCCCTGTTGGAACCACTGTCAGACCCCTGGTCTGAAGAAGAAGAAAAGAAGAAACAAGGTGAAAAAGAAGAGAAAGCTCAAGAAGAAAGTGATCCTACCTGTGATTGTGCCATGATGGCTGCAACTAAGGTATCACCCCAGGTTCTAAAAAACCTTTGTTCAGACAAATGCATCATAGCATTTGCAAACATTAAGGAGGTGAATGAAAACCTTAGAGATAGGTTACTAACTGGTGAAGTTCAATTTGAAAAGTCTTTAAAAGAACTGAAAATCAAATTGACTGAAAAAGAAAATGAAATTTGCAGCATCAAACAAGAGCATAGCATAATCAAGGACCAACTCCAGACCATGATAGAAAAATATCACGTCTGCAAAAAGGAGTTGGAAGCCACCCAAATCACTTGTGAAAAATGGGTGGAATCCTGCAAAGGTTATGAGATTATGCTTGAAAAACAGCTTGAAAGCAATGTGAAATTTGACATATGGTTTAGGAAAAATGACCAAATTGAAAACACTGCTGTAAATCAAACTGGTTCTGTTGAAATTATACCAATAAACAAGAATGGCCAAGAAGTTAAAATAACTGATAAACTCGGTAACAAAATCACTTTTTTAAGATCTGTGGGGTCCTCAACTTTTGAGGAGATTGAGAAATACCAATTCAAATCCACATGGTCTGATGAGTGTGACATTCTTGAAAATTTCAAACCAATGGACTTCACAACTGTGGATGGTGTCAAAGCTCCTAAGGCAAAGGTCATACCTCTTAAGGACATCCCAATAGTAGTTCAAAACTCTGTTGCAAAGGAGTATGAAAAGAAGAAAAGAAAAGGTTAAAAACTTATTTTATGATTTCTGTGAGAAGAAAAATCATTTGACCAAAGATTGTTTTCATCTAAAAGCATATGATATTAACAAAACAAGCATCATTGTGCCTTCCCAGAGCTGCACCATCTATGGTAAAACAAACCACCTCACTCTGGAATGTGTGTATCTCAAATCCTTTGATGTAAAAAAGAATGAGTACACTTCAAAAACATCCATGAGTTCATCAAAACCACCAATCAAGAAACAACCACTGTTTGTGCCAGTTCAAACAGCTGTTACAAAACAGCTGAACCAAACCTCTGTTAAAAGAGAGGTTCAGGTAACTGATGCACTCCCTCTAACCAATACCAAACAGGTAAAGGTCAACCACCATATCCTAGGGTCCCACATGTTTATGAAGCCTATAAAAGGCCTTCTAAACCAAAAGTGAACAGGTATCCCTATGGATATCAAGAACTGATTGGAAATGCCCCCCAACAGTGGTTAGACAAACAAGCTGCAAAAATTAATCAATCCCCTGATCTAACCACTGTCCATCTTCCTGACCTTAACATAGACACTGTTGAGACCCCATTTAAAGCCTTATTGGCTTTGGAGACCCTCCTGAACTAATCATTTACTAGATGTGCAGGGAGCTTCTGCATGCTTAGATAGTCTTTGGTATGTAGATAGTGGAGGCTCCAGGCACATGACTGGATGTAGAGCCCTACTCAAAGAATTCAAAACTCATGGAGGGGGTGATATATCTTTTGGTAATAATAGTAAAGGGAAGGTGATGGGTTCTGGTACAGTACAGTCTGGAAATGTTAAGTTTGAAAATGTCAATATGATAGACAATCTAAAATTCAACCTCCTTAGTGTCTCTCAAATGAGTGACAAAGGTTATGGTTCTTTCTTTACTAAGGATTGTTATAGGATTGTTGGACCAGAAATGGTTGAAAAGATTGAAGAAATAATAAAAAATGGAATAACTAAACTTGTTGCTCAAAGAAGTGGCAATGTTTATGTAGTTGATTTGTCAAAAGAGAACCCGAGAACTGATGCTTGTCTGTTCTCAGCTGCCTCTAACAAAGAGATAGAACTTTGGCACAGGAGATTGGGGCACACAAATCTCAAGACAATCACTGCTTTGTCAAAACAGGGGTTAGTAAGAGGTCTTCCTAAAAAACTGTTCACCTGTCCTGAGCATTGTGTTTCCTGCTTAAAAGGAAAACAACATAAAAGCTCATTTAAGTCCATTGAAGAGTCCAAAACAACCAAGTGCTTGCAAATGCTTCACATGGATCTGTTTGGCCCAGTTAAAGTCATGAGTCTTAGAAAGAAAAGATATTGTTTGGTAATTGTAGATGACTTTTCTAGGTTTACATGGACTTATTTCTTACATTCCAAAGATGAGACTGCAGGCATTCTGCAAGACTTTGTCACACAGGTTGAAAAGCAGTGGATTCACAATAAGCAGTTGTTTGCATCAGTCTTTCCCCTTGAATGTGGCCTAACATCTGATGTCCTCTATCTACTGTTCTTCTACAACAACTGCTGATCTTCAACAACTGATGAGACCTAAAGACTGTTGGAGATGAAACACTAATGCTCAATCTACTGTCATGGTTCAGGTACTGCTGAAGACACAAAACAATGCTAGGAGTATAACAGTGGAATGAGAAGCAGTAGTTTAGTCTATCCTTTGTATTCATTGTAATCAGTAGTTTGTAATAGCAGTAGTTGTATAGATCAGTGGTTATAGGTTGTTAGGAGGTTAGATGTCACTTTTATGGTGACGTCAGCAAAGATGCCACAGTTCTTCTTTCACAAGTCATTCTGTACGAACAAACCATCTGTGAGCTCAGGCTGAGGGGGAGATTGTATGCATGCATTCATGCATGCAGTAGTGTTGATTTTTGTAACTAAATACAATCATTCGATTCTATGATAAACATGTTTGCTTAAAACAATTCTCTCTTTGATTGTGTTGAAAGTTTATTCATCTAATTCCGCTGCATTTATTTCTAGTTCATCTTCATTTAATTAAACAAACACAATCTTATCAAACTCAGATCCTAACATGTGGTTATGAGCATAAGGACATAGGTTTGAGATGAGATAACTTAAGTTTAAGCAAGATTAATCAAGTTTGATTCAAAACAGAAAGTTTCAGTCCACTTTGGAGCCTGTTTAGGGACGTTCCAGACCTTTGTTTTCCATCGAAAACCTGTGGAAACTTTCCTAAGGTCAATCCAAGTAAGTAGGAAAAAGAATCAAAGCAAAAAGGTTAAGAGATGAGTGTCTTATGCTCACTTTTGTAAGAAGATAACAATCTGCCTTAGCTCCTGAATTCAGCTACGTTTTTTAGAGTTTGAGAGTAATTAGAGAGTGTTTAGAAAGTGAAAAATGCTTGGAGGAGTCTTGGGTTTTATAGGGGATGGATTAGGGTTGGGTTAGTGAGGTTTTAAATGCAAGAAACACACTTAAAACCAATCAAAACCCAAGAAAAATCGACCTATACACGATCTGACCACGCTGGTCTCGGATCCAGTTGGCTCGCGGCCCGCGAACACATGTGTGTGGGGCGAGTCGCGGCTAGCCAGGCTCGGCCTGGTGTGAGTTTATGTTTTAAACTTTGTCATTTTTAGCCCCTCATGTTCCTTTTTGCAAGATTCAAGTGTTTTAAAGGGCTGTTTATGATATAAAGGCATATTATAAGGGTGTAACAAGTATAATTAACATAAAACAAGTATAAAGAAGTATGATTAAGCGTATGAATGCATTCATAAGATGTATTATTCATAAATTTCACGTATTTGCAAGTTTAACACATAGTTTCCAAGAATTACGAACAAAGCATCCATTGTTTCACGAATTCAAATTTACATATATGTATAACACGAATTTAAAGAAATATGAGTTTTATTTATTTTTCAAGTCTTGGATTTTACAACGATTACAACGAAGGAACGATTACAAGAACACAAGACTTCCAAAAATAGAAATGTAAACAAGAATTTCTAATTATGGAAAGTACGAAGAAGCAGGGCGTTACAGGACTAGTAGTGTATACAAAACTGCACATACTGGCAATAATTTCAGAATACAAAAACTTAATCACTGTAAATACAACCGGAAAACATTTAGGGTTTTGAAAGCATTTGATAAAAGACAATGACTCACTTTGTAGATTTTGGGTTTTGATTATTATAACCTCCTGGTATTAAGCTTGGATTCCTAATAAACACACAATACAACACGTATTAGTGTATTAACCTAATTCAAACTTTAATGATAATCACGAGATTAAAACCCCAACGTAGTTACCAAAGTATAGGCTTATCCAGGCAGCACTTTGACATCCGTTGATGGGTTTCAGATCGATCGGACAGGGTATCGTACCAGTGATCAGGGTTTCGTACACTTTTACGTAGTAGAGATTCAGATTTTAGGGGCTCGAGAAATATAACGACAGAAAGAGAGAAATTTTGTTCGTAGAATTCGATCGAACAGGTGCAACTGACAATGTCCCACGTCGGCCTTTATATAGCCCACCTGGGTTTCCCAGGCGCGTCGCGGGAGGAGCTGGGGACTCCCCCCCCCCCGTGGCACGATGGCTTCCGGCTAGGGCTAGGTCAGCCTTGTCACGTGTATAGGCTTGCCTGGCGCGATGGCTTCCGGCGTGGTGCGATGGCTTCCGCCATGTTACCATCTTCAGAGGAAGCCTCCGACTTGACAAGAATCCTACCACACCTCTCACCAATTTGATTAAGCACATGGCGATCCCATAACAAAACTGGGACACCGATCACCTTGATCCATGCAACCCGTTCAAACAACGGTGGGATCCCTTCCCAGACATAGAGCCTTGAGAACCAATTAGCCCATTCCTCACCCTTGTTTCTCAAGAAATTATCTGCTTCTTCTTTATTAGAGAAAATAATCAACACTTTTAATCCTCCCAAATATCTCAACACCGGTCGTTCTTCCACAAGCCCAACATGATGTATTTTCAGATTATTAAGAAACTCGATATCTTTTGCTTCCCCGACTAGGGATTTGAACTCCCATTGCTTTTTAGCTTCCATGTTTAACGGAGGTAACTCAATTGTAATATCTGGATTCTTTATGTTTTGGGAGGAAACCACATTGCTATATGATCTACCATCATTATTACTAGGTTTCGAGGCCTATACTATTTTTTAGGCGGTCGTTCAGGTTCCACAATCTTCAATCTGGAAAAAACAGAAACCCTCTCCCAATTTTTTGCGCCTCAATCTTCGATCCATCCCTATTAAACTTAGCCAAGTTTACCCCAATCACCGCACCATCTATAGTCCCCTCCTTGAGTCTATCAATCCAACTATCCACCTCCTGGATGTTCAAGAGTTTGATGAAACCGAATTTATTTCTAGCCCCATCTCTTTTCCATGGTACAAAAACATCTTCAAGATTTTCCAAAAAAACTGAAAGCCTTCCATAGTCTATCTCGATTACAGCCATCTGGGAGATTGGAAATGAAGACGGTTGTAGCGTTGTGAAGTCTGTATTCCTTGTTGGTGAACCTTTTTACCTGTTTTGCCTCCCTCCTGCTAATCACTGGATGCCATATGTCTTCCTTGTTGTATCTCTTGTCCTTAATCTTGTTGTTTTCTTCCTATTTGTGTCTTCTTAGTTCCTGCAAAGTCACCGGATCTTGTACTCCGGTATTCTCCCCTCATCTCCCCATACTACTCTAAAGTTAATACATATCAAAATCTACATGCAATTATAAATATTGCAAGTTTTAATGTAGTTCTCAATATTATCTGAGTACCTTCGGGTTTACAAGATATTGAACGAACGTGAACAAAATAGATTTTTTTAACATAGCTTTCCCCTGTCGAATATATATAATTGGTTTTACAAGATATTGAACATGAACAAAATGGATAAAACATATTATTCATATCAATATCTTACTTGCGTCTATTTATACTATTTAACGACAAGGCTGGGTGGTGTAGACTCAAACTCTTTAATGCCCCCACTTCCACATAAAGGCTTCTTATCAGCCATTAAGGTTGTAGAAATGGGGTCCAAAATTTACCCTCCTTCACACTCATTATTCCACTCAGTGGCAAATCTTGAAATTTCCGATCGGGGGTTGAAAACGTATATACCCAAAAATTTCTATACGAAAACTACATGCTCTCCACTACTGAGCGATTTGGGGAGTCGGCCGCCCCCTCCCACCCACTAGAAGTTGCACCCCTGTTTCCACTCACATGAGCCCCTTTAGCATCTCCATTTGGCGTCACTAGGGCGGTGTTAGGGGCGTGTTACACTGAGGTGGCTGGGGCATACCCCACACTACCCAGCCTAAGTAGTGAAGGCGTTAAAGCCTCCATGTCAGGTTCTTCACATGCCAACCCAATGCATCCCATTTAATTATTTTTTATTTATTTAATATAAATATTATTTAATAAAGTAGTTATTATTTCATTACACATAGTTATTGTGTAGTTTAGTTATTATGTCTTTGTCTATCTGGTAGTGACGTGGCAGTAGTTATTCCATTACAATTGGTCTAGATATCTAGGTCTAGTTATCAATACTACTTTATTAAGATAACTAGGATTTCTACCCTTTTGGTAATTTTACATTGTGTACGTATTTTGAAGCAACATGTATAAGAGAGCCAAGCTATTTTAGAGGGGTTAAACTTGTGCATTATCCAAAAATTTAAGACACTTTAGGGGCATTTTAGAGATTTCAACACATTTGTAGCTTATAATTAAGATGATATGTGAAGAGACTAAATTAATTATTATAGTAAATAAATTTATGCATTGAAAATTTATAACCTTCTATTGCTATGGTTAGTGACTGTTTGGATAGCCACTACCCCTTTTTAAATTCATTTCCTCTCTCAACATATAAACTCGTTCATGAGCAGCATCGATACTAAAGACCAGGGTTTAACTTCAAAATCTACGATTCATACATGTGGAGCAGAGTAATTGAAAAGCAGAACTCTTTTATTAATTGTTTTGTTTCAAATTTTTGCACTCGCGGCGACAAAACAATGCCGTAATTCCAAAAATGGCAATGGATCTGATTACCGGAGCAAAAAGTTTGATGATTACGGCGCCCATGCCGACGTTATCCGTATCGGAGTGTCGTGGGCTTCATCATTTCTCCGGTGGCTTCCATCGCCATTAGTGAGGTCGCGCTTCACCTCGTACTCGCCGGTTCTTTTTTCGATCAAGTAGCCGGTCACCAGAGGCAAGTACACCGGCAAAACTAATTTGAGAACAAAATGATACCCAATCATGATCAGGTGAAGAGATGGTTCTTTATAGTTTTCTTTACCTAATTTCACACATTCGCATAAATCGGAGGAGATGATAAAGCGATACAACTTCTTGCTCACTTTAAGACTTAGATCACCAAGTGGTAGTTTAAATCTTTATTTCTTGTAGGATGTTTATATGTAAATTTTAAGTTATAAGTTTATTACTTTCATGAATTATACTTAAAATAGGTTCATGTAAATATATACTTATAAGTTTGGAATTTGGTGTTTAAATTGTTGTTTGCTGTTATTATTGACGAACTGAAATGTTCACACACACACCGTCGTAGACCATCTCCATACCTTGTATCTCTGATCACCACTGTACACCACCGCCCTTGTTTCATCTCCAACTGTGAATCTCAACTATGAAAACCAGCATCGGTGTCACGGAACAACATCCCGTCGTCGCTGCTGTCCATTTTTATCTCCAACCGGCCATCACGTGACGCCAACCCTCCATGTTGCTTTGATTGTCATTCGTGATTCAAGGTAAATTGCCGTATCGATTATGAGTTTTGTTTATTTGTTAAAATAACAAATAATCCATTATATTATAGGGGTTGCACGAGGTGATTCGATCCATTTGGCAGACAAGCCTAAACACTTTTTTTACTATGAGTACATTAGATGATGAGTGATCGAAAAGTAGTTATTGCCAAATGGAACATTACTAAATAGAAACCTTGGATCGAAAACTAATTATAATCCATCAATAATAATAACCGTTAGTCATCAATTGATATACTAATTATTAGAGTTGTTATACAAATGGACTATGGTTTTTGGTTTCATATAACTAACAAATAAATGGTCCACACACATAAACGATTGAATCCCCTATAGACACGTTGATTACTTTCTGATAATTCAGCTTAGTCAAGGAATGTTCATGAATGACCACAAAATTGTCTGACGTGTATCATGTTTCCGCCGTATATTATCAACCCCGTCGCAACGCGTGGGTTACCCACTATATACATTATTAAAAGAACTAGATTTTCTACCCTTATGGTAACTTTACATTGTGTACACATTTTGAAACAACATGTACAATAGAGGCAAGCTATTTTAGAGAGGGTAAACTTATGCATTGTCCAAAAATTTAAGACACTTTAGGGCCATTTTATGGATTTCGGCACCATTGTAACCTATAATTAAGATGACATACGAAGAGTCTAAATTAATTGTTATTCTAATAAATTTATACATTGTAAAATTAAGAATTGAATTCAACTCATAGACTAAGAGGTGCCTATTCATTTCTCTAATTGTCTGTTTTCCTTTATTTTTATTTATAGTTGGTAACTGATCATCAAACGAGAATGGCAAAACAGTAAAAAAAATATATAAAATTATTTATTAAATAGGTTAGTAAATTATATGTTATATTTAATCTCTATAGAAAATAATAATTTGTTAAAAAGTAAACATTCAGTATTGCGTAACAACATACTTATACTTTGAAGTTTTTGGTTATTTGCAGTCAAAAGCTATAAAAAGGAGAAAAAAAAAACATATAAAAATATTTGTTTAACTTTGAAGTAAGCTTCCTTGAATGAGTTGTCAAGTTATAATCAAGCTCATTTACGTCCAACTCAAACATGACCCGCTTAGCCAATAAAGACTTGCTGGAGTTTCATAAGAGTTCGGCGATCGAAGTGCAGAAAAGAGACTATGTTCAAACTATTCTTCTTGCAACGTGTTGGGGAATATGGAAAGCAAGAAACGAAAACATTTTCAGGGGTAAACGTGTCAACATCGATGCAATTTTCGGGGAGATGCAAGCGAATAGTTTCTTATGGATTAAATGCAGGGCGAAAAAAAGGTTACTGGAATGGAGCAAGTGGGCGCGGTTCGAGCTATAGTGTAAGGCGCTGCAGTTCTGTTTTGTTTGTTTTTTTTTTTTTATAGTTTGGTCATTCTGTATTTGTTTATGTGGTGATCATTCTTGGAGTTTGGTCTAGTAACCCACTAGCCTGTGGTGATGTTCTCTACTGTAATCTTTGGTGTTGGTTGTGAATGAAATTAGCTGTTCAAAAAAAAAAAAAAATTACGTGAATCCCGCCATTCCTTTCCACGATTCTTTCCTTAATGTGGGATATTAGTTATTAGTTAAACTTAGCTTTTCAATTAAACATTTAGATTGTCAAGGGCCTCACGTTTTATAATGATTGGTGTCATTCAACTTTGATTTAAAGAACGGTGCGCGACTGTTGTAATAAGAGAATTCTTTTAAAGGTAAAAGTTGTTTTTGTAGGTGCTATGACCATAAGAAATCCTATACATCACTCTATTTTTTTTTTTAGTGACATGGATCTAGCATCAAGGTTTTGGTATCATTTGGGTTTTATCACTAATAATTTATACCGATGAATTTGTTATATTTTATTTTTAATTGGTTCGGTTCATTCAGTTATGCCACACACCATAGCTAAAACTGTGACAACCCTCATAATTGCAAGTATCTGTACGATTAATTAATATTAAATTGTGCTTAATTACAACTGATGACGTAACTGCTTTATGATTTCTGCATTTTTCAGCAAAATTCATCTTTTTAACATACTAGTCTTGTGCAGAAAATTGACAAAATGGTCATGTATGCTTTCCTAAGTGTTGGGAATTAAAAGTGTTACAAATAGTTACATAAAAGACACTATACGGAATAACTTAGCACTTTAACGAAACGATATCTAACCGAACAACCAGACATTACCCGGGACACCAAAATTTTGTCAGAAACATTGTTTTATTATTTTTGGACTAGTTATGGTCCCCGAATACCCCAACACATTATATAATGCACCATACACATATAACACTAGATATTACATTTTAACTTCCAACCATTTACCTACTTACCATCAACTTACAATTAACCCCCCCCCCCCCCATATGAAATTTACGGTCACAAGAGGACCCACACCCCACTCACTAGATTTTATTTCTTATTTTAAATAGATATTGCTTGATTTGGTAGATATGATCTTGTAAGGGAAATCTCTACAAGTATGGTGCCAAAGATCACACAAGATCATACTTCTCACTTCAACACTCAAACTCACCCCACTCCCTCAACCTCTCTCTCTCCCTCTCGGCTCACCCTTGTGCCGCCACCACCACCACTATACAACCACCATCTTCATCCATCACTCATTCCATTTCAAACCCATTTCAATATATTAGAAGGTGCTACATGGAACTTGAAGCTTGAAGATCTTGAAGAATCTTTCTCATTTGCTTTCATCATCCACCATTTTTCACCATCTTTTTCTAGTGATCTTCCATAGCCTTTGAGCTAGTTGTAAGCTTCTTGCTACTAGTTTTTACTTCTCTTTTTGTTAGTTAAAAAGATATACATTGTTATAAAGAACAAGAGAACTAAAAGACTTAAACAAGAATCATGAACATGAAACTTAAAGATGATGAAATCTTGTTAAAGTAATGTTGTTAAATACATGAATGGGACTTGATTGTTGATTTCTTGATAATATGATGTTGATAATCATATGGGACTTGTTAAAGTATGATTAAAAACATGGTTTAACAATTTAGAAGGTGATTATGGGTTTACATGAAATAATCATCTTCTTGATCAAACATGAACTTGAAAGTGAAATGATTTTCTTGTAAAGTGACAAACCAAGTGAACTAGTAAACTTGTAAATCCAAGAGTTGTGAAGGATTTTTCTAAAAGAAACCAAGTTAAAAAGATGATTCTTGAAGGATCATGATTTTTATTAAACTTACACTATACTTTAGTAGAAAGACAAATAAATAAACCCTAGAGAAACAAGAAAATGCTATGGATAAACATTTTTGTAAATTATGTTTACAAGTTATAAACACCAAACCTTTGCAAGAATGAGATTTTAAAAGAAGTAAACACACTTTAGAGGGTAACTAAACCCACAACACTTTATCAAGTTACTACGTGTTTTTATGAAATATCAAGTTCATGATTATTAAATAAAGCATATAGTTTTTGCTCTTGGTGATGTAAAGTGTTTGTTGATGGTTATTGTGATTATTTTGAAAAGAAAATGATATGCTAAATAGCATGGACACCTCCATTTACAAAGGAAACTATGACGAAATTTTCTAAAAATTCCAACACATAGAAAATATTTTCTAACAAGTGTTACAAGTGTATTTTTAACTATTATCTTCCGCAAAAGTCAGGGTGTGACATTAGAATTGTGTGGTACGTGATAGAAGTAACGAGTAGATAAACCGTACGTAGAATACGTATTATGCATGCACGTGAAACTGATTGTTATATGTACCATGTAAGGACGTGCTTAATTCCTGATTATTAGAGTAACTAATCTAACCGAGCAAACCAAGGTGAGTTCATACTCTTTCTAAGGCATGGGATTCCCGGTGGTTGGGAATGGGTTAAAGAACTAAAACGGAACCTGCATATCCTCCTTGGGTAGGATATGTACCGCCATCCTCCATGGGTAGGATGCCAATATTAATCATGCGTATTCTCCTTGGGTAGAATACGTACGTTCGTCCTCCTTGGGTAGGACAACAACCTTAAACTTACTAGACAAAACTCTATCATTAAGTCCCCCATTTTTATATTGACTTAATCGCCGGGCCAATGGCGAGCGAGTCATTAGTTAATAGCGCTATTAGGGTTGTCAAGCCTCACACCGTGCCGGTAGGACGGGCGTGTACTAATGGATCTGGGAACTCAGTCAATGATGATAGACATTGACTTAGGGCACAACTTACTTTCATCAGTTGTCGATATGGTAACGGTCTAGTGGTTCACATGGGGAAGCCCCCACTGATTATGGATATGGTTTGGGGAAAAACAAAGATACTGGTTAACTCGTGGTTTACGAAACAACTTATGGTTTTCAAAACAAACTTTTAAAACTAAGCAACCAACTGTGAACTCGCTCAACTTTGTTGTTGACTCCTTGTTACATGCCTTGCAGGTCGTTAGGTATTTATGGAGCTTGCACGAGGAGACGTGATCGTTGTGGGGCATGGACAGTGGTGTGCCATGCTAAACATTTAAACTTTATGAACTTATTGAACTTATGTTTTGGTTTTACGTTTTATGCTTCCGCTGTTTAATTTGAACTTGGTTAACTCGTTTTTGAACACCAATTATATTGCGTGGTTGGATTTTATCTATTTTTAAATACATTGTTCAATATGATTGATGGCTTGATCCTGGTCATGTCACGCCTCCGAGCGGTGATACTCCGCTTGTGGATTTTGGGGGTGTGACAGATTGGTATCAGAGCCATTGGTTATAGTGAACTTGGTTTTAAAAAGGGAAAAGCTTTTTGACAAAACCAGACTATAACCTGTACAGTACTCAACGATCCACAATGATGCTTCGCTCCACGTGCAAGACTCGACACAATAGGTGGTATGATTTATATTGACTGTTAGATAGTTCACATAGTGCATTAGTTAACGTGATACCTACTATTTGAACCTTGTGTGCTTACTCTCTGCTGTCATCCCACGCTTACGCACTTTCGCGACACTTTTCTCACTTACGTTGCTTGATCCTGGTCATGTCACGCCTCCAAGCGGTGATACTCTGCTTGTGGATTTTGGGGGTGTGACAAAAACCGAACCGTATTGTTCGGTTCGGGTTAAGGTTGGTTAATTTGGTTATATGCTCACCCCAAGAACATACATATACTTGTAATACTAAAGCAGTCTGCTAGACTTTCTCTGCATGTTTGTGACCTTATAGGTTCTATGAATATTTTTCGTTGAATGAGATAAAACATTACAAACCCATAATTTGTTGTCGTTCGTAATAGATATCATATTTAAATCTGATATGAGTCGGAACACCCGCCGTAACGCACGGGCATTCCCACTAGTTGATAATTTAGGGAAAGCATTTCATGGTATCCCATGTTCTAAAATAAATTATCTCTAAAAAATTCACTAAGTTGCTACTCAAATTATCTTACTCGATCAATTCTCCATTTTATCTCCACTAAATAACTTTTGTTAACTATTCGGTTGCGTGAATCGATTATTATTATTATTATTCCACATATTCAAAATAACAAAAAAAAGTCAGGTCTTACTCATTCAACTCATTTAATATGTATACAAGGTTTTAATCTAGTATAAGCATAGAGACAAATTAACTTAAAAGAAAATGTGAAGAGAAAAAAAGAAAATTCGTATTCATTTAGATGTGAATACAATGTATAGAAAGTTATAACATTAATGCAAACATAATGGGTGATATGTGAGTCACAGGGTGTTTCGGATTACATATTTAACTCCAAAAGTGTTTTTTTTGTCAAAACTTTTTATTAACTTATGACTTTTCTAAATGGAGTTTTAAAAAAAATGTTTGAATTAACTTTTTTGTGGTGGAAAATGTAAAATGCCCAAAAAGGATAATATAAGTTTCGATGTTCTGTTTCTATTTTTAAGGATATGAGGATAAATTGATAATTTTATGATAAAACGCCAAAAGTCATTGAAAAAGCCAGATTTTTGTAGCTTTTAAAAAACAACTTTTTTACTTCTTTTTAAAAAGCCAAAATGAAAAGCATTATTAGCATTGGCAAACTTAATCCCAAACACCCTCTAATGTGGATGGTTCCGGTATAAAATTTGTGATGAAATTGAACCGATACCGACATTGTATCGGTATTCGTTTTTATGATTTTTGAATGATGTAAAACAGGTATTGTATCCTTTTGGGCATTTACAACTATATATTCTTTATATAGTTTTTGATCGATGTAAAACATGTATCGATATCATTTTAGGCATATCACGAATTTATATCCTTGGCCTTTTTCTTTTGATTGCTAGCTATACTGAGTGTTGATCCCATATTGGTATCATAATGAACAAAATCGATAACGATAGAACCCGAATTTTTGCCGCATCGCATAGGAAAATCCAAACAGTTCTACATATTAACCAAAAATCAGCATAACAAAAGTGAACGATAAAATCTTTGGGATGAGTCAAGAACAAGAATCACTAATTCACTCTTCAAGGTTCACCTTCACCGCTAGACATGGACTAACATTGGAGGCATATAGACTATCTTTTACTACTTCCACAAAGTGCATGCCACATGTCGTGGGTAAAAAATCACATGAAAAATGCCAACTTTAACTCATAACTCACACAAGTGTTGGTTCTATTAGCTTTGGCTACAACAATGTTAGCCACATATCACTCAAAGTGCCTCAAATGGAATCTTGTTAGTCCCCACTACCATCACAAGAAAAAATGACATTTGGGAATATAAATTTAGGGTTATTTGGGCCAAACAATCATCTTTATCACTTGGGAACATGTTTGTTTCGGTTCATATAAAGAAAGGTTCATTCATTTAATTATGGTTTAAATTCATACGATTTCTTGATTAAATTGCATATAAGAGATTTTTTTAACGGCTAAATGGAACTCTACACCTAAATACACCCTTCCTAGGATTAAAACCCGATACCTCTTCTCTAAGAGACTTGTGTCTATACCATTTGGGCTAGCCCCTCATGGTGCATCTAAGAGATGCTTTAGTTAAATGGTTACATGTTAATAACCTTATTGATAAGAGGAAAGTTGATTCTTATGATCAAATCAAATACTACTTTTAAATAAATAAGTGTAAGAAACGTTTTACCAGTAATACATAACTCTACTATCTTTCCCTTCTTTGTAGTGTGTGATTATATCTTTGTAGCATTACACACAAATGAGTGTGTAATATATGTGAGTTAGAGGTGTATAAATTGATCACAGGAAAGATATATCGTCTCAATTTGTCTGAATGTTTGCGAACTGATCCTAAGGAAAGAATACACTGTCTCAATCTATACATATAATAAAAGAAACCATGTTAGGGACACATGGCGTTCTATGAGGCAGTCTTAATTATTTTCAAAATATTTATTATGAAAAGTCATTTATTGATAATATTAAATTTAAAATTTGTAGAAGAGATTTTAATGATAAAGACAAAGATAACTGATAATAATATATTAATTATTATAATCATATATTAATTATTAAAATAAAAAAAAATATTAGCGTTTTAAATATTTATAAAGATAATGATTTTATTTAATTGGTAGTTTTAATTGTTTTTATATTTTTATGATAAGGACAAAGATAATTGATAATCACATATTAAAATAAAAATATTTATTTTAATCAACTGCTTCGTACATGGCGTTCTATGAGTCAGTCTTAATTATTTTTCTAAATATTTATTATGAAAAGTCATTTATTGATAATATTAAATTTAAAATTTGTAGAAGAGATTTTAATGATAAAGACAAAGATCACTGATAATAATATATTAATTATTATAATCATATATTAATTATTAAAATCTAAAAAATATATTAGCGTTTTAAATATTTATAAAGATAAAGATTTTATTTAATTGGTAGTTTTAATTGTTTTTATATTTTGATGACAAGGACAAGGATAACTGATAATCACATATTAAAATAAAAATATTTATTTTAATCAACTGTTTCGTTAAAATAATTTATTCAATACATGTAGAATATATATATTTTTATACATGGTATATTTAGAATCTTATTTCTAATAAATGATCCCATTATCCCATTTTACAATCCAATGAAATAATAATAATATTAAATCATAATATACAGCTTATCTTTTGTATATTTAATATTTTTCACTAAAATATTTCTTTTCTTTTTCTGCTGATTATCCAACATCAGGTAATACTTAAGTTTCTAACCTAATAATAAATAAAAAAACAAAGTAAAATGTTATAAACCATGTAATACACAACTCTCTAACCTAACAAAAAATAAAGTGAGATGTTACAATAAGTAAATAGTACCTCAAAGTTCCTTTTGTTAGAAAACACATCTTGATGACTAAGGTGCTGTTTGTTTTTTCTTCTTGAAAACCTCTTCTGCTGCAGGCCACATCTGCAGGCATCTGCAGGAGAAGAGGTGGACCAAATGTCTTCAGTCTGCAAGGAGAAGAGGGTTTGTTTTTTCTTTTATATAAAACCTCTTCTTCTTCTAGGTTTAACACACACCACACAATCTGCACCTCCACTCTCTCTCTACTCTCTCTCTAGCCACCGCCATCATCACCACCGCTAGCACTTCACCACCGCCATCAGCACCACCGCCATCAGCACCTCCGCCATCAGCACCACCGCCATCAGCACCACCGCCATCATCACCTCCGCCATCAGCACCTCCGCCATCATCACCTCCGCCATCAGCACCACCGCCATCATCACCTCCGCCATCAGCACCACCGCCATCATCACCTCCGCCATCAGCACCACCGCCATCTTCAGTCTGTAAGTTGAATGTTTTCTGCAACGAATCGATTTAGGGTTTTCGATTTGGGGGTTTTGTTTGTGATGTTGTTGATGATGATGATTTGGGGTTCGATTTGATGATTTGGGGTTCGATTTGATGATTTGGGGGTTCGATTTGGGGTCGGAGCAGGGCGGAGCAGTGGCGGAGGTGGAGGTGGTGGCGGAGCAGTGGCGGAGCAGTGTCGGAGGTGGAGGTGGTGGCGGAGCAGTGGCGGAGCAGTGTCGGAGGTGAAGGTGGTGCCAAGAAGAGGTAAACCTCTTCTTGGAGAAGCTTACCTCTCATCACTTCCCCAAGAAGAGGTTGTGGAGAGGTAAAAAGCACTTCACGAAAAAAAAAACAAACACTCTTCTGAGGCTAAACCTCTTCCCGCGTCTGCACGGTGCAGACAGAAGAGGCCAGGAAGCTCTTCTTCCAAAAAACAAACACCACCTAAATATTTTAACGGATTACATTATTCGTGTAAGACACGTGTTTATTCAAATCGTGCAATACACGAGTTTTAAAAGATGTAATTATTTTATTACTTAGTATATAAAATTATATTTATTCAACCCGTGTAATACACGGGATTCTAACCTAGTATATATATATATATAGAGAGCCGCTAAAATGAAAACCACCCTCAGTTGTAAGAACCGCGAGAACCACTCTCAACCAATCAGAATATGACAACCAAAAAGGTATTTTGATCATTTAACTCAAATGTCAAATCCCTCTCTCTTTCTCCATTTAATTTAATGCACCATACAACTTTCTCTCTCTTTAAAATATCTCACAACTTTCTCTCTCTACATTATCACACTCGTTTCTCTCTCTTCAACCTCAACCTAAAGAAAAAACCCCCAATTTCCATCTCTGTGCACACAATACACAATGTCTCACCTCTCATCTTCAATGAAATCCTAGCCTGATTTCTCTCAAAACATGGCAGCCACACAAGATCCACTCTATGTTTCTCTCGTCTACTCGCCGGCTGGAACACATACACCCCCATCTTCTCCGGTGAGCCGCACCCCTTCCTCTCCCTCGCTTCATCATACAGATTCGACCACGGATCGGATGTTTCAGCACCGATTCCGAGCGGCCAAACCCACCCGAACACCCCCTTGCTCTCCCTGAACACCGTCGGGAGACGACAATGGAGGCGCCACCGCTGTGGCAGCGGCGTGGCTTCTCGACGGCGACGAAGAGAGAGGGAGGCAGGAAGGAGAGAGAGAGCTGATCGAGATCGGAGAACCCGAGAGATGAGCGGCGGCGACATCAGGGTTTTCCGACGGGGTGGAGCTCCGGTGAGTTTGAGATTGTCAGGATTATTAGCTTAATGCTACTGTTATAGTACTTGAGTTGTGTTATCCAGTAATTTTGTTAATCTTTCATGTTCATCGTCATATTATTTGTCATTTGAATTAGTTTTGTGTTTTCGTGTTATCCTAGTTAGTGTCATGGATTATGTGTTTTTGGTGTTTTCGTGTTTTGATTTAAGCAAACACTTTTTGTTAGTGTATTATTTGCTGTGATGAAAATAATTCAAATGAAAATTTCCTTTTCCAAATTTTAACACAGTCATTTAAAAAAAAAACTGATCCAATTGTTAATTCGTAAAGGAGCGAACGGTTGATTTTTATTTTGAAATTGGAAAAAAAGGATGATTATTGATTAATGCAGATTTTTATTTTGAAATAAAATTTTGGATACCCGTTTGGTTCAACCCGGTTCGGAAGCTTCGGGTCGGCGACTCAGTCAAACCGAGTCAGATTCAGAGTTGTTCGGGTCAAGCTTCGGTTTGGTCTCGGTTCGGGTCTTGCGGTTCGGTCTCGGTTTGAGTTGGTAGAATGTAGTGTAAAAACGTAAAAGGTAAAACGTAAAACGTAAAAGGTAAAACGTAAGAACGTAAAACGTAGAAACGTAAAACAAAAAGTTTTACGTAAAACGTAAAACAAAAAGTTTTACGTAAAACGTAAAACAAAAAGTTTTACGTAAAACGTAAAACGTAAATTTTTTTAGTAAAGCGTAAAAAAAGTTAACGTAAAAAACCTGAATTTAAAAATGTTAACGTAAAAAACGTTAACGTAAAAAACCGGCGCGTAAAACGTAAAAAACGTTAACGTAAAAAACCGGCGCGTAAAACGTAAAAAAACGATAACGTAAAAAACCGGCGCGTAAAACGTAAATAACGTTAACGTAAAAACGGCGCGTGAAAAAAGCCGGGCGTAAAAACGGCGCGTGAAAAAAGCCGGGCGTAAAAACGGCGCGTCAAAAAACGAGGCGTGAAAAAGCCGGGCGTAAAAACGTAAAACGTTAAATGTAAAAATCTGTAAATAAATCTGAATTTGAAAATGCTTAATAAAAAAACTATGTTTAAAAAATAAAAAACTAATATATTAATACAAAAAAGTAATAAAAAAACAATAAAGACAAAAGACAAAATAGAGTAATTTTACTAAAATACCTTTTTGGATTAAAATATTAAAGATATAATAAGACAAAAAATACTTAATATTATTTTTAAATACGTTTAATCTCATCCATCCATCTCTTTGATCTAATGGCTAGAAAGTGGTTCATGCGGTTCTTACAACTGGAGGTGGTTCTTATTTTAGCGGTCCCCTATATATATATATATACATATAGAAACGGGATCAGGAGAAAACGACCAAAAGTGTGAGAACAATGAGAACGCATCCTGGCCCAACACGTGGCACGGGACATGATCAGGGTCTGAGGGTTTTTTTTTTTGTCTTTTTAGATTCTTCTCATTTCCCGATTTTCGCGTTTAACATACTGCTTCATTTTTGGCGTGCAAGATAATTTTGGCGTTATCTAGAATCATTAATTACTTGACGTTTTATTGTTTTTCTCAGATTTCTTCTCGTTGAATTAATTCTTTTTGTGTCACATAGTTAATTTTTTTGGCGTTATGGCTTTTTCCATGTCATTTTTTTGGCGTTCTGGGTATTTTTGTTAATAATTGATTACCATAGATTAATATTTTATAAAATTACAATAATACGAAATCAAAATAAACTAATAGTCTTCCATGGATGGGATTACATCAGAGACGCACCCATCGCTTTGTTCATCACTTTCTTCAGATTCATCATCATCAAATTTTAGATTGGCGTATAACGCCATTAGCTCGTCTCTTCTTTGCTGCAACCTATTCTTGAATTTCACTACACCCTTGGATTTTGGATCGTTCGAATGTGCTAAATCATAGAGTTGTTCAATGATAGATAACAACCATGTCTTCAACATTTCCTCCATTGACAATGAATATTGCACCCCATTTTTATAAGTCACTTCAAGCGTTCATTCTTCCTTATGCATCACCCAACTGCTAAGTGTTGGTAGAAGAGTATCGTCAATATCATCATCATCTTCTGCCGGAAATTTTCTCTTCAATCTTTTTATTACAGTTCAGGTTCTTTCACAATCGTTGCCCATTGGAACCCCAAGGGCCAGGATATCCCTCTGAACCCCTTCATTCATACTAAGCATGACTTTGATTGTCCTTACCTTCACCCTTCTCATATCAGAGAACTTTATGATGAATCGTTTCTCTTTCCTTTCAAACCTCCATGTAATAACCTTAGCCATTTTTGAAGTTTTTGGCGTTTTGTACAATATGTGGCGTTTTTAGTCAATGTTTTTGGCGTGTTTGAGCTTGTGTTCTCATGGTCTTCTTTTATATTGAGTTTTTTCCGCGCATGACAGGTAATTATGGCGTTTTGAAAAAGATAAATAAATTCAATTCCCCAAGTATTTGGCTTTCAACATAATAAATGTTAGTAATTATGTTTTCCGTCGTTTCATTTTACTGTTTTTGCAATTACCATGTTTTGTTTTCAGACTCAACTGTTTTTATGGTGTAACACGTCTAATCCTGATGGCGGTAATTATGGCGTTTTGTTTTCCAATTGCGTTTAGATAACGATGTGACTTTTTTGTTTTATTTTCTTTGCACATTGTTTTAAGCTTTTTTTTATTATAGTACTTGTTAAAAGTAATTTTATTATAGATTGGTAGTTTTTTGGGGGCGTTTTTATGGCATGATGGCGTTTTACAAGCATTTGCTCGTTTTGGCGTTTTATTATATTTTTCATTATAGTATTAATGTTATTTTGTTGTTTATTAGCGGGAATTACAAAACAAACAACAAATAAAGAAAATAAAAAAAAATAGAATCAATTTATGATCTAAATCTTCAGTGTCACCAGTCTCTTTTTTCTTTTGAAACTACAAGAACTGTCACAAATAAATGGCGTTTTGGGTTTGGTTTGGTTTATTTTCTTTGTTCATGTGTTGAAGTCTCTTTGTGGATGTTGGAGACATAGATCGACCCTGTGTGGGTGGACGCTATTTGCCCGTCGTCTTCATTATAATCATCGTGGCGAAAGTAGCATTTACACTGGGATATGTCTCTTCTAATCATCCAAACCTTCTTCAAGAACAAAGAAGACAGAATGACATATGGGTGTCATCAGTCCCTTTTTTTTGAATTTTGTCCATCTCATGCAGCAAAATCTTACTACACTCACTTAACAAATCATTCAGCGAAACTTCATGCAGAACATTACTGAGTATCAAAGAAAAGATGTTTGCCATCGTTGTATTTTTTGGCGGTTTACATTGAGTTGTATTTTTTTAGGAATCACTGTGTTTTTTGTGTGTTTTTTTGGTGTGATAAATGGAAGGTGGTGAGACGTTTCTATTTATATGATTTTTTTTTGCGCGTAGTTTAGCCGGGATATTATTTTTATAACAAGAAATGTAATTAACACTTATCCGGATGTAAGGTTTGGCGTTATATATTATGACGTTTCACATTTTGTGGCGTTTATGTAGCCTGAGAGCTTAAATAAAAACACAGAAAAAAAGTACGCAGTGATAAAATTGGCGTTTTATATTTCAACGGCGTTTTATGTGAAAAATGATGTTTTACCTTTTTTACCCTTAATGAAGCGCGTCCATGTAATAAAATTGATGTTATTTACGAAAACGCCACCGCGCCAATCTAGTCCATAGATTGTTTGTTCGGAAGATCTATAAGCGTTCTCACCGTTCTCACACATTCTACCGTTTTCTCTAAATTCTTACCCTATATATATATATATGGGATGGATAATGAGAAAACTAGTTTAAATGAGAAAACCAAAAAACTAACTAAAAAAAGCCTAAAAAACATACTAATTTTTTTGTTACAATTTTTTTATAAAAAAAATCGCTATTTTTATGTATGGAAAAAGTATTTTAGATTTTTTTTTGTTGTTCTTCAAATGTGCATTAATACAGATATAATGCATATGTGTAGTACACATATAATGCACATGTGCAGTATAAGTTTTTTTTTGAAATTATTTTTTTATATATAAAAAATAGCGATTTTTTTATATAAAATTGTAAAAAAAGTTTTTGTTTGGTATGTTTTTAGCTTTTTTTAGTTAGTTTTCTAGTTTTCTCATGATCCTCTCCCTGTATATATATATATATATATATATAGGGAGAAGATCATGCGAGAACCACCTCTTATTGCGAGAACCGCGAGAACCAATGTGAACACACCAAAAATGCCTAAAAATCACACAAAAATTTTTTTTTTGATTTTTTTAATATTTTTTAGGTTAAAATCGCTACTTTTCGAACCAAAAAAAAAAAAAAAAAAATTTTTTTTAAAATTTTTTTTTTTCTTTAAATTTTTTTTTTTTTTTGCTTCGAAAAGTAGCGATTTTAACCTAAAAAATATTAAAAAAATCAAAAATTTTTTTTTTTGATTTTTTTTAGATTTTTTTAGGTTTTTTGGGGGTTTAGTTTTTAGCATTTTAGCTTGGGGGGGGGGGGGTGGGGGGGGGGGTTTAGGTTTTTTTTTTTTTGGGGGGGGGGTTAGGTTTTTTTTTTGGGGGGGGGGGGGGAGGTGGGGGGTTTAGGTTTTTGGGTGGGGGGGGGGGGTGGGGGTTAGGTTTTTTAGGGTTTTTTTAGGTTTTTTTAGCTATTTTAGGTTGTGTTCACATTGGTTCTCATGGTTCTCACAATAAGGGTGGTTCTCGCATGAGCCCCTCCCTATATATATATATATATATATATATATACAGGGTCAGGATTTAGAGAAAACGGTGAAACGTGTGAGAACGGTTATGGATCGTCCGATCAAAACAATCTATGGACTAGATGACGCGGTGACGTTTTCGTAAATAACATAACTTTTATTGATGTGGCGCGCTTCATTAAGGGTAAAAACGTCTTTTGACTTCTTTACACAAAACACCATCACATGAAAAATAAAACGCCAAACAAATATCACACACTATTCTTACTAAAAACACCATTAGATATAAAACACAAAAATTAATTATAATAAAATCCCGTCTAAAAAACCGCCAAAAACATCCTATATATTGCAACATCTCAGACCTTCCATTAAAACACACAAAAACCCAAACGCCATATTTAATATATACCATTTGGCTTAGAAACACAAAAAAAACCCAAACATCAAATATCCTCTAAACCAAAACTTTTATTTGAAATTCAGTTTGGTTGTCGGTAAGGTTTCGCTCAATGTAATGGACAAAATCCTTAAGTGGGGATATTGTCCATTTCATTGAGTAAAATCTTATTGACTTTGTCCTCAACTTCCATCCAATTTATAACGCTAGAATATACGAAAACATTATTGAGGTTTGTTGTCAATAAACTTTAGCTGTATGGGATGGACAACATTGTCAGACATCATTCTTAACTAAGGATTAACAATGTTGTCCATCACCATACAGCAAAACATTATTGATTTAGCATGATCAAATTTAGAGTTTTAAGGTGGTTTATTTAGTGGCGTTCTTTTTCTCGGCGAAACGCCAAAAAAAGTTAAAAAATCAATCATCGTTCATTGGAAATTCAAAGATTGTTGGCTGAAGGGTGTAAACTCAGTAACATTTTGTTGCATGAGATGAACAAATATTCAAGAAAAAGAGGCTGATTTCAGACTTCGTGCTTCCACACGGCCACAAAAAAACTACTTCAAAAAACAAAAATAAAAAAAATCATACGAAAGTCGAAACAGCCAGTGAAGATGCTTCAAAAGAAGAAAGAGACTGGTGACAGTGAAGATTTGGAAGATCAATATATATTTTTTTTAATTTTCTTTTTCAGTTGATTGTTATATAATAACAACGCCATATCTAATAAAAACGCCACACAGCCAAATGCTTGTCAAAACGCCAACATGCCATAAAACGCCCCAAAAACTACCAAACCATAATAAAACTACTTTGGACAAGTATTATAAAAAACCTAAAAAAATAAAAATAAAAACCAAAGTTGAAAATTTAACTAGAAACAGTAACTACAAATAAGTAAAACTGAAGAGACGGAAAATTTATTATATTAGAATCTAAAACACCAGACTTGAAAGATGCGACGTGTTACAGACTTCAAAGATAAAGCTTATAAAAAACAATAGAGTAAATTGCCATTTTAGTCCCTGAGTTTTGTCCAAATTTGCCATTTTGATCCAAATAGTTTTTTTTTCGCCTGGGGGTCCCTGACTTTTGCATTTTGTTGCCATTTTGATCATTTTGTCTAACTCCATCCAAATCCATCCAATTTTGTCTAATTCCATCCAAAAACCCAGTTTGTACATAATCACTAATGTTTTCAGTTGCCATTTTGATCCAATTCCAAAAAATCAAAAAAAATTCCAAAAAATCTAAAAATCAAAAAAATTCAAAAAAATCATAAAAATTCTAAAAAAATTCAAAAAAATCTAAAAATCAAAAAAATTCTAAAAAATCATAAAAATTCTAAAAAATCCAAAAAATCATTAAATGTTTCGGCACGAACCGTTTCGACCCGTACCGTTTCGAACCGAACCGTTTCGACCCGTACCGTTTCGACCCGTACCGTACCGAACCGTTTCGACCCGTACCGTACCGTTTCGACCCGTACCGTATCGAACCGAACCGTTTCGACGCGTACCGTACCGTACCGTTTCGACCCGTACCGTTTCGACCCGTACCGTATCGAACCGAACCATTTCGACCCGTACCGTTTCGAACCGAACCGTTTCGACCCGTACCGTTTCGACCCGTACCGTTTCGACCCGAACCGTTTCGACCCGTACCGTATCGAACCGAACCGTTTCGACGCGAACCGTTTCGAACCGAACCGTTTCGACCCGTACCATTTCGAACCGTACCGTACCGTATCGAACCGTACCGTTTCGAACCGTACCGTTTCGACCCGTACCATTTCGAACCGTACCGTACCGTATCGAACCGTACCGTTTCGAACCGAACCGTACCGTTTCGAACCGTACCGTTTCGACCCGTACCATTTCTGTACGGTTCGGTTCGAAACGGTACGGTTCGATACGGTACGGTACGGTTCAAAATGGTACGGGTCGAAATGGTTCGGTTCGACCCGTACCGTATCGGTTTCGGTACGGGTCGAAAATGGTACGGTACGGGTCGAAACGGTACGGTACGGGTCGAAACGGTTCGGTACGATACGGTACGGGTCGAAACGGTACGGGTCGAACAAGTTCGGTTCGAAACGGTACGGGTCGAAACGGTTCGTGCCGAAACATTTAATGATTTTTTGGATTTTTTAGAATTTTTATGATTTTTTAGAATTTTTTTGATTTTTAGATTTTTTTGAATTTTTTTAGAATTTTTATGATTTTTTTGAATTTTTTTGATTTTTAGATTTTTTGGAATTTTTTTTGATTTTTTGGGATTGGATCAAAATGGCAACTGAAAACATTAGTGATTATGTACAAACTGGGTTTTTGGATGGAGTTAGACAAAATTGGATGGAGTTGGATGGAGTTAGACAAAATGATCAAAATGGCAACAAAATGCAAAAGTCAGGGACCCCCAGGCGAAAAAAAAACTATTTGGATCAAAATGGCAAATTTGAACAAAACTCAGGGACTAAAATGGCAATTTACTCAAAACAATAATTACAAACAAGATCTGAAACGACGAATACTTTATTATAATAATGCACCGCCTAACTTACGCGCCAAAAAGACATCCTATAAAATGATACGTCTCAGCAACTTCCGTTTGATCAAACCAAAAAAACAAATGCCAATACTACTAAATACCACTCATTGTAAAACGCCAAAAAATTAAAAAAATCAAAGATGGCTAATATGCTTTCTTGGATATTCAGTATTGTTCTTCGTGAAGTTTCATTGAATGGATTGTTAGCTGAGGGGAGTAACTCAGTAAGATTTTGCTGCATGAGATGGACAAATATTCAAGAAAAAGATACTGATGACAGTCATATGTCATTTTGTATTCTTTGTTCTTGAAGAAGGCTTGGATGAGGAGAAGAGATCAATGACACTGAAGAGTGGGATGATTATAAAGATGAAGATCAAGATGAAGAAAAAGTGAAAAACCCACCCACACGTCATAGATCTATGTCCCCAAACATCCACAAAAAGCCACTTCAATAGACGAGTAGGCAAAATAATCAAACCGATGGGTTTGTTACGTTTTACATAAAACGCCATATATATGGTGATAGTTGTGACAACTGTCAAATTTGCATGCATCCGTACAATTATTAAATGATGATAAGTGCTTAATGACTGTGCTGAATTACAAATGACTGCTTTCTGATTTCTGTATCATACTTACATGTGCATCACATTACATATTTTCACATCATTTTTACATGCAAACCTTAGTGACATAAACGATGCACAAAGCACGGTTAGCACAGTTAACGGATAAGACAGAAAAATGCTGACGATATTCAGTACATAGACAGACAGTGTTTTGAGACCCAGTATGAGCCAGAAACCAAGTTTTACACTAGTATAGTGTGTAGGGAAGTAAGGACCACAAAACTGCTTTACTAGGTGATAGTTAAAGTGCTGGAAGGTGCCTAAAACTCACATTAAGTGCAGAATTCTGCATATTTCAACAATTTAACAAACTAGTAACATGCAAAAATATGGCAAAATGGTCCTGAATGTTTTCCTAACCGTCGGGAATTAAAAGTGTCATAAAAGGGTACTTAAAGAATATTAAACGGAATAGTTTGACACTTTAACGAACCAGTATCTAACCGAACAACCGGACATTATCCGAAACACCAAAATTTTACTAGAAGCATTGCTTTAATATTTCTGGGCTAGTTATAACCCCCGAACATCATATTACATGTTTCAAACACTTAACATACTTAACCTTGAATTTTTAACACTTCTAACCTACTTAACTTAACATAACTATGGTTAAGGCCTAACTAGACCCCCCCCCCATGGTTGTTCACGGCATCAAGGTGGCCCCACCCTTGATCCACCAAAATCTTGGATAATCTTCTCTAGATATTGCTTAAATATTCCTAGATTTGTTTAGATCTTTGTAGTGTACTTACAAGACACATAAACCATTGGGTAATGACATTGGATGGATTATAAGAGCACTTGAGCTCACCCATTTCACCACACTTCTTTCTCTCCCTTCTTCTTCCCACCTCACGGCCACAACAAGCACCACCACCACCCTCATTTCCATCTCATTCTCATACATTCTAAGGTGTACACAAGGTGTTAGAAGGTGTTTAATGAAGCTTGGTGCTTGTGGATCTTGAAGGACCTTCATCATTTGCTATTTTCCTCCACTTTTGTCTTCATCAACATCAACTGTTCTTCCCTAGCCTTGTGCTAGTAGTAAGGCTCTTATGAACTCTTGTTACTTCATATGTTGTTGGTTAAAAGATGATGTACATTAATAAACATGATGAACATTAAAAGACATAATCATAAATCTCTAACATAAGCTTATAACATATGAAATCTTGTTGATTTATGATTGTTTGCTTCTTGTTGATTGATTTTTAGTGTTAGTGATGCTAGACATCATAAGTAACCTACTAGATTGTGATTAAACACATGATCTAGTAAGTTAAAGTGGTGATCTTGTAAAAGACCAAGATCATCATGCTTTATGTTACATGAACTTGAATGATAAAAGTTGTTTTCATAAGATGATGATCTAAACAATATAAAAGTCTTGGGAGTGGATGATTTCTAAAATAGTTTTTCCAAAGAAACCAAGATAAATAACAAGATTTGTATAAACATTGTTTTAAAGAAAACCAATCATGTTTCTAGTGTTGAAACAAATACAAGAATACAATGTTTACAAGAAAAATTCAAAAGAATGATTTTTGGAAAAATCATCTAACAAGTTGTAAACACTCAAATATTTCAAGAATGAGATTTTTAAAGAAATAAACATACTTTAAAGGGTAACTAAGTCTACTAAACATATTACCAAGTCACTACAAGTTTTTATGAAAACTCAAGTTCATGATCATTATGTAGATAACTTTGTTTTAGCTCTTGGTAAGTGTAGATTGTTTGTTGATTGTTTATGATGATTTTTGAAAAGAAAATGATATGCTATAATAGCATGGACACCTCCATTTTTAGGGGAAACTATGGCAAAATTTTCTAAAAATACAAACACTTAGAAAAATATTTTCTAAACAAGTATTTACAAGTGAGTTTTAACCATGGTTTTCAATATAAACTTTGCCATAGATTCTGTTACAAAAATACAAGTATCGGAGATTGGTTTTTATAAATAAAAATGGATAAATATGTATTTAGAATATATATTTAGAAGACACATTGTGTGTGATTATTTGTATACTTTGTGAAATAGTTATATTATTTTAGGGTAAAATAATATAACTTAACAAAATACCAAGAACTTACAATCCAAAATAATACCAAAAATCACAAGGAATAAATATATATATAAGTTACGCACTTAATATTATGAAACCGAACGCAAGAACGTAACTTACAAAATATTCCGGAACATACCGTTACAAATATATTTTTGGTAAATATTATTTTGGATACAAGAAATGAAAATATGGTTTTTGTAAATATTACAAAGTATATCATATTTTCGACAAGGAGGAAATATATTGTTTTTGAGAAGTAAAAATATATTTTCCTGGAGTTTTTAGAAGATGTATGAATTTTGGGAAAATATACGTTTTCTTGGATAAACTTGAAATACATTTGGGACGAAATAAGTTTGTATATATTTTCTAAGTGAGACTTAAAAATATATTGTTTTGGAAATATATATGGGATATTTATTAAGAAAATAGGTACACACCGGAATACGACGCCAATACATGGCAAGATATACAAATACAAGAATACGGATAAACATGTATGAGATACCCATCCTTGGGAAGGAAATACGAATATGAATACTTGAGAAGTATTGTTACAAAATATTGTTTAACGATTATTCCAAAATCAAAATATAATTTAAAGTTAAAATAATTATTATTTTAACAAGTAATTATAACTTGGAATAATATCGAAGACACCATGGAACATAACTCAAAGACACTAGTCATTACTAAATCAAGGCACGACCCGCTCGTCTAATGGACCATAGTACGCATGTAGGTAGTCGTGCGTTCTAGAGGAAGCTTTGAGTTACATCGGATACAAGGAACGCAAAACAGTGAGTTCATGTCCCCCTTTTCTTTTACTGTTTTCAGTTTTATACTTCGGGGGTGAAATACATGTCACATACTGCATACAAACAATTACGATGGTATGATTAGCTAAGGAAAGGTACTGCTAGATCACGTGAATGGGTAGGCCATTATCTTAAGACCATTAATCCTTGTATAAGGACCGAGGGGCATGAGTGATAGATCTATTGGGTGTTGCGAGCCCCACCCATGGGCCTGCGAGTTGGCCACATGTGTTGACTATGTCGTTCCACCGGAGGGGCTGGTACGAAATACACACACAGGTTTGAGTGCTTCCTATGCCATGTCACTTACATTAATGTATTAGCTACACATTAATTGATCTCTTTTTCCTTATTGCTTCATACCAGTTTACAAGTACATACATACAAAGGTTTTCAAGGATGATTCGTGCACACATACTAAACATATGAACTCGCTCAACTTTTGTTGATGTTTTCAAACTACATGTATTTCAGGGAACTAGTAAGTGGATCTGGCGGGCGTTGGAAGTTTTTATGCTGCGTTTGAAATAAAGATGTCCTCCATGGTCTTTGGGTTTGGTCGGTGTGTCTTATTCCTTGATGAGACACGTCTCCCAACCCTTGGTGCTATTTAATATCTTTCGATGAGTCCTTAGTGAACTCATAAACATTTTGGTATGATTGTAAAACTTGAAATTGAAGTCTACGTTTTAAGCAATGATGTTATGTTTTAAACTTATTCGATGGATGACAAACCTATGGTTTTATCATATAGCTGTTGTTATGATTGAATGCAATGATATTAAGAAAGTCACACCATAATCACGCTTCCGCAAAAGTCAGGGTGTGACAGCTTGGTATCAGAGCTTCGATCGTAGCGAACTAGGATTCTTTCTCGAGTCTAGACTACAATCATTAGGGCTCTCACGAAAACGTTTTTACGAACATGTTTTCATTACATACACGAAACGCCCAGATCCAGGAAACAAACATTTTTACAAATAAAAGACACAAAGTACATTTCAAGGAGTCCATTTATGGTTCAGTCTGAGAGACTGGGGAGTTAGTCTGAGAGACTAGCTGGGGCAGTCTGAGAGACTGGGTGATTCAGTCTGAGAGACTGGGAGTTTAATCTGAGAGATTCAGTCTGAGAGACTGGGTAGTTCAGTCTGGGAGGCTGGGTAGTTCAGTCTGAGAGACTGGGTAGTTAGTTGGGACAGTTTGAGAAACTAGGGAGTTCAGTCTGAGAGACTGGGTGTTTAGTCTGGGAGGCTAGGTAGTTTAGTCTGAGAGACTGGGTGTTTAGTCAGGGAGGCTAGGTAGTTTAGTCTGGGAGACTGGGTGTTTAGTCTGGGAGGCTAGGTAGTTTAGTCTGGGAGACTGGGTGTTTAGTCTGGGAGACTGGGTGTTTAGTCTGGGAGACTGGTTGGTTTAGTCTGGGAGACTAGGTGGGTTAGTCTGGGAGACTAGGAAGGATAGAAAGTTTCATGACGAATAATGTGAATACATGATTATATGATAAATTACCTTTGTTTGCATACACTAAGTGTTAGTGATTACTATGGATATACATGCTATGACTATTATGTATCGACACACATGTCGCCTTTCTCAGAGAGCAAGTTGTCAGACGTTGACGACCCTATGGCCACCGCCACATATAATGAGACTGCACCTGCGCCGGGGATATTTGCGTCAGACACTGAGAGTGATCCTGATATGATGACCGAGGACGAGGACGACTTCCAACAGTCTGCGATACCAGATTTTGGTGATGCTTTACCCTTGCTGATGGTTCCTCTGACAAGAATCCTTCTGTCACTCTTGTTTCGGTCCATGACCACCTTATCATTTGGACACCTAGATGGCGAGCACATCATGGCTCCGATCCTCGATGCCGTACCTCTCGTGATCATTCCTCCCGAGGATATGCCTTTTGACGTTTTGTTTGATGACGACGTTGATTTGTTTGTGGATGATCCTCCTGTTGACGCCCAGGGTGATGGAAAGACAGCTGAGGATGTCATTGCTATTCTACCTCCTAAGATTTCCGCCATCGAAGTATCCTCTGCTTCCATTTTACACTCGATTTTAGACTCCTTTGAGTCTGTGAGATCCGCAGCCTTACACACAGTCAGGTTACCGCTTCTTGCTACTGACTCGGATGACGACACCGCTATGACCACTGCACTTTCACACTGCTCGAGATCCCACACCTTCACACGACCCAGAGCCTGCTCCTGAGCCAGCTCCTGTTCCTCTTAGGTCAGCTTGATGTTGCACCAGCTGATCCCGAGCCCTTGCTTGATCATGACCTTATTTCTTTTGGTTTACCAGACATTGCACCCCTTATACCGGACCCAGTACCTGCACCTGATGGTATTCTCTTTTGCTAAGACATTTGTTCCTGCACCCGCTGATGTTGCTCCTTACCTCCTGTGGAGTCCAACGTCCATCGCACGGTTTGCCTATTGCTTTCTTTCAAGACATAACCGCACCACATCCAGGGGGAGGTACCTTTGGCTAGCACCTGCATGACGATCCTTTTGTATCAGCAGCTTCTCCACAGATCCTTCAGGCTGTACTGTACATTTCTTCACCGTTGGACGAACCATTCCGACGGTTCCTATAAGGCCCTATGCTGATTTTAGACCCCTACCATCCCTCACATTATGGAAGCCACACATGGGATGCGTTGATCCTGTTACTCCAGCTACAGTTTGAGGTTTTGAGTTATAAATTTTTGGAGCTTGAGCTAACATTACGTCCTCCACCCTGTCTACGCCAATATACTTTGATCCTCCACATTCATCACTGTCTCCTTTTGCACACTCACCTGCTGCTATTGCACCTTCTTAGGTTTTGATGCCCGTTTCTTTACTATTAAACAGCAGATCAGTTACTTATCTCTCCGTATATACGAGCTCGAGAAGGAGCTCGCTCACGTTGGCAGTTTGCTTTTCTTCACTCCCCCACCTCAGACACCAGTATAGTTGGCTTTTGGTTTTATACGGATTGCATTACTTTTGGGAAAAGACACTACAAATGAGTCGAGATTTTGGAGACTTTTAGAAGACTACTTTTGACCACGTGACTCTGACACACTGATAGACTTATTGGGCAAGGGTAGGGTGACCTTGTGTCCCTTTAGATGTGATACGCTTTGTAGACAATGTGATTGTGGTCGGAAAATAATGAAAACCCAATCCTCATATTACCCATTAAACATATAACAATACCTTGTGGTCAATGACTAATGAAAACTCAGTCGCCATGCCCTCACTAAGCCCGTTGTTAATCTGAATGCGTGCGCTATACTTGTGATGCTACATGCTTGCTTGTTGTGTTCTCGTTATATATGTTTCCATCTAGAAGTTGTACTATAATGGTGCTGATATATGATTGCTTATATACGTATGTAAATACACCTTTGAGGTCTTATTCGTTAAGTAGAGGCTTGTGTGCTTGTGTCCTTAATAAGACCTGACCTAACCGATCTTCTTCTAGGAAGATGTCGATTCAAGGGAACACCGATACCAACACCCCTTTTCTGACGACAGAGGCGGAAATACAAGAGTGCATCTTACAGGCCATCGCACAGTACGAGGCCCTTCGCTCTGAGCGCAGCGGAGGTACCTCAGGAAATAACCCACCCAGCGACTGCACCTACAAACAGTTCTTGTGCTGCAAGTCCCTAAATTTCGACGGCACTGTGGGTGCCTTAGCCTTCGTGCGCTGGGTTGAGAAGACGGATTCTATTTTGCGGGTGAGCAGATGCGCCCCAGAGCATCTGGTCGCGTACATTTCCGGACTGCTTCAAGATGGGGCTCTGTCAAGGTGGAACCTCCAGGTTCAGACGTTGGGCGAGACTGCTGCGTATGCTTTGACATGGGACGAACTGAAAGAACTAATGCGTAAGAAGTTCTGCTCGAGAACAGAAATCCGGAAATTTGAGACTGAATTCTGGAATCTCAAGATGGATGGCCCAAAGATTGCTGAATACGTGCAGAGATTTAACGACCTATCACGCGTCGTTCCTTACATGGTTGATCCAGAATTCAAGCGCATTGAGCGTTTTATTTGGGGATTGGCACCCCAAATCATGAGCATGGTGATGACATCAAAGCCTGCAACGATCGCGGAGGCCATTGATCTAAGTGTGGCCTTGACTGAAGAGGCAATCAGGTTGAACAAATTTTCAACCTCTGAGGAGAAAAAGGAGACTCATGTGGAGTCATTTGGAGATAACAAGAGAAAGTTCGGAAACTTCAAGCAGGGTACTCAGACGAATAACAACAACAAGGCCAAAAAGGGAAAATAGTACATGGGCAAACTACCTAAATGCGACAAGCGTCGACGTCATCGTACCGGGCAATGTAAAAATGGAAAGTGTGACAACTGTGGCAAAGTGGGGCACTGCAAGGAGACGTGTTGGCATGAGACGAAATGTGGAAAGAGAGGTCAAGGGTGTTATAACTGCGGTGACATGGGGCATTTTAGGAAAGATTGCCCACAGGAGATTAAACAAGATCGTGGGAAAAATGTCCAACACTGGAGCTAGGGAAGCACGCCAGGATCCAAACATGACCATCGGTACGTCTTATAGTAGTCAACGTTATGCGTCTGTGCTATTTGACATTGTTGTCAAATTTTAGCTTCAGAATATACTTGTTTTAGTAGTAAGTTAGATAGATATCCAGTACTCGATAGAACTAGCTTAGGGAAGCTTCGCCGTGGTAATTGGGATGGATTGTGTAACGCCCTAACACGTTTTAACCAAAAACCGCAGCGGAAATACGAACTTAAATATTTTCTTTCATTGTATTCATTCTAACATACTTAGAAATACATTAAATCACTCTTTTACATTAAATACATTAATGCTTTCTATAAATTTATAAAATATGGCCTACTTATATTAAATTACGTGACCACAAACACACCCACGTACAATCCATGTCTTGACTCGATCTTCAACCGCGTACACTTCTTGATGAAGCATCCATAAACCTGTACAGCCTGCAGTCACCACATTTAATCACATCATTAGTAACCGGTGACATAATACAAAATCTTATCACATGCATAATAAGGCGTTAACATATCATGCTTTCTCTTATACTAACCCCTTCATCCATCCATCCGATCACTCGCATCAGATTGCGGAGCCAACCTTCACCTCCATTGTTAACATGCCTATACTTCACATTAATTCTCAATAGAAAAATGGTTAGTATCATTAGCTTTTCTTCATATGAACATATCCTCGAATACACATAACTCATCTTATTCACTTTCGCATATAATTAAATACTCACTCAAGCATGTATTCACTTTCTATTCATTCACGTACTTACAATTTACATCCTACATGTATAACTCCTTAATTCATCTTTATGCATAATTCGTTATGTAAGTTCCCTTTCTTACCCAAACTTAATCGAATCTCTTTCTTAACCACTTCCGACCCATTTCTCACTAAAACTTAACTTAGTAATCACATCGATTCATATCTTCTTACATTACATTCAATAATTACCATATATCATAAATACATTACTAAACAAAAGGGTAAGTTCGGAGTTCACTTACCTCGTGCGTCCGAGTTCGAGCATAGCTTCCGTGTTTATCCTTGGCCCGTTGCCCTTCCATGCTTGTGTCCATGTTGACATGACTCCTATCCGTACATGTCATCACATTCATCATAACATGATTAGCATACATGAGCATACATACCTTTTAATGAAGGTTTCTTGCCATATCATCTTATCAACTAATTTCTCACTCGTAATCCATTCAAAACACATTCCTTATACAAATCTATTATTTAATACATCATCATCACATTCTACATACATTTATTCATTATTAGCATACAATCTCACTTATCATTTTCTCCTAAGCATTTCATCAAACACTTGGTGCGCATATCACTTTCTAAGCATAATGTACAAGTGCTTTAAGCATGTTCTTCCCTATTTCATCTTATGAACCATCACATTCAAGCAAAATCTCATAATCATAAATTCCACATCAAGTTTATCTATCTAAGTCTATCATATAACACCTTATACATCACAAGATCACACTATAACATCTACAAGTTCATCATGATCATCATCTTCACACTCATGCAATGGGTTTTCATTCTAAATCACCCAATTACTTGAAATTATTCATAACACAAGTTCTATTTGGTGTTTCTAACACCTCTACAAGCTTAATTGCATACAAATTCATGGATTGATCATAACCCACTTCAAACAAGATCATCAAATCTAAGTTTTAAGACATACCTTACGATCCCCTTGTGAAGGTGATCGTTAATTCATGTTCGGTTGTGAATTTGGGCTTCGTTTGGCCTTTCAATTTGGAGAATTTGTGAAGTTTAGGGTTTTGGCTCCATGGGAGCCTTCCCTGCTCGTTGATGAACACACACACGATGAGTGTGTATGTGTGTGTTGTTTTCTTTTTAATAAAACAACTTTCAAGTTGTTCACTTTGGTCCCTCATGTTTCGTTTTAATTAAATAAGGCTACAACCCTTCGTTTAATACCAACGATACTGATATTCAACTAGGTTAATTATTCCTAGTTAATAATTATTTACGGGTTCACTTTTACCCCTAACAGTATTTTTACCCGTTCCTCTATATTAACCGGGTTTAAATTACCGAACCCATTTTTGGGGTGTTACAGATTGGTTGCCGAGCAATCAAGCAGAGATTATTACCCGCACCCCGACGGCAAATGAAGAAACGATCATGATTCATGGAGGCAAGCAGAATACGCCCCTACAGCTTCCAAATTGCTTGAAGGCACGGAAGTTGTTGTGTAATGGATGTGTTGTTTTTCTGGGCTCATGTCGTGGACAAGAGAACCAAAGAACCAAAACTTGAAGACATCCCTGTGATAAGGGAATAACCTGAAGTCTTCCCCGAAGACTTGCCAGAATTATCTCCTCAACGATAAGTCGAATTTCGCATCGATTTGATTTCGGGCGCCGCGCCTGCTGTTAATGCACCTTAGCGACTTACACCTTCGGAGATGCAAGGATTGTCAGTGTAACTTCAGTAGTTGATAGGGAAGGAAGATAACAGACTAAGTTTCCCGCTTTAGGTAACCCCAACTTTGCTCGTTAAAAAGAAGGACGATAGCTTTCGTACGAACATCAAACTACCAGGAGCCGAACGAGCTAACCAACAAGAGTCGGTGACTCTTGCTAAGGATTAACGAATTACTCATTTAACTAACTGTGAGGATTCAACTACTATTTCACGACTGATCGATGATCGAGTGTCATTAGCTGTGAATTCAGGAAGAAAGTATACCGGGAAAATTATGGGACAATAATTCGTTTTAAACGTACACAAAAATTATGTTTCCTTCGCAATGCACAAAACAATTTTACACAGAATACGAGACTCTGAGGATCTAGAAAACATGTACTTAGGATCTTTGGGAACCCAGGACCGAACTCGTAAAGGTCGTTGCTTAGGAACCACACCTGTTAACTCAAGCAAACCCCATTATCATGACAAATATGCTATTACAGTTAACCAAACAGAAAGTACTCAAATTATTTTGTTGAAATTTTCACTTTTGCTTCTAGCGAGTAGATGTTTGCATCTCTACTCCCCTAATGGTAGTTGCATCGCGCCAAATTCTCTTCGCTGAGAGCGAACACCCAATTGTTTCGATACTTGGTCATTTCTTCATTTTAGCAAATACTCGTTGTTTCAGTACTCGGAAACTTATAGGTCACACATGCACCATTTGCTACGCATGTGGTTTCGTTTCGAACAAGCGCTTCATTGAAATTCAAATATTATTTTGCTAAATCTAATTACTGATTTGTAATTCGACCGACCTGCATTATTGTAATTGTTGGCTCTTTTGTTACCAAGTTAACACACTTTCTTGAGACTTCTTTTCTTTCAAATTACACTCATGGTTTATCTTTGTAACCATGCTGAGATTCCCTTGTTGATACATACGTTTATTATCGGGTTACGCTGAAACCAGGTTCAATTGCTTGAACTTATCCATTTCGCATATTCAATTTAAGATGCCATATGATGTATTGAGAGCATCATATTCAAATATTTTTGCAAAGGTTCTTTTGTTTCGAGTCTTAGTAAACTTGATTGGTCTACGACTCCACTAAATCGTTTGTTGGTTTCGACACCTTGTGGTGATGCTTTCACAAAATTGAAGCTTGCGCTAAGTTGGTTACGCACCTCATACATGGATTTGATTGTCTATTCATTTGTTCTAAATCCGTTTTGTTTATCACAATTAAAGCGGTCTTAACACAATTTTGTGTTAAGACAGTGGTACATAGATTCATTTCATACCACGGTGTACCTCCTAATGATTCTTTCATTATTGATCGAATGCCCTGCAATAATTATTGCTTTTTCACTTTCAATTAGAAACAGTAGTTCTCTGATGCCCTATCTTAAATTGAAAGGCCCTACGATGTCGTTTGAATCCAATTTTTGGGCCTGTTTCAGTACACTTTCATTTGATTTCAAACACAGTAAACTTGTTCGGTCACCACTATATTTGAATTACGTCATTACGACACCTTGTGGCGTCATTACAAACTTGTAGCTTGTGCTAATCATGGTCAACCGTTTCACACGAAACTAAACATACTTTTGTTTGAGTTGTCATTTAAACATTCCTAATGCAACTACGAATTAAGACAATAATACACCAGATTCGCTTGTATTTCATTCGGTGTATTTTCGCAATTCAAGAATGTTAACACACTATTTTATCCATGTATTGTTGAAAGTTGACAGATCATTTTCATATTCAAGTTGTTGATTTTGAGCTCATATAACGGATGCTATGGTTTGTGAAAACTCGTTTGCATATTGTGATCGATTGTTGAAATCCTATTGGTCAAAACTCCTCTTTTGTGGAACCCCTGTTAACTAGATTATACATCTATACACCTCGCGTCCTTTGACATCAAATGCTAGAACACATACCTTCTAACTATTGGGTTCTTGTTGCTGAAATATATCTCTTGATTCACCTGTGATGAATGAGATTTGATTCGGTTTTGTGGTTATCTACCTCGGTATTATTTATATACATATACGCATAATGTAACCCTAAAGAGTTAAGGTAGTACAAATTTCGAGGATGAAATTTTCTTAACAGGGGGAGAATGTGACAACTGTCAAATTTGCATGCATCCATACAATTATTAAATGATGATAAGTGCTTAATGACTGTGCTGAATTACAAATGACTGCTTTCTGTATCATACTTACATGTGCATCACATTACATATTGTCACATCATTTTTACATGCAAACCTTAGTGACATAAACGATGTATAAAGCACGGTTAGCACAATTAACAGATAAGACAGAAAAATGCTGACGATATTCAGTACATAGACAGACAGTGTTTTGAGACCCAGTATGAGCCAGAAACCAAGTTTTACACTAGTATAGTGTGTAGGGAAGTAAGGACCACAAAACTACTTTACTAGGTGATAGTTAAAGTGCTGGAAAGTGCCTAAAACTCACATTAAGTGCAGAATTCTGTATATTTCAGCAAAATTCAGCAATTTAACAAACTAGTAACATGCAAAAATATGGCAAAATGGTCCTGAATGCTTTCCTAAGTGTCGGGAATTAAAAGTGTCACAAAAGGGTACTTAAAGAATATTAAACGGAATAGTTTGACACTTTAACGAACCAGTATCTAACCGAACAACCGGACATTATCCAAAACACCAAAATTTTACTAGAAGCATTGCTTTAATATTTCTGGGCTAGTTATAACCCCCGAACGCCATATTACATGTTTCAAACACTTAACATACTTAACCTTGAATTTTTAACACTTCTAACCTACTTAACTTAACATAACTATGGTTAAGGCCTAACTAGACCCCCACCCCATGGTTGTTCACGGCATCAAGGTGGCCCCACCCTTGATCCACCAAAATCTTGCATAATCTTCCCAAAATCTTCTCTAGATATTGCTTAAATCTTCCTAGATTTGTTTAGATCTTTGTAGTGTACTTACAAGACACATAAACCATTGGGTAATGACATTGGATGGATTATAAGAGCACTTGAGCTCACCCATTTCACCACACTTCTTTCTCTCCCTTCTTCTTCCCACCTCACGGCCACAACAAGCACCACCACCACCCTCATTTCCATCTCATTCTCATACTTCTAAGGTGTACACAAGGTGTTAGAAGGTGTTTAATGAAGCTTGGAGCTTGTGGATCTTGAAGGACCTTCATCATTTGCTATTATCCTCCACTTTTGTCATCATCAACATCAAGTGTTCTTCCCTAGCCTTGTGCTAGTAGTAAGGCTCTTATGAACTCTTATTACTTCATATGTTGTTGGTTAAAAGATGATGTACATTAATAAACATGATGAAAATTAAAAGACATAATCATAAATCTCTAACATAAGCTTATAACATATGAAATCTTGTTGATTTATGATTGTTTGCTTCTTGTTGATTGATTTTTAGTGTTAGTGATGCTAGACATCATAAGTAACCTACTAGATTGTGATTAAACACATGATCTAGTAAGTTAAAGTGGTGATCTTGTAAAAGACCAAGATCATCATGCTTTATGTTACATGAACTTGAATGATAAAAGTTGTTTTCATAAGATGATGATCTAAACAAGATAAAAGTCTCGGGAGTGGATGATTTCTAAAATAGTTTTTCCAAAGAAATCAAGATAAATAACAAGATTTGTATAAACATTGTTTTAAAGAAAACCAATCATGTTTCTTTGAAACAAATACAAGAATACAATGTTTACAAGAAAAATTCAAAAGAATGATTTTTGGAAAAATCATCTAACAAGCTGTAAACACTCAAATCTTTCAAGAATGAGTTTTTCAAAAAAATAAACACACTTGAAAGGGTAACGAAGTCTACTAAACATATTACCAAGTCACTACAAGTTTTTATGAAAACTCAAGTTCATGATTATTATGTAGATAGCTTTGTTTTAGCTCTTGGTAAGTGTAGATTGTTTGTTGATTGTTTATGATGATTTTTGAAAAGAAAATGATATGCTTTAATAGCATGGACACCTCCATTTTTAGGGGAAACTATGGCAAAATTTTCTAAAAATACAAACACTTAGAAAAATATTTTCTAAACAAGTATTTACAAGTGAGTTTTAACCATGGTTTTCAATATAAACTTTGCCATAGATTCTGTTACAAAAATACAAGTATCGGAGGTTGGTTTTTTTAAATAAAAATGGATAAATATGTATTTAGAATATATATTTAGAAGACACATTGTGTGTGATTATTTGTATACTTTGTGAAATAGTTATATTATTTTAGGGTAAAATAATATAACTTAACAAAATACCAAGAACTTACAATCCAAAATAATACAAAAAATCACAAGGAATAAATATATATATAAGTTACGCACTTAATATAGTGAAACCGAACGCAAGAACGTAACTTACAAAATATCCCGGAACATACTGTTACAAATATATTTTTGGTAAATATTATTTTAGATAAAAGAAATGAAAATATGGTTTTTGTAAATATTACAAAGTATATCATATTTTCGACAAGGAGGAAATATATTGTTTTTGAGAAGTAAAAATATATTTTCCTAGAGTTTTTAGAAGATGTATGAATTTTGGGAAAATATACGTTTTCTTGGATAAACTTGAAATACATTTGGGATGAAATAAGTTTGTATATATTTTCTAAGTGAGACTTAAAAATATATTGTTTTGGAAATATATATGGGATATTTATTAAGAAAATACGTACACACCGGAATACGACGCCAATACATGGCAAGATATACAAATACAAGAATACGGATAAACATGTATGAGATACCCCATCATTGGGAAGGAAATACGAATATGAATACTTGAGAAGTATTGTTACAAAATATTGATTAACGATTATTCCAAAATCAAAATATAATTTAAAGTTAAAATAATTATTATTTTAACAAGTAATTATAACTTGGAATAATATCGAAGACACCTTGGAACATAACTCAAAGACACTAGTCATTACTAAATCAAAGCACGACCCGCTCGTCTAATGTACCGTAGTACGCATGTAGGTAGTGGTGCGTTTTAGAGGAAGCTTTGAGTTACATCGGATACAAGGAACACAAAACAGTGAGTTCATGTTCCCCTTTTCTTTTACTGTTTTCAGTTTTATACTTCGGGGGTGAAATACATGTCACATACTGCATACAAATAATTACGATGGTATGATTAGCTAAGGAAAGGTACTGCTAGATCACGTGAATGGGTAGGCCATTATCTTAAGACCATTTATCCTTGTATAAGGACCGAGGGGCATGAGTGATAGATCTATTGGGTGTTGCGAGCCCCACCCATGGGCCTGCGAGTTGGCCGCATGTGGTGACTATGTCGTTCCGCCGGAGTGGCTGGTATGAAATACGCATACAGGTTTGAGTGCTTCCTATGCCATGTTACTTACATTAATGTATTAGCTACACATTAATTGATCTGTTTTTCCTTATTGCTTCATACCAGTTTACAAGTACATACATACATACATACATACATACATACATACATACATACATACATACATACATACATACATACATACATACATACATACATACATACATACATACATACATACATACATACATACATACATACATACATACATACATACATACATACATACATACATACATACATACATACATACATACATACATACATACATACATACATACATACATACATACATACATACATACATACATACATACATACATACATACATACATACATACATACATACATACATACATACATACATACATACAAAGGTTTTCAAGGATGATTCGTGCACACATACTAAACATATGAACTCGCTCAACTTTTATTGATGTTTTCAAACGACATGTATTTCAGGGAACTAGTAAGTGGATCTGGCGGGCGTTGGAAGTTTTTATGCTGCGTTTGAAATAAAGATGTCATCCATGGTCTTTGGGTTTGGTCGGTGTGTCTTATTCCTGGACGAGACACGTCTCCCAACCCTTGGTGCTATTTAATATCTTTCGATGAGTCCTTAGTGAACTCATAAACATTTTGGTATGATTGTAAAACTTGAAATTGAAGTCTACGTTTTAAACAATGATGTTATGTTTTAAACTTATTCGATGGATGACAAACCTATGGTTTTATCATATAGTTGTTGTTATGATTGAATGCAATGATATTAAGAAAGTCACACCAGAATCACGCTTCCGCAAAAGTCAGGGTGTGACAACAGTTCTTGTACTATTAAAGAAGAGAGAGACTGATGACAGTGAAGATTGTGAAGAGTGATCCGATTAAGATTTTTAATTTATTTTCTTCGCTTCTATTTCTTTTCCCTGTGGTTGTAATATAATCTTACAATTGTAAAACGCCAAGATACCACAAACGCCAGTATGTATATAAAAAATAATAGAACAATGGGCCATCTTGTTTAAAACGCCATTCAGATAGATTTCCTGACCCCCTGGGGTTGTAATGGCATACGATTTGAAAAAACGCCATAAACGCCAAAATGTTAATACAATGAAACCATTAAACACCATTAATTATTGAATTTGGTTAACGCCAAAAATCTTAAACCCCAAAAATAAAACAATATTGTGAAAAGCGGAACTGGAAAAGCAGAAGATAAAACAATATTGGGCCAGGATGCGTTCTCACCGTTCTCACACTTTTAAGCGTTTTCTCCTTATCCCGTTCCTATATATATATATATATATATATATATATATATATATATATATATATAGGGCTGAGTTCATTTCAGAACTCTAAATAACTACAGAACTTTCAGAACTCCTAAAAACAATCATTTTATATATAAGTTTTTGTATTTAGGATCTTTTTATCATCTATTATATGTATTTCTTTGATTACATACATGTTAAAAGTAGTTTACATATGTTTAATTGCCAAAATTATATATATGTGTCATAACTAATTACATATATGTAAAAAAACTAGTTTACATATGTGTAATTATAAAATTACATACAAAAAATGATAAAATTAGTCTTAACATGTATGTAATCGTAAAAATACACATAATAAATGATAAAATTATCCTAAACATAAAAATATATAAATAAAAAGATTTTTATTAGGTAATAAATGATAAAATTATCCTAAACATAAAAATATATAAATAAAAAGATTTTTATTAGGAGTTCTGCGAGTTCTGTAAGTATTTATGGTTCTGAAATGATCCTGGCCATATATATATATATATATATATATAGAGAGAGAGGCCGGTTATCGTACAATATGCCTAATCGTACATTACGTACGCTACAACCACAACCGTTAGATCATCTCATTTAAACCCCGTGTTTAACTATTAAATTAATCAAATTAATATATATATATATATATGAAACCGCCAAGGTTAAAATCGTCCATTGCGAAATCAAAACCCCTGAAAATCAGCAACCAAAAACTCACAATCATACCGTAAACTCAAATTCAAAACATTGCATTCTTCTTCCCCCAAGTTCCGTTCTACTTACCGTTGCGAATCAAAGAAGATTGATGAGTTTTGAGAAACGGAGTGTCACACCCCAACCGATGGCAGAATCTAGGCGAATCAGATTGCTCAGCAGAATCCATAACAACTATTTTGCGACAATATTTTTATGCGTTCATTATCCCATACAAATAAACAAATACAATCACATAAGTTGTCATAGATTTCATATTCTCTCGAACAATACAAATCCGATAACCTAGATTTTAGATGAGTTTCTAGACTTCCTAGCTTGATTTGAAATAGCCTGCGATTTAACCTGCAACATACGTTAAAATAATGTTAATACAAAAGTATTGGCTAGCATACAGGTTTGATATGTAATAGTGTAATAGATAAAAGCTGCGAATTTCCACATACATAAACGTAATACATGACATATATACTCACAAAACTGATACTACCAGCTAAGTCCTCGAGCTGCGATTGCGATTGCTAAACTAGACCCCGTCGGGCGCAATAGTACTATACTAGTCATGGTGGGACGTCGCGAGTATAAGTCCTAGCACATATGTAACTAGCATCACGTATAACTATGCACGTAAGTCATTCGCAAGTGATAAGTAGTTTAAGCATTTGATGTAATTCAATTTGATAGCAACGTATGTTACACCCAAAAGTGCAAAAGCAAAAAGGGTTCAAGTATACTCACAGTCGGTGTTCAGCAAGTAAACACAACTCGGTTGGATTGAAGGGAGCGCGTCCGAGATTAGCCTGATTATAGATTAATAGCGTAAGCATTGAATAGTGCGATAAACGGTGGCGAATGAACCAAGTGTCGGATGGTAATCCGTTCGGATAGCCAGTCTATCGGGTGGCAATCCGATCGGATAGCCAGTCGATCAGGTGGCAATCCGTTCGGATGGTCATCTGATCGGATGACCATTCGATTGGATTGTCACTTTGTTTTGTTTGGTGAAGAGGTGTTTGTGTATGATGGTTTGCCTTTTGAAGTTTTCGTTGTAGCATTTTGAAAACAGAGAAGTATCTCTACCCTTCAGGTCGGTTAATCGGACGAAGGTTCGATCGGGTGATGATCCGATTAGTAGGACACTTTAGTGAGAACAAGTTCACAGCAGTTTGTCACTTGATCGGATGGCAATCCGATTGGGTGGCAATCCGTCTGGAACCGTCTATGCATTGAATTAGTCCCAACATCACATGGTCGGGTGGCTGTTCGATCGGGTGGCAATCCGATCGGACGGCAATCCGTTCGACGTTCAGAATTTGAAAAGTTGAATTTAAAAGTTTAAGTGAGGAACCAAGTGCAATTCGATCGGACAGCTGTCCGATCGGGTGGCAATCCGATCGGGTGGCAATCCGCTGGGACGGTAATCCATTCCGACGGCCTTAGATCGTCCTGTCACTTGATTGTTTTGAAAGTTTGCGGTTTTCCCGAGATGGTATGACATTGTGCTAAACAACAGAACCCCATCAACACCCAGGCGATCCAATTGGGCGTGAATCACCCTAATCTGATCGGTCAGCTGTTTGGGACGATGGTTCGCGTTTAACCCGAGATTGGTTGTCTCGTTGATAGAATACAGATCTTGAACCAACACATCAACAAGGAGTAGAAGATCAGAACAAGCTCCGATTCTCTCGGTTTGAGTGCATTGAGTGTAAAAGAGTTGAAAGAAAGTTAGAAAACCATCTTTCAATCCTTTTAACCATGAGTTTGTGTAGATCTATGCGAAAACGTTGTTTAATCATGTGGAAATCCTTCAGATCTGAGTTGTTCTTGGTGGAATGATGCCAAAACTTGAAGCTCATAAGAACTCCATGATGACATCATCCTAGAACACCTCAAATCCATTGATTTCACGGTTAAAAGTTAAGATTCAAAGGTGAAATTGATGAAGAAGTGTGTGTAGATCGTAGAAGTACAAGAATTAAGATAGAAACTTACAAGAATCGCTAGAAATCGAGAGGAAATAGCCACAAAGCGTGCTGGTCGAGTAGGAGCTGTCACATCACTGTTCAAGTGATGTGACAAGGGCTATTTATAGGTGAAGAGGAGAAAAGGGGAAGGGAGTGCCATGGATCGGATGACTGTCCGATCGGGTGGCAACTTGATCGGATGGCCACGCGATCGAGTGGTCACTCGATCGGCGGTCTCCGGCGAATGGCGTTTCGATGGTTCGTTTTGATCGTTAAGCTTCGCGATAATTTGGTTACACATTTTCATACCCATATTTATATATTTATTATTATAATTAGTCACATAGGGTCGTATAAATATCCACATTTCAAAGTTGCGATACAATAACCGAGTTTCGTTTCGAATATGCGTTCTCTGCGACGCATCACGGCTATCGAGGATGGTAGAATAGGTCCTCACTCAACATCATCGTGAGCGTTAGTGTGTGTGATGTGATGTGTTATAGCGATAAGGTATGCGTAATATGCGAAAATACTGCGAAATAGCGATGTATGCGATATAGCTACATTATGATCCGAATCTCTGGTGCTAGGCGTAACGAGTATAACGAGTGGTAACAACGCACGAATGTGCGGGTTGTTACAGTCTCCCCTGCTTTAGGAAATTTCGTCCCGAAATTAATCCATAAGAAGGGTTGCGAGGATCGATGCGAGTGGGAGTAGCGATTAAGAGCGCCAAAATAAGCGAGCGATCGATTGAAATTCGACAAGCGAGAGTGTTGTGATGACCGGAGATGGCAACGAGTAAAGTGGTTCGTATACAAAAGATGGCAACACACAAAAAGCGATCCAAAAGCGTCCTGAATTCTCGAAAATTTGATTAACTCGAAAAGGTTTGAAGAAACTTGTTTATGAAAAATCTTCCCATAGTGCGGCGTTAAATTGTTTCGATGTTCACACCAGCGCTATGAGTGGGGTTTTATTAGGTTACTAAAATATTTTAGGGTGTAAAAACTCGTTTTACGAGATTTTCTCGACACGCGGCAGTAACTTGAGTCGATTGTCACCTCATCGTTACAAGATAATGTCGTTTTGTACAACGGTTTTGATCAAAATTTTGGAAAAAAGTTTTGTAAGAAAAGGTCGGTTTAAACTTTTGGTAAACAAAGCTTTTTAATAATATCAAGAATTTAAATTTTAAGGTTGGCCCCTCATGGCACTTTTCCACGAAAATTCGACAATATGGCTAAAACGCTTATATGTAGGAAGTACCACCGGCATATCCACCACGTTTTAACCATATGGCTTCCGTCTCGTGAGGCGGTGTCATACGTGTCAACATAGTACAGTCAGATTTGCGATGACTCGATCCAAACGAGAAAGGGTTGGATCAAGTCTTGAAATGCGAACCGAGTGATGAGTCGTTTTCAACTCAGTTTAGTGACACGAGTGAGTGCGATAGGCGGTAAGCGGGATGCGAAAATCGATAGTACAACACATACATAATAAGTGAAGATGGCGACGACAAGCATAAAGCAATAAGCGATAAGCGACGAGCGATAGCGACAACCGTCGAGCGATAGGCGACGATTGGTGCGTTGCAAATGATAGGAAATATGCGATTTGATTAGATTAAACGACACCACAAGTTTTAACTAACATTAGACCCCACATGGCCTTTTTCCATGAAGTTCTACTGATATGGCTAAAACACTTATATATAGTAAGTACTAGCGGCGTATCCACCATGCTTTAATCATATGAATTTCGTCCCGTGAAGCGAGGTCATGTGTGTTAACTTAACACAGACAGCACGGATATTGGTAAGCGATAGTGATAATGATTACGTTAAGCGATACATGATGATCGATGTGGCAATATACAAGCGACAGAGCGACATACAAGTGATAGAGTGATACACACGCGATAGAGTGATACCCACGATATGCGATTGCGCGATGCACATAATAAGCGATTGAGCGAACACACAATAAGCATTGAGATTGCGAGATAGATCCTAGCGATAATGTGATTGCGAGCGTGTTGACTTACAAAAAGTCTGGCGATTACACGCTTTGAGTTGCGATTGAGATTGTTACGCCTTGCGATGTAGTGTAGTGTGTCAAAAATAGAGTTAATAGCATACTTGGTCTAATAACGTTCAACTTGTATGGCACTTCCTTCACAAGTCATTGGTTGGAATAGCGAAGCACTTATATATAGGAAGTACCAGTGGCGTGTCCACCATGCTTCAACCACGCGCCTCTGCCCCGTGAATTGGTGTCGCACTGTGTTGACATGGTCGAGACGCTTATATATAAGAAGTACCAGCGGCGTATCCACCACGCTTAACCATGCTTTTAACGTTATGGCATCATTGGAACTCATTGCGATCTCCGTGCACTGATCACAATAATCCCGTGTGCACCCGTGACTAATTTGATCCTTGCACGTTTATCGTACTTTATCTCAAGAACGCATAGTAGGGATAAAACACATTATATAGCACATAGTGCTAGTATATAGTCCGTGTGCGAGTGTGAAGGGGTAAGGTCCCAAAAACCTCATAATAAATACTTGGGACCATACCACAACCTTGCCTTTTAACCTTTTTAACCTTGCGCGGCCGGGCACCGGTCTTACAAAAGGAAGAAACAGTCAGCAGTCTATAGTCGCGCGCCTAAAGGAAATCATAAATCCTTGCGCCTTCTCCCATTAGAAAAGGTGAAAATCCTATAATAAATACTTCCGCTTAAATGTCCAGACTTGGATACTATTTACCCAGACTTGGGATTTATTCATTCAGCTGTTTCCACACAATAAGGTGCCACACCAGATTGCAGCAGCAATCTTCCAGAAGAAATACAATCGTGCACCACTAAGACGGTTATAACCGTCTGGACACGTGTCACCATCTCAGGCATCCCTGAAATCACAACGAAAGCATGCAATTAGAGAGTAATCTCCACTTGATCACTTTACACGTGGCAAAACCCCAACCTTCGATCTAAACCACGATCCGTGTGCTCTCACGTCGGATCAAGGAGCTTAACGGAAGGAAATGTAACCGCTTACGGGGTTAGCATCTTCCGTCAACTTTTCACTAACGGGTTTTCCCGCCTAAAGCACTCCCGGCTATAAATATGAGAAAAAACCCAGGTATGAATTCAAGTTACACACACTTCTCAAATACATCTTCTTCTTTATAACCAATACTTATTCTCACACCGGAGTCGGGTCAAGGAGAGAACCCTCTTCTCCCCTTGGCGAGGCTAACGGTGCTCTTTTTTTACAGAGTTACCGGAGAAGTAGATCTGTTGTACCTGAATTGAACGAGAGGAAACCAACCTTTTTATGCAGATTCAAACCCCCTAGATATCTCGGTTCCGACCATTTATCTAGTGTTTCTTCATTGGCGCCCACCGATTCCTCTGTCTCATCAGTTTTCATCTCGTTTCGATTCAGTTCTTTTCAGTTTCTGTTTTACATATGGCAGAATTTCATCATCTCATCGACAAACCGGTCTTCGACCGAACGTCGGAAACAACGTTCAAGTAGAAGGAATCCCAGAAGATGTCTCCGATGACAACGAGGTTCAATCCAATCGAGAAAACGACCCTGTCACTCCAGGGATGTTACCAGCAAACCCTGCTCAATCATTTCTGCCACCAGGACAAAATCCAATTTCCTGGTACGTCAGGTCTCAAGGGGCACTAAACGCAGTGTACACACAGCTGTGTGCTCAAACTGCTCCCCTAACTCAATCACGGAGACCGGGATCTCGGGCAAACGCTTCTCAACGGGAGGATTCAACTTACGAAAATACAGAAGTTTATGCCAGATCCACGTCACAACGTGAGTACACTCAGTCAGGACACCATGGTGAACCACACCCTCGTCGAAGACAATCGGTTCATGATAGGTTGGGTTCCCAACGGGACACTCACACCGATGAATCCAATCCAACATACCGTTTAAGTGCAAACACCAGCGTGTTCAATCGACTGCAGCCAAACTACAACAAATGCAGGTCTCGTGCGGTTTATAACCCTGAGGCAGAACACAACTATGATTTGATTTACCGCCCCGCAGAAGCAGCGGAAAATTCAAAGTTCGTCATGGAAATAGCTTTGGCTCCGCTTGAGAAAGCTAAACTGCCATCCAACGTGGGAAAGTTTAATGGGTTAACATACCCTGATGACCACTTGAGAGTATTTACCAGCGCTGGTCTGGTTGGGGGTTGGACCCTCCCGCTATGGTGTCATCTGTTTGTACAAACCCTGACCGGCCAAGCGCGAATTTGGTTCGATAATCTACCAACCGGACAGATCGAATCATGGAAGGATCTGCGCGAAAAGCTTTTAACACACTTCAGCCAGCAACGACGTTCCATTCGTGATACATCCGACGTCATGAACATTTGGCGCCGTGATGACGAAAATCTGGAGGATTTTATCACAAGATACAATAAAGAGGTGTTGGAGATTGGCGGGGTTCACGAATAACTAATCCGTTTTCAATTCAAGTACGCGGTTAGATGTGATGACATGGTCAAGGTCTTATCTGGAACCGAGGGCCTTCCAAAAAGTTGGGAGAAGATAATGGCGGCGGCCAAGGTTTACGCGCAAACTGAGAAAAACCTTGCAACAAATAGGCCACCGCCACCACACAATAGGCCCGCAGACTTAAGCTCAACCGGTGAAAGGAGGTTTAAGAAATCATGGCGTGAGTCTGGATCAGGAAGTCGTTCCTCTGAAGATGCTCGCGCAACAATCAACAAACCCTCCGCGCAGAGGGAGAACAAACAGGAGAATAGGGAGAGGCAGTGGACTCCCCTAACAAAGACCCCGGCGGAGGTTCTGAGTACTGAAGACTATCAATTCAAACCTCTGATCCCGATGAAAAATAAGCGTGGACAAGACCCGACACAATACTGCTAGTATCACAAAGACAACGGGCATACCACTAACAACTACATCTCTCTACGCACGGAAATAGAGAAAGCCCTCAAAAGCGGCGAACTCACACATTTACTCCAAAATGTGCGCAAAGAGATTAAGCAGATAACCCGGGGTGAGGAGGGCCCAAGCAAGCGGGCGAAAACTTAAAAGACAACTCTATGAATTTCCCGCAGAAAAACATGATCCATCAAGCAAAGCGGAAATGATAGAGAGTAAGTTAAATTTCACATAATTATATTAGCAAAACTTTGTAAAAGCCTCTGTGCTCTATCCTTAAATAAAAGTGCAAAGTTTCTATGTTTACAAAATGCATGCAATTTCTTTTAGTAAGCGCAAAAACATTATGGTAGTTCTAGAACAAGCTTCATGAACGGTCAGTGATCACGTCATAAATGGCCATAAGTTCAAACATAAGCTTTATACCAACTTCATTCGCCTTACTCAACAAAAAGTAATCATACTCATGCAAAATATTGTAAACAAACAAATAGAAACATCATACTATTCTTAGCGTACAGATACGCCCTAAAAAACTTTCAAACACGGCAGTGTTTAGGTTACTCGCGCAGCAGTGCGCCAACAAAAAATAGGGATTTACATCCCAAATATTACAAGAAAAGTGTTCAAAACATTTTCCAACTTACGCTAAATCTTCACCCTCATCCGAAAAGATTTCCCTTAGTTGCGCCACGTGATCATCAGATTGCAGCGCAACATTTATCAGATCCATAACCGGAAGTTGCAAGTTGTTAAACTCTGTCTTCAAGGCAGCAAGCGCGGCACTAGTATCCACGCCAAAAGTCGCAGACTTACTGTTATCCCAGTTAACCTTTAAAGCACTGTTCACATGATGGGAACATTCAGCATACCCTTGCGCATACCTATCTCTTCGCGCAACAACCAACAATCGAGCAACGGTTTTATCCAACTCTTCAGAGTTCAGCACAGATTCAGCAATCTATGAAATCAAGTAAAAATAAGTATCAAGAAAACGCATAAACAGTTCCGCAACAAAAAGGAAAGGAAAGAAACTTACACAAGCAATGCCACGATCTTTCAACCAGGCCATATCATTCTTCAAAGGTTCAAGCTCGCTTTCCGCTGTAACCCGCGCCGTTTCTGAATCTTCCAACTTCTCTTCAACTTCAGTCAAACGGCGGGAGGTTTCAGTATTCTCGGAGCGCGCGAGCTCCAGATCCTTCTTAAGTTGTTCCTGACCAGAAAGCAAAGCAGTAAGTTCTCCTAACTCTTTATCTCTAATGGCAAGAGTGGTGAAAGCTTGTACCTCTCGTTGCTCACTGCGCTCCCTATGAGAACGCGCTTCTTCTAAATCAGCTTCTGCATCAGCTTTCTCCTTCTTCAACCTTTCTACCTCCGCATCCTGATTTTTCAGTTTTTCAACCTCCGCCTTGAGGTTATTAATGATATTACGAAGGTTTGCCTTCTCCGCATTATCTTTTTCGCAAATTCTCCTCCAGTTTTTCCGCTCCTCGGAAAGGAGGGCAGCTTCAGCCTCTGCTTTTCTTTCCCAACCAGCAACAGACCATTCCTCAGTATTGCGCTCAGCTTCAAACTTGTCCTGATCAGATTCCAATTTAGCCTTCAGCTGAGCCATGCGTTTCTCATCTTTGGCAAATCTCTTTTGAGACACCATAAAGGCTTCTCGATCCTTAGGCATACTATACCACTCACGCACTATGCGGTGAGTGGTAGAGACGTGAGAAGCAGTTTCTTCAAGATAAGATTGATAGGTCTGTTCATAAGACCGGCCTTCTTGAAACTTGATCTCTCCAGGCGGAAGAATCCCCTGCAACCAATCTTGGCACACGCGCCAATCTGAGAAAGTGTCACCTTTCTTTAAATTCCAAACGGGGGCGTGAGGTTCAGAGGCATCCTTCTCCACATAAGTCCGGTAGTAATAATCTCCCAAGGTTTCTTCTGGGCGGATTAGAGAGTGTCTTCCAACACCAGCAGATGAGCCTTGCCCTTCAACTGTCACCTTCTCAACATGCTCAGGCATAGCATCAGAAGGTTTAGGGGAAGAAGTTGAAGTTTTTTCAGCAGTTTGTTCTTTCCCCAGACCTTGAGCGATAGTTTCAGGGGTTTGTGGCTTACCAGCACCATCCACCACACCTGGATCAACAACTTTTTCAGCCTCTGTAGCAATATCAACAGGCTTCTCAGCCTCAACAATATTCTCCATACCACCATCAGCAACCTCTGTAGGCTCTAACTGATCAACAACAGAAGCACGCGGAGGGGTGGATGGAAGCTCTTCATTCACCACAGATTGCAGTTCTGTGGGAACAGGGGAAATAGGAACCTCTGGAAAAACAACAAAAACCTGTAAAGATTTAACGCGCATAAAGAAAACAAGAAAAGGCAACACTTACCAGGAACAAATTCTGAAATAAAAGAGTCAAGATTCCCTTTCCTGGTAATTTTCTTCCGCTGAATTTTCTTAGAAGGCTGACCGTCCACATCAGTATCAGCTTGTTTCCTTTTACCAACCTTCCTGTGCACCAAATGTTCAGGACTAGAATCCAAATCGATAGGATCACTCGGGTTGATATCAGCAGAATCCCTCGGTTCAGGTTTTGGTTCTCGTACAGTTACTGCAGGGGTAAGACCCTCCAAAGAATCAGAAACCACCACATAATCACACCTGGAGTCAGAGGAACGGCGCATACCTTTCTTCTCCCCCACATTCTTTGCCTTCAAAGATTGAATTCTAACAGCCTCACCCTTCTTCGGTGCAGAGGTAGAAGTTGTTGTGCGTTTCTTCCTTTCAGGGCCTATGCCCAAATTCAACAACTCACCTACAAAGGCGCAAAACAACAATTTACCCACAAGTGCAAAAAGGGAAAACAAAAACAGAGAACTTACCAGCACCAGCAGTTGGTTGGGCAGAAAGATCCGCATCCCGCGAAAGAACAAAGTTTCTTACAATACGATGGTACCAGAGTTCCTCTTCAGGTTTTTTCTTGATAGTACCCATTCTTCCGCCTTCCCTCTTGAAGGCAACAACATATAGTGAAACAACTACAAGCAAAGAATAGCAAGTAAAAAAAATGGAAATGGAAAAGAACCCAATCTTACCGTGACCATCCTCGGTGTACACCGGTTTGTCATCACGCTCCATCTTCCAATTCAAACTCATGCCGGCTCCGACAAGAGCTTTCTCCGACAAAGCAATGTTGGGTACATCCTTCAAATCTTGATACCAGTTCTCATCAACAGGGGTCTGAAGCGTTTCAATCGGAACATCTTCTTTCCCCCTTAAAACCATCCTCACCAGAATCACTCCGGCCTTGATAAAAAAGAATTTTTTCTTCCAATCGTGAAAGGATTTTGGGGGTTGCCGTAAAATCTTCTTTGCAGACGCCCTCTGAGCGAACGAATAAAACCCTTGGGTACAATGCATCTGATAGAAAACCCTAAATCGGGGAACAGTCGGCTCAATATGCATTGTCTGACACACGAATTCGAAATGTCGAACCCTAACCATGCCAATAGGATGAAGTTGGGAGATATGCAGGTTGTAAAACCCAAGGATTTCAAGAAAAAATTTAGTGACAGACAAACAAAAGTTACCTTCACTGAAAAAAATCCCAAAAAAGGGTAATATACCCAGCCGGAGCATCTGCTGCAGTTTGCCCCTCTTCAGGATACAGAGCACCCCAGTTCTCCGGAAATTTGAAGTTCCTAACCAAACCATCAAAGGTCGCTCTAGGCCACTTTAACGGTGGAAGTTCAGTCGACATTTCTTCAGAAAGATCTTCTTGATGTTCTCCGGTTGATATAAGAAGAAGGAATGATAAATCTTTTTCTTGAAGGAAAAGAACGGGGAAAGTTTCAACAAAACAATGACTACACAAGAAGGGGGTTACTCAAACGTTATATATACTCACCGCAATAAATAGCATCGGTAACCGCCACACCCCTTTTTCGGATATCACAGTTCTCCAAGCAGCAGAGAGGGTAAATATCAACACAAATGTGCTTACACACGCGCGTGCAAGACACGGACAGTAAAAAACAACTGATAGTGACAGGCTGTCACTCAGTTTACTGTACCAGTCTCGTTAAAAGTCAAAGATTTCAAAAATCTTCACAAACATCAAAATGAATCTTCTTCCAGAAGTTTCCTTATTTTTAGCGCCAAAAAGCTTTTCCCCTCATAAGTCTAGTGCTCCACTTATTTGCATAAGTACAACACTAGACTGGGGGGACTTAAAGGGGTAAGGTCCCAAAAACCTCATAATAAATACTTGGGACCATACCACAACCTTGCCTTTTAACCTTTTTAACCTTGCGCGGCCGCGCACCGGTCTTACAAAAGGAAGAAACAGTCAGCAGTCTATAGTCGCGCGCCCAAAGGAAATCATAAATCCTTGCGCCTTCTCCCATTAGCAAAGGTGAAAATCCTATAATAAATACTTCCGCTTAAATGTCCAGACTTGGATACTATTTACCCAAACTTGGGATTTATTCATTCAGCTGTTTCCACACAATAAGGTGCCACACCAGATTGCAGCAGCAATCTTCCAGAAGAAATACAATCGTGCACCACTAAGACAGTTATAACCGTCTGGACACGTGTCACCATCTCAGGCATCGCTGAAATCACAACGAAACATGCAATTGGAGAGTAGTCTCCACTTGATCACTTTACACGTGGCAAAACCCCAGCCTTCGATCTAAACCACGATCCGTGTGCTCTCACGTCGGATCAAGGAGCTTAACGGAAGGAAATGTAACCGCTTATGGGGTTAGCATCTTCCGTCAACTTTTCACTAACGGGTTTTCCCGCCTAAACCACTCCCGGCTATAAATATGAGAAAAAAACCCAGGTATGAATTCAAGTTACACACACTTCTCAAATACATCTTCTTCTTTATAACCAATACTTATTCTCACACCGGAGTCGGGTCAAGGAGAGAACCCTCTTCTCCCCTTGGCGAGGCTAACGGTGCTCTTTTTTTGCAGAGTTACCGGAGAAGTTGATCTGTTGTACCTGACTTGAACGAGAGGAAACCAACCTTTTTATGCGGATTCAAACCCCCTAGATATCTCAGTTCCGACCATTTATCTAGTGTTTCTTCAGAGTGTGAGAGAGTGAAAGATAAATAGAGTCCACATTGCGTCGAGAAATAGAACAAGTTCAACATGCAAAAGAAATTATCGGCGAAAATCGTATCATTACAACAACATTGGAAGCATAACTAATGTTGCTGTGGAGGACTTCTACGGAGACTGCGGTTGTTGCTGAAATTCCTCAAGTCTGCGGCCCCGTGCGGCAGTGCTGGGTAAGATGACCATACCAGTTGCAATTTGCGCAAAAGCGATAGTTAGCTTCTGGCGGGTGATGATACGTACACATGAGACACAGGGGATGAGTTCCGTTGTAGTCACGCTTCGAGTGAACTGGAATTGCTTGGAGAGGTTCTGGCTGCGACAGTTCGGTTGTTGAAGAGTTTGGGCTCATGGTCTTTCGTTTGCGGTTGGACTGGGCTTCCTGAAGCGGTGTGTTGGCGTTGGAGGATTCGTCCGAGGACTCACCTGAAGAATAGTTGGTAGAATCGTCGGAGGAATCGTTGGAAGAATCGTCATAAGAGTCGATAACGATTGCTTGATGAGCTTGTTTGACAGGATTCTTGGAGAAAAATCCGTCCAAGACTCGTTTGTCATTGATTTCTACGGCTAAGCGGTAGGTTTCTTCGATGGTATCAGGTCTTGCAGCTTCGACAAAATCGCCCACACACTCAGGCAAGCCGCGAATGTACTTCGTGATGGCTTTTTCTGAAGTGTTGACTTGACTGGGGCAAATCATGCTAAGCTGTTTAAACCTTGCGGTGTAGCTAGTATTGTCACCTTCGACTTGCTTGATTTTCCAAAATTCGTCTTCTAGCTTCTGGACTTCGTGGGGAGGGCAGTACTCTTTCTTCATGAGCTCTTTCAGCTCATCCCAAGAGAGAACGTAAGTTGCGGAGATCCCACGTTTGTTACATTCGGCTGTCCACCAGTCGAGTGGTCGTGATTAAAATACTCCGGTAGCGCAAGTAGTACGGAAACTATCGGGACACCCACTTTGACGAAGGGTGACTTCGCTAGAATCGAACCACTGGAGTAGCTGGGACACACCTCCTTCACCTGTGAACTCCATCGGGCCACAGGCTTTGAAGTGTTTATAGAGGAAAGCGGATTGCGGCGCTTCCGTCCTAGAGTCTTCTGGGATTCGAGAATTGCTGAGAGAGTGCACTTGAGCGACAATTTGAGGAATGACCTTGGCCACTTCCTTGGCCACAAGCGAGGCAATCCTCTTTTCAGCGCTTTGTTTGGCTCTTCTCCTAGCTGTTTGTCTCGAGGTAGAGTCGTTGGAAGGCATCTAGACATAGGGAGATTTGGAGTGAGATTCGATCATAATGATTTTGATTTTTTGCGATGCGATTGAGCGCGATTAAAACTTGTTGTGAGTAATATAATAGATTTCACATAGGAGCCACATAGGAGACACGAGATTCCTAAGTTCTCACACAATTGATCCGTTTTGTACATATAGTTAGTTGTAACTTATACTCGTACACATACATGTCGGTATAGAATGCGCGAGGACGCGATGCAGAGAGTGAGAGTGAGTAATTAGACATTAGTTTTCTTGTGAACATTCGGTTTTCGTTTCAGATTGCGACGACTGTGCGAGTTGTGTGTTTTACAAAAGCAAGGAGCGAAAATCGAAAAATCGATAAAGCGTAAAGTTTAAATTGTAAACACATAATCGTAAATAGATTCCATAAAGCGTACAAATCGGCGAGTCGTATGCTAGAAAAATAGATAGAATGCCTCGGGTGTTTAGGCGTCGACTGCCCAAGGTAACCCAACTATACCCAACAAGTTCGTGCACGCGCGTTGCCCTAGAAGACTTATGCTTCCACTGGGATGCAGCTCATGGCACTCATTTTCTTAGTCATCGCGTGGCTCGAGTTATCTTCATAGTCGAGTCCTTGGTGAGAGCTTTTTGAAAACCATTTCGCTGAGAGTGGAACGGTTTATTAAGATACGGGTTTCACCCCTGGCTTAATAACTTCGCTCCTAACTGTGGTTGTGCTCTTCGAATAAATTCGGGAGTTCCACTGGATTTTGGAATGGAGACTTTCGTTGAGATATGGATGTCACTCCTAGCTCAACGAAAAGTTCTCGTGCTAAAAAAATGCGTTGAGCGAGCGATCTTATCGAGAGTTCTTGGTTTTCACGCCTGATCTCGACTGGACCGCTCGGTTGTGTTATGCGAGTATTTTCGAAAATGTGTGTATTGTGTTGGCCTTAGGAAAGGCTAAGTAATATTCCAGCCTTAGGAAAGGCTCCTCGCGTGAAGTTGTAGTATGCGGCGTTCACGCGATGTTGTAGTCTTTAGCGAATTCGAACGAGAGTATCAAGTAGGCCCGTGCAAATCCTATTGGGTTCGTACGAGTCGTCCTGTTGGTACCTGGACTATAGACTAGGCCGTTTCTAAGACATCAACTTGGACTAGGTCGAGTCTTGCCTAATTCCCTATAGTTATGGCTCTGATACCAATCTGTCACACCCCAACCGATGGCGGAATCATCGGGGCGCGACACTAGGCGAATCAGATTGCTCAGGAGAATCCATAACAACTATTTTGTGACACTATTTTTATGCGTTCATTATCCCATACAAATAAACAAATAAAATCACATAAGTTGTCACAGATTTCATATTCTCTCGAACAATACAAATCCGACAACCTAGATTTTAGTTGAGTTTCTAAACTTCCTAGCTTGATTTGAAATAGCCTGTGATTTAACATGCAACATACGTTAAAATAATGTCAATACAAAAGTATTGGCGAGCATACAGGTTTGATATGTAATAGTGTAATAGATAAAAGCTGCGAATTTCCACATACATAATCGTAATACACGACATATATACTCACAAAACTGATACTACCAGCTAAGTCCTCGAGCTGCGATTACGATTGCTAAACTAGACCCCGTTGGGCGCAATAGTACTATACTAGTCATGGTGGGACGTCACGAGTATAAGTCCAAGCACATATGTAACTAGCATCATGTATAACTATGCACGTAAGTCATTCGCAAGTGATAAGTAGTCTAATCATTTGATGTAATTCGATTTGATAGCAACGTATGTTACACCCAAAAGTGCAAAAGCAAAAAGGGTTCAAGTATACTCACAGTCGGTGTTCAGGAAGTAAACCCAACTCGGTTGGATTGAAGGGAGCGCATCCGAGATTAGCCTGATTATAGATGAATAGCATAAGCGTTGAATAGTATGATAAACGGTGGCGAATGAACCAAGTGTCGGATGGTAATCCGATCGGATGGCAATCCGATCGGATAGCCATTCGATCGGGTGGCAATCCGTTCGGATGGTCATCCGATCGGATGACCATTCGATTGGATTGTCACTTTGTTTGGTAAAGAGGTGTTTGTGTATGATGGTTTGCCTTTTGAAGTTTTCGTTGTAGCATTTTGAAAACAGAGAAGTATCTCTACCCTTCAGGTCGGTCGATCGGACGAAGGTTCGATCGGGTGACGATCCGATTAGTAGGACACTTTAGTGAGAACAAGTTCACAGCAGTTTGTCACTCGATCGGATTGCAATCCGATCGGGTGGCAATCCGTCTGGAACCGTCTATGTATTGAATTAGTCCCGACATCACATGGTCGGGTGGCTGTTCGATCGGGTGGCAATCCGATCGGACGGCAATCCGTTCGACGTTCAGAACTTGAAAAGTTGAATTTAAAAGTTTAAGTGAGGAACCAAGTGCAAGCCGATCGGGTGGTAATCCGATCGGACGGCAATCCGTTCCGACGGCCTTAGATCGTCCTGTCACTTGATTGTTTTGAAACTTTGCGGTTTTCCCGAGATGGTATGACATCGTGCTAAACAACAGATCCCCATCAACACCCAGGCGATCCGATCGAACAGGAATCACCCTAATCTGATCGGTCAGCTGTTCGGGATGATGGTTCGCTTTTAACCCGAGATTGGTTGTCTCGTTGATAGCATACAGATCTTGAACCAACACATCATCAAGGAGTAGAAGATCCGAACAAGCTCCGATTCTCTCGGTTTGAGTGCATTGAGTGTAAAAGAGTTGAAAGAAAGTTAGAAAACCATCTTTCAATCCTTTTAACCATGAGTTTGTGTAGATCTATGCGAAAACGTTGTTTAATCATGTGGAAATCCTTCAGATCTAAGTTGTTCTTGGTGGAATGATGCCAAAACTTGAAGCTCATAAGAACCCCATGATGACATCATCCTAGAACACCTCAAATCCGTTGATTTCACCGTTAAAAGTTAAGATTCAAAGGTGAAATTGATAAAGAAGTGTGTGTAGATCGTAGAAGTACAAGAATTGAGATAGAAACTTACAAGAATCGCGAGAAATCGAGAGGAAATAGCCACAAAGCGTGTTGGTCGAGTGGGAGCTGTCACATCACTGTTCAAGTGATGTGACAAGGGCTATTTATAGGTAAAGAGGAGAAAAGGGGAAGGGAGTGCCATGGATCGGATGACTGTCCGATCGGGTGGCTGTCCGATCGGGTGGCAACTCGATCGGATGGCCACCCGATCGAGTGGTCACTCGATCTGTGGTCTTCGGCGAATGGTGTTTCGATGGTTCGTTTTGTCGTTAAGCTTCGCGATAATTTGGTTACACATTTTCGTACCCATATTTATATATTTATTATTATAATTAGTCACATAGGGTCGTATAAATATCCACATTTCAAAGTTACGATACAATAACCGGGTTTCGTTTCGAATATGCGTTCTCTGCGACGCATCACGGCTATCGAGGAGGGTAGAATAGGTCCTCACTCAACATCATCGTGAGCATTAGTGTGTGTGATGCGATGTGTTATAGCGATAAGGTATGCGTAATATGCGAAAATACTGCGAAATAGCAAAGTATGCGATATAGCTACATTATGATCCGAATCTCTGGTGCTAGGCGTAACGAGTGGTAACAACGCACGAACGTGCGGGTTGTTACATGGAGCAAGGCCAACAACGACAGACCACAGGCAAAGAAGATGAATCCAGGTATCGAATTACATATGCGATTTTATAATGGGATTTACATTGGCTTTGAATGACATATGCGATTTTGTTTCTTTAGTAAGGTTTTTGTATGAAATCTATAGTTTTATAAGATTACGTATTGTTGATAACTACAATTTTGTTAGGGTTTATGTCTGGTATGGTTTTTTATTAGGTTTTGTATGATTATGTAGGTTTGTTAATGGTTGGCTGATACATGTGCGATATTATAGAGGGTTTTGTATGACAAATGCGATTTTATATGTTTAGTTTTGTTTGTTGAGGTTTTTTGTCTGAGGCATGCGATTTCATAAAAGTTATTTTTGTCTAGGGCATGCGATTTTATATTATTATGTAGTTTTGGTAATGGTTAGCTTGTGCATGCGAATTTATAAAAAACTCCAGGTGATTTTATATGATTAGTTAGTTTTGGTATATGATTAAATGATACATGCGATTTTATAAATATTTTTTGTCTGAAGCATGCGATTTATAAGATTAGGTAGTTTTGGTAATGCTTAACTGATACATGCGAATTGATAACTCATTCATGCGATTTTATCAACTTAATGAGTTTTGGTAAATGGTTAACTGATACATGCGATTTTATAAGGTTTTTGTCTGATAGCATGCGATTTTGTAGAAATAGATTCTGATGATGACTTTGAAGAGCCCATATCAACATTGAAAAAAGTGAACAAAAATAGAAAAAGAAGTGTTGTGGAAGAAAGTTATGAGGATGATGACTTTGTTGAGCCACCGCCGAAAAAGAAGAAAGATGACAAGGGATCTAAGATACAAACAAAAAAACCTTCAAAAAATGTGGAACAGGGAAAAAAACCAAGCCAGCTGGAACCACCTAGAACAGAACCTAGGGCTTTCTTCGAATACAACAACGAAGCAATACTGTTGAGATGTCAATCTAACTCGTATATGGATACTGTGAATTTTTTTTCAAAAAAACAGGTTGATGAGGTGAAGAATATGGGATTTGGGGCTATTCTAGATATGAATATCAATCATATTTCGACACGTTTGGCATATTGGCTAGCCAGAAACTTTGACGAGATGTTCGATACGCTAAACATAGGTAAACACCAAATAGAAATTACATCGGACATAGTTTATGAGGTATTTAGAATACCAAAGGGGCCAAAGCTAGTTGAAATAATAGTCGATAAAAGAAAAATTAAAAAGGTGGAGAAAATTGAAAAGAGTAAAGAACCGGGAAATACTGTCATGGATACATTCATCAGTCAATGGGGGGGGGGGGAACACGAGAATTACCCATGGCTTAATTGCAACTGCAATAGATAATCAAAGAGATGGGGGGAGCCTGTTTAGAATAAATTTCCTGGTGTACTGGATGACGTTTTTTTGCGGAGATTACAAAGGCCACAACTGCAAATGATAGATGTTTGCTTGGTGTAGAGGTTGTTGAGGACATACTGCATCTAGATTGGTGCTCATATCTACTAGACACTTTGCGTCGTACACGAGCGGGCTGGAAGAACACAAAAATACAGTTTGTGGGACTTGTTGCCTTTCTTATAGTATGTTTTACTACATTTGATAACATGTTTACATGATTAGTTAGTTTTGTTATATAATTAAATGATACATGCGATTTTATAAATGTTTTTGTTTGAGCATGCGATTTATAAGATTAGGTAGTTTGGGTGATGGTTAACTGATACATGCGAAATCATAACTAATTCATGTGATTTTATTAGATTAGTGGTTTTGGTAAATGGTTAAAGAATACATGTGATTTCATACGATTTTTGTCTGATAGCATGCGATTTTGTAGAAATATAGTATGATGATGACTTTAAATATAAAATAAATAAACATTTTAAGTAAATATCAACTCCTTTTTTATATTTATACATCTTCTATACACGCATGAGTACAACAAGAGGCTTAAACTGTTTGAGAAAGTCGTGGAGATACCGGTTATTCGTTATATCACAGCTATGGAGATTGATAAAGTCGAGGAGCATATTTCGGATAACGGACCTGTGTGGACAACAAATGAGAGTGAAAATGAAAAAGAAGAGGGTCGTTCAATGGAGGAGTATACACTACTACCCGTTGACACCACAATAAGCTACAGAAGAAGGACTACACGTGCAATAGAAAACATAGAAACCGAGGAAGACCCTAACGATAACGAGAACATTGATGATATGATGGATTTCAGTTTTGAACTCCATGACATGTCTCAGTTGAACCTTGTGATGGGAGTTGGGACACAGACACATAAAATGATGGACTATTGCAACACTCCTGTTCCACTTTCACCATCGGTAGTATACAATTCAGCCCATCAACGAGATCGAGAGGCTTCGAACATCAACAAAAAGGTAAGCCTAAAAAATATTAATTTCACTTAATCCATTTATTTTTAACATCTGGATTGATAGTATTTTAACTCGAAAAATATTACAGAACCTGTTGAAAAAAAATGAAAGCCAATGTCAAAACATACATTAAAATGGTTAAAGTTGTTCAAGGGATGAACAACTTAGCTTCAGAAGCAAAAAACAAGTGTTTTTGGGATCCGGAGATTATGGAGGCCTGTAAGCAGTGGGATGAGATGCTTTGGAATAATCCCATTTGTGTGCTGCCTGATTCGGTTCAAGATCCTGAAACTGCACCCTCTGATGTTCATCAATAGCCTGAAAATGCAGCTTCTGACGTTCATCATGAAGATACTACAAACGAAGAAAGTAGACATAATGAAGAAGCTCAACAAGTAATATCCAATGTTTTGGAAAAAAATGGAATCAGAAGGTAAACATGCGATTTCAAATTAACACATGTGATTTTATGTAAAACATTGAATTTCCTATACACATGCGATACCTTAAAACACACATGCGATTTCATGCATACACTTGGCATTTGATTTCGCATGCAATGTTATGTATAACATGCGATTTTGATTCTGATATATTAAAATTCAATAATTTTTATCTATAGGGGTACTGCAGCTAGATGATGAAGGATTGCCAAATAAAGATGATGGAGGAGTGACGGACACCCTTATTGCAAACATTTAAACCGTCGAAACGGGTGTATACGCTTACAAACCACCTGTCAAAGGTAAAAAAACACTTTATATTAGAAAAAAATAGAAGAACAAAGATATTATATTTTTTAACTTACTCTGGCCTGCAGAAAGTGGTGAAAACGACACTGGTATGGAAGAAACAATGAACTTAGCCGAATCTACACAAAACATTAAAGAAAAAGTTCAAGAAAAGGAGCCAGAAGTGGAAGCAGTTTCTTTAGGAGAAACTACACAGAATGACCCTCAACAAACCGATTCAGGTATCGAAGTTGAGAAGGAACTAGAAGTGGAATGCCCTCAGGTGGCGGCTGGGGAATTGTAATCAGTTGAGTCGCTTTTGAGCCTGGGACCCAGCCTGGTAGAAAAAGGGAGAAAAACCAGGTAGGGGGAGAAAAAGCTCAAAACCAAATCAAGCTCCAAAACAAGTTGTACCAAAGGGGTTAAATGAACTCCTTTATAAGACAATAGAAGCCGCCAAATTTCGAAATGAGAAAAGATGTGTAGAACTTGGAGAAGCATTTTGTTCCCCTTTCTGCAACAGAGTGGTAAACATGCATGAAGCACTCTTGAATCAAGAATTGAGTGTGATCTGATACACATTTTCTACATTTGCAGACATAGAGTAAGTAAAACAATTATATCAACTAACAAACATCTATATATATACACTCAAAATATATAAATATTTAATTATTTAATTTTTTGCCTGGCAGGGATATATTTTACCGATCAAAAACTGGGGTTTACACATTCAAGGGTATCTTTGAAAGCTTCTACAGGGGTCAATACGTAGCATCAAACGGAATAGATGCATTTGTGGATGTTCTCAACCTTGAAGAGAAGAAGAGGGATATAAAATCATCACCATACAGACTCTTATTGTTTAGCACAATGATTGTATGTTTTTCTAAACATTTTGGCATTTGAAATTAAAACAGAAAATGCATATTCAATGATTTCGCATACTAATTATAGTTAAATCGCATGTAGAATAGTAGATAGTTTTCCTGTGAAAACAAAAACAACATTTGGCATACTATTGTAATTTCGCATACAGTATATATACAATTCGCATGTGAAAAAATTTCACAAATTATTTTGCATGTACTAAATTCGTATGTACAAATACCTTGTAATACATTACTTAACCTTGATTCTAATTACATGACATACAGCCGGATATCATGTACAAGGAGGAGACTTACACAGACAACCAACGTCTAAACGTATTTACCTCAAATTTAGAAGACATAATACTGAAATATGAGGTAAAATAACTTGATTCAGTTGACTTGGTGTTTATTCCGGTACTTTAAGGTGACCACTTCTATGTCTTGTGCTTCCACTTGAAAACCGGCAAAATTGAGCTGATTGACAATTCAGCAGCTGAACAAGAGTTTAAGGATATATACAAGGGGCTTCCAGACACACTGGTAATACAAAAACTTCTTCATATACATGTTATATTTATGTAAAAGCTACTGACACAATGTTGCTATGTTACAGAGAAGGGTATTGGTTTATACCTACAAAAGGCCTTAAAACCAACACCAGCTATAAAAGCACTTGAAATATTAGTGATAGAAAGAAAAGAGATAGGATGGACGACGGAGAACAACGGTGTAGACTGTGGAGTGTTTACGATGCGCCATATGGAAACATACAAAGGGGAGAAAACACATTGGGTGCCTGGGTTTGTGAAAGAAGATGAAGTAAACAACAGACAGAATTCACAACTTCATATCCTGAGTCATAGATATCTAAGTAAGATCATTCTATCCGAATACAATCTGGAGCGTCAAAAAATAAATAAAGAGACAAATGCTTTCGATAAAAGGCCGGACAGAGAAAAGTATTTCAAAGATTTGGACAAAATAATCCCAGATAGGTTGAAGGCATTTATTGGAAAGAACAAATAGACTTGTTTGATATTGAATTTCTGTTGCATATTTAGACTTGTTTGATTACATTAATGTTTTTAATTTCGCATGTTTTATGTATAAAGTCGCATGTTTGATATCGAATTGGTTATAAAATGCAAAATATGGAAAATAAACATGCGAAATCAAAATTCCATGCTATAACACAACATGCGAATTATATGGAACATAAATTAACTTGCATGTTTTATTAAATAAAGCACTAAAATAAACAAGTTCATTCAAAAGATGATAGGAACTTCATTTTCATCTCCATCGAGCATCTTAAGATAGTTATTGCATCCGCCAACTCTTTCAACTACTTCTCATCCCTCTCACCCAGATCAACCATGAACATAACAACAATTTCTTGAAGACTACTCACTTGCATCTAAGATAACAAGTTCACAATTTCTTGTCTTCTCTTCGTGTTTTCTGTTACACGAGAAATGTTGGTTTCCAGCATCTCTTGACATGATCGATCCTCTTGAATTTGTTCCTGAATCCTTTTTTCTCAAAGACTGTCTAATACTTGATTCAGAAGATGATGTGGGGAGGTCTGCCATTTTTTAAAAAGATAAGATATAAGTGGTTTGAAATAGTGATAAAAAGATAAACTTTATAATAAAAGAAAAAGGCACTGTAAAATTATTGATATCAATTATTGAACTCAATTATTTGATTTGAATTATTGAACTGAATTATAAAACACACTGTGCGAAATTACATATAATTACTTTTAAAGCGTGCGAAATATTGAGCTCAACATGTTAAATACTTTTTCGTATGCGAAATGATCAACATAAACATGCGAAATTATTCATATGATCCAATCTTTAATACCTGCTATATGTTAAAAACAACACATGCGATATTTAAAAACAACACATGCGATATGTTAAAATCACCAAGTAAACCCAGAAACATCTTATCTTCAATCTCGTTACAATCTAATAACATGAAAACACCTTCAAAATGAAATAAAACTCATACCTCAAATGAAACCCTATGATGAAAAACAAAAATAAACATCCTAAATGACGAATCTAGTATTTTCGGTATCGCCAATGTGTGTTCGGTATAGGAATCAAACAAAAAACCTACAAATCGAATTGATACGAACAATAATTAGAAAGACAGTTTTGAAACGAACTCGTAATATGCTCCCTTGTTGACGGAATTCCCTAATTAGCCCTCAGATGATTGAACAAAATGTCTGATATACCCTTATCTAATTAAATTGAATCAGGGAGACGTGTATGGCGGTGGGGATCACGTACCTAATGTATGATTATGTGATTTGTATCCTACACTTCCTATATATATATATATATATATTATTTGATTTTTTTTAATGGGTTTAATTTATTTATTAGATTTTAAGTCCATTTTTTGTATTTGGTGTATATGGGCATAGCCCAAATAACTTTTTTTAAAGTGGGTCAAGCCCAAATTAATTTGTAGGAGTGGGCCCTAGCCCAAAACATTTTTTATAAAAGTAGGCCTAGCCCAATTTAGATTATAATAATGGACTTAGCCCAAATAAGTTATGTGAAAATAGGCCTAGCCCAAACTATTTTCTAAAAATGGATCTAGTCCATAATAGTTTATAAAAACTGGGTTTTTAGTCCACGTATTTTTGTAGAGTGGACTTTAGCCTAATTTTGACTACAAATATATTTTAGTCCAATATTTTGTAAAAGTTGGCCTAGCCCATTTTATTTTATGAGAAATGGACATTAGCCCAATTGCAATTTATGGACTTCTTTTAATATTTACAAGGTTTAGGCTTAGTTAATAATAATAACAATACTTGTATTTTTATAAAAATCTACTTTTTATAAAAGGTGTTACTTATGCCATGTATGAAATCTTTTTGATGCATAAGCTTTTTAGAGTGTGTGGCGGCTCGTATGTTATGAACATTTAATATGGTGTCGGCTTAGTTTATTCGTGTCGTTTGTCTCGTTCGTGTCGTCCGTCTCATTTATACCATTTGTTTCGTTTGTGCCATTTTATTTTGTCCAAAAGTTCGTATTGTCCAATAGTGTCCGAATTTGTTCGTTTGTATGTTCATGTCCAAGGATGGACATTTTATTTCATTTTCCAAGTTCATATATATTTTTGTAATTTTCGTGGATGTGTATAAATTTTGTATTTGTTCCTACTTGAACTAAACAAATAATGTACATATCAAAATATATATTTATGATACTTGATGAGTCTTTTTGAAAGTATATATTTTATCTAAAATATATACTTGCCACTGTTTGTTTAGAAATCTTTTATTAAACATGGATTTATAACTTTGTCTAAAATTTCGTTTAACCATGTTCAAAGACTTCAAATAGCTTCATAGTTACATATTTCTTTGTTTAACAACTTTTTGAACATAACAAAATTTATAAAAATTTCGCCATAGTTTTGTTTGAAATATGGATTTTTCCCAAGTTTATACAAAACTTGTGTTCAATTTATTTCAACATAAAACATCATCAAGTATCAATATCCATCAAAATTTGTCAACAAAGGTACCATGAACATGATATAGTTCTTAACTTTCCCAAAAAAGAAACTTTATTCTTAGTTTTTGCCAAAAATTTGTAGAACAAGATTTTATCTAAAATTCTTATTTTAGATGACTCATAAAGTCATTTGAAGCACAAATATGTGTTCAAAACTTTTCCTACTAACATATTCATATTTTGATTCTTTTAAGAAATGGAAACTTTATTCAAGAAATTTTTTGAAAATTTATTTTCTTGGATTTAAATGATTTCTCATACTTTTCTAGTATGTATGTTCATCATTTAAATCATCATACTCATGTTCATCACATTTGTTGAAGAATCTTGGTTGATCCAACATGCATGTATGTAGATCATATTTTTAAACAAAAATAACCAAGATTCAAGTTTACTAGTCTAGATTTCTCCAAGTTCATCCCAAAATAATAGAAAAATCATAGATAAAAATAATGATTTTTAGTTTTTCTTAGTGTTTTTTTTTTGTCACACCCCAACCGATGGCGGAAACATCGGGGTGAGGCACCGAGCGAAACAGATTGTCTAAGAGAATTCATAACAACTAAAATTCATCAGATATTTAACGTTACGTCCCATACCATAACATATCAAATAAAAACAGTTATTACAGGCATCGTGTTCTCAAAGAAAGAAATTGTTCTGACAACTAAAATATTATGTAGTTTGTTTCTGGACCACCTAATGTTGGATCGTCATGTGACCCTAACGAGTCAATCTGAAGAGTTCAAAGTTAATATCAAAGGCGGAATCAGTGATATCGACGTGAATACAGCTTGATACTTTCTAATTATCTTCTTTTATTGATTTCCAAAGCTTTTACAATTCAATTAACAATTCGGCAGCACCTCGGCTCTGAAAACAACTTTCTAATTCCGTTTCAAATGACACCTCCACTCAGCTATTTATAGAAGCGGTGATTCCGTTTGAAAGTGGCACATGCCATTTCAAGCGGAATTACAATGGTTAATTCCGTTTGAAAGTGTCATGCCCATTTCAAGCAGAATTACCCTAAAACACACAAACCCTAGATTTAACTTGCTGAGCACTGATTAATCCTATCTAGACACAAGACTCTATAAAGACGAAGTTAACAGACATTTGTGCACCAACAGACTCCCCCTTGGATGTTGACGAAGTCTTTAGCATCCAGTCTTTAGTCTTTGTCTATCTTCTCTGCTCCAAATTGTCTTGACATTGTAAAGCATCTTTCAAATCTTCTCTTCTTCTATCAACAGCTAGCATGAATCATAGAAACTGAATCTTTAACAACCTTCAAACTCCCCCTTGAATGTAGATCCAGGAACTGTATCTGACTTTTAAGTCTTCAAACTCCCCCTATCAGTTAGCTGGAATTTTGCTATGTTGTTTTCAATAACAAACCTGTTACCTGCACAATCTCTATCTTAACATAAGATTTATGATTATGACAATTTCATTTCAATCTTACCATTTGACTTCATTTGTTGGTTTTGTCAGAATTTAGAAATCCACTTAAGTATCTAGGTCCAAATTAATGACCCTGAGTACTCAATTTATCTACCAAGTCCAATTTAATGACCTTGGTTGATCTAAGACAAATCACACTGACATTTTATACAAACTAGTTCAAACAATTTTATGAAAATATACAAGTTTCAAATTAATGAAATTGTTTTGACTTTCCATTTTCCAGGTTTAACAAGATTAGCTCACAACCCATCTTCCAGCTCAGAAACTTCCTGCATCTGCTTCAAATTTAGAATCTGAAGATCAACTTTCTACTTTGGTTTGTCAGAAAATAAAGCAGAAATGTAAAATCTTTTTGGATTTTTAATAAAGTTTCTAAACTAGAAATGAAATACAGAAATAAAATATAGTAAATGTAAACTATTTACAAAACATATTTTTGGTGAGCGTGTTAGGGAATCATATCAGCTATTTGACAAATCACAAGTACCGTTAAGCTTTAATTTCATTCTCAAAATTAAACAATTCACTTAGATTGTCGATATACTGATCCACTTAAATTTTCACACAATTTTCAATCTGTTCAGGATACGAATTAGGTGTATTAAGGACTTAAACTCATTCATGTGTTCCACCTCTTGAATATACTCCCGTACCCAAATCCCAATATTCAGTCTTACAGGTGAGTATACCACAGATGATATCTGTAAGAGGTTAAATTGCGAGGACCGTGAGAGCTCAGGTCAGAACTTCCGTTCAACAGAGAGATGACGGCTTCGACTTTTGGTGTGTCCCCTTTGGAGGATTTTTTTTACAACAGCACATGATTAGCAGTTTTCAATGATTCATCATTTTTTAAGCTAAGGGAGATGCTATGTTTCAAGCAAGCGTAAATTATTATACGGGGACTAGGCCATTGCTTCCGCAAAATCAGAAGTCCCGGGATAATACCCCAGATATCACTGAGTATAAAGACCTAGTATCTCAGAAAGAGGGATCTTTCAAACGAGATTTCAGGGGTTACCTATATATCCAAGTAGTGTTCCCCATGAAATAAGTAAGTAAAGATTTAGGTTTATATCCCGAACAAACCTATTAAATGTGTAAAAACCTATCGACACATCATCAGCGAGACTGTTTAACTCTTTTAAACTTTACATATCTTTAGCATACTGTAACTGTCAAGCCAATGTACTATCATTTTCCCTTTTTACACAAGCTCTTTTCTGGTTTTCTATTGTTTTTGTATTTTGAAAATATCTTATGTTTTTGGATTTTTGAAATTTTTACTGTTTTTGTATTTTCTGAAAATATTACCCTATACTCCCACTAAATACCAAAACCAGTAAAAAATCGACAAACCATTGCTGATTGCTTCTCAACATCATCTACAATGTCTCCTTCATCAACGCCAAGAATCTCATCCAACACCGATAAAAGCTTCATACCGTTTAATTTCAAAAGATATTGAAAACGAGTTTTATCAAACGCTTTGGTATGTAAATCAGCTTTTTGTTCGTCAGTGTGGATTTTCTCAATTCGTATCAACTTCTTCTCGAAACAATCTCGGATGAAGTGATGACGAATTTCAATGTGTTTCGTTTTAGCGTGATGAACATGATTTTTAGTAATGTTTATCGCTGCCTCATTATCAACAAAGATAGGGATGTTAAGAAATTGCAAACCGTAGTCGCGCATCTGTTGTTGGATCCACAAGATCTGAGAGCAGCAACTGCTAGCAGATACATACTCAGCTTCACATGTGGATAAAGCCACAGAAGTTTGCTTCTTGGATTGCCAGGTAACCAATCGTGATCCAAAGAACTGGCACCCCGCTGTTGTTGATTTAGCGTTAACTTTGCAGCATCCGAAATCGGAATCGGAATACCCTTCGAGCATGAAATCGCCTTCTCTTGGATACCACAACCCCAATGATGGAGTTCCTTTCAGGTAGCGTAATATTCGTTTCACCATCACCATATGCGAAGCTCTCGGGTTAGACTGAAATCTTGCTGCGAGGCAGGTTGGATACATAATATCAGGTCTAGAAGCTGTCAAATACATTAGCGATCCTATCATGGAACGATACAACGTTTCATCTACCTTCTCTTCGGTGAGATCAGGGTTTATCCCATGGTTCGTCGCTAATGGGGTGGAAGATGGAGTAGAACTTGACATCCCAAATTTCTCTAAGATATCATGAACATACTTCGTCTGATGTATGAAAATTCCCGTAGGCAGTTGATCAACTTGAAGTCCCAAGAAGAATTTCATCTCACCCATCGATGACATTTCAAATTTCTGCTCTATAACACTTTCAAAATCTTTGCACAGATTTCATTTGTTGACCCAAATATGATGTCATCCACATATATTTGAACTATCAGAAGATGTTCGTTGACCTCTTTGGTGAAGAGAGTGGCATCCACTTTTCCACGGATGAAGCTGTTGGCTAGCAGGTGTTGAGACAATGTCTCGTACCAAACTTTCGGGGCCTGGTGTAAACCATACAGCGCTTTATCCAGCAAATAAACCTTGTCTTTGTGGATTGGATCGGTAAAGCACGGTGGCTGTCCGTCATATATCTCCTCTTTTACCTTCCCATAGAGAAACGCCGATTTAACATCTAGCTGATAAACTTTAAAATTTTTCCAAGATGCAAATGCCAGGAAGATTCTGATCACTTCTAGTCTAGCAACCGGAGCATACACTTCAGTAAAATTTATACCTTCCTGCTGACTGAAACCCTGAACTACAAGTCGAGCTTTGTTACGAATAATAACCCCTCGATCGTCTCTCTTACACTTGAACACCCACTTGGTGTTTATCTTCCTGTGACCATCATGCAAGTCTACCAATTTCCACACACCTAACTTCTCAAACTGACTCAGCTCCTCTTGCATCGCATTGACCCAAGAATCTTCAGTTAGCGCTTCCTTGTATGTTCGCGGTTCAATCTGCGAAATAAAACAACTAAGTGAAAACTCAGTTTGTAACGAAGCAACTGTAGAATAAAAACAAGTAAGGCCTTGGTCAATTTGACGTCTAGTGCGAACGCCTGATTGCAATTCTCCAATGATCAACTCTTCTGGATGGTATGAAAGAGTTCTCGGCATCACCTCGCCTGGAACATCTACCTCGCCTTCCAAATTTGTGACATTCTGATTTGCAACTTGTTCACTGACTGGAATTGTTTGACTTGAATTCTGGATCTGCTCCCCCTCAGAATCTGAATCACCATGATCAAATACAGGCATATTATCAGATTCTTGATTATCATTGACTGGCGTCTGATTGTCAAGATTTTGCTGAATATCGTCATGCTCTCCAGCATTACTAAGACCGACTTCATCATCATTAGAAGCTTTTTGACATGTAGAATACTCAGCTGGGAACCTTTCTTGTGATGACTCATACTATCTTAGAATATCCAACTCATCAAAGAAATCTTCTTCTTCTTCTTCCTCTTCCATGTCAAACGAATTCCATAAAGTATCATAGTGAAAACGCCATGAATCTCCTGGGTTCTGCAGTGGCATTGTGTAACCTTGGCATTCAACATTGTGTGCTTCAATAATCCGCTTCAAGCTTGGAACAAAGACTCGTTTTAATGGACTTGCATATCCTACGAATATCCCTTCAATGCTCTTTGCACCAAACTTTCCAAAAGGCTCTAGAACTGTGCAGGGAGACCCAAACGGTTCAAGATACTTCAGGTTAGGTTTGCGGTTATTGATCAACTCAAAACACGTCTTGTTAAATTTCTTCACTGTGAGAACCCGGTTGAGTGTATAGCTTGCGGCTGATACTGCTTCTGCCCAAAAATTGACAGGTAGTTTAGAATCAACAAGCATTGTCCTAGCCATTTCAATTAGCGTCCTGTTTTTTCTTTCAGCTAGTCCATTCTGCTGCAGAGTGTAAGGCGCGCTAAATTCATGCAATATACCTCTTTCATCACAATATTCTTCCATTTTGAAATTCTTAAACTCAGTACCATTGTCACTCCTGATTCTTCTGATTCGAGTTTGGTAAAGTTTTCTATCTTCTTGAAAAGCATCATCAAACGATCAAACGTCTCATCTTTTGACTTCAAAAATAGTACCCATGAAAATCTCGGGTAATCATCTGTAACTACTAAACAATAGAGATCCCTAGTTATGCTTTTGACATTCACAGGACCAAACAAATCCATATGGAGTCTCTCTAAAGGTTTCGAGATTGAGTTTTCCTTCTTCCAGGGTGAAATTTCTTCTTTTGCTTGCCTTTGACACAGCTAATGCACTCCCCCTCAAGATGAAAACCTTTCACATGAACACCAATTACTAAGTCATTGTGCACCAGGTGATTCATTTTTCTCAGATGAATATGGCCCATCTTTCGATGCCATAACTGTGATTCTTTTTCCGTTGCTCTTGACATAAAACAGTGAGCCTGACCTGTTATAGTAGTTGCTACACTCATGTCTAATACGTACAAATCATTCACTCTGGGTGCTCTCATAATAACCCGTTCTTCGGGAACAACAAATCCTGGTTTCAAGATCAAACATTCTTTGTCTGTAAAGTGCGTTGTATACATACGATCACAAATCTGAGATATACTCAGAAGATTGTTTTCAAGCTCGGCGATGTAGTTTACTCTTTCAAACGTGACAATTCCATTCGATAGAGTTCCTTCACCAACTATTCGACCACCTTGATTTCCTGCAAATCCCACATAACCTCCATTAAACCCTCTAACATCATACAGTAGGGTTTTCTTCCCCGTCATGTGCCGAGAAGCTCCACTATCCATAATCCAACGTGAAACGGATCTTGGAAGCTCCTGCACATATCACAAACACTTTAGTTAGATTCTGATGCCACCCAAGCCTCTTTTGACTCAGGTAGCTTGACTTTTAGGTGAGTTTTAGCAGTGTAAAGTGGCGGAAAATTCTTATCATTCATCTTCAAGCTCTCCTCAGACCCAATCTCAACCTTTTTATATAGAAAGAAATCATTTTTAGAAGGTTGATCATTTGATTGGTCTTTCTTTGGTATATTTTTCTTTTCAAGTTTCTCATAGTAATCCAAAGGTACATACATCTTCTTGTTTGAAGACGATGGTTTTGCAGTCTCAGACACCTTTGGTTTTGGAGAACTTAAATTCTTTTCAACTAATTTTGGTTTCCATGATTGTTGAGGCGAAGCAACCCATTTATAAAATTTGTCAGTTTTAGTTACTACATTCTTTACGGATTCAGTTTTGATTTTTATGTTTTCATTTTTCAAAACTTTTCTCTCAACAACCATTTGAGCTTTTCCTTTTGCATCAACTTTCTTTTTCCGATTCTCAACAACTTCAGTCTTAGACTTCAAGTTAGTACACTTTCGTGCAATATGTCCAACTTGATTACATTTGAAGCATGTTCGGGTGTCAACATCCCGACTTGTGCCTTTGGACTGAGGCTGTGAAACCTTCATCTCAAAGAATTCTTCATTTGTTTTCGAAAAAAATTTAGACTATTCATCAGAAAGTGAACTTGAACTTGAAACAAACACCTTTTTCTCAACACACTTCTTATTTTGAACATTCCTTCTTTGATAATTCTTACCACCTTGATATCCACCCAACCATCTGTTTTGATTATTGTTATAAAAACACGGTGGAACAACTGGTTTCTTGTAGTAAGCGTTATCTTTTTCAAAATTCATTTGCCTCTTTGTCTGTTTCAAACCTTCTATCTCAGACAAATCAATCTCAATCAACTTGAACACATTTCTCAATTTCCCAACATTCATATTCTCTAAAGGAAAATCACGATCCGAATACAACTTATTAGATCCCTCCATCTTGTACATTACAAGACTAGGTTCATCACTTAAGTTTTTTTTGGATTTTGATTTTGGAATGTATTTATCCAAAAAGCATTCATCATCCTCAGTAGTGTCACTTTCAATTTTTAAAACATTTTTAGCCATGCTTTTAACAATTTCAGATTGAACACTATCTTCATCAGATGATGTGGTAAATGTGACATCAATCGTGTCTGGAAGCTTAACTTCATTTTCTTCTTCATCATTATCCATCCCTGATTTTTTCTTTGAAAAATTGTTTAAAACTGGTGGTGTAACCTGATGAAACCCAACCCCAGTTCCATCCGAATAAATATCTTCGCCTGCTTTGTTCTTCCCAATTGGTTTAGGGACGATATGTTGAAGAACAAAACTTGCGGAGTTGTAACTGGTCAATTTCAACTGGATGCGTTCATTTTCAATTTTAGCTTCTTGAAACTGAAGCTTCAACTTAGCAATTTCATCCAGTTGCTGGTTGATTAGTTCTTCTTTTACCCTAAGAACACCGGTCTGTTGAAGATTTTCTTTGGTTGTTTTACCATTTCTTTCATCAGAATCTTTTACCGTTTGTTTTAGCTTCTCAAAATTTTCTGAAATTTGACGATTTTCAAGAATCAACTTTTCATTTTCTTTCCTAATTCTTTCTATGTCATTTTTATCATTTTCAATTTTCTCAGTTAATTCTTTTAATCTGTCATTTGAAGCTTTCAACATTTCGTCACGGTTTAAAATCTGATCTTCAACATTTCTGACTTTTCCAGTCAGTTCTTCAACCTTCTTACTGCTGAGGTAAGCAATTGTACTACAAACTTTGCACTCTTTCATGGAATTTTTGCAGTCGTTCTCAGTTTTAACTTTCTTACCTGACTCATATGTATCATTTGAACTGACCTTGTTTTTGGACTCAGTTCCAGAACCAGAAACTACCTCTAGTTCTTTTGCTGCAAAAACTTTATCAACCATTTTCTTCAAGTTTTCAGCAGTAAACTCTTGTGACGTATCAATAATCCCGTCATCAACTTTCTTTGGCTGCGGCTCTTTCTCTTTCTCTTCAGCTTCTCCTCCTCCCCACCACATTCTTTGCCTGGCTTCTTCTTCATCAACAAGTTGTTTGGTGAGAGTTTCAACATCAACAGTATCTGGATCAACAGCTATGTTTCCATTAGGGTCGAGATAACATTCTCTATCAGGATCCCATCTTTTCTCCTGTTTAGCTTCTTTGTATGTACGATAGATTTTTCCTTTCATGAATTGAGCTGTTGCCTTCCTGTTGACATACTTCACTTCTTCAGATCAGGTATCTTTAAAAGGAACAATCTTTGCTGCTGTAAAGGCATATGCAACTGCATCTTCATCTGGCAAAATATCACTCCAATCATAACCTTCATCATCATGAAACACAACAAGTGCCTTGGATTTTTCTTTGGGTGCCTCCTCTATCTGCTTCATCCTGGGAGGTTCTGCTTTATTTTGATGATAAATTGCTCTTTTGTAATAATCCTCTCGAAAAGGATTTGCAGTATCATCAGTGTAAGCATTTCGGCACTCACGTTTAAAATGACCTTTTTGTTTACATTTAAAGCACGTGACTTTTGACTTGTTAAAGCCTAACTTGGTAGAAGGTCCACCAATAGTCTGTCTTCCGGTAATCTCCATGAATCGTTGTGCTCTTCTTACTGCACTCGCCGTACACCACCTTATATCGATTAACTCCATCTCCTTAGGATCGATCTGATCGTAGTCTTCTTTTGTTAGGTTGGTGTTTCCAATATTTCCTACAACGAGACTTTCATACGATTCTAACACAGATGCTAAAAACACCATCTGTTGTTTGGCAGATTCTTCACTAAAATTCTGACCATTCTTTAAATCCACAGCAATGTTGCATTGAAATAGATTTTTCAGAAAACATTGACTTTGAGCAGTTGAGAAAGATCCACTGTGATAGCCACTGCTAGAAGTTTCCTGATTCACTGTATTTGAACTTTCTGCAGAAAAAGCTGTTTTTGGTGATGCAGATTTTGGGATCATACTTCCTCTGTAATACAGCTCCACATTCTGCTGGTATGATGTGTTGTTGACTTTGTTCGATTTCCTGATCTCCAAATCCTGACTTTCCAATCTTTCGATTAACAAATCAATTGTCTGTTTAGTTGGTTCAACTGTGTTCTTCAGCATCAAAGCAAAATACTGCCAGTCTTTATCATCAGGCAGTCAGTCAAACAATTTATCAACCAATTCTTCTCGAGTGTACATGATTCCGTGTCTTGCAAGTTCTAACTTCAAATGCCCGAATCTTTCAATCATCTTTGGCACAGATTCGTTTTTCAAACAAACAACCAAACAAATCAAATTCTTTTCTCAACAATTTCGTTTTGTTTTTAACAATCTCGGCACAACCCACACATTTCACTCTTAGTTTCTCCCATAGATCTTTCGAATCTTTGTACTCAATCAATGAAATGATGTCGTCTCTCACAGACTGATGAAGCAAAGCGATGCACTTTTGTTCAGCAACATATCTTTCTATTTGATTGTCTTCTAAATTTTCATAATCCGTTCTCCCCAAATCAAAACCATTCTTCAAGGTTTTCCAACTTGGATATGCAAACGCTTAAAGCCATTCTTCAAATCTTGTAGCCCACCTGTTGTATTCTTCAATTACCATCAACTTGGGCGGTTTATTGTATGTTCCATATGCACTGTCTACACTCATAGTATCAGAAAGAATTTTCTTTGCACTCGGTGTTGGTGTAGTTTCATTTGTGTTATTTGATGTGCCATCACCCGAACCACTGGTAAATGCAAACATGTCACTAAATGGATTCATAAAATCTTCCATCTTCACGTATCTGAAACAATCAACAAACACTTAGAAAATTTTTTATTTTGAAAAATACAGTTTCAAATGGAATTAGTTCAAGCGAAATCAGCTTTCAAGCGAAATAAGCTTTTTCACACGAAATAGTGTTTTCAAACGAAATCACCAAACGGAATTACAATTTCAAACGATATTAGTAATTTCGTGTGAAACAATAGTTCTTTCAAACGGAATTAGTGATTCCGTGTGAAACAGCAAAACTTTTCAACACATGTTAAAAACAACACATGCGATATGTTAAAATCACCAAGTAAACCCAGAAACATCTTATCTTCAATCTCGTTACAATCTAATACCTGCTATATGTTAAAAACAACACATGCGATATTTAAAAACAACACATGCGATATGTTAAAATCACCAAGTAAACCCAGAAACATCTTATCTTCAATCTCGTTACAATCTAATAACATGAAAACACCTTCAAAATCAAATAAAACTCATACCTCAAACGAAACCCTATGATGAAAAACAAAAATAAACATCCTAAATGACGAATCTAGTATTTTCGGTATCGCCAATGTGTGTTCGGTATAGGAATCAAACAAAAAACCTACAAATCGAATTGATACGAACAATAATTAGATAGACAGTTTTGAAACGAACTCGTAATCTGCTCCCTTGTTGACGGAATTCCCTAATTAGCCCTCAGATAATTGAACAGAATGTCTGATATACCCTTATCTAATTAAATTGAATCAGGGACACGTGTATGGCGGTGGGGAACGCGTGCCTAATGTATGATTATGTGATTTGTATCCTACACTTCCTATATATATATATATATTATTTGGTTTGTTTTTAATGGGTTTAATTTATTTATTAGATTTTAAGTCCATTATTATTAACTTAGTTAATAATAATAACAATACTTGTATTTTTATCAAAATCTACTTTTTATAAAAGTTGTTACTTATGCCATGTATGAAATCTTTTTGATGCATAAGCTTTTTAGAGTGTGTGACGGCTCGTATGTTATGAACATTTAATATGGTGTCGGCTTAGTTTATTCGTGTCGTTTGTCTCGTTCGTGTCGTCCGTCTCGTTTATACCATTTGTTTCGTTTGTGCCATTTTATTTTGTCCAAAAGTTCGTATTGTCCAATAGTGTCCGAATTTGTTCGTTTGTATGTTCATGTCCAAGGATGGACATTTTATTTCATTTTCCAAGTTCATATATATTTTTGTAATTTTCGTGGATGTGTATAAATTTTGTATTTGTTCCTACTTGAACTAAACAGATAATGTACATATCAAAATATATATTTATGATACTTGATGAGTCTTTTTGAAAGTATATATTTTATCTAAAATATATACTTGTCACTGTTTGTTTAGAAATCTTTTATTAAGCATGGATTTATAACTTTGTCTAAAATTTCGTTTAACCATGTTCAAAGACTTCAAATAGCTTCATAGTTACATATTTCTTTGTTTAACAACTTTTTGAACATAACAAAATTTATAAAAATTTCGCCATAGTTTTGTTTGAAATATGGATTTTCCCAAGTTTATACAAAACTTGTGTTCAATTTATTTCAACATAAAACATAATCAAGTATCAATATTGTGACAACTGTGTTCTGTAATCATCGTATTAATGTAAAACGATGTCAGTTATCAATAAAACAATGTGCTTTGATGTTATTTTATGTGTTTTGGTGTTATTATATGTGCAATTGTGTTTAATGATTTTACAATTTGATTCGATTACGATTTCAAGCTTTAAATCACTTTCTGGGAGGTTATACGCAAACTGGTGCATAAACGCAATCAGTTTAACGCAACGTACACTCCGGAACTGTGACATAAGCCAAACATACCCTAAATATCTTTTACCTTACTTAGAAATAAGTTTCGAAGGATTCGGTATGGCAAAAACAAGTTTATTTGAACTAAAGAACTAATTACGACAAAACTGCGAAACGAACGTTGGTGACCGCCCGGATAATATTTAAATCCCAAAAATATCCTGTTATGATTAAAAATTTATTTTTAGTCAGGTCCATGTTGAAAAATAAATTAAAACGCCTAAAAACTTTATTTTTCAAGTTTAAGCGCGTACCGTGTGTTTCTGCGCGACACAGTGCTTCTACAGCAAAACGCAGACAACGCAACCAAGTCTCGGCAACTGAAATTTATTTCAGTAATAATTTGGCAAGATTATTTTTATAGAATAATAAAAATAATTTAGAACGCCATAAATCGGGATTTAAACGCTAGATAAAATACCCGGTACCCAGTTAAACACCCGTTTTGGCCTACATTTGGCATATTTATATAAAAATTCACACCTTGACCCCACCCCCCTTGATATTCTCGGTTCAAGTATCATGGGGACCCACCAAATATTTGATGTATCTCGCAAAATATCATAGTAAGACCTTTATGGACAAGTGTTGCACATGCCTTCACTTCCATATCTTGGAAATCTCCTACATAATCTTCCATAGATCACTCAACCTCTTACAACACGCAAACTCCCTTCTCTCTCCCTTACCCAAACCATCCCCAACCCTCTCTCTCCTCCATCTTCATCTTCTTCATAACTTCAAGTCTTATTCTTCATGTTCATGTCCCTTTCTAGCAACCTTCAAGTTGGTGTGAAGATCTAAAGAGGTTCCCAAGGTGTTGTCAAGTGTTTACAAGCTTCCTATCATCAAAATCTCATCCTACAACCTACTTGAATCTTGAAGGTATAACATTTGTTTTTAAACCATACTTTAGATTCTTGGTTGTTCTTGATGATTGAAGTTTCTCTTAAATCTTGGGATTTTCACTAAACTTGAAATCTAAATGAAAATGGTCATGTTACAAAAATAAAAATGGTGATGTATATATGTATGTATAAACCGTACATATATATGTGTGTGTGTGAGTCTTGAAGTTCGATTTCTTGTTAAATACTTGTCTATGTTGTTACATGTTCTTGAAGGATGGTAAAAATGCAGGTATGTGATGATTTATGCATGAGATGTTAGATACAAAGTACTTCAGCAAATAGATCTGAATAAATCTCATATTTGATGTTTTTAAACTCATAAAAAAATGATGTTCCTATGATGGTATGCTTTAGGCACTTGTACATGTGAAAATATGATGATTTAAAGCTCAAGAGATGATGAAAAATGGTTAAATGACAAAAACTGTTTTAGATCTGGTTATAAACACTAAAAGTAATATTATTTGAAGTATTATAGTGGCATGAAACTTTAACATAGGTTTACTAGCTTTGCATGTTGTACATATGGCTTAAAAAGTGGTAAATTATGTGAAATTTGCATGATTTATATGCTTTGTTTAAGACCTGCACTATCATGAGTATAACCATTATTTTATTTAGTAAATAACATGGGTTGTGTTAAAATTTCAAGTCGTTTCGATTTAGGATGGTTCGGGTAATGTTTGATGCAAAACTATGCGGTAAAACGGTCAAAAATCGCTTTTTCGGAGTATTTTTGCAAAATTGTTTTAGATCAGTAACCAAACTTATATATTTGATATAAAAATAAGTATTTTAACTAATATTAAGTTTACTTGGTGTTTGGTTAGTCATACGTGACTTCCGACGCCCAAAAATGTTACCGAAACGCTAAAATAAGTGTTTTTCAACATACACTAGAATGGGTTGTTCATGGGTTATTTTATGTGTTACAATGTGCTATGTGTTTTGCAATATGTGTATGATCATGTGTTAGTGTTGACAAGATTATGTGTGTTATGCTCGAGTACATATATACAAATTCACCAAGATAATAAAAAATAGAGTTAACTGCCATTTTCGTCCCTGTGGTTTGGTCACTTTGGCCATTTCAGTCCATTTTTCAAAAATGCGCCATTTTCCTCCCCGACATTCTGGAAAGGTGCCATTTCAGTCCAAAAATCATAACCCAGTTAAGTCGGTTTGTAAATAAGGACTGATTGTGTAAATTTGTAACATAAAGGACCATTTAAGTAAAATGTATAAATATTAATATAATTATAAAATATATAATATATATATATATATAATGTACACACACACACACACTCTCTCTCTACTCTCTCTCTATGCTCTGCCACCACCACCATACTCACCACCGCCGCCGCCGGAACCACCACCATCAACGTCATCATCGACCTTCATCATCAGACCTTCATCATCGACCTTCATCATCATCATCATCATCACGAGAAAGTCGGAGAGAGAGAGAGAGATAACGACGGGAGAGAGAGAGAGAGAGAGAGAGAGAGAGAGAAGGAGGCGGGAGAGAGAACTGGCGACGGTGGGGGTTTCGCTCAGTTTCAGTGAACTCACAATTGGTATCAGAGATACGGATAGCTCTGCGTGTAATCGTTTGCAAATCGGACGAGTTTCGCTCAGTTTCAGTGAAATCGAATCGAATTTCGGTTAATTTCGGACTATTTTTGGTGAATTTCGATTTGTTTCGGTGTGTTGTTTGAACTCTCTGAACTGTTTACAGTGAAAACATGACTGATTTGATGATTTTTTTATTGAACTTTCATATATTTCAAACAGTTTTGAATGATTATCTGTTTGTTTTGAACTGTGTTAGTGATTAATGTTTTTGTGTATCATGTATTCCATATGAACTCATCACATGTCGAGTTATGTTTCAGATCTGATTTGATTTAGGAATTCCGATAAATCAGGTTTGAGTTGTTGATAGGTGTTGTTTGAATTCGAGGTCTAGGCTGAATCATGTTAAGTGTTGCTGATTGTTGTTCGTGTTTACTTATCTGATTGTTATTCGTGTTGATAGGATTGTTTCGATTGATTTCGGTAAATTTGGATTTGTTTCGATAATTTCTGGTTGAAGTATCATACATTTTGGATTTGTTTGATGTATCGCTCACCTATTCCGAACTGATTCAGTGTGTTAAAGATCAAATTTCAAAGTTTTTGGAAAGAATTTTTACGAACTGTTTTCATCCAGATCTGATATACATTTCAGATCTGAAGCATCATTCAAACACATGATTGATTTGATCGAATCTCAGTTAGTGTTAAATCTTTTTCGAACTAAATCAGTGATTTTTGGTTAAAGTTTTTACAATTCCAGATTGATTTGGTTAAAGTTTCGAACAGAATTGAATTGAATTTCGTATCATTTCGACAAGTTTCAGTCTAGTTTCGATTTGTTTCGGTCTGATTCGATGTGTTTTGATTGATCGGTTATGTGTTTTGAACAAGAGTTGAGTTGATTCGATCTGATTCAAATCAAATTTTTGTTCGATTCTAACTGTTTTGGTAAACTCGGACTGAATTCGCTTGTGATTTCGATGTGCAGTCGATGATGAAGGTCGATGATGAAGGTCGATGATGACGTTGATGGTGGTGGTTCCGGCGGCGGCGGTGGTGAGTATGGTGGTGGCGATTGCAGAGCATAGAGAGAGAGAGTAGAGAGAGTGTGTGTGTATATTATATATATATATATATTATATATATTTTATAATTATATTAATATTTATACATTTTACTTAAATGGTCCTTTATGTTACAAATTTACACAATCAGTCCTTATTTACAAACCGACTTAACTGGGTTATGATTTTTGGACTGAAATGGCACCTTTCCAGAACGTCGGGGAGGAAAATGGCGCATTTTTGAAAAATGGACTGAAATGGCCAAAGTGACCAAACCACAGGGACGAAAATGGCAGTTAACTCTAAAAAATGATAACTTTTCGAGAAAACTCAAAGTTATGTGAAAATTCTAAGTATCGGAGAAACTTCGGTATTTTTGTGAGTTTTTGATTATTAAAGTATTCTTATTTAATTTAGGACGAATAAATTGAGGGATTGTGTTAACGTATAAAAACGCACCCAAAGGTGAGTACATAGATCCCCTCTTTTACTATTTTCGATGTTTTGGGGTGATTCATATGTATCAAAACGATTTCAATATTCTAACGATGGTTTCAAAACGATTGAGATGGTTTATATAAAACTAATAACGATTTCGATAATGTGAACGAACTTGTTGGTTGTAGTTACATAACGAATGACATTCATTAGCATTGATCAAGCCGACCAGTATTAGGTTATGGTACCATAGGATCCGACAAATCCCGTTATCAGACCGGACCCATGGTTATGTGTGGGTTAGGTGGGTAACGACTGAATCTGATGATTGTTAACTTACCCTTTGGAGGTTTGTTAATACGAGAACGAGTGGAACGATGAACGAGTCACAAAGGTTTGAATGTTATTAGCGAGACGACCAAAAGTAGTTTTCACAATTTAAAACGAGAACGATTGGAACGAGAACGATATTAAACGATTGTACGATTTTTGAACGATTATGAACGATTTAAACGAATGAATGATGTTCTATAACGAGAACGAGTTAAACAATATTACACAACGATGTTTACGCAACTATATAAACCATACGAGTTTTATTACAAGAATGATTTACGAGTTGGTTTACATAAACAAATGTTTTGGGTCAAGATTCATGGCATCGAGGTTTATAAATTATGACCAATCTATTTTGACTTGGTTATTTTTTATAATACAAACATTTTACAAAACAAGGTTTTCTAATATCAATTAACGAAGTTGTACAAATTATTTCAACATACAAACGAGCCATGAATCTGATACTCACACAAAAACTATGTACTCGCCAACATTTCTTTGCTGACTTTGTTTTTACATATGTTTCAGGTGAAGTTGCTTGATATGATTGCTAGGATGCATGTTCACTTAGGACCGGACGAGGCCTTAGTGATTTAATAACAATGATAAACTATGTTTGAATTGTTCGTTTTACTTTAAGACAATGTTTAATATTCAATAAAACGAAACTCTTAGTATCCATGGTTTGAAACAATAATTCTGTTACAGCACTCCCCGACGTTTCTGCCACGATTTGTTGTTTTACGTGGTCGGGGTGTGACAGAAGAAGTTGGTTTCTGAGCTAATGGTTATAGGGAATTAGGTTATTAGTAATATTTTGACCTAGACTATAACTTTCTAGGACCCCAACGCAAGTTGAATTGCGTTTAGAATTAAAAAAAAAAAATACAAATCTGCTTCGAAAATTAATCATCCGTTCTAGGATGATTGATTACTAGGTTTTGAACCCTCTGTTGTAAGGTTTTGAACCCTTCCAGTTTGACTCATTTTTGGCTTAGTGCCTTCTGAGTTTTCAAAATCTCGTCAAAGTTTGGGTCTAAATAATGTGAACACGTGCAAACTGGAAGAGTGAATGCCTGTACCCTAAGTTTTCTGTCTAAGGCTAGAGTGTTCGTACAAATCCACATAATCGGACCAGTCACTCTTACCTGGGGACTCTTGGGGTGAGTGTTCACTTATAGGCGAGCATGTCTTCGCGATACATTATTTTGATTCATTACTTTGATTAGTCACTGTGTGTCGTTTGTTTGTTTGAGGTAATGAACAAATGATCACGTTCCTTATGTTTCGTCGATATTTTCATTACCTCTTTTGTTTTTCCTAATTGTCGACCTCACTCGTTTCTCATATTTCCCTTGTTAGACAATGCCTCCTCGACGTGATGCACAAACTTTTACCGCTGAAGAAATCGCAGCCCTTGTCTCTCAGCAAATGGCTGCTGTGCTTCCAGGCGTGGTGACCCAAATCCACGAGCTATACAACAACAACAATAACAATAACAATGCACAATGTAATTTCAAGAATTTCAATTCTGCTAAGCCGCTAAAGTTTTCTGGGTCACAAGGAGCAACTGCACTCCTTCAATGGTTCGAAAGTATCGAGAACACATTCAGACATGTGCAATGTCCGAATGGGCGTAAGGTTGAATTTGCATCAAGTGTGTTTGAGAAGCGTGCTCTTACGTGGTGGAACGGAGTGATGCGCGACAGGGGTGCTGAAGTGGCGTTGGCACAAACATGGGAAGAGCTTCGAGCTCTCATGATGAGAGAGTTCTGTCCCCGTCACGAAATTCGAGCTTTGGAACGAGAGTTTGACGATCTGAAACAAGACGGGGGAGAACACCGTGCGTATACGGATCGATTTGAGGAGCTCAGTCTTTTATGTCCTACTATGGTTACCCCGTTGGAGAAAGCGATAGAGAGGTATATCGATGGTCTACCCGATTCTATTCTGGATTTAGTGACCGGTGTTAATCCTACTACCCTTCGCCAAGCAATTGAGTTGTCTGCTACCCTGACTGAGTCTCAAGTCTGGAAGGGTAAACTCACCCACAAGGGTGATAAAAAGAAGGCAACTGATTCTGAGAAGGACAAGAAAAAGGGTAAGGGTAAAGAAGGTGAGTCGTCAAAGAAGTCGAGAAAGCGAAAGGGTGCTCAGAATTTTGCAGTAACTGCACAAACTGCTCAGAACCCTCAGAACCCACCCGCTCAACAGCCTTTGAAGAAAGCATATGCTGGTACCGCACCTCATTGTGCTCGCTGCAACGGTCATCATGTTGCACAACAAGCTTGTAGGCAATGCACAACGTGTGGTAAGCTTGGGCATCTGGCCAACGTCTGTTGTTCGGGTCAGAATCAGATTGTTTAGAATCAAGCTCCAGTTCAAGGGAATGCTGCTAGATTCCCACCGGGTTCATGTTTCAATTGTGGAGAGTTTGGTCACTTCCGCAACAACTGTCCAAGGCTAGTGAATGCAAACGCGAATGCTAATGCGAATCCGAACGTGAATGTCAACGCAAATGTGAATCCCGCTCGTGGGCGAGCGTATAATCTGAATGCTAACGAAGCGAGGGCTGATAACGAAGTGGTTAATGGTACGTATCTTGTTAAGAATCAACCTGCATCTATTCTTTTTGATTCTGGTGCCGATAGAAGTTTTGTTTCATTATCTTTTGAACCTTTGCTTGCGATACCTAGAACTAAACTGAGGAAACCCTTATCTGTCGAAGTTGCTACTGGTAAACCTCTTGTTCTCAATTCTGTTATTCGTGATTGTCAGTTAAACCTTGATAACCATCTATTTCCCATCGACCTCAAGCCGATGCAACTTGGGAGTTTCGATATTATCGTGGGGATGGATTGGTTAACTAAACATCATGCTGAGGTGGTTTGTTTCGATAAGATTATTCGTATTTCTCTTCCGTCTGGCGATGTTCTGGAAGTTCGTGGTGAGAAACCATCTGGTGAATTGAAGCTTATGTCGTGTACAAAGGCCCAAAGATATTTGCGAAAATGATATGTTGCTTTCCTGGCACATGTCACCGAGGAGAAAGGCAAGAGCAAGAGTATTCAGGATATTCCGATTGTTCGGGATTATCCAGAGGTTTTTCCCGATGAACTGCCTGGTTTGCCTCCAGTTCGTCAAGTCGAGTTTCATATTGACCTTGTACCCAATGCCAACCCGATTGAGAAAGCACCTTATCGTCTTGCACCTTCAGAGATGCAAGAGTTATCGAAACAACTTCAAGAGTTGTCTGATAAAGGATTCATCCGTCCAAGCTATTCGCCTTGGGGGGCTCCTGTACTCTTTGTGAAAAAGAAAGATGTATCTTTTTGAATGTGTATCGATTATCGTGAGCTTAATAAGCTTACCATCAAGAATCGATATCCCCTACCTAGAATTGATTAACTCTTCGACCAGCTGTAAGGTGTTTCGTCCTTTTCCAAGATCGATCTGCGATCTGGGTATCATCAACTTCGTATTCTCGAAGAAGATATTCCCAAAACTGCTTTCCGTACAAGATATGGGCATTACGAGTTCACTGTCATGCCTTTTGGTTTGACGAATTCCCCAGCTATCTTCATGGACTTAATGAATAGGGTCTGTAAACCTTATTTAGATAAGTTCATCATTGTGTTTATCGACGATATTCTCATTTATTCAAAGTCTCGAGCCGATCACGAACAACACCTTCGTTTGACCTTGGAACTTCTGAAGAAGGAACAACTTTTTGCTAAATTCTCCAAGTGTGAATTCTGGCTTAAAGAAGTTCAGTTCTTGGGTCATATTGTCAATGAGCAGGGTATACACGTAGATCCATCCAAGATTGTTGCAATTAAGGATTGGAATACACCGACGACACCTACAAAAGTTCGTTCTTTTCTTGGTCTTGCTGGTTATTGTCGACGGTTCATTTCTAATTTCTCAAAGATCGCGGTTCCACTCACTGCTTTGACTCAGAAGAATAAGCCTTTTGAGTGGGGACCCAAACAAGAAGAAGCGTACCAAACGCTGAAACAGAAGCTCTGTGATGCTCCTGTTTTATCTCTACCTGAGGGAAACGATGATTTTGTTGTCTATTGTGACGCGTCGAATCTAGGACTTGGTTGCGTTCTTATGCAACGAGGCAAAGTCATAGCTTATGCGTCTAGACAATTGAAAATTCACGAGAAGAACTATATGACTCATGATCTTGAGTTAGGAGCTGTGGTTTTTGCGCTTAAAATCTGGAGACACTACCTCTATGGAACGAAGTGTGTGGTTTTCACAGACCACAAAAGTCTCCAGCATATTCTCAATCAGAAGGAGCTGAACATGAGGCAACGACGTTGGGTTGAACTCTTAAACGATTATGATTGCGAGATCCGCTACTATCCTGGTAAGGCGAATGTCGTGGCCGATGCGCTTAGTCGAAAGGAACGAGTCAAGCTTCATTCTGTTCGAATTCTATCTGATATTCAATCTCGTGTCCTGCAAGCTCAACGATCTTGTGTGATCAAAGGCTTATTGAAAAATGAGCTACCGCTTCAACTTGAGCTTAAACTCGAAACGAAGGACGATGGGTTGCTATATTTCATGGATCGTTTGTGGATTCCGAAACAAGACGATCTTCGCACCTTGGTAATGGACGAATCTCACAAGTCTCGATATTCTATCCATCCTGGTGCTGACAAAATGTACAAGGATCTTCGTACTCAGTATTGGTGGCCTGGTATAAAAAAGGATGTTGCCTTGTATGTATCGAAATGCCTAACTTGTCTCAAAGTCAAGGCTGAACATCAACGACCTTCTGGCTTGCTTGTACAACCAGAGATACCGGTTTGGAAGTGGGAGAACATTGCAATGGATCTCATTACTAAGTTACCGCGTACGTCTAAAGGTCACGATGCTATTTGGGTTGTAGTTGATCGTTTGACAAAATCTGCTCATTTCTTACCAATCCGTGAGGATTTCTCTGCTGAAAAGCTTGCAAAGATCTATGTTGATGAGATTGTATCACGACATGGTGTTCCCTTGGATATCATTTCCGATCGTGATCCTCGATTTTCATCTCATTTCTGGAAGACCATGCAATCTGCGTTGGGAACCCAACTAAATCTAAGCACTGCTTATCATCCCCAAACATATGGACAATCTGAGAGAACGATTCAAACTTTGTAGGATATGCTTAGAGCATGCGTGATAGACTTTGGGGGTAATTGGGATTCTCATCTTCCACTAATCGAGTTCTCTTACAACAACAGTTATCATGCTAGTATTAATATGGCACCATTCGAAGCTCTCTACGGTCGAAAATGTCGTTCACCTGTGTGTTGGAATGAGATCGGTAAAGCCCAGCTTACTGGACCTGAGCTCATTCTGGAAACAACAGACAAAATCAAGAAAATTCGCGATAATCTTGTGACAGCTCAAAACCGTCAAAAGAATTATGCGGATTTGGGACGCAAGCCCATGGAATTTCAAATCGGAGACCGTGTCCTACTCAAGGTTTCACCTTGGAAGGGAGTGGTGAGATTTGGAAAGAAAGGAAAACTTGCACCACGATATGTTGGACCATTTAAGATTGTTGAAAGAATTGGAAAGGTTGCCTATCGACTAGAGCTACATCCAGAGCTTGGAAACATTCATCTGACTTTTCACGTGTCTAATTTGCGAAAGTGTCTAGCTGATGCTGATCTTCACATTCCTCTCGACGAGATTCAAATTGATGAAACGATGCACTTTGTCGAGAAACCTGTGGAGATAGTGGAACGTACATACAAGCAGTTGAAGAACAAACGGATTCATTTGGTCAAAGTTCGCTGGGAATCCAAACGTGGCCCCGAGTTTACTTGGGAACGTAAGGACCAGATGAAGGCGAAATATCCGCATTTGTTTTCACAAGAATCCTATAAATAAAATTTCAGGACGAAATTTCCTAAAGTAGGGGAGACTGTGACAACTGTGTTCTGTAATCATCGTATTAATGTAAAACAATGTCAGTTATCAATAAAACAATGTGCTTTGGTGTTATTATATGTGTTTTGGTGTTATTATATGTGCAATTGTGTTTAATGATTTTACAATTTGATTCGATTACGATTTCAAGCTTTAAATCACTTTCTAGGAGGTTATACGCAAACTGGTGCATAAACGCAATCAGTTTAACGCAACGTACACTCCGGAACTGTGACATAAGCAAAACATACCCTAAATATCTTTTACCTAACTTAGAAATAAGTTTCGAAGGATTCGGTATGGCAAAAACAAGTTTATTTGAACTAAAGAACTAATTACGACAAAACTGCGAAACGAACGTTGGTGACCGCCCGGATAATATTTAAATCCCAAAAATATCCTGTTATGATTAAAAATTTATTTTTAGTCAGGTCCATGTTGAAAAATAAATTAAAACGCCTAAAAACGTTATTTTTCAAGTTTAAGCGCGTACCGTGTGTTTCTGCGCGACACAGTGCTTCTACAGCAAAACGCAGACAACGCAGCCAAGTCTAGGCAACTGAAATTTATTTCAGTAATAATTTGGCAAGATTATTTTTATAGAATAATAAAAATAATTTAGAACGCAATAAATCGGGATTTAAACGCTAGATAAAATACCCGGTACCCAGTTAAACACCCGTTTTAGCCTACATATGGCATATTTATATAAAAATTCACACCTTGACCCCACCCCCCTTGATATTTTCGGTTCAAGTATCATGAGGACCCACCAAATATTTGATGTATCTTGCAAAATATCATAGTAAGACCTTTATGGACAAGTGTTGCACATGCCTTCACTTCCATATCTTGGAAATCTCCTACACAATCTTCCATAGATCACTCAACCTCTTACAACACTCAAACTCCCTTCTCTCTCCCTCACCCAAACCGTTCCCAACCCTCTCTCTCCTCCATCTTCATCTTCTTCATAACTTCAAGTCTTATTCTTCATGTTCATGTCCCTTTCTAGCAACCTTCAAGTTGGTGTGAAGATCTAAAGAGGTTCCCAAGGTGTTGTCAAGTGATTACAAGCTTCCTATCATCAAAATCTCATCCTACAACCTACTTGAATCTTGAAGGTATAACATTTGTTTTTAAACCATACTTTAGATTCTTGGTTGTTCTTGATGATTGAAGTTTCTCTTGAATCTTGGGATTTTCACTAAACTTGAAATCTAAATGAAAATGGTCATGTTATAAAAATAAAAATGGTGATGTATATATGTATGTATAAACCGTACATATATATGTGTGTGTGTGAGTCTTGAAGTTCGATTTCTTGTTAAATACTTGTCTATGTTGTTACATGTTCTTGAAGGATGGTAAAAATGCAAGTATGTGATGATTTATGTATGAGATGTTAGATACAAAGTACCTCAGCAAATAGATCTGAATAAATCTCATATTTGATGTTTTTAAACTCATAAAAAATGATGTTGCTATGATGGTATGCTTTAGGCACTTGTACATGTGAAAATATAATATGATGATTTAAAGCTCAAGAGATGATGAAAAATGGTTAAATGACAAAAACTATTTTAGATCTGGTTATAAACACTAAAAATAATATTATTTGAAGTATTATAGTGGCATGAAACTTTAACATAGGTTTACTAGCTTTGCATGTTGTACATATGGCTTAAAAAGTGGTAAATTATGTGAAATTTGCATGATTTATATGCTTTATTTAAGACCTGCACTATCATGAATATAACCATTATTTTATTCAGTAAATAACATGGGTTGTGTTAAAATTTCAAGTCGTTTCGATTTGGGATGGTTCGGGTAATGTTTGATGCAAAACTATGCGGTAAAACAGTCAAAAATCGCCTTTTCGGAGTATTTTTGCAAAACTGTTTTAGATCAGTAACCAAACTTATATATTTGATATAAAAATAAGTATTTTAACTAATATTAAGTTTACTTGTTGTTTGGTTCGTCATACGTGACTTCCGACGCCCAAAAATGTTACCGAAACGCTAAAATAAGTGTTTTTCAACATACACTAGAATGGGTTGTTCATGGGTTATTTTATGTGTTACAATGTGCTATGTGTTTTGCAATATGTGTATGATCATGTGTTAGTGTTGACAAGATTATGTGTGTTACGCTCGAGTACATATATACAAATACACCAAGATAATAAAAAATAATAACTTTTCGAGAAAACTCAAAGTTATGTGAAAATTCTAAGTATCGGAGAAACTTCGGTATTTTTGTGAGTTTTTTATTATTAAATTATTCTTATTTAATTTAGGACGAATAAATTGAGGGATTGTGTTAACGTATAAAAACGCACCCAAAGGTGAGTACATAGATCCCCTCTTTTACTATTTTCGATTGTTTTGGGGTGATTCATATGTATCAAAACGATTTCAATATTCTAACGATGGTTTCAAAACGATTGAGATGGTTTATACAAAACTAATAACGATTTCGATAATGTGAACGAACTTGTTGGTTGTAGTTACATAACGAATGACATTCATTAGCATTGATCAAGCCGACCAGTATTAGGTTATGGTACCATAGGATCCGACAAATCCCGTTATCAGACCGGACCCATGGTTATGTGTGGGTTAGGTGAGTAACGACTGAATCTGATGATTGTTAACTTACCGTTTGGAGGTTTGTTAATACGAGAACGAGTGGAACGATGAACGAGTCACAAAGGTTTGAATGTTATTAGCGAGACGACCAAAAGTAGTTTTCACAATTTAAAACGAGAACGATTGGAACGAGAACGATATTAAACGATTGTACAATTTTTGAACGATTATGAACGATTTAAACGAATGAACGATGTTCTATAACGAGAACGAGTTAAACAATATTACACAACGATGTTTACGCAACTATATAAACCATACGAGTTTTATTACAAGAATGATTTACGAGTTGGTTTACATAAACAAATGTTTTGGGTCAAGATTCATGGCATCGAGGTTTATAAATTATGACCAATATATTTTGACTTGGTTATTCATTTACAATACAAACATTTTACAAAACAAGGTTTTCTAATATCAATTAACGAATTTGTACAAATTATTTCAACATACAAACGAGCCATGAATCTGATACTGACACAAAAACTATGTACTCGCCAGCATTTCTTTGCTGACTTTGTTTTTACATATGTTTCAGGTGAAGTTGCTTGATATGATTACTAGGATGCATGTTCACTTAGGACCGGACGAGGCCTTAGTGATTTAATAACAATGATAAACTATGTTTGAATTATTCGTTTTACTTTAAGACAATGTTTAATATTCAATAAAACGAAACTCTTTGTATCCATGGTTTGAAACAATAATTCTGTTACAGCACTCCCCGACGTTTCTGCCACGATTTGTTGTTTTACGTGGTCGGGGTGAGACAAATATCCATCAAAATTTGTCAACAAAAGTACCATGAACATGATATAGTTCTTAACTTTCCCAAAAAGGAAACTTTATTCTTAGTTTTTGCCAAAAATTTGTAGAACAAGATTTTATCGAAAATTCTTGTTTTAGATGACTCATAAAGTCATTTGAAGCACAAATATGTGTTCAAAACTTTTCCTACTAACATATTCATACTTTTGATTCTTTCCAGAAATGGAAACTTTATTCAAGAAATTTTTCGAAAATTTATTTTCTTGGATTTAAATGATTTCTCATACTTTTCTAGTATGTATGTTCATCATTTAAATCATCATACTCATGTTAATCACCTTTGTTGAAGAATCTTGGTTGATCCAACATGCATGTATGTAGATCATATTTTTAAACAAAAATAACCAAGATTCAAGTTTACTAGTCTAGATTTCTCCATGTTCATCCCAAAATAATAGAAAAATCATAGATAAAAATAATGATTTTTAGTTTTTCTTAGTGTTTTTTTGTCACACCCCAACCGATGGCGGAAACATCGGGGTGAGACACTGAGCGAAACAGATTGTCTAAGAGAATCCATAACAACTAAAATTTACCAGATATTTAACGTTACGTCCCATACCATAACATATCAAATAAAAATAGTTATTACAGGCATCGTGTTCTCAAAGAAAGAAATTGTTCCGACAACTAAAATATTATGTAGTTTGTTTCTGGACCACCTAATGTTGGATCGTCGTGTGACCCTAATGAGTCAATCTGAAGAGTTCAAAGTTAATATCAAAGGCGGAATCAGTGATATCGACGTGAATACAGCTTGATACTTTCTAATTATCTTCTTTTATTGATTTCCAAAGCTTTTACAATTCAAATAACAATTCGGCAGCACCTCGGCTCTGAAAACAACTTTCTAATTCCGTTTCAAATGACACCTCCACTTAGGTATTTATAGAAGCGGTGATTCCGTTTGAAAGTGGCACAGGCCATTTCAAGCGGAATTACAATGGTTAATTCCGTTTGAATGTGTCATGCCCATTTCAAGCAGAATTACCCTAAAACACACAAACCCTAGATTTAACTTGCTGAGCACTGATTAATCCTATCTAGACACAAGACTCTATAAAGACGAAGTTAACAGACATTTTTGCACCAACAGACTCCCCCTTGGATGTTGACAAAGTCTTTAGCATCCAGTCTTCAGTCTTTAGTCTTTGTCTATCTTCTCTGCTCCAAATTGTCTTGACATTGTAAAGCATCTTTCAAATCTTCTCTTCTTCTATCAACAGCTAGCATGAATCACAGAAACTGAATCTTTAACAACCTTCAAACTCCCCCTTGAATGTAGATCCAGGAACTGTATCTGACTTTTAAGTCTTCAAACTCCCCCTATCGGTTAGCTGGAATTTTGCTATGCTGTTTTCAATAACAAACCTGTTACCTGCACAATCTCTATCTTAACATAAGATTTATGATTATGACAATTTCATTTCAAACTTACCATTTGACTTCATTTGTTGGTTTTGTCAGAATTTAGAAATCCACTTAAGTATCCAGGTCCAAATTAATGACCCTGAGTACTCAATTTATCTACCAAGTCCAATTTAATGACCTTGGTTGATCTGAGACAAATCACACTGACATTTTATACAAACTAGTTCAAACAATTTTCTGAAAATATACAAGTTTCAAATTAATGAACTTGTTTTGACTTTCCATTTTCCAGGTTTAACAAGATTAGCTCACAACCCATCTTCCAGCTCAGAAACTTCCCGCATCTGCTTCAAATTTCGAATCTGAAGATCAGTTTTCTACTTTGGTTTGTCGGAAAATAAAGTAGAAATGTAAAATCTTTTTGGATTTTTAATAAAGTTTCTAAACTAGAAATGAAATACATAAATAAAATACAGTAAATGTAAACTATTTACAAACATATTTTTGGTGAGCGTGTTAGGGAATCATATCAGCTATTTGACAAATCACAAGTACCGTTAGGCTTTAATTTCATTCTCAGAATTAAACAATTCACTTAGATTGTCGATATATTGATCCACTTAAATTTTCACACAATTTTCAATCTGTTCAGGATACGAATTAGGTGTATTAAGGACTTAAAATCATTCATGTGTTCCACCTCTTGAATATACTCCCGTATCCAAATCCCAATATTCAGTGTTACAGGTGAGTATACCACAGATGATATCTGTAAGGGGTTAAATTGCGAGGACCGTGAGAGCTCAGGTCAGAACTTCCGTTCAGCAGAGAGATGACGACTTCGACTTTTGGTGTGTCCCCTTTAGAGGATCTTTTTTACAACAACACATGATTAGCATTTTTCAATGATTCATCATTTTTTATGCTGAGGGAGATGCTATGTTTCAAGAAAGCGTAAAGTATTATACGGGGACTAGGCCATTGCTTCCGCAAAATCAGAAGTCCCGGGATAATACCCCAGATATCACTGAGTATAAAGACCTAGTATCTCAGAAAGAGGGATCTTTCAAACGAGATTTCAGGGGTTACCTATATATCCAAGTAGTGTTCCCCACGAAATAAGTAAGTAAAGATTTAGGTTTATATCCCGAACAAACCTACTAAATGTGTAAAAACCTATCGACACATCATCAGCGAGACTGTTTAACTCTTTTAAACTTTAGATATCTTTAGCATACTGTAACTGTCAAGCCAATGTACTATCATTTTCCCTTTTTACACAAGCTCTTTTCTGGTTTTCTATTGTTTTTGTATTTTGAAAATATCTTATGTTTTTGGATTTTTGAAATTTTTACTGTTTTTGTATTTTCTGAAAATATTACCCTATACTCCCCCTAAATACCAAAACAAGTAAAAAATCGACAAACCATTGCAGATTGCTTCTCAACATCATCTACAATGTCTCCTTCATCAACGCCAAGAATCTCCTCCAACACCGATAAAAGCTTCAAACCGTTTAATTTCAAAAGATATTGAAAACGAGTTTTATCAAACGCTTTGGTATGTAAATTAGCTTTTTGTTCGTCAGTGTGGATTTTCTCAATTCGTATCAACTTCTTCTCGAAACAATCTCGGATGAAGTGATGACAAATTTCAATGTGTTTCGTTTTAGCGTGATGAACAGGATTTTTAGTAATGTTTATCGCTGCCTCATTATCAACAAAGATAGGGGTGTTAAGAAATTGCAAACCGTAGTCGCGCATCTGTTGTTGGATCCACAAGATCTGAGAGCAGCAACTGCTAGCAGATACATACTCAGCTTCACATGTGGATAAAGCCACAGAAGTCTGCTTCTTGCATTGCCAGGTAACCAATCGTGATCCAAAGAACTGGCACCCCGCTGTTGTTGATTTAGCGTTAACTTTGCAGCATTCGAAATCAGAATCGGAATACCCTTCGAGCATGAAATTGCCTTCTCTTGGATACCACAACCCCAATGATGGAGTTCCTTTCAGGTAGCGTAATATCCGTTTCACAATCACCATATGCGAAGCTCTCGGGTTAGACTGAAATCTTGCTGCGAGGCAGGTTGGATACATAATATCGGGTCTAGAAGCTGTCAAATACATCAGCGATCCTATCATGGAACGATACAACATTTCATCTACCTTCTCTCTGGTGAGATCAGGGTTTATCCCATGGTTCGTCGCTAATGGGGTGGAAGCTGGAGTAGAACTTGACATCCCAAATTTCTCTAAGATATCATGAACATACTTCGTCTGATGTATGAAAATTCCCTTAGGCAGTTGATCAACTTGAAGTCCCATGAAGAATTTCATCTCACCCATCGATGACATTTCAAATTTCTGCTTCATAACACTTTCAAAATCTTTGCACAGATTTTCATTTGTTGACCCAAATATGATGTCATCCACATATATTTGAACTATCAGAAGATGTCCATCGACCTCTTTGGTGAAGAGAGTGGCATCCACTTTTCCACGGATGAAGCTGTTGGCTAGCAGGTGTTGAGACAATGTCTCGTACCAAGCTCTCGGGGCCTGGTGTAAACCATACAGCGCTTTATCCAGCAAATAAACCTTGTCTTTGTGGATTGGATTGGTAAAGCCCGGTGGCTGTCCGACATATACCTCCTCTTTTACCTTCCCATAGAGAAACGCCGATTTAACATCTAGCTGATAAACTTTAAAATTTTTCCAAGATGCAAATGCTAGGAAGATTCTGATCGCTTCTAGTCTAGCAACCGGAGCATACACTTCAGTGAAATCTATACCTTCCTGCTGACTGAAACCCTGAACTACAAGTCGAGCTTTGTTACGAATAATAACCCCTCGATCGTCTCTCTTACACTTGAACACCCACTTGGTGTTTATCTTCCTGTGACCATCAGGCAAGTCTACCAATTTCCACACACCTAACTTCTCAAACTCACTCAGCTCCTCTTGCATCGCATTGACCCAAGAATCTTCAGTTAGCGCTTCCTTGTATGTTCGCGGTTCAATCTGCGAAATAAAACAACTAAGTGAAAACTTAGTTTGTAACGAAGCAACTGTAGAATAAAAACAAGTAAGGCCTTGGTCAATTTGACGTCTAGTGCGAACGCCTGATTGTAATTCTCCAATTATCAACTCTTTTGGATGGTACGAAAGAGTTCTCGGCATCACCTCGCCTGGAACATCTACCTCGCCTTCCAAATTTGTGACATTCTGATTTGCAACTTGTTCACTGACTGGAATTGTTTGACTTGAATTCTGGATCTGCTCCCCCTCAGAATCTGAATCACCATGATCAAATACAGGCATATTATCAGATTCTTGATTATCATTGACTGCCGTCTGATTGTCAAGATTTTGCTGAATATCGTCATGCTCTCCAGCATTACTAAGACCGGCTTCATCATCATTAGAAGCTTTTTGACGTGTAGAATACTCAGATGTGAACCTTTCTTGTGATGACTCCTACTCTCTTAGAATATCCAACTCATCAAAGAAATCTTCTTTTTCTTCCTCTTCCATGTCAAACGAATTCCACAAAGTATCATAGTGAAAACGCCATGAATCGCCTGGGTTCTACGGTGGCATTGTGTAACCTTTGCATTCAACATTGTGTGCTTCAATAATCCGCTTCAAGCTTGGAACAAAGACTCGTTTTAATGGACTTGCATATCCTACGAATATCCTTTCAATGCTCTTTGCACCAAACTTTCCAAAAGGCTCTAGAACTGTGTAGGGAGACCCAAACGGTTCAAGATACTTCAGGTTAGGTTTGCGGTTATTGATCAACTCAAAACACGTCTTGTTAAATTTCTTCATTGTGAGAACCCGATTGAGTGTATAGCATGCGGCTGACACTGCTTCTGCCCAGAAATTGACAGGTAGTTTAGAATCAGCAAGCATTGTCCTGGCCGTTTCAATTAGCGTCCTGTTTTTTCTTTCAGCTACTCCATTCTGCTGCGGAGTGTAAGGCACGCTAAATTCATGCAATATACCTCTTTCCTCACAATATTCTTCCATTTTGAATTTCTTAAACTCCGTACCATCGTCACGCCTGATTCTTCTGATTCGAGTTTGGTACAAGTTTCTATCTTCTTGAAAAGCGTCATCAAACAATCAAACGTATCATCTTTTGACTTCAAAAATAGTACCCATGAAAATCTCGAGTAATCATCTGTAACTACTAAACAATAGAGATCCCCAGTTATGCTTTTGACATTCACAGGACCAAACAGATCCATATGGAGTCTCTCTAAAGGTTTCGAGATTGAGTTTTCCTTCTTCCCAGGGTGAAATTTCTTCTTTTGCTTGCCTTTGACACAGCTAATGCACTCCCCCTCAAGATAAAAACCTTTCACATGAACACCAATTACTAAGTAATTGTGCACCAGGTGATTCATTTTTTTCAGATGAATATGGCCCATCTTTCGATGCCATAACTGTGATTCTTTTTCCGTTGCTCTTGATATAAAACAGTGAGCCTGACCCGTTATAGTAGTTGCTACACTCATGTCTAATACGTACACATCATTGACTCTGGGTGCTCTCATAATAACCCATTCTTCGGAAACAACAAATCTTGGTTTCAAGATCAAACATTCTTTGTCTGTAAAGTGCGTTGTATACATACGATCACAAATCTGAGATATTCTCAGAAGATTGTTTTCAAGCTCGGCGATGTAGTTTACTCTTTCAAACGTGACAATTCCATTTGATAGAGTTCCTTCACCAACTATTCGACCACCTTGATTTCCTGCAAATCCCACATAACCTCCATTAAACCCTCTAACATCATACAGTAGGGTTTTCTTCCCCGTCATGTGCCGAGAAGCTCCACTATCTATAATCCAACGTGAAACGGATCTTGGTAGCTCCTGCACATATCACAAACACTTTAGTTAGATTGTGATGCCACCCAAGCCTCTTTTGACTCAGGTAGCTTGACTTTTAGCAGTGTAAAGTGACGGAAAATTCTTATCATTCATCTTCAAGTTCTCCTCAGACCCAATCTCAACCTTTTTATATAGAAAGAAATCACTTTTAGAAGGTTGATCATTTGATTGGTCTTTCTTTGGTATATTTTTCTTTTCAAGTTTCTCATAGTAATCCAAAGGTACATACATCTTCTTGTTTGAAGACGATGGTTTTGCAGTCTCAGACACCTTTGGTTTTGGAGAACTTGAATTCTTTTCAACTAATTTTGGTTTCCATGCTTGTTGAGGCGAAGCAACCAGTTTATAAAATTTGTCAGTTTTAGTTACCACATTCTTTACGGATTCAGTTTTGATTTTTATGTTTTCATTTTTCAAAACTTTTCTCTCAACAACCATTTGAGCTTTTCCTTTTGCATCAACTTTCTTTTTCCGATTCTCAACAACTTCAGTCTTAGACTTCAAGTTAGTACACTTTCGTGCAATATGTCCAATTTGATTACATTTGAAGCATGTTCGGGTGTCAACAACCCGACTTGTGCCTTTGGACTGAGGCTGTGAAACCTTCATCTCAAAGAATTCTTCATTTGTTTTCGAAAAATTTTTAGACTCTTCATCAGAAAGTGAACTTGAACTTGAAACAAACACCTTTTTCTCAACACACTTCTTATTTTGAACATTCCTTCTTTGATAATTCTTACCACCCTGATATCCACCCAACCATCTGTTTTGATTATTGTTATAAAAACGCGGTGGAACAACTGGTTTCTTGTAGTAAGCTATATCTTTTTCGAAATTCATTTGCCTCTTTGTCTGTTTCAAACCTTCTATATCAGACAAATCAATCTCAATCAACTTGAACACATTTCTCAATTTACCAACATTCACATTCTCTAAAGGAAAATCACGATCCGAATACAACTTATCAGATTCCGCCATCTTGTACATCACAAGACTAGGTTCATCACTTAAGTTGTTTTTGGATTTTGATTTTGGAATGTATTTATCCAAAAAGCATTCATCATCCTCAGTAGTGTCACTTTCAGTTTTCAAAACATTTTCAGCCATGCTTTTAACAATTTCAGATTGAACACTATCTTCATCAGATGATGTGGTAAATGTGACATCAATCGTGTTTGGAAGCTTAACTTCATTTTCTTCTTCATTATTATCCAACCCTGATTTTTTCTTTGAAAAATTGTTTAAAACTGGTGGTGGAACCTGATGAAACCCAACCCCAGTTCCATCCGAATAAACATCTTCACCTGCTTTGTTCTTCCCAATTGGTTTAGGGACAATATGTTGAAGAACAAAACTTGCGGAGTTGTAACTGGTCAATTTCAACTGGATGCGTTCATTTTCAATTTTAGCTTCTTGAAACTGAAGCTTCAACTTAGCAATTTCATCCAGTTGCTGGTTGATTAGTTCTTCTTTTACCCTAAGAACACCGGTCAGTTGAAGATTTTCTTTGGTTGTTTTACCATTTCTTTCATCAGAATCTTTTACCGTTCGTTTTAGCTTCTCAAAATTTTCTGAAATTTGACGATTTTCAAGAATCAACTTTTCATTTTCTTTCCTAATTCTTTCTATGTCATTTTTATCATTTTTAATTTTCTCAGTTAATTCTTTTAATCTGTCATTCGACGCTTTCAACATTTTGTCACGGTTTAAAATCTGATCTTCAACATTTCTGACTTTTCCAGTCAGTTCTTCAACCTTCTTACTGCTGAGGTAAGCAATTGTACTACAAAATTTGCACTCTTTCATGCAATTTTTGCAGTCGTTCTCAGTTTTAACTTTCTTACCTGACTCATGTGTATCATTTGAACTGACCTTGTTTTTGGACTCAGTTCCAGAACCAGAAACTACCTCTAGCTCTTTTGCTGCAAAAACTTTATCAGCCATTTTCTTCAAGTTTTCAGCAGTAAACTCTTGTGACGTATCAATAATCCCGTCATCAACTTTCTTTGGCTGCGGCTCTTTCTCTTTCTCTTCAGCTTCTCCTCCTCCCCACCACATTCTTTGACTGGCCTCTTCTTCATCAGCAAGTTGTTTGGTGAGAGTTTCAACATCAACAGTATCTGGATCAACAACTATGTTTCCATTAGGGTCGAGATAACATTCTCTATCAGGATCCCATCTTTTCGCCTGTTTAGCTTCTTTGTATGTACGATAGATTTTGCCTTTCATGAATTTAGTTGTTGCCTTCCTGTTGACGTACTTCACTTCTTCAGATCTGGTATCTTTAAAAGGAACAATCTTTGCTGCTGTAAAGGCATATCCAACTGCATCTTCCTCTGGCAAAATATCACTCCAATCATAACCTTCATCATCATGAAACACAGCAAGTGCCTTGGATTTTTCTTTGGGTGCCTCCTCTATCTGCTTCATCCTGGGAGGTTCTGCTTTATTTTGATGATAAATTGCTCTTTTGTAATAATCCTCTCGAAAAGGATTTGCAGTATCATCAGTGTAAGCATTTCGGCACTCACGTTTAAAATGACCTTTTTGTTTACATTTAAAGCATGTGACTTTTAACTTGTCAAAGCCTAACTTGGTAGAAGGTCCACCAATAGATTGTCTTCCGGTAATCTCCATGAATCGCTGCGCTCTTCTTACTTCACTCGCCATACACCACCTTATATCGATCAACTCCATCTCCCCAGGATCGATCTGATCGTAGTCTTCTTTTGTTAGGTTGGTGTTTCCAATCTTTCCTGCAACGTGACTTTCATACGATTCTAACACAGATGCTAAAAACACCATCTGTTGTTTGGCAGATTCTTCACTAAAATTCTGACCATTCTTTAAATCCACAACAATGTTGCATTGAAATAGATTTTTCGGAACAGATTGACTTTGAGCAGTTGAGAAAGATCCACTGTGATAGCCACTGCTAGAAGTTTCCTGATTCACTGTATTTGAACTTTTTGCAGAAAAAGCTGTTTTTGGTGATGCAGATTTTGGGATCATACTTCCTCTGTAATACAGCTCCACATTCTGCTGGTATTATGTGTTGTTGACTTTATTCGATTTCCTGATCTCCAAATCATGACTTTCCAATCTTTCGATTAACAAATCAACAGACAGTTTAGTTGGTTCAACTGTGTTCTTCAGCATCAAAGAAAAATACTGCCAGTCTTTATCATCAGGTAGTGAGTCAAACAATTTATCAACCAATTCTTCTCGAGTGTACATGATTCCGTGTCTTGCAAGTTCTAACTTCAAATGCCCGAATCTTTCAATCATCTTTGGCACAGATTCATTTTTCAAACAACCAAACAAATCAAATTCTTTTCTCAACAATTTCGTTTTGTTTTTAACAATCTCGGCACTACCCACACATTTCACTCTTAGTTTCTCCCTTAGATCTTTCGAATCTTTGTACTCAATCAATGAAATGATGTCGTCTCTCACAGACTGATGAAGCAAAGCGATGCACTTTTGTTCAGCAACATATCTTTCTATTTGATTGTCTTCTAAATTTTCATAATCCGCTCTCCCCAAATCAAAACCATTCTTCAAGCTTTTCCAACTTGGATATGCAAACGCTTGAAGCCATTCTTCAAATCTTGTAGCCCACCTGTTGTATTCTTCAATTACCATCAACTTGGGCGGTTTATTGTATGTTCCATATGCACTGTCTACACTCATAGTATCATAAAGAATTTTCTTTGCACTCGGTGTTGGTGTAGTTTCATTTGTGTTATTTGATGTGCCATCACCCGAACCACTGGTAAATGCAAACATGTCACTAAATGGATTCATAAAATCTTCCATCTTCACGTATCTGAAACAATCAACAAACACTTAGAAATTTTTTTTATTTTGAAAAATACAGTTTCAAACGGAATTAGTTCAAGCGAAATCAGCTTTCAAGCGAAATAAGCTTTTTCACACGAAATAGTGTTTTCAAACGAAATCACCAAACGGAATTACAATTTCAAACGAAATTAGTAATTTCGTGTGAAACAACAGTTCTTTCAAACGGAATTAGTGATTCCGTGTGAAACAGCAAAACTTTTCAACACATGTTAAAAACAACACATGCGATATGTTAAAATCACCAAGTAAACCCAGAAACATCTTATCTTCAATCTCGTTACAATCTAATACCTGCTATATGTTAAAAACAACACATGCGATATGTTAAAATCACCAAGTAAACCCAGAAACATCTTATCTTCAATCTCGTTACAATCTAATAACATGAAAACACCTTCAAAATCAAATAAAACTCATACCTCAAACGAAACCCAATGATGAAAAACAAAAATAAACATCCTAAATGACGAATCTAGTATTTTCGGTATCGCCAATGTGTGTTCGGTATAGGAATCAAACAAAAAACCTACAAATCGAATTGATACGAACAATAATTAGATAGACAGTTTTGAAACGAACTCGTAATCTGCTCCCTTGTTGACGGAATTCCCTAATTAGCTCTCAGATGATTGAACAGAATGTCTAATATACCCTTATCTAATTAAATTGAATCAGGGACACGTGTATGGCGGTGGGGATCGCGTACCTAATGTATGATTATGTGATTTGTATCCTACACTTCCTATATATATATATATATATATATTATTTGGTTTGTTTTTAATGGGTTTAATTTATTTATTAGATTTTAAGTCCATTTTTTGTATTTGGTGTATATGGGCCTAGCCCAAATAACTTTTTTTAAAAGTGGGTCAAGCCCAAATTAATTTGTAGGAGTGGGCCCTAGCCCAAAACATTTTTATAAAAGTGGGCCTAGCCCAATTTAGTTTATAATAATGGACTTAGCCCAAATAAGTTATGTAAAAATAGGCCTAGCCCAAACTATTTTCTAAAAATGGATATAGTCCATAATAGTTTATAAAAACTGGGTTTTTAGTCCAAGTATTTTTGTAGATTGGACTTTAGCCTAATTTTGACTACAAATATATTTTAGTCCAATATTTTGTAAAAGTTAGCCTAGCCCAATTTTATTTTATGAGAAATGGACATTAGCCCAATTGCAATTTATGGACTTCTTTTAATATTTACAAGATTTAGGCTTAGTTAATAATAATAACAATACTTGTATTTTTATAAAAATCTACTTTTTTATAAAAGTTGTTACTTATGCCATGTATGAAATCTTTTTGATGCATAAGCTTTTTAGAGTGTGTGACGGCTCGTATGTTATGAACATTTAATATGGTGTCGGCTTAGTTTATTCGTGTCGTTTGTCTCATTCGTGTCGTCCGTCTCGTTTATACCATTTGTTTCGTTTGTGCCATTTTATTTTGTCCAAAAGTTCGTATTGTCCAATAGTGTCCGAATTTGTTCGTTTGTATGTTCATGTCCAAGGATGGACATTTTATTTCATTTTCCAAGTTCATATATATTTTTGTAATTTTCGTGGATGTGTATAAATTTTGTATTTGTTCCTACTTGAACTAAACAGATAATGTACATATCAAAATATATATTTATGATACTTGATGAGTCTTTTTGAAAGTATATATTTTATCTAAAATATATACTTGTCACTGTTTGTTTAGAAATCTTTTATTAAACATGGATTTATAACTTTGTCTAAAATTTCGTTTAACCATGTTCAAAGACTTCAAATAGCTTCACAGTTACTTATTTCTTTGTTTAACAACTTTTTGAACATAACAAAATTTATAAAAATTTCGCCATAGTTTTGTTTGAAATATGGATTTTTCCCAAGTTTATACAAAACTTGTGTTCAATTTATTTCAACATAAAACATCATCAAGTATCAATATCCATCAAAATTTGTCAACAAAAGTACCATGAACATGATATAGTTCTTAACTTTCCCAAAAAGGAAACTTTATTCTTAGTTTTTGCCAAAAATTTGTAGAACAATAACTTTCCCAAAAAGGAAACTTTATTCTTAGTTTTTGCCAAAAATTTGTAGAACAAGATTTTATCTAAAATTCTTGTTTTAGATGACTCATAAAGTCATTTGAAGCACAAATATATGTTCAAAACTTTTCCTACTAACATATTCATACTTTTGATTCTTTCCAGAAATGGAAACTTTATTCAAGAAATTTTTCGAAAATTTATTTTCTTGGATTTAAATGATTTCTCATACTTTTCTAGTATGTATGTTCATCATTTAAATCATCATACTCATGTTCATCACCTTTGTTGAAGAATCTTGGTTGATCCAACATGCATGTATGTAGATCATATTTTTAAACAAAAATAACCAAGATTCAAGTTTACTAGTCTAGATTTCTCCAAGTTCATCCCAAAATAATAGAAAAATCATAGATAAAAATAATGATTTTTAGTTTTTCTTAGTGTTTTTTGTCACACCCCAACCGATGGCGGAAACATCGGGGTGAGGCACTGAGCGAAACAGATTGTCTAAGAGAATCCTTAACAACTAAAATTTACCAGATATTTAACGTTACGTCCCATACCATAACATATCAAATAAAAACAGTTATTACAGGCATCGTGTTCTCAAAGAAAGAAATTGTTCCGACAACTAAAATATTATGTAGTTTGTTTCTGGACCACCTAATGTTGGATCGTCGTGTGACCCTAACGAGTCAATCTGAAGAGTTCAAAGTTAATATCAAAGGCGGAATCAGTGATATCGACGTGTGGAATTACAGTAACAATTAAGCACAAAATGTAATTCCATGTGAAATATCAGTACATTTCAAGCGAAATTAAGCACAAAATGTAATTCCGTGTGAAATATCAGTACATTTCAAACGAAATTAAGCACAAAATGTAATTCCGTGTGGAATTACAGTAACAATTTCAAACAGAATTAGGATGACGTCAGCACTGTCGATCACAATTTCTTCAAATTGAACATGTTTTACTTCGAATTAAGGTCCAATTCTTTCAAGGATTAGTTAAAACAGTGTTTCGCTTATAATATGTGAAAATCAAGCCATTTCGTCCATTAAATTCTGATTAATTTTGAAAAGAAAGAGTAGAAGTGAGAGAATCCGATGAAATCAAGCTGAATTGGTATGAACTCCTCGTCCTGAGCTCTGATATCACTTGTTGGATCGTCGTGTGACCCTAACGAGTCAATCTGAAGAGTTCAAAGTTAATATCAAAGGTGGAATCAGTGATATCGACGTGAATACAGCTTGATACTTTCTAATTATCTTCTTTTATTGATTTCCAAAGCTTTTACAATTCAAATAACAATCCGACAGCACCTCGGCTCTGAAAACAACTTTCTAATTCCGTTTCAAATGACACCTCCACTCAGCTATTTATAGAAGAGGTGATTCCGTTTGAAAGTGGCACAGGCCATTTCAAGCGGAATTACAATGGTTAATTCCGTTTGAAAGTGTCATGCCCATTTCAAGCGGAATTACCCTAAAACACACAAACCCAAGATTTAATTTGCTGAGCACTGATTAATCCTATCTAGACACAAGACTCTATAAAGACGAAGTTAACAGACATTTCTGCACCAACACCTAAGCTTGATACCATGACATACAGCAAAATCCTAGCATCCTAAACACCCGTCACATACGTTAAAATAGGTCAATACACATAGTGTAAAGGTGAGCATACAAGTTTAATAGAATAATAGAAGCGAAAGCATTTTACGCATAACCAGCATGTAACATGTTGAAATGTGAAGTTAGCAAGTTATCGACAATGAAATATGCATAGACATGACTGCGAGTTGTAGAATGCGCAACACATATCACCACTGTGACACGTGAAGAAATACCAATAACAACCCTTGTCCACGATAGGTGCTGAATCCAAACTATAGTACTATCGTTGCTAAGGTGTCAGGCAACAATCACTGTATAAACATAACATACAAGCATCCATCGAATAACACGTATAGCATGCAAGCGGTTAGTGTATAAAAGTAGTTGTGTTGTGTGTCGAGTGATTTGGTATAAGTAACGTATGTAACACTCAAAAGTGCATTAAGCAAAAAGGGATCGAGTATACTCACAGTTCGTGTTAAATATATAACACAAGCTTGGATTAAAGGGAGTGCTGGAGGGTTAGCCTGATCAGATAACGACAGTATAAGCATTGAACAGTGCGTGAAATAGCGTGTCGGTGGGATGAGTGACGAAGGATGATCCGATCGGATGACCGTTCGGACGGATGGTCATCCGAACGGAGGGTTTGATGATGCGAACTTTGAAGTTTTCGTTGTAGCATTTCTAAAGATGAGAAATGTTTCTACTTATCAGGTCGTCCGGTCGGACGGTCATCCAGACGGATGGCCGTTCGCTCGGATGGTGATCCGTCCAAGTGAAACATTGCAAGGGTTGAAGTCTCCTGGTAGGATAGTCATTCGATCAGATGGTCGTCCGATCGGATGACTATTCGTTTGGGACTGATATTCTTCAAGATTTTGCGAAATGTTTAAGTGTTGAAAGAAAATCACAAGTCATCCGTTCGAATTGTCGTTCGATCAGATGGTGATCCGATCGGACGACAATCCGTTTGGAAACCTGTTCGTTTGGGAACTTGTAAAATTCATAAAATTAAAAGTTTGCGGTTTGACCGAGACGGCATGACAACGTGTCAAACAACGGAAGCCCCGTTGAGTCCAAGTCATCGGATCGGATGGGAATCACCCTATCCGATCAGTAACTGTTCTCGACGGAACTTCATGTTCAACCCGTTAAGTCGATCATCTCTTCGATAGCAATTCGTTCTCAGACCGGCACTTCACTAGAGGATGAGTAGAAGGCCTAAACAAGCTCAGATTCTATCGGTTTTAAGTGAAAAGTTGAGAAAGTTTGAAGAAGGTTTGAATCTAGTTGAAAATGTTTAGATTTAGGTGAAACCAGTGTTTAAACATTGTATAAATCCTTTAGATCTGAGTTGTTCTTGGTGGAATGAGGTCACACCTTGGTGTTCATGAGAACCCATGATGACATCATCCTAGAACAGCCCAAATCCACAGATTTCATGGTGAAAAGTTGAGATTTGTGAGTGAAATCGATGAGAAACCGTGTGCTGAATAAGGAAGTAAAAGATTCGAGATGAAAACTTACAAGAATCGCAAGGAATCGAGAGAAAAGGGATGAGAATGCGCTGGGTCGGAGGAGAGCTGTCACATCACATGAACATTGATGTGACAGGTGAGTATTTATAGGAGAAAGATAGAGAGGCGGTGTGAGTCGGAGGGTCGGGTGGCCTTTCAATCAAATGGCCATCCGATCGGATGGCCATCCGTTTGGATGACCTTTAGATCGAAGGGTCATTCAAATCGAAGGGCTTCGGTGAGTTGGTTTCCGACTTTTCGTTTCGTGCGTTGAGCGTTGCGTTGCGATGCGTTTAAGTGGGTGTCGATTAAGCGATGCGATAGTTTTAAATAATAGTTACACAAATAACATAACTAACATACGACAACATAAGTAACCTTGCGTTTCCTATTCACGATAATATTTCGTTGCGATAGAGTTGCGATTAATCACCTCAAAACATATAATAGACATGCACAAGTAACACATAATAGCACACACACGTAAAATAATATCCCGAACTGCGATTCAAGTTGCGATGAGATAGCGTTAAGTAGATTAGCATTTATTTGCGTTTATTGCATTGTTACTCCACATAATACAACTAAAATAACATAAACTAAAGTATCGATTAACGAGGTTCGAAAGTACAAGTAATAATTAAGCAAGGAATGGAAGATCGAATTAGCAATCTTTTCTTACTTTGACTTTGACTTGTACTTTGACGTCAAAAGTCGGGTTGTTATAGCCTCTCCTACTTTTGGGAATTCTTCCCAAAATGAAGGCGCAGGCGTAACGAATAGTTGTGGATACTTAGCCTTCATGTCGCCCTCGAGTTCCCAGGTGAACTCGGCGCCACGTTTGCCTTCCCAGCGAACCTTCACTATGGGAATGCGTGAGCGTCAGAGCTTCTTGGTTTCTCGATCCATGATCTCGACAGGTTTTTCCACGAAGTGTAATGTTTCTTCCACTTGTAGATTCTCAAGTGGTACATGTAAATTCTACTCGGCAAGACACTTTTTGAGGTTCGAAACATGGAAAGTCGGGTGGATGTTGCTAAGTTCCTCCAATAGTTCGAGTCTGTAGGCCACCTTGCCAATCCTTTCTAGAATTTTAAAGGGTCCAACATATCGAGGAGCGAGCTTTCCTTTATTGCCGAATCTGATCACCCCCTTCCAAGGTGAAACCTTTAGGAGTACGTGATCGCCAACGTCAAATTCAAGGGGCTTGCAGAGTCTATCGGCGTAACTCTTTTGACGACTCTGAGCTTTCAGGAGATTGTCTCGAATCTGGAAGATCTTGTCAGTCGTTTCTTGCAGCAGCTCAGGACCGGTAATTTGCGCATCTCCGATCTCGTGCCATACAATAGGCGATCGACATTTTCTTCCATACAATGCCTCAATTGGTGCCATTTGAATGCTAGAATGATAACTGTTATTGTACGAGAATTTGACCAAAGGTAAGTGCGCATCCCAATTACCACCAAAATCTTTAACACACGAGCGAAGCATGTCTTCAAGGGTATGAATCGTGTGCTCAGTCTGACCGTCGGTTTAGTGATGGAAAGCGGTACTTAGATTAAGAGTAGTACCGAGAGCATATTGAAACGTTTCCCAATGGCATGAGATAAACCGACCATCGCGGTCAGAGATGATATCACGAGGCGTCCAGTGTCGACAGATGATTTCGTCAGTGTAGATCCATGCTAATCGTTCTACCATAAAGTCCTCTCGTATCGGCAGAAAATGAGCAGATTTTATAAGACGATCAACGATAACCCAGATGCTATCGTGACCTGATGGCGTGCATGGGAGTTCATAGCTATGCTCTCCCATTTCCACATAGGGATCTCGGGTTGCACGAGCAAGCCAGAGGGTCTTTGTTGCTCAGCCTTGACTTTTGAACAAGTCATGCACTTCGAAACATATATAGCAATATCCTTCTTCATTCTAGGCCACCAATACTGAAGATGTAGGTCATGGTACATCTTATCGGCACCGGGATGAATGGAATATCGAGACTTGTGAGTTTCAGTCAACAATATTTCCCAAAGGTTATTGCGACTTGGAATCCAGATGCGATCGAGATAGTAGTAGATACCGTTTGATTTGGTGATAAATTGAGTTTCAGCACCACACTTCTTCATTTCCTCTCGCAAGGTATTCTCAATGAAGCAGGCGTGCTGAGCGTCACAAATTAGAGCTTTGAGGTTGTGCTGGGCGAGAGTATTGCGAACGCTATGCAAATAGCTTCATCAACTTAGAGCATCGGCAACGACATTTACTTTGCCAGGATGGTAGCGAATATCACAGTCGTAATCGTTAAGAAGTTCAACCCATCGGCGTTGGCGCATATTCACTTCCTTTTGATTCAAGATATGTTGCAGGCTCTTATGGTCGGTGAAGACCATACACTTGGTACCGTAAAGGTAGTGTCGCCAAATCTTTAACGCAAAAACAACTGCACCAAGCTCGAGGTCGTGGGTTGTATAGTTCTTCTCGTGGATCTTGAGCTGACAAGAGGCGTACGCGATAACCTTGTCTCGTTGCATGAGAACACAACTGAGGCCGAGGTTAGAGGCATCGCAATAGACAATGAAGTCATCGTTTCCGTTGGGTAACGCGGGGATAGGAGCATTGCAAAGCATATGCTTGAGTGTTTGAAAGGCAGTCTCTTGTTCAGTTCCCCAAACAAAAGGCTTATCTTTGTGCGTGAGAGAGGTAAGCGGTACGACGATCTTCAAGAAATCAGCGATGAATCGGCGGTAATAACCCGCCAATCCGAGGAATGAACGAACTTCGGATGGGGATTTGGGTGTAACCCAACTCTTAACATCTTCGATCTTCGCGGGGTCGACGTGTATACCTTGACTATTGACAATGTGATCGAGGAATTGAACCTCCTCTAGCCAAAATTCTCACTTGGAGAAATTGGCATAGAGTTGATTCCCTTGGAGTAATTCGATAACCAAACATAGATGTTGCGCAGGTTCGACTTTTTATTTCGAATAGATAAGGATATCATCAATAAACACGATGACGAAGCGGTCGAGAAAGGGTTTACACACGTGATTCATCAAATCCATGAAAACCGCGGGTGCGTTGGTTAAACCAAAGGGCATAACGTCAAACTCATAGTGGTCGTATCGGGTTCGGAATGCAGTTTTAGGTATATCTTCCTCCTGGATTTGTAACTAATGATAGCCTGTGCGTAAATCAATCTTTGAAAAACATGTAGCACATTGTAATTGATCAAACAAATCATCGATTCGGGGCATGGGATAGCGATTCTTGATAGTCAGCTTATTCAACTCCCTATAATCGATGCACATCTGGAACGATCCATCCTTTTTTTTGACGAAAAGGACAGGTGCACCCCAAGGAGTGGTGCTAGGGCGAATGAAGCCTTTGTCAAGTAATTCCTGGAGTTGACTCGAGAGTTCGTGCATTTCAGACCGAGCGAGACGATAGGGAGCTTTAGCAACAGGATTGGCTCCAGGAATGAGGTCAATACGAAAATCAATATCACGACTCAAGGGTAGACCAGGTAAATCGTCAGGAAACACAGCAGGAAAATCATGAACCGCAGGCACCTTATCCATTGTCTTATTTTCCTTTTCCTTCGCTACTACGATGTGCGCCAAGAAAGCTTTGTATTCCTTTCGGAGATACTTGCTTGCTTGGATACACGACATGAGTTTGAGATCCTTTGATACGACTTAGCCATACACACAAAGTTGATCACCATTAGCGAGCGAGAAACGAATCATTTTATCAAATCAAATGACTTCAGCACGATTCTCACGAAGAAAATCCATGCCAACTATGATATCAAAACTACAAAGCTACATCGGGATAAGATCGATAGGAAAGACGTGATTGTTGAGTTCAAGTGTACAATCACGGAGAACAGAATGAACAGTAACGGTTCTCCCAGTGGCAACTTCAACGTCGAACATCGTAGGGAGATTGGCGCGTTTACGCTTTAGGAGCTTTTCGAATTCTAACGATATAAAACAGTTATCGGCTCCAGTATCAAATAAACACGAAGCATATATACTGTTGACAAGAAACGTACCATTAACCACATTGTTATCAGCTTGGGCTTGGCGGACGTTGATGTTGAAAGTACGTCCACGAGCTGCTTGTTGAGCTGGTTGCTGCTGCTGCTGTTGATGTTGTTGCGCTGGTTGCTGCTGTGGCTCTTGATTCACCACTCTGTTTGGGCAAACTTTTGCAAAGTGGTTAGGGTCACCACATGCAAAGCAGGCTCTTGCGTGAGCAGCCGGGGCTGGAGCTGCTTGTTGGCCCTGTGGAGTAGGAAGAGGAGCTGACAGTGCATGAGCTTGAACTTGAGCTTGAGCTTGAGCTTGGCGGGGACCAGTACGACAGTTAGTAGTTAAGTGGCCGTACAGGTTGCAGTGAACACAAAATCGACAAGCGATCCCAACAGGATGATGATAAGTACAAGTAGGGCATAGCGGGTGTGGAACAGTATAGGCACGCTTAGCTGGTGGTGCATTGGTCACTGGTGCCGCTACTTGGCGGTTCTGAGGTTGAGGTTGGGCAGGCACGGCATTCAGCGGTGCGGCGGAGACTGGACAATTCTTGTTGTTTTTGTTCTTGCGCTTGCGGCGTGAAGACTTGGAAACTTGCGGTGCGGCGGTTTCAATGGGGGGAGCATCGGTAACTTGATGGAGACTTTTGGTGCTGTTCTTGAAATAACCAGCCCTAACTCGCTTGTCATTGATTTCTACAGCGAGTAGGTAAGTCTCTTCGATGGTTGTCGTCTTCGCGACTTGCACGAAATCAGCAACGTAATCCGGTAAAGCATAGATGTATTTCCTGATGGGGATATCAAGAGTAGATACTTGGCCGGGATAAATGATACTCAGCTGCTTGAAGCGGGCAGTTAGACCGGCGTTGTCACCACCCTCTTGCTTGATGTTCCAAAACTCGTCCTCTAGCTTCTGAAGCTCATGGGGAGGGCAGAATTCCTTCATCATGATCTCTTTCAACTCATCCCAAGTAAGGCCATCGGCTGCATCATTCCCTCGCCTGTTCCTTTCGGCTGTCCACCAGTCCAAAGCCCTGGACTGGAAAACGCCAGTTACGTTGACAGTACGGAGGTTATCAGGACAACCGCTTTGGCACAGGGTGACTTCAATTGAATCGAACCATTGAAACAAGGCAGTAGGCCCGTCTTCTCTGGTGAATTCTTTGGGGCCGCAGGCCTTAAACGGATTGAAGCTGAAAGTTGCGCGGGGAGAGTCGGTCCTAGATTCCTCAGAGGACTTGCTAGCGTTTTCATTAAGTTCGCTGACAATTTGCGGAATGACCTTAGCCATTTTGTCACACCCCTATTTTCCACGTGTCACCGGTGGGCCCGGTGGGGAGTATCGTGACGTAGTTGGTATCATCATAGACAAACAACACAATATATATGAATGCACAGCGGAAGCAAAGATAGATTCATTTCAACTTTAATAAAGTGTAATATTAAATATCACTAATAGTTGAAACGGATCCACAGGCGGATCAAAATAAAATAAGATATTGTTCAACAGTTTATTGTCGTCCAAGCTTGCGAGACTTATTGTGGACGCTCTAGAAGACAGCCAGCCTATTATGTGACAACCCTCACTAAACCAGGTATCCGTACGACTTAATTAATAATTAATTACTGCTTAATTACTGTGCTTGCTTGAACTTGTGAATAAACTGCTACTTGATTACTGATACATGTACTTATTTGCATCATATTTTACTTGCTGTCACTACATTATTTACATGCTGAACCTTAGTGACAAACATGATGAACAAAAAGCACAGTAGCACTATAACGGATAACCTATTTGACATGCTGATAAAGCCAGCATCAGGCAAACACTGCCTCTAAGGCCGGTATGAGCCAGAAATATTTTGCTACACTAGTGGTGAGTGTAGGGATACAAGGGTTGTAGAACTGCGTCTCTAGGGATAAGTTACAATGACTGGATGTGCCTAAAACGTGCTCTAAGCACAAAATTCAGCACTTTACATAATAATTCAGCTTTTAGCTAACTAATAAAGTGCCAAAACATGAGAAAAATATTACTAGACACTTTCCAAAGTGTCAAGAATGAGTTGTGTCACTAAAAATGGTATTAACAACACTTTAAAGCTTTGTTAATGCTTTAACGGATTACTATCCAACCGAACAACCGGATTATACCCGGAACATGAAAATATTGTCATTTTCATTATTTATTTTTTTCTGAGCCAGTTAGGGTCCCTGAGTACCCTAACACCCACTGTAACGCGTGACACACTAATAACTGGGTTAAACACTTAACTAACTTGGTTTAACCTAACTAATACCTATCTAACTAGTTGGAATCGGACCAAGACCCCCCCCTCTCTAACCGTCCCCAACTAGAAGGGGACACCCCTTGTCCTCTAAATTATTATTATAATCCTCTTGCCTAATATCTAGCTTACATATGATCTATTGGGTAATACTCTTGTTAATTGTCTATAAGTTAGATGCATGGCACAACATAACACACACACTTAACTACATCACACAAACACTCCTCTCTCTCTCTCTTTGGCTCTCGGCCGAACCCACACCCACACACCCATCCATTTTCGAGTTTGATCTTGCAAGTTCCAAGCATCTACAAGTGTTAAGGGTCGCATATAAGGAGTCTTGGAGCAAACGGAAGGCGAAGGACCTCTCTACTTTGCTTTTATCCACGCATTTTTTCGCTTAGATTCTTCCCTAGCCTCGAGCTAGTGGTATGTTACTTAAATCACCTTCTTGAACTATTCTAATGTGGTTAAAACGATATATGACGGTTAAAACTCGATAACTTACAAGATGAAGCATAAAAGTCTACTTAAAACACTAAAATGGTGGTTAAAAGCACATAAGTTGTGTAAATGTTGTAGTATTTGATTTGTGTGATTATTTGGACCCGATCTATGTTGTGGTAGCTCGGATCATCATTTAACCCGGTTTAGTCATGATCTTGGATTATGACATAAAGCTTGTTTAAGTATAACAAGGGTTAGAAGATGAAACTCTACCACACAAGAATCATGAACTTGTGTAAAAGTGTTTTAGTTTGTACAATAGTGTTTAAAACTAGTAGATCTACGTATCTACAAGCGGTATTTTCAAAGGACCACGTGTCAAGAGAAAACATACTTTAAAAGACGGATCTTACACTAACAAGAATGGTTTTTAGAACACACAAGTGTGTAAACACTTGTGTAACACCAGTTTCGACAAAATAACTATTTTTGAAAAAGATGACGAGAAGTTGTAAAGACGAAACTTCCATAAAAACGAGGTTTTTACAAAATCGGATTGTTTTATATAAAGATCCACTAAAAGTAATGACATTTACTTCACAGTTTGGATAAATCACAAGTTCATGAAATTTATGCGATTTATATACATATTTTGACTAGTTTGTGATTTGAACATTGTTTTGGTTGAATGAGAAAATTGTTGGTTGAGTTGTAAAAGAAAATGATACGCTTGAAAGCGTGGCCATCTCCAGTTACAGAGGAAACTCTGGCGAAATTTTTCCAAAAGCCTAACACTTAGAAATATTTTCACTATAAGTGTTAGAACTACATTTTGACTTGTTTTCAAAATATAAGTTTCGCCACGACTATATTTACAAAACTTCGGAGGTGGGATTTCACAAAATAAAACGTGATACATATATATATTTAGTATATATTTTTCACAACGTCACTTGTATAAGTGTTTATGATTATTTTGTGAACTACGTAAATATTATTTTGGGAAAATCACATGTATTAAAATATAATATTTTTGGGAAGAATATTTATATTTTGGAGTTAAGAATAAAATATATTAAGTGAGACTTAATATGGTAATCCGAAGTATACGAACACACATGTATTAAATCCCCCATCCTTGGGAAGGAGAATAACTACCAAGTATATACAGAACGTAAACACGAAATAGTTGCCTAACTATTTCCCAAAAACTTAAACCATAAAGCTAAGGCACGGCCATCCGTCTAATAGAGTTAGTACGTGTAGGTCGTCATACAGCTGTTTGATTTGGAGGCATACTTGGTAGAGACGCACCACTGTGAGTTCATGTCCCCCTTTTCTCTTAACCGTTTTCAGTTTTTAACTGCGGGGGTGAAATACATGTTACTTTAATTACGAGTACTTTATACATGGTATGGTTAGCGTAAGGAGGTTTACTACTTAGATCATGTGAGTGGGTAGGCGTGAACTGGAGGCCATTAATCCTCATTATAGGACCGAGGGACGTAAGCGATAGATCTTCCTGGGTGTAGCGAGCCCAACCCCACGTCCAACAGTACGGACCTCGGGGTGACTTTGTGCCCCGACGGAAAATCGCAAGGTTTGAGTCTTCCTACTTGCACTTCACACATATCAATGGCCTTGCAAACCGTTGGTGATCTCTTTTTTCCTTATTTGCTACATACCAGGATTTTTATACTCACAAGGTTTATTTACTCACTTACACATGAACTCGCTCAACATTATTGTTGATTTTTCAACTTACATGTATTTCGGGAAATTAAAGATCTGGCGCGGTATGTTATGTTTTCCCGCTGCATAAGGGTTCCGAGGTCATCCCAGTTTAGGAAATGTGACTCTTTCCTGGACAAGTCACAAATCTTAAACTGCGTTTATTTCATGTCGATGTTTATGTTTTCAAGACAATGTTTTATGTTATGATGTTGTAAGTCTCTAAGACAATGGTATGTTACTCTGGTTTTAAAACTTAATCAAATGGATGATCTTGCATGATTTTATTTCATATAGCTTGTTATGGTTAAGCTATGGTATTAAGAAGTCACACCAAAATTTACCACGCTTCCGCAAAGCCAGGGTGTGACATATTACGTGTAGTACCTGCACTTAACCTTTTGGGAAAATACGTCAGTTTACATTGGTAAATACAATTTAACTGACTCATTTTGAAAATGGTTGAAAATTGATTTGAATGCTCATGGCACAAAACATTTTATAACTTGGGATAATTATATATTATTATAATCTTGTGAACGAATTACATGTTACTTGTGCGTTCAGTAGCCCGGATCTTGTACGGGTTAAAGATCAATAGACCCTCCACATTAGAGTTATACACTGACAGGTGTACGCCTACACCCCGTGCTCAGGTCGTGGCCATCTCGTAAGATGATGCCGAGGATATCCGGGACATGGTCATTAACCCCCCAAAGGCTTTAAGTGAACAAGACTGTTTAAACGAGCCGATCAAATTATTCAATTAACCATTCAGAGATGTAAGATTTGATGCTCGATCAAGCGGTATTCTATATACCTTAACCCAAGCCCGTATAGGGAAAATAAGTTAAAAGTATTTACCTGAGTATAGTATAATTCTCAACAAGAAAAAAGGCAAGTAGCTTTTACCGGTGCTCCTAATCTGGAACGAAGGTTTATAATAACCTATTAGATTTCTAACGGGTCTTTATTTAAGCTTAAGCTTAGACCGGCTAATTTAAAGGACGATACGGTTCAAACGCACGATTAAGCGAAGACCGGATAGAATGTGATTTAGACCCGACAAGTTTGAATACTTGTATAATATGGGTATACTAAATAAATTTTGGATTTTGAGACAAAAATGATAATGTTTGACCCGTCTCGGTCAATTTATGCAAACTAGTTACATAAACCGAACCGAACGCGAAAAGAGCGTTACGGGTAACCGTAAGAGTCATATGCAAGTTCCCTGAGATAATATGCTCTAAATATGTCATAATATCAGTAAGTTATTTTATATTATGCCCAAAACAGATTTAAACACAAATTAGGCCTCATAAGGGTATTTTGGTCATTTAAAAGATTATAAAAGAGTTTATTTGTAAATCTGAGTTACGGGTCTGATTTATACAGTAAGTATACTTAATTTAACATGTTATAAAAGTAGGGTATGACCCATATGTGAAACTTATCATTTAAAACCAAACTATGCACCTTAGGGGTATTTTGGTAATTTCACAAGGGCTAAAAATGTCAAAATTGGAAACCTGAGTTTATAAACTTGTACTTACTGTTATTTTATAGAAATATGCTAAGAACATCAGTAGGTATCTACCTTATATGGTTAATATGGTTATAGTACATACTATGCGTTAAAAACGCTTAAAAAGACGATTTAGAGCCGTTTCCGGGTTTTTAAAAGAAAGCTGATATTTTTATATTTCCAGAATGCTCAAATATTTTATTTAACAAATAAAATCAGTAGAAAAAGGTTTGGAGTCAAAAGGATTTGTAAAACTCATTTTATGGCTTAAAAGGGCAAAATCGGTATTTACCGAATTAAACTTAGAGACCTATGATATGATCAGCCAAAAATTAAATAAAAATCTTTAAAAATCCCAAAATATTATATAACATCAGTGGGTAAAAAGTTTGATATCAAAAAGTAGGTTTAAATAGGTTATATGCTAATTACGCCGTTTAAGTAACATAAAGCTTTCAAATTACGATATTGAGCATAACTCTTAATCTAGACCTCAAACTGATATCAAATTTTTGGTGCAAGTTTATAAATCAGTAACAAATGTTTCTACTCTTTCTCTTTTTCAAAAATCACGTTTTATAGTAAAAAGGGCATAATAGTCAACTTTTAAGCATTAATCGGAAACATGCATATGGACCGGATAAGTGTTGAACCAAGTTGTAAAATCTCAGAGAGTTATACTTATATGAAAATTGGTCCAAAATATGCTCTTAGACAGATCTCAAACATGCATGAACGGATCAGAACTGAAAGTCAAAGAAAAAGTCAATTTATGCGACTTTCGGTTCCGATTCGGGTTTAAACTGAAAATTGTCGAGATGAACATGTTGAGACATGTTCGTACATTAATTATCAAGTTATTTTAATGATCAAACAGGTTTCATGTACCCTACATTGCTAATCATGCTTAAATTTGCAAAAACACATTCTGTTGACTTTTTGAAACAAGCTTTGACTCGACAATTAACATGCTTAGAGTGGGAATCCGAAAATACCCTTTTGAGGGTTTGTTACCCACATAAATACCAACTTGTAGGTACTTTCAATTTGAGAAAAGACTGAGCACATTTCGTTTAATCACGAAGTCAAACTAAATTTACGATGGATTGACTTTCGGTTAATAAACTAAGCTAGAACGGATTTGAGAAGGTTATGAACACTTACAAGAGTCCTAATAAAGCTTAGAGATCACTAGGAAGTTGCCTTGTCGTCCAGGGAGCTCCAGAGATGTTCTTGTGAATTTTTTGAATTGCAAGTGTTCAAGGTAGTGAGCTTCAAGACCTTTTTATCACCATTTTGATCTGTTTAGAGGGTGCCACAGAGGTCTAGGAGTGTTGTGGGATGAAGACAAGTGCCCCTAGTTGCATGTAAGATCATTGGTGAGGCTCTGGAGTCGACAACAGCTATTAACAACTCGCAAACAGACTCAGAACTGGCATCTGCAGGTTGTTTGTCGCTGGCAGCTTGTAGGCGGGCCGCGACAGGCCCCTCGCGGGCCGCGTACAAGTGGTCGACCAGCTATACAAGTTTCCAACATTTTACAATTCAGTCCCTGATCTTTGTAACGTGTTTTTGGCTATTTATCTTGTACATTAGACCCTAAAACCTGACTTTTAAGGGCCTTGGGACATTTACAAATATGGTAAAGTCCTCGGTTAACTTTGTGCTTACCCGAAAAGTCACGAAATTCAACGTTAACGCATTTAACCTTTCGTGCACGTTTTGATCATATCTTTCTCATACGATAACGAAACTTGATGAAATTTGTATCACATATTCTAGTGAGTATATTTTATAATTATAAAGCTTCGGGTTTGCCAAAAGATCACTCAGAGGTATACTTTCAACATGTTGACACTTTTAGCCCCTGTAATTTGTAATTCCTCACTTTCTTTCATTTTCCACTTCGTATGATCCATGATTTATCCGTTTAAGATTATAAACATCATGTAGGGTTATTTTAGAGCCTATTTATCAATTGTTGACACTTTGGACCCTTATATTCACATAGTTTCACTGTTTGTCAACTTTAGTCCCTCTAAAGTATGTTTTCACATATGCAAAGCCCATGACACGTGTCAAGACATTATTGGACGTAAATTTTCGAGGTGTTACATCCTCACCCCCTTAAAAGAAATCTCGACCCTGAGATTTACTGAAACAAATGAGGGTATTTTTCTTTCATCGTGGATTCTACCTCCCATGTGTATTCGGGACCTCTACGGGCATCCCATTTGACCTTTACAATAGGTACATGCTTCCTTCGAAGCTTCTTTACCTGTCGATCTTCAATCGATAATGGATTTTCCACAAATTTCAAGCTTTCATCTATATGTACATCCGTATGCGGTATAACCAGTGATTCATCAGTGAAACACTTCTTCAAATTACAGATGTGGAACACATTATGGATAGCGCTAAGTTCTTCAGGCAAGTTTAACTTATAAGCAACTGACCCGACACGTTCGATAATCTTGAAAGGTCCTATGTATCTCGGGCTTAGCTTGCCTTTCTTACCAAATCGCATCACCCCCTTCCAGGGTGATACCTTAAGCAACACTTTATCACCTACTTTGAAGTGAAAAGCCTTACGCTTTGGATCCGCATAACTTTTCTGCCTATCCCTGGCAGCTTTGAGACGGTCACGAATCTGGACAATCTTGTCCGTTGTCTCAAAAACTATCTCTGGTCCTGATAGTTGGACATCTCCAACTTACGCCCAACAAATGGGCGATCTACACTTTCTACCGTATAAGGCCTCAAAAGGCGCAGCTTTTATGCTGGTGTGGTAGCTATTGTTGTAGGAGAATTCAATTAATGGTAGGTTCTTATCCCAACTACCACCCAAATCGATCGCACATGCACGTAGCATGTCTTCCAACGTTTTAATAGTACGCTCACTCTGACCGTCAGTCTAAGGATGATAAGCTGTACTTAAATTTAAACGAGTGCCCAACGATTGTTGGAAACTTTTCCAAAAATGTGACGTGTATCTAGTATCTCTATCAGAGATAAAAGACACAGGTATTCCATGCAAAGCTACAATCTTATCAACGTATAACTGGGCTAACATATCGGAGCTATAAGCCTCCTTGATGGGTAGAAAATGTGCTGACTTCGTCAGTCTATCAACTATGACCCATATAGTGTCATTTCCCTTTCTCGTCTTTGGCAACTTGGTGATGAAATCCATCGTCACCATCTCCCACTTCCATGTGGGAATTTCAGGTTGTTGTAACAAACCTGACGGCTTCTGATGCTCAGCTTTGACTTGCGCACAAATCAAACATTTAGCTACATAAGCAGCTATAGACTTTTTCAAACCAATCCACCAGTAGTTGGCCTTTAGATCCTGGTACATCTTATCAGCTCCAGGATGAACGGAATATTTGGAACTGTGGGCTTCCTGGAGGATAACATCCCGAAGTCCTCCATAAACTGGAACCCATATTCGTCCATTCAATCTAAGCATTCCGTCTTTGTCATAGGATAACTGCTCCTCAGTTACTCCTAGCTTTTCTTCAGGATAGTTAGCTTCCAACACAGCTTCCTTCTGTGCAGCTAACACCCTTTCGTTCAAACTATTCTTGATTTCGATGCGCTTGGCATTGATTCTTATTGGCTTCACTATTTCTTTTCTGCTTAAAGCGTCAGCAACTACATTTGCTTTTCCTGGATGGTATTTTATCTCACAATCATAATCATTTAGAGTTTCCATCCATCGTCTTTGTCGCATGTTCAAGTCCTTCTGATTGAACAAATGTTGAAGGCTCTTGTTATCTGAATAGATCACACACTTGGTTCCATATAAGTAATGCCTCCATAGCTTTAATGCGAATACAACGGCACCCAGCTCCAAGTCGTGGGTGGTGTAGTTCTTTTCGTGCACCTTTAGCTGTCGCAAAGCGTAGGCAATAACCTTGCCTTTCTGCATGAGTACACAGCCCATACCAGTGTGTGATGCATCACAATACACCACAAATTCTTCTATACCATCGGGCAATGTTAATACCGGTGCATTGCTCAACTTTTTCTTCAGAATGTCAAAGGATTCCTACTGCTTAGGACCCCAGTCAAACTTAACCTTCTTACGCGTCAACGAAGTTAGGGGCGCAGCAATCCTTGAAAAGTTTTCGATAAAACGCCTATAATATCCTGCTAAACCCAGAAAACTGCGAATCTCAGTAGGTGTCTTTGGCTCTTGCCAATTCATAACTGCTTCTACCTTAGCGGGATCCACTTGGATACCACGCTCACTTACCACATGACCAAGGAATTGGACTTCTCGAAGCCAAAATTCGCACTTCGAAAATTTGGCGTAGAGTTTCTCCTGATGTAGAAGTTTGAGAATACAACGAAGGTGTTTCTCATGGTCAGCTTGGTTCTTCGAATAAATAAGGATGTCGTCAATAAAGACGATGACGAATTTATCCAGATAGGGTTTGCAGACGCAATTCATGAGATCCATGAATGCGGCCGGTGCATTAGTGAGCCCAAAAGGCATCACTAGGAACTCGTAATGTCCATAACGAGTCCTAAACGCTGTCTTGTGCACATCTTCATCCTTGACCTTCAACTGATGATAGCCTGACCTCAAGTCGATCTTAGAGAAGTAGCTTGCCCCTTGTAACTTATCGAACAGATCGTCGATCCTGGGCAAAGGATACCTATTCTTGATAGTGACTTTATTAAGCTCACGGTAATCGATGCACAGACGCATCGATCCATCCTTCTTCTTGACAAACAAAATCGGTGCTCCCCAAGGGGACGAACTAGGTCTAATAAAACCTTTAGCTAACAGATCATCTAACTGCGTCCTTAACTCCTTCATCTCTGTTGGTGCTAACCTATAAGGTGCTCTCGCTACTGGTGCCGCACCCGTGATGATGTCAATTCGGAATTCCACTTGCCTATCTGGTGGTAAACCAGGTAGTTCTTTGGGGAAAACTTCAGGATATTCCGAAATGATAGGGATGTCTTCAATCTTGGGCTTTGGCTCATCAATAGTAACTTGTGCCATATAAATGACACAACCCTTTCCCAAGCATCTAGATGCCTTGAGCATGGACACTTGCTCAGGCAATCCATGCTAAGTATCCCCTTGAATGGTAAGTGACTCCCCAGACGGGGTTTTGACTATCACTTGCTTCCTGTTGCATACAATCTGGGCTTGGTTATGCGATAACCAATCCATGCCTATAACTACATCAAAGCCGGCTAGCTTAAAGGGAAGTAAGGATAAAGGAAAAGAATGATTCCTAATGGATATAACACATCCATCTAAAACAGTTGAGGCTGTTTCTATGGTTCCATCAGCTAATTCCACCTCGTATTTTACGCTTAAGGTTCTAACAGGTAGGTTTAATAACTTACAGAACTTATCATCAACAAAAGACTTATCTGCTCCAGAATCAAACAATACTCTAGCAAAAACATCATTTACAAGAAAAGTACCTGTAATAACGTTGTCATCTTGAACAACTTCCTTAGCGTCCATCTTGAAGACCCTTGCATTGGTCTTCTTTCCATCATCGGTTTTCCTGGCGTTCTTTGGGCAATTAGACTTAATGTGCCCTTTTTCGTTGCAACCATAACATGTTGCATCCTTCAGCTTCTTACACTCCAAAGTCTTATGATCCGTGGATTTGCAAATCCAACAAGATCTCACGTGAGACTGTGATCTCGACTCCAAACGACACTTCCCAAAGTGGTTCTTCTTACAAGTTTTACATTTGGGCTTATCCCCCGATTGTTGCCCATCTCTCTTAGACCCCGACCCTTTCCTGTGGTCGTTATTTCCTCGGTGTCTCTTTTCTGATCTTCGTGAGGTATCGTCCTCATGCTTTCTCTTATTCTCTTTTGAGTTCCTGAGTGCTCTCAACCTGACTACGTCCGTGGTGAGAGATAGAGATAGAGATAGATCAGCTACTGATCTGAAAGTTGTAGGCCTCGATGCCTTAACACTTGCTTTAATTTCAGGGGCTAAACCCCCGATGAAACGGGCAATCCTTTTCGGTTCTGGGGTTACCAAGTACGGAACCAACCGAGATAGAGTATTGAAAGTGGTGAGGTATGCCTGGCAGTCTAAATTTTTCATCACCAAGGATAAGAAATCAGATTCGATCCTTTCAACTTCATGCTGCGTGCAAAAATTTTCCTTGATAAGGGCAACGAACTGATCCTATGACATACTGTAGAGTGGGATCTTTCCGGCAGCTTGTATGAGAGACTTCCACCACGCCAGCGCGTCTCCTTTGAACGATTGGGACACGTATTTCACTACATCTCTTTCAGCACACCCGCTGATAGCTACAACTGTATCCATTTTGTCCAACCAGGTCATGCAGTCGACCGCTCCTTTCTCCCCAGTAAAGTCTCTGGGTTTACATGAGACGAAGTATTTATACGTACAGGACTTACTATGCGGTTCCTGTTTCTGCTTGATCTTCTTTATCGGGACACTGTTTTGGTTAGAGGAGTGATGATCCTCATCATCCCTATTGAGCTCATCTTTCTTAGGTCCAACTTTCTTAGATCCAACTTTCTTAGAGGGCGGCTTGCTATGAGCCTCCGAGTGGACTTTCGGTTTGGAACGTGGTGCAGATCGGGTCCTACTCCGGGTCCCGCTCGATTCACTATACTGTCTATTTAGCGCTTCGATAACAGCATCATTCACTAATGCTTTCAACTTCGCACCCGTTACTAATATTTTAGTATTATCAGGGTTTTCTGCTAGACGACTGTTTAATTCTTCAGACTTAGCCATGTAGTCTAAATTGCTACATAAAATAAGGACAAGGTCTATTTATCAGTCTAAACAGTATTATCCTTCTTGACGATTTATTAACCATGGTAAATAAAAGCCATATTAGTTAATTTAATAATTTCATTCAGGATTTTTACTAGTAATCTTTTTAGAATGAAATATAATTTTGGCATAATAAGCCTAGTCACGTAGACAAATTTCTAAATTACAAATTTAGATCTTATAGGATTAAAGTTTGAATAATTAAGACAAATCAATCCTTTTCTTGGCAGGGAGTGTATAAACTACAGCTGCCTTTTGTTTTATATGACATTAATTACACCCGTAGGCATTATGTCATATCCAAATATATATATGGAGATATTAAACTTGGATACTTTATTAAAAGGGTGGCGTGTGATTTTACGGATCACACTAGCCAAGAATGTTAACATGTTTTACAGATGTTAACAGAGATTTGAATCTTTTTAAACAGGTTCTACCATATTGGCTAGATTTATGACAACATAACAGCCAGGTTTTACCTTTTAAGATCCTTATTATTTTATTAAAATGGTACATCAAAATAATAAATGTTATTTTTTCATTTATTTATACACTATGTTTATGCACATAATTAAAAATGAAAACCTTAAATTAACCATTCAAAATAAAATTTAAATCCGTACGAGTTTGCCCTGAACGGGTCTTTTACATAAACCACATGCCCACGCAGGGGCCAAATAACAAAAAACAAACAAACCCACGCAGGGGTCAAATAAAAAGATATGCCCACACAGGGGCAGAACAGAAAGAAATACCCTCGCAGGGGTAGAGTACTGAAATAAATAAATGTCCATGCAGGGACATGAGTACCACACTAAAATAACCAACAAACAAAGGATTCAATGACCCTTCTTGCTTTTACCCTTGATTAGATCCACCATCTTCTTAAACATCCCCCGGTTATGCCTCCGATCATGCCGCATCTCTTGACGCACCTCTTGTATCTCATGAAGGATTTCTTGCATTTGGGGCGGTGACATCGCCGGTGCCTGAGGTGGTTGCTGATAATGCGGGGGTTGAGGAGGTTGCGGTTGATAATATGGAGGTTGAGAAGGCTGTGACTGCTGATACCCATATGATGAGTATCCATAGGTCGACTGTCCCGTAGCCCAGGGACCTCCGTAAGAACCTTCCGGTTGGAGAGAGTTTGCTGCAACCCAGTAGGGATCTTCTGTAAAGTTGTAACCTGTGTGGATCTGCTGCTCAAAAGGGTTGAATGCTGCAGCTCCAGTGTAGGTGGGAATTTGGTCTCCAAAACCCAAGGGTGGCTGTGGCGCGACTGGCGCAGTGTTCACTTCTGAGACGGGTTGTGAAGATTCTCCCGTCTTCGGTTCTCCGTGGACAGGCGAGTACCGGCTGTTGCTTGAATGTGGAGGGGTGCTGATGCGTATTCCCCCTCGTGCGGATATTCGCACGGTAGTTCTCCTTCGCCTCTGGGGGCGAGGGAGGCTGAAGTCGAGGTGGTGCTGCCGGCGGAGTGACCGCGACAAGTCTGGAATCCTCGGAAGGATTCTGCTGCTGCTGCTGCTGATGCAGGGGAGAGTTTGGCTGAAGCTGGTGCAGGGGAGAGTGATGTGGCTGGTGCAAGGGAGAGTGATGTGGCTGGTGCAAGGGAGAGTGATGTGGCTGGTGCAGGGGAGAGTTATGGTAACTGGGAGTAAAAGCCCAGTCATACTGTTTAAACATCTCCTCATAACTGTCGGGACCATTGTATGGTGATCCCATAAAAGGTGACCCATCAGAAATCTCGATGGGGTGGTTCGGTGTTCCGGACGGTGGCATTGCAGGATCAGTATCCTCATCGATGTCCATCGGGTTGCCACCAGAAAAGTGGTCTTCTGGTCCAAGTGGGTTAAAGCCCACTGCTGCTGCTAAGTAGTCATCAGGGTTGAACTGACCCTGGAAGACAGGTGATGGTTGGTTAAAAGGTGAATTGTGTCCTATTAAGGGAATGTAGGACTGTTGTGAGTTGTGGGGCTCATTCTCTGAATGAGGCCCAAAGGAGTGCGGGATTGAAGGAGAGGTACTTAGTGAGACTGAGAGCCTAGCAGGTTCGGTAAAAGACCTCCAAAGGTGTTGAGCATCAGTATTGTGAGGATCCGAAGGTGTTCGCCGGTGTGACGGTCCAGCCTCGTGGTCGTTTGGAGCTACATGTGCTCCTTGTCCTCGGCCTCCACCTCTCATACGTGGCGGCATTCTGGTGATCCTGTCAAAAACAACAAGTGATACAACAAAAATATATGTAAGACAAAGTTAGAAAATAAAACAAAAATTTGGAAATTTCCTAAGTTCTTTGTCTAGACTCGAGAATTGAGGAATGTGCAATTGTGTAACTGAGATTAAACACAAAAGACTAGTGTTTAATTCACTCAGAGTTGGCTCTGATACCAACCTGTCACACCCCTATTTTCCACGTGTCACCGGTGGGCCCGGTGGGGAGTATTGTGACGTAGTTGGTATCATCATAGACAAACAACACAATATATATGAATGCACAGCGGAAGCAAAGATATAGATTCATTTCAACTTTAATAAAGTGTAATACTAAATATCACTAATAGTTGAAACGGATCCACAGGCGGATCAAAATAAAAAAAGATATTGTTCAACAGTTTATTGTCGTCCAAGCTTGCGAGACTTATTGTGGACGCTCTAGAAGACAGCCAGCCTATTACGTGTAGTACCTGCACTTAACCTTTTGGGAAAATACGTCAGTTTACACTGGTAAATACAATTTAACTGACTCATTTTGAAAATGGTTGAAAATTGATTTGAATGCTCATGGCACAAAACATTTTATAACTTGGGATAATTATATATTATTATAATCTTGTGAACGAATTACATGTTACTTGTGCGTTCAGTAGCCCGGATCTTGTCCGGGTTAAAGATCAATAGACCCTCCACATTAGAGTTATACACTGACAGATGTACGCCTACACCACGTGCTCAGGTCGTGGCCATCTCGTAAGATGATGCCGAGGATATCCGGGACATGGTCATTAACCCCCCAAAGGCTTTAAGTGAACAAGACTGTTTAAACGAGCCGATCAAATTATTCAATTAACCATTCAGAGATGTAAGATTTGATGCTCGATCAAGCGGTATTCTATATACCTTAGCCCAAGCCCATATAGGGAAAATAAGTTAAAAGTATTTACCTGAGTATAGTATAATTCTCAACAAGCAAAAAGGCAAGTAGCTTTTACCGGTACTCCTAATCTGGAACGAAGGTTTATAATAACCTATTAGATTTCTAACGGGTCTTTATTTAAGCTTAAGCTTAGACCGGCTAGTTTAAAGGACGATACGGTTCAAACGCACGATTAAGCGAAGACCGGATAGAATGTGATTTAGACCCAACAAGTTTGAATACTTGTATAATATGGGTATACTAAATACATTCTGGATTTTGAGACAAAAATGATAATGTTTGACCCGTCTCGGTCAATTTATGCAAACTAGTTACATAAACCGAACCGAACGCGAAAAGAGCGTTACGGGTAACCGTAAGAGTCATATGCAAGTTCCCTGAGATAATATGCTCTAAATATGTCATAATATCAGTAAGTTATTTTATATTATGCCCAAAACAGATTTAAACACAAATTAGGCCTCATAAGGGTATTTTGGTCATTTAAAAGATTATAAAAGAGTTTATTTGTAAATATGAGTTACGGGTCTGATTTATACAGTAAGTATACTTAATTTAACATGTTATAACAGTAGGTTATGACCCATATGTGAAACTTATCATTTAAAACCAAACTATGCACCTTAGGGGTATTTTGGTAATTTCACAAGGGCTAAAAATGTCAAAATTGGAAACCTGAGTTTATAAACTTGTACTTACTGTTATTTTATAGAAATATGCTAAGAACATCAGTAGGTATCAACCTTATATGGTTAATATGGTTATAGTACATACTATGCGTTAAAAACGCTTAAAAAGGCGATTTAGAGCCGTTTCCGGGTTTTTAAAAGAAAGCTGATATTTTTATATTTCCAGAATGCTCAAAATATTTTATTTAACAAATAAAATCAGTAGAAAAAGGTTTGGAGTCAAAAGGATTTGTAAAACTCATTTTATGGCTTAAAAGGGCAAAATCGGTATTTACCGAATTAAACTTAGAGACCTATGATATGATCAGCCAAAAATTAAATAAAAATCTTTAAAAATCCCAAAATATTATATAACATCAGTGGGTAAAAAGTTTGATATCAAAAAGTAGGTTTAAATAGGTTATATGCTAATTACGCCGTTTAAGTAACATAAAGCTTTCAAATTACGATATTGAGCATAACTCTTAATCTAGACCTCAAACTGATATCAAATTTTTGGTGCAAGTTTATAAATCAGTAACAAATGTTTCTACTCTTTCACTTTTTCAAAAATCACGTTTTATAGTAAAAAGGGCATAATAGTCAACTTTTAAGCATTAATCGGAAACATGCATATGGACCGGATAAGTGTTGAACCAAGTTGTAAAATCTCAGAGAGTTATACTTATATGAAAATTGGTCCAAAATATCCTCTTAGACAGATCTCAAACATGCATGAACGGATCAGAACTGAAAGTCAAAGAAAAACTCAATTTATGCGACTTTCGGTTCCGATTCGGGTTTAAACTGAAAATTGTCGAGATGAACATGTTGAGACATGTTCTTACATTAATTATCAAGTTATTTTAATGATCAAACAGGTTGCATGTACCCTACATTGCTAATCATGCTTAAATTTGCAAAAACACATTCTGTTGACTTTTTGAAACAAGCTTTGACTCGACAATTAACATGCTTAGAGTGGGAATCCGAAAATACCCTTTTGAGGGTTTGTTACCCACATAAATACCAACTTGTAGGTACTTTCAATTTGAGAAAAGACTTAGCACATTTCGTTTAATCACGAAGTCAAACTAAATTTACGATGGATTGACTTTCGGTTAATAAACTAAGCTAGAACGGATTTGAGAAGGTTATGAACACTTACAAGAGTCCTAATAAAGCTTAGAGATCACTAGGAAGTTGCCTTGTCGTCCAGGGAGCTCCAGAGATGTTCTTGTGAATTTTGTGAATTGCAAGTGTTCAAGGTAGTGAGCTTCAAGACCTTTTTATCACCATTTTGATCTGTTTAGAGGGTGCCACAGAGGTCTAGGCGTGTTGTGGGATGAAGACAAGTGCCCCTAGTTGCATGTAAGATCATTGTTGAGGCTCTGGAGTTGACAACAGCTGTTAACAACTCGCAAACAGACTCAGAACTGGCATCTGCAGGTTGTTTGTCGCTGGCAGCTTGTAGGTGGGCCGCGACAGGCCCCTCGCGGGCCGCGTACAAGTGGTCGACCAGCTATACAAGTTTCCAACATTTTACAATTCAGTCCCTGATCTTTGTAAGGTGTTTTTGGCTATTTATATTGTACATTAGACCCTAAAACCTAACTTTTAAGGGCCTTGGGACATTTACAAATATGGTAAAGTCCTCGGTTAACTTTGTGCTTACCCGAAAAGTCACGAAATTCACCGTTAACGCATTTAACCTTTCGTGCACGGTTTTGATCATATCTTTCTCATACGATAACGAAACTTGATGAAATTTTTATCACATATTCTAGTGAGTATATTTTATCATTACAAAGCTTCGGGTTTGCCAAAAGATCACTCAGAGGTATACTTTCAACATGTTGACACTTTTAGCCCCTGTAATTTGTAATTCCTCACTTTCTTTCATTTTCCGCTTCGTATGATCCATGATTTATCCGTTTAAGATTATAAACATCATGTAGGATTATTTTAGAGCCTATTTATCAATTGTTGACACTTTGGACCCTTATATTCACATAGTTTCACTGTTTGTCAACTTTAGTCCCTCTAAAGTATGTTTTCACATATGCAAAGCCCATGACGCGTGTCAAGACATTATTGGACGTAAATTTTCGAGGTGTTACACATTTGCTTTGCGACTAGAGAAGAGATACGCTTGTTAGCGTGGTTTCGGCGAGCGGCGCGAGAAGTATGCGATCCAAATGACGACATTGTCTGCAACAGACATCGCCATAGGACTCAGACACAAGTCGATTAAATCTAGTATAGTCTATCATCTCTCCACGAGCTACTTTTATATATATATATAAAGCACAGGAACACATCAATCACTTAGGCACGTAATCACATAGGCACACAACCACGTAAGCACATAAGCACATAGGCACGAAAGCATATAGACCATAGAAGCACACATTCCACTATATTTTGCACGTATTCACCTTCATATATTGCACGTATTCACCTATCATTCTAGTTTCGCGTAGCGCGTTCGAGTGTAGCGATTGCGAGTAACATAGCATGCGAGGGTCCATAAAGTGGCAGCGATTTGTTAGCGTGTTAAGATAAATGTGCAGTGCGAGTTGTTCGTGTTTATCAAAGCGAACATCGAGAAGTGTATAAATCTCCAAAATCGAAACACATAACCACGTAAAACCACATAAAACACACAAAATTCCACATAAAAGCGATAAATCAAAGAGTCAGCGGCTGCAAGCTCAGAATCGAAACACCTAAAATCGAAATTAGATTGCCTCGGGTGATAGACGTCAACTACCCAAAGTGATTCGACTACTCTCAAGAACTCCGAGTACACGTTTTGGCCTAATAGACTGTGCTCTCTCACCGACATACGGTGAATGGCATGCATCCTTTCGGTTACTTCGTGAACTGAGTTGTTGGAATCCATCGAGACTTTGGTGAGAGTTTTGTAAATACCAAAATAGAGAGCGGAATCGATCATCAAGGTTCAGGTTTCACCCCCAACTTAACGACTGCATTCCAGTTTATGTGAGAGAATCACGGGATAGAGAGGGAGATTTGCGTCGAAGTATGGATTTGATTCAACATAAATTCTCGTGTTTATAGTAAAAGGCGCGTCGAACGAACGATTTAATCGAGAGTTTGCGGTTTTCACACCTAATCTTGATCCTATCACTCATTTTTCTTTTGAAAAATTCGTGTGTGTCGTGCTTACCTTAGGAAAGGCAAAGTGATAGAGTTCCAGCCTTAGGAAAAGCTGGTGTGCGCGAAGTTGTAGTATACGACGTTCGCGTAAAGATAAGTTCGAGAGAGCGTAATAGAAATAGGCTTGTGCAGAACCCCTACTGGGTTGCACAAGGCGGTCTGTTGGTACTTAGACTATAGACTAGGTCGTTTCTAAGACATCGACCCGGACTAGGTCAAGTCTTGCCTAATTCCCTATAGTTATGGCTCTGATATCAATCTGTCGCACCCCAACTGATGTCGGAAACATCGGGGAGAGGCACTGAGCGAAAGAGATTGTCCAAGAGAATCCATAACAACTAAAATTTACCAGATATTTAACGTTATGTCCCATACCATAACATATCAAATAAAACAGTTATTACAGACATCGTGTTCTCAAAGACAGAAATTGTTCCGACAACTCAAATATTATTTAGTTTGTTTCTAGACCACTTAAGCTTGATTCCATGACATCCAACAAAATCCTAGCATCTTAAACACCTGTCACATACGTTAAAATTGGTCAATACACATAGTTTAAAGGTGAGCATACAAGTTTAATAGAATAATAGTAGCGAAAGCGTTTTACGCATAACCAGCATGTAACATGTTGAAATGTGAAGCTAGCAAGTTATCGACAATGAAATATGCACAGACATGACTGCGAGTTGTAGAATGCGCAACACATATCACCACTGTGACAAGTGAAGAAATACCCTTAACAACCCCTGTCCGCGACAGGTGCTGAGTCCAAACTATAGTACTATCGTTGCTAAGGTGTCAGGAAACAATCTATGTGTAAATATAACATACAAGCATCCATCAAATAACACGTATAGCATGCAAGCGGTTAGCATATAAAAGTAGTTGCGTTGTGTGTTGTGTGATTTGGTATAAGTAACGTATGTAACACCCAAAAGTGCGTTAAGCAAAAAATGATCGAGTATACTCACAGTTCGTGTTAAATAAATAACACAAGCTTGGGTTGAAGGGAGCGCTAGAGGGTTAGCCTGATCAGATAACGACAGTATAAGCGTTGAACAGTGCGTGAAATAGCGTGTCGGTGGGATGAGTGACGAAGGATGATTTGATCGGATGACCGTTCGGACGGAAGGTCATCCGGACGGATGACCATTTGGTCGGAGGATTGGAAGATTTGAACTTTGAAGTCTTCGTTGTAGCATTTTAAAAGATGAGAAATGTTTCTACTTATCAGGTCATCCGGTCGGACGGTCATCCGGACAGATGGCCGTTCGCTCGGATGGTGATCCGTCCAAGTGAAACATTACAAGGGTCAAGTCTCCTGGTAGGATAGTCATTCGATCGGATGGTCGTCCGATGGGATGACTATTCATTTGGGACTGATATTCTTCAAGATTTTGCAAAATGTTTAAGTGTTGAAAGAAAATCACAAGTCTTCCGTTCGAATTGTTGATCGATCGGATGGTGATCCGATTGGACGGCAATCCGTTTGGCAACTTGTTCGTTTGGGAACTTGTAAAATTCATTAAATTAAAAGTTTGCGGTTTAACCGAGACGGCATGACAACGTGTCAAAAAACGGAAGCCCCGTTGAGTCCAAGTCATCCGATCGGATGGGAATCACCCCGTCCGATCAGTAACTGTTCTTAACGGAACTTCATGTTCAACCCTTTAAGTCGGTCATCTCTTCGATAGTAATCCGTTCTCAGACCGGCACTTCACTAGAGGATGAGTAGAAGGCCAGAACAAGCTCTGATTATATCGGTTTGAATCTAGTTGAAAATGTTTAGATTTAGGTGAAATCAATGTTTAAACATTGTAGAAATCCTTTAGATCTGAGTTGTTCTTGGTGGAATGAGGTCATAGCTTGGTGTTCATGATAACCCATGATGACATCATCCTAGAACAACCTAAATCCACAGATTTTATGGTGAAAAGTTGAGATTTGTGAGTGAAATCGATGAGAAAGTGTGTGCTTATTAAGGAAGTACAAGATTCGAGATGAAAACTTACAAGAATCGCGAGGAATCGAGAGAAAAGGATCGATAATGCGCTGGGTCAGAGGAGAGCTGTCACATCACGTGAACAGTGATGTGACAGGTGAGTATTTATAGGGGAAAGAGAGAAAGGTCGTGCGAGTCGGAGGGTCAGATGGCCTTTCGATCGGATGGCTATCCGTTCGGATGACCATTCGATCGAAGGGCTTCAGTGAGTTGGTTTCCGACTTTTCGTTTCATGCGTTGAGCATTGCGATGCGTTTAAGCGGGTGTCGATTAAGCGATGTGATAGTTTTAAATAATAGTTACACAAATAACATACAACATAAGTAACCTTGCGTTTCCAGTTCACGATGAGATTGCGTTGCGATAGTTTTAAATAATAGTTACACAAATAACATACAACAACATAAGTAACCTTGCGTTCCCAGTTCACAAGTAACACATAATAGCATACACACGTAAAACAATATCCAGAACTGCGATTCAAGTTGCGATGAGATAGCGTTAAGTAGATTAGCGTTTATTTGCGTTTATTGCATTGTTACTCCACATAATACAACTAAAATAACATAAACCAAAGTATCGATTAAAGAGGTTCGAAAGTACAAGTAATAATTAAGCAAGGAATGACAGATCGAATTAGCAATCCTTTCTTCCTTTGACTTCAAAAGTCGGGTTGTTACATTTTTCATGTGGGTTTTGTTTTGATTTTGGTTTTGGTTTATGATGAACTTGTTTTCCTGAAAAATCCAGAATAAAAATAAGACTAGTGTAGTGTTCTTACAATTTTTGCTAGAAAAAATATGGATGAAGATGAGAAAATAAGATTATCCAAGGTCTCTAGTGCTTCTTCAAGTCTTTAACCCTTCTTGAATCATCCATGCATGTTTGAAATTAGTGTTCTTGTGTTTGAAAAGGATGAAGATGGTGATGGGTGCTCTTAGCCCTAATTTTTAGAGAGAGATTAAAAAGATGGTATTTGTTGATGGTTTTGGGAATTATGGAAGGAAGATGGAGTGTAAAGATCAATTAAAATCTTGGAAAGCACACTAATCATACTCTAAATGTTTCCAACACACCATAACAAGATGAGTAGGCTCAAGGGGGACCCGCTAATTTCAAAAATTAGCTATTGGGGGGGGGGGGGGTATTTGCTTTATTTATTTATAAAAATCTTGTTTTATTTATAAACTTTAAGAACTTTTATATTTTATATAAAAATATCTACAAGGTTTTAAGCCTTCATATTTTAAAATAGTGTGACACTAGGTAAAACTAGTCCACCATTTTTAGTTCGTTGCTCGGGTGAAAAAGTTGGTTCGGGTCCTGTAACGGGTTAAATATTGACACTGTGTTTTGTTTAGATAAATACATGACAAAAAATATTTTTGCACATGTTTTATCATTCAAATAATTAATCCAACTTTTTGGACTAAAAATTTTATTATTTCTGACACAGTTCCGGTACCGGCTTTGCTGTCTGGCTGTTTACTAAACTAGCCGTGCAGCTTAACGCAATAGGATTCAATTGCGGATTTTGTGTCGTTTTAATACCCATTATATTATTTAAGTCAAATATTATTTATTTTTGAGTTTTCGAACAATTTCTGTTTCGTTCTACGGAATGTTGTACACTTCCGCAAGATTACTGTATTTTTCTACAGACTTGGACAAATTGGTTTTTAATTGGAATTTTCTAAATAATAAAGGCGCATGCTATTTTTGATAGAGTTTTATCGAATAATTGTGTAGACATATATGTATGTCTTGTTTTTTAATCGTGTCAGACTGTACCGCGACTAGTACTGAAAAGTATTGTTTATTCGCGTTCCTAATGTCGGTCTAGGATATTGTTTCTAAACGCAACGGATTTTTTATCATACTTAACTATGATTTTTGTAATCCCTAGACTTTTAAGACTTAATTAAATAAAATCAAGTCATACACGCGAAAAATAATTAATGTAAGTAGTTGTTTGGGTTGTACGGAATTACCGGAATTTTGCCGATTGTCACATTCTCCCCCTGTTAAAGAAAATTTGGTCCTGAAATTTGAAGTTGCATTATTCTTTGTTGGGACTTTCCTAAATAGGTGAGGGTACTTTCTTTTGATTTCGTCTTCTCGTTCCCATGTGAACTCGGGTCCGCGTTTCTAGTTCCATCGGACTTTGGTTAGTTTGATACGACTTCTCCTCGTTTTATGAATCTTTGAATCCAAAACCTCAACAGGTTCTTCGATGAAATGGAGTTTGTCGTCTATATGAATTTCTTCCAGGGGAATAATAAGTGATTGATCTGAAAGACACTTTTTCAGATTTGACACATGAAAAGTGTCGTGAACGCTATTGAGTGTTTCTGGCAACTTTAACTTGTAGGTGACGTTTCCAATCTTTTCCAAGATTTCGTATGGTCCTATGTATCTCGGGCTAAGCTTTCCTTGCTTCCCGAATCTAGCTACACCTTTCCATGGAGAGACTTTTAACAACACCTTGTCTCCAACCTCAAAAGACAACGGTTTGCAATGTCTATCCGCGTAGCTTCTCTGTCTGTCTCGAGCCGCCTTAATACGGTCTCGAATCTTGAATATTTTATCAGTAGTTTCTTGAACCAATTCAAGACCTAAAATTTGTTTGTTACCTAATTCCGCCCAGCATAGCGGAGATCGACACTTACGTCCATATAACGCTTCGAATGGTGCGGCTTTAATACTCGTGTGATAACTGTTATTGTATGATAACTCTACTAAAGGCAAGTGAGTGTCCCAATTTCCGCCTAAGTCCATCACACAAGCACGCAACATATCTTCTACGGTTTGAATCATGCGTTCACTTTGGCCGTCAGTTTGAGGATGAAAGGCTGTGCTTAAATTTAATTGGGATCTAAAGGCCTTTTGAAATGACTGCCAAATTGTAGGTCCCGTAATCCATATGGATCGTAACAGAATCATCGATCTAACCTAGAGTGCGGAATCCTCTAGATCAGATTTCATAGAAAACCAGAATCAAGAACATGATACACTTTCAATCCGGTCTTCTATTGATTATCCAACACAAAGTTTACAATCAACTCAAGACCCACAAGAAATCTCTCAGCCACTCTTTGTAGATTTTTCTAACTCTCTCTCAATTCCTCTGAATGTCTAACACAACTGGCTCCCATAAACCCTTATGACAAGCCTTATTTATATAGGACAAGGTTTGCACATGGGCTTTGGTCTGGGCCAGGCCATTATCTAAGCCCATAACACTAATTAACTCCCTAACCAATAATGCTATGCCCAATACAAAATATCCAAAGACTAAATAATCAAACTATTAAGCTGTTGTCACAAAACATGCACCAACAAACTCCCCCTTGACAATAGCTTTATAGTGTAACTTTGTCTTCAAACATCTTGAGTTCTTTTGGTCTTTGGATAGCGTCAGCTACACAGTTTCTGAAATCAACACAAATCCTTGATACAAAGCGACCGTCTCGGTCAGAGATTATCGACACAGGTACTCCATGTCTTGCTACAATTTCCTTGAGATAGATTTCAGCTAACTTCTCAGTATTATCTTTCTCGCGTATAGGCAAGAAGTGAGCTGACTTGGTTAATCGATCGACGATTACCCAAATCATGTCGTGACCATGAGAAGTCCTGGGTAATTTAGTTATGAAATCCATAGAAATATTTTCCCATTTCCAGTTAGGGATTTCGGGTTGTTGTAGCAATCCAGAAGGTTTTTGGTACTCTGCCTTAACTTTAGCGCATGTTAGACATTTTCCAACGTATGTTGCAATATCACCTTTGATATTAGGCCACCAATAAAATTCCTTGAGATCGTGATACATCTTATTTGCTCCAGGATGTATCGAATATATTTGGATTTATGAGCCTAATCAAGAATCAGGTCTCGAAGACCACCAAAATGAGGAATCCAAATTTTGTTCATGAAGTATAAAGCCCCGTTCTCTTTCGGCTCTAATTGTTTTTCCATACCTCTAAGCATTTCTGCTTTGAAGTTTTCTTCCTTTAATGCTTCTTGCTGAGCATCACAAATTCGAGAGGTAAGGTCATTATGAATTGTGAGTTTTAAAGATCGCATACGCAAAGGTTTAAGTCGTTCTTTTCGACTTAATGCATCCGCGACAACGTTTGCTTTGCCCGGATGATATTTGATCTCACAATCATTGTCATTCAACAATTCAACCCATAGTGTTTGGCACATATTTAACTCTTTCTGGTTAAATATGTGTTGAAGACTCTTGTGATCCGTGAATATTATGCATTTTGTACCATAAAGGTAATGGCGCCAAATTTTTAGTGCAAATACCACTGCACCTAACTCTAGGTCGTGTGTGGTATAGTTCTTTTCATGAACCTTTAATTGGCGTGATGCGTATGCAATAACTTTCTCCCTTTGCATCAACACGCATCCTAACCCTTGTCGTGAGGCGTCACAATAGACTACGAAATCATCCGTGCCATCTGGGAGTGACAGAATTGGTGCATTACAGAGTTTGTCTTTAAGCATTTGAAAAGCTGCTTCTTGTTTTTCTCCCCAATCAAATTTCTTATCTTTTTGAGTGAGAGAAGTGAGTGATTGAGCAATCTTTGAAAAGTTCTCAATGAATCTTCGATAATAACCAGCCAATCATAGAAATTGGCGTAATTCGGTCGGTGTCTTTGGTGCACTCCAATTCTTTATGGCCTCATTTGCCTTTCTCGTTGACTACATGTCCAAGAAATTGAACTTCGCGAAGCCAAAATTCGCATTTGGAAAATTTCGCATAGAGTTTCTCCTTTTTCAACAACTCAAGAATAGTTCTAAGATGGTGCTCGTGTTCACTCTTGTTTTGTGAATATATCAATATATCATCGATAAACACTATCACGAATTTGTCAAGGTAAGGCTTGCATACGCGGTTCATTAAGTCCATGAACACCGCTGGTGCATTTGTTAAGCCAAAAGGCATAACAAGGAACTCGTAATGACCGTAGCGAGTTCAAAATGCCATTTTTGGAACACTTTCTTCTTGAACTCTGAGTTGATGGTATCCTGATCTCAAATCATTCTTCGAATAATAGCTCGATCCTTGAAGTTCATCGAATAAGTCGTCAATCCTCGAAATGGATACCGATTCTTGATCGTGAGTTTATTCAATTCCCGATAGTCTTGCACATCCTAAAACTTTCGTCCTTCTTCTTCATGAAAAACACTAGAGCTCCCAGGGTGAGTAGCTTGGCCTGATAAAACCTTTTTTCCAAAAACTCTTGAAGTTGTGTGGACAATTCTTTCATTTCCGAAGGAGCTAATCGGTATGGAGACTTTGCCATAGGTGTGGCACCTGGAATTAAGTCTATTCGGAATTCGACTTGTCGTTGTGGAGGTACTCCCGACAAGTCTTCTGGAAAGACTTAAGGGAATTCCTTCACAACCGGGATTTCCTCAAATATTAGCTCCTTGGCCTTTTTGTCAACTAAGTGCGCTAAGAATGAATTCGAATGATCTTGTCATAACATACGACTTCGGCTTGATTGGTGGATAGCCAATCCATTCCAATTACAATATCAAAACTACCTAGTTGAACGCGCATTAGGTCAATTTTGAATTTTCGTCCTCCTAGTTCTAAGGAACATCCTTTAACAATTTTATCCGATTCAATCACTTTTCCATTCGCTAATTCGATAGTGAATGGAATATCTAGTTTAGTTTACTTTAGTCCAAGTATATCTTTAAATTCTAAATATATAAAACTAAAATCTGCACCGGTATCAAACAAAATAGAAGCGAAATGATTGATGACAGGGAACGGTACCGGTGATTATGTTGGGATCCTGTCGCGCCTCTTTAGCTCCAATCACAAAGGCTCGTCCGCGGCCTTTGTTGTCTTTTGGACAATCCTTCCTGAAGTGTCCCATATCACCACAATTGAAACAACCTTGGTTTTTCCCTCATCCGTTATCATTACCGTTGTGTGGTGCCCCATCTTTCCGCACTTGTCACATGATGTGCGTGAATTAAATATATTTTTAATTGAGTTTTTCTTCACACAAATTTAGTTTTAAAAATGGTTTTTCACCTAGGAACTAACTACACACACAAAAGGGCAAGTGTACCCGTCGGGTGGTAATATAGCTAATCGGCAAGAACTGGATATCAATCCGTGGACGCGGTGTATCGATACTAAACTTTTGCTACTTTAAAGCCTTTTTAATTGATGGGTTTGGTTTTTCTAACTTAGCATGCAAATAAATAAGCTACTAAAAATTCTAGAAAAGAACAATATCTAAGAAAGGTTGCCTAAACTAAGTTTCCACTAACAAACATGTGACAACTAGGAGAAAGGATTAGTGATGGTGCAAGTTCTAAATTTACTAAGTCCCCAATCAAGGCTTCCTAGCCATATAATTCTTAGGAAAACTTAAAATGAATTAACATTCTAATGACCTAAAAATTATTCTTTTAAGCTCACTTGCTAAGTTGATGTTAATCTTTAATCATGAGTTATTTGTTTGTCAAAACTCCTAACTCTACAAATTAGGGAAAACTACCATGAACAACACACTAATCACCCTAACTTGGTTTCAAGAAGTTGGCACTATCAACATGTTCTTGATATGAACCACAAGCATGGTCATGCTAGATAATAACCTTGGCCTAAATCATCAAACTAACATGAACACAAACTATAGAATTTATATAAAAAACTTTTGATCTTTCCAAATCTAGGTGCAAGAATTCATACACATGTTCAAATCCTCATTCATATCACATTAGAAATCACCATTGCTAGTTTCATGCTATGAATCATGCTAACAAGTTAACAAGATTCAATAATCATAATCTTTACATTGGCTTTCCAACACAACATGTAAATACTTATGAGCAAACATTCAAGAACAAGAACTTTAAACATGCACATTAACTCCAAGAACAAGATTAAGTGTCAACATGAAGATTAACAAGAACAATCATCACATCTACTTCCATGTTATCACATATTCATTAGCTTCAACAAAGTTTAGACAACACAAATGTTTAGCCAATAAGGCTCATGACTACCAAATCAAGTGCAATAAAACATAAATTGTTCATAATGTAGTAAGCTAACCAAGTTAAAGACAAGATTAAAATGGTGTTTGAGTAGATCTTCAAGTGATTAAGTCCTCTTCAAGGCTCCCTCTTGGCTCCAACAAGCTTCCAAGACTAGATTCTTGAGAGAAAACTTCACCAAAATGCTCCAACTCCCTTTCAAATGAGCTAGAAACTCGTATTTAAGCTGCTGGGATCAGAATGGCACGACCATGCCACCTTTTAGCATGGTCATGCTTCGCAAGTGTCAGAGCCACTTTCTCATATGTTGACCATGTTTGCTATCATTTTGGGAAAAACCCCCGCTCAAATTTTTCCGAGGTGGCACGACCGTGCCGGGCCATGGCGTGGTCATGCGTGGTCGTGCGTGCTCGATAATGACTGATGCGATCTCGGAGATGAGCTGATCAGATGATGATTTTGACCTGGCACATTCATGCCTGGGTTCGGCACGGTCGTGCGATCGCTGATCTTCGACGGTTGGGCTGTTGGGTGCTAGTGCTGGCCGAGAGTGCCGATACTGGAAAGGGTGGCATGGTCGTGCGCCTGGGTGGCACGGTCATGCCATATCTGGCAGTTTGTTGGAATGTTCCATTTTCGCTCCATTTTGCTCCAAAAGCCTCCGTTTCAACACCGAGCCGAAGCCCGGACCTGTATTTTCACAAACAACTCAAATGAGTACCAAAATCAATGAAAATACAAAGAGTTTTCTCATAGACGGGGCGTATTTGATGTTTAAAAGATGTATAAATTCTTATACATCAAACATCCCCACACTTGAACTTTGCTTGTTCTCAAGCAAACTAAAATTAACGAAACTCTCTTAATGGCAATCATCTCAATTAGCATTTGATAAGCACAGATAAATAATTCGGGTTATAACAATCAAGGAGTGCTTGATATAAAGAAAGAACCGAAAAGAGGGGTATGCAAAATATGTTTATGAGCAATGATCCATCTTAGAAATCCCTACAAGTTCACCATGCATCCTCACAATGTTCACACACACTCGACTAAATATAGGTGTACATACAATTTATGGAGTATGTTTAGAACACTCGATACCAAGACGATAACTATGCGATATCATAAGCTTGTGGAAGGATCAAATCTAATCACTCGACAAAAATATAACATAAATCATGAGGTCTTGTTTGGGTTGTAACTTGGCTTGGGTTAAGGGTGTGGAAGTGGATTTTTAAAAGTGGCTAAAACGGTTGTAACCCGACGGTTCGACTAACTTGAAACACAATAAAATAGAACTATACAACTAAATGATAACTAACCGAGAGCTAACCAACAAGTATTGCTTTTCAATCCCAAAATTGCTCTAACAAAGCCGATTTATAAGGCTTTTTCAACTATATTTCTTTGGGGTTTTTTTTATAACCCATGCTTTGGAGAGAACTAAGTACGTCTACTTAGATAAAAACTCTTGATCATGAGGGTACATAACAACGAAGGAAACTATACAAAAACTACAAGTTAATCATCAACCGAACCGGGCTTCCAACCAAAAATGGGTTAAAAATATAAAAGGCTAATTTGGCTAAGTGGCTAATATTTAGTGGTTTAAAAGAAATGAACGGGAAAGGCTCAAATTGGTTTAACTAGGGGAATGATTTGGGTAGAGAGATGAATAAAAATGGCTAAAATAAAAAAAAGTTTCATGATGCCTCAATCATTTCTATGCTTGTATTTTTGCTTTGTGGCCTCGAAATGTATACCTAACACAAGTTCTGAATCGCAAAAGTCATCCGGCTCACTCAATCTTTTCCTGCAAAAACATGAGCAAAAATAATCCTAAAGCTATAAGTCTCAAAAATAACTCACGGAAACGGGCGTATTGGGTAAATATGCAAGGCAAACAAGTAGGTCAATCGCTTGATTTCTCATGCTCAATTTTATACAAAAAACATGTTATTTGACGGTTTTCCTTACACGAGCGAACCCCCTTTTTGCGTTTACCCTTATTTATTTATAAAAAAATTTGGTGCTTATTTCGATACTTATGTTGATTTGATTAATATGCCACAAAAACTATTAAAGAGTGCTTTGCATTATTATTATTATTATAAATTTTTTAATATATAAATAATTGACAACAAAGCTCAAGCGATAAACCAACTCCCCATACTTGAATTGTACATCGCCCTCGATGTACAACAAAAAATTGAATAAGCAATGGAAATGCGAATTCAATATAAATAAAGGAAAGCAGGAACACGAAAACTCCCCTGAAATATAAAGGCTAGAATCGGAGCAAGACAAAGTAAAAAGGAGCATCCACAACGAACTACCAAGTCATCCAACAAGCCGACATCTCATTTGAGCCAACACTGCACACTTAGCAAAAATGATCAAATTAACAAGAAGTTTACCCAACCCATTTTTACCCTTGCCTTGGTTTATTAATTTAACCCACTACTAAAGCAATAAAAACAAAACTAAACACCTATGACGGAGGGGTGTATGTACAACGGAAAATGGCACACCCCTCAAACACGAAATAATGATAAAAAGACGAGATGGGTAGCGGGACTAAAACCTGTCACCGGATCCCGAAGGACCGGCGTCGTCCTGGCGATCAAATCTAGATCTGCGTGAAAAGCGCGGCGGCGGCTGCGTGTATGGATTGTTGAGTGAGCCCGCGATATGCTGCTACGACCCAAACAACAGTCGAAGCTGTGACGGGTCTGCTCATACATGTCTTCCATGAAGTTCCCCTGCCTATGTTGTTCCACGCGCATCATATCGACATCTCGCCTCACCTCTTGTTGGTCTAATGCAAGCCCGTCCATACGCCTCCAAAGATCCATCGATGACGGCTCATAAGGGCCGTAGGCGCCATGCTCAAAACCTCCACCACCATATCCACCGTACACATTCTCCCAGTTCGGGCTATCAAACCCGTGACCTTGTTCCCCAATTTGCATGTGGGGGCCCGCTCCCCCATCGGCCCCCTTCTGTCCCTGAACTGGAATATCGTACATGTGTACGTCATGATCGTCACCATCACCACCATCACCACTGTCATCATCATCCTCATCAGATGCAGATATCGGGTCCCAAATCCTCCCCAATTTGTCCACAAGCTTCAGGATCCCTTCCACCTTCCGGGTCAAATGCATAGAGTTCAACTATTGCAGATCGAGAAGGCCATAGTCACAGGCTTCGGTCAAGTTGTCTAACTTGACCCGATAGTATTTGGCGAGTTTGTAAAACAACCCTCCAAATTATATTTCAAACACCCAAAAATATATTAAAATGTCCCAATACGTCTTAAAATACACCCCGTATGCGAAAACGGGCCCCGAATACCGTTATTTTATTAAAAATTAAATAAAAAACAAATTTTAGTGGTCTCTCGCGGGGCGCGTAAGCCACCCCTTGACCTACGCGGGCCGCGAGTGCTCATCAACGAGGCAAGACCCTGGGCTGCCACGTGGCAGCCACACGTCGAAGCTAGGACGCTGACCCGGATCAGCTAGGGCCTACCCACCCTAGGTCGCGGGCCGCGTAATCCCTGGAGCAATGCTTCGTGGGGCGCGAGGAAGACCAGAATCAGCGCTATAAATAGCAGACTTCGGCAGAACAATCGAACTCGCTCACATTTCTTTCTCTCTCGAAATACATATAGTATAAGCTATTTCCGGGCATAATACCCCCTAATTAATGAAGTTCTGCTCCGTTGTAAGTATTATAACCCCGGTTACATATTAGATACGTTGCCCGATTGATCTAGGGTTCCATAACCGTTGTCGAGGTTCTGCCCGACGTAGTCGTTGGAATGCCGTCTTGGGGAGAGTATTACTAATGTAAATATTGGGTTATTATACTAACACATGTACATTTGTGTAAATTATAGATAATCACCAGGAAACCCTTACAGAAAACCTAAGACAGCAATGTGAGTAATCTCCTTTTTGTAAACTGTTTTTATAAAACCTTAAATATTTTACAATGTGATTAAGTAGTGATTGAGTCTTTGTAGTTCTTCAATTACCGCCGGTATGTTGGGTTTTTGTATACAAAATGTGGAACACGTTACCATTGGACAACGAGATAGCCAATGTGTAATATGACCCACCAGTCAGGATTAATAGTACTGAATGAGTAATTGTGTAGAAATAAACATTGTAATAGCTCTCAATACTATTAAAGGATAAAACTCTTCTTGATTAAACTGGGATTCACTCACCAGTATTTCCCACAGACAAAATGTTTTTAAACGCGTTTCAGGTAACAAAATGTGAAAGCCAACTAGAAGCCAGCTGGACAACACTGAAGACTTGGAAAAAGTGGCAATAAAAGTTACCTAAATAAAAGAAGATGTTTTATTCAATAAAATAGGGATTTTCCCTATGAAAATGTTTGTAATGAAAACTTAGGTTTTATCCCAATATGTTTAATATTATAAAAGCGTGGTATTTACTCTGATAAATATTTCCTAACTACGGTCCTGATGAAATTTTCGCTGCTAAAATAATAAACACCGATACCACCAAAACTGGTCTCGCGGCCGCCCATTCCCGGGACAGATAGGGGGCGGGGGTTGCGACAGAAGGTGGTATCAGAGCTAAGCCACTGATTTAGCCACAGAAGTGTTCTACTGACACCAAGATATTATTTAAATTGTTAGGAAATTAATTACGAGAATACGTGCATATCTGTATTTTATTGTTGTGTGTTATTTGACTATTTGTTAGTTTACAGTATGAGTGATCAAGGACCCTCAGACGCTTATCATCAGTTGTCCGATTCACCTAGGAGTGAAGGTACCTCTTCACAGCCTGCCCTCTCTGGGTATTCAGCTGACCAGGAAGAAGGGATGTTTGTGTTTAAGGCTCAGTCTGAAGAGCCATTCCCTTAGAAAAAGAGAGGATGGTTCAGTAAGAGAGCACACAGGCGTAGGAAAAAAATGAAAAATTTGCAACAGCAGAGAGTCCTAGCAGCAGCTAAGCCAGAGACAGATGCCCATGCACATGATATGCTTAATAGGAGCTTAGCCAATTTTCATATCCTAGCAACCACAGATGCCGACCCAAACTTGGAGCAACACATAGCCCCACAACCCTTACCTTTGTTCCCCACACAGCCGATGGAGATAGAAAATAACCCAGAAAACCAAGTCCAAATGCATGATTTTCAACCCTGAGGAGATACCTAGGTCACGAGCCCCTAATCCCTTAGACCCAGATTACGATTCGTGTTGTGACAACTGTGCCTCCGTGACCATCAAACAAATACCAAATCAATGAGATATTGTGTTTCATACGTAGGATTTGTAAAAATATGTGTATCGTTTGCACATATCATTTCTTGTTCGATTTCGGGCTTTAAATAGCTTTCTGGAAGGTTATACGCGATCTGATGCGTAAATATAACCAGTTTAAGGCAACGAACACTCCGGTATAGTGAAATAGGCTTAACATACCTTAAATAACCTTTACATAACTTAGAAATAAGTTTTGGATGGTTTGGTATGCCGAAATCAAGTTAACTCGCTTACCGGGACTAAATTTGACAAACTGTGAAAGTAAGATGATTCGTACTAGAACAGACATTCCGGAACATGACCATAAGTTAAACATACCATACATATCCTTTACATAGCTTAGAAATAGGCTTTGAGGGGTTCGCGTAATTTGGATCGTTTTTGCGTCCGTTACGACTTCCGTCGTTTTTGCTTAGCTCGTCACTTTTAGTTTAGTGCTTATATAGGGTCGTAAAGGTAAGCGATCTAAACAATCGCTTACACTTTCGAACCCGACCCGTTTGGTCGATCATTAGGATCCGACCAAGCACATTAGGTGACCATATTATATAGGGAATAACCTTCCGAGGTTATACCTTATGGTCGCTTCATTTAAGTAGTTGTATGATAGGTAGTTTATATGCCTTAGGTGAATTACCAAAATGCCTTTTTTACGCCAAAGTGCATTTTAAGCATATGTAACATAACTTTTGGTATCTAAACTGATTTAGCAACAATATTAGACATGTTAAGGCATATTTTACTTGTCATAGGACTAGTTAGGCGGTCCAAACGCGTTTCACGCGAACGACGCGTTAAAGTAGCATAAGCTACCTAAACGGGTCGTGATGGGTCGTAAGCACTTAGGTTAGGTTTCATTTTAGTATGTAGGCTTTGTTAAACCATATTACATGAGTTTCCATGCTCATTTGGTTTACGAACCTTCATTCTATCCGATCCTCCGATATAGGTCCGTTTATTAATGTAGATACCTATATTAGGTGTCGTTTGATATTCGTGATCTTCTAGATTTACTTGGTGGATATCTAAAGTCTATTGACCAATCTCAAGTGAGTACATAGACCCCTCTTTTACCGTTTTCAAACTGTTTTGGGGTGAAACACATGTGCCTACTTGTTACTTTCATGCTTTCCATGTTTTCACATCATATACTTGCCATGTTCATTAGTACATTTATAGTACATGATTTACATTACATTTCATGCTATGTATGTCCATTGTGTGCATACTTAGTACATTGATTTACATTACATTTCATGCTATGTATGTCCATTGTGTGCATACTTAGTACATCGTTTTACATTACATTTCATGCTATGTATGTCCATTGTGTGCATACTTAGTACATTGTTTTAAATGACATTTCTTGCTATGTATGTCCATTGTGTGCATACTTAGTACATCGTTTTACGTTACATTTCATGCTATGTATGTCCATTGTGTTCATGCTTAGTACATTGTTTTACATTACAATTTGTTGCATATGCTCATCCAGCATATGAACACATTGTATTACATTATGTGAACCATTTGTATCTGTTAAACCATGTGAACCATTTGACTATACCTAAACATTTCTACAATTGTTAACCATTACATCTTGATGGTTTGGTTTGGGTAAGTGATTTAAGTAATGAGGTGTGTGTAATATGATACAAGCATGGTGGATACGCCGCTGGTAATTCCTATATATAAGTGTTTGTATGGTATTACATATCGTAGCGTTATTTGAATCATTTCAATTTGAGACATATAACATTTTATACAAATAACATACTTTTCACAAGACATTGTTTTACAAACAACTTATCTTATGCAAACTTATTTTACTTGGTTATTCATTTAACCATACATTATTCTTTTATACATATATATCATTTGGTTTATTTATCACTTTTCAAATGACTTATGAAAGGAACCACTCAACAAGATTCATGGCTACTTTTATTAAACAATTTCTTTAAAAACAAGTCATGAATCCTATTTTCACAAAACCTATGTATCTCACAGGCATTTTTATGCTGACGTACCTATTTTCACATGTGTTTTCAGGAATTGATGCATAGGATTGATCAAGATACACCTAGGTAGACTTGTGCCTTAGTGACTTAAAACGAAGCAAGAACTAGTTAATTTGTGTTATGTACTCTTTGTTTCTTGTTTAAAATGATGTAATCTCTGTTGTTTGATTAATAAAACGAAACTTTAATTGCCATGGATTTGAAACAATTAATTCTGTTACAACACTCCCCGACGTTTCCGCCACGTTTCGTTGTCTCACGTGGTCGGGGTGTGACAGAAAAGTTGGTATCAGAGCCAATGGTTATAGGGAATTAGGTTATTAGTAATGCTTTGACCTAGACTATAACCTTTCTAGGACCCCAACACAAGTTATCTTATGTTTAGATCTTAAAACATGCCGTCACCTATCCTTAGGTGATAACCACGACGAGAACATCAATTCCGAATCTGCTTTGAAAATTAATCATCTGGTTTTGGATGATTGATTACTAGGTTTTGAACCCCTTTTAGTTTTCAAAATCTCGTCAAAGCTTTGGGTCCTAAATTGTGTGAACACGTGCAAACTGGAAGAGTGAATGCCTGTATCGTGGGTTTTTTGTCTAAGGCTAGAGTGTTCGTACAAATCCACATAATCAGACCAGTCACTCTTACCTGGGAACTCTTGGGGTGAGTGTCCAAAACCAGCGAGCATGTCTTCACGATACATTATAAGGATCTATTTGCTTTGATTCGGCCTTTGTGTGTCGTTTGTTTGCTTCGTGGTTCAAACAAATGACCATCACCCATGATTTTGGTCGGTAATTGTAGCATCCTATTCTTACCCAATGCCATTTCATTTGTTTTCTCTCTTGTTTCCCCTTTTAGAATGCCTCCACGACGCGAAAATCAGGTATCTATTGAAGAGCTGGCAGCTGTCATTACACAGCAAATGACTGCTGCAATCCCGAACATCGTTGCTCAATGTAACCAAGCCCTCAACAACAATAATGCCCCCTGCAACTTCAAGACGTTCAACTCGGCTAAGCCATCAAAGTTTTCTGGGTCTCAAGGAGCGACTGCACTTCTGCAATGGTTCGAGAGTTTAGAGAGCACCTTCAGATATGTTCAATGTCCAAACGACCGAAAGGTAGATTTCGCATCTAGTGTCTTTGGGAAACGAGCTTTGACGTGGTGGAATGGTGTGATGAGAGATAGGGGTGCCGATGTGGCACTGGCCCAAACGTGGGAAGAGCTTCGAGCTCTGATGATGAAGGAATTCTGCCCTCGTCACGAGATCAGGGCCTTAGAAAGGGAATTCGACGATCTTAAGCAAGACAGTGGTGAACATCGAGCATACACTGATCGATATGAGGAGCTGAGCTGTTGGGATTGAACCCTATCAGAGGAACAGATAATTAAAGCCAAAACTGGATCAGAGCAGTGGATCCAGAATAAGCAGACGATTACAGTTAGTTCATGCAAATCTCTCCCCTTGAAAGTGGTTTTATATCTGCTGATCTTACTAAGTGTTGTCCTACAACTGCTGCTTTGCATCTACTGACAAATGTCAAAGACTGATGGAAGACCAAAGCTCTGCTGACTCAATCTACTGCCTTGAGTCAAGTACTTCTGATCCGAACAGGCACTGCTGGGTTCACAGCAGTGGAAGGATGCAGCAGCTGTTTAAGTGTCTTTCATGTAAAGAAATGTAATAGCAGTAGTTAGTATATCAGAGTTTGTATAGATCAGAGGTTAGAGTTTGTTAGGAGGTTAGATGTCACTTTCATGGTGACGTCAGCTAAGATGCTCAGTGGTTTGCAAGTGCCTATAAATAGTTCAGTACTTTGTACTGTTCTATTAGCTCTTTTACAACATTGTCTTCTTTGCACGAACAAACTACTGAGCTCTAGCTGAGGGGGAGTTTGCATTCATTCATCAATCATTGTAATCGTTGTTGAAACAAATTCAATCTTTCGATTCATTGTGTAAAGATGTTTGATTAAAGTATTACTCTCGTTTGATTGTATGCAAAGTTTGTTTTCATCTTAATTCCGCTGCACAACTCTTTCATTTTCATCTTAATTTCAAACAAAAATACAATCAAAAGAAACTCAGATCCAACAATTGGTATCAGAGCTTGGATAGTCAAATTTGATTTAACAATCATTTTGACGTAAATAGTTCAGCTCATAACAGTTGATACTGATCGTTTGTTCGTCCGTTGAAAAATAGAGCAAGGATTAATCACCATTAAAGTTGATTTCTCAGTGTCTGTAAAACAACAAGAATGACATCACAATCTCAGGATGATAAAAACAACATCGGCTCGCTTTTTAAACCACCTATGCTAAAAAGAAATGAGTACAACATCTGGCAGAGGAGGATGGGTCACATCCTCGCTCAACAAAGCACAGGTTGTTGGAAGTCTGTCATTTATGGTCCCCATGTTCCTTCAGTGCCAAGTGCTGAAGATGCTAAAAAGTTCGTTCCAAAACCAGTTGAAAATTATACCGAAACCGATTTTCAAAAGATCGAACTAGATGCTAAAGCGTTTAGCATCGTTGCATCAGTGCTGCCCAATGAGATATATGCTGGACTGTTACATTGTAACAGTGCCAAAGAGTTATGGGACGCACTTAAGGAACAGTTTGGGGGAACTGAAGAAGTCATAGAAAACAATAGGGAAATCCTGAACCAATAGTATGAAACATTTTGCTACGTTAAAGGCGAATCACTAACGCAACAATTTGAGCGTTTCAGTTGTCTCATCAGTGAACTGAGGCTTGTTAACACCACTTTTACAAACTCAACTCAAAATAGCAGGTTCCTCAGGTCACTGCCAGAAAAATGGGACACCATAGCTTTTGTCACCCGAAACTCACCTGAATTCAAGGATCTGACCTTGACCCAACTCCACGGTCGACTCCTGACCTATGAAAGGGAGTTGAACCAGAAAAGGAGGTTACAAGAGTCAGGAAAAGTTACCGATGATTACACTTTCGGTAATACTGCTCTTCTAGGTCAAGAAGAATCTGGGAGCAGTGGTAAGGATCAGGGTTATGATCACTTCATTGACATAACTGCTGGTGCAAATTTTAACAACCCTGATCCTCACTCTGCTAGTTATGCATTCACTGCAAATGAAAACCAGATGTCAGACAATTTAAGTTTTGAACTAAATGATTTGCAACATTTTGATCCCACTGATTTAGAGGAAATGGACATCCTGCACCAACTGGCTTTGCTAAGTGTTAGAACTAGCAAGTTCTACAAAAGAACATGGCGAAAATTCCCAGGTTTGCATGGGAATCTAAGGGTTGGGTTGGATAAATCAAAAATCAAGTGCTACAAGTGTAATAGGTTGGGACATTTCGCTAGGGAATGTAGGAGTCAAACTACTGGTCCCATAATTACTCATCCTAGCTCAAATCCTAGACCTCAAAACCAAAACACTGTGCACTATGCCCAATATGCCCCAGCAGCTCAAGTGAACACTGCTCACTATGCTGTTGCCCCTGTGCCAGTACATTATGTCCAAACTACTGTTCCACAAATCCAATATGTTCAAACCCCTGCTCCACAGGTACAAGTGCAACCTGTTGCACCTCAAACCACTGCTCCAGCACCAGCACAACCAGATCAACAAAGTTTTTTTACTCAAGGGTTTGTTGACTGGAGCAGTATGCCTGAAGACCTTAATGATGAAAATTTTGCACTCTATGCTTCTAATGATTCTTCTCATGATGAGTTTTGTTTGATGGCATTAGAGTCAATACAGGAGGGGGTTGAAACTGAGGAGGAACAGCAGAGCTTTGAAACAGTGGAAGAGGTGACTGAAGCAATGGTTACTGCTGTGGCTGGTGAACTACTGTTGGAAGAAAGTTCAGGTTCCCTGATTGAACCACTGACAGATCCATGGTCCGAAGTGGACAAACAAGAAGAGAAGGAAGAAAAGGCTGGTGAAAAGAAGGTGAAAGCTGATGATGAGGAAGATCATCAATGTGATTGTGCAATGATGGCAGCTGCCAAGGTATCTCCTCAAGTTCTTGAAAAACTGTGTTCTGACAATTGCATAATTGCTTTTGCTAACATTAAAGATGTGAATGAAAACCTTCGGGATAAAATCTTGTCTGATGAGGTCAAATTTGAAAGGTCTTTAAAAGAACTTTAAAACAAATTGACTGAAAAAGAAAAAGAGAACAATTGTCTAAAAGAAGAGCAAAGTATAACCAAAACCCAACTTCAAACTATGGTAGAAAAATACCAAGTTTGCAAAAAGGAGTTGGAGTCCGCCCAGATTACTTGTGAAAGATGGGTGGAATCTTGCAAAGGATATGAGGTTATGCTTAAAAAACAGAGAAAAAACAATGTGAAATTTGGGGTTGGCTATAGAAAACATGATGATGAAAATACTACTTTTGAAAAATCTGTTCAAACCACTGATGTAACCACTGAGTTCATCCCGACAAACAAGAATGGCCAAGAAGTGAAAATCACTGACAAACTTGGTAACAAAATCACACTTGACAGACCAATGGAATCCTCTACTTTTGAGGAGCTTGAAGAATACCAGTTTAAACCAAAATGGTCTGATGAGTGTGACATTCTTGAAAATTTCAAGCCAATGGACTTTACATCAACTGATGGTGTCAAGGCTCCAAAAGCTAAAGTCATACCTCTCAAGGACATCCCAGCAGTGGTTAAAACCTCTGCTGCAAAGGAGTCTGAAAAGAGAAAGAAGAAAGAAAAAATTGATAACTTGTTTTGTGAATTCTGTGAGAAAAGGAATCATCTTACAAAAGATTGTTTCCACTTAAAAGCGTATGATTTAAACAGAACAAGTGTCATTGTTTCAGCTGATGGTTGCATTGTCTGTGGTAAAACAAACCACAAAACTCAAGCATGTGTGTATCTCAAAAACTTTGATGTGAAAAAGAATGAGTACATTGCTAAAACATCCTTGAGTCCATCATCATCATCAACATCTGTCAAATTCACCAAGAAACAACCACTGTTTGTGCCAGTACAAACAGCTGTTACAAAACAGCTGAACCAAACATCTGTCAAAAGAGATGTTCAGGTTACTGATGCACCCCCTGCCAATCAGTTCAGAAAAGGCAGAGAAAAACAGTCTTATCAAAGGATTCCTCACGTTTATGAGGCCTACAAAAGGCCCTCTAAACCCAAAGTGAACAAGCATCCTTTTGGTTACCAGCAGATGATTGGTCAGGACCCACAACAGTGGTTAGAGAAACACGGTCCTAAAACAGTTCAAACTCCTGACCTAACCACTGTCCATCATTCTGCATCTATCCCAGACACTGTTGAGACCCCATCCAAAGCCTTGTTGGCTTTGGAGACCTTAATGAACTAATCTTTATACTTCATGTGCAGGGAGCTTCTGCATGCTTTGATAGTCTTTGGTATGTAGATAGTGGAGGCTCCAGGCACATGACAGGATGTAAAGCCCTCCTCAAAGACTTTAAAATCCATGGAGGGGGTGATATATCCTTTGGGAATAATAGTAAAGGAAAAGTTCTGGGGTCGGGTACAGTGGAGTCTGGAAAAGTAAAATTTGAAAATGTCAATCTAATAGACAATCTAAAATTCAACCTTCTGAGTGTGTCCCAAATGAGTGACAAGGGTTTTGGGTCATTCTTCACAAAAGATTGTTGTAGGATTGTTGGACCAGAAATGGTCAAAAAGGTTGAAGCAATAATCAAAACTGGTCAAACTAAACTTGTTGCTCAAAGAAGTGGCAATGTTTATGTTGTTGACATGTCAAAAGAGTGTCCCAGAGCTGATGCCTGTCTGTTCTCAGCTGCCTCTAACAAAGAGACAGAACTTTGGCACAGAAGGCTGGGACACACAAATCTTAAGAAAATCACAGAAATTTCAAAAAATGGTTTGGTGAGAGGCCTACCACAAAAATTGTTTTCATGTCCTGAACATTGCATTTCCTGTTTAAAAGGAAAACAACATAAAAGTTCTTACAAGTCCATTGAAGAGTCCAAAACAACCCAGTGTTTGCAAATGCTACACATGGATTTGTTTGGCCCAGTTCAAGTCATGAGCCTCAAAAAGAAAAGATATTGTTTGGTTATTGTTGATGACTTTTCTAGGTTCACATGGACTTTCTTTTTGCACTCAAAAGATGAAACTGCAGGCATTTTGCAAGACTTTGTAATACAGGTTGAAAAGCAATTTGACCTTCCAGTGAAAAGCTTCAGGAGTGACAATGGCACAGAATTCAAAAATAGGGAGTTGGATGCCTTCTGTGTGAAGAAATGGATTGTAAGGCAGTACAGCATCCCAAGAACACCAGAGCAAAATGGGGTAGTGGAAAGGAAGAACAGAACTCTGATTGAGGCTGCCAGAACCATGCTTGCAGATTCAGGTTTGCCATTAACTTTCTGGGCAGAGGCAGTAAACACTGCTTGCTATGTTCAGAACAGAGTTTTAATAAACCCCAGGCACAAAAAGACTGCCTATGAAATTCTGTATAAAATTAAACCACTGATCTCATACTTCAAAGTGTTTGGCTGCCCATGCTTTATTTTGAACTTAAAAGACTCCATTTCAAAATTTGCAGCCAAAATTGATTGTGGTTATCATCTGGGATACTCAACCACTGCCAAGGCCTACAAAGTGTTCAATACACGGACCAAGGCAGTAGAGGAGACTTTGAATGTTAAGTTCAATGAACTCTCATCAATGAAAATCCCAGCAAACCCTGCAGATCTGTTTGATCTTGAAAAATTCACTTTTGAAAATACTGCTGTCAAGACTAACAGTGCAGGTCCATCAGAGGATACAACACCAGACTATGGGTATGAAATCATCATCCCTCAAAGGTCTGCCACAAAGGGAAAGCACCAGCTGTTCAAAATAGTTGTCAAAGCTCAACCACTGCTACTTCAACAGTTGTTAACCAAAGTAGTCCCTCAACCACTGCTTCCACATCCTCAAACACTGCTGACAAAAGTCCTCAAACAGTGGATAACAGTCAGCAGTTGTCCACTTCATTACCTCCTATACCACCACCTTTTGAAGTCACTGCTGGATCATCAAAGTCCCCAGCAGTGGTTAGCTCAGATGATAAACATTTGCAGCCTTCACCAACCAATGCCATCATACCATACCAAGGAGATTTAATCTTCTTGAGATCTCATCCACCTGATCAAATCATTGGCAACATAAATGAAGGGGTGCTCACAAGAAGTCAAACCCAAAACATTTGTCTTTTTGCTGGTTTTCTAACACTCCATCAGCCAGTCAAGTACCAAGAGGCACTAAAAGACAACAGCTGGGTAGAAGCCATGCAAGAGGAGCTCCAACAGTTTAAAAGACAACAAGTATGGGAGCTTGTACCACTGCCAGAAGAGGTTAGTCCCATTGGCACAAAGTGGGTCTTCAAGAACAAAACTGATGAAAGGGGTATTGTTGTCAAGAATAAAGCCAGGCTTGTGGTTCAAGGTTACAGACAGGAAGAGGGGATTGATTATGATGAAACATTTGCCCCTGTTGCAAGATTGGAAGCCATTAGACTGTTCCTGGCCTTTGCTGTCAACCACAATATGAAGGTGTTTCAAATGGATATCAAAAGTGCTTTTCTCTATGGTACAATTCAAGAAGAGGTGTATGTTTGTCAACCTCCAGGTTTTGAGGATCCATTTTATCCAGATCATGTCTACAGGCTAAACAAAGCCTTGTATGGCTTGAAACAAGCACCAAGGGCCTGGTATGAAACTCTTTCCAACTTCCTACTCTCAAATGGTTTCAAAAGAGGTACCATTGATAAAACACTGTTTTTAAAATGGAAAGGGAAGGATTTAATGATTGTCCAGATTTATGTGGATGACGTTATTTTTGGAAGCACATGTAACTCAATGTGTGAAGAGTTTAGAGAACTCATGACAGCTGAGTTTGAAATGAGTGCAATGGGTGAGCTACAATGCTTTCTTGGTCTCCAAGTTCAGCAAATGCAAAATGGAACTTTCATTCATCAAAGCAAATATGCTAAAGAACTTTTGACAAAATTTGATATGAATGATTGTAAACCATGTAGCACACCCATGGCAACAAATAAGCTAGTCATGTCTGATGAAAAAGATGAGCTGATTGACCAAACACTTTATAGAAGCATTATTGGGTCTTTATTGTACCTAACTGCATCTAGACCAGACATCATGTTTGCAACATGTGTCTGTGCAAGAAGTCAATCAGCTCCCAGAAAATCAAATCTCATTGCTGTAAAAAGGATCTTCAGATACATAAAAGGTGCTCCCACACTTGGTATCTGGTATCCAGCTAATGGGAACATCAAGCTTTCAGGTTTCTCAGACAGTGACTTTACTGGATGTCACACCACAAGGAAGTCCACATCAGGAGGGTGCCAGTTTCTAGGTGATTGCTTAGTTTCTTGGCAAAGCAAAAAGCAAGCAGATGTTTCAACATCCACTGCTGAAGCTGAATGCATTGCTGCTGCAAGATGTACAGCCCAACTCCTGTGGCTTCAAAATCAGTTGCTGGATTTTGGTATCACTGCCTTAAAGACACCACTCATGTTGGACAGTCAGGCAGCAGAAAAGATCATCAAAAATCCAGTTTCCCACTCAACCACCAAACACATCGACATCAGACATCACTTTGTGAGGGATTGCTATGAAAAAGGTTTGATTTCTCTGCATCATGTCCCAACTAAAGACCAGCTAGCTGATGTGCTCACAAAAGCACTTGATACAGCCACTTTTGAAAGTTTGGTCTCTAGGATTGGGATGCTGAACATGGAATAACAAGCAACATCTTGTTTTTCTATGAATAAAAGCAACAAAATGTTTTCAGAAAATCAAAACTTCATCCTTAAAAATAGCTAAAAATGATATTTTTCATTAAAATCCTTAAAAGTCTGCCATTACCCACTGATTGTTCAAAAGTCTGCTCTACTTCAAAAGTCTGTCCACTGCTGAAAGTCAACCCCTGCTCTCTCATTACTTTGATAAACTCTGTTGTTCAAAAGCAGTGTCTTATCCACTTATATGCTATCCACTGATAGTAAAAATCATCCACTGCTTTCATACCACTGCTTTCATCTGTCCCTATCACACAAGTACTGTCCTTCACTTTCAACAGGGGTTGTCACGTGGGCAGTACATATTGGTCAGACCTTTTGTAACGGCTGCCACCTCAGCATTCACTTTCTTCCCTATAAAATCCCCCACTCACCACCAAAACAGGGTTTTACTGTCGAATTGAATTCTTAAAAATTCTCTTCTCAAAGCAGTTTTTCTTATCATCTTTCACAACTTTCTTCGATCATTCATCTTCAAAATGACAAAATCGAAGTCCTCCTCAAAACCCTCATCCAAATCATCATCGAAAACAGCCTCTCAAAAGGCAATCTCCACTGAAATTCCACATAAACCATCTCACAATCTCCTGGGTCTTCTCACAAAACCTGGAACCACCAAAGTTTTCGATTCCATCATTGATCTCATGGCCAAATCAAAGTACAAAACTTTGTTCACTGCCGATGCACCAATCTATTTGGCGACCCAAAGGGAGTTCTGTAAAAATGCAACCCTTGAAAAACAAGGAGACACTGCAACCACCATAAACTCTTCGATAAAGGGTAAAGTTGTCCAAATCACGCAACAATCCATTTCAGAGCTCTTTCAACTCGGTGATCAGGAAGGTAAAATTTCTTTCACTAAAAACGAGTTACAAACTAACTTCATTGAGAGAGGGTATGAAGCCACAATGATGAAGAAAATTACCTTAGAAAAAGGTTATTTTCCGTCTGCAACCAGATTTTTATTTCATACCCTCCTACTATGTGTTTCAAACAAAACCACTTCTTTCAATGAAATCCCTTTAAAGATTCAAAATCTGGGATATGCAATTCTTCAAGGAGAAAATTTTAACTATTCTCGGGAAATTTTTAAAGATTTGGTTAATAATGTTGAAACAAAATCATTCTTACTGTTTCCAAGGTTTTTAAGTTACTATTTTTCACATAAATTCAGTAAGGATGATTTAGCTGTAATAAACCAAGGTGATTCTACTCAAATAAACAGTTTAACAACTGAAACTTTTTCAAGAATGTTAGCACCTTGCAAAACACAAGCAGAGGTGCCTGAGCAGATTTTAGCAGTTACAACTGCTCCTCAGGTATCCGCTGCTGAGCCCACTGCTCAAGGTGATCAAAGCAGCAGCACAACTGTTTTGAAACCCACACCTAAAATCACCAAAAAGCCAACAAAAGGGAAAACACAAAAACCCCCCAAAACCATCAAAAAGGCATCTCTGGAAGATGAGATACCAGAGCACCTGCCAGTGACAACACAAAAGTCACAAGAAACCACTACTGCTACTTCCTCACAGCAGTTGGTACAAATATCTCAACCCATAACCGAAACTCCTCCTGTTTCTTCAAAAAAAGAACAGGTTGTACAAATAGGGTCTCCACATCATGATGCTCTGGAAACACTCGTTTCTATCATCCACAGTCCAATGCCCGGGACACATCCTATTTCTACACCAATCATCACATCCACAATTCCCTCACCAATAAAACCACTGTTGGAAGCAATTGATTTGAACCAGGCATTAACCAGTCCTTCTCAATCACCTACTAATGAGAATATACCTCAACAACTGACTGGGTCTGATGTATCAATCTTTGCTAACCCACCAACACAACCTGAGGAGGTTACACCCCATGAGTTACAAGTAACTCTTGGTGGTAATCCAAGTGAAACAGCCACTACAACTGTTGAACCTACAGGTTTACAGTTGGACAGTGGTTACATTAATAAGACTTCCTTGGAGGCAATTCCTTTTATAGCACCTCTGCCAACCACCAGTGGGTTTATTTATCCTACTGGCAACATCAAAAGGTTGTCAAGTGTTGAAGGAAGAAGACCCCAGTACCAAGAAAAAGGGGCATCAGTGGTTAATGTTTGGAGTATACTCCCTACATCTACCACTGATAAAACCACTACTAGTGGGAAATCAGATGATCCCATTAACTTGGGTGATGGTTTAAAGTACCAGAAATTGACGGATCGTATTGCAAAGCTTGATAACTCTGTTGCAGAACTCAAAGATATGCTACAACAGGTGATACAAGTTCAGAAGGTACAATCCACTGCTGTTCCACCTCAAGCACCTGCTCCACAAAGGGCACCTGCTACAAATGAGCTCTGGAATCTATTTCAATCTTTTCTCCAACAACAAGCACAATTAGCAGATCAGCAACATGAAAAACATGTAAAACAGCTGAGAAATGCAATGGAGTCAAGGTTCAAGAACACTCAGGCTGATTTAAAGGCTCTCAAAACTCAGATCTTGCACACCACTGGCAATGCTCCTCCAAAAGTCCGCTACATTTATCAAATCCCCGAAGATAATGCCAAAAAGGGGGAGAAAATTAAGGAGTGGAAAAAGAAGGGTATAGAGGATGGTCTCTATCTTGAACCAGAAAATTCAAACATGACCAAAAAGATCCCTTTGCCAGATGGCAGCAAGAAAATTGATGTGACAACAAATGCACTAGCAGAAGCAGTTGCAAGTGTAAAAAGGGATAGAGAGGCCAAAAGGAAAGCCAGGGTGGACAGAATGGATAATCCAGATCAGGGTACTTCTGGGTCAAAGGATAATGAAAATCCTGTTGAGGAAAAGAAGAAGCCTACTAGAAAAGTGAGGCAACCCAAATCCATTCCAACCAGACATTCAAAGTCTGCTCAAAAACCACCATACAAAACAGCTGATGCAACAGGAGTTACAAAAACTACTGCTTGCCAAACAGTTGTTCCATCAACACACACCACTTCAACACACACAACATCCACTGCTTTACCATCATCACCACCAAAAACAACACCTGCTGACATACAGCAGAAGACAGCAGATGTTATAACATCTGTTGTAATGACAACAGTGGTTGAAACACCAGTTGTTTCAACAGCTGTTAGTCAATCACAATCCACTTCCACTACATCTACCACCACTGTTCCATCCAAAACATCACCAGTCCCTCCTACAAAAAGGAGAAGGCTAATTTTAAAAGATGATGACACATCTCCATCACCAACATCTTCAAAATCCCTGTCACTTGTCACTATTCCAAAACCCATACCTCTCTCTTCAGCTCAAATTTTAAAGCCATTACCTCCTGCTGGTGTCTCATTTCCTCTAGAACTCATTGCATTTAGAGAAGAAATAAAATCCTTTTATTATGAGGATGACCCAGCCAAAAGGAGTTTGCCATCAATTGCAGAATATCCCAGGCCTAACAATATTGAAGAATACTTGAAACTCAAGGCCAAACAAGCAGAGGATACTGCAATCAAAAACAGAAAAGGGAAATCTGATAGAGAGTTTCAACAAAACTATCAGTTTTTACTTTCACAGGTCAATGCTATGGAGCGTTTTGCTAAAAATGTATGTCAGCAAATTTCAGAAAGGGCAGATGAGTCCTTGAGGAAAGACTACATTGAGAACATCATGACCTACAAGAAATACAAGGGGGAGAAATACATGTACAAGAGCTGGACCATTCCTGAGCTTGAAAAAGAAGCAGCCAGGATTCAAGATATGATCAAAAATAAGGTCAAGCAGACTTCTCCTGAAAAGTTTAAACAATTTGAAGCTGAGAAGATGTTAGAGTTAAGGAGAATGAAAGAGGAGCTGATTGCAGCTGATTATGGGTCAAAGAACTCTGTGACAAAGTGGGGAGAAGATAGAGTCAGGGCAACCTATAAAAGGTTAGAGGAACTTAGAAAGAAAGATCCAAGAGTTCCACAAAAGCCTGACTATTCCAAAGCAGAGGTCTCAAAAAGACCACCAAAGCTGCAAATCAAAAGAACCACTGCTCCAGCTGGTGCTGCCATCTACAAAAGAAGGAGCAAAAACCAGTTTAGCATGGAAACAATTCAAGATCTATTAGCTGGAGATGCCATTGTAAAAGCAGGCACGGGAGTAATGATAAAAGAAGATCTTGAATTGGAACAATCTGCAAGTGCTGCTCAGCCAGCTATGAACAGGCCAGCCTCACCAAATACTTCTGCAAATAAACATCTCCCAAGAAACCCACCAGGCTCAAAAATACAAAAGTGGGAAACTGACAAACAGACCTGCGTATTGACTTTGCTCAGGCCTGGTGGAGAAGTGGAGAAAATATCAAGGGAACAAGCTCTTGGCCTGAGTCTTGAAGATTTGCAGGATCTCCTTGATCTTCCACTTAGCAGGGATGATGAAGATACAGATGCCCTAGACTTTGAATTACAATTTAAAGGTCAGATAAGGGAGCTGTTGATGAGGCAATAAAGAATTCCACAAATAATGAAGAGTTTTGGCATTATCTGTTCCAGGGGGAGATTGTTGGGATTGAACCCTATCAGAGGAACAGATAATTAAAGCCAAAACTGGATCAGAGCAGTGGATCCAGAATAAGCAGACGATTACAGTTAGTTCATGCAAATCTCTCCCCTTGAAAGTGGTTTTATATCTGCTGACCTCCTATCTGCTGATCTTACTAAGTGCTGTCCTACAACTGCTGCTTTGCATCTACTGACAAATGTCAAAGACTGATGGAAGACCAAAGCTCTGCTGACTCAATCAACTGCCTTGAGTCAAGTACTGCTGATCCGGACAGGCACTGCTGGGTTCACAGCAGTGGAAGGATGCAGCAGCTGTTTAAGTGTCTTTCATGTAAAGAAATGTAATAGCAGTAGTTAGTATATCAGAGTTTGTATAGATCAGAGGTTAGAGTTTGTTAGGAGGTTAGATGTCACTTTCATGGTGACATCAGCTAAGATGCTCAGTGGTTTGCAAGTGCCTATAAATAGTTCAGTACTTTGTACTGTTCTATTAGCTCTTTTACAACATTGTCTTCTTTGCACGAACAAACTACTGAGCTCTGGCTGAGGGGGAGTTTGGATTCATTCATCAATCATTGTAATCGTTGTTGAAACAAATTCAATCTTTCGATTCATTGTGTAAAGATGTTTGATTAAAGTATTACTCTCGTTTGATTGTTGATGTGCGGTAAGTGTCGTATATTTTAGGTGTATATTTTAAGCCCTTTTTAACACTTATTTTAGCCAAGTTTTAAATTTATAAAACACGATATTTCACTGACACTAAACACACAAATGGGCAAGAGCACCCATCGTTGAGTGTAGTATAGTGTTGGTAAGATACCGAGGTCGTCCAAGGACACAAGAGCTTTTAGTACTGGTTTATCCTCAACGTCTAACCAAAATAAAAGTTTAGAAAAATGTTTTAAACTAAGAAAATTAAAAACTAACTAAAATGCTGAAAATAAAAATAAAAAAAAAACAGATAGACAAGATGAATCACTTGGTTCCGACTCGTATCTAGTATAACCTTTGATTATTTCCGCACTTTTGCACACAATTAAGAGATTATCTTAGTTATTGTAGTAGGCCCCTCTTTTGAAGGTGACGTTACCCTCACCCCAGTAGTTTGAGTCAGCAGGGATACAATCCTAAAGGGGTGGATTATTGGAAGATAATGAATTAAGTTATTAATGCAGTATTGTGGTAGGCCCCGCTTTTGGCGGTGACGTTACCCTCGGCTAAGTAGTCTGAGTCAGCAGGGATACAGTCCTAAATAGCCGGGTTATAGTATTAATAGTAGTTAACTTATGAGGGGATCAAAGAGTTTGGACCCCCGCCATCCAATACCGTGAAGTATTGAAGGAGGTCCTACTAAATTTGACCCAGGTCCATTGCAGGACCTCTAAACGCTGAACAATGGCAAGACCTTTACCAAACCGTTCCCTTAACCCCCTACCAGGTAGCCAACATACCTCCATATAGACCGTGGAGATATGAATGGTGAAAATCCTTTATTTTATATAGACAGTAAAATAATGCCAAGACACCACGGACAAACGATAAGGAAAGATCACCTTCAACATAAGTAACTAGTTATTAAAGTCATTAATACAAAACCAAATAAAAAGTGCAAAAGATTAGAAATAAAAAGTATTATACTAGACACTTTGTCTTCACCAAATGATGTAAGAGACTTAGGCAAACATGGCCTTGATTGTCAAGAACTCTTACGATCAATCTTGGATCCCGAGACGACTCACACATTCTACGATGGACAATGGATGATGGTGGTGGATGATGGTGTTGTGATGGTGGTGGGTGGTGGATGAAGTGTGAGAGAGGTGGTGTGCCAAGGGATGGTTTGAGCTTGAGCCAAGCACTCCTATTTATAGCCTGTACAGAAGCCTGGACACGGCCCCGTGTCCACCCTTTTCTCTTTCTTCATTAATACAGTTTGTCTTTATTAGCTCCACACGCCCCCGTGTCCGCTGGGCACGCCCCCGTGCCTGTCTGACATTCTCTCTCTTCATTAATTGTAATTCGCAATTACAATTAATGCGACTGCTGTACTTTCGCCACGCCCCCGTGTTCACTGGACACGGCGCCGTGGTGGGCAATAGAAGCTTCTAGAGGTTTGTCTTTTGTGCCAGGGCTGACCATTCTGGACACGGCCCCGTGCTGAGCTGGGCACACCCCGTGTCGGGCTGGGCACGCCCCGTGTCGGGCTGGGCACAGCCCCATGCTCAGCTGGACACAGCCCCATGCTCAGCTTTCTTCTTGTTTTTGCTTTGGGAGTTGTTGTCGAGGGGTCGGGCATGCCACGTTTCTTCCTTTTCTTTGTATTTATGTTGGTTTTGGCTGTATTTTTGTTCCTTTTGTTTGTTTAAGCTCATTTGACCCTGTAAATTCAAAAGGAAGACAAAAACACACTTTTTCCAACATTAGTACTAAAAAAGGGTTAGTTTTATGCCTTATTTGATGTAATTTATATGTTGCATTTTACACACATCAATTGTATGCAAAGTTTGTTTTCATCTTAATTCCGCTGCACAACTCTTTCATTTTCATCTTAATTTCAAACGAAAATACAATCAAAAGAAACTCAGATCCAACATGAGCCTGTTGTGTCCTACCATGGTTACGCCTTTGGATAAGGCAATCGAAAAATACATTGATGGTCTCCCTGACTCAGTTCAGGACATTGTTACCGGTAGTAACCCCACTACGATTAGGCAGGCCATTGAGCTATCTGCTACCTAGACTGAATCTCGAATCAGGAAAGGTAAACTTTTCTGAAAAGATGATAAGAAACCAATCGAGGAATCAAAGACCATGGATGAACAGACTGGATCCCCTAAGAGGTCAAAGAAGCGAAAGGCTTCTCAGAACTTCGCCGTGGTCGCTCACAATGGTCAAGCCTTCCCCAACCAACCAGCTCAACCCCCTGCTAGGAAGCCATACAATGGAACTTCACCCTTGTGCAACCAATGTAACCTTCATCATCATGCTAGTGTGAAGTGTCGCGAATGCCAAATTTGTGGACTTAAAGGTCATATAGCAAAATTTTGACGAGCAGCAGTTGCACCAAATCAAGCTGACAACAATCCTGCTCAAGCTCGCTTTCCACCAGGTTCTTGCTACAATTGTGGCGAGATGGGTCATTTCCGAAGAAATTGCCCAAAGCTTGCTAATGCAAATCCAGCACAGGGATGAGCATCTGACCGACTAGAAGAGAACACCCTTTAGAAATAATCACGTCTTATGTATTATTTTCTTTTGTTGTCAAGGTCCATGAAACAGTTGTTATCATTGTTTATAAATAAATCTTTTATTTACATTGCAATGTATTTATGTGGTTATATGTATAAACAACATATCCCCTACAATACCGACAATCAAGGAATCGTATTCCTTGAAAAGCAAACTACCCCCCAATTTTTTTTCCATTTTATGATATCTTGCGTTTCCACGAAATTCCTAAGTACCCGTTTCTTCTAAGGAAAAATGAAGTACAAGGCGCAAGTTTCAATAATGGACGAATACCCAAAGTACCACTATAAATCTTTAATAGGGTGCCTAAGGGTATTTCCGTAAATCCTAAAATTGTTGTGTTCCTTAAATTCGAATATTACGTTTCTTTGAAAACAAAATCGAAATTTTGGGAGATCATCCTATCTTTTCAGATAGATCCTAGAGGACATTGAAGCCCATCTACTGGTTTCCTGATGTACCTTGAATATCCATATTCATTCGATAACAAGTTAATAACAAATTAATAACCAAGTTAAACAACTATGTGATTATGTGCTTATGTGTTTCCTTTTATGTTTTTGTGTAATCCAAGTTTTGTTATCCAAATCCTCGTAGAATCTTCCATATCTTCGTATAAGGGATTCATAGTAGGATATCCAAAGGTACTATATTAAATCCTCAATGAGCTTTTACGTAATAGTAAAGACCCTTGGATTATATTGTACTATTCCATAATTAGCCCCCTTGAGTGGTCTAGTTAAACAGATTGATCCAAAAATCTGGTTAGGAATATCATGTGATGAAATAGCTGAAAAGACTTCTTGGTGGTCTAATTAAAAGAGATCATTTGTCAATCTAATTAAAAGGACCCTATGATAGTCTAGTCACACTCATCACAGGTTTAATTTTTCTTCCCCTTCACATTACAAAACAAATTGTGCGGACTGTGCAAGGAATTGCGTAAATATGGATGCATACATATCTATGGAATTTAGTGCACAGAAACCACAGCAAGTTTGGTCGTGTGTCTAGAGTTGACTCAGTGCATTTTCGTTTCTAAAGAAATTGTGGAAAATGACTAATTCCGTTCATTTTCGTTTCTGAAGAAATTGTGGAAAATGACTCATTCCGTTCATTTTCGATTCTGAAGAAATTGTGGAAAATGACTCATTCCGTTCATCTTCGTTTCTGAAGAAATTGTGGAAAATGACTCATTCCGTGCATTTTCGTTTCTGAAGAAATTGTGGAAAATGACTCATTCCGTGCATTTTCGTTTCTAAAGAAATTGTGGAAAATGACTCATTCCGTTCATTTTTGTTTCTGAAGAATACCCATTAAGGAAAATGACTCATTCCGTGCATTTTCGTTTCTAAGGAAATTGTGGAAAATGACTCATTCCGTGCATTTTCGTTTCTGAAGAAATTGTGGAAAATGACTCATTCCGTTCATTTTCGTTTCTGAAGAAATTGTGGAAAATTACTCATTCCGTTCATTTTCGTTTCTGAAGAATACCCCATTAAGGAAAATGACTCATTCCGTGCATTTTCGTTTTTGAAAGATACCCAGTAAGGAAAAAGACTCATTCCGTGCATTTTTCGTTTCTGAAAATTATCCATCGAAGGGAAATGAATATCCCTGATTCTTCCTTCATTTCCATTTCTGAAAAATGTCCATTAAAGAGGAATATCCGGATTATGCCTTAACCTTGACGGTTATTTAACACAAAGTCACAGACAGACTCCTACAAATAAATTTCGGGACGAAATTTCCTAAAGTAGGGGAGACTGTGACAACTGTGCCTCCGTGACCATCAAACAAATACCAAATCAATGAGATATTGTGTTTCATACGTAGGATTTGTATAAATATGTGTATCGTTTGCACATATCATTTCTTGTTCGATTTCGGGCTTTAAATCGCTTTCTGGAAGGTTATACGCGATCTGATGCGTAAATATAACCAGTTTAAGGCAACGAACACTCTGGAATAGTGAAATAGGCTTAACATACCTTAAATAACCTTTACATAACTTAGAAATAAGTTTTGGATGGTTTGGTATGCCGAAATCAAGTTAACTCGCTTAGAGGGACTAAATTTGACAAACTGCGAAAGTAAGATGATTCGTACTAGAACTGACATTCCAGAACATGACCATAAGTTAAACATACCATAAATATCCTTTACATAGCTTAGAAATAGGCTTTGAGGGGTTCGGTGTGCTAAAATAAACTTTTGGCTCATTCAGGGACTAAAAGCGTCAAAAAGTGCACAAGTTTGCACTTTCGCGCATAACTTATGTTCTGAATACATCCGGACATCCAAAAATTTATGTAAGCACTAAAATATTTTATTTTAGTGTTTGGCATGAGAAAAATCCATTCGTCGCGCAATTTGGATCGTTTTTGCGTCCGTTACGACTTCCGTCGTAATTAACCGAACAACGCAACCGTACGACCAAACGAACCGACATCCGAGATATTTTTGAGCACATCTTAAGTTCCCTATACTTTAACTTCATTTTAGAGCTTTGAAATGGGGTTAACGGGGCTTAAACGTGTCAAAAATGCATCGAAAACCAAGTTTTGGGGCTGCAGGGACTAAAACTGTCATTTCAGCAAACTTGATGGCTTACGCACCGTAAGCCCTCAACCTTACGGTACGTAAGGGACTCCCAGCACATCAGAAACTTCTAAACAGCTGTTAACAGCTGTTAAGCACTCCCTAACCCTTTTTGCACTTGCCTCTTCCTGATAATGGGGGGCCAATTTAAGTTACCTTAGGGGTGCAACAAGTGTAGGGACAAGATCAAAGCATGGTATTCGAGGAACGATCCTAACGGTGCTCCAAATCCTATAAATACCCCTTTGATTCACTTGCAAAACCCACTTGAATTCTGAGTTTTTCTCTAAGTGGTTGTGTTTATACACTTCCTACCTGAGATTACGTGGAAGATCAAACTTGCGGGGACCCTTTGTAAGTGTTCTTTCGTTCTTTTCATTCGTTTTAGCGTTAAAGTCAAACTTTGTTTCACTTTCTGCATTGACCAGTTTATGGTCAACGCGAAGTTCGTTTGAACTTCATAACGTGAGCGTAATCACGATGGTTATAGTCCCTACTGACTATACCTACTGATTACCACGTTATCTAGGCTCAGTGACGAGTCGTAGTTTCGGCCAAAATGCGCATTCTTGCGTATTTTGTAACCAAACTACTCTTAGGTATCAAAACCGTTTTTTTATACCAAACCTATTTTCTAAACTTAGTTAAACATGCTTAGCTCGTCACTTTTAGTTTAGTGCTTATATAGGCTCGTAAAGGTAAGCGATCTAAACAATCGCTTACACTTTCGAACCCGACCCGTTTGGTCGATCATTAGGATCCGACCAAGCACATTAGGTGACCATAGTATATAGGGAATAACCTTCCGAGGTTATACCTTATGGTCGCTTCGTTTAAGTAGTTGTATGATAGGTAGTTTATATGCCTTAGGTGAATTACCAAGATGCCCTTTTTACGCCAAAGTTCATTTTAAGCATATGTAACATAACTTTTGGTATCTAAACTGATTTAGCAACAATATTAGACATGTTAAGGCATATTTTACTTGTCATAGGACTAGTTAGGCGGTCCGAACGCGTTTCACGCGAACGACGCGTTAAAGTAGCACAAGCTACCTAAACGGGTCGTGATGGGTCGTAAGCACTTAGGTTAGGTTTCATTTTAGTATGTAGGCTTTGTTAAACCATATTACATGAGTTTCCATGCTCATTTGGTTTACGAACCTTCATTCTATCCGATCCTCCGATATAGGTCCGTTTATTAATGTAGATAGCTATATTAGGTGCCGTTTGATATTCGTGATCTTCTAGCTTTGCTTGGTGGATATCTAAAGTCTATTGAGCAATCTCAAGTGAGTACATAGACCCCTCTTTTACCGTTTTCAAACTGTTTTGGGGTGAAACACATGTGCCTACTTGTTACTTTCATGCTTTCCATGTTTTCACATCATATACTTGCCATGTTCATTAGTACATTTATAGTACATGATTTACATTACATTTCATGCTATGTATGTCCATTGTGTGCATACTTAGTACATTGTTTTACATTACATTTCATGCTATGTATGTCCATTGTCTGCATAATTAGTACATCGTTTTACATTACATTTCATGCTATGTATGTCCATTGTGTGCATACTTAGTACATTGTTTTACATTACATTTAATGCTATGTATGTCCATTGTGTGCATACTTAGTACATTGTTTTACATGACATTTCATGCTATGTATGTCCATTGTGTGCATACTTAGTACATCGTTTTACATTACATTTCATGCTATGTATGTCCATTATGTGCATACTTAGTACATTGTTTTACATTACAATTTGTTGCATATGCTCATCCAGCATATGAACACTTATGTGAACCATTTGTATCTATTAAACCATGTGAACCATTTGACAATAGACATTTGACTATACCTAAACATTTCTACAATTGTTAAACATTACATCTTGATGGTTTGGTTTGGGTAAGTGATTTAAGTAACGAGGCGTGTGTAATATGATACAAGCATGGTGGATACGCCGCTGGTACTTCCTATATATAAGTGTTTGTATGGTATTACATATCGTAGCGTTATTTGAATCATTTCAATTTGAGACATATAACATTTTATACAAATAACATACTTTTCACAAGACATTGTTTTACAAACAACTTATCTTATGCAAACTCATTTTACTTGGTTATTCATTTAACCATACATTATTCTTTTATACATATATATCATTTGGTTTATTTATCACTTTTCAAATGACTTATGAAAGGAACCACTCAATAAGATTCATGGCTACTTTTATTAAACAGTTTCTTTAAACACAAGTCATGAATCCTATTTTCACAAAACCTATGTATCTCACAGGCATTTTTATGCTGACGTACCTATTTTCACATGTGTTTTCAGGAATTGATGCATAGGATTGATCAAGATACACCTAGGCAGACTTGTGCCTTAGTGACTTAAAACGAAGCAAGAACTAGTTAATTTGTGTATTGTACTCTTTGTTTCTTGTTTAAAACGATGTAAACTCTCTTGTTTGATTAATAAAACGAAACTTTAATTGCCATGGTTTTGAAGCAATTAATTCTGTTACAACACTCCCCGACATTTCCGCCACGTTTTGTTGTCTCACGTGGTCGGGGTGTGACACGTGATTTGATGATCACAGGGATTATGTGCAACTCTACCACCTAACCGATGAACCCATGCCGAACTTAGCAGCCTATCCAGGCCTGGACCCTCTAGATCCCTACTACGATAACGATGAATACATTAGGGAGATCTTAGAAAATCCGTACCCTCGAGAGGAACCCATGCCCCAGTACCCAGACCCAATACCAGCACCTGCACCCCCAATGAGTGCAGAAAATGTGCAAGAGCTCCGGACTTTCGGAGAAGAGATTTTAGAAAGTAGTGAGAAGATGAGCAGGTCGGAGAGCGACTCGTCTGGAAGTACGACGAGCGCCATATGGATTTCTGGATGAATCCCTATCCGTAAAAGTGATGGTGGAGATAGTAATAATAATATATATATATAATATGTGTGTATGAAATATATATATATATATATATATATATAAAATATATGTGTAATAATAATAATATATGTTGTAGTATAGACCACCTCGTGGTTAGCGATGCATAGTAGTATTGTAATTTTAATTCCAGTTTTAGTTTGTATTAGATGTATAATAGATAAGAAAAAGTAAGTCGCAATGCTCGACGTTTTTGACCAATATGTGTGTTGTGTGATTGTTGCCTAAATTATTAATTATTTTGTGATATTAATAATTGGCAAATGTTTAAAATTCAGATGGAGAACGAAGTGAACCAGGAAAACCAGAATAATGATAACCAGAGTAACAATAACCCGGATAATGAAAACCCGAACACCAACAATAATGGAAATCAAGTGGATAACAGTGCCATTCAACATATAGTGGCACAAGGGATAATAGATGCAATGCCATATATTATCAAAACGATTAAGGAAGCGGAAAATAAAAGTAAACATGATAGTAAACGACCCTCTGAACCTGAACATAGTGTAAACAATGGACCCGTACCTCAAGTGCCCATTCCCAAAAGAAGAAGAACCATGTCTTATGGTTGTTCTTATAAAGAATTCTGGTCTTGTAATGTCACGGCCCCCGACCCGGTTTGACCCGTTTCAGGAGCTGCGGGACAGAAATCCCGTGGTATTTATTTAATTGAGTTTAACAACGGAAGTTTATCATCAGGATCATTTAAAGCTAAAATTTTCCCGATTTATTTTATTTCACAATTCGGGATAAAACCCCGATAATTTATAATATTATGATTTTACTATGAAATCTTTATATTACAAAACATATTTCTTTATTTTATAATGAGCCACTATCTTAAGCTTGAAATGCTCCTCAGCACTTTTCCTGAATTACAACAGATCACCTGAAACATGTTTGAAAAAGGTTTTGTCAGCGGAAAATACTGAGTGAATCATTCTATTTACTAAAATGACACATTTGTTATAATTTACAGTATTAAGAGCGATTACAATGTTTCTATTATTAAACCAACTACCCATGGTATTTGTCACTCGACCGAATCTGTGACTATGGTCATATCCCCCAATTGGCTGCCCCAATGGTGACGATTATCAAGTAATGTATACAAAACCCCACATACCGGCTGTAATTTGGTGATTACAAAGACTTAATCCCCGTAATTATAACTTTGAAAATAAACATGATTTGGAAAGTAATTTGATAAAAAGAGAATGACTCACATTGCTGATTTAATACGGACAGAGTCTAGTCTATAAATTAGCCTGATTAACCTAATTTAGATAACAATGCACACAAAACTGGGTTAGTAATCAATACAGCATTTACGATAACTCACGAGATCAACCATCACAACGAGTGACAAAGTGCTATGCTTAACATCTGTCGAATTAACGACTAATGACAAAGCATCACCCTAATGTGGGCAGCACTTAAACACCCGTTGAGTACATTGATCGATCGGAAAATGAATCGTAGCAGCGATCGTGCTATTACCCTGAATTGTGGCAGCACTTCATGAGCAGTGTGTGTTTATTGTAGTATTTCTATAATAACTCGGAGTGAATTTTGAAACTGAACGTCGCATCAACGCAAAATTGCATGAAACAGACAACACTATTTATACAAGAAAAATACTCCCCCTCGCGTCACGCGAGGGGTTCCTTTGTTTCTGTCGCGTGGCGCGACAGGACCTATTCTACTATAGGCTTGCTTCGTGTCACAGTAGCTTAGATGAGTTGGTTTCGTGTGATTTTAACTTTTTGACAGCAAACTGTGTGGATTTTACCGAATAGGGTTTACCCCCCCCCCTGAGTTTTAGGGGCCCTGATCCTGATTCCGATTGTTCTGAAAATTTTAGGGTTTATTCAGAATCACTTGGGTTTCTCAATTAGGGTTTCCTATTGGCCAAATTAATTAAATAAATGTAACTTTTGATGAGAGTTGTTACATTCTCCCCACCTTAAGAAAAATCTCGTCCTCGAGATTTACTGGAATAAATGAGGATACTTTCGCTTCATTTCTGATTCCAGCTCCCAAGTGTATTCAGCTCCTCTCTTTGAATCCCATCTGACTTTGACTAAAACTAGTCGTTTGTGTTTGAGAAACTTGATCTTTCGATCCTCAATTTGAAGAGGTTTCTCAACAAATTTCAACTTTTCGTTTACCTCTATATCTCGAAGAGGTACTACCAAAGATTCGTCTGATAGACATTTCTTGAGGTTGGATACATGAAATACATCATGTACTCCAGATAATTCTTCTGGTAGTCGTAAACGATAAGCGACTGGTACTATACGTTGGATCACTGAAAATGGTCCTACGTACCTTGGACTTAGCTTTCCTTTCTTTCCAAATCTGACTACTCCTTTCCAAGGAGAAACTTTCAATAGTACTTTGTCTCCCACTTGGAATTCTAACAGCTTGCATCTATTGTCTGCATAACTTTTCTGGCGATCTCTAGCCGTCTTCAATCTTTCCTTGATTTGAGTAATCTTATCAGTCGTTTCTTGCACTATTTCAGGACCTGATAATTGACTTTCTCCTATTTCTGCCCAACAGACTGGAGTTCTGCACTTTCTTCCATACAGTGCTTTAAATGGGGCGGTTTCGATACTTGAATGATAACAATTGTTATAGGAGAATTCAATTAATGGTAAATGATCATCCCAATTTCCACCAAAATCTATTACACATGCTCGGAGCATGTCTTCTAGAGTTTGGATCGTCCTTTCACTTTGTCCGTCTGTTTGGGGATGATATGCAGTGCTCAAATTTAGTCGAGTTCCCATAGCTTGCTGGAAACTTTTCCAGAAATGGGAAGTAAAACGACTATCCCTATCTGATACAATGGAGAGTGGAACTCCATGTAAGGATACAACTTCATCTACATACAATTTAGCCAGTCTTTCCATGCTAAAGGTTTCTTTCATAGGTAGAAAGTGAGCTGATTTGGTTAATCGATCCACAATTACCCAAATCGCATCATTACATTTTCTGGTTTTGGGTAACTTAGTAACAAAATCCATTGTTATAAGTTCCCATTTCCATACTGGCATTTCTAATTGTTGTAGTAGACCTGAAGGTTTCTGATGTTCTGCCTTAACTTGTGAACAAGTAAGACATTTAGAAACATATCTGGCTATGTCCTTTTTCATTCCTATCCACCAAAAGTTCTTTCTTAAATCTTGGTACATCTTATTGTTTCCTGGATGCATAGTGTACCTAGATTTATGAGCTTCTTCTAAAATCTTAGGTCTTAAGTCTCCCTGCTTAGGTACCCAAATTCTACTTTTGTGGAATCTCCAAATTTCATCTGCTCCTTGTTCTAATTCCTTCATTCGTCCTTTCATTCCTTCAGCATCATCTTTGATTGCTGTAGTTTGAACATTCTTCAATTGTTCCATTAAATCTATTTGTAGATTTAATCTGAGAGCACGAACTCGTCGTTGTTTTTCATGATACTTACGACTTAAAGCATCTGCAACTACATTTGCTTTTCCTTCATGATATTGAATATCACAGTCGTAGTCGCTTAAGATTTCCATCCATCTCCTTTGCCTCATGTTTAACTCTTTTTGCCCAAATATATATCTTAAACTCTTATGATCTGTATAGATAGTAAACTTACTTCCGTACAGATAATGTCTCCAAATCTTAAGGGCAAAAATTACGGCTCCTAATTCTAAATCATGAGTCGTATAGTTTTCTTCGTGCTTTTTCAATTGCCTTGATGCATACGCAATTACCTTCTTGCGTTGCATAAGCACCCATCCCAATCCTAATTTTGAAGCATCACAATATACTTCAAAATCTTCAATTCCTTCTGGTAAGGCTAAGATTGGAGCATGGGTTAATTTCTGTTTCAAAATTCTAAAAGCTTCTTCTTGTTTGGATCCCCATTCAAACTTAGTAGCTTTACAGGTTAGCTTAGTTAATGGTACAGCTATCTTGGAAAAACCCTTAATAAACCGTCTATAATACCCAGCTAATCCTATAAAACTTCTAATTTCCATTGCGGATTGTGGAACCTTCCAATTGGTAATTGCTTCTATCTTAGCAGGATCTACATGAATACCTTCATGATTTACCATATGTCCTAAAAATTGCACTTCCTTTAGCCAAAATTCGCATTTCGAGAATTTGGCGTACAACTTTTCTTTTCTTAACAAAGTTAAGAGTGCATGTAAGTGCTGACAATGTTCGTCCTGACTTTTGGAATAAATAAGTATATCGTCTATGAAGACAATTACAAATTTATCCAAGTACGGTTTACAGATCCTATTCATCATGTCCATGAATGCTGCAGGTGCATTCGTTAACCCAAAGGGCATGACTGTAAACTCGTAATGACCATACCTAGTTCTGAAAGCAGTTTTAGGTATGTCTTCTTCTTGTACCTTCAATTGATGGTATCCGGAGCGTAAATCTATCTTAGAAAAATATCTAGCCCCCTGAAGTTGATCAAAAAGATCATCAATCCTAGGTAATGGATATCGATTCTTAATTGTAACCGTATTCAATTCTCTATAATCGATACACATTCTCATTGAACCATCCTTTTTCTTCACAAACTACACTGGCGCTCCCCAAGGGGATGAGCTAGGTTGTATGAATCCTTTATTTAGTAATTCATCTAATTGCTTTTTCAGTTCTAACATTTCTGTGGGTGCTAACCGATAAGGTGCCTTAGCTATCCGTGTAGTTCCTGGAATTAGATGAATCCTAAATTCTACTTCCCTGTCTGGAGGTAATCCCGGTAAATCTTCTGGAAATACATCAGGATATTCTGAGACTACTGGTATTTCCTTAAGATCTTTACCCTTAGTGCTAATGATTATCGAAATCATATACACTATTCCTTGTTTTCGTTCATAATTAGCAACTTTCATTACTGATATGAACTTCATATGCTTACGTGGTTTATCTCCTATAATCCTAATCACTTCTCCGGTGGGTGATTGAATTTCTATGGAATTTTGATCACAAAGGATTCTAGCATGGTTGGCTACTAACCAATCCATTCCTAATACAACATCAAATTCAGCTAAATTCATCGGCAATAGTTTTGCAGAGAATTTATGTCCTAAAAGTTATATGTTTCCTTCTTGCAAAACTTTATCTATTTTAACTGAATTTCCGTCCGCTGTTTCAACTGTAAAAATCTGCCTAATATTGGTTAAAGATAACTTAAGAGCTTGACAGAATAAAGTATTGATAAAACTTTGGTTTGCACCAGAGTCAAATAATACTTTTGCGTACACGTTGTGAACTAAGAACGTACCAGCTATTACATCTGGGATGAGTTCAGCTTCTTGAGTGGTTAACTGGAATGCTCTAACATTCTTCTTAGTAGCTCCTTCGGTCGCCTTGGGTTTGTTGTCTACTGGTTTAACCAATTTAGGACATTCTGTTTTATAATGCCCCGCTTCTCCACAGTTAAAACAGATTACGGTCTTCTTTTTGCAGTTTTCTTCACGATGTCCTACAGTTTTGCAAAAATTGCAAGTGATATCGCATCTTCCATAATGTTTCATTTTGCATTTCCTGCAGAATGACGGAGCTGGAGATTGCCCTGTTCCTTTTCTCTTGAAGCTGTTATTATTACCCACACGAAATCCCTGGGTAATTTTCTGAGCTAGTTCCTTTTTCCTGTCTTCATCTCTTGTGCGCACCAGTTCATCGGTTAGAGTATTAGCTAATTCTACCGCATCATCAATAGTGCGAGGTCTCGCAGCTTTAACAATATTGCGGATTTCACTAATTAGCCCCCAAATATAGCGAGAAATGAGTACCGGTTCTGGCGAAGCCAGTGTTGGTACCACTCTAGCATATTCAAAGAATGTCGAGGTATAACCGCGACAATCCACACCCATCATCCGATGATTTAGAAACTTATTCGTCATCTTTTCTTTTTCATACTCAGGACAGAATTTTCTTTCCACAAAACCCTTAAATTCTTCCCAAGTCATAGCATAAGCTATTACTCTTCCTTTTGATTGTAACACAGTGTTCCACCATTCGAGTGCTCATTCTTTGAAGAGATTTGATGAGTACATGACCTGATCATCTTTACCACATTTACTTATTGCAATGACTGCTTCGGTTTTCTCTAACCAACGCAGTGATGCAGTTGCTCCTTCATTGCCTGCAAATTCAGTGGGTTTACAAGCAAGGAATTCTTTGAAAGTGCAACCAGGCGTTGCAGTTTTCATTTTCTTAGGTAATGGAGCTTGATGTGGTTCCTTATTATGATTAACATGATTAGTGCCTCCATTTACACTATTACTGAAGTTATCTTCAGTAATCTGTTTACCAGGGACAATTTGTTGCGGTTCGATTGGATTCTTTATAGCAGCAACGAATGCTGGAATAGCATTGGCTATCCCTTGAGCAACAATGTTTTCGATATCTTGCCGAGTCATATATTGATCTCTTGAATGTTGCTCAGACTGATTAACTTCATTTATAGGTTCATTACCAATGTTTGCCATCTGATAATATATATAAATTTTATTAGTATCTGCTAAATAACAATTATATACAAACAATCAGAAAATTTTACAATACAGGTATAGTCAAAACAATCGATTTCTCGATTTCATTTTATATCCAGTATAGTATGCATCATTACTCGCCAATATCTTACAGAGTTTTATTCGTTATTTACAGACTAACTTTACTATTACTATTATACAACCACCGTTTTATCATCGTACTATCTCTCGTCACTTGCCGTTCTAAAAACGCAGTTCCCTCTCATCGTACTTCCAGGCAATTTGCCCCCTATTTCCCTGATTCTACTTCCCGCATCAAACAACTCTTCACCAAAGTGGCGAAGTTCAGCCATGTTTTCATTACTCATGGGTGAATTAGGTAGGGGTTCTGGATCGAATTGTGGAAGAAAGGAATAAGGATTGTTGACAATATTTTGAAATTGCCAATCGTTCGTCCACCATTCATCCATTCCTATGGGTTGGGAGTGGACTATTGGGTCTGGAATTGCTGGTTCCCAATTCATAGGGAGTTGGTTTTCAAGAGGATAAGTAAAAATATTAGTATTGACAGGCTGAATTGTTTCACAGCTTGTCAATAGAAAATCTATCTCATCTTGAAAGGTCCTTCCCTGGTTTTGATTGGAACTTTCTCCGATTTCTATCTGAGTTGGTCTAGAGCCTTGCCCAACTTCCATTACTATTTCTTTAGTTCCTTCCTCCATCTGTATTCCTATCTCCTTAACCTCTTCCTTGTCTTCAGTTTCCATTTCCTGCTGTTTAGAACTTTCTCCAGTTATAATTTCTTTTCCCTTTTTCAAAGGATTGTTTATTTTGGGAAGTTTTGTAGCTGGCTTTTTCTTACGTATACGACTCCCCCAAACGTATTTCCTTCTTTTCTTGGGTTTTGGCTTTTTCAAGGGTGGAGCATTGAATTCTACAGGTTGTTCTATATCAGGAAAGTATCCAGTAAATTCTTTGGAAACTTCAATATTCACCGGGTAAAGATTAAGGTTCTGAAAGGCTTCAGATATCCCACTCATGCTGATGTAGCATATATGCAAAATGCATAAAATACTAAGTTAAAATTCATAAATAACCTTTTAATTTATTACATACTGTGTACTAATTTATTACAAATATAACTGGAAAACACACTTAGGTTTTGAAATTTTATTTATTACACAGGATTTCTAGATTGTAAGGGTAAGGGCTAAAATTTTAAAATATTTAAAGATTTATATTTTCTGCTACTGTGGCTAGCATATATAAATTTGCCCATTTCTCATCTAGCTTATCTTCCCAAGGTGATTTATCAATTAATTCCTGGGTTTCCTGTTTAATCTTCTTTTCTCGGATTTTCTCTTTACTTTTCTTAATAATCATCTCCCTCTTTTTAGGAGAAAGTGATTCCTCGTATTGTGTCTTTCGCACAAATATTCCTTCTTCAGGAATTTCAGCCTGATTCGAGGATTTGGTTCGGGATGAACTTCCCTTCTCATTGGATGATCTATCTAATTTAAGATAGATACTTGACAGCTTTTGCTTACCCATACTGTAACTAACAAATAATCAGTTAATACACACATAATCATATAATAGTAATCAGGAAAAATTAAGTATTTCTAAATACTTAATTAGCTTAACCTAGTGGCTCTGATACCACATTTTTCTGTCACGGCCCCCGAACCGGTTTGACCCGTTTCAGGAGCTGCGGGACAGAAATCCCGTGGTATTTATTTAATTGAGTTTAACAGCGGAAGTTTATCATCAGGATCGTTTAAAGCTAAAATTTTCCCGATTTATTTTATTTCACAATTCGGGATAAAACCCCGATAATTTATAATATTATGATTTTACTATGAAATCTTTATATTACAAAACATATTTCTTTATTTTATAATGAGCCACTATCTTAAGCTTGAAATGCTCCTCAGCACTTTTCCTGAATTACAACAGATCACCTGAAACATGTTTGAAAAAGGTTTTGTCAGCGGAAAATACTGAGTGAATCATTCTATTTACTAAAATGACACATTTGTTATAATTTACAGTATTAAGAGCGATTACAATGTTTCTATTATCAAACCAACTACCCACGGTATTTGTCACTCGACCGAATCTGTGACTATGGTCATATCCCCCAATTGGCTGCCCCAATGGTGACGATTATCAAGTAATGTATACAAAACCCCACATACCGGCTGTAATTTGGTGATTACAAAGACTTAATCCCCGTAATTATAACTTTGAAAATAAACATGATTTGGAAAGTAATTTGATAAAAAGAGAATGACTCACATTGCTGATTTAATACGGACAGAGTCTAGTCTATAAATTAGCCTGATTAACCTAATTTAGATAACAATGCACACAAAACTGGGTTAGTAATCAATACAGCATTTACGATAATTCACGAGATCAACCATCACAACGAGTGACAAAGTGCTATGCTTAACATCTGTCGAATTAACGACTAATGACAAAGCATCACCCTAATGTGGGCAGCACTTAAACACCCGTTGAGTACATTGATCGATTGGAAAATGAATCGTAGCAGCGATCGTGCTATTACCCTTAATTGTGGCAGCACTTCGTGAGCAGTGTGTGTTTATTGTAGTATTTCTATAATAACTCGGAGTGAATTTTGAAACTGAACGTCGCATCAACGCAAAATTGCATGAAACAGACAACACTATTTATACAAGAAAAATACCCCCCTCGCGCCACGCGAGGGGTTCCTTTGTTTCTGTCGCGTGGCGCGACAGGACCTATTCTACTATAGGCTTGCTTCGTGTCACAGTAGCTTAGCTGAGTTGGTTTCGTGTGATTTTAACTTTTTGACAGCAAACTGTGTGGATTTTACCGAATAGGGTTTACCCCCCCTGAGTTTTAGGGGCCCTGATCCTGATTCCGATTGTTCTGAAAATTTTAGGGTTTATTCAGAATCACTTGGGTTTCTCAATTAGGGTTTCCTATTGGCAAAATTAATTAAATAATTGTAACTTTTGATGAGAGTTGTTACATGTAAACTAATGGAGTTCTCGGACAATGAAGGGGCCGTTGCATCTCTACGCTGGATAGAAAAGACTGAGGCAGTCTTAAGAATAAGCAAATGTGAGGAAGAGGATAAGATAATGTTTGCTTCCAATCTGTTTAAGAACTCAGCATTAGAATGGTGGAACACTATCCTCCAGTCTAGAGGAAGTGATAGAACTTACAATATGGAATGGGAGGAATTTAAAAACATGGTAGAAAGGAAATTCTGCCCTCCCAATGAAAAAGAACAGATAGCAAACAAAATCCTAAACCTTAGGATGATTGGGGTAAATAGTAAGGGTTATACTACATTATTCTTTTAATATGCTAGAATAGTACCAACCCTTGCATCACCTGAACCAGTATTAATCTCCCGTTACATCTGGGGATTAATTGGGGAGATTAGACATGTAGTCAAGGCAGCTAGACCTCAAACCATAGAAGAAGCAGTAGAACTAGCAAACACCTTGACAAATGAGTTAGTCTGTACACGAGAAGAGGATCAAAGGAGGAACCTAACCCAGAAGCTTACTCAAGAATTCTGTTCTGGAAATTCTAGTCGTGGGAAAAATATAGGTTCTACTTCTACACCCTATTGCAAGTACTGCAAAAGGAAGCATTCTGGAAGATGCTCCATATATTGTAACTTTTGCAAAATATCTGGACACAAGGAGGAAGATTTTCGGAAGAAGCCTAAGAACAGGATATACTACAACTGTGGAGAACAAGGTCATATCAAGACTAACTGTCCAAAACTAGCTCCAGCCACAAACACCAAGAATACTAAAATTGCTAGAGCATTTGTTCTGACTGCAGAAGAAACAAAGATGATCCCAGATGTGATCGCCGGTACGTTTTTAGTTAATGATGTTTTTGCTAAAGTATTATTTGACTCTGGTGCAAACCAAAGTTTTATTAATACTTCATTTTGCAAACTTATCAATCAACCATTAACTAGACTTCCATAAGAATGTCTAGTAGAGACACCAAATGATGAAACTATTAAGATTTCTGAATTCTTGCAGGGAGCAAGAGTAGAAATTTTAAATCAGAAATTTATTGCAAATCTTTACCCAATGAATCTGGCAGGATTTGATGTTGTGTTAGGAATGGATTGGTTAATATCCAATAAAGCTAGTATTTTATGTGATCAAAAGTCAATTCAAGTAAATTCACCAAAAGGTGAAAAGATCACAATTAAAGGAAATAAAACCTTTAGATCCACAAAATTCATCTCTGTGATGAAAACGACAAGTTAGATAAGAAAAGGATCATTAGTGTATTTGATTTCCTTAATCACTAACCCTAAAGGAAAAGAATTAAAGGATATTCCAGTAGTATCCCAGTTTTCAGATCACCAATTGCCAAAGCACCCTACCGTTTGGCACCCGCAGAAATGCAGGAACTGAAGAAACAATTAGATGAATTGTTGGAAAAGGGATTCATACAGCCAATCCAATCGCCATGGGGAGCACCGATTTTATTCGTAAAAAAGAAGGACAGATCAATGCGCATGTGCATTGACTACAGTGAATTGAACAAAGTTACGATTAAGAATCGGTATCCATTACCAAGAATCGATGATCTGTTTGATCAGTTGCAAGGAGCACAATTTTTCTCTAAAATTGACTTACGATCAGGATATCATCAATTAAAGGTACAGGAAGAGGACATTCCTAAGACCGCTTTCAGAACAAGGTATGGCCATTATGAATTTACTGTCATGCCATTTGGTCTAACCAATGTCCCAGCTACATTTATGGACATGATGAACTTAATATATAAGCCATATTTGGATAAATTCATAATTGTCTTTATAGATGATATTCTTATTTATTCTAAAAGCAAAGAGGAACATGCAGCGCATCTGCATGCACTTCTAAGTTTATTGAGAAAAGAAAAGCTTTATGCAAAGTTTTCGAAGTGTGAGTTTTGGTTAGAACAGGTACAATTTCTTGGACATCTAGTCAATCATGAAGGAATTCATGTAGATCCCACCAAGATCGAGGCAATTACCAAATGGAAAACTCCTGAGTCACCAACCGAGGTTAGAAGTTTCTTAGGATTGGCCGGTTATTATAGAAGATTTATTCAAGATTTTTCTAGAATAGCCATTCCCCTAACTAAGCTAACCTGTAAATCCGTTAAGTTTGAATGGGGACCAAAACAAGAAGAAGCCTTTAGAATTCTTAAGAAAAGACTAACCCATGCACCCATACTAGCGTTACCAGAAGGAACTGAAGATTTTGTAATCTATTGTGACGCTTCTAAGTTAGGTTATGGATACGTGTTAATGCAACGTCAAAAGGTTATAGCTTACGCCTCTAGACAACTTAAGAATCATGAAGAGAATTATTAAACCAATGATCTAGAGTTAGGAGCTACAATTTTTGCCCTTAAAATTTGGAGACATTACCTTTACGGTAGTAAGTTTACCATTTTCACCAACCATAAGAGTTTAAGGTATGTTTTTGAGAAAAAAGAATTGAATATGCGACAAAGACGCTGGATGGAGATACTTAGTGATTATGATTGTAATATCCAGTATCATGCAGGAAAGGCAAATGTGGTAGCTGATGCTTTAAGCCGAAAGTATCATGAAAAGCCAAAAAGAGTACGTTCACTAAAACTAAATCTACAAGTAGATTTAAGTGAACCGATTAGAAAAGCACAAGAATCAGTAATCAAGGATGATACTGAAAAGTTAAAAGGAATGATTAAGGAATTAGAACAAGGAACAGATGGAATTTGGAAATTCCATAATAAAAGAATGTGGATACCTAAATTAGGAAACCTACGCCACCATATATTAGAAGAAGCCCATAAGTCCAAGTATACGATGCATCCTGGAAGTGATAAGATGTATCAGGACTTAAGAAAGAATTTTTGGTGGATAGGAATGAAAAATGATATAGCAGCATATGTTGCAAAATGTTTAACCTATTCATAAGTTAAAGCTGAACATTAGAAACCCTCAGGTTTCTTGCAACAGTTAGAAATGCCAGTCTGGAAATGGGAATTGATAACAATGGATTTTGTTACTAAATTACCCAAAACAAGAAAAGGTAATGATACAAACTGGGTAATTGTAGACAGGCTAACTAAGTCAGCTCATTTCCTACCAATGAAGGAAACTTTCAGCGTGGAACAACTAGCTAAATTATATGTAAATGAAATAGTTTCATTACATGGAATTCCTCTATCAATTGTTTCTGACAGAGACAATCGTTTTACCTCTCATTTTTGGACAAGTTTCCAAAAAGCAATGGGAACCAAGTTGAACCTGAGCACCGCTTATCATCCTCAAACGGACGGACAAAGCGAAAGGACAATTCAGACACTGGAGGATACGCTTAGAGCTTGTGTAATTGATTTTGGAGGTAAGTGGGACGATCACTTACCATTGATAGAATTTTCTTATAATAACAGTTATCACACCAGTATCAATGATGCACCTTTCGAAGCACTTTATGGACGAAAGTGCCGAACGCCAGTTTATTGGGCAGAAATCGGAGAAAAACAACTATCTGGACCTGAGATAGTACAAGAAACAACAGACAAGATTATTCAAGTCAAGGAACGACTGAAAGCAGCACGTGATCGACAAAAGAGTTATGCTGATAACAGACGAAAGCCATTGGAATTTCAGGTAGGAGATAAAGTGTTATTGAAAGTCTCTCCTTGGAAAGGAGTGGTAAGATTCATAAAAAGGGGAAAGCTAAGCCCCAGGTATGTTGGACCTTTTGAGATTATTAGAAGAATAGGACCTGTAGCCTATCAGCTACAACTTCCAGAGGAAATGGTAGGAATACATGATGTATTCCATGTATCTAATCTCAAGAAATGTTTAACCGATGAATCACTGATGGTGCCTCTTAAGGATGTAGAGGTAAATGAACAGTTAAAGTTTGTAGAGAAGCCTCTACAGATTGAAGACAGGAAAGTTAAGAACCTCAAGCACAAGAGACTAGTTCTGGTCAAAGTAAAATGGGACTCCAAAAGAGGACCAGAATACACATGGGAGCTTGAATCAGAAATGCAATGGAAACATCCACACCTATTCCAGTAGATCTCGAGGACGAGCTCTAACACAAGGTGGGGAGAATATAACAACCCTCCAAATTATATTTCAAACACCCTAAAGTATACTAAAATGTACCAATATGTCTTAAAATACACCCCGTATGCGAAAACGGGCCCCGAATACCTTTATTTTATTAAAAACTAAATAAAAAACGAATTTTAATGGTCTCTCGCGGGGCGCCTAAGCCACCCCCTTGACCTACGCGGGCCATGAGCGCTCGTCAACGAGGCAAGACCCTGGGCTGCCACGTGGCAGCCACACGTCGAAGCTAGGACGCTGACCCGTATCAGCTAGGGCCTACCCACCCTAGGTCGCGGGCTGCATAAGCCCTGGAGGAATGCTACGCGGGGCGCGAGGAAGACCAGAATCAGCCCTATAAATAGCATACTTCGGCAGAACAATCGAACTCACTCACATTTCTTTCTCTCTTAAAAATACATATAGTATTAGCTATTTTCAGGCATAATACCCCCTAATTAACGAAGTTCTGCTCCGTTGTAAGTATTATAACCCCGGTTACTTATTAGATACGCTGCTCGATTGATCTAGGGTTCCGTAACGGATGTCGAGGTTCTGCCCGACGTAGTCGTTAGAATGTGACAACTCTCAAAATTACAGGTATCCGTACAATTAATTAATATTCAATTCGTGCTTAATGACTGTGCTTAATTACAACTGATGATATAAACTGCTTTATGATTTTTGTATCATACATACATATGCATCACATTTCATACTGTCACACCATTTATTACATACAAACTTTAGTGACATTCTTGATGCACAAAGCACAGTTAGCACGGTTAGCGGATAACTCAGAAATATACTGACAATGCCAGTACCTAGACAGACAATATTTTGAGGCCCAGTATGAGCCAGGGACAAGGTACGACACTAGTATGGAGTGTAGGGAAGTAAGGACCATAAAACTGTGTCACTAGGTGATAGTTTAAGTGCTGGAAAGTGTCTAAAACCCACTCAAAGTGCAGAATTCTGCATTAATTAACAAAATTCAGTATTTTTAACATGCTAGTAATGTGCAAAAATATGGCAAAATGGTCTTGTATGCTTTCCTAAGTGCCGAGAATTAAAAGTGTCACAAAAAGTTACATAAAAGACACTATATGGAATAACTTAGCACTTTAACGGAACAGTATCTAACCGGACAACCGGACATTATACGGAACACAAAAATATTGTTAAAAACATTGTTTCACTTTTTCTGAGCTAGTCATGGTTCCCGAGCACACTAACAAGTTACATAAAGCATGTAACACACTAAACATTAGATCTTACACTTAACACCTTCCACTAATTAAATTATCTACCAATAATTTACATTTAACCCTTCCCCCTTTTTTTTTCAATTTACGGCTCACGTATGGCCCACCTCAAGATCTCACCAAGTTCCACTAAATCCCATTTAAATCTTTACTTGGAATTGATGAGATTCATTTTGATTGGTGTGTGTACTTAAGGGAGCACTAGACACATTGGATAATAACACCTGTGGATATAAGAGAACTTAGTGGATCATAATCTTCACTTCACCACTTTTTCCTTTCCCCTTGGCTAGCTCTCGGCCGACTCCCCTCCCACACACACCCACTATTTTCATTTCAAGTTCAACAATCCAAGGATACTACAAGGTGCTCAAAGGTGTATTAGAAGGTTTGGTGTTCACGGATCTTGAAGGACATCTACCACAAACTTTTATCCACTCATTTTCTCCATTAATCTTCCCTAGCTTTGAGCTAGTTGTAAGACTTCTTTAAACTCTTGATACTTCACATGTTTAGTGGTTAAAGATTATATTATGTGAATTATACAAGAACACTAAAGATCATAAATTTAAAGCTTAAACATAAAGATGATATATGATGATATATGGTTGATATGATGTTGTTTAGTGAATGTATGATATTTGCTTGATGATTACTAGTAATATGATGATTGATCAATATGTGGAACTTGTTAGAGTATGACTAAAAACATGGTTTAACAAGTTAGAGATGGTTATGTGCTCACATGAAATAATCATCTTCTAGACTAAACATGAACTTGAAAGTAAAAAAAAATGATTTTCTTACAAAGTAACAAACCAAGTGAACTAGTAAACTTGTAACTCCAAGACTTGTGAATGATTTTTCTAAACAAACCAAGTTCAAGAGACGGTTTTTTAAAGATCATAACTTTTCTTGCACTTACATTATTTTTGGAAATAAAATAAGTGTAGGAAGGCTAGTAAAACATGGAGATGTTGTAAATAAATATTTTTGTAAAAAGAGTCCACAAATTGTGAACATCTAGAAATCCCGAGAATGAGATTTTAACAAAAGTAAACACACTTTGGAGGGTAACTAAACCCACTAAACACCCCACTAAGTTACTACGCGTTTTTGTAAAACATCAAGTTCATGTTGTATTATAAATGGAATAGTTTTGCACTTGGTAAGTGTAATATGGTTTAGTGATTTGTTGTTGATTGTTTGGATGAATTTTTGAAAAGAAAATGATATGCTAAATAGCATGGACACCTCCATTTACAAAGGAAACTATGGCGAAATTTTCTAAAAATTCCAACACTTAGAAAATATTTTCTAACAAGTGTTTACAAGTATATTTTTAACTTTGTTTTTTTTAAATAAACTTCGCCATAGGTTTTGTTACAAAAATACAAAGTATCGGGGGTTGGCTTTTGTAAATAAAATGGGCAAATATATATTTTATATCAAGACGATTGTGTGAATATTTGCATGATTTGTGAAGTAGTTATATTATTTTAGGGTAAAATAATATAACCTAACAATACCATGAAATTACAACTCCAAAATAATACCAAAAATCACTCGGAATAAATATTGAAGTTACACACTTGATATTGTGAAACCAAACGCTAAAACGTAACATATGAAATATTCCGGAAAAATACTTTTACAAATATATTTTTGGAAAATATTGTTTTGGATACAAGAAGTGAAAATATATTATTTTTGAGAAATATATATATATTTTGGAATACATTATTTTTGGCAAATAGGTTATATATATATTTCTAAGTTAGACTTAAAAATATATTTTCGGAACTACAATATACATGTATAAATACCCCCATCCTTGGGTAGGGAATACGGAGTTAAATACTTTAGAAGTATTAATACCAAAAATATTGATCAAACAATCATTCCAAAAATTAAATATAAATCAAAGTTAAAATAATTATTATTTTAACAAATAATTATAACTTGGAATAATATACGGAGACATATGAACGCAACTCAAAGCATTAAACTCTAAACCAAGGCATGGCCCGTTCGTCTAATAGACATTAGTATGTTGCAGGTTGTCGTGTAGCTGACAGAGCTTGACTTGCCGGTACGAGACGCACTACAGTGAGTTCATGTCCCCCTTTTCCTTAAACTATTTTTTTTACATACTTCGGGGGTGGAATACATGTTACAAAGAGATACTTACAATACTATTGGTATGATTAGCCTAGGAAAGAACCATAGATCATGTGATAAGGCAGGCAGATACTTCGGACCATTAATCCTCTCATCAGGACCGAGGGGCATGAGTGATAGATCTATTTGGGTGTAGTGAGCCCACACCCATGAGGCTGGGGCGCCCCATAGTGGTTACTATGTCTTCCAGCCGAGAGACCGGTACAACTTTGCTAGGTTTGAGTCTTCCTACACCGACACATATATCAGTGGCCTTGCAAACCATTGGTGATCTTTTCCTTGTTTGCAATCATACCGGGACATACATACATTGTTTACAAAGGTTTATACATACTCACTTACACATGAACTCGGTCAACTTTTGTTGATTTTTCAAACTACATGTATTTCAGGGAACTAGTGGATCTGGCAGGGTATGCATGTGTCTTCAAGATGCGTTTGAATAAAAGATGTTATCCATGGTTGTCGAGTTTAGGGGGTGTATCCTATGCCTGGACGGGATACACGTTTCTAAACTCAGGTTTTATTTAATTACTTTTGTTGCGTCTTTGTGAACTCGTTTAAACATGTCATGGTTTGTAACTTAATTTGGTATTGATGTTTTCAGACAATGGTATTGTGGCATTTTCTAAACTTTATTAACGGATAAACATCTCGTGTTTTGATCATATAGCATTGTTATGATTGTTTGCTATGGTATTAAGAAGTCACACCAAATAAACCACGCTTCCGCAAAAGCCAGGGTGTGACAGCTTGGTATCAGAGCCTCGATCATAGCGAACTAGGATTCTTTCTCGAGTCTAGACTATGATCATCAGGGCTCCCACGAAAACGTTTTCAAACATTTTTACATTGCATACACTAAACGTCCAGATCCGGGGAACAAACATTTTTTTTTACAAACAAAAGGCACAAATACACATTTCAAAATTTATGTTTATAAGTCAGTCTTATAGACTGAGGGAGGTCAGTCTTAGAGACTGAGGGAGGTCAGGGAAATTTAGTCTTAGAGACTGGGGAAATTTAGTCTTAGAGACTGGGGAAGTTTGGTCTTAGAGACCAGGGATTTAGTCTTAGAGACTGGAGAAATTTAGTCTTAGAAACTGGGGAAATTTGGTCTTAGAGACCAGGGATTTGGTCTTAGAGACTGGGGAAGTTGGTCTTAGAGACCAGGGAGTTAATTTGAGAGACTAGGGAGTCAGTCCAAGAGGTTGGGATGGAAAGTCTGGGGAATACTAGGATGATTACATGCTTACACTGTCATTACTTACATGCTTATTTGATACATGTTGATATATGTGCATATGTGTGGTTGTGTTACAGACACCATGTCATTTTCCTCCGAGAGAGGAATGTAAGACACCATTGACCCTGTAGCCATAGCATCAGATGACGAGATCATCCCAGAGGACGAGGTTTATACATCTGACACCACGAGTACCGGCGATGATGCTTTTCAGCCCTTCGCCCTACCAGAGTTTGGAGATGACATACCTATAGCTGATGGTCTTCCTGATGGGGATCTACCTCTTGTTCAGATCCCTGCTTCTGTTCCTCTCGCTGCATTTCCTGTTGAGGATCTGCCACTTGATGCGATGTCTGATGATGACGACGATCTCTTTATTGAGGGTCCCCCTGAGGATGCCCAGGATGGTGGGGCGCCAGTTGATGATGATGTTGCTGTTCCTTTTGAGATTCCAGTTGTCGATGCCATTGTTATGCCACCTGTCGAGGTTCCTGTTGTGGAGGTTTTATCCGACCCATCTGGTCTTGACTCGTTGAGTCCGTATCATCCGTGACTTTACATGCACGGGGCGTGCAACATTACCCTACTGACACTGATTCCGACACCGCGATGTCAGCTGCACCTATCCCTCCTTTGTATTTCGAGTTTGACGATGATCCCATCTTTCCACATGCCTTTGACCCAGATCATGAGATAGAGTTTGTACCTGACGAGCAGCCTCTTGAGACACCTGTCATTCCTGATGACCAGCTTTTTGATATACCTGCTGATTTTTAGTATGCTCCAGCTGACCCCGAGCCTGAGGTTGCACCTGAGCCTGCACCAGCACTCGACCCTTTGTCTGTGCATGATTCTATTCCTGTTGATGTTCCAGTTGTGGCACCACCTCTGTCTGGCCCGTTACCTGCATTTGTTGATCGAGCACCTTTTGCTGCTCATGTAGACCCAAGATATGCTCACACCCGCAACGGGTGGATTGAGGACGACGACGATTATCCTCCTTTTGTTAGACCAATTACTCCTGCACCTGTGTTTGCACATATTGATATTGCTCCATTTCACCCACATGAGACTGATGTTCACCGCACATATTTACTAGTTACATTCCTTCAGGACATTCCTCATCCCCGTCCAGGGGAAGGACCTTCAGGGCAGCAGGCCAGTCACGTACCTTTCGAGCCAGCAGCCAGTCATTTTATGCCACAGGTTCCACACACTGCTCCTTCTTCTGCACCCACGGGTGAGCCATTTATGTGGTTTCCGCCCAACATGATGCCTACATCTGATCCGTATCATTCCTTCCACATTGGATACTCTAGGGATGACCTGCTTTTATCCTTGCAGCTCCAGCAGGATATGTTGAGTCGTAGAGTCGTAGAGTCACTGAGCTGGAGGGGATCCCGCGCCCTCCACCTGGTACTGATCCATCATAGTTTGTTGCTCCACCTGCTCCACGATTTCCTTAACCGGATTTCGACATCCGATTCCTGACTATGGAACAGCAGATTGGTTGTTTGTTACAGCTTGTTCATACCCTCGAGGAAGAGTTAGCGCGTATGCGCCGTTTGCTTTTCATTCCTCCACCTCCTCCTCCACCATCAGCTTGAGGTTTTTTTGGTTTTCTGCAGATAGCATATTTTGATGAGAGTGTAGCTTTTGAGCCAGATTGCACAGCATTTTGAAGACCACAGTGTGACTTTGACCTTTGACTTTTGATTATTATAGTTGGTAGACGATTCAGACAAGGGTGAATTGACCCTTAGTCTCTTCTGATGTACGATACAATTATGAAACTTGTAAACACTGTATTTGTGGTCTTGGTTATTTGAAGCTCAATCGCATCATTCTCATTACATGCGTTGTTGGATTATTTGTTTTGTGTTATGACATGGGATGTTATGTGTTAATAAATGTTATTACATGCGCGTATTACATACATACATACTTACTATACTTATTATGGCCTGACCAATACAATTTTCTTATAGAAAATGCCTCCACGAAGGGAAAATCGTTTGCCCACTTCTGAGGCCGAATTACAAGAAAGGATCTCCCGAGCAATAGCAGATTACGTGGCCTCACGCGCCGAAACTGGCGGGAATACCTCTGGAAGCAACCCACCTCATGGTTGTATTTATAAGCAGTTCCTTGACTGCGAGCTTCCGATCTTCAACGGCACTGGAGGTGCCATAACCTTTGTAAAATGGGCTGAACATATGGACTTTGTTTTGCGAATGAGTGGATGTACGCCAGAGCAACAAGTCCCATATGCGTCAGGATCGTTTCGGGATGGGGCCTGGTCATGGTGGAACTCTTAGATTCGAATGATGGGCAGAGCTGCTATGAACAGTTTAACATGGAATAAGCTGAGGGAAAAGATGCATAAGGAGTATTGTTCACAGATGGCGATACAGGAGCTGGAATTCGAATTCTGGAAACTAAGGATGGAAGGTCCAAAGGTGGCGGAGTACGTGCAAAAACTTCACAATCTGTCGCGGGTTGTTCCGTACCTAGTAGAACCAGAGTTGAAAAGGATGGAGCCATTCATCTGGGGACTGGTGCCTCAGATCCTGCGCTTAATGACGGTATCAACTCCGCCAACGACCATCGATGCAATCAAGTTAAGTGCAGCACTCAGTAAAGAAGCAGTTAGACTGGAAAAGCTTTCAAACCCTGACGAGAAGAAGGAAACCCATGTAGAGTCATCCGGAAAGAACAAAAGAAAGCTCATTGACTTCCAGGAAAATACTCGAACGAATAGCAAGAGCAAAGCCAAGAAAGGAAAAGAGTACATGGGCACCCTACCTAAGTGCGACGACTGCCTACTTCATCATGCTGGGCCATGTAAGTATGGAAGAAGTGATGCCTGCGACAAAGTAGGGCATGTCAAGGAGACGTGTTGGATCGGAACGGAACATGGAAACAAAGGTCAAGTTGATAACAAAGATCACGGAGGAAGCAACGTCAACAACGACTATCAAAGTAGGACAAATGATGAACAAAAACCCGTTCGAGGTTGTTTTGACTGTGGGGACAAAGGGCATTTCAAGAAAGATTGCCCTAACAACAATCAATCCGATGTTAAGATTTACTTGGAAGCTAAGCCGAGAAGTAATAAGTGCAAGTATCACCATGAATGTCGATGTCTGAGGCCTAAGCACGGTAGGTGTGGAAAGAAAGGACTCAACAAGGATGCCGATTGGGCGAAGAGTCCCAGACAAGGAGAGAATGAGGACAACAACCGGGGCGGAAGTAATAATAATAAATTCCCAGGCTGCTACCGATGTGGGAACGTGGGGCACTTTAGGAAAAATTGCCCAAGGAGGATTAACCAAGACCGTGAAGGGGCATCCAACATCGGAGCTCGTGAAGCATGCCAGGATCCAGATGTGATTGCTGGTACGTTCTCTATCAACTAAAATTTTTGCATCTATGTTATTTGATACCAGTGCCGACCATAGCTTCGTATCTCATGAATTTAAGAATATACATGGTTTAGTAGAGGGATAAGTTAGATGACCCGCACTTGATAGAACTAGATAATGGGAAGCCTTGACGTGGTAACTGGGATGGACCAGTTGTCGAGCAATAAAACGGTTGTTGTTATCCACACCCCGACGACAAGCGACGTAGAAATCGTGACTCAAAAAGCAGGATACGCCCCTACAAAGTAGTAGTGCATGAAGACATGGAGGTTTCCGCGCAAAGAATGTGTTGCCTTCTTGACTCATTGTCATGGGCAAGGGAGCCAAAGAACCAAAACTCGAAGATACCCCTGTGATAAGGAAATATCCTGGAGTCTTCCCCGAAGACTTGCCAGAATTATATCCTCAACGCCAAGTCAAATTCCGCATCGATTTGATTTCAGGCGCCGCGCCTGCAATCAATACACCTTAGCAACTTACATCTGATGCAAGGAATGTCAGTGTAACCTCAGGAGCTGCTAGAGAAGGAAGGTAACAAACCAAGTTTTCTGATCTGGGTAACCCCTAGTTTTGCTCATCAAGAAGAAGGACGATAGCTTTCGTACGAACATCAAACTACCAGAAGCCGAACGAGCTAACCAGCAAGAGTCGGTGACTCTTACTAAGGATTAACGAATTACCTATTTAACTAACTAAGAGGATCCAACTACTATTTTACGACCTATCGATGATCGAGTATCATTAGCTGTGAATTCGGGAAGAAAGTATACCGGGAAATTGTGGGACAATAACTTGTTTTAAACACACACAAAAGTGGTGTTTCCTACACGATGCACAAAGCAATTTTATGCAGAGTACGAAACTCTGAGAATCTAGAAAGCATGTACTCATACCTTTGGGAACACAGGCCCAAACTCGTAAGGGTTACTTAGGAACCACATCTGTTAACCTAAGCAAACACCATTATCCTGACTTATACGCTATTTCCATTAACCAAACAGAAAGTACTTAAATTTCTTTTGTTGAAATCTTCACTTTTGCTTCTAGCGAGTAGATGTTTGCATCTCTACTCCCCTTGATGGTAGTTGCATCACGTAAATTTTCTTCGCTAAGAGCGAACACACCATTGCTTCAAATGCTTGGTCATTTCTTCATTTTAATAACTACTCATTGTGTCATTACTTGGAGACTTATATGTTTCACATTCACCATTTGCTACACATGTGATTTCGTTTCAAATCAAAGCTTCATTGAAGTTCCCATATTATTTTGCTAAAGCTAATTGTTGGTTTAACCTGCATTATTGAAATTGTTGACTTCCTTGTCATCAGGACAACATACTTACCTGAGACCTCATTTCTCTCAAGTTACATTCATGGTTTATCTTCGTAACCATGCTGAGATACCCTTGTTAATACATACGTTCATCGTCAGATTGCGCTGAAACCAAGTTCAATTGCTTGAACTTATCCATTTCGCATATTCAATTCAAAACACCGTATGATGTATTGAGAGCATCATGTTCAAATTTAATTTTGCAAAGGTTCTTTTGTTTCAAGTCGTAGTAGACTTGTTTGGTCTACGACTCCACTAAATCGTTTGTTGGTTACGCACCTCATACACGGATTTAATTGTTTAATTATTGACTTGCTCTAAATCCGTTTTGTTTATCACAATCAAAGTAGTATCAACACAGTTATGTGTTAAGGCAATGGTACAAAGATTCATTTCATAGCACGGTGTACCTCCTAACGGTTTTTTTAAATACCTTGTAGTATTTATTGTTTACCACTTTCAATCAGAGACAGTAATACCTTGATGCTCCGTATTCAATTGAAAACCCTACGACATTGTGTAATTCAAAACTTTAGGCTTGTTTCGGTACATTTTCATTTGACTTCAAACACGGTGACCTTGTTCAGTCACCACTATATTTGAATTATGTCATTACAACACCTTGTGGTGCCATTACAAACTTGTAGCTTGTGCTAATCATGGTCAACCGTTCCACACAAAACTACATAAACTTTTGTTTGACTTGTCATTTACACATCCCTGATGCAACTACGATAATACACCAAACTCGCTTGTATTTTATTCGGCGTACTTTCGCCATTCAAGAATGTCAACACACTAAACCTTACCAGTCATTTATTCGGAAGTTGACAGGTCATTTTCATGTTACTATCACATTTGAGTTGTTGATTTTGAGTTCATTTAGCGGATGCCATCATTTGAGAAGACTCGTTTGCGTATTGTGACCGATTGTTTGAGAATTCTATTGGTCAAAACTCCACTTTTATTGAACCCTTGTGAAAGAGGTTACACTAGATTATACATTTATACGTCTCGTGACCTTCGGCATCAAATGCTAGAACACATACCTTTTAACCATTGGGTCCCTGCGGTTGAAATATATCCCTGGAAGTTTACCTGCTGTGAATAAGGTTTGATTCGGTTTTGTGATTACCTACCTCATCAGTATCCATATGCATATATTCATAATGTAACCCCAAGGAGATAAGGTAGTATGAATTTCGAGGACGAAATTTTCTTAACACGGGGAGAATGTGACAACTCTCAAAATTACAGGTATCCGTACAATTAATTAATATTAAATTCATGCCTAATGACTATGCTTAATTACAACTGATGATATAAACTGCTTTATGATTTCTGTATCATACATACATATGCATCACATTTCATACTGTCACACCATTTATTACATACAAACTTTAGTGACATTCTTGATGCACAAAGCACAGTTAGCACGGTTAGCGGATAACTCAGAAATATACTAACAGTGCCAGTACCTAGACAGCCAATATTTTGAGGCCCAGTATGAGCCAGGGACAGGGTACTACACTAGTATGGAGTGTAGGGAAGTAAGGACCATAAAACTGTGTCACTAGGTGATAGTTTAAGTGCCGGAAAGTGCCTAAAACCCACTCAAAGTGCAGAATTCTGCATTAATTAACAAAATTCAGCATTTTTAACATGCTAGTAATGTGCAAAAATATGGCAAAATGGTCCTGTATGCTTTCCTAAGTGTCGGGAATTAAAAGTGTCATAAAAAGTTACATAAAAGACACTATACGGAATAACTTAGCACTTTAACGGAACGGTATCTAACCGGACAACCGGACATTACACGGAACACAAAAATATTGTTAAAAATATTGTTTCACTTTTTCTGAGCTAGTCATGGTTCCCGAGCACACTAACAAGTTACATAAAGCATGTAACACACTAAACATTAGATCTTACACTTAACACCTTCCACTAATTAAATTATCAACCAATAATTTACATTTAACCCTTCCCCCTTTTTTTTGCAATTTACGGCTCATGTATGGCCCACCTCAAGATCTCACCAAGTTCCACTAAATCCCATTTAAATCTTTACTTGGAATTGATGAGATTCATTTTGATTGGTGTGTGTACTTAAGGGAGCACTAGACACATTGGATAATAACACCTATGGATATAAGAGAACTTAGTGGATCATAATCTTCACTTCACCACTTTTTCCTTTCCCCTTGGCTAGCTCTCGGCCGACTCCCCTCCCACACACACCCACTATTTTCATTTCAAGTTCAACAATCCAAGGATACTACAAGGTGCTCAAAGGTGTATTAGAAGGTTTGGTGTTCACGGATCTTGAAGGACATCTACCACAAACTTTTATCCACTCATTTTCTCCATTGATCTTCCCTAGCTTTGAGCTAGTTGTAAGACTTCTTTAAACTCTTGATACTTCACATGTTTAGTGGTTAAAGATTATATTATGTGAATTATACAAGAACACTAAAGATCATAAACTTAAAGCTTAAACATAAAGATGATATATGATGATATATGGTTGATATGATGTTGTTTAGTGAATGTATGATATTTGCTTGATGATTACTAGTAATATGATGATTGATCAATATGTGGAACTTGTTAGAGTATGATTAAAAACATGGTTTAACAAGTTAGAGATGGTTATGTGCTGACATGAAATAATCATCTTCTAGACTAAACATGAACTTAAAAGTAAAAAAAAATGATTTTCTTACAAAGTAACAACCCAAGTGAACTAGTAAACTTGTAACTCCAAGACTTGTGAATGATTTTTCTAACAAACCAAGTTCAAGAGACGGTTTTTGAAAGATCATAACTTTTCTTGCACTTACATTATTTTTGGAAATAAAATAAGTGTAGGAAGGCTAGTAAAACATGGAGATGTTGTAAATAAATATTTTTGTAAAAAGAGTCCACAAATTGTGAACATCTAGAAATCCCGATAATGAGATTTTAACAAAAGTAAACACACTTTGGAGGGTACCTAAACCAACTAAACACCCCACTAAGTTACTACGCGTTTTTATAAAACATCAAGTTCATGTTGTATTATAAATGGAATAGTTTTGCACTTGGTAAGTGTAATATGGTTTAGTGATTTGTTGTTGATTGTTTGGATGAATTTTTGAAAAGAAAATGATATGCTAAATAGCATGGACACCTCCATTTACAAAGGAAACTATGGCGAAATTTTCTAAAACTTCCAACACTTAGAAAATATTTTCTATCAAGTGTTTACAAGTATATTTTTAACTTTTTTTTAAATAAACTTCGCCATAGGTTTTGTTACAAAAATACAAAGTATCGGGGGTTGGCTTTTGTAAATAAAATGGGCAAATATATATTTAGAATATATATTTTATATCAAGACGCTTGTGTGAATATTTGCATGATTTGTGAACTAGTTATATTATTTTAGGGTAAAATAATATAACCTAACAATACCATGAAATTACAACTCCAAAATAATACCAAAAATCACTCGGAATAAATATTGAAGTTACACACTTGATATTGTGAAACCAAACGCTAAAACGTAACTTATGAAATATTCCGGAAAAATACTTTTACAAATATATTTTTGGAAAATATTGTTTTGGATACAAGAAGTGAAAATATATAATTTTTGAGAAAAATATATATATTTTGGAATACATTATTTTTGGCAAATAGGTTATATATATTTCTAAGTTAGACTTAAAAATATATTTTCGGAACTACAATATACATGTATAAATACCCCCATCCTTGGGTAGGGAATACGGACTTAAATACTTTAGAAGTGTTAATACCAAAAATATTTATCAAACAATTATTCCAAAAATTAAATATAATTCAAAGTTAAAATAATTAGTATTTTAACAAATAATTATAACTTGGAATAATATACGAAGACATATGAACGCAACTCAAAGCATTAAACTCTAAACCAAGGCACGGCCCGTTCGTCTAATAGACATTAGTACGTTGTAGGTTGTCTGGTAGCTGACAGAGCTTGAGTTGTCGGTACGAGACGCACTATAGTGAGTTCATGTCCCCTTTTCCTTAAACTGTTTTGTTTACTTACTTCGGGGGTGAAATACATGTTACAAAGGGATACTTACAATACTATTGGTATGATTAGCCTAGGAAAGAACCATAGATCATGTGATAGGGTTGGCGGATACTTGGGACCATTAATCCTCATATCAGGATCGAGGGGCATGAGTGATAGATCTATTTGGGTGTAGCGAGCCCACACCCATGAGGCCGGGGCGACCCATAGTGTTGACTATGTCTTCCAGCCGAGAGCCCGGTACAACTTTGCTAGGTTTGAGTCTTCCTACACCGTCACACATATCAGTGGCCTTGCAAACCATTGGTGATCTTTTCCTTGTTTCAATCATACCGGGACATACATACATTGTTTACAAAGGTTTATACATACTCACTTACACATGAACTCGCTCAACTTTTGTTGATTTTTCAAACTACATGTATTTCATGGAACTAGTGGATCTGGCAGGGTATGCATGTGTCTTCAAGCTGCGTTTGAATAAAAGATGTTATCCATGGTTGTCGAGTTTAGGGGGTGTATCCTATGCCTGGACGGGATACACGTTTCTAAACTCAGGTTTTATTTAAGTACTTTTGTTGAGTCTTTGTGAACTCGTTTAAACATGTCATGGTTTGTAACATAATTTGGTATTGATGTTTTCAGACAATGGTATTGTGGCATTTTCTAAACTTTATTAATGGATAAACATCTTGTGTTTTTATCATATAGCATTGTTATGTTTGTTTGCTATGGTATTAAGAAGTCACACCAAATAAACCACGCTTCCGCAAAAGCCAGGGTGTGACATGGAATGCCGTCTCGGGGAGAGTATTACTAATGTAAATATTGGGTTATTATACTAACACATGTATATTTGTGTAAATTATAGATAATCACCAGGAAACCCTTACAGAAAACCTAAGACAACAATGTGAGTAATCTCCTTTTTGTAAACTGTTTTTACAAAACCTTAAATATTTTACAATGTGATTAAGCAGTGATTGAGTCTTTGTAGTTCTTCAATTACTGCCGGTATGTTGGGGTTTTGTATACAAATTGTGAAACACGTTACCATTGGACAACGAGATAGCCAATGTATAATATGACTCACCAGTCAGGATTGATAGTACTGAATGAGTAATTGTGTAGAAATAAATATTGTAATAGCTCTCAATACTGTTAAAGGATAAAACTCTTCTTGATTAAACTGGGATTCACTCACCACTATTTCCCACTGAAAAAATATTTTTAAACGCGTTTCAGGTAACAAAATGTGAAAGCCAACTAGAATCCAGCTAGACAGCACGGAATGCTTGGAAAAAGTGGCTATAAAAGGTACCTAATAAAAGAAGATGTTTTATTCAATAAAATAGGGATTTTCCCTATGAAAATGTTTGTAATGAAAACTTGGGTTTTATCCCAATATGTTTAATATTATAAAAACGTGGTATTTACTCTAATAAATATTTCCTAACTACGGTCCTGATGAAATTTCCGCTGCTAAAATAATAAACACCGATACCACCAAAACTGGTCTCGCGGCCGCCCGTTCCCGGGACAGATAGGGGGCAGGGGTTGCAATAGTTTGGTAGCAAAGGCCCCTCTGTAGATTCGTGACGTGCGCGTCGAGCCAACACCTCGAAAAATCGACTCTGCAACGCTGACTGCTAAGTTGCAATTTGAGCCGGTGATGATGCAGTATAGGTGAAAAAGGTCGCGGGTGGCGATATTGTCTGTGCTGTCACCCCGACCTCCCATGACATGGAAGATAACGCGCTCAATGACTCGGTGAAGTGGGTCAAGGATCCATGTTGCCTTGTCCCTCCTCGGGTCCCATATCCGACCCAGTACACTGATCTGATCCCAGAAGGCTGCCTTGTCTGCGTTTGGCTCCCAATCCTGTAAACTACCATGAAACAACTCCGAGTCTATCTCATCCTACGTGTAAAACCCTAACATTACACCAAATCGGCTGATCGATTGATGATGCCATTTCCTTCCCAATCTATATTTCACACCAACATTCTTTTCATACACATCAGGGCACGGAAAGGTGAATTAGAACGATGCAAAGAACTCGATCACCAACTCCACATACGGAGGCTCCGCTATCTTGAAAAGGCGGGACCAAGGAGGCGTCATAAGATCGTTAAACCGCTCGGATCGTCCGAGCAAGTCCAAGTCAACCATTTGTAGTCTCCTCATGGGCTCAATCAAGTGTCTTCTAACCCATAACCTCTCCACCTTAGGTATGCAATACCCTTCTCTGGCATTGTTGTGGAATCGTAAGTACGGGTATCCATCTGCAAGATTGAAACAAAATTAATCAGCAACCAAAAAAAATATGGAACCGCATGTACGGGTGATCCTTGCATTATCGTTTCGAATTTATCGTTTTGTATTAGTGGACGTTTTGTAAAAATATAACTTAGTTCACTACAATTGATGCTTTGATATCAGGTCTGTCACACCCCAATTTTTGGTTTACACGGAAGCGTATTGCGAGGTGTGGCCAGGGCGGCAATCGGTACAATCAATCGAGTAAACAACATATTTAAACCATAAAAGGATGTTCATCCATATATTCGTTTTGAAACCATAATTTACAATACAAACATCTTGTTCAGAATTAAAACAACTACAACATTAACAACATTGTTCAAAGTTTAAAATAGTTTCACACAACATAATAACTGAAAACGGATGACATCTCAAAAGCCTACGTTCTTGATAACAACACGAACATATTTTTCCAAAGTCGTCCACTAATCTCCTGTAATACATGTTAGTTTTGAAAGCGTCAACAAAAGTTGAGTAAATTCATGTTATTTAGTTTTTGCATCAAATGAGTCCCCAAAACATTTGAAGTTGTAAAATTCGTTTTTGTATAGTATGATGAAAAATCATGTGATCATTAGTGTTTTGTAAAGACACTAATCTGTATGCCAGAATATGAGGCAACCAAACCTTGACAATTTATCGTGTGTGTAAACGACACTAGTTTGGACACAAAGGCATTCTTAACAATCGCGGTTATCATTGCTGTTAAGAGTGGGGCTTACCAAAACCCAAATAGATCTATTCGTTTGTTCCTCAGTACTTGTTTATACATTAATGGTCCCTTTATTTTAAACACCTATCCGCATGTGTTAGTGCAGTGTGTCTATCGCCTCCGTCAATCAAGATCGTAGCTGAAACGGTTTAATTCTAGGCTTATATTGTTATATTTAGTTACTAAAAGGCAAGGTGGCATAACTGTAAATAAGGAGAACCTCCTTATAACCTTGGCCTATAAATAGAGAACTTAGGGTTCTCATTTATAACTTTTGGAAACTTTTGCCATTCTAGACTTTGGAGAGCTTTGGAGCTAGAGAGAGAGTCTAGAGAGAGAAAGTGCAAGAGGTGATTCACGTTTCTTTATACGTTTCAGATCTATCAATAGAATCACGTTTATAATACGTTCTCGTGTTCGGTCCACGCATGTGTACGGATTCCGCTATCACACGTGTCGATACGCAATCGTTCGGAGTCGAAAACTGGTCCTACAGCATGTGATCAAAATAGTTTCATCGTTTCATCATACTAATTGTAACATGTATACATCCCCGAAAGTTTAAAACTATAAACATTCAAAGTAAAAGGGGAAACATGAACTCACAGATTTGCGTTCCATGCAAATCTCTATTTGATTCCTGGTTCGTCGTTTGTTTCTCGACCTATAAGTGTTCTAATCTTGTTAGACACTTAGGTTTGTGTTTGTTTATCGTACAAGTATTTCATCTTGTATTTTGTTTTTAGTTTCTCGTAATCGTTTGCTTTCTTTGTTGTGTTTTCGTATACGTATATATATATATATTATTTGATTTGTTTTGGAATGGGCTTAATTTAATTATTAGATTTTAAGTCCATTTTGTGTATTTGGTGTATATGGGCCTAGCACAAATAACTTTGTTTTAAGTGGGTCAGGCCCAAATTAATTTGTAGGAGTGGGCCCTAGCCCAAAACATTTTTATAAAAGTGGGCCTATATATATATATATATATATATATATATATATATTATTTGATTTGTTTTTTAATGAGCTTAATTTATTTATTAGATTTTAAGTCAATTTTGTGTATTTGGTGTATTTGGTGTATATGGGCCTAGCACAAATAACTTTGTTTTAAGTGAGTCAGACCGAAATTAATTTGTAGGAGTGGGCCCTAGCCCAAAACATTTTTATAAAAGTGGGCCTAGCCCAATTTAGTTTATAATAGTGGACTTAGCCCAAATAAGTTATGTAAAAATGGGCCTAGCCCAAACTATTTTCTAAAAATGGATCTAGTCCATAACAGTTTATAAAAATTGGGTTTTTAGTCCAACTATTTTTGTAGAGTGGGTTTTAGCCCAATTTCGACTACAAATATATTTTGGTCCAATATTTTGTAAAAGTGGGCCTAGCCCAATTTTATTTTATGAGAAATAGACATTAGCCCAATTGCAATTTATGGACTCCTTTTAATATTTACAAGATTTGGGCTTAGTTAATATTAATAATAATAATAATACTTGTATTTTTATAAAAATCTACTTTTTATAAAAATTGCTACTTATGCCATGTATGAAATCTTTTTGATGCATAAGCTTTTTAGAGTGTGTGACGGCTCGTATGTTATGACCATTTAATATGGTGTCGGCTTAGTTTATTCACGTTGTTTGTCCCGTTCGTGTCGTCCGTCTCGTTTATACCATTTGTTTCGTTTGTGCCATTTTATTTTGTCCAAAAGTCCATATTGTCCAATACTGTCCGAATTTGTCCGTTTGTATGTTCATGTCCAAGGATGGACATTTTATTTCGTTTTCCAAGTTCATATATATTTTTGTAATTTTCGTGGATGTGTATAAATTTTGTATTTGTTCCTACTTGAACTAAACACATAATGTACATATCAAAAAAAAATATTTATGATACTTGATGAGTCTTTTTGAAAGTGTATATTTTATCTAAAATATATACTTGTCACTTTTTGTTTAGAAATCTTTTAATAAACATGGATTTATAACTTTGTCCAAAATTTCGTTTAACAATGTTCAAAGACTTCAAATAGCTTCATAGTTACATATTTCTTTGTTTAACAACTTTTTGAACATAACAAAATTTATAAAAATTTCGTCATAGTTTTGTTTGAAATATGGATTTTTCACAAGTTTATACAAAACTTGTGTTCAATTTATTTCAACATAAAACATCTTCAAGTATCAATATCCATCAAAATTTGTCAACAAAAGTACCATGAACATGATATAGTTCTTAAATTTCCCAAAAAGGAAACTTTATTCTTAGTTTTTGCCAAAAATTTGTAGAACAAGATTTTATTTAAAATTCTTGTTTTAGATGACTCATAAAGTCATTTGAAGAACAAATATGTGTTCAAACCTTTTACTACTAACATATTTCATATTTTTTATTCTTTTTAGAAATGAAAACTTTATTTAAGAAAATTTTCGAAAATTTATTTTCTTGGATTTAAATGATTTCTCATACTTTACTAGTATGTATGTTCATCATTTAAATTATCATATTCATGTTTATCACATTTGTTGATGAATCTTGGTTGATCCAACATACATGTATGTAGATCATATTTTTAAACAAAAATAACCAATATTCAAGTTTACTAGTCTAGATTTCTCCAAGTTCATCCCAAAATCATAGAAAAATCATAGATAAAAATAATGATTTTTAGTTTTTCTTAGTGTTTTTCATGTGGGTTTTGTTTTGATTTTGGTTTTGTTTCATGATGAACTTGTTTTCCTTAAAAATCAAGAATAAAAATAAGACTAGTGTAGTGTTCTTACAATTTTTGCTAGAAAAAATATGGATGAAGATGAGAAAATAAGATTATCCAAGGTCCCTAGTGCTTCTTCAAGTCTTGAACCCTTCTTGAATCATCCATGCATGTTTGAAATTAATGTTCTTGAGTTTGAAAAGGATGAAGATAGTGATGGGTGCTCTTAGCCGAAATTTTTAGAGAGAGACTAAGAAGATGGTATTTGTTGATGGTTTTGGGAATTATGGAAGGAAGATGGTGTGTAAAGATCAATTAAAATCTTGGAAAGCACACTAATCATATTCTAAATGTTTCCAACACATCATAACAAGATGAGTAGGCTCAAGGGGGACCCACTATGTCAAAAATCAGCTATGGGGATGTCACACCCTGGCTTTTGCGGAAGCGTGGGTTTATTTGGTGTGACTTCTTACTACCATAGCAACAATCATAACAATGCTATATGATAAAAACCACAAGATGTTCATCCATTAAGATAGTTTAAGAAATACCATAACATAATTGTCTTGAATTATCAACCCAAAATAAGTTACAACCATGACTTGTTTAAAAATGATTTTCCAATGGACTCAACAAAAGACCTTAAATAAAACGAAGTTTGGAGACGTGTGACCCATCTAGGCAAGGGTTACACCTCCCAAACCCTACACCCCTGGATGACATCTTTTATTTAATACGCAGCTTAATGTGCATCACCCGCCAGATCCGATCAATTCCCTGAAATACATGTAGTTTGAAAAATCAACAAAAAGTTGAGCGAGTTCATGTGTATGTGAGTATGTATAAACCCTTGTAAAAGATGTATGTATAATCCTTTGTAAACGGTGTATGAAAGTCCCTGGTATGTAGCAATAAGGAAAAAAAAAGATCACCAATGGTTTGCAAGGCCATTGATATGTGTGAAGTGATGCAGGAAGACTCAAACCTAGCAAATTTGTACCGGGCCTCGGCTGTAAGACACAGTCACCACTATGGGCCGCCCCGGCCTCATGGGTGTGGGCTCGCTACACCCAAATAGATCTATCACTCATGTCCCTCGGTCCTACGACGAGGATTAATGGCCTTTAGTAGCCGCCTACCCACTCACATGATCTAACGATGTATGAAAAGTACCTCCTTAAGCTAACCATACCATGTATAAAAATGTCTGTATAATTGTAACATGTATTTCACCCCCGAAGTATAAAACCGAAAACAGTTAAGAGAAAAGGGGGACAAGAACACACTATAGTGCGTCTCCTATGCTCGTGCTCAAACCTTGTCAGCTATACAACGACCTACAACGTACTAATGTCTAAAAAGACGAACGGGTCGTGCCTTGGCTTAATATTTACGGGTTTGAGTGACGTTACGATGTTATAATTTCTTGTTAAAATAATAATAATTATTTTAACTTACATTATATTTTTAGGTCTTGAAATAATAGTTAGGCAACTATTCCGTATTCATACTTCTCAAGTATTTTATATGCGTATTTTCTTCCCAAGGATGGGGGTATGTATACATGTATTTTGTGATTAATGTATTGACATTATATATTCCTAAGTCCCACTTTAGAAAAATATATAATAACTTATTTGTTAAAAACAATATATTCCCAAAAATATGTGTTTTTCCAAAGATAATATATTTCCACAAGCGTTTTAGTATACAATATATATTCTAAGTATATATTTTTCCGCTTTTACCTATGAAAACCAACCTCCGATACTTTGAAATTTTGTAACAAAACTTATGGCGAAGTTTATTTTGAAAGACAATGTTTAAAACATATTTGCAAACATTCTTTAGAAAATAATTTCTAAGTATTGAAATTTTTAGGAAATTTCGCCAGAGTTTCCTTTGTAAATGGAGGCGTCCATGATAATAAGCATATCATTTTCTTTTCAAAACAATCACAATAATTATCAACAATTATCCTTTAAACAACTCTACATCACCGAGAGCAAAAACTACATGCGTTATGTATTAATCATGAACTTGATATATCACAAAAATGCGTAGTAACTTAGTAAAGCGTTTAGTGGACTTAGTTACCTTCCAAAGCGTAATTATTTCTTTAAAAATCATTTTCTTACAAAAGTTTAGTGTTTACAACTTGTAAACAATTTTTACAAAAATAAATCTTTTGAACTCTTCTTGTAAATAAAAGGTTCCTACACTTATGTTATGTCCAAACATGATGCAAGTGTATGTAAAGTCATGACCTTCCAAAAACGTTTCTTGAACTTGGTTTATTTAGAAAAATCTTTTGTAAAACCCGGATCTACATGATCACCAACTTACTTTGTTTACTTATATTTCAAGAAATTATTTTCTTCCAAGTTCATGCTTAGACTTAGAAGATGATTATTCCATATATCACATAATCACCTTCTAGTCTTGTTATTTCATATTTCTAAACATCATCTAACAAGATCCATATGGTGATTAACATCACACAACCAAGAATCAACATGCAATTGATGCGTGTGAAGTGTTATATATATTAGGTGTATATTTTAAGCCCCTTTAACACTTATTTTAGCCAAGTTTTAAATTTATAAAACACGATATTTTACTAACACTAAACACACATATGGGCAAGTGCACCCATCGTGAGCGTAGTATAGTGTTGGCAAGATACCGAGGTCGTCCAAGGACACAAGAGCTTTTAGTACCGGATTATCCTCAACATCTAATCAAAATAAAAAGTTTAGAAAAATGTTTTAAACTAAGAAAAATAAAAACTAACTAAAATGCTGAAAATAAAAATAAAAGAAAAACAGATAGACAAGATGAATCACTTGGTTCCGACTCGTATCTAGTATAACATTTGATTATTTCCGCACTTTTGCACATAATTAAGAGATTATCTTAGTTATTGTAGTAGGCCCCTCTTTTGAAGGTGACGTCACCCTCACCCCAGTAGTTTGAGTCAGCAAGGATACAATCCTAAAAGGGTGGATTATTGGAAGATAATTAATTAAGTTATTAATGCAATATTGTGGTAGGCCCCGCTTTTGGCGGTGACGTTACCCTCGGCTAAGTAGTCTGAGTCAGCAAGGATACAGTCCTAAATAGCCGGGTTATGGTATTAATAGTAGTTAGCTTATGAGGGGATCAAAGAGTTTGGACCCCCGCCATCCAATACCGTGAAGTATTGAAGGAGGTCCTACTAAATTTGACCCAGGTCCATTGCAGGACCTATAAACGCTGAACAATGGCAAGACCTTTACCAAACCGTTCCCTTAACTCCCGACCAGGTAGCCAACATACCTCCATATAGACCGTGGAGATATGAATGGTGAAAATCTTTTATTTTATATAGACAGTAAAATAATGCCAAGACACCACGGACAAACGATAAGGAAAGATCACCTTCAACATAAGTAACTAGTTATTAAAGTCATTAATACAAAACCAAATAAAAAGTGCAAAAGATTAGAAATAAAAAGTATTATACTAGACACTTTGTCTTCACCAAGTGATGTAAGAGACTTAGGCAAACATGGCCTTGATTGTCAAGAACTCTTACGATCAATCTTGGATCCCGAGACGACTCACACATTCTACGATGGACAATGGATGATGGTGGTGGATGATGGTGTTATGGTGGTGGTGGGTGGTGGGTGAAGTGTGAGAGAGGTGGTGTGCCAAGGGATGAGTTGAAATGAAACCAAGCACTCCTATTTATAGGCTGAACAGAAGGCTGGGCACGGCCCCGTGTCCGATGGACACGCCCCCGTGCCTGTCTGACACTCTCTCTCTTCATTAATTGTAATTCGCAATTACAATTAATGCGCCTGCTGTACTTTCGCCACGCCCCCGTGTTCACTGGACACGGCCCGTGGTGGGCAATAGAAGCTTCTATAGGTTTGTCTTTTCTGCTGCTTCTTGGGCACGGCCCCGTGCTGGCTGAGCATGGGGCGTGTTCAGTCTTCTGCCTTCTCTATTTTGCTTGGGAAGATGCCATTGAGGGGTCGGGCAGTCAACTTATGTTCCTTTTCTTGTATTTATGTTAGATTTAGCTGTCTTTTTGCTTCTTTTGTGAATTTGAGCTCATTTAATCCTGAAAATACAAAAGGAAGACAGAAACACTCTTTTTCCAACATTAGTACTTAAAAAGGGTTAGTTTTATGCCTCATTTGATGTAATTTATATGTTGCATTTTACACACATCAAATACCCCCACACTTGAACTTTTTCTTGTCCTCAAGCAAAACTCTTTAATATGTGGTTTACACTCCCAAATGGAATGGGTAGACGAGAAGGTTTTGGGCTTGTCATAGAGTGTTGGGAATCCAAGATCTTTTTGGGTTTTATTTTTATCTATTTACAATCCTATTCGTTATGATTTGTTTAGAACGTTTCATAGGAGAAATTACTTATTTGGGCATAACATGCCTTATTTGGGCATAACATGCCTTTGAAATAACTCTTTTGAGTTGTGAAAGATTTGAAATAAATCTTTGGAAAAACCGGTTTTTGAAATAGTATTGAGAAAATGAATTTAAAAATCATTTTCTTGCCAAATTGTATGGAAACGTTGTGTTTGTAACACGTTATGTTCATAAAACCATGTATTTGTAAAGCCTTGTATTTGTAATGTTCGCAAAACTGTCAATGCCCACCCTGACTTTGACTCCTTACCCGCATAATCTTATGCTTTGAATTTTGTATAAAACATGGTATTTAATTTGTATGAACAAGTATTTTTGTAAGTATAGAAATAATCCTGGTATGCAGCAAATAAGGGAATTGAGATCACCAATGGTTTGCAAGGCCACTGATATATGTGAAGTGCAAGTAGGGAGACTCAAACCTAGCAGATTTTGCCACGGCATTAGTATGTGGACAAAGTCACCCCGAGGTCCGTTTCTAGTTTGGCCTGGGGCTGGGCTCGCTACACCCAGATAGATCTACCGCTCCTGTCCCTCGGTCCTACCATGAGGACTAATGGCCTCATGTTGCTCCTACCCACTCACATGATCTAAGTAGTAAACCTCCTTACGCTAACCATACCATGTATAAAATAAATCCCTGGTCACCCTGACCAGATTCCTGGTCACCCTGACCAGATTTCTTGGCTACCCTAACCAAATCCCCGGTCACCCTGGCTGAATATCATTCACATTTCGAAAATAAGCATTTGTTTTTGTAAAAACCGGTATGTTTAGTATAAACCTTTCGTAAATCATTTGTGTTCCTCGAAATCCCTTCGTAATATGATTTAGAAATACGAGTTTTGCGTTTGTTCAAAACTTTGTATGTTTTTTGCAAAATGTGCATGTCTTTCCACCCCGAAAACATTTACAAAAATGTAAAACAGTAAAAAGTGGGGGTTATGAACTCACCTTAATATTCCTGTGCAAAGCTAGCTAATTTACAACTTCGTGATGTCGTTTCCAAGACTTTACTTGCTAGCGTGCATTCTACAATATTCCTAACACGGAATATCTGATAAGTTTCTAAATAAACGCAGTAACTAAACTACGTGTCACCGAGCTCTACCGAATCGTTAGTCGAACGATTCAATGGTAAGTAGTTAACTTGAAAGAAGCGAAGAAGTTATGCTTGCGTAATTCGTTTATTCGTCGGTATTTAAGAAGTCTTGAAAAGACTTAGTGCTCGAGAGGTTTAAAATATATGAACATTTATATAAAAGTATATAAATATATTGTTATAATCGCGTAAGTTATCTCGAGGAATCGTACGTGTATGTAAAGTATACTTACATGAAAGTATATATATATAACAAATTCGTACGAAAATTATATAATAACCCGTATTAAATATTGCGTCTCATATGATAATTATCAACATATATGTATATATGTCATTTAGGCGTTCGAAATAAATATATACTATATTTATTTTTACGAAAAGATTTCGTATTGTTTGATACTTGAAAGGATTGTCGAAAGTAATAAAAGAATTGAGAATATTATTTCATGTTTTATTTTATAAAAGTATTGATGAAATAATATCCAAATTGTCGTCTTCGTGAGTTGAAAAGCGTCGTCGAAAGTAGTCGCACTTGTATGTTGTTTTTCTAAAAGTTTTTAATTGAATCCGATAGTTTATTAGATAATAAAACGCGTGTTGTTTTACGGTTTTTCCTCGAAAAACGGGCAGAGTTTCCTCTGTTTTTGGACGCCCCAGACAACCAAGTTGTCGTTATATTTTTCCAAATTCAATCAATACCCAAATAATCAATATAACACTATATGTAAAAATTTTGTCAAGGTATCAAAAGTAACTAAATCATAACGAATCGGTTCGAGCTCGAGTTTATGAAAGTAATGAAAACTAAATAGAATAACATTATTAACGCGTGCTGGTATAAGTTTTACCATTCTTCGTGTCGGACACCGAACTGAACCGTGACCCGAGCCATCGTCTAACTCGAATCAAATCTGACCCGACTAAGCCCGTTGACCCGAACCTGTTGACCAGTTGACTGTTGTTGACTGTTTGACCGCTGTTGACTCGGTTTGACCAAGTCAACCGAACCGAACCCGAATGTGAAACCCGAACCATCAACCGTACATGTGAACCGTCAACCGAGCGGGACTCCGAAATCAAAAGCCGAGTCAAAACTGAGGCGTTAATAACCGACGAAATAATAAAAAAAATATAAAAATAACGAACATAGCTCACCGGAGTTGGTCGGGTGGAGACGGCTGCCATCGCTGCCGTGAAACCCGTACCGAGTTCTGACCCGAAATAAAACCCGGTTCCTGAAACTTACTTGAATAACCCGAACTTGAACCAAATCGTACCCGGAACCGGTGAATCTTCGCCGGATAACGAGAATGTCCGGCGGTCAATGGCACCGACCACCGGTTCTCTCACTCTTCTCAGCTTCCTCTCTCTTCTTGCCACCGACCACCACCGGATCGAAACATGGACCGTCGGTCCGAGACATAAACCGCCGGTTCTCTTTCTCTCTTCAGTCTCTCTCTCTCCGACTCGTCTCTGTGCTTGCACCACCACCAGTCGCCATCGCTCACCACCACCCGATGATGGTGGTGGTGGCCTGTTTTTGTAATCGAGGAAGGGGGGTATCACCTAGAAGAGGAGTCGTCTGAAAAGGGGAGTCACCGATCAGAAATCGGCGCCGGTGGGAGCTCCCCTCTCCGGTCGTCTGCTGGAAACACCCATCGCCGACTGCCGGTTAATCTGCTCCGGCGTCAGTCCGTCAGAGAGAGGGAGGGAGATCGAGTGGGGGTGGGGTAGATGGTGTTTAGCTTCTTTGTGTTCTTTTCTTTTTGTAGTAATATGTGAGAAGTGTGGAGAGGATAAGGTGGGTTTGTATGTGTTTGTTTCTCTGTGTTGTAATATCGAGAGGGAGAGAAGAAGACCTTTTGTGTCTGCATATTGAGAAGTGGAGAGGGGTATTTATGGTGGAATGTGTGGGTAATAACTAATGTTATTTAGTTCTGTTTAGTGGTTCTTATAACAATTTTATTATCCATAAGTCTCTATGTTTCAATCTTTAGAGACAAAATCTCTTGGGGAGATTTGTAGGGATATTGCAAATCTTGTGCAGATTATATAAATCTTGTCTAGATCTTGTATGTTATGTGTAGGTTTAGGCTTGCGTGCTTTGGGCTTGGGCCCAGGGCCCACAAGCCCGTCTTATGTGTAAGCGGCCCGTAATTCTTACGAGACCCGATATCGCGACCCAAACTCTATGAGCATAAAATATTCGTGTAGCATCCATATTTGTCGGCGTCGTCAGTATTTTGCACGGTATCAGTCCGTTGTCGCGTAATATTCAGCAGATCTTCTGTAAATCACCACACGCGCACTATATAGCTGAACAAACGTTCCTGGGCACTCCAAAGGCCTAATTAAGTTAATTCGCGCTGTAAACACTATTTATTATCGCGTTAATCGCTTGTTAATCACGTAATTAAGAGCCGTAAATTACGGGTTGTCACATTCTCCCCCTGTTACAGAAATTTCGTCCTCGAAATTTAGACTATGTTATCCCCTCAGAATTGTGTTGTTTGCAGGTAAGTCCGAATAATAACACAGTGAATGACCGCGTAATCGAAACAAGACTTAATGATACAGTCACCAGTGCGACTAAGTTAACAAGGATCCAACAATGAACAGGAACTTCGACCAATAGAATTCCATATGAACGTTTATAACATGTAAATGAGTTCTAGAAGCAATAACATCCACTGGATGAACTTAGAATCAACAATCTCAAATGTAATAATTTGCATGAAACGTTCGATCGTGATCAGCGCAAGCTGCAAGTCATACCGACGCCACAAGGTGTTGCAATGAATGAAACAATTCAATAATAGGGGTGATCGAACAAGTATCACCTGTGTTTTGCATGAAACGCTCAATCATAATTAGCCCAAGCTACAAGTTTGTACTGACACCACAAAGTGTCGTAGTGATTGAAATAATTCAATAATAGTGGTGATCAAACAAATTCACCGTGTTTGAAGTCAATTGAAAGCGCAATGAAGTAAATATGTGTTAGTGCACTATGTCTATTGACTTCGTCTTGTATCATGAAATAGTATGTTTAATGTAATTTAGCTTGAAAGTGGTGATTTTCCTTGAAAATGTTACTTGACAGTTTCAAGCTAAATCTAATAGTGAAGGTTTCCCTTGAAATGAACACATGTTTATTTCAAGCTAAATCTAAGGTTTCCCTTGAAATGGTCATGACATTTTCAAGCTAAACCTCATCACTATAAATAGAGTTCAAGCTAAATCATTTTAAGACTTTTGCACATTTGACATTTGGAGAGCTTAGATTCTAGAGAGGGAGTCTAGAGAGAGAAAGTACTCCAAGTGATTCAAGGTTCTTTGTACGTTTCAGATTTATAAATAGAATCACGTTTATATTACGTCTTGTGTGTTTCGGTCGCGTTCGTGTACGGATTCTGCACGTTTCACGTTCGTTTAGCAATCATTTCGGAGTCAAACCGGTCCTAACAAGTGGTATCAGAGCAGGAGCTCAATTGCGTTGATCAAACAACAAGATTCGTATCAGATTACAGCGTTTTCAGATCTAAATTGCATCATTTCTTCTTCATCTACTCATTCTTTCACGTTTTCTATGGATTTTCGTCAAATTGATTGGGATTCTATGGTCCGAATTGGATGATATTTTAGTATGTTGTGCGAAAATAGTTGATAAACAATCCTGTCAAGTTTCAGATTCAAATTCGTTGTCGTTTAGGAGATTTTCAAGTTTTTGTGTCCGAGTTCGCTGCATTCAGCAAGATTTCGCTTGAAATTCAAGCGAAATCCTTAATCAGTTAGATTTCGCTTGAGTAAAGTTGCTGGATTTCGCTTGAATAAGTCTGAAGATTTCGCTTGAACATGATATTTGGACTTGATTTCGCTTGAGATAGTATCTAATATCAGATTTCGCTTGAAACAGTATAAGTGTTGATTTCGCTTCAACTGATTAACTTGGGATTTCGCTTGAAAGTCTGTTAAATCTAGATTTCGCTTGAAAGTCTGTTAAGTCTAGATTTCGCTTCAGAACTGTTCAACTTGGGATTTCGCTTGAAATTCTGTTAATAGTTGATTTCGCTTCAACTGTTCAACAAGTGATTTCGATTGAATTTTCTATTTCGCTTGAAAAGTGAAATTTCGTGTCGAGATTATTTCACGTCAACTGAGTATCAGTCTGTTTCAGAATATTTGATATTGTATATACTGATTGTGTTTGTTTGTTTGTCTTTTCAAGGTTTGCATTATGGCTGAGGAATTCTTCAATACGTTTTACAACGCGTACGCAACCGAATCGTCTGAGGCTACAAATATTACACCAAAAACCATTTCTAAAGTGCTAAATGAGAACATCAAGCATGATAACTTTTATGGAACTCATTCAAAGCCACCAGCTCTTGATAGCATTGAGGATTATACCTGGTGGAAAGAACGTTTCATCAACTGGGCGAAAGCGTATGCTCATGAAAGCTGGTTTTGCTTGGAGTATGGGTATGAAAAACCAAAAGACGAGAAAGGCGAAGATCTAGTATTCAAGAAGTTTTCTAGAGAAGATAAAGCTGAATACGGAGCTGAACAGAGAATGATAGCATTGATTCAGTCAACTATCAGAAATGATATTTTTGCTTTACTAACTCATGACGGGTCATCTAAGTCTGTCTGGGAAGCTTTACGAATTAAAGCTGAAGGGGGTAAACAGATTAAAAAGAACAAAATCGCTTTATTAAAGAAAGAATTTGATCTGTTTGATAACATAAAAGGAGAGTCGGTGAGGCAAATGATTGAGAGATTCTGTCATCTTAAAATTGAATTGGAAAGATTACAGATAAATAAAACAAGAGAGGAATTGATAGACAAAGTGATTGAAGCGTTACCATGAGCTGATCAGTGGCAAACGTTTGTTTTTATTTTGAAAAATGATGCTTTGTATGATACAATTACTCTTGATGCTTTATTTGAAAAGATTGAAAGTCATGATCTGGAGCTACAAAAGCAAAACAAGATGACTGATTCTTCACATCAACAGAACGTTGGCTTGTACTACAAAAGCAGTGTGCTTTCTGATAAAGGAGTTGGTTCACCAAAAACAGCATTTAGTGGTAAAAAGATGAAAGAACCACCAACAATGTCAACAAGTCATCATTCTGGATATCATTCATCTTCAAAGACAAATTCTGATGATTCTGAAGAAATTCTGTGCAACATTGCTCTTAAACTGAAGAATTCTCCTGCAATGAGCATCAATGCAGCAAAGCAGTAAATGAGTTTCCTTGCATCTGTTCTGGAATCATATGAAGGTCTAGTAGCTGGAAAAATTGGAAATTCTGAATTGACCAAAGAAGACTACGATCAGATTGATCCGGAAGAGATGGAGCTCATTGACATCCGTTGGTGTTTAGCTAGTTGTATTCGAAGAGCTCAGAGGTATATGGAGATTACCGAGAAACAATCTCTTGGAGGTGCGTCAACAAAGCTTGGATTCGACAAATCCAAAGTGACCTGCTTCAAATGCAAGCAAAAGGGTCATTTCAAAAGAGAATGCAGAAACTCTGAAGTTGGTGAAGGAAGTGAACGTCCTTTCAACGATGATTATTATCGAAAGGCGATTTACCATCGAAGCAGAGAAGAACCAAAGTTGATTGAAGATAAGCCGAGAGAAAAATCAAGAGCATATGCAGTAATCTATCCTGATGAAGGATTTGACTGGAGCACAGTTTGTCCAGAAGAAGATCGTTTAGAGAATGTTCGTAAAACAGCTCAAGGGAGAGCTATGACAGAAGAAAGAAAGTTTGTTTTTGTTGCTGAGATTCAAGATGAAAACAAAGACAAAGACACTGCTGAAGTCCATGAAGAAAAAGTTGAGATCAAAGAGAAAACTCAAGAAGAGATCTTAAGTGAGAAGACTTACAGAGAAAGAAATGTGGTCTACAACAGAATGGATGATATGTAAGAAGAGTATGAGATGGCTGTCGGTAGCAAAAGATGGGATAAAAAGAGAGAATGTTATTATAACAGAGAAGGAGAACCGGTTGTTCCCAAGAAAGACATAATCTTCGATGATGTTCTTCTCAAAGTCCCGTTGAGAGCTGAATACTATAGAAATGTGATGAAAGATGACACATACGTTAAGAGGTATGAAAAAGAGATCAGATATGCTATGTTATCGTGTCTGAGAAAAAGGGATGAGGAGAGAATGAAGAAGAATGTTGAAGAAATGGTGAACAATCTGAAGAAAGATGCTGAAGAGGTTAAAGCAGAAACTGTTGAAGTTGAAGCTGTGAAGGAAATCAAAAGTGAAGAAGTAGTTGTGAATGAAGAGGTTGAGAAAGCTGTTACTGAAGAACAGCAGATTGAAGAAGATGTGAAGAAAGAAGAAAAAAAGGAAAAGAATGAGAATGAGGAAGCTAATAATGTTGGTGATGAAGTCGGTATTGAAGAAAAGTAGAATGTTGCTGAGCAGACAGAGGTTGCTGAAAACACCGAAGTACCAATCAATGAGGTAAATTCTGATTCTGAAAACTTGAAACTGATTGATCAGTGCAAGAAATGCATAGAACCGTGCAGAGCTTGTACTGAAAAAGATGAGCAATTTAAAACAAGAGATCTTGAGTTCACAAAAATTGAAAAGATTTTCAAAGAAAAATGCAAAGAAATTCTAGAAAAAGAAAAAGTTTTTAAAGAAAATGATGAGAAACTTTCAGAAAAATGTAACAAATTAGAGAAAGAAAATGAAGTTTTGAAGGAAAATGTTTTGAAAATGACAAATGAATGTGAACAAAAAGAAATTGCTTGTCAAGAAATGAAAAAGGAATATGACTCAATGAAATTATCATATCACATTACAAAAGAGTCATATGATAAAGTAAAAGACAAAATGAAATATGCTCAATCAAGAATGAATTATCTTTCTGAAACAACCAAAGAGCTTAAACGAATGTATGCTATAAAACAAGATGTTGTTAATTCCTATATTGAGGATGTTGCTAAGTTAAAGCGACAGATTGCTGATTTAGAACAGGATAACAACAAGTTAAAGAGTTACCACGTGTCGTCATATGTGCTTGAACAAATTTTCAATATAAAACCGGGTGATGGTGAGTCTGAGCAGAACAAGAAAGGCATTGGCTCAGAGTTTCATCAAGTTCCACCACCTGGAAAATTTGCATTTTATGATGAGGAAAAGGTCGAAAAAGCTTTCAACATGGTTGATCAATTGCCAGACAACATTGACATAACCTATTCCAAATCTGATGATTCTCATGATTCAGAGGTGGTAGGTAAAGTCGTTGAAAGTGTGTTGAAAGAAGAGTCGGTTGATACAGGTAAATCTGAATTACAGGATGAAGATGAAGGAAATTTTCATGATGGATATCTGAAAAACACAAAATCCGAGAAAAGTTTGAATGATGATTCAAAAGGATTGGTTTATACCATGATTGGATCGGACAAATTGTTCTTAGATGTTGTATTCCCGATTCAGAATGTGATTTCAGAAAAAGTCGACAAAGTTTTCAAAATGGTTGAGATTGAGAAGTCTGAAATTTCAAAGTTTGTCGGTAAGAGTCATAGAGGTTCGTATACCAAACCTGGTTTCAAAAAGAAGAACATGAAGGCTGGGTTGGGTTATAAGAAGAAACAACATTGGAACAAAAATGAGATGCTGAATTTTCAAGCAAAAATGAGTTTTGTTCAAGGAGGCAGTTTAGAAAAAGAAAAAGAACTCAAAATGAAACAGTCTAATGATGAGTTCTTTGCTAAAAAGAAAAAGCAACAACCACAGGTCAAAGATGTGTCCATGAGAACATGTTTCAAATGTGATCAAAAAGGACATCTTGCACGCAAGTGTCCTAATCTAAAACCTGTGGATGTTGATCAAAAGAAGATTGATGCTGAGAAACAAAAATCTGAGAATGTGAGACAAAGGTCAACCAAATTTGATTCGAAACAAACTTGGAGGTACAATACAAACAAGTTTGCTTCAAATCAAAATTGGAAATCAAACCCAAACAGGTTCGATTCTAGACAGACCTGGAATTCTCACACACCCAGATTCAGAACAACACAAAGTTGGAAAACAACTGTTGATATGACAAAACCTCAAGAGTTTTGGAAACCAAGAGTTGTTGTTCAAAATCAAAATGTTCAAAAAGATTCACATTTTTACAAACGAGGAACACCAAAAGGTCAAACATGGAGTGTTAAGAAACATGTTGAATTGGTAAATGATGAGAAAATTGAAGTTAAAATTGAGAAAGTTTTTGTGAAAAATGATAAAGAATTTCCAGCATTGAATGAAAATTATTGTGTTGAAATGCCTAAGGTTCAACAGGCCTGGGCTAAATTGTTCAAGTAATTGAGTAGTTTGTATGTGCAGGTGCTCAACAAATCTGAAGATTGTGAGAATGGAGGTTGGAGTAGCCTGGCACAACAAGGAGAGGAGGCTGCTGGATCCTGTGTTGATTGAAACAGGGAGTTTATATGTTTTTCTGTAAATAAATAAACAATATTTCAAAAACCCTAAAAATTGAAAAAAATTTGAAAAACCAAAAATATGTTTGTTTTTAATTTTTGTCAAATATTCAAAAATTCAAAAATATGTGTTGATTGAATATGCCGAAACCCTCACGGCTGAACAAACATGATTACTTTCATCAGATTGAAAAACGGTTTTCAAACTGTAAAATATCAATGTGTTGTAAATCATGGGGTATGTATATTTTCTGCAATTCAGTACACTTTTAGCAAAAATGGATGGTGAGACAAAGCTATCAGTGTTGGTTGTCAAATTTCTTTAAATGGTTTTGCATTTTAGGGGAGTAATATTGTTAGAAAATACAAAAACATTTGAAAATTTGAAAAAGCCAAAAACATGATAAAATTCAAAAATTGAGTTTTTGCGTAAAAAGAGGAGATAGTACATCAGTAGACAGTTACAGTACGCTAAAGAAATGGAAAGTTTAAATGTGTTAAACGATCTCACCGTGGATGTGTCGGTAGGTTTTTATACATTTAGTAAACTTTTTCGGGATATAAACCTAAATTCAAACTTGCTTATTTCGTGGGGAACACTACTTGGATATATAGGTAACCCCTGAAATCTCGTTTGAAAGGTCTCATAATCTGATATACTAGGTCTTTATACTCAATGATGTCTGGGGTATTATTCCGGGACTTCTGCTGAATGGAAGTTCTGACCTAGTCCTTGGATAATACTTTCTGCAATGCTTGAAACATAGCATTAAACCCTCAGCATGCTGATGAAACAATAAAATTGATAGTCGCTGCTGTTGTAAGCAAAAAGATCCTCTAAAGGGGACATACCGTAAAGTCGAAGCTGATATCTCTCTGCGTATACGGAAGTATCGATCTGAGATCCCTCGGCCCTCGCATACCTAATTTATATACAGATATCATTGTAGTATACTCACCTGTAAGACTGATTATTGGGATTCTGGATACGGGAGTATATTCAAGAGGTGGGACACATGAATGAGTTTAAGTTCATAAGACATCTAATTCGTATCCTGAATCAGTTGAAGTTTGTATGAAAATTTAAGTGGATCAGTATATCGACAATCTAAGTGAATTGTTTAATTCTTAAAGTGTTTTTAAGCTCAACGGTACTTGTGACTTGTCAGAAACTGATATGATCATCTGACGCATACTCAAAACAAAAATATTGTCTGTAAATATGTTTGTACATATTTCTTTATTGCTTTATATTTTCAGAAAATACAAAAAGATTTTGATTTCTGCTTTATTTTCGACAACTGATATCTGAATTGCTGAGTTTCAAAATCTAAGTAAGTTGATTGTGTTTCTGAAAATAAAGCAAGTTCATTAATTTGATACTTGAATTAAAATCAAAAATTTCAAAAACAGTTTGTGATATCTCCAAGGTCATTAACTTGAACTTGGATGATTAACTGTGAGGGAGTTGGATTTTTTAATACTGCTAAATCAATGAAGTTTGTTGATAGGGGGAGTGAATTAGAGAATTTGATTGAGAATTCAAAATGCTGTTACTCATAAATGTTTGAGAAATTGCAGAAGATAGTTCAGACTACGATCCCGAAAGCAAAGTCTAAGGGGGAGTCTGAAGACAAGTTTGAAACAAAGAAAAGTTTGTAGATGGAAAGCTAGGTGTCGATCCTGAAGCTGATAGAAGAAGAGAGTGATGGATGCGTACAATGTTACAACTTGAAAGAGAAGGCAGAATGATCAAGACTGAAGATGTGTCATATTGCAAGAATAGTCACTGAAGACTTCGTCAATATCCAAGGGGGAGTCTGTTAGTGCACTATGTCTATTGACTTCGTCTTGTATCATGAAATAGTATGTTTAATGTAATTTAGCTTGAAAGTGGTGATTTTCCTTGAAAATGTTACTTGACAGTTTCAAGCTAAATCTAATAGTGAAGGTTTCCCTTGAAATGAACACATGTTTATTTCAAGCTAAATCTAAGGTTTCCCTTGAAATGGTCATGACATTTTCAAGATAAACCTCATCACTATAAATAGAGTTCAAGCTAAATCATTTTAAGACTTTTGCACATTTGACATTTGGAGAGCTTAGATTCTAGAGAGAGAAAGAACTCCAAGTGATTCAAGGTTCTTTGTACGTTTCAGATTTATAAATAGAATCACGTTTATATTACGTCTTGTGTGTTTCGGTCGCGTTCGTGTACGGATTCCGCACGTTTCACGTTCTTTTAGCAATCGTTTCGGAGTCAAACCGGTCCTAACAATATGAATGTTTGTTCCAACAAACATCGAAAGATTTTCAATTGAAAATGGAACATCAAAGAAATAATGTTTTCGATCGAAGATGAAAAAGCAATGAATATCGCAAAGCATTCGATCGATGTTGAAAGAACCGTTATGAGGTACACCGGAATATGAAATGAATTTGTGTACCATTGTCTTAACACACAATTGTATTAAGAATGTGATAAATCGAAGCGGATTTAATCTGAATCAATAATTAAATCCGTGCATAAGATATGTAAATGAGTTTAGCGCAAGGTTCAAATAAGTGAAAATACCACCACAAGGTGTCGAAATCAGCAAACAATTTACCGGAAACAAGTTTACTTCGACTCGAAACAGATGAAGTGCTCGTTAAAAATTGATTTGAATATGATGCTCCCAATACATCATATGGTGTCTCGAATCGAATAAGTGTAACGGGCAAGTTCAAACAATTGAACTTGGTTTTAGCGCAATCCGACAATAGATATGTGTATCGATAAGAAAACTTTCGGCATGGTCACAACGAAAAACCATGTATGTAACTTGAAAAGAAATGACCGTGATACAATGACCATTAAGAGGAGTAGAGATACGAAAATCTACTCAGTAAGTGTGAAATTCGAAATTTCAATAAAAGAAATTTGAGGACCTTACCTGGGGTTTCGTGTGACGACCAATTGTTAGGTGACATTACCATGGAATGTCGAACATAGCATATTCGTCGTTAGTTAGGTAGGGGGGGGGGAATGCGGAGACATTCGTCTTTTCCCTGGCGTGATTCGTGTCGTTGCAGGATCGCGTGACAAGTTGCCGTTTCCTGATCGTTAGTTCTCCTGCTGACAGGAATCCAGCGTCGTCGTTAAATTGCGTCATCGTTCCTTCTCAAAGGCCTCGCCTTGATAGTCGTGTATGTCGTATTTCAATCTCCGTTGATGTATAGCTTAAGTTTCACGTATACCTGTGCACTAGCATTGTGTGCCGCGTAGAAGGTGATGTACCCCGACATCCGTTGGCGTAAAATTTGAGTTCCATGTATTCCCATGCGCTAGCGTTTTGTTATGCGTAGGATGCCTGCTCGGGAAGTTAAAATATCATAGACAATATGGATAATAGTGTGTGCCCGAGTTAATATTCGCGGTTCCTACGTGATGACCTTTAATAAACACACACATGCGCAAATAATCAATCAGCAATCAAATAGTCCTCCTAGTCCCACTAGCCTCCCAGCCTCCCAGACTGACTCCCTAGTCCCACTAGACTATCCTCCCAGCCTCTCAGACTGAATCTCCTAGTCCCACTAGCCTCCCAGCCTCTCAGACTGAATCTCCTAGTCCCACTAGACTATCCTCCCAGCCTCTCAGACTGAATCTCCTAGTCCCACTAGACTATCCTCCCAGCCTCTCAGACTGAATCTCCTAGTCCCACTAGCCTCCCAGCCTCTTAGACTGAATCTCCTAGTCCCACTAGACTATCCTCCCAGCCTCTCAGACTGAATCTCCTAGTCCCACTAGACTATCCTCCCAGCCTCTCAGACTGAATCTCCTAGTCCCACTAGCCTCCCAGCCTCCCAGACTGAATCTCCTAGTCCCACTAGCCTCCCAGACTGAATTCCCTTTTCCAAAGGTCTTAAATGCATGTTTCCTAAACTCTCAGAGTGTTGGGTACTATATGTAATTGTTTTGTGTACTGTGTATAAAACATCACAATAGCGTATGTTTGAAAACAAAATTTTTGACTGTTTGCTTTTTCGGCAACGGTTGGAGACCATATTCGAGTACTAGGCGTTCTGTATGTATTCGACGTTTTAATAATCTAAGTTCCCAGAGGAAAGTGAGGTTAGAGCCTAGGTATCTCTACAGAAACCTAATTCGCTGTAACCTATAGCTCTGATACCAATCTGTCACACCCCGAAATTATCAGAGCTGGCGTGACTGGACTGGTATCTTCATTGCACAGCGGAAGCAAAATAAGCTAAGTCTTCGCCTGCTAAGTACTCGAATTCTCGAATGGTTCTCCTATTCCAACCGTGCCTTGTCTTAGAAAAGTAACCTGAGAAAGAACATGCGAGAAAAATCAACATAATGTTGAGCGAGTTCATAGTTTGTTTGTAAAAGATTTGAAATAAATCTTTTGAGTTGTGAAAGGTTTGAAATAACTCTTTTGAGTTGTGAAAGATTTGAAATAAATCTTTGGAAAAACCGGTTTTTGAAATAGTATTGAGAAAATGAATTTAAAAATCATTTTCTTGCCAAATTGTATGGAAACGTTGTGTTTGTAACACGTTATGTTCATAAAACCATGTATTTGTAAAGCCTTGTATTTGTAATGTTCGCAAAACTGTCAATGCCCACCCTGACTTTGACTCCTTACCCGCATAATCTTATGCTTTGAATTTTGTATAAAACATGGTATTTAATTTGTATGAACAAGTATTTTTGTAAGTATAGAAATAATCCTGGTATGTAGCAAATAAGGGAATTGAGATCACCAATGGTTTGCAAGGCCACTGATATATGTGAAGTGCAAGTAGGGAGACTCAAACCTAGCAGATTTTGCCACGGCATTAGTATGTGGACAAAGTCACCCCGAGGTCCGTTTCTAGTTTGGCCTGGGGCTGGGCTCGCTACACCCAGATAGATCTACCGCTCCTGTCCCTCGGTCCTACCATGAGGACTAATGGCCTCATGTTGCTCCTACCCACTCACATGATCTAAGTAGTAAACCTCCTTACGCTAACCATACCATGTATAAAATAAATCCCTGGTCACCCTGACCAGATTCCTGGTCACCCTGACCAGATTCCTGGTCACCCTGACCAGATTTCCTGGCTACCCTAACCAAATCCCCGGTCACCTTGGCCGAATATCATTCACATTTCGAAAATAAGCATTTGTTTTTGTAAAAACCGGTATGTTTAGTATAAACCTTTCGTAAATCATTTGTGTTCCTCGAAATCCCTTCGTAATATGATTTAGAAATACGAGTTTTGCGTTTGTTCAAAACTTTGTATGTTTTTGCAAAACGTGCATGTCTTTCCACCCCGAAAACATTTACAAAAATGTAAAACAGTAAAAAGTGGGGGTTATGAACTCACCTGAATATTCTTGTGCAAAGCTAGCTAATTTACGACTTCGTGATGTCGTTTCCAAGACTTGACTTGCTAGCGTGCATTCTACAATATTCCTAACACGGAATATCTGATAAGTTTCTAAATAAACGCAGTAACTAAACTACGTGTCACCGAGCTCTACCGAATCGTTAGTCGAACGATTCAATGGTAAGTAGTTAACTTGAAAGAAGCGAAGAAGTTATGCTTGCGTAATTCGTTTATTCGTCGGTATTTAAGAAGTCTTGAAAAGACTTAGTGCTCGAGAGGTTTAAAATATATGAACATTTATATAAAAGTATATAAATATATTGTTATAATCGCGTTAGTTATCTCGAGGAATCGTACGTGTATGTAAAGTATACTTACATGAAAGTATATATATAACAAATTCGTACGAAAATTATATAATAACCCGTATTAAATATTGCGTCTCATATGATAATTATCAACATATATGTATATATGTCGTTTAGGCGTTCGAAATAAATATATACTATATTTATTTTTACGAAAAGATTTCGTATTGTTTGATACTTGAAAGGATTGTCGAAAGTAATAAAAGAATTGAGAATATTATTTCATGTTTTATTTTATAAAAGTATTGATGAAATAATATCCAAATTGTCGTCTTCGTGAGTTGAAAAGCGTCGTCGAAAGTAGTCGCACTTGTATGTTGTTTTTCTAAAAGTTTTTAATTGAATCCGATAGTTTATTAGATAATAAAACGCGTGTTGTTTTACGGTTTTTCCTCGAAAAACGGGCAGAGTTTCCTCTGTTTTTGGACGCCCCAGACAACCAAGTTGTCGTTATATTTTTCCAAATTCAATCAATACCCAAATAATCAATATAACACTATATGTAAAAATTTTGTCAAGGTATCAAAAGTAACTAAATCATAACGAATCGGTTCGAGCTCGAGTTTATGAAAGTAATGAAAACTAAATAGAATAACATTATTAACGCGTGCTGGTATAAGTTTTACCATTCTTCGTGTCGGACACCGAACTGAACCGTGACCCGAGCCATCGTCTAACTCGAATCAAATCTGACCCGACTAAGCCCGTTGACCCGAACCTGTTGACTAGTTGACTGTTGTTGACTGTTTGACCGCTGTTGACTCGGTTTGACCAAGTCAACCGAACCGAACCCGAACGTGAAACCCGAACCATCAACCGTACATGTGAACCGTCAACCGAGCGGGGCTCCGAAATCAAAAGCCGAGTCAAAACTGAGGCGTTAATAACCGACGAAATAATAAAAAAAATATAAAAATAACGAACATAGCTCACCGGAGTTGGTCGGGTGGAGACGGCTGCCATCGCTGCCATGAAACCCGTACCGAGTTCTGACCCGAAATAAAACCCGGTTCCCGAAACTTACTTGAATAACCCGAACTTGAACCAAATCGTACCCGGAACCGGTGAATCTTCGCCGGATAACGACAATGTCCGGCGGTCAATGGCACCGACCGCCGGTTCTCTCACTCTTCTCAGCTTCCTCTCTCTTCTTGCCACCGACCACCACCGGATCGAAACATGGACCGTCGGTCCGAGACATAAACCGCCGGTTCTCTTTCTCTCTTCAGTCTCTCTCTCTCCGACTCGTCTCTGTGCTTGCACCACCACCAGTCGCCATCGCTCACCACCACCCGATGATGGTGGTGGTGGCCTGTTTTTGTAATCGAGGAAGGGGGGGGTATCACCTAGAAGAGGAGTCGTCTGAAAAGGGGAGTCACCGATCAGAAATCGGTGCCGGTGGGAGCTCCCCTCTCCGGTCGTCTGCTGGAAACACCCATCGCCGACCACCGGTTAATCTGCTCCGGCGTCGGTCCGTCAGAGAGAGGGAGGGAGATCGAGTGGGGGTGGGGTAGATGGTGTTTAGCTTCTCTGTGTTCTTTTCTTTTTGTAGTAATATGCGAGAAGTGTGGAGAGGATAAGGTGGGTTTGTATGTGTTTGTTTCTCTGTGTTGTAATATCGAGAGGGAGAGAAGAAGACCTTTTGTGTCTGCATATTGAGAAGTGGAGAGGGGTATTTATGGTGGAATGTGTGGGTAATAACTAATGTTATTTAGTTCTGTTTAGTGGTTCTTATAACAATTTTATTATCCATAAGTCTCTATGTTTCAATCTTTAGAGACAAAATCTCTTGGGGAGATTTGTAGGGATATTGCAAATCTTGTGCAGATTATATAAATCTTGTCTAGATCTTGTATGTTATGTGTAGGTTTAGGCTTGCGTGCTTTGGGCTTGGGCCCAGGGCCCACAAGCCCGTCTTATGTGTAAGCGGCCCGTAATTCCTACGAGACCCGATATCGCGACCCAAACCCTATGAGCATAAAATATTCGTGTAGCATCCATATTTGTCGGCGTCGTCAGTATTTTGCACGGTATCAGTCCGTTGTCGCGTAATATTCAGCAGATCTTCTGTAAATCACCACACGCGCACTATATAGCTGAACAAACGTTCCTGGGCACTCCAAAGGTCTAATTAAGTTAATTCGCGCTGTAAACACTATTTATTATCGCGTTAATCGCTTGTTAATCACGTAATTAAGAGCCGTAAATTACGGGTTGTCACAATAGGCTTGCCAAGCAATCAATCCTCCTCCTTTTTAACTTTTATACCTTTGTAAATATCAAGAGGACTTTGTGGGTGAAGGGTTAGGCTTGGGTTAAAGGTAGGTGGTTGGGTTAGTGGTTAGTGGTTAGTGGTTAGTAGAAAAAGGGTGAAAAAGCGTAACAAGTGTCGGTTTTCGTAGGATTTTTCTATTTTTGTAACTTTTTATTCTGATGAAGCTTTTATTCAAACAAAGTTATTTATGATGAACTTGTTTATTTATTTTCTTTTGCTTCATCATCAACACATTTTTTTTTTGAACGATCATACGAAAAAAAAAACCGAACTTGTTACTAAAACAAAGGGTTAAAAATAAAAAAGGTTTTGGTGGGTAAAAGGGTGTTTGGTTTGGGTTATGAAATGAAAAGGTTTAGGCTCAAAGGGGCTAACTAGGGGGATTTTGGGTAGGTGGTAAAAAAAAAAGAAAAATAATGGTGTAGAAGAAAAAAGGGTTAGTCCTAATGCCTCCATCATTTACTTACTTGGGTTTAAGTTGGTAAGGACCGGGAATGTATCGTCATGGCAAGTTCTAGAGTCGTAAGAACCAAACGGCTATTCACACAAGAAACGAAAAATGAGCATTTAGTCTAAAGATGTAAATATGTATTCTCAATAAAGGCTCAAAACTCACTTTTGTGGGAATGGGTTTTTATGTGATTAAGTATATATAATCAAATTTTAACTAAGTTTGCTATGCCTCTTCATAATTTTCTTATGTTGGTTCTTTTTATCACGACACTATCGGTTGTAAATTCGTAAAAATATAACCTTTTTGAGAACTTGAATTTTACGAGTTAAACCTAGAAAAGTAAAAAAAATGAAATTTTTGAAAATTTTTTGGGGTGATTAGCGGTTCCAATAGAGTTTTGTGTAAGGCTTGTATTTAGGACTTGCAAAATTTCAATGTTTTAGCATCCCCCCCACACTTAAATTACACATTGTCCTCAATGTGTCCCAAAAATAAATTTTTAGGTTGATTAGATGTGTAAAATGGTGTTAAAAGCAAAGATTTATGTTACTGGCAGTCTGGACAGGGCCCCGTGGGGACCGGACACGGCCCCGTGTTCAGGTGCCAGTAACAAAAATTAAAGAAAAGAAACAGAAGCCTGGACACGGGGGCGTGTCTGGTGAACACGGCCCGTGTCCAGTTACCTGAACTGGGCATTTTTCTGCAGGGGGTTCAGCACGGGGCCGTGTTGGTTGGACACGGCCCGTGTTGAACCTTCTGTAATGGAGAGATTGATGCCGGGTTGCCTTGTTCTTGTGCATGAGGTCATTTTTCTCGTTCCCCTTTTCATCCCTTACCACCATGAGTGTGTTTTATTCATTATGAACCATCCAAACTTTAAAAACCATCATTTCATTGCATCATAGAGAGACCTTACATAGTCCTAAATTTATATTAAACTAGATAAAGAAATAATAAACCATGGAGTTCTAGCCTCTACTTTATTTTAATTAGCAAAATTTCCAAGAAGCTACTAATCTTGGTTAGACAAGGCCTTTTAGAACACCTTCTTCCGGGTGCGGCTCTCCTCACATGTCGGCGAGCCACTCCTCCACCTCCCTTGGAAGGAGAAAAGAAGGCTCATTGGCATTGGTTTGAGGAGTTTCGATTTCCACCGAGATCTCTTGTTGGTGTTCCACGGGAGGTTCCGCTGGCAAATCTTCCCACCCGGTAGGGTTGTTAATTCCGAGTGCCAGGTTCCAATCCTGTTGAGGGAGGACTGGTTCCATCGGGGGTGCTACAAGAATATTTAACCTCTGGTGCAAGAGGTTAATTTCTTGGAAGCTGCTTTCGAGTCCCACCGTAAGATCGTTAATACGGTCGATTAGGACCTCCTCTACTGATGTCATTTCGTCGAGAGCCTCCCTTAATGCTATCACATAGTGTACAAGTGTAGCTTCAACGGAGGGCCTCCTTCCTCTTCGGCTGTTTGATGAATGCACGGAAGATGTTTCGCTGTTTTCACTCGACATCCTATGAAAAATAAACTGAAAAAATAGTTTATTTTATGAAACAGTGACCGGACACGGCCCCGTGCTCATTGAGCACGGCCCCGTGTTCATCTTTCTGCAGAATTTTGGTGCAAGGAAACTTGAAATTTTAAGTTATTTTCTGAACTTGTGGGGTCTTTTTAGACATTAATAACTTAAAACAATGTTACATAACATATTTTTACCAAGATTCCTTGAACAAAACTCATTAATCCCTACCACAAAGTTGGAAGAATTCAAACTTTTAATGGTAGTTCTTGGAGAAAGATGGAGAAGAAGGAAATGGCTAAAAGAGGAAAGGACAAGATGGGTTGTTGGAACCTTCTTTTAGACTAACCTAGGATAGTTGAGAGAAGATTCCTTCAAATCTCTGTCCCAAGTTGGTCCAAATGTGCAGAATTCTTGGCTGCATTTATAGAAAATGACAGCATCCTGGACACGGCCCGTGTCCATTGGACACGGCCCCGTGTGCAGGTGGAGTTCTGACACAGTTTGTCCGTATTCTGACGTACTGATCAGAAGGGAATCTTTTGGTGAACACGAGGCGTGTTGGCTGGACACGGCCCCGTGTCAAGGGACTGTTTTATGAAGTTGTCTAGTATTTTTAAGGAACTCACTAGCATCGGGTGGCTCCTGATTGGTTGGAACAACCCCAAAGTGCCTTAGATACCTTAATTGTCCTAAACTAAGGCGAGAACGCAAGAGGTTGTCGGTGAGGGTAATTCCTATTTTCATTCTAGGTGGACAAGTCCAACCCTTTCCCGGGCTCTGGTTAAAGAAGGTGTATGCCGAATCGCTCAGGTCTATGTATGCACCGAACGAAGTCGATGGAGAGTCCTTCACGGCACAATCGGCACAGGGACGACTATCGTCCAAGTCTTTGCTAGGTATGAAGGTATTTTTGGGAGCAACGAGGTTGTCGGAATGCGGTTCTAACATTTCTTCATGGTCATCGTCTTGGGGCGGATCAATAAAGTCCTTCCTAAGCTCTTTTAACCAATTCAGAATTAGCCCTTCTAGTTGAAATAACTCGTCAAGGAGCATTTCTCCTAGAATATCTGGCTGGGCGCATTCGAGGGAGAAATAGTGCTTATTTTTACTTTCGCCCCTCTTAAGGTTATAGGGACTCGGTGGGTCTAGGTAGTGGGGCCTATAATTTAGAAAGTAACATTCTAATTCTTTATGTTCGCCTCCACATAATTGACACCACGTACCATAAGAGTGCCGAAAGTAAAAACAATTACTATCACTCATGTTTATGTCAGAAATTACCAACCGCCGGGATCTAACGGTTCTGTTTTCAGTAAGTGAATCTTGGGCACGGGGGCGTGTTGAGTGAGCACGGCCCTGTGTTCAGCTTACTGTCTGACTTAAAACAGGATTGCCAGTTCCAATGATTTAGCACGGGGGCGTGTTCAGCGGGCACGACCCGTGCTGAGCTCTGCAGAAGCTGAAAAACTAAGAAAATCCTAAAAAAAAATTAAAAAGAAAATAAAAAATGATTAGGCCGTTGATTCCTAACTTTTTTAAAATCCTTGTGTCCCCGGCAACGGCGCCAAAAACTTGATGCGTAGTCGAGTGTTATATATATTAGGTGTATATTTTAAGCCCCTTTAACACTTATTTTAGCCAAGTTTTAAATTTATAAAACACGATATTTTACTAACACTAAACACACATATGGGCAAGTGCACCCATCGTGAGCGTAGTATAGTGTTGGCAAGATACCGAGGTCGTCCAAGGACACAAGAGCTTTTAGTACCGGTTTATCCTCAACGTCTAATCAAAATAAAAAGTTTAGAAAAATGTTTTAAACTAAGAAAAATAAAAACTAACTAAAATGCTGAAAATAAAAATAAAAGAAAAACAGATAGACAAGATGAATCACTTGGTTCCGACTCGTATCTAGTATAACCTTTGATTATTTCCGCACTTTTTCACATAATTAAGAGATTATCTTAGTTATTGTAGTAGGCCCCTCTTTTGAAGGTGACGTTACCCTCACCCCAGTAGTTTGAGTCAGCAAGGATACAATCCTAAAAGGGTGGATTATTGGAAGATAATTAATTAAGTTATTAATGCAATATTGTGGTAGGCCCCACTTTTGGCGGTGACGTTACCCTCGGCTAAGTAGTCTGAGTCAGCAGGGATACAGTCCTAAATAGCCGGGTTATAGTATTAATAGTAGTTAGCTTATGAGGGGATCAAAGAGTTTGGACCCCCGCCATCCAATACCGTGAAGTATTGAAGGAGGTCCTACTAAATTTGACCCAGGTCCATTGCAGGACCTCTAAACGCTGAACAATGGCAAGACCTTTACCAAACCGTTCCCTTAACCCCCGACCAGGTAGCCAACATACCTCCATATAGACCGTGGAGATATGAATGGTGAAAATCTTTTATTTTATATAGTCAGTAAAATAATGCCAAGACACCACGGACAAACGATAAGGAAAGATCACCTTCAACATAAGTAACTAGTTATTAAAGTCATTAATACAAAACCAAATAAAAAGTGCAAAAGATTAGAAATAAAAAGTATTATACTAGACACTTTGTCTTCACCAAGTGATGTAAGAGACTTAGGCAAACATGGCCTTGATTGTCAAGAACTCTTACGATCAATCTTGGATCCCGAGACGACTCACACACTCTACGATGGACAATGGATGATGGTGGTGGATGATGGTGTTATGGTGGTGGTGGGTGGTGGGTGAAGTGTGAGAGAGGTGGTGTGCCAAGGGATGAGTTGAAATGAAACCAAGCACTCCTATTTATAGGCTGAACAGAAGGCTGGGCACGGCCCCGTGTCCGATGGACACGCCCCCGTGCCTGTCTGACACTCTCTCTCTTCATTAATTGTAATTCGCAATTACAATTAATGCGTCTGCTGTACTTTCGCCACGCCCCCGTGTTCACTGGACACGGCCCGTGGTGGGCAATAGAAGCTTCTATAGGTTTGTCTTTTCTGCTGCTTCTTGGGCACGGCCCCGTGCTGGCTGAGCACGGGGCGTGTTCAGTCTTCTGCCTTCTCTATTTTGCTTGGGAAGATGCCATTGAGGGGTCGGGCAGTCCACTTATGTTCCTTTTCTTGTATTTATGTTAGATTTAGCTGTCTTTTTGCTTCTTTTGTGAATTTGAGCTCATTTAATCCTGAAAATACAAAAGGAAGACAAAAACACTCTTTTTCCAACATTAGTACTTAAAAAGGGTTAGTTTTATTCCTCATTTGATGTAATTTATATGTTGCATTTTACACACATCACAATCAACAACATATTCATTACAACAACATACTAACAACATCCTACTACATCATTTCATCATGTAATCTTCATGTAAAGTTTTATGTTCATCTTCTTAGTTCTTGTTCTTTAGTGTTTTAAACATACTTATCATACTACAACTTTAACCATGAAAGTAAGATGAACAAGAGTCAAACAAGAACTTACTACTAGCACAAAGGCTAGGGATGATCTCTAGTGCAAAAAGATGAAGAAAATGATGGTTGAAAGCAAGCAATGAAGCTCCTTGATGATCTACAAGTTGCAAGCTTCCTTGAATCACCTCCTAGTCTTGAATGAAGCTCAAAAATGGAAGAAGATGGTGTTGATATGGTGGTGATGGTGGCGGTTGTGGTGAGCCGAGAGGGAGGAGAGAGAGATGAGTGAGGGAGTGTGTGATCTAGTGAAGTATATGTAGAGATAAGGAATGATTTCATATCTAGGAGGCCATACTTACAAAGATCATTTCAATATATTGGCCAAATACACAAGCAAGATCTTAATAAAATAATCAACAAATCTTGAGTGGGGTGGGTCCCTTGGTGACCGAATTTGGGTATGGGGGGGGGGGGGGGGGGGTTAGATGTAAATTTTTGGTGGTAATGGGTAAACATAAGTTGAAATCCAAGTTTATACTTACATAAGTTAGTTAGTTGATATTTAGGGGGTGTTATGGTGTACGGGGATCATGACAAGCCAAGAAATAATTAAACAATGTATTTGACAAAAATTTAGTGTCCCGGGTAATGTCCGGTTGTTCGGTTAGATACCGTTTCGTTAAAGTGTTTAATTATTCGGTAAGGTGTCTTTTATATAGGGTTATTGGATTTTATCATCCGCAACTATCGGCCTTTGGCCGTTGCCACCCGCAACTAACACTTTGACACCCGGCACCCCCAACTTGACTTTTTGTTTGCACTGGCACCACTCAGTTAACTCTTTACTAACTGAGTTAGTTTCTGATCCTACGTGGCACAGTCTTGATTACGTGTACATGACTATGTGGCGAATACGTGTCAAGCACCATCATCAACCTATCACCACGCACCACGTGTCCATCCTTATCCAATTAACACTCGACGTCAATAAAACCCCCTCAACCGCTTCACAACGTCAACATTCAAACCCTAACCGTCAATGGCGACTTCTTTCACTTGGATCACAGTCATCTCAAGCACCTCCGGCCACCGTAACCACCGTAACACGTCAGCATTCACCGCATCAGCTTCATCCTCCGGCAAGTGGTGGACGCCGCTCTTCGGTTGGTCATCAGATCTGGACTATATCCACAATTCAACAACCGTAACCGACGGATCTGGACCTGTAACTGAAAGTTTAGATCTAGATAATTATAAAGGTGACGAATGCAGATCTAGATCTGGATTTCGATTTACTCCGGGAAGATTTACGGAGAGAAAGCGAAACAGTTACGGATGATGACGGTGGAGACTAACTTTCATGACGTTATGTATCTGCTATCGCATCTCAACTCGCTTCGGATGTTTCAGGCCATAATGTTGTTGACCGTGAAGTTCGTTTTAGTCGTTTTTTTTATCATCTGTTACGTTAAAATTCAATTGGTGATGCATCCGGTAATCTGTATTAGTGCATTTTCTGTGTTTTCTTATGTTATAAACGAAGGAGATGAAGGTGCTTGACACATATTCGCCACATAACACCTCATCATCCACATCAGCATGTACAGATCAGCCAAATGGTGCCACGTCGGACAAATGACTAACCAAGTTAGAGAATATTTAACTGAGTGGTGCCAGTGCAAACAAAAAGTCAAGTTGGGGGTGCCGGGTGTCAAAGTGTTAGTTGCGGGTGGCAACGGCCAAAGGCCGATAGTTGCGGGTGATAAAATCCAATAACCCTTTTATATATATTTTTGTAACACAATTAATTCCCGGCACTTAGGAAAGCATACAGGACCATTCTGCCATATTTTTGCACCTTACTAGCATGTTACAATGCTGAATTTTGTAAATAAATGCAGAATTCTACACTTAAAGTATGTTTTAGGCACTTCCCGGCACTTTAACTATCACCTAGTGACGCAGTTTTATGGTCCTCACTTCCCTACACTCCATACTAGTGTAGTATCCTGTCTCTGGGTCATACTGGCCTTAAAAATATAGTCTGTCCATGTGCTGACATTGTCAGCATGTTTCTGAATTATCCGTTCAGTGTGCTAACTGTGCTTTGTGCATCAAGTATGTCACTAAAGTTTGTGTGTAATAAATGGAGTGACTGTATGAAATATGATGCATATGTATGTATGATACAAAAATCATAAAGCAATTTAAATTGTCAGTTGTAATCAAGCACAGTCATTAAGCACATAATTAAAATTAATTAATTGAACGGTACCTGTAATTGTGAGGGTTGTCACATTCTCCCCCCGTTAAGAAAATTTTGTCCCAAAATTTTAGGTTCTGCTTCTAGTTGCAGGGGTCTTGGGGAATAAATGTGGGTACTTGGCCTTCATTCGATCCTCACGCTCCCATGTGAATTATGGGTCATGCCGTGCATTCCATCGAACCTTGACGAGCCTGACACTACTCCGACGTGTTTTGTTAACCTTCCAATCCATAATCTCAACTGGTTCTTCAATAAAGTGGAGTGTGTCCTCAACCTGAATCTCGTCGGTAGGAATGACCACGGTTTCCTGAGTTGGACTCTTTTTCAGATTGGATACATGAAATGTATCGTGAACGCCATTTAGTTCAGCAGGTAAATCCAACTTGTATGCTACAAGACCAATCCGTTCCAGGATTCTGAATGGACCAATGTATCTAGGGTTCAACTTCCCACGCTTCCCAAAGCGTGCCACACCCTTCCAGGGTGAAACCTTTAATAATACCATATCTCGCACCTCAAATTCCAGAGGTTTTCTTCTAAGGCTGTACCTCCCTCAGTCTCTAAGACTGAACCATGAATTTTGAAAAGTGTATTTGTGCCTTTATTTGTAAAAAATTTTTGTATCATGGATCTGGACGTTTTAGTGTATGCAATGTAAAAATGTTTTCGTGAGAGCCCTAGTGATCATAGTCTAGACTCGAGAAAGAATCCTAGTTCGCTATGATCGAGGCTCTGATACCAAGCTGTCACACCCTGGCTTTTGCGGAAGTGTGGGTTTATTTGGTGTGACTTCTTAATACCATAGCACAATCATAACAATGCTATATGAAAATAAAACGCATGATAGTTATCCATTCATTAAGTTTTTAAAAATTACCACAACATCATTGTTTTAAAAGTCGACACAAACAACCATGACATAATTAAAACATGTTCATACGACACCACAAAAGACTTAAATAAAAACCATGGTTTAAAGACGTGCAACCCGTCCAGGCAAGGGTCACAACTCCTAAACCTGGATGACCTCATTCTTCCCTACGCAGCTCGATACGATTTGCACACACCGCCAGATCCACTAATTTTCTGAAATACATGTAATTTGAAAAATCAACAAAAGTTGAGCGAGTTCATGTAAAAGTGAGTATTTATAAACCTTTAAAGTACGTCCCAATGTATAAATCGTTAAAGTACGTCCCAAAGTATAATTTGTCCCTGGTATGTAGCAATTAAGGAAAAAGAGATCACCAATGGGTTGCAAGGCCACTGATATGTGTGAAATGATGCAGGAAAACTCAAACCTAGCAAATTTGTACCGGGCCTCGGCTGTAAGACACAGTCACCTCTATGGGTCTCCCTGACCTCACGGGTGTGGGCTCGCTACACCCAAATAGATCTATCACTCTTGTGTCCCTCGGTCCTAACAACGAGGATTAATGGCTTTAAGTGTTGTACCCACCACTCACATGATCTGAACGTCCCAACCCTCCTTAAGCTAACCATACCATGTAAAAAAATGTCCTTAATAATTGTAACATGTATTTCACCCCCGAAGTTATAAAACTGAAAACAGTTAAGAGAAAAGGGGGACATGAACTCACAGAAGCGCGTCTCCTGAAATAGTCGTCAATCCCAACTCGGACTGCTATGCGACGACCTACACGTACTAACGCATATTAGACGGATGGGCCGTGCCTTGGTTTTGGGTTTAACGTTTTGGGAAAATAGTTAGGCAACTATTTCGTATTCACATTTCTTAATTATTTTATATGTGTATTTCCTTCCCAAGGATGGGGATATTTATACATGTACGTTTGTAATTCCGAAAAATATATTTTAAGTCTCACTTAGAAAAATATATTCAAATTACTTGTCTAAAATGTCTTAATCTAAAATATATATATTTTTCCCAAAAATATTATATTTTATTTCATAAATTTTCCAAAATAATACTTTACCAAAATATGCAACAATACTTGTGTAACTTAAATATTTATTTCGCGGGAGTTTTGGTATTATTTTGGAATCATAATTTCATGATATACATAAGTTACATTATTTCATCCTAAAAAATAATATAACAAGTTTATAAAATAACAAATAATCACACAAGAGTTTTAGTATAAAATATATATTCTAAATATATATTTATCAAATTTTATTTAGGAAAATCAACCTCCGGCACTTAGTGCTTTTGTAATAAAAATCATGGCGAAGTTTATTTTGGAAATAAAGTTAGAAATATATTTGTAAACACTTACTAGAAAAATATTTTCTAAGGGTTGAATTTTTAGAAAAAATTTGCCAGAGTTTCCTTTGTAAATGGAGGCGTCCACACTTACTAGCGTATCATTTTCTTTTGTAAAATCATTCAATCAATTCTCAATCATCAACATACAACCTCTATTTACCAAACTTGTCAAATTCAAGCATAAACCATAAACTCATGAACTTGAATATTTATGAAAACGTGTAGTAACTTACTAGCACACTTAGTAAGTCTTGTTACCTTTAAAAGTGTGATTAGTTTCTTAAAAACTTCATTTTTAAAGAGTTTGATTATTCACAACTTCTAGTCATATTTTCTAAAAATATTTCTTTGTGAAATTTTCTTATTACACAAGTGTTTCTACACTTGTTTATCCACTAAAAATGTGTTAGATTTATGTATGTTGGTGCACAATGTCTACAGCCTCTGTCTTAAGTCTAGGTCATGTTTGTATAGGGTCTAGAGGGGTCAAAAGTGTAATTGTGATGTTTTTAATGTAATTTCGCTTGAAAGTGACACTTGGTCACTTCAAGCGAAATCAGTAGAAGTGATTCCGCTTGAAATGACTTGTGTCATCTTCAAGCGAAATCCCCTGCCTATATATAGGTGTTGGTAGTTTCTCATTTGTAACGGTGTCATCAGTTGTGTACCGAACTGCTGCCGGATTTTCAAGTGATATATAAATGAGAAACGTGTGTTAAAGTGATATTCTCTGTTTTCAACTCCATTCTGTACTGATTTAGCTCTGTTTGATTGATTCCGCCCTTCAAACAGTGTGTATTGACTTTAATTGACTCACTCGGTCGATCAAATCGATCCTACAATTTGTATCAGAGCCAGTTATGAGCCAATACACTTGAATTAGTAGCTTTTTCTACACTTTCTTGGACTTCTGGACTTTTTACCGGAAAAAATGGACTGAGTTTTTGATATTGTGTGTAAAAGTGTGTTTTAACAAACCCTTGAGAAAATCAGATCAAAATTCGACCTAAAACTGATAAAAATGGCCTAAAAACCTGATTTCGCTTGAATGAAATATTTTGATCTCGCTTGAAAATTGTGGTTATTTGAAGCGAAATTAGTGTTTTTGCTTGAAAAGATCTGATTCCGCTTGAAAAGTTGAAGTAGTTTCAAGCGAAATAGGTGATTCCGCTTGAAAACACATGATTCAGCTTGAGAAGGTGATTTCGCTTGAAAGTATTTTGATTTCGCTTGAAAATATTGATCTCGCTTGAAAGTCCATTGGGTTCGTGATTTCGTTCGAAAGTCTGATTTCGTGTAAAACCTGTTTTCACAACTTGAAAATTTGTTCGTAAACTGTTTTCATAAAATGGAAAATCAAGATTTGTATAACTTCTTTGCCGGCAATGGTATGATGTCACACCCCCAAATTCCCACCTAGGGTATGTCCCTATTATGAGTGCGACTATTCAACAAAGAGCCACCAATCATATCAAACATGTTCAATAAAATAATAAAGTACTCGTTGATAAAAGAAATACTGTGTGCAAGTGAAATAAAACCAAGTAACCAGCGGAAGCAAAAGTAAATAGTTTAAAACCCAACAGTGTATCATAAAGTATCATAAATAAAACGCCCAGTCATGACCATGCCCACTCCAGCCACTTCAGATAGCAAGTCCAAGTGTACCTCAGCTAACGACCTATAAGCATGTAAACAAGTGTGTCAGACTATGCTGGTGAGTTCAAAGTGTTGTTTACCGAGTTAGTTATCATTCACGTGTGTAAAACAGTTAACCAGATGATATGTCGTTTCGCTGTTTTGATGTTGTTATTACTCGATTACCGAATAGCTACAAGATATGTCTGCCCAACCTCCAACGTCTCTATCAAAATGTTGGTCATGTTTTAATGTAATTAGTTCACGCCCGTCTTTCTGGGACGGTGTGAGGGTGCCAAATCTAATAGCGCTATCAACTAAATACCCCGTTGCCTTTCGCAACTGCCGGTAGTGTCAAGGGGTCTTACGAGATAGATACTGAGTACATAACACAACATCCCGTTTTCACACATTCCTTTATGGAACGTTACCCGTTATCCCTTCCCCGGGATGCATGCTTGAGAAAAGAGCAGTGAACTCACCTTTGAATTGCTTGGTTAGATTAAAGGCTTGTTGAACAGTTGATCAATTAAAACCTATCATGGTTACCAAGGACAGTCAGTTTCATTAATTCACACTTCACGTTTCTAGTTACACGTATTTCCCAAGTAGTAACAACCAATCACATATTGTCGTACACCTCATAACAAGTATCCGAATCATGGTACATCTATGGAATAGCATCATGTTTCATCAAAGCACACGTTAACTAATTCTCCTCATTTCCAAATAATCATGTAAGTTACAACCAGGAAATATGCATATGACAACTTAACTGTTCTTATGGAAATCGATTAATACAAGTTTCACAAATAACCATTGACTCGCTATATCTACATTATTCTCAGGGGTGTGCGGCCCAGGTCTCAGGCCCATTAGCCGACCGGGAACCGAGTGGCCTATCCGGACCCATAGCAGTCCAGGTTGCTACATATCCGGCCTAGTATGGTGCGGCCCTGGTCTGGGTTTTACTGTCCGAACGGTTCGGTTAGTCCGGCCTGAACCGTTAGGTTTATACAAAATACAACTACACCCTTACCCGAGCCCAGTGCAGCCCAACCGAGCTCTGCTGGGCTTTCCGTTACACAACAGATTACCCCCTCACGGCCCAACATACTTAACCCGATCCAATAATCCCAAGTAGTCCAGTTAACATGTATCACCCGTTTAAAGGTCAATAGCAATTTACGAAACCATTCATGTTCATCTTGATTAATTATACAATCATACTTCCTTACGGACTCATGACAACAACACCATATTCTTTTCACATAATCAAGTAAACACCACTTATATGAGCATCAAGACCTAAGTTCACATTTAGCCGAACTGTATTATTGGATCCTCAAGAGATTAATATTAGACTTAATGACTCATTCATACCCTTAACATCCCTTCTAAACATGTGACTAGCATACTAATCCCTAAGCATGCCATCATACATATATACTTATAAATCACCACTGTTCGTTCCATATATAACAATCAAGATGACAGCCTTTATTTGTAAAGTATTGCACATAGGTTCTAGGAAATTAAAACAAAGGTATAAGTAGATTACTAACCCAATATCGAGTAGGTGGGGGGTTTCTGCTACTGGTCGTGCGATCAGGGATGTAGGGGTAGGGTTTGAGGTATTATATTGTTATGAGGGATCTAGTAATATGTGGGGTAATTATATAGTTTATTTACGTAACCTAAATGTAATCCAATTAGACACATCCAATGGGCCGGTTACCATGTTAATCAAGGGAGTGGGCCGGTTAGCTATAAGGTTATGTATGGGCTCACAAGGTTACATTAATATATAAATTGGATATAAATTGGCTGACAAGATTAGCTTACATTAAGTGATCCCAATGTGTCATTAGTTAACAAATTCGTGAACGGATCCAATCCATCAGTGTTATATAAATAGAGTTTCAACATATTAGGGAAAGGTAACGGATCAAAAGATGAAATGTTACCGACCTTGAGAGTTCGGGTTGTCACATCATCCCCAACTTGAAAGAAATTTCGTCCCGAAATTTGGCAAGTAAGCACAGAAAAATGAAGTGAGGAATCAAGATAGTTGCAGATTTTGCTCAGGTGTGACATCATCCCCAACTTGAAGAGGAATTTCGCCCCGAAATTCACCAGCTTGACTAGATTTAGGTTTAGACTTGCCGTTAGGAAAAAAAAAGTTGAGGATACTTAAGTTTCATCTGGTCTTCTCGCTCCCACGTGAACTTCGGTCCACGCCGCGAGTTCCAACGAACTCTAACAATTGGAATACAACTATGCTTGCGCACTTTGACCTCCCGATCCATGATTTCTATTGGCTCTTCGACAAACTGCAACTTGTCGTTGATCTTCAGCTCTTGATATGGTACCACTAGCGGGTCATCTGCAAAACACTTCTTTAGCGGCGAAACATGGAAGACATCGTGAACATTACTCAGCTCAGCAGGTAATTCTAGCTTGTAAGCCACTGTACCGATACGCTCAAGAACTCTAAACGGCCCAACGTAGCGTGGATTAAGCTTGCCACGCTTTCCAAAACGTACAACACCTTTCCATGGTGAAACTTTCAACATGACGCGGTCACCCACTTCGAATTCTACCAGCTTGCTACGTTTGTCGGCATAGGCTTTCTGACGATCACGAGCTGCTGACATACGTTTCCTGATCTGAACAATCATCTCTGAAGTTTCCAGTACAAGCTCAGGACCTGTGATCTGGCTGTCACCCACTTCAGCCCAACAGAGAGGATAACGACATTTCCTCCCGTACCATGCTTCAAACGGAGCTGCCTTGATACTAGTGTGGTAGCTGTTGTTGTAGGAGAACTCCACCAACGACAAATGTTTCTCCCCTCCTTTTCCCAAAATCAACCACACATGCCCGCAACATGTCTTCAAGTGTCTGAATGGTACGCTCGCTCTGACCATCTGTCTGTGGGTGATAAGCAGTACTCATATCGAGACATGAGCCGAACGACTTATGCATAGACTGCCATAACTCAGAAGTAAAACGCGGATCTCGATCTGAAATGATAGAAGTTGGCACCCCGTGCCTAGAGACAACCTCCTTAAGATAGACTGCTGCAAGCTGTGAATACTTGTCTGTTTCCTTGATTGCCAGAAAATGCGCTGACTTAGTGAGACGGTCTATAATCACCCATATAGTATCGTTCCCAGCCTGTGTTCTCGGTAACCCTGTAACAAAATCCATGGCGATCTGTTCCCATTTCCATATGGGTGTTTCTGGTTGCTGACACTCCACCTTGACTTTTCCACAAGTCAAACATCATTCACATACATAGCTAGGTGGGCCTTCATGCCCGATCACCAGTACAAGATTTATAGATCCTAATATCTCTCATCAAAACCCAGACGACTAGAATATTGAAGCCGGTGTGCTTTGCTCGACACGAGTTCCTTACTGTTGCCGTATAATAAGATTCATACTCGTTCCAGGAGGTAGCGAATATCATCCGGCCTGCCAAAGGTTGCTTCTCCATGCCCCGCATGGGTTCAACTTGAAAATCCTCTTCCTTCAGTTCTCCAGCTTGAACAGAGCGAGTTTAATCAGGTAAGTTAGGGTCGATATGAGATGCAAAGTCCATGCACATTCAAGTTTCAAAGTCGAACTCATCCAAAAGTTCTATCCAGCGATGCCATTAACTGATTTAGCTCTTTCAAAACCAAGGTACATAGGAGGCCCTTGTGATCGGTCTAAGTAGTGCATTCGGTACCGTCCAAGTACTGCCTCCAACTTAAATCCAAAGACTACGGTTTCCACCGCAGGTTGTGTGTCGTGCAGTTCCTGTTTGTAACTACATTACGTAAGTCATCACTCTCTCGTGTTGCATCGGTGTGTCACTGGGACTCTGATTCGAAGCATCATGGTATACCACTAGATCACTCATACCCTTAGGTAAAGATGATGTGCAGTGCATTGTGGAGTTGGGATTTGAAAGCTGAAAAGACGTCCTCCTGTTTTGTCTTCCCCGAACACAGCACCCTGCTGTGCTAAAGAGATGTAAGTTGCGCGATCCTCGAAAATCCTGTGATGGATCTATGATAATATCTAGTGAGACCAAGAAATTGTTGTACCCTCGAAGGGATCTTTGTTGTCAATCAGTTTCTAACCAAAACGGGTCTTAGCGAGATCCACGTGTATTCCCATTTCATCGATTATATATCCAAAAAGGTACCTCTCGAATCCAGAAGTTACATTTGACAGTACTTCGCGCGGAGTGGCTCCTCCCTCAGGTGCTCTAAAATAAGATACAAATGCTGCCCATGATGTCCCTTTCTCCTGGAAATGGTCCAAAACGTCATCAATAAACATGATCGATTCATGTGGTCCATAGAGCTGCTGGTGTGTTGATTAACTCCAGTCGCACTGGCCGCATTGCGTTTGATATGCCGTTCCAAGAACATCCTCCCTTGGACTTCCATCTGATAATAGCTTGCTCGTTAATCAATCCTCGAAAGGAAGCTTGTCCCTCGCAACTGGTCAACAGGGTGTTACTACATGGTCGAAGCGAACGGTTCTTGACTATCACCTTGCTGAGTTCTCGATAATCAGTACCCATACAAAAAGGCTTATCTTCACGGATATAAATGGGGCTCCCCAAAGCGAAAAGCTAGGTCCGATAAAACTCCTGTCCAACAGTTCCTGAAGTTGTTTAGGCAGTTCCTGCAACCTTCCTGATGTGAGACAATAAGGAGTACTAGTAATAAGGGCTGCTACTGGCATGATACCGATCTAATATTCCACCAGACGATGTGAAGGTAAACCTGATAGTTCTTCTGGTAGCACATAGGGAGAAATCACGAACAATTGGTGGATCCTCAATCCTCTTTTCCGTAGCCTAACATAGCGGGGTAATCCTTCCATGGACACTTCTACCCTTCATTGCTGAACTGATGCTAACCTCTGCACCTCCCGGATACTTTAGGGTAGACGACAACTTCCTCCTCACAGGGTATATCTGCGCGATATCTAAATAACCAACTCATACTGACTACCGTACCAAAACTATCAAGGGTAGCAAAGAAAAGGTCGATGTCGAACACTTGTCCCATAAGGTCGAGTTTGCTTCCCAACGAACATATGAAATTTCAATTGTCTTGCCATTAGCCGATCCCACAATAGGTTCAGATTCAAGGAGCATCAGAGTTAAACTGAACAGAGATGAAGCGATTAGCTACCCATACAAGCTACCATGTTGTTATTATGCCTGGCGTCGCCTAAGACAGTCCTAAATGCCCTTCTACGAGTACCACTTCCAGTATTGTTGCTACTGCTACAAGGATTTCCCAAAACTACCATTGTTCCATGGGTTGTTGGCGTCCGTACTTAACATCAGCCAATCCTTGTTGAAGCCACCATCATTTCCATACCAAAAGTCATGATTTGCGAGTACCTTAATGTCATCATAACTGTTGCGTCTAATGTCGTTGCTCGTAACGGAGTCCTGCGGCCTTTTGCCATTAGGGTCCATCCTTTCACATTTCGTGCCACATCCTAAGGCACTACTCCTGGTGCGGGCAGTTACACATTCCACCCTATAGTCAATTGTCATCGATTACGTCCCAATCGATTCGTAAGTGTTGACTCCCATAAGTCGCTCTCCAGGGTTAAGGATTCGATTGAAGCCAATTTACTGGTGTTCGTTGCCAGAAACCAAGGCCATTCTACTTCTGAGGTCGGTAGTGTACTACGATCATCCTCTTGTCCATCGTTCTTGCAAGTTGATAGTGTAATACACAGTATGTTTCTAGAGTGTTGCAGATGTGATCGTGCTTCGGGGTCTAAGGCGTCAGTACATTGAGTTCTAGCAAACAAAGAGAAGCGAGAAAGGTATAAACCAACTCAAGGACGTTCGTGCAAGCACCTAACATTCTACACGTTTCGCTAGGCGTTCAGATGTGTGTTCAGGTAATACTCGATAGCATCGAGTTTTGTAAGGATTCAGAAAGGAGTGAAAAGATCATGTTCGAGTAGAAGGCAATTACTGCTAGGACTCCTAAAGATTTGTTACGTGTCACATTGTTTAAATAACAGAACAGAACCCCTTTTTCATTCGTTAGGCCTCACTGGGACTCGCATGCACCCCACATTATTATTATGTGTGCACCCACAATAATATTGTGATTTGCATGCTCATCTCAGCTCCTCCTAACTCATGTCAAATGGTTCCTTAAACTCGAATGCTAGACAAAGGTTTTCAAAACGGTAAGATCACAAGAATCTAAGGACTACGACATGTTATCAACGCATCATAATGTAGGAAAACAATTCATGTAACCATGCTATAGTGACGAGTGTGTGGTTGTAAGCTATATTATAAACAAATGTACACTACTCATGTAATATATACAATAGGTGATAGAGACGAACCTTGCTATCTGGAGCTGAGTGTCATGGTCGATTTTCGAAGTTGTTCGGTGAAAGGACCGGGTTCGCGACCTAAATGAGTCGGTTCAGAGGAATTCCATCAAATACAGGTGCGGAAAACAAGTATTTGACCTATAAACAGCTGAAACTTCACTTTAACACTGATTTGTATTGATATGAATGCAATTACAATCAGTTCTCACACCGGCAGCACCTCGGTATGGAAATCTTTCAAAAACAACTTATGATTTCGCTTGACCTTGATCTCCTATATATAGACATTAAGGTTTCGCTTCAGCATCTCAAGCGAAATCTTAACATGTTGATTTCGCTTGAGTAGCTTCAAGCGAAATCTCTTCAACATCTAAATGTTCAAGCGAAATCTCACTAACTCTATCACATTTTCTCGTTTTACCTGCCCTGATCTTTTCTAACTAGTGTAAGACTCGATACAAGACGAAGTCGACAGATGTAGTGCACCAACAGACTCCCCCTCAGATGTTGACGAGTCGACTATCGAGTCACAATAACACTGTGTCTTCACATCTTCAGTCTTGATCAGTCTCTAGGCTTTTCTCTCTCCTTTTCCAACAGACTCCCCCTTTCCTTTAAAATCTTCAGACTCCCCTTCACAATTTGCTGGCATTCATTCGTTCTTCAGCAACATCTGTATCAGGATCGATGTCTGATTCAAATTTTGTCTACAAGATCATTGCCTGGCTTTTATCTAATTCTCTTGATCAGATCTCTTGATTCCTTAAGTTCATCAGCATCAGCAGCTAGCAAACTTTTAGATTCATAATCAGAGTCTGACTTTTGTAAGCTTTGAATGAATTAACCTGGCTCACCTGTAACAATCTTAACCCAGAAATAAATTTTCTAAATTTAACAATTTAAAACTATCAACAATCTGATATAATCAAATAACTCTCTCTCATATCATAAACCAATGATGAACCCAATGTAGGTTTAAAAAATACCAATTGTAGGATTTTAACAAACCTTTTGACATTTTAAGATTCACTCCCCCTCACAACCAAGTCATCATGTTTAGCACTTGAAATTTTGACAATCAGCTTTCCAATATCAGTTGTCGAAAATCTTTTTGATTTTTTTCAAAACTTATGCTAAAACACACTAAAATCTTTTTGTAATTTTTGATTGTAATGAAATGCAATAAAGAAATATTTACAAAAAATATATTTGTGAGTTTGTGCAAGAGGATCATATCAGTTTCTGAGACTGATCACTAACACCGTTAAGCTTCATTTCATTTTAAGTTCTAAACAATTTACTTAGATTGTCAGTATATTTGTCCACTTAAATTTTCACACAAAGTTCAACTGATCCGAGATACGTTGTTAATGTTTTAAGCAACTTAAACTTATCCGTGTGTCCCACTACTTGAATATACTCCCGTATCCAGATCCCAATATTCAGTCTTACAGGTGAATATACCACAGATGATATCTGTCCGGGGAATAAATTATAGTACGAGGGCCGTGAGAGCTCAGGTCGATACTCCCGTATACGCAGAGAGATGACGGCTTCGACTTTTGGTGTGTCCCCTTTAGAGGATCTTTTGTTTCAACAGCCATGATTAGCATTTTTCAATGTTTCATCATTTTTTAGCTGAGGGTGAGCTATATTTCAAGCAAATGTAAAGTATTCTCCGGGGACTAGGCCATTGCTTCCGCAAAATCAGAAGTCCCGGGATAATACCCCAGATATCACTGAGCATAAAGACCTAGTATCTCAGAATAAGGGACCTTTCAAACAAGATTTCAGGGGTTACCTATATATCCAAGTTTGTGTTAACCCACAGAGCAAGCAAGTTTGAAATTTAGGTTTATATCTCGTCACAATCTACTGAATGTGCAAAAACCTACTGACATATCCACAGTAAGATTTTTTATCACATTTTTCTAAACAATTCTTTAGCATGTTGTGACAGTCCACTGATGTACTATCATTTCCTCTATATGCAACAAAAAACTCATTTTTGAATTTTTTATGTTTTTATCTTTTTCAAATTTTTCAAATGTTTTTGGATTTTCTAAAAAAAAATTACTCCCCCTAAAATGCAAACACATTTTGGGAAATTGAAAAACTAAGACTCTTTACACAATAAAAACATACAAACTATACAGAAACTTGACAACTGATATCAAATCGCATCAAATCGCCATTCACTCGGCATAAACAATCAGAACTCCCCCTATCACAAAACTATTTTCTCATTTAGATTTCAAAACACTTAAGTTTGTTTTAATCAAAATGATTTTTCCGGAAAATAAGTTTTGATGATATAATCATTTGCAGATTCGGGTTGTGGTTCATCACATTGTCTATTCTTAACCACTTGTAGCAGATCAAGTACAAATTAATGTCCCTGATTTACCACTTGCATGTATGCACCTACTATACCAATTGTAAGAATTACCACATGTAGAACACAATACCACTTGTAGGAATGTTACGTCTACATCACCATTTTACCAATCAAAATGCCGATTCCTGCTTCGCACTTTCCAACCTGGAAGCTCCGGCGTAGTCATACAACCTGTAAACACCCAAACACTATCAAAAACTTTCAATCAAAAACTACAAACATTAGAAAAATGCCGATTCCTGATCAACGATATAAACTTGGGATCTCCGGCATAGTCCTTAGACTATCATGGGAAACAAACTTCCACCCAAGTCTTCTTAGACTTGGTGGCTTCCAATTCTTGTGCAGTAGGGTTGTAAGTTGCCTTTTTAGTTGCATAAAAATCTTTAACCCCCTTTACTTTCCCATCAAGCATTTTCTTGAATATTTTTCTAACATTTCCATTAAATGCTTTCTCAATATCAAATTCCTTTTCATCAGAATAGAATTGATTTGAAATTTCCACTTTACCAACCATTTGTTTAACCTCTTCAAAATTCAGTGATGGAATGTCAACATCATTCACTGAATCCTTTTTCTCAACTTGTGGCTCATCTGATTTTGTGGAATCAGATTCATCGCCAGATTGTACATCTGATTTTTTAACAATCCATTTTTGATTGTCTTTAGCACTCTTTTTGTACAATCTTTTAGAATTTTCACCAACTTCATTCTTTGAATTTTCAAAATTTTTGAAGTTTGTAGTTGGTGAATCATTCTTTTCAACCACTTTTACTTTAAGTTTTTCAGATACTCCCTGTTTTCTGTTGACTTTGTTTGGACAATTGTGAGCGATGTGTCCAACAACTTGGCATTGAAAACAAGTTCTTGTGTCTTTTGGTTGAAAAACTCCAATTGGATGAAAAACTCCAGTTCCTGTCCTTTTCCTTTCAGCAAGGAACTCTTGATTCGACTTTCTCCAGAATAAGCTATTTGTCTCTTCTTCATAGCTTTTTCCTGCAACATATGTCATTTTTGATTTAAAATCTCTAACATGTTTTTCATTTTGATAATTTGCAGTTTGAGTAAAACCAAGACCTTTCTTTTTGTAACTACACTTTTGGTTTGTTTTCTTTTGAAATCAGAACCAGAATTATAATCCTTTTTCCCTTTTTTCTTGTTTAACCTTTGTTGAACTCTTGAAGTGTATTTTTTAGGTTTTTCAGTAAATTTTAAATCTTTAAGTTCAGAAAAATTAATTTCTGTCATTTTAAAAACCTTTTTGATCAAAGCAAAACGAACACTTCTAATAGGAAATTCTTTGTCAGAGTATAATTTGTCCGAATCATTTAAAATGTATGCAACTTCAAATGTTTCATCATCCAAATTTGCTTTTGATAACAAAAATTCTTTACTGTAAGACCGTTTTTCCGATGACTTTGAACTTTCAACTGATGAACTTGAACACCCAGACTCAAACTTTGACTCAGACACCTCCTCAGTATCCAACACCTGATCGACCACCTTTTTGATTAACTCAGACTCATGATCAGTATCAGACGAGGTAAACGTGATGTCAATGTTATCTGGTAAAACGTCAGTTGTCTCATATTTTAACTTTATATTGACTGCTTTTTCAACTTGCTCCTCATTTGGTTTTCTAGGAGAATATCCTTCCCAGATAGGAGGCGGACACTTGTTGTATTTAACAGTCGATTTCTTACCAGTCTCATTCTTTTGCTTCTCATCCTGAAATGCTTCAAAACCTGCAACAGTAGGATAAACTCGATCAATAACATAATCAGAACAAGAATAACTCAGTAATAACCTTCTGATCCTTTCATTCTCGATCTTTTCTTTCTCCAACTCTTGCTTTAGATTAGCATTTTCTTCGATGTAATGATTAATTGCCTTTTGCTTTGTCATCAATGTAGAATTCGTCATCGTTAAAGCCTTTTCTCTTTCAGAGTTCGTTGTTTGAAGACCTGTCACTGTTCTGTTCAACACGCTATAAGATTCTTTCACATAGCTGATGTCAGATAATAACTTTTCTATCAGTCTTTCTCTATCAAACAGAGTCACATCTTTTTCTTCACAACTCTTGCAAATTTCCAAACATTTCTTGCAAGGCTTTTCAACTTCAACAATCTTTTCAATCTCGATTGTTTTTACTGCTTCAATTACTTTTTCTTCACCAGGTACCTTCTCAGTTTCAGTCACCTTTTCTTCATCCACAATTTTAACTTCTTCAGTTTGAACAACAGTTTCAACCTTCACATCTTGTTGTTGTTCTTTTGCAGCTTGTTTCTCCTTCAGTTTCTCCATGCGATCTGCAAAATAGAAGTGAAAACTTTCAGGAGAAAGATGATTTTTAGCAATATTAATATGTTTCTCTTCCTCATCATCACTGCTACTCTCAATTGGTGTTTGATCAAACTCTACAGAATCATCATCTGAAATACCAGAATCAGATGGTGTTTGATCAAAAACAACTTCTTTTTCTGAAGTATCCTCATTTTGCACACTCTCGTCTGTACTTAATGACTCAGCATCAGCACTTTCTGAACTTTCTTCAGATGTAATCGATTGTTCTTTCACTGTTTCACCAATTGATCTCATCCAAGTAGCAAACAAATTTGGTTCTCTAACAATCTTTGCAATGAAAGCTTTGAAATCCCCTTTTTCATCAACAAACATATCCCAGCTGAAACCTTCAGGTAGTTGTTCATCATTTTGGTCTACTAAACATGCTGTGCTATTAGAAGAAATGTAGTTGCTCCAGTTGAAATCTACCAAACATCCTTTCTTTAAATCTTCAATCTTTCTACCATGAGCCGTCTGTGAGTCTTGTGTCTGACCAACTTGCTGATAAATGGCTTTCCGGTAGTAGTCATCTTTTCCAAATGGATTCTGAGCACCACTAACTTCTCTGTTCTTGCACTCCCGCTTAAAATGACCTTTTTCCCTGCATCTGAAACAAGTAACTTTAGATTTATCAAAACCTAAAGTAGAAACACAAGCATCAAGAAAGTCATTTCTCCCGGTAATTGTCTTGAACTTTTCAGCACGTCTAAGAACACTTGCAAGACACCATTTGATATCCATTAGTTCCATCTCTTCAGCGTCTATTTGGTCGTAATCCTCTTTGGTAAGCATAGGATTTCCAATTCGACCAGCCACTAAACCTTCATATGAGATAAGCACGGAACCAAGTAATGCCATATGATCTTTCGTAATGTCTTCAGAAAAACTTTGACCTTCTGGAAGATTTAAAGCTATGTTGCATTGAATCACACAACCATTTCCCATCTTTGTGCTTTGAGACTGAAAACTTTCTGATGAAGTCTTTGGATTGACACTTGGATAAGATGAGAGTCCACTGCTGTTTTTGTTTGAGCTTCGATTAATCTTTTCAGTAGTATCTCCAACACTATAAGCAGTCTGAATTTTTGGATTTCTCTCAGTTTCTGAAGTTGGAACACCACCCTTGTAATACATCTTTACATCTTGTTGACCACTTGGATTATTCATCCTTGCAATCTTCTGCTGTTCCAAATCCTGACTTTCAATCTTTTCAATGAACTGAGAGATTGACAACCTATAATAAACTCCAGTATTCTTCAGTATCATCAAATAAGTTCCCCACTCTTTCTGAGGTAATGCATCAGCAAGTTTATCCACCCATTCCTCATTTTCTTTTGTGATGTTCATCATCGACATTGTTCGCACTAAGTGACAATATCGTTCAATAAGTTTCTTCGTATCTTCTCCGGGCAAACTTGTGAACAAATCAAACTCCTTTTTAAGCAATGCCTTCTTGCTTTTAATCATACTCGCACTGCCTTCAACCTTGATTTTTAGAGCATCCCATATTGATTTTGATGTTTTGTCATGTTGAAGTAGTATGAAGATGTCTTCTTTGATGGCCTGTTGAAGCAAACTGATCATCATCTTTTCAGCTCGATACATTTCCCGTTCTTCTTTACCAAGATCTGAAAGTTGTTTTTCAATCTGCATTTCGGTTCGTGGTATAGTATACTTTGTCAAAATACATTCCCATGATCTTAAATGATTTGCTTGCACCCAGTTTTCGAATCTATCTTTCCACCCATAGTATTCCTCAATGCCCATAAGCTTCGCGGGTTTCTGAGTCGTCCCCGTTTCGTTTTCTGAATTCATGTTCTGAGCAATGGAAGATGAACTAGATGGTGTTGCAAACGCATTGTGGAAATCGTTGTCCATGTTTCAATAACAGATTCTTTCAAGCGAAATAGTCACTTTGTGTCCTTCAAGCGAAATGATCAACTGAACAACCTTTGAAGCGAAATTGTCAATTGAATAACCCTCAAGCGAAAACCTTGAAGCGAAATCAGATAATCTCTGAAACGAAATATTTGAAGCGAAATTTTCTGAAGCGAAAACCTTGAAGCGAAAACAGATAATCTTTGAAGCGAACTGATAAGTGTCGCTTGAAATCTCAAGCGAAATCGTCCAATAAAGCTTTGTTCTTCAAGAGAAATCCATTCGAATGATGATTTTAATCACTTTTAGGTCAAATTTGGCTGTGAAACTTTCAAGGATTTGTTATCTTGTACTTTTAAACAATTTGTGAGAAATTGAATTGATTTTGACCATGAAAAATTTCTGAACTGATGAAAGAAGGTGTAGAAGGAAGAGATTTTGATCGATTTCGGCTGAATTTTGCAGAACTCCTCCTCCTGAGCTCTGATACCAATTGAAAGGACCGGGTTCGCGACCTAAATGAGTCGGTTCAGAGGAATTCCATCAAATACAGGTGCGGAAAACAAGTATTTGACCTATAAACAGCTGAAACTTCACTTTAACACTGATTTGTATTGATATGAATGCAATTACAATCAGTTCTCACACCGGCAGCACCTCGGTATGGAAATCTTTCAAAAACAACTTATGATTTCGCTTGACCTTGATCTCCTATATATAGACATTAAGGTTTCGCTTCAGCATCTCAAGCGAAATCTTAACATGTTGATTTCGCTTGAGTAGCTTCAAGCGAAATCTCTTCAACATCTAAATGTTCAAGCGAAATCTCACTAACTCTATCACATTTTCTCGTTTTACGTGCCCTGATCTTTTCTAACTAGTGTAAGACTCGATACAAGACGAAGTCGACAGATGTAGTGCACCAACATTCGGTTATAGTCTGGTTTTATAAAACGTTTTAAAACCAAGTTCACTATAACCAGTGGCTCTGATACCAAACTGTCACACCCCCAAATTCCCACCTAGGGTATGTCCCTATTAGGAGTGCGACTATTCAACAAAGAGCCACCAATCATATCAAACATGTTCAATAAAATAATAAAGTACTCGTTGATAAAAGAAATACTGTTTGCAAGTGAAATAAAACCAAGTAACCAGCGGAAGCAAAAGTAAATAGTTTAAAACCCAACAGTGTATCATAAAGTATCATAAATAAAACGCCCAGTCATGACCATGCCCACTCCAGCCACTTCAGATAGCAAGTCCAAGTGTACCTCAGCTAACGACCTACAAGCATGTAAACAAGTGTGTCAGACTACGCTGGTGAGTTCAAAGTGTTGTTTACCGAGTTAGTTATCATTCACGTGTGTAAAACAGTTAACCAGATGATATGTCGTTTCGCTGTTTTGATGTTGTTATTACTCGATTACCGAATAGCTACAAGATATGTCTGCCCAACCTCCAACGTCTCTATCAAAACGTTGGTCATGTTTTAAGGTAATTAGTTCACGCCCGTCTTTCTGGGACGGTGTGAGGGTGCCAAACCTAATAGCGCTATCAACTAAATACCCCGTTGCCTTTCGCAACTGCCGGTAGTGTCAAGGGGTCTTACGAGATAGATACTGAGTACATAACACAACATCCCGTTTTCACGCATTCCTTTATGGAACGTTACCCGTTATCCCTTCCCCGGGATGCATGCTTGAGAAAATAGCAGTGAACTCACCTTTGAATTGCTCGGTTAGATTAAAGGCTTGTTTAACAGTTAATCAATTAAAACCTATCGTGGTTACCAAGGACAGTCAGTTTCATGAATTCACACTTCACGTTTCTAGTTACACGTATTTCCCAAGTAGTAACAACCAATCACATATTTTCGTACACGTCATAACAAGTATCCGAATCATGGTACATCTATGGAATAGCATCATGTTTCATCAAAGCACACGTTAACTAATTCTCCTCATTTCCAAATAATCATGTAAGTTACAACCAGGAAATATGCATATGACAACTTAACTGTTCTTATGGAAATCGATTAATACAAGATTCACAAATAACCATTGAGTCGCTATATCTACATTATTCTCAGGGGTGTGCGGCCCAGGTCTCAGGCCCATTAGCCGACCGGGAACCGAGTGGCCTATCCGAACCTATAGCAGTCCAGGTTGCTACATATCCGGCCCAGTATGGTGCGGCCCTGGTCTGGGTTTTACTGTCCGAACGGTTCGGTTAGTCCGACCCGAACCGTTAGGTTTATACAAAATACAACTACACCCTTACCAGAGCCCAGTGCAGCCCAATCGAGCTCTGTTGGGCTTTCCGTTACACAACAGATTACCCCTCACGGCCCAACATACTTAACCCGATCCAATAATCCCAAGTAGTCCAGTTAACATGTATCACCCGTTTAAAGGTCAATAGCAATTTACGAAACCATTCATGTTCATCTTGATTAATTATACAATCATACTTCCTTACGGACTCATGACAACAACACCATATTCTTTTCACATAATCAAGTAAACACCACTTATATGAGCATCAAGACCTAAGATCACATTTAGCCGAACTGTATTATTGGATCCTCAAGAGATTAATATTAGACTTAATGACTCATTCATACCCTTAACATCCCTTCTAAACATGTGACTAGCATACCAATCCCTAAGCATGCCATCATACATATATACTCATAAATCACCACTGTTCGTTCCATATATAACAATCAAGATGACAGCCTTTATTTGTAAAGTATTGCACATAGGTTCTAGGAAATTAAAACAAAGGTATAAGTAGATTACTAACCCAATATCGAGTAGGTGGGGGGGTTTCTGCTACTGGTCGTGCGATCAGGGATGTAGGGGTAGGGTTTGAGGTATTATATTGTTATGAGGGATCTAGTAATATGTGGGGTAATTATATAGTTTATTTACGTAACCTAAATGTAATCCAATTAGACACATCCAATGGGCCGGTTACCATGTTAATCAAGGGAGTGGGCCGGTTAGCTATAAGGTTATGTATGGGCTCACAAGGTTACATTAATATATAAATTGGATATAAATTGGCTGACAAGGTTAGCTTACATTAAGTGATCCCAATGTGTCATTAGTTAACAAATTCGTGAACGGATCCAATCCATCAGTGTTATATAAATTGAGTTTCAACATATTAGGGAAAGGTAACGGATCAAAAGATGAAATGTTACCGACCTTGAGAGTTCGGGTTGTCACATATGACAGCAGCACACACATCGGGTAGTATTGTACAAAACGTGAATATGGAGAATGAACTTGGGATAATTCAAAAACCTCCTAAGCTGATGAATATTGATGAGTACGCGGGTTGGTCTAGAAGGTTTAAGACGTGGGTTCAAGCAAACCACTTCGAGTGCTGGATGAAGATTGAAGCAAAATATGTTCCTCCAGTAGATGGTTTGGGTCATGAGAAATCGATTGGGAGTTTGACACAAACTGAACAAGCAGATTTCAAAGCTGAGAAAAAGATGATGAGTATTCTTCAACAGGCGATTAAAGAGGATATTTTGGTGTTGTTACAACATGAAGATAATTCAAAATCTATTTGGGAGTCATTGGAAGCAAAGTTTAAAGGGAGTGTAGAGATGATCAAAAGCAAGAAGGCTTTGATAAAGAAACAATTTGACATCTTCACTGGTATGAAAGGTGAAACTACAAAACAATTGATTGAAAGATACTGTCATCTAGTTGTGGAGATGGGGAGATTGAAAATAAAAAAGACCAATGAGGAGTGGATTGATAAATTGGCAGATGCGTTGCCATATGATGAGTAGGGTACTTATCTGCTGTTGTTAAAGAACAATACAAGTTTTGGTAACATGAATCTTAGTAGTCTCATAGAGAAGATCGAAGCACATGAGTTAGAATTAACAAAGATTAAACAGATGAATTCTGCAAATGTTCAACAGGATGTTTCTTTATATTACAAAGGCAGTTCTCCGGCAACAACGAATCTAAGTCCATAGATTCAAACAGGGTTTAGTGCAGATTTAACATCTGGTGCTTTGTCTAGTACATCAAGCAACAACAAGCCTTCACCGTTTGCAAGTTATGAGCCAAATTCCAAAGCTCCCGAACAATTTACTCCACAAAGCTCTTCAAGCTCGAACAATCAGGGTCAAGGTCCGGGGATACTGTGCAACATTGCAGTAAACATTAAGAACGCTCAAGATTTTACTGAATCTTCTGCTAAACAGCACATAGCACTACTTGCATCAGTGTTGGAATCTTATGAGAGTTTGGTTGCTGGGAGAATAGGAAACCCTGATATGATGAAAGAGGACTATGATCAAATAGATCCGGAGGAGCTCGAATTGATAGATATCAAGTGGGGTATGGCAAGTTTGGTGAGAAGAGCCCAAAGATTTATGGAAATTACGGGTCGAAACAGTTTGGCAGGACCAGATCAAAAGCTTGGTTTTGATAAGTCAAAAGTGACATGTTTCAGATGTAAAGAGAAGGGGCATTTTAAGAGAGAGTGTCCGAATATAGAGGTCAACAATCACCAAAATCCATTTACCAATGATTACTACAGACAGGCGATCTATCACAAGACAAATCAACAACCTGTCATTCAAAGACCTCAGATAGAAAACAAGCCGGAAAAAGCTCTCATAGTCAACCAAGATGATGAAAAGGTAGCTGAAGGTTTTAGTTGGGACAAGTATATCCCGGGCAGTGAGGGTAGAGCATTGATGGCTGAGATTGCAGAGGTGTCTGAGAGTGTTGTTGAAACAGAGATTGTTAGTGAAGATGTGTCTGAAGAAAGTTCGGTTGATAATGAAGAAGTTGCTGTAGAAAACCACTATTATCAATCCAAAGAAGAGGTTTTAGCGAGTTCTTTAAAATCAATTATGCTTCCTAATGTGGTTGATTCTTTTACAGGTTTTTTCAGTGAACCAACAACAGGATTTTGCCCACAGTACAAGGAGGAGAAAGCTCCAGTTGAAGAGATAATTGATGTTTCAAAAGAAATGACTGAAGAGACATTGAAAGAGATTACTGACAAAGCCTTGATGGAAAAACTGAAAGAGGTAGACACAGAATCTATAAAAACGGAGTCTGTCGATACTGAGTCAGTTGAAAACGTGTCGGTCAAAGCAGAGTTAGGTCAAAAGGAGTCTGATGGGAAATCAGAAAGTCAGGAGATCAAATCAAAAGGAGTGTCTGAGTTAGAATATGATAATGTCGGTAAACAGGATGTTAGAATTGATCATGAGGAAAAGATTGTTGAAAATATTGAGTCAATGTCTTAAACTTCATGCGAAAACTGTTTAAAACCCTGCATGGAGTGTCTTGAAAAGGACACAAAGTTTCAGGAATTGAAACAATATACTGATGAACTTAAATTTGATCTGAGTGAAGTAAAATAAGCATATGACAAGTTGGCTAAATCTATTAAAATGATTCAAAATGAGAGTCTTGAAAATGATAAAGCCACAAAATTGTTAAAATCAACAGTTCTTGATAAACAAAAGGAAATCAACTTTCATTTGGACACGATTGCTTCATTGAAAAAGGAATTAGAGTTAACAAAAATTGAAAATGAAAGAATTGATAAAAAGTTGATGAGTTATGTTGCATCTTCATATGTGATTGAACAGATTGTCCCTAAACAACCAGATGAAACATCTGTCTTTAACAGTGTTCCACCCCCAATGTGGAGTCATTACACTCAGAAGTATCCAGATGGGGTGGAAACTGCTTTGAACCTCAAACTGAGAACTATTGAGAATGAGTTACCTGAGAGTATTGATGTTACATTCTCTCCGTCCGACACTGACAATGAGTCACAGGTTATTAAGACTGTTGTTGACCAAGTGTTAGACGAAGAGAGTGATAACTCGGATTTTGAAAACGTGAAAACTCATTTGGAAAGTTCCAGTCCTGATTGTGAAGATGATGGTAACTTTTTGGACAAATTTATACCAAAAGCAGAAAAGATTGCGAATGATGATCCGATCATGGTGGTTTACACAATGATTGGAACTGACAAACTCTATTATGATTTTGAGTATCCGATCCAGAACGCAAACATGAAAAATGTTGAAAAAGTGTTTAAGCTTGTCGAGATTGATATTTCTGAAGTAAACAACAATGAGTTCTTTTCAAAACCTAAAAAGTCTTTTGTAAAACAAAACAACCCTGGGAAGAAAGATTGGGTAGGTAACAATGGGTCTAACAAGAAAAATGGAAACAATTTTAAAAACAAAGGTATTGGGTTTGAAAAGAAGATGGCTAAACAAGTGGTAAAGCCAAAAGATAAGATGAGTGATGTTTTTGTTGTTGGTCCAAGTGTTGATGCTGAAAAGGAGTATATTTTCAGTCAAAAAGCTATTGATGATTTCAATGCAGCGAAAAAGTTGAGAAAAGAGACCTACAAATCTACTTTTGTTGAGTATGACAAAAGAGTTTGTTACCGCTGCAATGAGATTGGTCATATGGCAAAACAATGCACCAAAAAGATTGAAAAACCCATTTTCAAGAAACCTGTTTTGCAAAAGCCAAAACCTAAAATTTCAACTGATAACAAGGGTAAAAAACCAATGATTTCACCAGTTCGTATTTTGAAGAGAGGTGAATCTCTGAAGTCCGAGGAAAAGCCGAAATCAACTTTTGAGGTTGGCGAATCTTTGAAAACTCAAAAGACTTCAAAGATTTATCCAAAAATGAAAGTTTTTGAGAATCAGTCTTGGGTGGTGAAACAAAAATCATCAGTTGAAGCGAAAAAGATGGAAAATGTTTTGAAAGTTGAATCAAAAGTGGGTGCAAGTGATATTCAGAAATTCGAATTTGAATTAGACAAATTTCTTGCAGAGTTTCCACCAATTAAAAATGGAAATTTGAAATCAAAATTTTAGCCTGTTGTCTCAAATGTGATCTTTAGTATTCCGAAAGTTGATGTGAAATGTGATTTAGTGTTTGGTAGTGTTCCACAGGAAAAGAAGTCACGGGCTTCATTGTTTGAATGATTTGCTATGATGTATGCAGGGGCTTCCGAAGCCGTTCATCTCGAAGTGGATAATGGATAGCGGGGCTTCAAGACACATGACCGGAATGCTAGCATTGCTTTATGACGTTAAATATTTAAACGGAGGATACATGGGATTTGCTGGAAATCAGGGTGGAAGGATTGTTGGTCAGGGGACTCTAACTAATGGAGTCATTTCGTTTGATAAAGTGAACTATATAATTGAACTTGAAAACAATCTGCTGAGTATCTCACAGATTTGTGACAAGTCTTTTACAGTACATTTCACCAAAAATGAATGTCTTGTCTTAAAACCTGGTTTCAAAATTCCGGAAGAAATGGTGTTGTTGCGAGCTCCACGAGAAAATGGTCTGTACATTCTTGATATGAGTGTCGCAACAACAACAGATTATCAAAAACAGTGTTTTGTGTCAAAAACAAAGGCTACTGAAAAAGAGTCGATAATGTGGCATCGAAAGATGGGCCACATTCATGTTAGAAAAATGAACTTTCTTGTACACAATGATCTAGTTGAAGGTGTAAATTTGAAAAGTTTTAATTTAAATGATGATTGTGTAGCTTGCAAGAAAGGAAAACAAACAAAGAAGTCACACCCACAGAAGTTGCTAAATTCAATCAGAATGCCTCTTGAGAGACTCCATATGGATCTCTTTGGACCAGTCAATGTGCAAAGTATCAGCGGAGACTTATACTGTCTAGTAGTCACTGATGACTTCACTAGATTTTCTTGGGTGGTGTGCACGGAGAGGAAAGATCAAACGTTTGAGTCTTTGATGATTCTTTTCAAGAAGATGGAAATGGTGTCATCAGTTGTGTACCGAACTGCAGCCGGATTTTCAAGTGATATATAAATGAGAAACGTGTGTTAAAGTGATATTCTCTGTTTTCTACTCCATTCTGTACTGATTCAGCTCTGTTTGATTGATTCCGCCCTTCAAACTATGACAACCTGTCACACCTCCAAAATCCACCATGCGGAGTATCACCGCTTGGAGGCGTGACATGACCAGGATCGAGCCACCAATCATATTGAACAACATACTTAAGTAAATAAAACCAAACACAATACGATTGGTGACCAAAAGGAAGTAAACCGATTTTAGGTTAACAGCGGAAGCATAAAACAGAAGTTCAAAACATAAGTCCATAGTTCATAAGTTTAAAGTCCAAAACGGAGGTTTAATAAGTTCATGAAGTTTATTCATTAAGTACGGGACATATCAGTTCGCATCCCACAACGACCACCTCCATATGCAAGCTCCATAGCATCTAATGACCTGCAAAGCATGTAATAACGAGTCAACAACAAAGTTGAGTGAGTTCACGGTTGGTTGTCCATTTTAGAGTTGTTTCCAAAAACATAGTTTAATCTCATTCGGCTATCCAGCCGTGGGGGTTACCCCATAGTTCAAAAATGTTTATTTGTTAACCATCCCATGTCCACCTTCCCTGGCTATCCAGCCCGGCACTTTGGCCGTGGGGAGCTGCCCCAGTATTTTAAACTACCAGACTCGTTTATCATATCGACTACTAACAAAAGAAATCAATTGTGCCCTAGCGTCGGTGTTCTATCACCACCGACGTGCCATAGTCCATTAGTACACGCCCGTCCGACTGGCACGGTGTGAGGTTTGTTAAACCTAATAGCGCTATTAACTAATGACCCGCTCGCCATAGCCTCGGCTATTAAGTCGATACAAAAAGGGAGGGACTTCGCTGATAGAGTTCTAGTCTAGTAAGCCTAACACGTCCCAACAGGACGAGGAATTTACATTCCTGAACACGTCTCAAAGGACGAGGAATCCCTATTCCTGTACCCATTCCCATTCCCACCGGGAATTTACCATGCTTTGTAGAAAAGTGTGAACTCACCTCGGTTTGCTCGGTTAGATTCTCAAATATAGTTAACAGTCAAGGTCGGTCAATCACATCCTAATAAGGTACGGATAACAATCAGTTTCTCATGCATAACACGTATCCTACGTATGGTTTATTTGCACATTACTTCGACCACATAACAGGTACACACTTTAACGATTTATGCCCATATAAACTTCCCATCCATTCCCCACTCATAAACAAACATACGATATTGCACGTAACACATATAACATGTTAGATCATTCACCGATAGCATACTCGACATTTAGACACGCAAGTCACAACTTATGTCAATTCAGCATTAATATTCAAAACCGGCTGTTTTCGGACATTTTAATAAAATAGTAAAATTATTCCAAAAATTCCCAAATTTTTACATGATGTCTTAAACGTTCCATATTTTAATGTGTAAAAATATCGGGGTCCGGTTCATTACCAATATTTTATAAAAATTCATATTCCGGACTAAACTCAGATTTATGTATTTCTGACCACAGTCCACGGAACAATTTATTAAAAATTCATCGAGTGTCCGATTTACGAAATTCCAGTGGGGTAATTACAAATGCATCGGTTGTCATCTACTGTACAAATTTTGTGGTCCGATTCATCACAATCGGTTATGGGGGTGGGTATTTATGGTTCAATTTCAATGGTAAAGTTAAGTGGTAGTTAGTTAGTTTAGTAACTAATTTAGTGTATTAGTATGTTGTAATTTATAACGGGTGTTAGGGTATTCGGGGACGCTAACTGGTTCAGAAAAGGAAAAATAATGTCATGTCAATATTTTTAGGTTCCGGGTAAAGTCCGGTTGTTCGGTTCGACACTGTTCCATTAAACTGCTTAATTAATCCGTAAAGCGTCCTACATATATATTTTTGCAACGTTTTTAATTTTTAACAGTTAGGAAATCATAACGGACTATTTAATGACTTTTCTGTACATTACTAGTGTGTTAACAGGCGCATATAAATATAACACAGATATCAGAAAGCAGTTACGTAGTTCCACACAGTCGTCAAGCACATTAATTATTATTAATAAATTGTACGAAATACATGGAATTTTGAGGGTTGTCACATTCTCCCCCTGTTAAGAGAATTTCGTCCCGAAATTTAGCGTGTGGTTACTGAGGAAGCTAGTTAAGTTGCGTTGTTTTCCTGATTTTCCTGGGGTGTCACATCATCCCCCCGTTGATTTGGAATTTCGTCCCGAAATTCTGCAGTAGCTTCAGCCTCAGTAGTGGTTGCGTTTTTCTTAAACAGTTGGGGATACTTGAGTTTCATTTGGTTTTCGCGTTCCCAGGTATACTCTGGGCCAGATGAGCATTCCAACGAACTCGGACCAGAGGTATCCTGGTATGCTTGAGGATATTAACATCTTGATCCGTAATCTCTACTGGTTCCTCGACGAATCGCAGTTGGTCGTCGATTGTGAGTTTCTTGAGAGGAACTATGAGGGTCTCATCTGACAGACACTTCTTCAGATTTGACACGTGGAATACGTTGTAAACTCCGCTGAGTTCTTCAGGTAGATTCAACCTGTAGGCTACCTTGCCAATTTTCTCAATGACTTCGAATGGTCCGACATAACGCGGATTGAGTTTGCCTCGTTTGCCAAAGCGGACTACACCTTTCCAAGGTGAGACTTTGAGTAGCACTCGATCCCCAACCTGGAGCTCGAGTGGTTTTCTTCCCTTATCAGCATAGCTTTTCTGACGGTCACGAGCTGCCGCCATTCGCTGTCATATCTGAGCAATCCTTTCTATTGTATCTACTACGAGTTCTGGGCCAGTGATTTGGCTGTCACCAACTTCTGCCCAACAGAGAGGTGATCGGCATTTGCGTCCGTACAATGCCTCGAATGGAGCGGCTAGAATGCTGGTGTGGTAGCTGTTGTTATACGAGAACTCCACTAACGGGAGGTGTTTTTCCCAGCCATTGCCGAAGTCGATTACACATGCCCTAAGCATGTCTTCCAAGGTTTGGATGGTGCGTTCATGTTGCCCATCCGTCTGTGGGTGATAAGCGGTGCTCATATCTAAACGTGAGCCAAAAGACTTGTGCATTGCTTGCCACAGTTCAGACGTAAAACGCGTGTCACGATCAGAAATGATGGAGGTTGGCACTCCGTGCCTTGATACCACTTCCTTTAGGTAAATGTCTGCAAAAGTAGAAAACTTATCCGTTTCTTTGATAGCCAGAAAATGTGCAGACTTGGTCAGTCGGTCTACGATCAACCAAATGGTATCGTTTCCGCGTTGAGATCTGGGCAGACCAGTAACGAAATCCATGGAAATTTGCTCCCATTTCTATTTCGGGATCTCTGGTTGTTGAAGTAGGCCTGATGGTTTCTGATATTCAGTCTTGACTCTCGCACAAGTCAAGCACTTACTGACGTAGGTTGCTATGTGGGCTTTCATGCCAGGCCACCAATATGTAGTCCTGAGGTCGTGGTACATCTTGTCTGAACCAGGGTGTACCGAATAACGAGACTTGTGTGCTTCATCCATCACAAGTTCGCGTAAGTTGCCAAAAAGTGGGACCCAGATGCGTCCGTTTACATAGTAGGCACCGTCTTCCTTTTGTTCTAGCCGCTGCCTCGATCCTCGTAGGGATTCAGCCCTGATATTCCCTGCTTTCAATGCTTCAAACTGAGCATCGTGAATCTGAGCGGGAAGGTTAGATTGGATGGTAAGCTGTACAGCACGTACACGCTTAGGTATATAGTATCCTTTCGACTGAGGGCGTCGGCCACAACATTAGCCTTTCCCGAATAATACTTGATAGCGCATTCATAATCGTTCAAAAGCTCAACCCATTGGCGTTGACGCATGTTTAACTCCTTTTGCTTGAAGATATGCTCGAGACTCCTGTGATCGGTGTAAATGGTGCACTTGGTACCGTACAGGTAATGTCTCCATATCTTAAGCGCGAATACAACTGCTCCCAGCTCCAGATCGTGAGTGAGTAGTGTAATTTCTTTCGTGAACCTTGAGTTGGCGCGATGCGTAGGCAATGACCTTGTCACGTTGCATCAATACGCAACCAAGTCCTTGGATGGAAGCGTCGCAATAAACCACAAAATCTTCTATGCCTTCAGGCAATGAGAGGATAGGCGCGCTACAAAGTCTATCTTTCAAGTGCTGAAACGCAGATTCCTGTGCATCACCCCAGCGGTAGGGGACACCCTTCTGAGTCAGTGAAGTGAGAGGTTGCGCAATCTTGGAGAAATCTTTTATAAACCTTCTGTAATATCTGGCCAAACCCAAGATTTGGCGGATTTCTGTTGGTGTGCGGGGTGCAGGCCAGTTCTTGATCGATTCAACCTTAGATGGATCCACATGAATTCCATCCTTGTTTACCACATGGCCTAGAAAGTGGACTTCGCGAAGCCAGAAGTCACATTTCGAAACTTGGCATACAATTGCTCTTTTCGAAGAAGTTCCAGCATAAGCCGTAGATGCTGCTCGTGTTCCTCCTGACTCTTAGAATAGATTAGGATATCGTCGATGAACACAATAACGAACTTATCCAGGTAAGATTTGCATACTCGGTTCATGAGATCCATGAAGACCGCTGGTGCATTCGTCAGCCTGAATGGCATAACCAGAAACTCGTAATGGCCGTAACGAGTTCTGAATGCTGTTTTGGAGACGTCCTCATCTCGGACTCTCAGCTGATGGTATCCCAATCTCAAATCAATCTTAGAGTAATAGCTCGACCCTTGCAGCTGGGCGAACAAGTCGTCAATACGTGGAAGAGGATAGCGATTCTTCACGGTCACCTTGTTAAGTTCGCGGTAGTCAATACACATTCTGAACGTACCGTCCTTCTCCTTCACGAATAACACTGGTGCTCCCCATGGCGAAGAGCTAGGACGAATAAAACCTTTTTCCAAAAGTTCTTGTAATTGCTTGGACAGTTCTTCCAATTTTGATGGAGCTAGATGATATGGCGCTCGAGCTACTGGCGCTGTTCCAGGAGCTAGCTCGATTTGAAACTCAACTTGGCGATGAGGCAGAAGACCAGGTAATTCCTCAGGAAATACCTCAGGAAAATCGCGCACAATAGGGATGTCTTCAATTCTCTTCTCTTCCGTTGATGTGTCAGTAACGAGTGCTAAAATGGCAGTGTGGCCCTTTCGTAAACTTTTCTGGGCCTTAAGGAAAGAGATGATGCCTTCGACAGCACCACTCTTGTCGCCACGAATCATGAGAGGTTCTTCACCAGAACGAGGAATGCGGACGATTTTCTCCTTGCAAACAATCTCTGCTTGATGATGAGATAGCCAATCCATCCCAATAACAACGTCGAAACTACCCAGTGTGATAGGAATAAGATCGATAGAGAAAGTCTGACCAGCTAAGACGAGGTTACAACCTTTAACTATGTGTGTGGCTTCAAGACTTTTACCGTTAGCTAGTTCTACCATGTGTTTGGTGTTCAGGAGTGTTGGAGTGTGCTTAAGCATTTGGCTAACTTTTACGGACACATAACTAGTATCGGCACCTGAATCGAATAAAACAGTAACAAAGAAGTCGTCCAGAAGAAACTTACCCGTCACAACGTTGGGATCGTTCCTTGCATCACCCTGACCAATCACGAAAGCACGACCTCTTGCCCCATTACCATTGTGGTTTCCCCCATTGCCGCCTCCATTGTTGCCTCCATTGTTGTTCCCATTATGGTTCCCATTTCCTTGGTTGTTGTTGTTCTGAATCTGGTTTAGCTGAGGACAGTTTCTCTTAAAGTGGCCTTCAGCGCCACACTGGAAGCATCCTTTGTTGCCCTGCTGCTGGCGTTGATTGGGTGGGGCTTGCTGTTGCTGCCGGTTCTGACTCGCCGGATGCTGACTCCTGCAATCCCTTGCCATGTGACCAGGCTTGTTGCATCGATGACAGTTGCCTTTACCACATAGCCCACTGTGGTGCAAGTTACAGCGATTACATTTGGGGTGATTTCCCTTGTATCCACCCTGACCTTGATTCCCAGAAGACTGCTGACTGGGGCTCCTGTACTCATCTGTGTTTCGCTACTGGAACTGAGCTGAAGTAGAACCTTTGCCTGAATTCCCATCCCATTTTCGCTTGTTGTCGGTAGGTGCATCAGAAGTAGCTGTGGCGCTGATACGTTTGGGTAGCCTGTTTTGCTCCACCACCTGGTCGGTGAGACGATGAGCCAACTTGATAATTTGCTGAATGGTACCCAGGTTGGCTGAAGTTACGTGACTTTGAATCTCTGGTACAAGGCCCTTGAGGTAAAGCTCAATACGTTTGATGGGAGGGTCCACCAAAGTAGGGCACAGGATGGCCAGTTCATTCGACCTCTTGGTATAAACCTCAATCTCAGACCCCGTCATCTTCAGATTGAAAAATTCCACCTCCAGTTTGTGGATGTCATCCCGACTACAATATTCCTCTTTGATCAGTTCCTTGAAACCGTTCCATGGGGTGGCATTAGCAGCAACCAACCCCAGCAGCTGAACCTGAGTGTTCCACCATGTGAGCGCTACCCCTTCAAGTGTTCCGGTAGCATATTTCACCCTACGGTCTTCGGGGCATTCGCACATCTCAAAAACTGACTCAAGCTTTTCAAACCAGTGAAGAAGGCCCACTGCTCCTTCGGTGCCACTGAAAGTGGTAGGTCGGCAGTCCATGAACATCTTGAACGTGCACACAGGAGGTTGAGCATGTTGACCTGTTGCGCGAGAATAAAGGACAAAATTAAGCATGAGGGTTGGTTTGTGAAGGTAGGATCTAAACGTCCTAAGGTGGGATGATATGGCAGGTTATACCTCCTGCAAGAACAGCTGCGAGTGCCTTAGCAACTCGTTCGTTGATCAAAGCCGTCAACTGGGCTTGAGTGAGGTTGATACGTCCTTCGCGTCCGCTCATGATCTTCATAACGAAGCAACGTAAGTGAGAAAAGTGTCGCGAAAGTGCGTAAGTGTGGGACGACAATAGAGAGTAAGCACACAAGGTTCAAATAGCAACTACCACATTATCTAATGCACAGTGAGAACTATCTAACCGACAATATAACATAAATCATACCACTTATGGTGTCGAGTCTTGCACGTGGAGCGTAGCGTCGTTGTGGATCGTTGAGCACTGTACTGGTTATAGTCTGGTTTTTATCAAAAAACCTTTCCTTTTTTAAAAACCAAGTTCACTATAACCAATGGCTTTGATACCAATCTGTCACACCCCCAAAATCCACCATGTGGAGTATCATCGCTTGGAGGCGTGACATGACCAGGATCGAGCCACCAATCATATTGAACAACATACTTAAGTAAATAAAACCAAACACAATACGATTGGTGACCAAAAGGAAGTAAACCGATTTTAGGTTAACAGCGGAAGCATAAAACAGAAGTTCAAAACATAAGTCCATAGTTCATAAGTTTAAAGTCCAAAACGGAGGTTTAATAAGTTCATGAAGTTTATTCATTAAGTACGGGACATATCAGTTCGCATCCCACAACGACCACCTCCATATGCAAGCTCCATAGCATCTAATGACCTGCAAAGCATGTAATAACGAGTCAACAACAAAGTTGAGTGAGTTCACGGTTGGTTGTCCATTTTAGAGTTGTTTCCAAAAACATAGTTTAATCTCATTCGGCTATCCAGCCGTGGGGGTTACCCCAAAGTTCAAAAATGTTTATTTGTTAACCATCCCATGTCCACCTTCCCTGGCTATCCAGCCCGGCACTTTGGCCGTGGGGAGCTGCCCCAGTATTTTAAACTACCAGACTCGTTTATCATATCGACTACTAACAAAAGAAATCAATTGTGCCCTAGCGTCGGTGTTCTATCACCACCGACGTGCCATAGTCCATTAGTACACGCCCGTCCGACTGGCACGGTGTGAGGTTTGTTAAACCTAATAGCGCTATTAACTAATGACCCGCTCGCCATAGCCTCGGCGATTAAGTCTATACAAAAAGGGAGGGACTTCGCTGATAGAGTTCTAGTCTAGTAAGTCTAACACGTCCCAACAGGACGAGGAATTTACATTCCTAAACACGTCTCAAAGGACGAGGAATCCCTATTCCTGTACCCATTCCCATTCCCACCGGGAATTTACCAATGCTTTGTAGAAAAGTGTGAACTCACCTCGGTTTGCTCGGTTAGATTCTCAAATATAGTTAACAGTCAAGGTCGGTCAATCACGTCCTAATAAGGTACGGATTACAATCAGTTTCTCATGCATAACACGTATCCTACGTATGGTTTATTTGCACATTACTTCGACAACATAACAGGTACACACTTTAACGATTTATGCCCATATAAACTTCCCATCCATTCCCCACTCATAAACAAACATACGATATTGCACGTAACACATATAACATGTTAGATCATTCACCGATAGCATACTCGACATTTAGACACGCAAGTCACAACTTATGTCAATTCAGCATTAATATTCAAAACCGGCTGTTTTCAGACATTTTAATAAAATAGTTAAATTATTCCAAAAATTCCCAAATTTTTACAGGATGTCTTAAAAGTTCCATATTTTATTGTGTAAAAATATCGGGGTCCGGTTCATTACCAATATTTTATAAAAATTCATATTCCGGACTGAACTCAGATTTATGTATTTCTGACCACAGTCAACGGAACAATTTATTAAAAATTCATCGAGTGTCCGATTTATGAAATTCCAGTGGGGTAATTACAAATGCATCGGTTGTCATCTACTGTACAAATTTCGTGGTCCGATTCATCACAAAACTCAGGTTATGACTGAAAGCATGACACCCATTTATTGCTGTCAAAATTCAGCTTAAGCTGCTGTTACAAATTAACACTTTAAAAATAGTAAACGGAGTCCAAAAATTACGATTCCGGTGCCATTAGAACCATATTTTATAATAACATATTTTAGATTCAAAATATCGGTTTTTCGTTGAATTTACGACCTGTTTATAGCCAACTGAAGTTGGCTGTAAAGTATGGACAAATTGCTGTTTTTAGTCTCTAGCTTACTAGTTTGTGTTCGGTTGATTCCGTTAATTATGTTTAGTGATCGTAACAACATCAAACATCAATATAATCCAGCAACACATCAGATAATCAACCAATAATCATAATCACACAAGATCAACATGCTTTACACTAATATTCATCCATTAACCACCTTGTTCATCACTTTAGTAGACTTTTAGACTTTGATCTTATATGTTCATAATTTTTAACCGACAAATCTCTTATTAACCACCCTAGACAAGATCAAGAAGGCGTTTAGAGTCACTTACTACTAGCTCGAGGCTAGGGGAGAAACTAGGCGAAAAACGAGTGGTTAAAAGCGTCGTAGCGAGGTCCTTGGCAATCCGCAAGCACCGAGCTTCCTTATATAAGATACTTCACCCTTGAGTGTATGAAGAATAACAAGATTGGAATTGAAAAGTGATAGTGGGTATGTATGTGTTCTCGGCCGAGAGTAGCCAAGGGGGAAAGAAATGCAAGTTTTTTTTTTTGAAGTGTTTTGTAAATGGTGAACCTCATATGCATTCTTATAATCCATTCTCCAACATTAACCAATAGATAATATGTATTGTAGATATTAGGCAAGCAAGATTATAATAATCTAAAATGAGTGGTGTGTGTGCCACATGAGGGAACAATCGGTTATGGGGGTGGGTATTTATGGTTCAATTTCAATGGTAAAGTTAAGTGGTAGTTAGTTAGTTTAGTAACTAATTTAGTGTATTAGTGTGTTGTAATTTATAACGGGTGTTAGGGTATTCGGGGACCCTAACTGGTTCAGAAAAGGAAAAATAATGTCATGTCAATATATTTAGGTTCCGGTAAAGTCCGGTTGTTCGGTTCGACACTGTTCCGTTAAACTGCTTAATTAATCCGTAAAGCGTCCTACATATATATTTTTGCAACGTTTTTAATTTTTAACACTTAGGAAATCATAACGGACTATTTAATGACTTTTCTGTACATTACTAGTGTGTTAACAGGCGCATATAAATATAACACAGATATCAGAAAGCAGTTACGTAGTTCCACACAGTCGTCAAGCACATTAATTATTATTAATAAATTGTACGGAATACATGGAATTTTGAGGGTTGTCACACAACCCTCAAATTACATGTATTCCGTACAATTTATTAATAACAATTAAAGTACTTGACGACTGTGTGGAACTACTTAACTGCTTTCTGATATCTGTGTTATACTTACATGTATTTGTTAACATACTAGTAGGATACAGAAAAGTTACTAAATAGTCCGGTATGCCTTCCTGAGTGTTAAAAATTAAAAACGTTGCAAAAATAAATATATATATAAGACACCTTACGGATTAGTTAAACACTTTAACGGATCAATATCCAACCGAATAACCGAACTTCGCCCGGAACATAAAAATATTGTCAATGACATTGTTATTGCTTTTCTGAGCCAATTAGGGTCCCCGAATACCCTAACACCGGTTACAAATTACTACACACTAATAATTAATATTAATCACCAACTAAACTAACTAGTTATCTAATTGGTTAAGATCTAACCAAATAAAATCCCCCCCCCCCCAACGATCGTTTCCCCAATGGGGAACACATTCCATCAACTTTGACTATTTTATTAATTCATGTCCAATATCACCAAGACACTTTATACATTGGATAATTAGAAAGTTGTGGTTTATAAATAATACCATTAGATTTCTCATTTCATTCACAAACCACTAAACAAAGTTCAACTCTTTTCTCTCCTTCCCTTTGATATCTCGGCCGAACATATACCCACCCCCACATCCATTTTAAAGTTTAGATTAAGGCATTTTATTAACATACAAAGGTGAAGGATCACGTATAAGGAGGCTCGGTGCTTACGGATTGCCAAGGACCTTACCACAACGCTATTAACCACCCGTTTTTCGTCTAGTTTCTTCCCTAGCCTTGTGCTAGTTGTAAGTGCTTCTAAACACCTTCTTGATCTTGTCTAAAGTGGTTAATAAGAGATTTGTCGGATAAAAGTCATGAACATATAAGATCAAAGTTTAAAGTCTACTAAAAATGATGAACATGGTGGTTAATGAGCAAATATCAGTGTAAAACTCTTGGATCTTGTTTTGTTATGATTCTTGGTTGATTATCTGATGTGTTGCTGGTTAATATTGATGTTTGATGTTGTTACGATCACTAATCATGCTAACGGAATCAATCGAACGCGTCTTAGAAGATTAAACAATGAAAACAGAATATGTCCAAGTTTTACAGCCAATTTCCGCTGGCTGTAAACAGGTCATAAACTCTACGAAAAACTGATATTTTGAGTCTAAAACGTGTTATTATGAAATACGGTTCTAATGGCACCGGAATCTTAATTTTTGAACTTCGTTTACTATTTTTAAAGCGTCATTTCGTAACAGCAGCTAGAGCTGCATTTTTCTGCTGAAAATATGTGTTTTGTTTTCTGTCATAACTTGGGTTCTGTGAAGATTTGGATCATGAAACTTGTACTGTAGATGACCACCGATGTATTTGTAATTACCCCACTGGAATTTCGTAAATCGGACGCTCGATGAAGTTTAAATAAATTATCCCGTGGACTGTGGTCAGAAAAATATAAATTTGAGTTCAGTCCGGAAAATGAATTTTTATAAAATATTGATAAGGAACCGGACCCCGATATTTTTACACAATAAAATTTGGAACGTTTAAGACATTCTGTAAAAATTTGGGAATTTTTGGAATAATTTAACTATTTTATTAAAATGTCTGAAAACAGCCCGGTTTTGAATATTAATGCTGAAATGACATAAGTTGTAATTTGCGTGTCTAAATGTCGAGTATGCTATATGTGAATGATATAACATGTTATATGTGTTACGTGCATTATCGTATGTTTCCCTATGAGTGGGGAATGGATGGGAAGTATATATATATGGGCATAAACAGTTCAAGTAATGCATGTTATGTGTTAGATACGTGTAGGAACTTTGTGCTCTATTTAAAAATCACTAAATGACTAACTGGTAATCATATTAGGACGTGATTGACCGACCTTGACTGTTAGCTATATTTGAGAATCTAACCGAGCAAACCGAGGTGAGTTCACACTTTCTACAAGGCATGGGATTCCCGGTGGTTTGGGAATGGGTTAAAGAATTTAAAACTAAATCTACATATCCCTTTGGGAAGATATGTACGGCCATCCTCCATAGATAGGATGCCATTATTAATCCTACGAATTCTACTGGTGCAGAATACGTACGTTCACTCTCCTGGTGCAGGACAACAATCTTAAAACTAGCTAGACAAAACTCTATCATGAAGTCCCTCAATTTCTATCGACTTAATCGCCGAGGCCAATGGCGAACGGGTCATTAGTTAATAGCGCTATTAGGTTTAACAAACCTCACACCGTGCCGTTCGGACGGGCGTGTACTAATGGACTATGGCAAACTGTCAGTGATGATAGACACTGATGTAGGGCACAACTATTGTTCGTCAGTTGTCGATATGTATGGTCTAGTAGTTCAAACGGGGAAAACCCCCACTGATCATGGTTACGGATTGGGTAATGAAAAAGGAACTGCTTAAACATACTTTCAACTACGGGGTAACCCCCACGGCAATTAAGCCATCGAAAGTCAAACCACGTTTTTCAGAAACAACTTAAAACTAAACAACCAAACGTGAACTCACTCAACTTTGTTGTTGACTTGTTGTTACATGCCTTACAGGCCGCTAGGTGCTTTTGGAGCTTGCATGAGGAGAAGGTTGTTGTGGAATATGGGTTGTTATATCCCATACTTAATAATTGAACTTTATAAACCTATGGAACTTATGTTTGAGACTTTAAACTTATGAACTGTGAACTTATGTTTTGAACTTACGTTTTATGCTTCCGCTGTTATCTTAAAATCGGTCACCTTCTTTAGGTCACCAATCGTATTGTAGTTGGTTTCATTTACTTAATTGTGTTGTTCAATATGATTGGTGGCTCGATCCTGGTCACGTCACGCCTCCAAGCGGTGGTACTCCGCATGGTGGATTTTGGGGGTGTGATAGATTGGTATCAGAGCCGTTGGTTATACTGAACTTGGTTTTTAAAAGGGAAAAGTTTTTGATAAAACCAGACTATAACCAGTACAGTGCTCAACGATCCACAACGACGCTTCGCTCCACGTGCAAGACTCGACACCATAAGTGATATGATTTATGTTATATTGTCAGTTAGATAGTTCTCACTGTGCATTAGATAATGTGATAATTGCTATTTGAACCTTGTGTGCTTACTCTTTATTGTCGTCCCACACTTACGCACTTTCACGGCACCTTTCTCACTTACGTTGCTTCATTATGAAGATCATAAGTGGACGTCTCGACATGACCCAGGGTCAGCTGACGACCTTGATTAACGAACGGATTGCTGAAGCCTTAGTAACCCAATCAAGGAGTTAACCCATGCACTCTCCAACACGCATGGGCACCTTCAGGGCGTTCCTGGAATGCAACCCTCCCACTTTCGACGGCACTGAAGGGGCAATCGGCCTTCTGCACTGGATCCGAAGAATCGAATATGCATTCGAAGAGAGTGAAAGCCCTGCCAGCAAACGAGTAGAGTACGCTACCAGCATGTTGCAAGGGAAAGCGTATTCTTGGTGGAACACACAAGTCCAGATGCTCGGATTGGTAGACGTGAATGCCACCCTTTGGAGAGACTTCAAGGATTTGATTAAGGAAGAATTCTGCCACCTGGACGACATCCTGGAACTTGAAACAGAGTATTATGGTTTGAAGATGGAAGGATCAGAAATTGAGGCGTACATAAAGAGGTCCAACAACTTGGCTGACTTATGTCCTAACTTGTCACGACCCATATCTAGACGAATCAAGCTATACCTCAGAGGCTTAGTTCCGGAAATCCAAGTGTCTGTAATGGAGGCCAACCTTTCCACAATCCAGAAAGTCATTCGTTTGGCGCACCGACTCACCTATCAGGCGGTGGAAGAGGGCAAGCTGCCCAAGCGTGTTAGCACTACTGCTACTGGTGCTCCCAGCAGTGACAAGCGCAAGAGGGATGGAAATTCGGGCAGGGGTTCCACTCCAGTTCAGTCCCAGCCCCAGCGACGAAAGACAGATGAACACCGGGGCCCCAGTCAGCAGTTTTCTGGAAAACAAGGCCAGGGTGGATACAGGGGAAATCACCCTAAGTGCAAGCAATGTAGTTTGCACCACAGCTGGCCGTGCAACAAGGATCGTTGTCAGAGATGTAACAAGCTTGGACATAAAGCCAGAGATTGCAGGAGCTCATGTCCTGCGAATCAGAATCGGCAACAGCAGCTACAAGCCCCACAGAACCAACAGCAACAGCAGGGTAACAAGGAATGCAATCAGTCTGGTGCTGAAGGTCACTTCAAGAGAAACTGTACCCAGTTGAACCGGAAACAGAAAAACAACAACAACCAGGGGAACGGGAACAATAAAAGGGGAAACAATGATGGCAATGGAGCCAGGGAACGTGTGTTCGTGATTGGGCAGGATGATGCAAGGAACGATCCCAACGTTGTGATGGGTAAGTTTCCTTCTGGATGATTTCCTTGTTACTGCTTTATTTGATTCGGGTACCGATACTAGTTACGTGTCCTTAGAAGTTAGTCAGATGCTTAAGCGTACCCCAACAATTTTGAACACCAAGCACATCGTAGAGTTAGCAAACGGTAAAAGTCTCGAGGCCACACACGTAGTTAAAGGCTGTAACCTCGTCTTAACTGGTCAGACTTTCTCTATCGACCTCATTCCTATCGTTCTGGGTAGTTTTGACGTCGTTATTGGGATTGATTGGTTATCCCAACACCAAGCGAAAATTCTTTGCAACGAGAAGATTTTCCGCATCCCTCGTTCTGGTGAAGAACCTCTCGTGATTCATGGCAACAAGGGTGGTGCTGTCATAGGCACTACCTCTTTCCTTAAGGCCCAAAAGTGTTTGCGAAAGGGCCACACTGCCATTCTAGCACTTGTCACGGACACATCAATAGAAGAGAAGAGAATTGAAGACATTCCTATTGTGCGTGATTTTTCTGAGGTATTTCCTAAGGAATTACCTGGTCTTCCGCCCCATCGCCAAGTTGAATTTCAAATCGAGCTAGCTCCTGGAGCAGCACCCATAGCTCGAGCGCCATATCGTCTAGCTCCATCAGAACTTGAAGAACTATCCACGCAATTACAAGAACTCTTGGAAAAGGGTTTTATACGTCCTAGATCTTCGCCCTGGGGAGCTCCAGTCCTGTTCGTAAAGAAGAAGATGGTACTTTCAGAATGTGTATTGACTATCGCGAGCTTAACAAGGTGACTGTGAAGAATCGTTATCCTCTTCCACGTATTGACGACTTGTTCGACCAGCTGCAAGGGTTAAGCTATTACTCTAAGATTGATTTGAGATCGGGATACCATCAGCTGAGGGTTCGAGATGAGGACGTCTCCAAAACAGCATTCAGAACTCGTTACGGCCATTACGAGTTTCTGGTTATGCCATTCGGGCTGACGAATGCACCAGTGGTCTTCATGGATCTCATGAACCGAGTGTGCAAGTCTTACCTGGATAAGTTCGTTATTGTGTTCATCGACGATATCCTGATCTATTCTAAGAGTCAGGAGGAACACGAGCAGCATCTACAACTTATGCTGGAACTTCTTCGAAAAGAGCAGTTGTATGCCAAGTTTTCGAAATGTGACTTCTGGCTTCGTGAATTCCACTTTCTAGGCCATGTGGTAAACAAGGATGGGATTTATGTGGATCCATCTAAGGTTAAATCAATCAAGAACTGGCCTGCACCCCGTACACCAACAGAAATCCGCCAATTCTTGGGTTTGGCCGGATATTACAGAAGGTTTATAAAGGATTTCTCCAAGATTGCACAACCCCTCACTTCACTGACTCAGAAGGGTGTCACCTATCGTTGGGGTGATGCACAAGAATCCGCCTTTCAACACTTAAAGGATAGACTTTATAGCGCGCCTATCCTCTCATTGCTTGAAGGTACCGATGATTTTGTGGTTTACTGCGACGCTTCCATCCAAGGACTTGGTTGCGTGTTGATGCAACGTGATAAGGTCATTGCCTACGCATCACGCCAACTTAAAGTTCATGAAAGGAACTACACTACGCATGACTTGGAGCTGGGAGCAGTTGTTTTCGCGCTTAAGATATGGAGACATTACCTGTACGGTACCAAGTGCACCATTTACACCGATCACAGGAGTCTCGAGCATATCTTCAAGCAAAAGGAGTTAAACATGCGACAACGCCGATGGGTTGAACTTTTGAACGATTATGAATGCGCTATCAAATATCATCCGGGCAAGGCCAATGTTGTGATCGACGCCCTTAGTCGAAAAGATACTATACCTAAGCGTGTACGTGCTTTACAACTTACCATCCAATCTAACCTTCCCGCTCAAATTCGAGATGCTCAGGCTGAAGCATTGAAAGCAGAAAACATCAGGGCTGAGTCCCTACGAGGATCGAGGCAACGACTAGATAAAAGGAAGACGGCGCCTACTATGTTAACGGACGCATATGGATTCCACTTTATGGAGACCTACGCGAGCTTGTGATGGATGAAGCACACAAGTCTCGTTATTCGGTACATCCTGGTTCGGATAAAATGTACCACGACCTCAAGACTACGTATTGGTGGCCTGGCATGAGAGCCCACATAGCAACCTACGTCAGTAAGTGCTTGACTTGTGCGAGAGTCAAGACTGAATACCAGAAACCCTCAGGCCTACTCCAACAACCAGAGATCCCGAAAAGGAAATGGGAGCAAATTTCCATGGATTTCGTTACTGGCCTGCCTAGATCTCAACGCGGAAACGATACCATTTGGATGATCGTAGATCGACTGACCAAGTCTGCACATTTTCTGGCTATCAAAGAAATGGATAAGTTTTCTACTCTTGCAGACATTTACCTAAAGGAAGTGGTATCAAGGCACGGAGTGCCAACCTCCATCATTTCTGATAGTGACGCGCGTTTTACTTCGGAATTGTGGCAAGCTATGCACAAGTCTTTTGGCTCACATTTAGATATGAGCACCGCTTATCATCCACAGACGGATGGGCAATCTGAACGCACCATCCAAACCCTCGAAGACATGCTTAGGGCATGTGTAATCGACTTCGGAAATGGCTGGGAAAAGCATCTCCCGTTAGTGGAGTTCTCATATAACAACAGCTACCACACCAGCATCCAAGCCGCTCCATTCGAGGCATTGTACGGACGCAAATGCCGATCACCTCTCTGTTGGGCAGAAGTTGGTGACAGCCAAATCACTGGCCCAGAACTTGTGGTAGATACCACCGAGAGAATTGCTCAGATACGACAGCGAATGGCGGCAGCTCGTGACCGTCAGAAAAGCTATGCTGATAAGGGAAGAAAACCACTCGAGCTCCAGGTTGGGGATCGAGTACTACTCAAAGTCTCACCTTAGAAAGGTGTAGTCCGCTTTGGCAAACGAGGCAAACTCAATCCGCGTTATGTCGGACCATTCGAAGTCACCGAGAAAATTGGCAAAGTCACCTACAGGTTGAATCTACCTGAAGAACTCAGCGGAGTTCACAATGTTTTCCATGTGTCGAATCTGAAGAAGTGTCTGTCAGATGAGACCCTCATAGTTCCTCTTAAGGAACTCACAATCGACGACCAGCTGCGATTCGTCGAGGAACCAGTAGAGATTACGGATCGAGATGTTAAGATCCTCAAGCGTACCAGGATACCTCTGGTCCGAGTTCGTTGGAATGCTCGTCGTGGCCCAGAGTATACCTGGGAACGAGAAGACCAAATGAAACTCAAGTATCCCCAGCTGTTTAAGAAAAACGCAACCACTACTGAGGCTGAAGCTACTGCAGAATTTCGGGACGAAATTCCAAATCAACGGGGGGGATGATGTGACACCCCAGGAAAATCAGGAAAACAACGCAACTTAACTAGCTTCCTCAGTAACCACGCGCTAAATTTCGGGACGAAATTCTCTTAACAGGGGGAGAATCTGACAACCCTCAAATTACATGTATTCCGTACAATTTATTAATAACAATTAAAGTACTTGACGACTGTGTGGAACTACTTAACTGCTTTCTAATATCTGTGTTATACTTACAGGTATTTGTTAACATACTAGTAGGATACAGAAAAGTTACTAAATAGTCCGGTATGCCTTCCTGAGTGTTAAAAATTAAAAACGTTGCAAAAATATATATGTAAGACACCTTACGGATTAGTTAAACACTTTAACGGATCAATATCCAACCGAACAACTGGACTTCGCCCGGAACATAAAAATATTGTCAATGACATTGTTATTGCTTTTCTGAGCCAATTAGGGTCCCCGAATACCCTAACACCCGTTACAAATTACTACACACTAATAATTAATATTAATCACTAACTAAACTAACTAGTTATCTAATTGGTTAAGATCTAACCAAATAACCCCCCCCCCCCCAACGATCGTTTCCCCAATGGGGAACACATTCCATCAACTTTGACTATTTTATTAATTCATGTCCAATATCACCAAGACACTTTATACATTGGATAATTAGAAAGTTGTGGTTTATAAATAATACCATTAGATTTCTCATTTCATTCACAAACCACTAAACAAAGTTCAACTCTTTTCTCTCCTTCCCTTTGATATCTCGGCCGAACATATACCCACCCCCACATCCATTTTCAAGTTTAGATTAAGGCATTTTATTAACATACAAAGGTGAAGGATCACGTATAAGGAGGCTCGGTGCTTACGGATTGCCAAGGACCTCACCACAACGCTATTAACCACCCGTTTTTCGTCTAGTTTCTTCCCTAGCCTTGTGCTAGTTGTAAGTGCTTCTAAACACCTTCTTGATCTTGTCTAAAGTGGTTAATAAGAGATTTGTCGGATAAAAGTCATGAACATATAAGATCAAAGTTTAAAGTCTACTAAAAATGATGAACATGGTGGTTAATGAGCAAATATCAGTGTAAAACTCTTGGATCTTGTTTTGTTATGATTCTTGGTTGATTATCTGATGTGTTGCTGGTTAATATTGATGTTTGATGTTATTACGATCACTAATCATGCTAACGGAATCAATCGAACGCGTCTTAGAAGATTAAAGAATGAAAACAGAATCTGTCCATGTTTTACAGCCAATTTCCGCTGGCTGTAAACAGGTCATAAACTCTACAATAAACTGATATTTTGAGTCTAAAACGTGTTATTATGAAATACGGTTCTAATGGCACCGGAATCGTAATTTTTGAACTTCGTTTACTATTTTTAAAGCGACATTTTGTAACAGCAGCTAGAGCTGCATATTTCTGCTGAAAATATGTGTTTTGTTTTCTGTCATAACTTGGGTTCTGTGTAGAGTTGGATCATGAAACTTGTACTGTAGATGACCACCGATGTATTTGTAATTACCCCACTGGAATTTCGTAAATCGGACGCTCGATGAATTTTAAATAAATTATCCCGTGGACTGTGGTCAGAAAAATATAAATCTGAGTTCAGTCCGGAAAAATGATTTTTTATAAAATATTGGTAATGAACCAGACCCCGATATTTTTACACACTAAAATTTGGAACGTTTAAGACATTCTGTAAAAATTTAGGAATTTTTTGAATAATTTAACTATTTTATTAAAATGTCCGAAAACAGCCCGGTTTTGAATATTAATGCTGAAATGACAGTTGTAATTTGCGTGTCTAAATGTCGAGTATGCTATCTGTGAATGATATAACATGTTATATGTGTTACGTGCATTATCGTATGTTTGCCTATGAGTGGGGAATGGATGGGAAGTATATATATATGGGCATAAACAGTTCAAGTAATGCATGTTATGTGTTAGATACGTGTAGAAACTTTGTGCTCTATTTAAAAATCACTAAATGACTAACTAGTAATCATATTAGGACGTGATTGACCGACCTTGACTGTTAGCTATATTTGAGAATCTAACCGAGCAAACCGAGGTGAGTTCACACTTTCTACAAGGCATGGGATTCCCGGTGGTTTGGGAATGGGTTAAAGAATTTAAAACTAAATCTACATATCCCTTTGGGAAGGTATGTACGGCCATCCTCCATAGATAGGATGCCATTATTAATCCTACGAATTCTCCTGGTGCAGAATACATACGTTCGTCCTCCTGGTGCAGGACAACAACCTTAAAACTGTTGGAACTTTTGAGATCGTTCATACTTGTGCTGGATTAGTTTTATAGTGGTTTGTAGCTAATTTGATAGTATAGGGGCTTATTTTGTAATTTTATAGAATTAGGAAGCCTGACTTGGTGTAGTTAAGATTCCAGCAAATTTATAAATTTGCTGGCTAGTCAGGAACACTATATATAGCCCTTGTATTGTAACCACTTGAAGCTTTTGGCTCTCTTAATGAATATTGGTGTTGTTTACATTAAAAAAAACGTTTGTTAAAAGTAAAACAAGTACTGTTAAACGTTGCCCACCAAAAAGATTTTCTGCAAAATTAAAACTTCATTTTCGGGCAAATGGACTCTCGAAAATAAAGATTTTAGGGGGGGTATTTCAGAAAATCAAATTAGATGCCTGTGTTTTGACTCCTGCTAGATGAAATGATAGAAAATTGCTAACACTTTGTCATTTCTTGCTCGCTGAGGCTTCATCAGGATCTACTATCAAAGTATCAACGAAAAAAAAAACGTTAGTTAAAAGTAAAACAAGTACTGTTAAACGTTGCCCACCAAAAAGATTTTCTGCAAAATTAAAACTTCATTTTCGGGCAAATGGACTCTCGAAAATAAAGATTTTAGGGGGGATATTTCAGAAAATCAAATTAGATGCCTGTGTTTTGACTCCTGCTAGAGGAAATGATAGAAAATTGCTAACACTTTGTCATTTCTTGCAAAACAGAAAACAAAAAGAAATCGGGGTACCAAGCAACGACGTGTTGGTAGATTCAGCAACACCGACGAGTAAACTGCTGTTAGGGAGCAAAACATAACATCTACACAAGGATTCTGGCTTCTCTCAGGAATTACGCATCTTGTGGGTAATGCGTTGCGGCATATGGCTTAATGGTCTTAAATCTTGTGTTGATAGATTGCCAAAGTCTGAGATCTCGAGTCTTTATATTGGTTTTCATTCGGGGGGTATCATAGTTGGTCTTCTGCTGCATCCAGATACATGCTGACCTAGAACTCCTATGATATCCCTTCATAATAAGCGCCTTAAAAAAACAAAACAAAAAAAAGGCCAAACCCCTTCATAATAAGTTCCATTTGTGGCCAAAACCTTTTGATGGATTAGTTTCAGTCTCTCTGCTGTACGAAAGTACTGACCTGTTCACCGAACTATCTGTCTCGCCCTCGATAGTTCTTGGAATCTTTGTTGTACGAAAGTACAGACCTGATCTCCGCTCTATCGTTGAAAAGAATGAATCCAATATACTCACCTGTTATGAAGAACCTTTGTGCATACCTTGATTGCGGGGGTATGTCCTGATGTGGGACTCACGAGCGTAATGTTTCTATTCTCAATAGCTTGTGTGGGGGCCATTGAAGTCTTGTCAAATATTACCAAAAACATGATAAAAGCGCTCTCCGAAGGCATGTTGAAAGAAGGATGCATGGATTTAAGCGGACAAACATACTGGCAGTTTTTCTTGTGCCCTGGTTAGTAAATATTATTAATAATAATAATAAATAAGAATTTGGCAAGTGTTGGCGATATGATCTTCTGCAGGTAAGTCATCGAGCGTTGAATGTTTCAAGAAGATCCGCATCAAATGGAACCTCCCAGAGCTGAAAATTCGAAGTTCGGAGTCTAAATGGCCCAATTTTTCTTAATTGTGTAAATATTTCATAATTCATAGTGTTTTAAACAAAAATGGGCACGTTTTTCGAGAAAGTTTGAAATTTACGAGCGAAATTAAAATTGTTTTGAAATCATACAAATGGAGGCGAAGATAAGATACCAGCGAATTTGTTATTTCGCTGGTTATCAATTTTCCTTTATAAATATCTTCTAACCGTCATTTTTCAAACTTTTCAAAACCATTTCTTCATCTTCTTCGCTAATCATCGGACATATTCTCAAAACTTACACAAGATTCTATTTCGTTCAAAGATCTTCAGGTAAATCTTCGATTAATCATCATCTATAACCTTCGCAGTAATCGGTTCACATTTTTGGTGAACAGTGCACTGTTTGAATCTCCATAACTGTTCTTTGTGTTCATAAACCCTAGAATCTGAATCCATAATCTCTGTGGTTTGATATGGATGTTTGTTTTAAGAACCGAACAAACCAAGATTCACAATGCTCTTTCATATTTGGACTCATCTGTGATTGTTGTGTGAACAAAACTAGAAATCAGTTAGGGTTTTTAAAGGGTTTATGAAGAAATTTTTGGTGCTAGCGAATTACCGATGATTGTAGCGAAGACAGCAAATTTAACATAAAATCAGGGAAATGCTGGATCTGGTAGACAAGATTGAGAAAAGAAAACAAACAGAAGAAAAGAAAAAGGAATCAAGAAAGAAAAAGAAGCATGAACATAAGAAAGAAAAGACTCCTGCTTCATCAACTGAACCCACCACAACATCATCACCTCCGGCCTCATCCACATATGAGGCCACTATGGAGGATCAACCTATTAGTGAAGCTGTTACTACTCAAGCAACTCCGGATGCACCACTCGAAACGACAACGAACGAAGACAATCCCAAGAGCCTGAAAAGCCAGCTACAGAAAATCCAGCGGAAACAACTAAAGAATGAAAAAGACAAGTATGCAACGATCTAGGGGGGATATTGTTGGAACTTTTGAGATCGTTCATACTTGTACTGGATTAGTTTTATAGTGGTTTGTAGCTAATTTGATAGTATAGGGGCTTACTTCCTAATTCTATAGAATTACAAAATAAGCCCCTATACTATCAAATTAGCTACAAACCACTATAAAACTAATCCAGCACAAGTATGAACGATCTCAAAAGTTCCAACAATATCCCCCCTAGATCGTTGCATACTTGTCTTTTTCATTCTTTAGTTGTTTCCGCTGGATTTTCTGTAGCTGGCTTTTCAGGCTCTTTGGGATTGTCTTCGTTCGTTGTCGTTTCGAGTGGTGCATCCGGAGTTGCTTGAGTAGTAACAGCTTCACTAATAGGTTGATCCTCCATAGTGGCCTCATATGTGGATGAGGCCGGAGGTGATGATGTTGTGGTGGGTTCAGTTGATGAAGCAGGAGTCTTTTCTTTCTTATGTTCATGCTTCTTTTTCTTTCTTGCTTCCTTTTTCTTTTCTTCCGTTTCTTTTCTTTTCTCAATCTTGTCTACCAGATCCAGCATTTCCCTCTTTAACTTCCAGGCTCTTTCTACCGCTCTCTGAAATAGCATAGCCTCCTCAAGATTTGCATTTCCAGCTCCCACGTTTATGCGGCTTGCATTCAACACCGTTAGATCAGAGAGCCCAAACATAAACACGTCCATAGGATCCAAGATTCGAAAATGTGGATATTCGAATCTTGGATCCTATGGACGTGTTTATGTTTGGGCTCTCCGATCTAACGGTGTTGAATGCAAGCCGCATAAACGTGGGTGCTGGAAATGCAAATCTTGAGGAGGCTATGCTATTTCTGAGAGCGGTAGAAAGAGCCTGGAAGTTAAAGAGGGAAATGCTAGATCTGGTAGACAAGATTGAGAAAAGAAAAGAAACAGAAGAAAAGAAAAAGGAAGCAAGAAAGAAAAAGAAGCATGAACATAAGAAAGAAAAGACTCCTGCTTCATCAACTGAACCCACCACAAAATCATCACCTCTGGCCTCATCCACATATGAGGCCACTATGGAGGATCAACCTATTAGTGAAGCTGTTACTACTCAAGCAACTCCGGATGCACCACTCGAAACGACAATGAACGAAGACAATCCCAAAGAGCCTGAAAAGCCAGCTACAGAAAATCCAGCGGAAACAACTAAAGAATGAAAAAGACAAGTATGCAACGATCTAGGGGGGATATTGTTGGAACTTTTGAGATCGTTCATACTTGTGCTGGATTAGTTTTATAGTGGTTTGTAGCTAATTTGATAGTATAGGGGCTTATTTTGTAATTCTATAGAATTAGGAAGCCTGACTTGGTGTAGTTTAGATTCCAGCAAATTTATAAATTTGCTGGCTAGTCAGGAACACTATATATAGCCCTTGTATTGTAACCACTTGAAGCTTTTGGCTCTCTTAATGAATATTGGTGTTGTTTACATTCAATCATTGTTCTTGTGCTCTAATCTGATATCCAAGGTGCTTTACTGATTTACACTCTTGTTTGGATTCAATACAACACTTGTTGTATTCATTAATCCATTGGCTTCACCTTCATCTTTGATCATTCTTAACTTTTTCATAGTTCAAACACTTAATCAATAGGAGTTTTGAGCTAAAACAACCAACCACTGTGATCCGGATTGATATTGGGATCTACAAAAACTAGCTAGACAAAACTCTATCATGAAGTCCCTCAATTTATATCGACTTAATCGCCGAGGCCAATGGCGAGCGGGTCATTAGTTAATAGCGCTATTAGGTTTAACAAACCTCACACCGTGCCATTCGGACGGGCGTGTACTAATGGACTATGGCAAACTGTCAGTGATGATAGACACTGATGTAGGGCACAACTATTGTTCGTCAGTTGTCGATATGTATGGTCTAGTAGTTCAAACGGGGAAAACCCCCACTGATCATGGTTATGGATTGGGTAATGAAAAAGGAACTGGTTAAACATACTTTCAACTACGGGGTAACCCCCACGGCAATTAAGCCCATCGAAAGTCAAACCACGTTTTTCAGAAACAACTTAAAACTAAACAACCAAATGTGAACTCACTCAACTTTGTTGTTGACTAGTTGTTACATGCCTTACAGGTCGCTAGGTGCTTTTGGAGCTTGCATGAGGAGAAGGTTGTTGTGGAATATGGGTTGTTATATCCCATACTTAATAATTGAACTTTATAAACCTATGGAACTTATGTTTGAGACTTTAAACTTATGAACTGTGAACTTATGTTTTGAACTTACGTTTTATGCTTCTGCTGTTATCTTAAAATCGGTCACCTTCTTTAGGTCACCAATCGTATTGTAGTTGGTTTCATTTACTTAATTGTGTTGTTCAATATGATTGGTGGCTCGATCCTGGTCACGTCACGCCTCCAAGCGGTGGTACTCCGCATGGTGGATTTTGGGGGTGTGACACAAATAGTGTGTATTGACTTTAATTGACTCACTCGGTCGATCAAATCGATCCTACAATTGGTATCAGAGCTGATTTTCTGACTTCTACTCCGAAACATGGCTTGTTCTTTATCTTCAGATTGAAAGCGGATCTTGTTCACAAATAAACATTCAATATCTTTTGCAGAGCAATTTACCAACCACATAGGGTCATAAACAAAGATCTCTCTGATTTCATTCCCAGCTCTGTAGGTTATCACAGCCTCAGTCGATATACAACTATACACCCAGCCCATAAAACCTTTGTAGAATTCTTGTTCCATCTTTGGCACTGGAATGTTCTTCATCACTCTTGGCTTTTTCACATTCAAAATCGTTTCTTCATTTCCGGTTTCAGGATTGATTCTTCTAACTTTCTGTGGATAATGAGGCTTCCAATGCTTGAAATCTTTCAGAGCTTCAAACTTGATTAAACCCCACATTGCAATATCATTCTTTCTCACCGGATATCCCAAGGTTCTCACTTTTGATAACTTCTCTACATCCCACCACGGTAGAGACATAACATCATGCAAACGTTCAAAGTACTGCACTCCACATTCTCTTCTTATAGCATATGCATTAACTTGAGGTAGAAATCCCCAGCTAATTATATATCCCAATGAAATACCTCTATCTCTCTGATAAAACTTCAAAGGACGCTTGAATTTCCTTTCATTGCTATTCTTGAGCCACTTTTTCCGTTCTTCTTTCAGAGGATCTTTTGTAGTTCCATCGAAATTCTTATCCTTCAAAATCTCTTGAACTTTTCTCCTTAGCTCATCTCTATTTTCTTGAGTGAAAAACTCCATCAGAGTTGGAAAATCAGAAGTGTCTTCATTCACACTGTCTTCATCTGTACAATCCTCAACCTCAACCTTGTCATAGACATCTGCATCTTCAACATACTTATATTCGTACTCAGGTTGATGATTGATATCAAAAGCATTCAGTTCATCTTCAAAATCGAACTTGAACTCATTCTCATTCACATTAAACATCTTCAGAACTTCATCCAAAGTATACGTGTGCCTAATTTCTCCCTCTTCTACATCAGGCTCTAAACATAGAATCAACTTCTCAATTTCTTCAACATTTTGATCACCTACTTGCTCCCCCTCTCCATCAACTCCCTCTGATACTTCATTTGCATCATCATTCATGTAGTCATCAACATTCTTTTCATTTGATGCTTCAGTAACAGTAACACCCGTACCACCCTGATCGTCATCATCACCATTATCATCATCAGAACTATGACTGCTTGCAGAGAATACTTTTTCTTCATCATCATCCTCTTCATCATCATCCTTTACATCTTCTTCATCATTAACCATATTAAGTAACACATCTTCATCCAATATAGCAGGAATTGCAGAGAGAGGAACAGGCTGTTCAATATATGATTCAGGAGCAATTGATAGAACAATTGCCCTTTCTTCAGAAACACCTTCTAAGCCTTTTCCCTTATCCTTCATTTTAGCATCAATCTCTGCTTGTTTTTTAGCTCAAATTTCTTCAATCTTTATCTCATCAAATTGTTGCTCAACAGATTTACCAAGCATCTTTTCTAACACTTTATTTATCATAAACATCTCATGCCCTTTCTGTGCTTTCAGAGCCTCAAGCTCTTTGTTCTTCAGCTCAAAATACTTATTCTGTTCATCTTTGTGTGTCTTTTCCTCAAGCAACTCAGCAATTTGTACTTTCATGACATCAATTTCAGCTTCATCAGCTTCTATCTTTTTCAACAAAGTAGAATTTTCAGCTTCCACAGACTTAACACTTTTAACCAACGTCTTGTTCTCAGCTAAAACTTCTTCAATTCTCTTTTCCAAATACTTAATTTTCTCATCAGTCGCAAAGTTGAAATTATCAATGTCGTTAAGGGGAATATTTTGAGGAATATTAGGAAAATCTTTATAACCAAAAGATCCAGGTGTGGTTTGAACGCGTGGTTATGTGGATGATGGTGTTTGGAAAATTTGTTGTGAAGTAAGAATAGGTTGTTCATGTGGTGGTGAAAGATGTGGTGATGTAATAGGATTAGGTTGTTGTGGTGGTGTAGGTTGTTTTGGAGGTGATTTATGTGGAGATTGTGGTGATGATGGTTCAGGTGGTGGTGAAGGAGGTTTACTAGATTCCTGGATTGGTTTCCTCTTTAACAAAATCTTCAATGGCTTTGCCTTCTTTGGAGTAACTATAAGTTTCCTTGCAACTGTTTTCTTTTTACTTCCAGAACTAATTGGAGTTTGAATTTCTTCTTGTGAAGGAATATACACATCATCATCATCTTTAGCACTCCTTCTTCTCTTTTTCTGTTTCTCTTTTTCTACTGCAGACATGAATATCTTATAACGTTCGGTTTCATCAATTTCATCTTCAGAAGAACTTGTTGTGCTTTTATCAACATCATCACTCTGAACTTCCTCAACAACTTTCTCCTGTTCAGCATTGAATTCAGTAAGAGATCTTAAAATTCTTGCAGATGCAGGAGAAAAATGAACATCTCTTTCTATATTAGCTTCAGCTTCAGTCTCAGCTTCAGCTTCAATTTCAACTTCTGCTTCTTTATCAGATTCATCAATGAGCAAAGTTTTAGGAGCTTTCTTTTGGCGTTTCTTGGGTTGTGAAGACGAACCATCTCCTTCTTGCACTTTAGGAGTTACTTTCCTACTCCTCTTCTTCTTTCTTTCAAGAACCAATCATTTCGAGTCGTCTTGAAATCTTTAAGAACTTTCAATTCATCTGCATATCCAGCTTCTTTCATCTCTTCTTCATTCCTCCAATTCTGATGATTTACTGGATCTGGATCTTTATAATTCGGATCTTTAATAAAACCAAAGAACTATGCTTGCTTAGTTGGCTCAGGATGATTCGGATGATATCTTACTAACTGCTTCACAGAATCATTATCCATATGAGATAGAATCAACAGATCATTATTCTCATCTCGTACAATTTCTGGATAGGCATGGTCAATCATCATCTGAATAAACCTTGGATACAACCAAGTCTTCCTCTTCGATGTCACTTCATCTACTAAGTAATGAAATACAACATGTGAAAAATTGTACTTTTTGTTCAATACAAGAGCAACCACCATATTCATGTGATAATCACGCATAGCATCATATCCTCCCTTTTGGTGACTCAATGCCTGCAACACTGAGTGAATCAATTAAATCCAGTTAAGGTTTGTAACTTATTAAATCCAGTTAAGGTTTGTAACTTATTTTGTTTAAAGTCTTTATAAACTCAATTAAATCCAGTTAAGGTTTGTAACTTATTTTGTGATTGTTGAAAATGAGATTTTTCTAAACTTTATTAATGGATGAATATCTCATGTTTTTATCATATAGCATTGTTATGATTGTTTCTATGGTATTAAGAATTCACACCAAATAAACCCACGCTTCCGCAAAGCCAGGGTGTCACATCGTCTAGATGTCGTATTAAGTCCTCGGATTGGTAATACGTCCATAAGTTCGTCCGTCCTCCGTTTTGACCATAATTTATGTCTGATTGTTCGTATTGTCCGTAACATGTCTTTAAGGCATATTTATATGTAGTTTTGTAAGACTTTAATTTTAAAGTCTCTTGAGTTTATTATTACCATTTTAATCAAGTTCCTATCTTTGATATATAAAACTCTTGGATGGATGAAAATGCTTGATTTAGCTTGCAAGTGCTTTAGATCTTCTTAGGTTCCATGAAAATCCATGTTGATTATAAGAGAAATGAAGATGATGAAGTGGGTTGTCTATGGTGTTCTTGGTGGGATGATGAAGATATGAAGATGTTGAGAGAATTTGTGTGTGTTTGAAAAGGTGTAAAAGAGTTGTAGTGTGTGTTAGTGATTAATGAAAAGTGTTATAAACATGACAACACATGACTAACTCTTCCACCACATCACTAAACCATCCACCTCATAATCCACCTAAGTATTGGATAAGTATCCATTAAATAACAAAAAAAACAAAGAGTGGGGGGGTCCCACTTGTTTACGGTTCAAATGAGGGGGGGGGTCATTTTGTGGTAAAAATTGTTGGTAATTTTGTTAAGGTAAAAAAATGGTAAAAATGGTTAAAGGTTTAGGTTTTTATGTGTTACCAAGTTTCAATATGGTTCAAGACTTAAAATGATCACAAATAGGATGAAAATGACCAAAAATAATGTTCACTAGTTCACTACATATGTCAAATTGTAGTTCGGATAGTCTTTTGTCGCTCGTTCCGCAAGAAGATAGTCGAAAGGTTCGCTTATGAAAATGGTAGGGAAACATTCGGTTATATATTTATATAATGTTCCCTATGTATTTTCATATGGATTTTGAGTTTAAACAACTCATTTTGCACTTTGTAGTAAAAATACTAATGCTGATTTTTTGCGGAAAAACATTGAAATGGTCATTTTTGGTGCTTTTTGGCAGTTTACGGGCAGTTTTTGTGCTATCGGACATTAGTAATAAATTAGACCAAACCCTTTCGTTTCCAAGTAGGGTTTATTGTATAATTGATGTTGGACTTTCGTCTGAGTCCTAAAAATATCGTTACACTAGTTTCTGTGGATCCTGAGTTTTTGTCAGCACGCTAGTTTACTAGGCACTACTCTAGTTGTTTCGATGCACTGTTTACACTGTTTCAAATGTAACCACTAAAAAATGAATCATGTGCATCATAAATGAATATTCCATAATTATTCTAAGATGTATATCATGAAATCATGCATTTCGGATATTCTAATCACGTATTTGTATAATGTAATTCATTGCTTTAAATGTAAGTAATTTACCAGAAAATGGCAGTTGTCACATTCTCCCCCTGTTATTGAGAATTTCATCCTGAAATTCGAGATTTGTTATTCTTTGAAGGAGTCTTCGGAAACAGGTGAGGATATTTTGCTTTCATTTGGTCTTCACGTTCCCAAGTATACTCAGGTCCGTGACGAGAGTTCAAACGAACTTTTACTAACTTGATACAATTTCTCCGTGTTTTCTGAACCTTCCAGTCCGTGACCTCAACAGGTTCTTCGGTGAATTGGAGTTTGTCGTCAATGTGAATTTCATCCGTAGGCATGATAACGGTATCTTGTGTTGGACTCTTTCTAAGATTCGACACATGAAACGTGTGGTGCGCACTGCTAAGTTCATCTAGTAACTTCAACTTGTAGACAACAGTGCCAATCTTTTCTAAGATTTCAAATGGTCCAATGTAACGTGGGTTTAGCTTTCCACGCCTATCGAACCTCGCTACGCCTTTCCAGGGCGAGACTTTCAACAAGACTTTGTCTCCGACCTCGAAAGATAAAGGTTTTCGCTTTTTATTTGCGTAGCTCTTTTGTCGATCGCGAGCCGCCTTGATACGGTCTCGGATCTGAAAAATTTTATCCGTAGTCTCTTGGACTAGTTCCGGACCAATTAATTGACTATCGCTTGTTTCCGCCCAACATAGCGGAGAGCGACACTTTCGACCATAAAGAGGTTCAAACGGTGCAGCTTGTATACTAGTATGGTAGCTGTTATTGTAGGAAAACTCAACTAAAGGTAGATGAGTATCCCAAGTGCCGCTGAAATCCATAACACACGCACGAAGCATATCTTCGAGTGTTTGGATTGTCCGTTCGCTCTGGCCGTCAGTTTGAGGATGAAAGGCCTTACTTAGATTTAATTGCGATCCAAAGGCCTATTGAAATGATTTCCAAATTCAAGAAACAAAACGACCATCTCGGTCCGAAATGATTGAAATAGGTACCCCATGACGAGCCACTATTTCTCTGACATAGAGTTCCGCTAGTTTCTCAGTACTATCCTTCTCCCGAATTGGCAAGAAGTGTTCGGACTTTGTCAATCTATCGACGATTACCCATGTCATGGCCTTTTGAGGTCCTGGGTAACTTCGTAATGAAGTCCATCGATATTTGTTCCCATTTCCAAACGGGAATCTCAGGTTGTTGTAACAAGCCCGAGGGTTTCTGATATTCAGCCTTGATCTTCGCGCAGGTTAAGCATTTTCCGACATAAGCCGCGATATCACCTTTGAGTTTAGGCCACCAATAGTACTCTTTCAAATCCTGGTACATTTTATCCGATGCAGGATGAATCGAGTATTTAGACCTATGTGCTTCCTAAAAAATAACATCTCGAAGGCCTCCAAAGAGTGGAACCCAAATTCGACCCATAAGGTATAAAGTTCCATCTTCTTTTGGCACTAATTGTTTTTCCATGCCTCGAAGTGTTTCAGCTTTAATATGCTCTTCCTTGAGCGCTTCTTGTTATGCATTATGAATCCGAGTGATAAGATCTATGTGAATTGTCATTTCTAATGCTCGGACTCTTAGTGTTTTAACTCGCTCCTTGAGGCTCAAGGCGTCAGCTACAACATTCGCCTTGCCCGGATGGTATTTGATTTCACAATCATAATCGTTTAACAATTCAACCCAACGCCGTTGACGCATATTTAATTCTTTTTGGTTGAATATGTGTTGTAGACTTTTATGATCAGTGAAAATAGTACATTGAGTACCATATAGATAATGTCGCCATAATTTTAGAGCAAATACCACTGCGCCTAATTCAAGGTCGTGAGTGGTATAGTTCTTTTCGTGAACTTTTAGTTGGCGAGACGAGTACGCGATAACTTTTTCACGTTGCATGAGTACGCAACCCAAACCTTGATGCGAAGCATCACAGTATACAACAAAATCATCGGTACCATCGGGTAATGATAAGATTGGTGCAATGCACAACTTGTCTTTAAGAAGTTGAAATGCTACTTCTTATTTCTCTCCCCAATCGAATTTCTTGTCTTTCTGTTTAAGAGAAGTTAGCGGTTGAGCAATCTTTGGAAAATTCTCAATAAATCTCCGATAATATCCCGCTAAGCCAAAAAATTATCGCACCTCAGTAGGAGTCTTGGGCGCTTCCCAATTCTTAATCGCTTCTATCTTCGACGGGTCTACTTGAATGCCTTTCTCGTTCACTACATGCCCGAGAAAATGTACTTTGCGAATCCAAAATTCGCATTTGGAAAATTTCGCATATAGTTTCTTCGTCTTTAGCAACTCCAAAATTGTTCTCAAATGTTGTTCATGTTCATCAGTCGATCGAGAGTATATCAAAATATCGTCAATAAACACTATGACGAATTTGTCAAGATACGGCTTGCACACGCGATTCATTAGATCCATGAAGACCGCTGGTGCATTCGTTAAGCCAAATGGCATAACGAGAAACTCGTAATGACCGTAACGAGTCCGAAAAGCCGTTTTCGGTATGCTTTTGTGACACCTGGGACACTGTGACCATCAAACAAATGCCGAGCCAATGAAAAATTTTATTTCATACTTGGGATTTGTAAAAATATGTGTATCGTTTACACATATCAACTCTTGTTCGATTTCAAGCTTTAAATCGATTTCTGGAGGGTTATACGCGCACTGATGCGTAAATATAGCCAGTTTAATGCAACGAACACTCCGGAATAGTGAAATAGGCTAAACATACCTTAAATAACCTTTACATAACTTAGAAGTAAGTTTTGGAAGGTTTGGTATGGTGAAAACAAGTTAATTCGCTTACAGGGACTAAAGTTGACAAACTACGAAAGTATGACAATTTGAACTGTAACAGACATTCCATAACATGACCATAAGTTAAACACACCTTAAATATCCTTTAAATAGCTTAGAAATAGGCTTTGAGGGGTTCGGTGTGCTAAAATAAACTTTTGGGTCATTCAGGGACTAAAAGCGTCAAAAGTGCACAATTTTGCATTTTCGCGCATAACTTACGTTCTAAATACCTCCGGACATCCAAAATTTTATGTAAGCACTAAAATATTTTATTTTAGTGTTTGGCATAAGAAAAATCCAATCGTCGCGTCATTTGGATCGTTTTTCGCGCTTATGCGCATTCCGTCGTAATTAACCGAACATCGCAACCGTACGGCTAAACGAACCGACATCCGAGATATTTTTGAGCACATTTTAAGTTCCCTATACTTTAACTTCATTTTAGAGCCTTGAAATGAGGTTAACGGGGTTCAAACGCATCGAAAATAGCTTAAACGGGCTGCAGGGACCAAAACTGTAATTCTGCCAAAATAGGTGGTTGCGCACCGCAACAAATATTTGTTACGGTGCGCAAGCAGGGGTTAGTTATGCAGAAACTCGTTTTCTCAGCAGTTAACAACCTTTAACCCCTCCAAAGGCCAAGGACAAGTGTCAAACTCTTGTGGTGGAGCAATATTAGTTACCACAACATTCCGACAAGTGTACGGGTGAGATCATTCCCTCTTCTCCAAGAAAAGATCCTAACGGTGAACCGAAAACTATAAATACCCACCTTGTTTTACCCATTTCCCTCACATTTGAATCTGATTCTACACTCTCTAAGTGGAAGTATATGCTTCCTACCTGAGAGTGAATCGGGTTCGAATCTTGCGGGGACCCATCGTAAGTATTCCTTCGTTCTTTTATTGCTTTTCGAGTCTTTTCGAGTCTGAAAGTCAAACTTTGTTTGACTTTCTGCGTTGACCAGTTTATGGTCAATGCGAAGTTCATTTGAACTTCGCAACGTGAGTGTAATCACGTTGGTTATAGTCCCTTGGGACTATGCCTACTGATTACCACGTTGTATAGGGTCGTAGGGTAAGCGATCTAATAAATCGCTTATACCTTCGAACCCGACCCATTTGGTCGATCATTCGGATCCGACCAAACACATTAGGTGACCATAGTATATAGGGAATAACCTTCTGAGGTTATACCTTATGGTCGCTTCGTTTAAGTAGTTGTATGATAGGTAGTTTATATGCCTTAGGTAAATTACCAAAATACCCCTTTGATGCCAAAATTCGTTTTAAACATATGTAACATAACTTTTGTCATCTAAACTGATTTGACAACCATATTAGACATGTTAAGGCATATTTTACTTGTCATAGGACTAGTTAGGCGTTCCACGCGCTTTACGCGAACTTCGCGTTAAAGTAGCATAAGCTACCTAAACGGGTCGTAATGGGTCACAAACGCTTAGGTTAGGTTTCATTTAGCATGAAGGATTTGTTAAACCATATGACACGAGTCTCTATACTCGTTTGGTTTACGAACCCTCATTATATCCAATCATCCGATTTAGGTCCGGTTATTAACATAGTTACCTATATTAGGTGCCGTTTGATATCCGCGATCTCTAGCATTGTTTGGTTGTTACTCAAGGACTACTAAGCAATCTCAAGTGAGTACATAGAACCCCTTTTTTATTGTTTTCCAAACTGTTTTGGGGTGAAACACATGTGCCTACTTGTTACTTTCATGCTTTCCATGTTTTCACATCATATACCTGCTATGTATGCCCATTGTGTGCGTACTTAGTACATAGTTTTACATTACATTTTGTGCTATGTATGTCCATTTAGTTCATACTTAGTACATCGTTTTACTTTACATTTTATGCTATGTATGTCCATTTAGTTCATACTTAGTACATTGTTTTACATTACACTTATGCTATGTATGTCCATTGTGTGCATGCTTGGTACATTGTTTTACATTGCATTTCTGTTGCATATGCTCATCCAGCATGTGAACACATTATACTACATTTTGAACCGTTGTAACCTTTTGACTATGTGAACCGTCGTAACCGTTTGATTATATGAACCGTTTGTAGCTATTGAACCGTGTGAACCATTTGTATCTGTTGACAGGATTTACATTTAACAATAGACATTTGACAATACATAAACATTTCTACAATTGTTAAACATTACTTTGGTGGTTTGGTTTGATTAAGTGATTAAGTAACAATGTGTGTGTAATATGATACAAGCATGGTGGATACGACGCTGGTACTTCCTCTATATAAGTGTTTGTATGGTATTACATATCGTAGCGTTATTTGAATCAATTCAGTTTGAGACATATAACATTTTATACAAATTACATACTTTTCACAATACATTGTTTTTGCAAGCAACTTATCTTATACAAACTCATTTTACAATGGTTATTCATTTAACCATACATTATTCTCTTATTTATACATATCATCTGATCTTATCGTTTTTCAAATGATTTACAAAACAAAGCAAATTACAAGGTTCATGACTAAACATTTTCTCAAACATAAGTCATGAAACCTATTTTCACAAAACCTATGTATCTCACAGGCATCTTTATGCTGACGTACCTATTTTCACATGTGTTTTTCAGGAGCTGTTGCATAAGATGATCAAGATACACATAGGCAGACTTGGGCTTTAGTGACAATAAAAGATGCAAGACTAGTTAATTATGTTGTATTTCTTTGTTTGTTAAGACATTGTGACACTTTTAAATCAATAAAACGAAGCTTCAATTGCCATGGATTTGAAACAATTAATTCTGTTACAACACTCCCCGACGTTTCCGCCACGTTTTGTATGTTCTACGTGGTCGGGGTGTGACAGAAAAGATGGTATCAGAGCCAATGGTTATAGGGAATTAGGTTATTAGTAATACTTTGACCTAGTCTATAACCTTCTTAGGACCCTAACGCGAGTTTACTTGTGTTTAGTCATAAAACAATATCGTCACCTATCCTTAGGCGACTACCACAACAAGAACATAAATTTCAAAACCGCTTTGAAAACTAATCATCTGTTCTAGGATGATTGATTACAAGGTTTTGAACCCTCTATTGTAAGGTTTTGAACCCTCTGTTATATGGTTTTGAACCCCTTTGAATTTTCAAAATCCCGTCAAGGTTTTGGGTTTTAAATAATGTGAACACGTGCAAACTGGAAGGGTGAATGCCTGTATTCTGGGTTTTCTGTCTAGGCAAGCACTTCGTATACTTCTCATCAGACGCGAGACCAGTTGTGCTTACTTGGGAATTCTTGGGATGAGTGTTCACTTATAGGCGAGCATGTCTTCGCGATACATTATTTTTGACTCATTTACTTTGATTAGTCACTGTGTGTCGTTTGTTTACCTGGTGGTAACAAACAAATGACCACTATCCTTGCTTTCATCAAATTTGTTTCATCTCATTCTTTTCGTCTAATTCTCTCACTCGTTTCCTTTCATGTTTCCTCTTTTAGAATGCCTCCTCGACGCGAAAGCCAGATAGCGACTGCCGAATTGGTAGAAATCATTGCGCAGCAAATGGCTGCTCAATTCCCAAACCTCTTTGCTCAATGGAATCAAGCCAACAACAACAACAATGGTCCATGCAATTTCAAGAGTTTTAACTCGGCGAAACCACTCAAGTTTAGTGGTTCTGAGGGAGCGACTGGGCTTCTTCAATGGTTCGAGAGCATTGAGAATACTTTCCGCCACGTGCACTGTCCTGACAATCGCAAGGTCGAGTTTGCTTCGAGTGTGTTTCAAAAGAGGGCCCTTACGTGGTGGAACGGGGTTATGAGAGATCGTGGTGCAGAAGTTGCTCTAGCACAGACATGGGCTGAACTTAGGGCCCTTATGATGAAGGAATTCTATCCTCGTCACGAGATCAGGGCCTTGGAAAGGGAATTCGACAATCTTGAGCAAGACAGTGGTGAGCATCGAGCCTACACGGACCGTTATGAGGAGTTGAGTCTGTTATGCCCAAACATGGTCACGCCTTTGGATAAGGCAATAGAAAAGTACATTGATGGCCTCCCTGACTCAATACAAGACATTGTGACTGGCAGCAACCCTACTACAGTTAGACAGGCCATTGAGCTATCTGCAACCTTGACTGAATCAAAGATCAGGAAAGGTAAACTTTTCCGAAAAGGTGACAAGAAACCGGTCGAGGAATCGAACCCAATCGAGGAATCAAAGACCATGGATGAACAGATTGGATCCCCTAAAAAGTCAAAGAAGCGAAAGGCTTCTCAGAACTTCGCCATGGTTACTCACAATGATCAAGTCGTCCCCAACCAACCAGCTCAACCCCCTGCTAGGAAGCCATATAATGGAACTGCACCCTTGTGCAACCAATGTAGCCTCCATCATCATGCCAATGTAAAGTGCCGCAAATGCCAAACTTGTGGGCTTATAGGCCATACAGCAAGAGTCTGCCCAGCTGCAGCTGCACCAAACCAAGCTGGAAACAATACCGCTCAAGGCCGTTTTCTACCAGGTTCTTGCTTCAACTGTGGCGAGATGGGTCATTTCCGAAGAAATTGCCCAAAGCTTGCTAATGCAAATCCAGCACAGGGATGAGCATCTGACCGACAACATCGTTTAGAAATAATCACGTCTTATGTATTATTTTCATTTGTTGTCAAGGTCCATGAAACAGTTGTTATCATTGTTTATAAATAAATCTTTTATTTACATTACAATGTATTTATGTGGTTGTATGTATAAACAACATATCTCTTACAATACCGACAATCAAGGAACCGTATTCCTTGAAGGACAGACTACCCCCAAACTTTCTTCCACTTTATGATCTCTTGCATTTTCCACAAAATTCCTAAGTACCCGTTTCTTCTAAGGAAAACGAAGTACAAGGCGAAAGTTACAACACTGAACGAATACCCAAAGTACCACTATAAATCCTAATAGGGTACCTAAGGGTATTTCCGTGAATCCTAAAATTGCTGTGTTCCTTAATTCGACTATTACGTTTCTTTGAAAACAAAATCGAATTTTTGGGAGATCTTCCTATCTCTTCAGATAGATCCCAGAGGACATTGAAGTCCATCGACTGGTTTCCATATCCGTTCTCAATCGATAACAAATTAATAACCAAGTTAAACAACTATGTGATTATGTGCTTATGAACATTACAAGACAAACTGTGCGGACTGTGCAAGGAATTACGTAATTATGGATGCATACATAATTATGGAATTTAGTGCACGGAAACCACAGCGAGCTTTGTCATGTGCCTAGAAGTTAACTCTATTCATTTCCGTTTCTGAAGAAGCACCAGTTGAAAATGACTCCGTTTGTTCATTTTCGTTTCTGAAGATTGTCTGTTGAGGAAATGAATATCCGTTTGTCTATCATTTTCATTTCCATTTCTGAGGAAGCACCCGTTGAAAATGACTCCATAAGTTCATTTTTCGTTTCTGAAGATTTGTCCGTTGAGGAAATGAATATCCATTTGTTTCTCCTTTTCATTTCCATTTCTGATGAAGCAACCGTTGAAAATGACTCCGTAAGTTCATTTTCGTTTCTGAAGATTTATCCGTTGAGGAAATGAATATCCTTTTGTTTCTCCTTTTCATTTCCATTTCTGATGAAGCACCCGTTGAAGATGACTCCGTTTGTTCATTTTCGTTTCTGAAGATTTGTCCGTTGAGGAAATGAATATCCGTTTGTTTCTCCTTTTCGTTTCCATTTCTGATGAAGCACCCGTTGAAAAAGACTCCGTAAGTTCATTTTACGTTTCTGAAGATTGCCCGTTGAGGAAATGAATCCCCGTTTGTTTATTCCTTCATTTCCACTTCTGAAGAATACTCGCTGAGGAAAATGACTCTGTCTGTTCATTTTCGTTCTGAAGAATGTCCGTTAAGGAAATTACTGGATTATGCCTTACATATCTCTGGTGGTTATTTGACACAAATGTCACAAATAGACTCCTACGAATGAATTTCAGGACGAAATTTCCTAAAGTGGGGGAGACTGTGACACCTGGGTCACTGTGACCATCAAACAAATGCCGATCCAATGAAAAATTTTATTTCATACTTGGGATTTGTAAAAATATTTGTATCGTTTACACATATCAACTCTTGTTCGATTTCAAGCTTTAAATCGCTTTCTTGAGGGTTATACGCGCACTGATGCGTAAATATAACCAGTTTAATGCAACGAACACTCCGGAATAGTGAAATACGCTTAACATACCTTAAATAACCTTTACATAACTTAGAAGTAAGTTTTGGAAGGTTTGGTATGGTGAAAACAAGTTAATTCGCTTATAGGGACTAAAGTTGACAAACTGCGAAAGTATGCCAATTTGAAATGTAACAGACATTCCGGAACATGACCATAAGTTAAACACACCTTAAATATCCTTTAAATAGCTTAGAAATAGGCTTTGAGGGGTTCGGTGTGCTAAAATAAACTTTTGGGTCATTCAGGGACTAAAAGCGTCAAAAGTGCACAATTTTGCATTTTCGCGCATAACTTACGTTCTGAATACCTCCGGACATCCAAAAACTTATGTAAGCACTAAACTATTTTATTTTAGTGTTTGGCATAAGAAAAATCCATTCGTCGCATCATTTGGATCGTTTTTCGCGCTTATGCGCATTCCGTCGTAATTAACCGAACATCGCAACCGTACGGCTAAACGAACCGATATCCGAGATATTTTTGAGCACATTTTAAGTTCCCTATACTTTAACTTCATTTTAGAGCCTTGAAATGAGGTTAACGGGGTTCAAACGCATCGAAAATAGCTTAAACGGGCTGCAGGGACCAAAACTGTAATTCTGCCAAAATAGGTGCTTGCGCACCGCAACAAATATTTGTTACGGTGCGCAAGCAGGGGTCAGTTATGCAGAAACTCGGTTTCTCAGCAGTTAACAGCCTTTAACCCCTCCAAAGGCCAAGGACAAGTGTCAAACTCTTGTGGTGGAGCAATATTAGTTACCACAACATTCCGACAAGTGTACGGGTGAGATCATTCCCTCTTCTCCAAGAAACGATCCTAACGGTGAACCGAAAACTATAAATACCCACCTTGTTTTACCCATTTCCCTCACATTTGAATCTGATTCTACACTCTCTAAGTGGAAGTATATGCTTCCTACCTGAGAGTGAATCGGGTTCGAATCTTGCGGGGACCCTTCGTAAGTATTCCTTCGTTCTTTTATTGCTTTTCGATTCTTTTCGAGTCTGAAAGTCAAACTTTGTTTGACTTTCTGTATTGACCAGTTTATGGTCAATGCGAAGTTCGTTTAAACTTCGCAACGTGAGTGTAATCACGTTGGTTATAGTCCCTTGGGACTATGCCTACTGATTACCACGTTGTATAGGGTCGTAGGGTAAGCGATCTAATAAATCGCTTATACCTTCGAACCCGACCCATTTGGTCGATCATTAGGATCCGACCAAACACATTAGGTGACCATAGTATATAGGGAATAACCTTCCGAGGTTATACCTTATGGTCGCTTCGTTTAAGTAGTTGTATGATAGGTAGTTTATATGCCTTAGGTAAATTACCAAAATACCCCTTTGATGCCAAAATTCGTTTTAAACATATGTAACATAACTTTTGTCATCTAAACTGATTTGACAACCATATTAGACATGTTAAGGCATATTTTACTTGTTATAGGACTAGTTAGGCGTTCCGAACGCGTTTTACGCGAACGACGCGTTAAAGTAGCATAAGCTACCTAAACGGGTCGTAATGGGTCACAAACGCTTAGGTTAGGTTTCATTTAGCATGAAGGATTTGTTAAACCATATGACACGAGTCTCTATACTCGTTTGGTTTACGAACCCTCATTATATCCAATCATCCGATTTAGGTCTGGTTATTAACATAGTTACCTATATTAGGTGCCGTTTTATATCCGCGATCTCTAGCATTGTTTGGTTGTTACTCAAGGACTACTAAGCAATCTCAAGTGAGTACATAGAACCCCTTTTTTATTGTTTTCCAAACTGTTTTGGGGTGAAACACATGTGCCTACTTGTTACTTTCATGCTTTCCATGTTTTCACATCATATACCTGCTATGTTCGTTAGTACATTATAGTACATGATTTCACTGTGTTCATGCTATGTATGCCCATTGTGTGGGGTACTTAGTACATCGTTTTACATTACATTTTGTGCTATGTATGTCCATTTAGTTCATACTTAGTACATCGTTTTACATTACATTTTATGCTATGTATGTCCATTTAGTTCATACTTAGTACATTGTTTTACATTACACTTATGCTATGTATGTCCATTGTGTGCATGCTTAGTACATTTTTTTACATTGCATTTTTGTTGCATATGCTCATCCAGCATGTGAACACATTATACTACATTTTGAACCGTTGTAACCTTTTGACTATGTGAACCGTCGTAACCGTTTGATTATATGAACCGTTTGTAACTATTGAACCGTGTGAACCATTTGTATCTGTTGACAGGATTTACATTTAACAAAAGACATTTGACAATACATAAACATTTCTACAATTGTTAAACATTACTTTGGTGGTTTGGTTTGATTAAGTGATTAAGTAACAATGCGTGTGTAATATGATACAAGCATGGTGGATACGCCGCTGGTACTTCCTATATATAAGTGTTTGTATGGTATTACATATCGTAGCGTTATTTGAATCATTTCAGTTTGAGACATATAACATTTTATACAAATAACATACTTTTCACAATACATTGTTTTTGCAAGTAACTTATCTTATACAAACTCATTTTACAATGGTTATTCATTTAACCATACATTATTCTCTTATTTATACATATCATCTAATCTTATCGTTTTTCAAATGATTTACAAAACAAAGCAAATTACAAGGTTCATGACTAAACATTTTCTCAAACATAAGTCATGAAACCTATTTTCACAAAACCTATGTATCTCACAGGCATTTTTATGCTGACGTACCTATTTTCACATGTGTTTTTCAGGAGCTGTTGCATAAGATGATCAAGATACACATAGGCAGACTTGGGCTTTAGTGACAATAAAAGATGCAAGACTAGTTAATTATGTTGTATTTCTTTGTTTGTTAAGACATTGTAACACTTTTAAATCAATAAAACGAAGCTTCAATTGCCATGGATTTGAAACAATTAATTCTGTTACAACACTCCCCGACGTTTCTGCCACGTTTTGTATGTTCTACGTGGTCGGGGTGTGACAGCTTTCCTCTTGAATCCGTAATTGATGATACCCCGATCGTAAGTCTATCTTTGAGTATAAGCTCGAACCTTGTAGTTGATCGAATAGATCATTAATCCTCGGTAATGGATACCAATTCTTGATGGTAAGTTTATTCAACTCACGATAATCTATGCACATCCTGAAAGTTCTGTCCTTCTTCTTTACAAACAAGACTGGAGCTCCCCAAAGTGAGTAGCTCGGTCTAATGAATCCTTTATCCAACAACTCTTGAAGTTGTGTGGATAACTCTTGCATTTCTGAAGGTGCTAATCGATATGGAGATTTAGCTACGGGTCCGGCTCCTGGTACCAAATCGATATGAAATTCGACTTGTCGATAAGGTGGTAGTCCTGGTAAGTCTTCAGGAAAGACTTCAGGAAATTCTTTTACTATTGGAATATCTGTCAATTTTGGCCCATCAGTCTTCTTGTCCACAACATGTGCTAGAAAAGCAATACACCCTTTCCGTAAGCACTTCTGGGCTTTCATACTATTAATGATCCGTAATGGGGTGTCGCACTTCTCTCCATGTATCACCAGTGTCTCTTCGTTCAGTAGTGGTATGCGAATGATCTTTTCATGGCAAACGACTTCGGCTCGATTAATGGATAGCCAATCCATGCCAACCACTACATCGAAACTACCCAACTCAACAGGTAAGAGATTGATAGTGAATTTTTGTTCTCCAAGTTGTAAGGAACGCTCCGTAACAACTTCCCCTGATTCTACTAGTTTAGCATTAGCCAATTCTATAGAATATGGGACATCTAGTTTACTAGATTTTAGTCCCAGAGTATTTTTAAATTCCATAGAGATAAAGCTAAAATCGGCACCAGTATCAAATAATATGGATGCAAAATGATTGTTGAGGAGAAACGTACTAGTGACCACATTAGGGTCTTGGCGCGCATCCTTGGCTCCAATCACAAATGATCGACCACGAGCTTGATTTTCTTTAGGGCAATCCCTTTTGAAGTGATCTTTGCTTCCGCATCCAAAACATCCTTGCTCACGCCCATTTCCATTCTTATTGTTGTTTCTTTTCTCCGTTCCTGATCTATTTCCTGATCCCCAGCATGACTCGGTACGGTGGCCAAGCTTGCCACACTTGTCACATTTCCTACAATTTCCCACATGATGATACGCGCATCGCTCACACTTGGGCATAGTACCTGAGTACTTCTTCGGGCCGGTATCATTGGTGGCTACAAACGCCTTTGCATCTCTTGCCTGAGTATTCTCTTGTTTTATGTTATAATTGTTGGGGTTGTTGTGATTGCGGTTGTTGTTATTGTTGTTGTGGTTATTGCGGTTGTAGTTGTTGTTCTTGGTATTGTTCTTGGGGTTGGTGTTATTGTTGTAGTTGTTGTTCCTATGAGTTCCCTTCTTGAAATTTGAGTACTTCCTTTTTCCATCATTGGAAGACTCAACATGTGATTCTTTCTTCTCATCTCCTTTCACATTATATTTCTTCATCCGGATAGCGTCTTCATTAAGGCTCACAGCTAAAGTTACCGCCTGCGTGATAGTCGTGGGTTCTGCTGCAGTAACATGGCTTCGGATCTCGGGAGAAAGTCCCCAAATATAACGTTCAATACGCTTGTATTCTGGTGTAACCAAATAAGGAATCACACGAGATAGGTCGTGAAACCTTTGGGTATACCCGGTAATATCATATCCGACCATAGTAAGATTCCAAAATTCGTTCTCCATCTTCTGGAGTTCAGCACGGGAACAATATTTTTCTCTCATCCTTTCTTTCAACTCTTCCCATGTCAATCCATATGCTACACTATCACCCAAAGTTTGCACTTGTAAATTCCACCATGTAAGGACCTCATTGATGAACAAGCCAGTGACGTAGGTGACTTGCTGATCAATAGAGCATCTGCTCATTCTTATGGTGGAATCCGTTTTCTCCGTCCAACGCACATAAGCCACAGTACCACCTGTGCCATCATAATTGAGTGGCTTGCAGTCTAGAAACTGCTTGAATGTGCATCCTGAAATAGACAAATAAACGGATTAAGAATGAGCAAACAGTGAAACGCACGAATAGATTATAAAAGAAATTGGGTAAGTTATGACAAAACAACTAAGTTTTACCATTGGTATTGGTTCCGCCAGAGGTACCTCCATGTCCTGGGCCTCCTGATCCGCCAGTGCCACCTCTGTGTTCGGCACGTGAGGCCTCATAAAGGGCTATAGCTTGGGAAATCCTTTCTTCTATTAGTGCATTCAATTCCACCTCATTTGTAGGCATTGGTGGAGGTGGGGGTGGATTAGATGTTCGTGTACGTGAAGGTTGTCTTCTTGGCGCCATTATTCTTCCAAAAGAATATACGATTAAGTTTAGGCGTTGGTTTGTTAATAAATATTTTTACTAAGTATATAAAACACATTTATCACATTAATAAAAATATAATCAAGCAATATATCCTGCGAATAAACCAAACAATACAAGCAACAAAAACATGTATCATATAGGATAACACCAAGTTTTCTTATATATATAACTGACAACCGATTACATGATTGTTTTTGAAAAGGAAATCAAAATAAACTCGGGCTACATCCCCCGGTCTCACTAGACTAGTACATATACAAGGTGGCAAAAAAAAAAAATTCCTTCATTCCATGCGGTCTTTAGCCTTTCAGTTGTCTTAAAACTTGGTGTGAGTCTATGTACACAAAACGCTGATATAGCTACCTGTCACAAAAGAAGTACCTGCAAACCCAAAGTCTATGGTGGAGGAAAAACTGATGGTGGAATAGGGAACAATGACCTGTAAACATGAGAAACCCTATCCTCCAAATCATGAACCAAACAGTGAAGGAAAACCATCTACTGCTCGAGTGTCAAAACACGAGCAGGTAAATCAACTGGTGGTATCTGAGGTGGTAGTGGGGGTAATGGTGGTGACTCTGGTGGTGGTGGTGGTGGAGCATGGGGTGGTGAATGAGCTGGTGGTGGTGGAATCAGAAGTACCAAACCCTGAAGGTGAATAAGCTCCTCCTCGAGTTCATGAACTCGACGGATAATAAAGTCTATCTGTTGCTCGAGTGTCAGCACACGAGCACGTAAGTCGGTAGAAGCAGCTGAGAAATGCGATGGATGGTATGGATCTGATATAGGCATAACATGAGGGTATAGTTCCATATCACTGGGTGGTATGTGGGCATGTCCAGAGGGTCCGGCCTCATCAGTATGATCAGTGCGCATGAGGCGAATATGCTCCGGAGATATGTCTGTAGCAGGGACCTGGACAGGAGCAGGGATGGTTGGCTGGCTCTACTGGCATAAGGTCCTCCCCAAGGTCTGCGTTGCGCTGTAGGCCAAGGGCCTGCAGTGCAGATGAAGTAACGGATGCATAAGAGGAAGCATCTGAGTCTGTATCTGCATCCGAAGAAATATCGATCACCGAGACCACCGGTGATGCAATATCTAAGATAACCACATCATAAACATCCTCGTCTCCTAAGTCATCATCTATATGCTCTACGGGAATCACCAGGACAATCTTGTCCTCATCCTCGTCGAGGTCAACGAAAGGCACCATAGCAAGAGGAAGTACATCCAACGGTATAATCTCGACCACGTGTTCACCCTCCGGGTGACCTATGATAACTATGTCATTGAGTAGTGGAGGTACAACTAATACATCATCGTCAACAATATCCCCTAGATATGCGAATGGCTGAAAATCATCCATATCGCTATCAGATCCCGTCTCACTATCTGATGTAATGACCTGAACCTCTGGTATGTAATCATCATCTGAAGAAGGTGTCATAGGATCCACATCATCATAAATGTTACTTCCTTCGGATGAAGACATGATATCCTGTAAAAGAATTGGTTTGACGTATGTATTAATAAATTAATTTTTCAATAAATATATATATACACAAAATGTTGCAATCACATAAGTTCATTTTAAGTTATTCTATTTGTGTTATACGGATTAACTTAATGTTTCATGTCTACCATTTAGAGACTAAGACACTTTAATGTCCTTGCTTGATTCGTATGATATGAATTTTGTTTTTGTTGTGCTGGACCTTGAAAAAAAAATTATGCAATGAAAACTTTTGTTTTTGTATAAATTGTTTTCGTGGGAGGTTCCCTAGTGATTGTAGACTAGACTCGAGAAAGAATCCTGGTTCACTACAATCGAAGCTCTGATACCAATCTGTCACACCCTGCTCGTAGCGGAAGCGCGAGGTGTGATCTGTTGGTTCTCATTGCATAATGATATAAGTAAACATACTAAATGAATAAAACATACTCCATTGCCATTACCATAATTGTTCAAAATATGCGCAACATACATTAAGTATATAATTTACAAACCATTTAAAGAAAATAAGTTGTTACTATTTCATACATCCAAAACGAAAGTTTTAAACATTAAGGCTTTGTCCACTATAACACCGCAAAGCGGCAGTATAATAGATAAACCCTTCAAAAGATGGCACGGAGTCTTGATACTTGTTTCCTGAATTAGAATCCCTGACAAGGTCCACTAATTCCCTGAAATACATGTTTAAGTAGAAAAATCAACAAAGGTTGAGCGAGTTCATGCAGTTTAGTTGTATATGATACATCCGAAAAATGTAGAATGTATTTGTATTTGAATCAAATATAGTATGAAAAGCGTCAATGAAATCGTGATCATTAATGTTTTGCAAGGACATTAATATAGGTGACGAAATAGGAAGCAATCCAACCCTAGACGATTTTTAATTGTATCGACACCATGTCGTAGGGCAACAAACGCACCCCTAGGCAAATGAATGGCCATGAGTGGGGCTCGCCAAAACCCATTAGATCTAACCCTTTGTTCCTTGGTCCAAACTGGATTAATGGTGCTTTAGTTATAGCCCTACTTTCGCACATGATCTAAGGTGTTTCATTCCTTGACTTATCATACTTATTGTACATGTATTTTCCCCGATAGTTGTAAAGCTTGAAAAACATTTAAGATAAAAAGGGGACATGAACTCACAGTATCGCGTTAGTGAGTAGAAGTAAATATGATTTCACTTGCGGTAGTCCTGAACAGTATTGCAACCTACAATTTTTGTTATATTTGTTGGACACTTCGGTCTTTGTAAATAACTTGAGTACAAGTCTTATGTCTTAAATATGTGAAAGACTTGTATGTCTTTATTGTTTGTTGAACTTTGTATAATTGTATTTCTTTACAATTTATGTCATTGGACTTAGCCCAAGAAATTATGATATTGGGCCTAAATAGTGTTGGGCTTAAATAGTGTTGGGCTTTTGGCCCATATGTTTGGTATTGGGCTTTGCCCATGAGTTATTGATTATTGGGCTTAGCCCATGTATTTAGTTTTAGCCCATTATTAATATAAATTCTTTAAAAATTATATCCCATTTGAAAAATATAAGTCTTTCATTTTTATAAAAACATTTTTTATAAAAATTTACTAATTATACTTTTTAGGAAATAAAAACATAATAGTTTTTATAAGTTTTCAAAATGTCCAAATTTCGTTAATGGTAACGTAATTTTTGTGTCCGTGTCGAAAGATCGTCTAGATGTCGTATTAAGTCCTCGGATTGGTAATATGTCCATAAGTTCGTCCGTCGTCCGTTTTGACCATAATTTATGTCCGATTGTTCGTATTGTCCGTAACATGTCTTTAAGGCATATTTATATGTAGTTTTGTAAGACTTTAATTTTAAAGTCTCTTGAGTTTATTATTACCATTTTAATCAAGTTCCTATCTTTGATATATATAACTAATACACCAATTATTACATATCACATAACTTGTTAAAATGAACAAATATATATTTTCTCAAAAATATATATTTATCTAATCTTTTCTTTTTATAAAAACCTTTCTTTAAATCTTTGTAAATCTTGTAAAGATTTAACCAAAATGATAGTTTTTATAACATAAAGTTTTTAAGAAAATTTGCCATATAACCTTTGTTTTAATCACTTTGCCATGTTTAATAAACATATCTTTTTCTTTTCAAATCAACATCAACAATTTACTCATAACTTTTATAAACAATATACATAAGATTTCTAATAAGATTTATAACATAATCTTATCAAGATGATTTCAAAATCATGTAGGGTTTTGAACATGATCATAACATATGTTAACTAGTTCAAAAACCAAGTTTACTTCTAGTTTTAACAACTTTTATAAAAATCTCATGTTGTATGTTACTTTTTATAATCTTGTAAAAAGTCTTGTTTTTAAATAAAAACCTTAGATACTTTAATTACACCATAAATTTTTATCATCCATTATCTAAAAAAAATTTAACATATTCATGTATACTTGTTAGATCATATTTTTTTAGAACATCATCTAACAAGTTATACATGTCTTAATCATCTCAACAAGATCAAATATGCAAATAACAATCTTAATCACAACATAAACAAACATATACATATCATGATTTGTATCTTTGCTTCTTTGTATCTTCATATTATTAGGTATGATTATTTTGTTATTTTACTAGTTATAATAATAATCATAACATAAATAAGTAAGAAAAATAAATTTAGAAGCTCACTTCTAGCTCTAGGCTAGGGATGATCTAGATGATGTTAAGAAGCAAAGAAGATGAAGATCTTGTTGGTAGAAAACTCTTGGATGGATGAAAATGCTTGATTTAGCTTGCAAGTGCTTTAGATCTTCTTAGGTTCCATGAAAATCCATGTTGATTATAAGAGAAATGAAGATGATGAAGTGGGTTGTCTATGGTGTTCTTGGTGGGATGATGAAGATATGAAGATGTTGAGAGAATTTGTGTGTGTTTGAAAAGGTGTAAAAGAGTTGTAGTGTGTGTTAGTGATTAATGAAAAGTGTTATAAACATGACAACACATGACTAACTCTTCCACCACATCACTAAACCATCCACCTAAGTATTGGATAAGTATCCATTAAATAATAAAAAAAACAAAAAAACAAAGAGTGGGGGGGGGGGTCCCACTTGTTTACGGTTCAAATGAGGGGGGGTCATTTTGTGGTAAAAATTGTTGGTAATTTTGTTAAGGTAAAAAAAAATGGTAAAAATGGTTAAAGGTTTAGGTTTTTATGTGTTACCAAGTTTCAATATGGTTCAAGACTTAAAATGATCACAAATAGGATGAAAATGACCAAAAATAATGTTCACTAGTTCACTACATATGTCAAATTGTAGTTCGGATAGTCTTTTGTCGCTCGTTCCGCAAGAAGATAGTCGAAAGGTTCGCTTATGAAAATGGTAGGGAAACATTCGGTTATATATTTATATAATGTTCCCTATGTATTTTCATATGGATTTTGAGTTTAAACAACCCATTTTGCACTTTGTAGTAAAAATACTAATGCTGAATTTTTGCGGAAAAACATTGAAATGGTCATTTTTTGTGCTTTTTGGCAGTTTTCGGGCAGTTTTTGTGCTATCGGACATTAGTAATAAATTAGACCAAACCCTTTCGTTTCCAAGTAGGGTTTATTGTATAATTGATGTTGGACTTTCGTCTGAGTCCTAAAAATATCGTTACACTAGTTTCTGCGGATCCTGAATTTTTGTCAGCACGCTAGTTTACTGGGCACTACTCTAGTTGTTTCGATGCACTGTTTCAAATGTAACCACTAAAAAATGAATCATGTGCATCATAAATGAATATTCCATAATTATTCTAAGATGTATATCATGAAATCATGCATTTCGGATATTCTAATCACGTATTTGTATAATGTAATTCATTGCTTTAAATGTAATTAATTTACCAGAAAATGGCAGTTGTCACAATGTAAGATCCATGTTTTAACAAAACTCATACTTTTCACTTGGTTCTTTTGAAAAACCACTCATGGATCTTTAGATCTACAAGTTTACATCCCATTTAGATCTTTATTTGTCAAGAAAACATGTGTTTATTCAAGTTCATAGTTTATGTGTGGATGATTACATCATCCACAACATTTTTATCTTTCACATCTTGCTAGTTCATGTCTTTAAACATGATCTAGCAAGACTATATGATGAACCATATCATTTTATCTAGTAAACAACAATCAACAAACATAACAACATAAGAACAACATGATTTCATCTTCATTTTAACACTACTTCATCACTTTGCTAGTTTATGTCAAGACTTTGTTCTTGTTCTTTAGAGTTCTTGAGATTTCGCCATTCTTTTTACTATTAACCAACAAAAATATGAAGAGTATGAAGATCTAAGGCATTTACTACTAGCACAAGGCTAGGGGAGTTCAAGTGTGTAAAAGTGATGGATAAAAGAAAACGAGAGCGGTCCTTGAGCTTCCGAATACACCAAGCTTACTTGTAGGATCACTTACCCCTTTGGGAGTATGGAGATTGCTTGAAGAAAAACTTGAAGGTGGTGGTATGGTGGTGGTATGGTGGCGGCCGAACAAGGAGAAGGAAGAGAGAGTGTTGCAAGTTTGATGTTTGTGAATGAATTCTCTTAAGACCCTAAGTGCCTTCTTATAAACCAAGTTCATGTTTAACCATCATGTATTATGTTCTTTTAACCACTAACAATCTAAATAAAATATTGAAAAGAATTGTGGGGGTGTCCCCACCCACATAACCGGTTCGAAGGGGGGGGGGTATGGGGTTAGTTCTCAATTGTATAGTTACAATCTAGTTAGGATTAAAGTGTTAAAGTTAGTGTGTTATGAGTGTTGTTAATTATATAGTGTCTTAGGGTGTTCGGGGACCCTAACTAGCTCAGAAAAATAAAAACAATGTGTTTGGCAATATTTTGTGTTCCGGGTAAAGTCCGGTTGTTCGGTTGGGTGTTGTCCGTTAAAGTGCTAAATTAATTCATAAAGTGTCTTTTATGATACTTTTAGTGACACATTTAATTCCCAACACTTTGGAAAGTATTTAGGACTATTTTGTCAAGTTTTTGCACTTTACTAGCATTATTAAATGCTGAATTTTGTTATTAAGTGCAGAATTCTGCATTTAAAGTGTGTTTTAGGCACTTCCCGGCACTATAACTATCACCTAGTGACGCAGTTTTGTGGTTCTCACTTCCCTACACTCCCTACTAGTGTAGTGTTCTATCTCTGGCTCATACTGGCCTTAAAAACATTGTCTGTCCAGGTGCTGGCATTGTCAGCATGTTTTATGGGTTATCCGTTCAGTGTGCTAACTGTGCTTTGTGCATCAAGTTTGTCACTAAAGTTTGTGTGTGATAAATGGAGTGACAGTATGAAATGTGATGCATATGTATGTATGTAACAGAAATCAGAAAGAAAGCAGTTTAATCATAGTTGTAATTAAGCATAGTCATTAAGCACAAATTAAAATTAATTAATTGTACGGATACCTGAAATTTTGAGGGTTGTCACACTTATCATACTACAACTTTAACCATGAAAGTAAGATGAACAAGAGTCAAACAAGAACTTACTACTAGCACAAAGGCTAGGGATGATCTCTAGTGCAAAAAGATGAAGAAAAGTGCAAAAAGATGAAGAAAATGATGGTGGAAAGCAAGCAATGAAGCTCCTTGATGATCTACAAGTTGCAAGCTTCCTTGAATCACCTCCTCGTCTTGAATGAAGCTCAAAAATGGAAGAAGATGGTGTTGATATGGTGGTGATGGTGGCGGTTGTGGTGAGCCGAGAGGGAGGAGAGAGATATGAGTGAGGGAGTGTGTGTCACACCCCTATTTTCCACGTGTCACCGGTGGGCCCGGTGGGGAGTATCGTGACGTAGTTGGTATCATCATAGACAAACAACACAATATATAAATACACAGCGGAAGCAAAGATAGATTCATTTCAACTTTAATAAAGTGTAATATTAAATATCACGAATAGTTGAAACGGATCCACAGGCGGATCAAAATAAAATAAGATATTGTTCAACAGTTTATTTGACATCCAAGCTTGCGAGACTTATTGTGGACGCTTAGAAGACAGCCAGCCTAGTACGAGTAGTACCTGCACTTAACCTTTTGGGAAAAATACGTCAGTTTACACTGGTAAATACAATTTAACTGACTCATTTTGAAAAGGGTTGAAAATTGATTTGAATGCACGTGGCACAAAACATTTTATAACTTGGGATAATTATGTAATATAATCTTGTAAGGGATTTACAATTTACTTATGCGTTCAGTAGCCCGATCCGTAGACCGGGTTAAAGATTAATAGACACACCACAATATTGAGTTATGCACTGAAAGGTGTACGCCTACACCCCGTGCTCAGGTCGTGGCCATCTCGTAAGATGATGCAAAGGATATCCGGGACATGGTCATTAACCCCCCAAAGGCTTTAAGCAAACAAAACACATTCAAAACATAGCATATCAATAAATTTAATCTCTATTCGAGTAACGAATTCAATACCGGACCAAGCGGTATTTTATATACCGTACCCCAAGCCCGTATAGGGAAAATAAGTTAAAAGTATTTACCATGGTAAGTATAAATCACAATTAGCGAGTGAAGGTAGCTTTTACTGGTTCTCCTTATTTTGGAACAAAGGTTTATAATAACCTATTAGATTTCTAACGGGTCCTTATTTAAGCCTAAGCTTAGACCGGCTAGTTTTAAGAACGATACGGTTCAAACGCACGATTAAGCGAAGACCGGATAGAATGTGATTTAGACCCGACAAGTTTGAATACTTGTATAATATGGGTATACTAAATACATTCTGGATTTTGAGACAAAAATGATAAGGTTTGACCCGTTTCGGTCAATTTATGCAAACTAGTTACATAAACCGAACCGAGCGCGAAAAGGGCGTCACGGGTAACCATAAGGGTCATATGCAAGTTCCCTGAGATAATATGGCTTAAATATGTTATAACATCAGTAAGATTTCTTCTATTATGCCCAAAATGGATTTAAACACAATTTATGCCTCATAAGGGCATTTTGGTCATTTAAAAGATTATAAAAGAGTTAAATTTGTAATCTGAGTTACAGATCTGATTCATACAGTAAATACACTTAATTTTACATGTTATAACAGTAGGGTATGACCTATATGTGAAATTTATCATTTAAAACCAAACTATGTTCCTTAGGGGTATTTTGGTAATTTCACAAGGGCTAAAAAGGTTAAAACTGGAAACCTGAGTTCAAAAACTTTTACTTACTGTTATTATTTCAAAATAAACTAAAAACATCAGTAGGTATCAACCTTATATGTTTAGTATGGTTATAGTACATACTATGCGTTAAAAACGCTTAAAAAGGCGATTTGGAGCCGTTTCCGGGTTTTTAAAAGAAAGCTGATATTTTTATATTTCCAGAATGCTCAAAATATTTTATTTATCAAATAAAATCAGTAGAAAAAGGTTTGGGGTGAAAAGGATTTATAAAACTCATTTTATGGCTTAAAAGGGCAAAATCTGTATTAACCGAATTAAACTTAGAGACCTATGTTATGCTCAGCCAAAAATTAAATAAAAATCTTCAAAAATCCTAAAATATTATATTATATCAGTGGGTAAAAAGTTTGATATTAAAAAGTGGGTTTAAGTAGGTTATACGCTAATTACGCCAATTAATTAACATAAAGCTTTCAAATTACGCTAATGAGCATAACTCTTAATCTAGACCTCAAACTGATATCAAATTTTAGGTGCAAGTTTATAAATCAGTAGCTAATGTTTCTACTCTTTCACTTTTTCAAAAATAACTTTTTATAGTCAAAAGGGCATAATAGTCAACATTTAAGCATTAATCGGAAACATGCATATGAATCGGATAAGTATTGAACCAAGTTGTATAATCTCAGAGAGTTATACTTATATGAAACCTGGTCCAAAATAAGCTCTAAGGCAGATCTTAAACATGCATAAACGGGTCAGAACTGAAAGTCAAAGCAAAAGTCAAATTATGTGACTTTCGGGTCCGATCCGGGTTTAAACTGAAAATTGTCGAGTTGAACATGTTGAGACATGTTCTTACATTAGTTACAATGTTATTTTAATGATCAAACAGGTTGCAAGTACCCTACATTGCTAATTATGCTTAAATTTGCAAATAATCATTCTTTTGACTTTTTAAAGCAAGCTTTGACTCGACAATTAACATAGTTAGAGTGGGAATCTGAAAATACCCTTTTAAGGGTTTGTTACCCACATAAATACCTACTTGTAGGTACTTTCAATTCGAGAAATGACTGAGCAAATTTCATTTAATCTCGAAGTCAAACTTAATTTACGATGGTTTGACTTTTGGTTAATTAGCTAAGCTAGAACGAATTAGAGAGGGTTAGGAATACTTACAAGAGTCCTAATTATGCTTAGAGATCACTAGAAAGCCTGAGGTTGATCAGAGGAGCTCCAGGAGTGGTCTTGCAAGTGAATGTGAAAATGTTGCAACAAAGGGTGTTCTTAAATATCACTTTTGATCATTCAAGATGATGCCACAAGGGTCTATAAATGTTGTAAGATCAGTCCAAGTGCCCCTCTATGCATGTAAAACCATTGGTGAGCTCATGGTATCAGATAACAGCTGTTAACATTCGAAATCAGACCTGCAACTGACACCTGCGCACCTTTGTTCGCTGGCAGCTTGTACGCGGGGCGCGAGAACCCGCTCGCGGGGTGCGTACAAGTGCGCGACCAGGTAACTGTCACACCCTGGCTTTGCGGAAGCGTGGTTAATTTGGTGTGACTTCTTAATACCATAGCTTAACCATAACACAGCTATATGAAATAAAACCATGCAAGATCATCCATTCGATTAAGTTTTAAAAACCAAATACAATAACATTGTCTTAACGGAAACACATCCTAGCGACATAGACATTGTTCAACAAACACAATATAACATAAGCATAGTCTAGGGACTGCGACTTGTCCAGGAAAGAGTCACATTCCCTAAACCCGGATGACCTCGTAACTAGTGCAGCGGGAAAACGTGTCATACCGCGCCAGATCCTTTAATTCCCTGAAATACATCTAAGTTGAAAAATCAACAATAATGTTGAGCGAGTTCATGTATAAGTGAGTAAATAAACCTTTGTAAGTATAAAAATAATCCTGGTATGTAGCAAATAAGGGAATTGAGATCACCAATGGTTTGCAAGGCCATTGATATGTGTGAAGTGCAAGTAGGGAGACTCAAACCTAGCGGATTTATGCGTCGGGCACGAAGTCACCCCGAGGTCCGTTTCTAGTTTGGCCTGGGGCTGGGCTCGCTACACCCAGATAGATCTACCGCTCCTGTCCCTCGGTCCTACCATGAGGACTAATGGCCTCATGTTGCTCCTACCCACTCACATGATCTAAGTAGTAAACCTCCTTACGCTAACCATACCATGTATAAAGTACTTGTAATCAAAGTAACATGTATTTCACCCACGTAGTTTAGAAAACTGAAAACAGTTAAGAGAAGAGGGGGACATGAACTCACAGTGGTGCGTCTCTACCAAGTATACCTCCAAATCAAGCAGCTGTGTGACGACCTACACGTATTAACTCTATTAGACGGGCGGCCGTGCCTTAGCTTTAAGGTTTAAGTTTTTGGGAAATAGTTAGACAACTATTTCGTGTTTACATTCTGTATACTTGGTAATCATTTTCCTTCCCAAGGATGGGGGATTTAATACATGTGTGTTCGTAAATCTTTGAAATATATTATTAAGTCTCACTTAATATATATTTATTCCTAACTCCAAAATATAATTATTTTCCTCAAAAATATTATATTTTAACTCATATGATTTTCCCAAAATAATACTTTGTCAAAATTACGCGTTCATAAATATTTCCTTAAATTGCGTAAGTTACGTTTTAACTATCGAGTGGTAATAATAATTACCGGCGTAACTTATGTATTTATCGTAGAGGCATTCGTATTATTTTGGATTCGTTAACATTCGATAATATTATTTTCACCCTAAAAATAATATTTATACACTTCACAAAATAATTGACAAGTGACGTTGTGAATAATAAATATATTTACTAAATATATATTTATCGCATTTTATTTTGTGAAATCCCACCTCCGATATTTTGTAAATAAAGTTGTGGCGAAACTTACATTTTGAAAACATGTTGAGAAGTATCTCTAACACTTATAGTGAAAATAATTCTAAGTGTTAGGTTTTTAGAAAAATTTCGCCAGAGTTTCCTCTGTAACTGGAGGTGGCCACGCTTTCAAGCGTATCATTTTCTTTTATAAATCAAATCAACCATTTTTCTTATTTAACCAAAACAATATTCAACGCATCAAACTAGTTAATAAACATGTAATTCGCAAGAATCTCATGAACTTGTAGTTTTTCCAACACTATGATGTAAATCCCAATACATTAAGCGGATCTTTATATAAAGCAATCCGATTTCGTAAAAACCTCGTTTTTAGGGAAATTCCGTCTTTACAACTTCTCGTCATATTTTTCAAAAATAGTTATTTTGTCGAAAGTGTGTGCTACACAAGTGTTTACACACTTGTCTGTTCTAAAAATCATTCGTGTTAGTGTAAGATCCGTTTTTAGAAAACATGATTTCTTTGATACTTGGTTCTTTGAAAATACCGCTTGTAGATACGTAGATCTACTAGTTTTAAACACTATTTCACAAGCAAAATCGCTTTTACACAAGTTTATGATTCGTGTGTGGTAGAGTTTCATCCTTTAACCCTTGTTACTTCCAAAACAACCTTATGTCATGATCCATGATCATGACCACCCCGGGTTAAATGACGATCCGAGCTACCACAACATAGATCGGGTCCAAATAATTACACAAATCAACTACTACAAGATTTACACAACATATGAGCTTTTAACCATCATTACAAGCATTTTTAGTAAACTTTTGTGTGTCATTTTGTAAGATTACGAGTTTTAACCGTTACAAATCATATTAACCACTTCAAAATAGTTCGAGAGGGTGATTATAGCAACTTACTACTAGCTTGAGGCTAGGGAAGAATCTAGACGCAAAATGAGTGGACAAAAGCAATAGAGTGGGGTCCTTCACCTTCCGCTTGCACCAAGCTTCCTTGTAGGTGATCTGTAACACTTGTATGATCTTGGAATAGCTTGAACAAAAATCGAAAATGGGTGGATGGTAGAGGGGGTGTTCGGCCGAGAGTTTATAGAGAGGGAGAGAGAGGTGTGAAGTTGAGTTTGTGATGAAATGAGTATAATGTGCTAAGCTTTGAACTTATAGGCAATTCTCATGCTAATTGTCCAAGGGTTCATATGTCTAATAGATATTAGACATAGATGGTTTAAATAATCATCAAAGGACAAAGGGTGTCCCCCAAGGGGACGGTTTGGTTAGGGGGGGGGGGGGGGTAATCCGGTTAGATTCCAACTAAACATTAGGTAATTAGTTAAGTTAAGTTTAGTTAGTTTAGGGATTAACCCGGTTACTAGTGTGTCATGCGTTACAGCGGGTGTTAGGGTATTCAGGGACCCTAACTGGCTCAGAAAAAGAAAAACAATGTTAATGACAATATTTTTATGTTCCGGGTATAGTCCGGTTGTTCGGTTGGATAGTAATCCGTTAAAGCGTTAAACAAGCTTTAAAGTGTCGTTAATACCATTTTTAGTGACACAACTTATTCCTCCAAAGTGTCGGGAATATTTTCCTCGTGTCTTGGCACTTTATTAGTTAGCCAAATGCAGAATTTTTATGTTAAAGTGCTGAATTTTGTACTTAGAGCACGTTTTAGGCACATCCAGTCATTGTAACTTATTCCTAGAGACGCAGTTCTACAACCCTTGTATCCCTACACTCACCACTAGTGTAGTAAAATATTTCTGGCTCATACAGGCCTTAGAGGCAGTGTCTGCCTGATGTTGGCTTTATCAGCATGTTCAATAGGTTATCCGTTCATTGTGCTACTGTGCTTTTGGTGCATCATGTTTGTCACTAAGGTTCAGCATGTAAATAATGTAGTGACGGTAAGTAAAGTATGATGCAGGTATATGCATGTATCAGAAATCAAGTAGCAGTTCATCAGTAATTTCTAACAAGCACAGTAATTAAGTAGTAATTAATTATTAATTAAGTCGTACGGATACCTGGTTTAGTGAGGGTTGTCACATTCTCCCCCCGTTAGAAAATTTTCGTCCCGAAATTTTAAGTTCTGCTTGTAGATGCAGGGTTCTTAGGAAATAGGTGGGGGTATTTCTCTTTCATCCGGTCCTCACGCTCCCAGGTGTATTCAGGACCATGTCTGGCATTCCAACGAACCTTGACGAGCTTGACACTGCTCCGGCGGGTCTTGTTTACTTTCCAATCCGTAACCTCAACCGGTTCTTCAACGAAATGGAGCGTGTCGTCAACATGAATCTCGTCGATGGAAATGGCAATGGTATCTTGAGTTGGACTTTTCTTCAGGTTGGATACATGAAATGTATCGTGAACTGAATGGAGTTCGGCAGGCAAGTCCAGCTTGTATGCTACTAGTCCTATTCTTTCCAAAATTCTGAAAGGACCAATGTAGCGCGGATTTAACTTTCCACGCTTTCCGAAGCGTGCCACACCCTTCCAGGGTGAAACTTTCAGTAAAACCATATCTCCAACTTGGAATTCCAAGTGTTTCCGGTTTGGATCTGCATAGGCTTTCTGTCTTTCACGAGCTGCTTCGATGCGTTTTCGGATCTGCGCAATCTTGTCTGTCGTCTCTTGGACGATTTCGGGACCAACAAGCTGTCTATCACCTGCGTCAGCCCAACATAGGGGTGATCGACACTTGCGTCCGTAAAGAGCTTCGAATGGCGCGGCACCAATACTGGTGTGGTAGCTGTTGTTGTATGAAAATTCGACCAGTGGCAAATGCTTATCCCAGCTACCGCCCAAATCCATAACGCATGCTCTCAGCATATCTTCCAAGGTCTGAATAGTCCATTCGCTTTGACCGTCGGTCTGAGGGTGAAATGCCGTGCTCAGATTTAATTGTGAGCCAAAAGCTTCTTGGAAAGATTGCCATATCCTTGACACAAACCTTCCATCTCTATCAGAGATGATCGAGAGAGGCACTCCATGACGTGCGACGATCTCTCTCATGTATATTTCGGCCAACTTGCTCATATTATCCTTCTCTCTGATAGGTAAGAAGTGTGCTGACTTCGTTAATCGATCCACTATTACCCAAATAGTGTCATGGCCTCTTGGCGTTCTTGGCAACTTTGTAATAAAATCCATGGAGATTTGTTCCCATTTCCACTTGGGAATCTCGGGTTGTTGCAGAAGTCCTGAAGCCTTCTTATATTCGGCTTTAACCTTAGCGCATGTTAAACATTTGCTCACATACACAGCAACATCGCCTTTCATCCTAGGCCACCAATAATAATCTTTGAGATCCTGGTACATCTTATCCGCTCTAGGGTGGATAGAGTACCGTGACTTGTGAGCTTCATCGAAAATAACCTTCCTTAAACCGCCAAACAAAGGAACCCAAATCCTTTTCTCAAAACATAACGTTCCTTCCTCGTTTGGTACCAGTAGCTTCTCCATCCCACGGAGATATTCTTCTTCAAGGTTTCCTTCCTTGAGAGCTTCTTTCTGCGAGGCACGAATGCGCAAGGAAAGATCGGTTCGGATAATCATTTCTAAAGCCCTAACCCTTATGGGCTTGATCCTCTCCTTTCGACTTAGGGCATCGGCAACCACATTCGCCATCCCTGGATGATACTTTATCTCGCAGTCGTAATCGTTCAGCAACTCAACCCAACGTCTTTGCCTCATATTCAGCTCCTTCTGGTTGAATATGTGTTGTAGGCTCTTGTGATCTGTAAAAATTATACACTTTGTACCATAAAGGTAGTGTCTCCAGATCTTTAATGCAAAAACCACTGCACCAAGTTCCAAATCATGTGTGGTATAGTTCTTTTCGTGCACTTTCAATTGACGTGATGCGTAAGCAATAACCTTTTGGCGTTGCATCAACACGCAACCCAATCCTTGACGCGAAGCGTCGCAGTATACCACAAAATCATCTGTACCTTCCGGTAGTGCTAAGATTGGCGCATTGCAGAGCTTATCCTTCAATATCTGGAATGCTTCTTCCTGTTTGATTCCCCAATCAAACTTCTTATCTTTCTGCGTGAGGAGCGTCAACGGTTGAGCGATTTTTGAAAAATCCTCAATGAACCTTCGATAGTAGTCAGCCAAACCCAAGAATTGTCGAATCTCGGTTGGCGTCTTTGGCGTTTCCCAATTCTTAATCGCTTCGATCTTGGTGGGATCCACGTGGATTCCATCTCTATTTACCACGTGCCCAAGGAATTGTACTTCTCGTAGCCAAAACTCGCACTTAGAGAACTTGGTATACAGCTGTTCCTTCTTCAGCAACTCCAAAATAGCTCTTAAATGTTGTTCGTGCTCAGCCTTTGTTCTTGAATAAATCAAGATGTCGTCGATAAACACAATCACGAACTTGTCCAAGTACGGCTTGCAAACTCTATTCATCAAGTCCATAAAGACCGCAGGTGCGTTTGTCAACCCAAACGGCATAATAAGGAACTCGTAGTGTCCGTAACGAGTTCTGAAGGCTGTCTTCGGGATACTCTCCTCTTGTATCCTTAACAGATGGTATCCAGATCGAAGGTCGATCTTTGAATAAAAGCTTGAACCTTGCAGTTGGTCAAACAGATCATCAATTCTTGGCAGAGGGTATCTATTCTTGATCGTCAGCTTGTTCAGCTCCCGGTAGTCGATGCACATTCGAAAACTACCGTCCTTCTTCTTGAAAAACAGGACCGGAGCTCCCCAAGGCGAGAAGCTTGGTCGGATAAATCCCTTGTCTAACAACTCTTGAAGTTGTGTCGACAGTTCCTGCATCTCAGACGGAGCAAGTCTATAAGGTGCCTTAGTAACAGGTGCGGCGCCTGGAACTAAGTCAATGCGGAACTCTACTTGTCTCTGAGGTGGCAGTCCAGGTAAGTCCTCTGGGAAGACTTCTGGATATTCCCTCACGACAGGGATGTCTTCTATTCTTGGCTCAGCAGCCTTCTTATCCACAATGTGTGCCAGGAAGGCAACACATCCCTTCTGCAAACACTTTCGCGCTTTCAGGCAGCTGATAATTCTTAACGGCATATCACGCTTCTCCCCGTGAACCACAATTGTTTCGCCATCTTCGGTTGGGATACGAACGACCTTTTCGTGACAAACTATTTCAGCCTTGTTGCCTGATAACTAATCCATTCCTACCACCACGTCGAAGCTTCCCAACTGGACTGGTAGTAGATCCAAAGCAAACTCACGCTCTCCCAATTCGATCACACAGCCTCTGAGAACTTCATTGGCCTCTACTATCTTCCCATTAGCCAATTTGATTGAATACGGAATATCTAATTTACTAGCGGCTAAACCAAGCATATTCTTAAATTCTAACGATACGAAGCTATAATCGGCGCCAGTATCAAATAAAACGGATGCATAGCGTTGGTTTACAGGGAACGTACCAGTAACGACATTGGGATCCTGGCGCGCTTCCCTCGCTTCGATATGGAACACTCTTCCACGGGCTTGGTTTAACTCTGGGCAGTTCCTCTTAAAGTGCCCGATATCACCACATTTAAAGCATCCAGGTCTTTGCCCGTTTCCACCTCCATTTCCAGCTTGGTTATTCCTTTGGTTATGATTCACAGCGCCCGCTTGATTAGCATTGTTGCCTCGATTCCCATTACCTCCATTGTTTCCTTGTGGGCGATTTCCATTCCCACCCCGGTTGTTATTTCTGTTTCCGAATCCTCCCTGGCCTCCCTGGCCAGCAGTGGCCCAACAAGTGTCCTTCAAGTGGCCCGGCTTTCCACATGCTTCGCATACTTTCACACTACAATGGCCAGAATGGTGGCGTTGGCAGGTATTACACTTGGGTTGGGTGCCCATATATCCTTTTCCTTTCTTTCCACTACCAGCTGTAACCTGAGCTGGCGTGCCTGATCCTCCTTTCTTAACCACCACACTGGCGCCCTGCTTGAAGTTCGAGAACTTCCGTTTGTTACCTCCTGATGACTCGACGTGAGTCTCTTTCTTCTTAGGCTCAGCATCATCGAACTTGTTCAGGCGAATAACCTCCTCTGTGAGAGCCACGCTCAGATCAATTGCCTCAGTAATTGTCGCAGGCTTGGATGAGGTCACCATGCTTATGATTTGAGGAGCTAATCCCCAAATTGAACGTTCAATCCGCTTGAACTCCAGAGTGACCATGTAGGGTACCACATGTGATAAGTCATGGAACCTCTGAACGTATTCTGCGATCTTTGGACCTTCCATTTTCAAATGCCAGAACTCAGTTTCCAATCTTTGGATTTCCACGCGAGAGCAGTACTTTTTGCGCATAAGTTCCTTCAGTTCGGTCCAGGTTAGCGCGTAGGCAGCAGCTTCACCAAGTGTCTGTACTTGCAAATTCCACCAAGAGAGGGCTCCATCCAAGAATAGCCCCGAGATATAGGTGACTTGCTGATCTAGTGCGCATTTGCTCATGCGAAGAACAGATTCAGTTTTCTCAGCCCAACAAACAAAGGCGACAGCACCTCCTGTGCCATCAAAGTTGACTGGTTTGCAGTCTAGAAACTGCTTGTAGGTGCACCCTGCACACACATTGTAACATGTGAACGACATTAGCATCTTTGCTATAGATATCCAATTAGGTCATGGTATGTCTAAATGACTTAGTATTACCATGAGGTGGATTGTTGTTGCCATTGTTGTTTGAGCTGCTTCCGCTGGGTCCTCCTTGCGAGGCGGCGTATTGCGCGATGGCAGCAGCGATGACTTGTTGGAGTTCTGCCTCATTGGTAGGCATCGACGTTGGACGTTTCGGCGGCATCTTCTAAAAGATGTGTTTACGTTGGTCAGGCCATAGTAAAGATCCCATGTTATAATACGTACGCTTTATTATGATAGTAATAGTACATAACATCTCATGTTATAATCATATCAATCACACAACATCCCATGTTACAAACATCAATCACACAACATCCCATGTCATAGAATATAAATAACCAAATCAAGCATCAAATATGATGAGAATACTGCGATTGCCATATATTGAGACCACATAGTAAGCGTACAAGTACATCACAGTGTCATACAACATCAGTCGACTAAGGGCTACATCACCCTAGTCCAAAAACTATATCAAATCAGTGTCAGTACATCAAATACATGTCAACAAAAGTCAGAATCATAATGTAGTCTCCAAAAATGTTGTGCAGTCAAAAGCAATCGCCTTCTTCTCACCAGCGTCTACCCATACGGTACTGAAGAGCTCTACACGGATGGCGGTGGAGGAGGGGGAAAGTGAGTGTAAACCAAGCGACGCAAATGGAGCCAGTCCTCCTCCATGGCTCTCTGGGTACGCAAGAAAGAAGCAACCTGCTGCTCTAGGGCAAAAAGGCGTGCAGCATAGTCTGGTGGTAAAGGTCGAGAGGGCTGCAAAGGAGAGTGGGTCTGACCCTGGCACTGACACGGCGGCGGCTGGGCTCTCTCAAGCTCCTGAATGCGTTGTGTGTGTGCCTCGTGCTGGGCGACAAAAGACATCAGAACGTCCTCAATAGTATACCCCATATGGAAAGAATGGTAGGGGTCGGTCGGTGGCATGGCAGGTGGTGATGACCAGAGAAACGGCTCACTGGTGGGATCAAAAGGTGCCACATGAAATGGAGAAACAGGGGGAAAAGTAGCAGACGGTGGTATAGCAGGGATAGATACCGGTACATGTCCAAAAGGGTGAGCCGAAGAACCCTCTCTAAGTCGCGCTGGAGGTGTAAACCGAGGAAATGAAAAGGAGGTATCAACGTGACGGGTATCAGTGATCTGAGGGGGAATAGGTGGGACCTCGTCATCAGCAGGAATCCACCCATGCTGGGCGTGCTCATCTCGTGGGTCCATCTGTGCCTCAAAAAGTGCACGATCAAACTGAACTGGCATAGGATCATGGTGAGGTGCAACAAGAGGGTCAACTGGTGCATCATTAATAAGTGGGGGATCAACATGATCAGCAGCAATGACATGATCGCCCTCCAACAACGGAGCATCCACTGGGTGATCATCAATAGGTGGGTCAGCAATGACAGGCTCAATAATAGGTGCGTCAGCATGAACTGGGTCGTGCTCAAACGCAGGGTCTAGAGCGGCTACCTGCTCAGGGGCCATGGCAGGCTCGGGGTCATCAAAGGCCATCCCAAAATCAAACTCGGGATCGATGGGATCAACTGGGTCTACTGGGTCGACTGGATCCTCCATAGGCTGATCCATGGGTATAAACTCTATATCCTGATCTGGGTCGAATCCTGGGGGAAAGACAGGATCGGAATCCTCCACATCATCGTGGTCGAAAGCAAAACTAGGAATAGGGGCAACAGAGGATGCCTGGTCGGGATCTGATCCATGTGAGAAGTGTTGCGCACTCTGGGTGTGTGAAGGTGCGGAGGCCACAGACTCGAAAGAGTCTGGGACCGGAGAGTGAGCAGGTGACTCCTCGGCGGGAGCATCTGCGATCATCAAGAGATCACCAGCAGCAAGAAGGGCCTCGCCCTGAACATCCTCCTCTAAGGGCTCATCATCATACAGATCGACGTCGCCATCATCGTCGGCGTCGAGAAGCAGATCGTAAGCAGGATAAACAGCTAAGGGTACGGGAGCAGGGATCTCCACTAACGGTAGGTCCCCGGCCAAAGGGCCATCAGCGAGCTCATCAGCACCATCAGGTAAAGCAAAGGGCTGAAAGTCGTCCTCGTCCGTGCTAGTAACATCGGATGTGTGGACCTCGTGCTCTGAAGACTCTAGGTCATCTGATACTATAGGTCTAGGTCCTGTGGTGTCTGAGTCACCTGTGCCAAAGGTGTCCATGGTGTCTGTAACATAAACACAAACATGCACAAACAGTTAATCATACAATCAAATAATCACATAAGTCACCAAGTAAGCATTCAAATAGTTCTCCTAGTCCCACTAGCCTCCCAGCCTCTCAGACTGCTCTTCCTAGTCCCACTAGCCAATTCTCCTAGTCCCACTAGCCAATTCTCCCAGCCTCTCAGACTGCTCTTCCTAGTCCCACTAGCCAATTCTCCTAGTCCCACTAGCCCACTACCTCGGCCTCTCAGACCGAGCCTCGGCCTCCCAGACCGAGCCTCAGCCTCCCAGACTGAGCCTATAAATAATAAATAAAATGTGCTCAACATTTGTTTATAAAAAGTTTTGGATCTGGACTTAAGTGGTATGCAGTGTAAAAATGTTTTCGTGAGAGCCCTAGTGATCATAGTCTAGACTCGAGAAAGAATCCTAGTTCGCTATGATCTTTGCTCTGATACCAAGCTGTCACACCCTGGCTTTGCGGAAGTGTGGTTAATTTGGTGTGACTTCTTAATACCATAGCTTAACCATAACAAAGCTATATGAAATAAAACCATGCAAGATCATCCATTCGATTAAGTTTTAAAAACCAAATACAATAACATTGTCTTAACGGAAACACATCCTAGCGACATAGACATTGTTCAACAAACACAACATAACATAAGCATAGTCTAGGGACTGCGACTTGTCCAGGAAAGAGTCACATTCCCTAAACCCGGATGACCTCGTAACTAGTGCAGCGGGAAAACGTGTCATACCGCGCCAGATCCTTTTCCCTGAAATACATGTAAGTTGAAAAATCAACAATAATGTTGAGCGAGTTCATGTATAAGTGAGTAAATAAACCTTTGTAAGTATAAAAATAATCCTGGTATGTAGCAAATAAGGGAATTGAGATCACCAATGGTTTGCAAGGCCATTGATATGTGTGAAGTGCAAGTAGGGAGACTCAAACCTAGCGGATTTATGCGTCGGGCACGAAGTCACCCCGAGGTCCGTTTCTAGTTTGGCCTGGGGCTGGGCTCGCTACACCCAGATAGATCTACCGCTCCTGTCCCTCGGTCCTACCATGAGGACTAATGGCCTCATGTTACTCCTACCCACTCACATGATCTAAGTAGTAAACCTCCTTACGCTAACCATACCATATATAAAGTACTTGTAATCAAAGTAACATGTATTTCACCCCCGTAGTTTAGAAAACTGAAAACAGTTAAGAAAAGAGGGGGACATGAACTCACAGTGGTGCGTCTCTACCAAGTATACCTCCAAATCAAGCAGCTGTGTGACGACCTACACGTACTAACTCTATTAGACGGACGGCCGTGCCTTAGCTTTAAGGTTTAAGTTTTTGGGAAATAGTTAGACAACTATTTCTTGTTTACATTCTGTATACTTGGTAATCATTTTCCTTCCCAAGGATGGGGGATTTAATACATGTGTGTTCGTAAATCTTTGAAATATATTATTAAGTCTCACTTAATATATATTTATTCCTAACTCCAAAATATAATTATTTTCCTCAAAAATATTATATTTTAACTCATATGATTTTCCCAAAATAATACTTTGTCAAAATTATGCGTTCATAAATATTTCCTTAAATTGCGTAAGTTACATTTTAACGATCGAGTGGTAATAATAATTACCGGCGTAACTTATGCATTTATCGTAGAGGCGTTCGTATTATTTTGGATTCGTTAACATTCGATAATATTATTTTCACCCTAAAAATAATATTTATACACTTCACAAAATAATTGACAAGTGACGTTGTGAATAATAAATATATTTACTAAATATATATTTATCGCGTTTTATTTTGTGAAATCCCACCTCCGATATTTTGTAAATAAAGTCGTGGCGAAACTTACATTTTGAAAACATGTCGAGAAGTATCTCTAACACTTATAGTGAAAATAATTCTAAGTGTTAGGTTTTTAGAAAAATTTCGCCAGAGTTTCCTCTGTAACTGGAGGTGGCCACGCTTTCAAGCGTATCATTTTCTTTTATAAATCAGATCAACCATTTTTCTTATTTAACCAAAACAATATTCAACGCATCAAACTAGTTAATAAACATGTAATTCGCAAGAATCTCATGAACTTGTAGTTTTTCCAACACTATGATGTAAATCCCAATACTTTAAGCGGATCTTTATATAAAGCAATCCGATTTCGTAAAAACCTCGTTTTTAGGGAAATTTCGGCTTTACAACTTCTCGTCATCTTTTTCAAAAATAGTTATTTTGTCGAAAGTGTGTGCTACACAAGTGTTTACGCACTTGTGTGTTCTAAAAATCATTCGTGTTAGTGTAAGATCCGTTTTTAGTAAACATTATTTCTTTGATACTTGGTTCTTTGAAAATACCGCTTGTAGATACGTAGATCTACTAGTTTTAAACACTGTTTCACAAGCAAAATCGCTTTTACACAAGTTCATGATTCGTGTGTGGTAGAGTTTCATCCTTTAACCCTTGTTACTTCCAAAACAACCATATGTCATGATCCATGATCATGACCACCCCGGGTTAAATGACGATCCGAGCTACCACAACATAGATCGGGTCCAAATAATTACACAAATCAACTACTACAAGATTTACACAACATATGAGCTTTTAACCATCATTACAAGCATTTTTAGTAAACTTTTGTGTGTCATTTTGTAAGATTACGAGTTTTAACCGTTACAAATCATATTAACCACTTCAAAATAGTTCGAGAGGGTGATTATAGCAACTTACTACTAGCTCGAGGCTAGGGAAGAATCTAGACGCAAAATGAGTGGACAAAAGCAATAGAGTGAGGTCCTTCACCTTCCGCTTGCACCAAGCTTCCTTGTAGGTGATCCGTAACACTTGTATGATCTTGGAATAGCTTGAACAAAAATCGAAAATGGGTGGATGGTAGAGGGGGTGTTCGGCCGAGAGTTTATAGAGAGGGAGAGAGAGGTGTGAAGTTGAGTTTGTGATGAAATGAGTATAATGTGCTAAGCTTTGAACTTATAGGCAATTCTCATGCTAATTGTCCAAGGGTTCATATGTCTAATAGATATTAGACATAGATGATTTAAATAATCATCAAAGGACAAGGGGTGTCCCCCAAGGGGACGGTTTGGTTAGGGGGGGGGGGGGGGTAATCCGGTTAGATTCCAACTAAACATTAGGTAATTAGTTAAGTTAAGTTTAGTTAGTTTAGGGATTAACCCGGTTACTAGTGTGTCATGCGTTACAGCGGGTGTTAGGGTATTCAGGGACCCTAACTGGCTCAGAAAAAGAAAAACAATGTTAATGACAATATTTTTATGTTCCGGGTATAGTCCGGTTGTTCGGTTGGATAGTAATCCGTTAAAGTGTTAAACAAGCTTTAAAGTGTCGTTAATACCATTTTTAGTGACACAACTTATTCCTCCAAAGTGTCGGGAATATTTTCCTCGTGTCTTGGCACTTTATTAGTTAGCCAAATGCAGAATTTTTATGTTAAAGTGCTGAATTTTGTACATAGAGCACGTTTTAGGCACATCCAGTCATTGTAACTTATTCCTAGAGACGCAGTTCTACAACCCTTGTATCCCTACATTCACCACTAGTGTAGTAAAATATTTCTGGCTCATACAGGCCTTAGAGGCAGTGTCTGCCTGATGCTGGCTTTATCAGCATGTTCAATAGGTTATCCGTTCATTGTGCTACTGTGCTTTTGGTGCATCATGTTTGTCACTAAGGTTCAGCATGTAAATAATGTAGTGACGGTAAGTAAAGTATGATGCAGGTATATGCATGTATCAGAAATCAAGTAGCAGTTCATCAGTAATTTCAAACAAGCACGGTAATTAAGTAGTAATTAATTATTAATTAAGTCGTACGGATACCTGGTTTAGTGAGGGTTGTCACAGTAACCAAGTTTCAAAGTTTTGCAATTCAGTCCTTGGTCCTTTGTTACGTGGTTTTAGCTATTTATCTTGCACTCTTGACCCTCAAACCTGACTTTTAAGGGCCTTGGGACATCCACAAACTTGGTTAGGTCCTTGGTTAACTTTGTGCTTACCCAAAAAGTCACGAATTTCAACGTTAACACATTTAACCCTTCGTGCACGGTTTTGATCATAACTTTCTCATACGATCACGAAACTTTATGAAATTTTTACCACATATTCTAGTGAGTATATTTTACCATTACAAAGCTTCGGGTTTGCCAAAAGGTCACTTAGAGGTATACTTTCAACATGTTGACACATTTAGCCCCTGTAGTTTGTAATTCCTCACTTTCTTTCATTTTTCCGCATTGTATGATCCATGATTTAATCGTTTAAGCTTATAAACACCATGTAGGGTTATTTTAGGGCCTATTTATCCATTGTTGACACTTTGGACCCTTATATTCACATAGTTTCACTGTTTGTCAACTTTAGTCCCTCTAAAGTACTTTTTCACATATTCAAAGCCTATAACACGTGTCAATACATTATTGGACGTAAATTTTCGAGGTGTTACATCCTCACCCCCTTAAAAGAAATCTCGACCTCGAGATTTACTGAAACAAATGAGGGTATTTTTTTTTCATCGTGGATTCTACCTCCCATGTGTATTCGGGACCTCTACGGGCATCCCATTTGACCTTTACAATAGGCACATGCTTCCTTCGAAGCTTCTTTACCTGTCGATCCTCAATCGACAACGGTTTTTCCACAAATTTCAAGCTCTCATCTATATATACATCCGTATGTGGTATGACCAGTGATTCATCAGCGAAACACTTCTTCAGATTACAGATGTGAAAAACATTATGGATAGCACTGAGCTCTTCAGGCAAGTTTAACTTATAGGCAACTGACCCGACACGTTCGATAAGCTCGAAAGGTCCTATGTATCTCGGGCTTAGCTTGCCTTTCTTACCAAATCGCATCACCCCTTTCCAGGGTGATACTTTAAGCAATACCTTATCACCCACTTCGAAATGAAAAGACTTACGCTTTGGATCCGCATAACTTTTCTGCCTATCCTTGGCAGCTTTCAAACGATCTCGAATCTGGACAATCTTGTCCGTCGTTTCAAAGACCAAATCTAGTCCTGACAATTGAACGTCTCCTACTTCCGCCCAACAAATAGGTGTTCTGCATTTTCTACCGTATAATGCCTCAAAGGGCGCAGCCTTAATAGTATGGTAGCTATTGTTATAGGAGAACTCGACCAATGGCAGATGCTTATCCCAACTACCACCTAAATCAATCACACATGCACGAAGCATGTCTTCCAATGTTTGGATGGTACGCTCACTCTGTCCGTCTGTCTGTGGGTGGTAAGCCGTACTAAAATTCAAGCGTGTGCCCAGAGACTGTTGGAAACTTTTCCAAAAATGAGAGGTGTATCTCGTATCTCTATCCGAGATAATTGACAATGGCACGCCATGCAACGCTACAATTTTATCTACGTACAATTGAGCTAACATGTCTGAGCTGTAAGTTTCCTTAATGGGTAGGAAATGTGCTGACTTCGTCAGTCTATCTACTATGACCCATATAGTATCGTTTCCCTTCCTCGTCTTTGGCAACTTGGTGATGAAATCCATCGTCACCGTCTCCCACTTCCACGTGGGAATTTCAGGTTGTTGTAACAAACATGACGGCTTCTGGTGTTCTGCTTTGACTTGCGCACAAGTCAAACATTTAGCTACATAAGCAGCTACAGACTTTTTCAAACCAATCCACCAGTAGTTTGCCTTTAGATCCTGGTACATCTTATCGGCTCTAGGATGAACGGAATATTTGGAACTGTGGGCTTTCTGGAGGATAACATCCCAAAGCCCTCCATAAACTGGAACCCATATTCGTCCATTCAATCTTAGCATTCCGTCCTTGTCATAGGATAACTGCTCCTCAGTTACTCCTAGTTTTTCTTCAGGATAGTTAGCTTCCAGCACAGCTTCCTTCTGTGCAGCTAACACCCTCTCGTTCAAACTATTCCTTATTTCAATGCACTTGGCATTGATTCTTATCGGCTTTACACTTTCTTTTCTGCTTAAGGCGTCAGCAACTACATTTGCCTTGCTTGGATGGTATTTTATCTCACAATCATAATCATTTAGAGTTTCCATCCATCGTCTTTTTCGCATGTTCAAGTCCTTCTGATTGAACAAATGTTGAAGGCTCTTGTGATCTGAATAGATCACACACTTGGTTCCATACAAGTAATGTCTCCAAAGTTTTAAAGAAAATACAACGGCACCCAGCTCCAAGTCATGGGTGGTGTAGTTCTTCTCGTGTACCTTCAACTGTCGTGAAGCGTAGGCAATAACCTTGCCTTTCTGCATGAGTACACAGCCCATACCAGTGTGGGATGCATCACAATACACCACGAATTCTTCTATACCATCGGGCAATGTTAACACTGGTGCATAGCTCAACTTTTTCTTATGAATGTCAAAGGATTCCTGCTGCTTAGGGCCCCAATCAAACTTAACCTTCTTACGTGTCAACGAAGTTAGAGGCGCAGCAATCCTTGAAAAGTTTTCGATAAAGCGCCTATAATATCCTACTAAACCTAGGAAGCTACGAATCTCAGTAGGTGTCTTTGGCTCTTGCCAATTCATAACTGCTTCTACCTTAGCGGGATCCACTTGGATACCACGCTCACTTACCACATGTCCAAGGAATTAGACTTCTCGAAGCCAAAACTCGTACTTCGAAAATTTGGCGTAGAGTTTCTCATCATGTAAAAGTTTGAGAATACAACGAAGGTGTTTCTCGTGGTCAGCTTGGTTCTTCGAGTAAATAAGGATGTCGTCAATAAAGACGATGACGAATTTGTCCAAGTAAGGCTTACAGACGCGATTCATGAGATCCATGAATGCGGCCGGTGCATTAGTGAGCCCAAAAGGCATCACTAGGAACTCGTAATGACCATAATGAGTCCTAAATGCAGTCTTGTGCACATCTTCATTTTTAACCTTCAACTGATGATAGCCTGATCTCAAATCGATCTTAGAGAAGTAGCTTGCCCCTTGTAACTGATCGAACAGATCGTCGATCCTGGGCAAAGGATACCTATTCTTGATAGTGACTTTATTAAGCTCACGGTAATCGATGCACAGGCGCATCGATCCATCCTTCTTTTTGACAAACAAAATCGGCGCTCCCCAAGGAGACGAACTAGGTCTAATAAAACCTTTAGCTAACAGATCATCTAACTGCGTCCTTAACTCCTTCATTTCTGTTGGTGCCAACCTATAAGGCGCTCTTGCTTCTGGTGCTGCACCCGGGATGATGTCAATTCGGAATTCCACTTGCCTATCTGGTGGTAAGCCAGGTAGTTCTTCGGGAAAAACTTCAGGATATTCCGAAATGACAGGAATGTCTTCAATCTTGGGCTTTGGCTCATCAATAGTAACTTGTGCCATATAAATGACACAACCCTTCTTCAAGCATCTAGATGCCTTGAGCATGGACACTTGCTCAGGCAATCCATGCTGGGTATCCCCTTGGATGGTAAGCGACTCACCAGACGGAGTTTTAACTACCACTTGCTTTCTATTGCACACAATCTGGGCTTGGTTATGCGATAACCAATCCATGCCTATCACTATATCAAAACCGGCTAGCTTAAAGGGAAGTAAGGACAAAGGAAAAGAGTGATTCCTAATGGATATAACACATCCATCTAACACAGTTGAGGCGGTTTCTATGGTTCCATCAGCTAATTCCACCTCATATTTCACACTTAAGGCTTTTACAGGTAATTTCAACAACTCACAAAACTTATTATCTACAAAAGACTTATCTGCTCCAGAATCAAACAATACTCTAGCAAAAACATCATTTACGAGAAAAGTACCTGTGATCACGTTGTTATCCTGAACAGCTTCCTTAGCGCCCATTTTGAAGACCCTCGCATTAGTCTTTTTCCCATCTTCGGTTTTCTTGGTGCTCTTTGGGTAATTGGACTTAATGTGCCCTTTTTCATTGCAACCGTAACATGTTGCATCTTTCAGCTTCTTACACTCCAAAGTCTTATGATCCGTGGATTTTGCAAATTCCACAGGGTCTCGAGTGAGACTGGGATTTTGACTCAAGTCGACACCTCCCAAAATGGTTCTTCTTACAAGTTTTACATTTGGGCTTATCTCCCGATTGTTGCCCATCCTTCTTAAATCCCGACCCTTTCTAGTGGTCGTTATTTCCTCGGTGTTTCTTATCTGATCTTCGTGAGGTATCGTCCTCACGCTTCCTCTTACTCTCTTCTGAATTTCTGAGAGCTCTCAACCTGACTACGTCCAAGGTAAGAGATAGAGATAGATCAGCTGCTGATCTGAAGGTTGCAGGCCTTGATGCCTTAACACTTGCTTTAATTTCTGTGGCTAAATCCCCGATGAAGCGAGCAATCCTCTTAGGTTCTGGGGTTACCAAGTATGGAACCAACCTAGATAGGGTGTTGAAAGTGGTGAGGTATGCCTGGCAGTCTAAATTCTTCATCACCAATGATAAGAAATCTGACTCGATTCTCTCAACTTCGTGCTGCGGGCAATAATTATCCTTAATGAGAGCAACGAACTGATCCCATGACAAGTTGTAAAGTGGGATCTTTCTAGCAGCTTGTATGAGAGACTTCCACCACGCCAGTGCTTCTCCTTTGAACGATTGGGATACATATTTCACTACATCCCTTTCAGCACAACCGCTGATGTCTACAACCGTATCCATTTCGTCCAACCAAGTCATACAATCTATTGCTCCTTTCTCCCCGGTGAAGTCCCGGGGTTTGCAAAAACAAAGTACTTGTAAGTACAGGACTTGGTGTGTGGTTTGGCATCATACACCATCCTTTTCGAGGGAACACTGTTCTGATTTGATGAGTGTCGATCATCATCCTTCTTGAGCTCATCTTTCTTAAGTTCATCTTTCTTAGAGGGCGGTTTGCTATGAGCCTCAGAGTGAACTTTTGGCTTAGAGTGAGGAGCTGATCTGGTCCTGCTCCGAGTACCACTCGATTCACTATATTGCCTCTCGATGGCTTTGTTAACAGCATTTTCCACTATTGCTTGTAACTCCGCACCAGTTACAAGTATCTTAGCATTTTCAGGGTTTTCTGCTGGACGACTGTTTAATTCTTCAGACCTAGCCATGTAGTCTTAATTGCTACATAAAAATAAGGACAAGGTCTATTTAGAAGCCTAAACAGTTTTATCGTTCTTGACGATTTATTAACCATGGTTTTAATAGCCATTTTAGTTAATTTAATAATTTCATTCAGGATTTTTTACTAGTAATCTTTTTAGAATGAAATATAATATTGGCATAATAGGCCTAGTCACATAGACAAATTTCTAAATTACAAATTTAGATCTTATAGGATTAAAGTTTGAATAAATAAGACAAATCAATCCCTTTCTTGGCAGGGAGTCTATAAACTACGGCTGCCTCTTATTTTATATGACGTTAATTATAACCCGTAGACATTTTGTCACAATCAAATATATATGAAAATATAAATTTGGGTAATTTATAAAAAGGGTGACATGTGTGATTTTTGCGGATCACACCAGCCAAGAATGTTAACATGTTTGCAGATGTTAACAGAGATTTGAATCTTTTTAAAACAGGTTTTACCATAATGGCTAAATTTATGTTAACATAAAAGCTAGGTTTTACCTTTTAAGATCCTTATAATTATCAAAATGGTAAATCAAAATAATAAATGTTATTTTCTCATTTCTTCCTATATTATATTCATGCATATAATTTAAAAATGAAAAACTTAAATTAACCATTCCAAACAAAAATTAAACTAGTACGAGTTTGCCCTAAACGGGACTTTCACACAAATAACACGCCCACGCAGGGGCCAAATTAACAACAAACCCACGCAGGGGTCAAAAAGAAAAACATGCCCACGCAGGGGCAGAACAGAAAGGAAATATGCCCACGCAGGGGCAGAGTACAGAAATAAATGTCCTCGTAGGGACATGATTACAACTAAAATAAATAAACAAACAAAGGATTTAGTGATCCTTCTTGCTTTTTCCCTTGATCAAATTCACCATCTTCTTGAATATCCCCCGGTTATGCCTTCGTTCTTCTCGCAACTCATGCCGCACCTCTTATCGCACCTCATTTATCCCTTGAAGGATTACTTGAAATTGTGGCGGTGACATCACCGGTGCCGCGGTGGTTGCTGAAGATGCTGAGGTTGAGGAGGCGGCGGTTGCTGATAATGCGGAGGTTGAGGAGGCTGCGGTTGCTGATACCCATATGGTGGGTATCCATAGGTCGAATGTCCCGTAGCCCAGGGACCTCCGTAGGGACCTTCCGGACGGAGAGTGTTGAAACTCGAAGCTACCCAGTAGGGATCCTCTGCAAAGTTGTAATTTGTGTGAATCGGCTGCTCGAAGGGATTGTACGCCGCCGCACCAGTGTAAGTAGGAATTGGGTCTCCAAAACCCAGTGGTGGATGTGGCGCGACTGGCGCAGAGACTACCTCTGAGTCGGGGTGTGAAGATTCTCCCATCTCTGGTTCTTCGTGGACAGGCGAGTACCGGCTGCCACTTGAATGTGGAGGGGTGCTGATGCGTACTCCCCCTCGTGCGGATATTCGCAAGCTCGTTCTCCTTCGCCTCGGGGGCGAGGGAGGCTGAAGCGGAGGTGGTGCTGCCGGCGGAGTGACCGCGACAAGTCGGGAATCCTCGGAAGGATTCTGCTGCTGTTGTGGCTGCTGCTAGTGGTGCAGGGGAGAGTTGTGCTGCGGCTGGTGTAGGGGAGAGCTGTGGTGTGGCTGGTGCAGGGGAGAGTTGTGGTAGCTAGGGGTGAACACCCAGTCATACTGCCTGAATTTCTCCTCAAAGCTGTTGGGACCATTGTAAGGTGATCCCACAAACGGTGACCCATCAGAAATTTCGATGGGGTGGTTCGGAGTTCCAGATGGTGGCATTGAAGGATCGGTATCCTCATCGATATCCATCGGGTTGCCACCAGAAAAGTGGTCTTCGGGTCCAAGTGGATTAAAACCCACTGGTTCTCCAAGGTAATCAGCAGGGTTGAACTGGCCCTGGAAGACGGGTGATAGATGGTCAAAGGGTGAATTGTGTCCTAGAAGAGGAATGTAGGACTGGTGAGAGTTGTGGGGCTCATTTTCAGAGTGAGGCCCGAAAGAGTGTGGGATGGAAGGTGAGGTACTCAGTGATACTGAGCGCCTAGCTGGTTCAGTAAAAGACCTCCAAAGATCGTGAGCATCTGAGTTATGGGGATCTGAAGGTGTTCGCCGGTGCGAAGGTCCGGCTTCATGGTCGTTTGGGGCGGTAAGTGGCCCGTTTCCTCTGCCTCTTCTTGTAGGATCGATTGCTGACCCGAACGAGTCGTTCAGAGGTTGTCTCTTGCGTTTCAGATGCGGAATAATAAGAAATGCAAGTAGAAGTAGCTTGTTCTTCTTCCTAACTGCTTGTTTTATTGATTTGAAACGTTTTACAGCTCGTCTTCACACCGGCAGAGCTTCGGTGTGGAATTTCACATACATCATATGAGATCCACCCTAATGACACCTATATATAGACTTTCTGGTTCGCTTATGTGTCACATGACCATAAAAGCGGACCAGACATGTCCATATAAGCTGACCAGACATGTCCATATAAGCTGACCAGACATGTCCATATAAGCGGACCAGACATGTCCATATAAGCGGACCAGACATGTCCATATAAGCGGACCAGACTCATAAAACCTATACAGACTCTTGTTTTCTCGTATTTCGTGCCCTATGCTATACAATATGACGTAAGACCTGATCCTAGACACCTAGACGGAATCAACAGATGTAGTGCACCAACAGACTCCCCCTCAGATGTTGATGGAGTCGCCAATACACCCTGACTGCAAAACCGTGTCTTCACATCTTCAATCTAGATCAGTCTCTGGGCTTTTTCTTCTTTCAATCTTCAGACTCCCCTTCTCGATTTACTGCCATTCTTTTGTTCTTCAGTAACATCTTCAGGATCGTTGTCTGATCTACACAGGCTTTCAGAATTGATTTCCAGGATCGAAACTTGGCTCTCTTCCAACAGAGATTTTCAGAATATCGAAACCTGGCTACCTGCACAATCTTAACCCAGACATAAATTTTCTAATTTTATCACATATCAAATACCTGTCCACCAACACATGACTCTTATAATCACTAAAACAAACATATAATTGCAACATCTCAGGCTCTCTCTCAAATATCTATGATGAACCACTTGAAGAAGATTAGATTTAACGAAAACAGTTAGATTTACACAAACACTCCCCCTCAAATGCTGCTCATCATGTTTAGCACTCGGAATTTTGAAAATCAGTTTTCCAACATCAGTTGTCGAAAATCTTTTTGACTTTTTAAAAATTATGCTAAAACACACACAAAATCTTTTTGGATTTTCTGAGAGACTAAAATGCAGAAATAAAATATTTACAGACAATATTTTTGTGAGTTTGTGAAAGAGGATCATATCAGTTTCTGAGACATATCAACAACACCGTTAAGCTTCATTTCATTTTAAGTTCTAAACAATTCACTTAGATTGTCAGTATATTTGTCCACTTAAATTTTCACACAAAGTTCAACTGATCCGAGATACGATATTAATGTTTTAAGCACTTGAACTTATCCGTGTGTCCCACTACTTGAATATACTCCCGTATCCAGATCCCAATATTCAGTCTTACAGGTGAGTATACCACAGATGATATCTGTAAGGGAAAAAATTATAGTACGAGGGCCGTGAGAGCTCAGGTCGATCTTTCGATACGCAGAGAGATGACGGCTTCGACTTTTAGTGTGTCCCCTTTAGAGGATCTTTTGCATTACAACAGCAGCGACTATCAATTTTATTGTTTCATCAGCTTGCTGAGGGCGATGCTATGTTTCAAGCATTTGCAGAAAGCATTATCCGGGGACTAGGTCAGAAATTTCTTTCAGCAGAAGTCCCGGGATAATACCCCAGATATCACTGAGCATAAAGACCTAGTATCTCAGAATAAGGGACCTTTCAAACAAGATTTCAGGGGTTACCTATATATCCAAGTTTGTGTTAACCCACAGAACAAGCAAGTTTGAATTTAGGTTTATATCTCGTCACAATCTACTAAATGTGTAAAAACCTACTGGCACATCATCAGTGAGACCGTTTATCACTTTTTAACTTTCCATTTCTTTAGCATGCTGTGATAGTCCACTGATGTACTATCATTTCCTCTTATAGACACAAAAAAATCATTTTAAATTTTATCATGTTTTTTGCTTTTTCAAATTTTCAAATGTTTTTGGATTTTCTAAAAATTCTTACTCCCCCTAAAATGTAAACACATTTCAAAGGAAATTTGAAAACTAAGACTCTTGACACAATTGAAACATACAAACTGTACAGAAACTTGACAACTGACACTGAATCACATCAAATCGCCATCCACTAGGCATAAACAATCCGAACTCCCCCTTACACAAAACTATTTTCTCATTATGATTTCAAAACACTTAAGCTTGTTTTAACCAAAATGATTTTTCTGGAAAATAAGTTTTGTTAAGTTTACCACTTGTAGATTAGGGGTGTGGTTCATCAAATTGTTCGTCTCTTGTCATATATAGTAAATCAAGTACAAATTAATGTCCCTGATTTACCATTTGCATTCAAATAACTTCTAAACCAATTGTAAAAATAACCACTTGTAAAAACACACAATACCACTTGTAGGAATGTTACGTCTACATCACCATTTTACCAATCAGGATGCCGATTCCTGCTTCGCACGTACCAACCTGGAAGCTCCGGCATAGTCCTTCAACCTGTAAACATTTAAACACTATCAAAATCTTTCAACCAAAATCTTCAAACATTAGAAAGATGCCGATTCCTGATCCATGATATAAACTTGGGATCTCCGGCATATTCCTGAGACTATCATGGGAAACAAACTTCCATCCAAGTCTTTTCAGACTTGATGGATTTCAGCTTTTGAGCAGTAGGATTGTATGTTGCCTTTTTCGTGGCATAAAAATCTTTTACTCCCTTAGCTCTCCCACTCAACATTTTCCCAAAAATCTTTTTAACATTCCCGTTGAATGTTTTCTCTACATCAAAATCATCCTTTTCTTTATAAAACTGATTCGAAATCTCAGTTTTTCCCACTTTCTTCTTTACTTCCTCAAACTTCAATGATGGAAACTCCTCATCATTTACTGAAATCTTCTTCTCAACCTGTGGCTCTTCTGGCTTTGTGGAACCAGATTCATCGCCGACATTCACATCAACTTTCTTAACAACCCACACTTGGTTGTCATTCTCTTTCTTTTTATAAAAATTCTTTTTAGAACACTCACCAATCTCATAAGTTGAGTTTTCAAAAATTTTAAATTTTTCGATTGGTGGTTCAACATCAACAACCTTTTCTTTCAATTTCTTAGAAACTCCCTGTTTTGTTGTGACATTTTTCGAACAGTTCCATGCAATGTGACCAGCTTCATTGCACTTGTAACAGGTTCTAGTTTCTCTTTGAAAAAACACTTCAGTTCCATTCTTCTTCTTTTCAGCAAGAAATTCTTGATTTGACTGTCTCCAGAATGGTTTCTTCTGTTCCTCTTCTGCAAGTCCACCTGACACAAATTCTGTTTTTGTTTTAGAATTTTTCAATTTTTTATGATTTTCTGGTGGAATAAATCCAAGACCTTTCTTTTTGTAGCTACGATTTTGGTTTTGTTTCTTTTGAAAACCAGAACCAGAATTGTAACCCTTTTTCTTGTTTAGACGTTGTTGAACTCTTGAAGTGTACTTTTTAGGTTTTTCAGTAAGATTTAAATCTTTTATTTCAGAAATATTAATTTCTGTCATTTTGAAAACCTTTTTGATCATGTCAAAACGAACACTTCTTATTGGAAAATCTTTGTCAGAGTATAATTTGTCCGAATCATTTAAAGTGTATGCAACTTCAAATGCTTCATCATCCAAATTTGCTTTTGATAACAAAAATTCTTTACTATAAAACCGTTTGACCGACGACTTTGGACTGTTGACTGACGAATTTGACCCTCCAGACTCAGACTTTGACTCGGACTCCTCCTCAGTATCCAACACCTTATCGACCACCTTTTTGATTAACTCAGACTCATGATCAGTATCTGACGAGGTAAACGTGACATCAATGTTATCTGGTAAAACATCAGTTGTGTCGGTTTTTAGCTTTATATTGACTGCTTTTTCAAGTTGCTCCTCGTTTGGTTTTCTAGGAGAATACCCTTCCCAAATTGGAGGTGGACACTTGTTATATCTAACAGTCGGTTTCTTACCACTATCTTTCTTTTCTTTCGGCTTCTCATCTTGAAAAGCTTCCATACCTGCAACAGTTGGGTAAATACGGTCAATGAGATAATCAGAACTAGAATAACTTTGTAATAAACGTCTAATTCTCTCATTCTCAATCTTCTCTGTCTCCAACTCTTGCTTCCATTTAGCACTTTCTTCAATATAAAAATTGATAGCTTTTTGCTTTGTCATCATTACAGCATTCATCATCGTAAGTGCTTGTTCTCTTTCTGAATTTGTCTTTTGAAGACCAGTTACTGTTTTGTTCAAGACATCATAAGATTCTTTCACATAATTGAGATTGAACAATAACTGCTCCTTCTTCTTCTCATACTCAGCAATTATGTCGTCTTTCGCAACACATTCCTTGCATGCTTTTAAACACTTCTCGCAAGGCTTGACAACTTCAACAATCTTTTCAACTTCTATGATTTTTTCAACTTCGATCACTTTATCTTCTTCAATCACCTTTTCTTCTTCTTTTTCAACCTCGGTAATCTTCTCAACAACACTTTCAGCATTCTGAACATCACCATCAGATTCAGTTTGTTGTTCTTTAGCAGCTCTTTTCTCCTTTAGTTTCTCTACTCGATCTGCAAAATAGAAATGAAAACTTTCAGGAGAAAGATGAGATTTGGCAACATTTATATGTTTTTCTTCCTCATCATCACTACTGCTATGATCTGGTGATTGATCAAATTTTACAGATTTATCTGAATCATCATCTGATTTACTAAAATCAGACGATGTTTTATAAAAAACAACTGCCTTTTCTGAAACAAACTCATTCTGTACATCTTCATCTGAACTCTGTAAACTTTCATCTAAACCTTCTGAAATTTCTCCAGATCTCTCTGAAAGTTTATCAGTACTGTCTGACCCTTCATCAGTTGACACAGACTTTTCATCTTCACTTTTCACATTCTCCCCGATAGATCTCATCCAAGTAACAAACAAATCTGGCTCTCGGACGATCTTGGCAATGAATGCTTTGAACTCTCCCTTTTCATCCACAAACATATCCCAACTGAAACCTTCTGGTAGTTTCTCATCATCTTGATCGATAATGCGTGCTGCTTTGCCTTCAGATGATATGTAATCACTCCAGCTGAAATCTACCAAACATGCTCTTTTGGGATCTTTAATCTCTCTCCCGTGAGCTGTCTGTGGTTCTTGAAATTGACTGACTTGTTGATAGATAGCTTTGCGGTAGTAATCATCTTTCCCGAATGGATTCTGTGCTCCGCTAGCTTCTCTTCCTTTGCACTCCCGTTTGAAATGACCTTTCTCCCTGCATCGAAAACAAGTAACTTTAGATTTATCAAAACCTAAAGTTGATACATGAGCATCTAGAAAGTCATTTCTCCCAGTAATGGTTTTGAATTTCTCAGCTCGTCGAAGAACACTTGCGAGACACCATTTGATATCCATAAGTTCCATCTCTTCGGCGTCTATTTGATCGTAATCCTCTTTGGTAAGCATAGGATTGCCGATCCGACCAGCAACAAGACCTTCATAGGATAACAGTACTGAACCCAGAAGTGCCATATGGTCTTTAGCAGTGTCTTCAGAGAAGCTTTGACCTTCTGGAAGGTTGAGAGCTATGTTGCATTGAATCACGTATCCATTTCCTGTTTTTGTACTCTGAGACTGAAAACTCGTGTTAGTCTCTTTCGGATTCACACTCGGAAACGATGAAAACCCGCTGCTATTCTTGTTCGAACCCTGATCAGATTTCTCAGATGAATCACCAGCACTGAAAGCAGTTTGAATCTTTGGACTTCTTTCAGACTCAGTGGCTGGAATACTACCCCTGTAGTACATCTTCACATCTTGTTGACCACTCGGACTATTCATCCTCGCAATTTTCTGCTGTTCAAGATCCTGACTCTCAATTTTCTCTATAAACTGTGAGATTGTCAATCCATCATACACACCAGTATTTTTTAAGATCATCAAATACGTTCCCCACTCCTTTTGAGGTAACGCGTCCGCCAATTTATCCACCCACTCCTCACGACCTTTTTCAACACCCAACATAGATAAAGATCGCACCAAATGACAGTATCTCTCGATTAGCTTTTTAGTTTCCTCTCCCGGCAAACTACTAAACAAATCAAATTCTTTCTTTAGTAACGCTTTCTTGCTTTTGATCATGTTTTCGCTTCCCTCGAATTTGACCTTTAGCGCATCCCAAATTGACTTAGCAGTTTTGTCGTGCTGTAACAAGATGAATATATCTTCTTTTATTGCCTGCTGCAACAAACTAATCATCATTTTCTCGGCTCTATACATTGCTCGTTCTTGATCTGTAAACTCAGATATCTCCTTTTTAACATGTAATTCAGTTTCAGGCAACGTGTACTTTTTTAATATGCACTCCCATGATCTGAGATGATTTGCCTGAACCCAGTTTTCAAACCGATCTTTCCACCCGTAGTATTCTTCAATACTCATCAGTTTCGGGGGTTTCTGAGTAGTTCCCGTCTCGTTTTCAAGATTCATAGCTTGAGCAATCGCAGCTGGTGATGACGATGTTGCAAACGCATTGTAGAACTCGGAATCCATACTGATTTAACACGTTTTTCAAGGCAAATGACAAAAGAGCGAATCAACTCTAATTGTTCTTTGGAGCGGACTTCAAATGAGCGAATCAGAAAAATAAATGTCTTAAGAGCGGTTCAATATGATCCAAATGAGCGATCCAAGATGTCTTTGGAGCGGTCCAGAAATTGTTCGTTCGAGTGGACCAGAAATTGTACATTCGAGCGGACCAGAATTTGTTCATTCGAGCGGACCAGAAATTGTTCGTAAAAGCGAACCTGCACTTTTGACAGCGAATTCGAACAGAAAAACTTAGATTTCTCCTAAACGGTTAGGAATTTGGATCTGAAACTTTCAAGGATTTATCTCGATACTATTTCGCACAAGTTGTGAAAATTTGAGCGAATTCTGACCATTAAATTTTCCCGAATCTATAGACTGTACGTTCGAGCGAACCACATATCGAACATGTTTTGACTCGTTAAAACTTCGAATTTTGGCTTCAAACTTTCCAGGATTTATCTCTATACTATTGCGCACAAGCTGTGAAAATTTGAGCAAATTCCGACCGTGAAATTTTTCCGAATCAGTAAAAGAAGGTGTAGAAGTGAGAAGAAATGATGAAAAACAGCTACAATCTGCAGAAAACCTCCTCCCAAGCTCTGATACCACTTGTAGGATCGATTGCTGACCCGAACGAGTCGTTCAGATGTTGTCTCTTGCGTTTCAGATGCGGAATAATAAGAAATGCAAGTAGAAGTAGCTTGTTCTTCTTCCTAACTGCTTGTTTTATTGATTTGAAACGTTTTACAGCTCGATCTTCACACCGGCAGAGCTTCGGTGTGGAATTTCACATACATCATATGAGATCCACCCTAATGACACCTATATATAGACTTTCTGGTTCGCTTATGTGTCACATGACCATAAAAGCGGACCAGACATGTCCATATAAGCTGACCAGACATGTCCATATAAGCTGACCAGACATGTCCATATAAGCGGACCAGACATGTCCATATAAGCGGACCAGACATGTCCATATAACCTATACAGACTCTTGTTTTCTCGTATTTCGTGCCCCATGCTATACAATATGACGTAAGACCTGATCCTAGACACCTAGACGGAATCAACAGATGTAGTGCACCAACACTTCCTCTCATTCGTGGCGGCATTTTGACAACCTGTCAAAAACAAACAAGTAATACAACAAGAAATGTCACACCCTGGCTTTGCGGAAGCGTGGTTAACTTTGGTGTGACTTCTTAATACCATAGCTTAATCATAACAAGCTATATGAGTTTAAAAACCATGCAAGCCATCCATTAAGTTTTGAAAATCAAAATACAGTACCATTGTTTTAACCAACAACCATAACCTTGTTCAACAACATTACAACTTTTAACATAACATAAACGTGGTTTAAGGATTGTGTCTTGTCCAGGAAAGAGACACATCCCCTAAACCCTGATGACTTCATGACAAGTGCAGCGGAAAACGTTCCATACCGTGCCAGATCCGTTTAATTTCCTGAAATACATGTGAGTTGAAAAATCAACAATAATGTTGAGCGAGTTCATGTGCAAGTGAGTAAGTAAAACACTTGTAAGTATAAAAGTTTCCTGGTATGTAGCAGTGTAAGAGGACTTGTGATCACCAATGGTTTGCAAGGCCATTAGCATGTCGTGAAATGCAAGTAGGAAAGACACAACCCTAGCCGATTTTTGCGTTGGGTACCAAGTCACTCCAAGTCCGTTCTGTTAGTCCTCCGAGAGGCCTGTTCTGTTGGACCGGGAGCTGGGCTCGCTACACCCAGATAGATCTACCGCTCGAGTCCCTCGGTGTTCTAACTACCCATTCACATGATCTAAACCTCCTTACGTAATTCATACCGTGTATAAAGTACTTGTAAACAAAGTAACATGTATTTCACCCCCGCGGTTAAGTAAACTGAAAACAGTTAGAGAAAAGGGGGACATGAACTCACAGTGAATGCGCGTCTCTACCAAGTGTCTCCAATACAGTAAGCTGTGCAACGACCTACAAGTGCTAATTCTATTAGACGGACGGCCGTGCTTTAGCTTTATAGTTTATGTCTTTGGGAAATAGTTAGACAACTATTTCGTGTTTTTGTTCCGTATACACTTGGTAGTTATTCTTCTTCCCAAGGATGGGGGATACAATACATGTGCGTAAGTTACGTTTTATCAATCTCGTGGTAATGTAATTACCGGTGTAACTTATATGTTTGTGGAAGCATTCGTAAAGTTTTGGGATCATTAACGCTTGCAAATATTATTTTTACTCTAAAATAATATTTATGTATTCTCACAAAATAATCATAAACAGTGTTGTGACAAATATATTTATCACGTTAATCTTTGTGAAAATCCCACCTCTGAATATTTAGTAAAATATAGTGCTGGCGAAATTTATGTTTCGAAAATATGTCCAAAAATAGTTCTAACACTTGTTGTGTAAATAAGCCTAAGTGTTAGGTTTTTAGAAAATTTCGCCAGAGTTTCCTCTGTAACTGGAGGTGGCCACGCTTTCAAGCGTATCATTTTCTTTTAACAAATCAATTCAACAATCTTCTTTATTCAATCAAACAATTTCCGACACAACAAACTAGTCGACAAGTATGTAAATTTGCATAATCGCATGAACTTGTAGTTTTTCCGAATCTATAGTGTAAACACCCTTTATATATGTAGATCTTTATATAAAGTAACTTTAATCTTGTAGAAACCCCGTGTTTAAAGAAATCCGTCTTTACAACTTCTAGTCATTTTTCCCAAAAATAGTTATTTGTCGGATCTTTTCATTTCACAAGTGTCTACACACTTGTGGTTTATAAAATCATATTTATTAGTGTAAGATCCATCTTTAGAAAAACATGATTTCTTTAAAGTGTGGTCTTTCTAAAATACCACTTGCGGATATGTAGATCCGCTAGTTTTAAACACCATTTTACCGGTTAAATCACTTTTACACAAGTAAAATATTTTTACACAAGTTCATGTATCTTGTGTGGTAGAGTTTCACCTTTAACCCTTGTATTTAGTCAAAAACGAGCTTATGTGAAGATCCATGATCTTACAAAGTCGGGTTAAACGGAGATCCGAGCTACCACATCATAGATCGGGTCTCAATAAACACATATTTCAAGTCCTACGACTTTTACACAAGTTATATGTCTTTAACCACCATTTTTGTGATTTTACTAGACTTTTATGCATCAAAGTGTATGTTTACGAGGTTTAACCGACAATATTCCTTTTAACCACTTTAGATGAGTGTAAAAACAAGTTTTAAATGATATACCTCTAGCTCGGGGCTAGGGAAGAATCGTGATGAAAATCGCGTGGATAAAAGCTAACGGTTGAGGTCCTTCGTGTTCCGCTTGCACCAAAGCTCCTAATATGCGACCTTTGACGTGTGTATGATGATGGAATTGTAAGATCTAAACTTGAAAGTATGATGGTGAAGAGAGTGGGGTTCGGCCGAGACTAGGTAAGGGTGAGGGAGAGAGTTGTGAGTTTGTTAAGGTTGAAGTGATTATGTCTTGTGTTTAGTGGTGTATTTATAGGAAGACTAGAAGGGTATTATCCAAAGGTTAGAGTGTCCACTAGATTTTAGGCATAACACAATATTATAATCCACATTAGTACTTGATGTCCCCCAAGGTTTAGGGCCGGTTAGGGTATGGGGGGTGGGGTTAGTTCGATCTTGACTAGATAGTTAGGTGATTAGTTTAGGTTAAATAGGTAAGTTAAACATTTAACCTCGTTAGTTGTAAGTTGCATGTTATGATGGGTGTTAGGGTAATCAGGGACCCTAACTAGCTCAGAAAAATATATTTAGTGAAAATAGTAATATTTTCATGTTCCGGGTAAAGTCCGGGTGTCCGGTTGGATAGTAATCCGTTAAAGTCTTTTGTAATGCTTTAAAGTGTCGTTATTAACATTTTTAGTGACACAATTTGTTTCCAACCCTTTAGAAAGTGTCTAGTGTTGTTTTCTCATTTTCTGGCACTTTACTAGTCAGCTAGAAGCTGGTTTAATTATTAAAGTGCTGTGTTTGGTACTTAAAGTACGTTCTTGGCACATCCGAATCAGTGTATCTTATCCCTAGAGACGCGGTACCATAACCCTTATATTCCTACACTCACTACCAGTGTAGCCAAAATATATGAGGCTCTTAACAGGCCTTAGAGGCAGTGTCTGCCTGATGCTGGTTATATCAGCATGTTCACGGTGTATCCGTTTAGTGCTACTGTGCTTTTTGTGCATCATGTTTGTCACTAGGGTTCAGTATGTAATTAATGTAGTGACAGCAAATAAAGTATGATGCAAGTAAGTGCATGTATCAGTATGCAGGTAGCAGTTTATCAGCTAGTTCAATCAAGCACAGTAATCAAGTAGTAATTAATCATTAATTAAGTTGTACGGATACCTGGTTTAGTGCGGGTTGTCACATTCTCCCCCCGTTAAATAAATTTCGTCCCGAAATTTAAGTTCTGCTTGTAGAAGCAGAGTTCTTAGGAAATAGGTGGGGTATTTCTCTTTCATCCGGTCCTCACGTTCCCAGGTAAATTCAGGACCATGTCTGGCATTCCAACGTACTTTGACGAGTTTGACACTGCTCCGGCGGGTCTTGTTAACTTTCCAATCCGTGACCTCAACAGGTTCTTCAACGAAGTGGAGCGTGTCGTCAATATGAATCTCGTCGATAGGAATGGCAACGTCAATTTGAGTTGGACTTTTCTTTAAATTGGATACATGAAATGTATCGTGAACGCCATTTAGTTCAGCGGGTAGGTCCAACTTGTATGCTACCGTCCCAATTCTTTCTAGAATTCTAAAGGGACCAATGTAGCGTGGATTTAACTTTCCACGCTTTCCAAAGCGCGCCACCCCTTTCCAGGGTGATACCTTCAGTAAAACCATTTCTCCAACTTGAAAATCCACATGTTTTCGGTTTGGATCCGCATAGGCCTTTTGTCTGTGGCGAGCTGCTTCGATGCGTTTAAGTATTTGCGCGATCTTGTCTGTCGTCTCTTGGACGATCTCGGGACCCGCAAGCTGCCTATCACCTGCGTCAGACCAACATAGAGGTGATCGGCACTTGCGTCCGTATAGGGCCTCAAATGGCGCGACACCAATACTGGTGTGGTAGCTGTTGTTGTAGGAAAATTCGACCAAAGGTAAGTGTTTATCCCAGCTACCGCCTAAATCCATAACACATGCTCTCAGCATGTCTTCCAAAGTCTGTATCGTTCGCTCGCTCTGGCCGTCAGTTTGCGGATGGAACGTTGTGCTCAGATTCAATTGTGAGCCAAAGGCTTCTTGGAAGGATTGCCATATCCTTGACACAAACCTTCCGTCTCTATCAGAGATGATCGAGAGAGGCACTCCGTGACGTGCGACGATCTCCCTCATGTAAATTTCCGCAAGTTTGCTCGTGCTATCTTTCTCTTTGATTGGCAGAAAGTGTGCGGATTTTGTTAGGCGGTCAACAATCACCCAAATCATATCATGGCCTCTTGGCGTTCTTGGCAGTTTTGTAACAAAATCCATTGAGATTTGTTCCCATTTCCACTTGGGAATCTCAGGTTGTTGCAGCAGCCCCGAGGGCTTCTGGTATTCCGCCTTGACCTTAGCGCACGTTAAACATTTGCTCACGTAAACAGCAACGTCGCCTTTCATCCTAGGCCACCAATAGTAATTTTTGAGATCCTGGTACATCTTATCCGACCCAGGGTGGATAGAGTACCATGACTTGTGCGCTTCGTTGAAAATAACTTCCCTTAATCCACCAAACAGAGGAACCCAAATCCTTTTCTCAAAACATAACGTCCCTTCCTCGTTTGGTACCAAAAGCTTTTCCATTCCACGGAGATATTCTTCCTCAAGGTTTCCCTCCTTGAGAGCTTCCTTTTGTGCAGCACGAATGCGCAAGGAAAGATCGGTTCGTATAATCATTTCCAAAGCTCTAACCCTTATGGGCTTGATTCTTTCTTTACGACTTAGGGCATCGGCAACTACATTCGCCTTCCCTGGGTGATACTTTATCTCGCAGTCGTAATCGTTTAATAATTCAACCCATCGTCTTTGCCTCATATTCAACTCTTTCTGGTTGAATATGTGCTGTAGGCTTTTGTGATCCGTGAAGATTGTGCACTTCGTACCATACAGGTAGTGTCTCCAGATCTTTAGTGCAAAAACCACTGCGCCAAGCTCTAAATCGTGGGTGGTATAGTTCTTCTCGTGCACTTTCAGTTGGCGTGATGTGTAAGCAATGACCTTTTGGCGTTGCATCAACACACAACCCAATCCTTGACGCGATGCGTCGCAGTATACCACAAAATCGTCGGTACCTTCCGGTAGAGCTAAGATTGGCGCGTTACAAAGCTTACCCTTTAACATCTGAAACGCTTCATCCTGTTTGATTCCCCAATCAAACGTCTTGTCCTTCTGCGTGAGGAGCGTCAAAGGTTGAGCGATTTTCGAGAAATCCTCGATGAACCTTCGGTAGTAACCAGCCAAACCCAAGAATTGCCGAATCTCGGTTGGCGTCCTTGGCGTTTCCCAATCCTTGATCGCCTCGATCTTTGTGGGATCAACATGAATTCCATCCCCATTAACCACATGTCCAAGAAACTGGACTTCACGTAGCCAAAACTCGCACTTGGAGAATTTGGCGTACAGCTGTTCCTTCTTTAGCAGCTCCAGTATGGTTCTAAGATGTTGCTCGTGTTCAGCCTTCGTCTTTGAGTAAATCAGGATGTCGTCGATGAATACAATCACGAACTTGTCTAAGTATGGCTTGCAAACCCTATTCATTAGATCCATGAATACCGCAGGCGCGTTTGTCAAACCAAATGGCATAACGAGGAACTCGTAGTGTCCATAACGAGTTCGGAAGGCTGTTTTCGGGATACTTTCCTCCTGTATCCTTAGTTGATGGTATCCAGATCGAAGATCGATCTTAGAGTAACAGCTTGAGCCTTGAAGTTGATCGAACAGATCGTCGATTCTTGGCAGTGGATATCTGTTCTTGATCGTCAGCTTGTTCAATTCTCTGTAGTCAATACACATGCGGAAACTTCCGTCCTTCTTCTTGACAAACAAGACCGGAGCTCCCCAAGGCGAGAAGCTTGGTCGGATAAAACCCTTGTCTAACAACTCTTGGAGTTGCGTTGACAATTCCTGCATCTCAGACGGCGCAAGTCTGTAAGGTGCCTTAGCTACAGGCGCTGCGCCTGGAACTAAGTCAATGTGAAACTCCACTTGCCTCTGAGGTGGCAGTCCGGGTAAGTCTTCTGGGAAGACTTCTGGATACTCCCTTACGACAGGGATGTCTTCGATCCTTGGTTCGGCAGCCTTCTTGTCCACGATGTGTGCCAGAAAAGCAACACATCCCTTCTGTAAACACTTCCTTGCTTTCAAGCAGCTGATAAATCTTAGCGGCGTGTCACGCTTCTCCCCGTGAACCACAGTTGTCTCACCATCATCGGTTGGGATACGAACAACTTTCTCGTGACATACTATCTCAGCCTTGTTTCTAGATAACCAATCCATTCCTACCACCACGTCGAAGCTTCCCAGTTGGACTGGTAGTAGATCCAGAGTAAACTCGCGTTCTCCCAATTCTATCACACAACCTCTGATTACATCATTGGCTTCTACCAACTTGCCATTAGCCAATTCGATTGCGTAGGGAATGTCTAACTTATTAGCGGCTAGCCCAAGTATATTCTTAAATTCTAGTGATACGAAGCTATAGTCGGCACCAGTATCAAACAGAACAGATGCATAGCGTTGATTGATAGGGAACGTACCCGTGACAACGTTGGGATCCTGGCGTGCTTCCCGTGCACCGATCTGGAACACCCTTCCACGGGCTTGGTTCAATCCCGGGCAATCCTTCTTGAAGTGCCCAACGTCACCGCAATGAAAACATCCTAATCTTTTTCCACTTCCCGCACCATCCCCAACTGGCGGGTTGTTTTGATTGGCAGTTCCGGCTTGATTTGCATTGTAGCCTCGATTATTCCCTTGTGGGCGATTTCCCAAACCACCACGATTATCGTTTCTATTCATATATCCTCCCTGGCCTCCCCGGCCCGCACTAGCCCAACATGATTCCTTTGAGTGACCACGTTTTCCACACACTTCACATACTTTTAGCCCACATTGACCAGAATGGTGACGCTGGCAGGCGTTACACTTGGGCTGGGTGCCCATATATCCCCTTCCTTTCCTTCCACTGCCAGTCGTACCCTGAGCTGGCGTGTTTGGTGCTCCTCTCTTGCCATCACCGCTAACACTTTGTTTGAAGTTCGAAAACTTTCTTTTGTTACTTCCGGACGACTCAACATGAGTCTCTTTCTCCTTTGCCTTAGCATCACCAAACCTGTTTAGACGAATCGCCTCCTCGGTGAGAGCCACGCTCAAATCGATGGCTTCAGTGATAGTCGCTGGTTTGGAGGAGGTTACCATGCTTATTATTTGGGGAGCCAAACCCCAAATGAAGCGCTCGATTCGTTTGTATTCAGGCGTAACCATGTAAGGAACCACTTGAGATAAGTCGTGAAACCTCTGGACGTATTCCGCAATCTTTGGTCCATCCATCTTTAAGTGCCAAAATTCAGTCTCCAACCTTTGAATTTCTGCGCGTGAACAGTACTTTTTGCGCATCAGTTCTTTCAATTCGGCCCAAGTCAGGGCGTAGGCGGCAGCTTCGCCTAGTGTTTGTACTTGTAGGTTCCACCATGATAGGGCTCCATCTAAAAACAGCCCTGAAATGTATGTGACTTGCTGATCCTCTGCACACTTGCTCATGCGTAACACAGAATCGGTTTTCTCAGCCCAGCGGGTAAAGGCAACTGCACCTCCTGTGCCATCGAAGTTAACTGGTTTGCAGTCTAAGAACTGCTTGTAGGTGCATCCTGCACGTATGTTAAAACATGTGTTTGGCATTAGCATCATTGCTAAAGATGTCCAGCTAGGACATGGTAGGTTCGAATGGCGTGGTATTACCGTGTGGAGGATTGTTATTGCCTTGGTTAACACTTCCGCTCGCTCCTGGCTGAGATGCTGCGTACTGTGCTATGGCAGCAGCAATAATCTGCTGGAGTTCTGCCTCATTTGTTGGCATGTTTGGTTCGCGTCTTGGCGGCATCTTCTAAAAGATGGTTTAAGTTGGTTAGGCCATAGTAAGGCTTCGTTGTTATAGTACGTAAATCAGTTCGTAATATAGTGTACGTATATAACGGTAGTAATAGTATAATCACGTAACATCTCATGTTATCCCATATCACAAACATCAATCACACAACATCCCATGTCATAAAGTATAAGCAAGTAATCAAGCGAATCCAAGTATGGTGAGAAAACTGCGATTGCCATATAAATGAGACCACATCGTAAGTGTATACATACAATCATCAATCACTAGGGGCTACATAACCCCCGTCAAAAGCTACATCAGTATCAATACAACATCAAGTACATAACAAAAGTCAAGTCATAACGTAGTCTCCCCAAAAAGCTGTGCAGTCAAAAAGCAATCGCCGCCTTCTCACTTCGCCTACCCATGTGGCACCGATGAGCTCTAAGCAGATGGTGGTGGAGGAGGAGGAAAACGGGTATAAAACAAACGGCGCAACTGTAACCAGTCCGCCTCCATCGCCTGCTGTGTGCGAATAATGGAAGCAATCTGCTGCTCCAAAGTAGTAAGACGAGCAGCATAGTCAGGGGGTAATGGTCGTGATGGCTGCAACGGAGAGGGTACCCGGCCATGGCACTGACATGGCTGCAGATGGGCTCTCTCCAACTCCTGTAGTCGCTGCTCATGCGACTCATGCTGGTATACAAACGACATTAATACATCCTCAATGGTATGTCCCACGTGGAACCTGTGGTATGGATCAGTGGGTGGCATGGGGGAAAACGGTGCCACACCAAAAGGAGCTGTAGTAGGTGGAACAAAAGGAATCTGAGGCATGAAAGGCATGGGCATCGGTACATGCCCATCAGGGTGAGCTGACGAACCCTCTCCAGGCCCTGCTGGAGGTATAAACATAGGAACCTGAAACGAAAAGTCAATATGTGGTGCAACAGGAATCTGTGGAGGGAATGGGGGAACGTCCTCGTCTGCCGGTATCCACCCGTGCTGTGCGGACTCATCCGGTGGATCCATATGTGCCGCGAACAGTGCATGTCCGGGCTCTAGGGGAACGGGATCAAATAAGGGAGCAACAACAGGGTGAACGGGTGCCAAGTGCTCGAAAGGGGGGTCAACTGGTACAGCAATAACGGGTAAAGGACCAATGGGGTCAACAGGAACATCTATGTGGTGATCATCAGCAATGGGCTCAACAGGTACATCAGCATGCACAGGGTCATGCTCTGGTAAAGGGTCAAGGGCAGCTGCCTGCTCAGGTGCAATGGCAGGCTCAAGATCATCAAACGCCATGTCAAAATCGAAATCAGGATCAATCGGATCAAAAGGGTCAACAGCGTCTACTGGATCCTCCATCAACTCGTCCATCGGGACATACTCTAAATCACGGTCAGGATCAAATCCTGGTGGGAACATAGGATCTGAATCCTCCTCGTCGTCATGGTCAAAAACAAGTCCAGGTATGGAAGCAACAGAAAAAGCCTGGTCAGAATCGGACCCATGGGAGAAGTGCTGCGCACTATGAGCATGTGTGGGTACAGAAGCCACAGACTCAAAGGAGTCCGCGACTGGGGAATGAGCAGGTGACTCCGCAGCCGGAGCATCTGCGATCAGTAAGGGAGCAACAGCAGGTAGGGCCTCGCCCTGAGCATCCTCCAAAGGCTCCTCCTCAAACATATCGACGTCGTCCTCCTCGTCGTCGATGGGTAAATCGTAAGCTGGGTACGCAGCCAGCGGTAAAGGAGCAGGGATCAGTGCCAGTGGTAGATCCCCGGCTGGAAGATCAACTGGGAGCTCATCAACGCCGTCGGGTAAGGCGAATGGCTGAAAGTCATCATCATCCGTACTGGTGAAGTCTGACGTATAAACCTCGTGCTCTGATGACTCAATGTCGTCTGAAACGATAGGCCTCGGGCCTGTGGTGCCTGAACCACCAGTGTCTGCAGAATCCATGTGTCTGTAACATATACACAAACATGCACAAATTGTCAATCATATAATCAGATAGTCACATAAGTCATCAAGCAAGCATTCAAACCAACACTTCTAGTCCCACTAGCCAACACTTCTAGTCCCACTAGCCAACACTTCTAGTCCCACTAGCCAACACTTCTAGTCCCACTAGCCAACCCTTCTAGTCCCACTAGCCAACACTTCTAGTCCCACTAGCCAACACTTCTAGTCCCACTAGTCAACACTTCTAGTCCCACTAGCCAACACTTCTAGTCCCACTAGCCAACACTTCTAGTCCCACTAGCCAACACTTCCAGTCCCACTAGCCAACACTTCTAGTCCCACTAGCCTCCTACCTCAGCCTCCCAGACTGAGCCTAGAATAATAAATAAAATGTGCTCAACATTTGTTTGTAAAAAGTTGTGGATCTGGACTTAAGTGGTATGCAGAAAAATGTTTTCGTGAGAGCCCTAGTGATCATAGTCTAGACTCGAGAAAGAATCCTAGTTCGCTATGATCAGAGCTCTGATACCAAGCTGTCACACCCTGGCTTTGCGGAAGCGTGGTTAACTTTGGTGTGACTTCTTAATACCATAGCTTAATCATAACAAGCTATATGAGTTTAAAAACCATGCAAGCCATCCATTAAGTTTTGAAAATCAAAATACAGTACCATTGTTTTAACCAACAACCATAACCTTGTTCAACAACATTACAACTTTTAACATAACATAAACGTGGTTTAAGGATTGTGTCTTGTCCAGGAAAGAGACACATCCCCTAAACCCTAATGACTTCATGACAAGTGCAGCGGAAAACGTTCCATACCGTGTCAGATCCGTTTAATTTCCTGAAATACATGTGAGTTGAAAAATCAACAATAATGTTGAGCGAGTTCATGTGCAAGTGAGTAAGTAAAACACTTGTAAGTATAAAAGTTTCCTGGTATGTAGCAGTGTAAGAGGACTTGTGATCACCAATGGTTTGCAAGGCCATTAGCATGTCGTGAAATGCAAGTAGGAAAGACACAACCCTAGCCGATTTTTGCGTTGGGTACCAAGTCACTCCAAGTCCGTTCTGTTAGTCCTCCGAGAGGCCTGTTCTGTTGGACCGGGAGCTGGGCTCGCTACACCCAGATAGATCTACCGCTCGAGTCCCTCGGTGTTCTAACTACCCATTCACATGATCTAAACCTCCTTACGTAATTCATACCGTGTATAAAGTACTTGTAAACAAAGTAACATGTATTTCACCCCCGCGGTTAAGTAAACTGAAAACAGTTAGAGAAAAGGGGGACATGAACTCACAGTGAATGCGCGTCTCTACCAAGTGTCTCCAATACAGTAAGCTGTGCAACGCCCTACAAGTGCTAATTCTATTAGACGGACGGCCGTGCTTTAGCTTTATAGTTTATGTCTTTGGGAAATAGTTAGACAACTATTTCGTGTTTTTGTTCCGTATACACTTGGTAGTTATTCTTCTTCCCAAGGATGGGGGATACAATACATGTGCGTAAGTTACGTTTTATCAATCTCGTGGTAATGTAATTACCGGTGTAACTTATATGTTTGTGGAAGCGTTCGTAAAGTTTTGGGATCATTAACGCTTGCAAATATTATTTTTACTCTAAAATAATATTTATGTATTCTCACAAAATAATCATAAACAGTGTTGTGACAAATATATTTATCACGTTAATCTTTGTGAAAATCCCACCTCTGAATATTTAGTAAAATATAGTGCTGGCGAAATTTATGTTTCGAAAATATGTCCAAAAATAGTTCTAACACTTGTTGTGTAAATAAGCCTAAGTGTTAGGTTTTTAGAAAATTTCGCCAGAGTTTCCTCTGTAACTGGAGGTGGCCACGCTTTCAAGCGTATCATTTTCTTTTAACAAATCAATTCAACAATCTTCTTTATTCAATCAAACAATTTCCGACACAACAAACTAGTCGACAAGTATGTAAATTTGCATAATCGCATGAACTTGTAGTTTTTCCGAATCTATAGTGTAAACACCCTTTATATATGTAGATCTTTATATAAAGTAACTTTAATCTTGTAGAAACCCCGTGTTTAAAGAAATCCGTCTTTACAACTTCTAGTCATTTTTCCCAAAAATAGTTATTTGTCGGATCTTTTCATTTCACAAGTGTCTACACACTTGTGGTTTATAAAATCATATTTATTAGTGTAAGATCCATCTTTAGAAAAACATGATTTCTTTAAAGTGCGGTCTTTCTAAAATACCACTTGCGGATATGTAGATCCGCTAGTTTTAAACACCATTTTACCGGTTAAATCACTTTTACACAAGTAAAATATTTTTACACAAGTTCATGTATCTTGTGTGGTAGAGTTTCACCTTTAACCCTTGTATTTAGTCAAAAACGAGCTTATGTGAAGATCCATGATCTTACAAAGTCGGGTTAAACGGAGATCCGAGCTACCACATCATAGATCGGGTCTCAATAAACACATATTTCAAGTCCTACGACTTTTACACAAGTTATATGTCTTTAACCACCATTTTTGTGATTTTACTAGACTTTTATGCATCAAAGTGTATGTTTACGAGGTTTAACCGACAATATTCCTTTTAACCACTTTAGATGAGTGTAAAAACAAGTTTTAAATGATATACCTCTAGCTCGGGGCTAGGGAAGAATCGTGATGAAAATCGCGTGGATAAAAGCTAACGGTTGAGGTCCTTCGTGTTCCGCTTGCACCAAAGCTCCTAATATGCGACCTTTGACGTGTGTATGATGATGGAATTGTAAGATCTAAACTTGAAAGTATGATGGTGAAGAGAGTGGGGTTCGGCCGAGACTAGGTAAGGGTGAGGGAGAGAGTTGTGAGTTTGTTAAGGTTGAAGTGATTATGTCTTGTGTTTAGTGGTGTATTTATAGGAAGACTAGAAGGGTATTATCCAAAGGTTAGAGTGTCCACTAGATTTTAGGCATAACACAATATTATAATCCACATTAGTACTTGATGTCCCCCAAGGTTTAGGGCCGGTTAGGGTATGGGGGGTGGGGTTAGTTCGATCTTGACTAGATAGTTAGGTGATTAGTTTAGGTTAAATAGGTAAGTTAAACATTTAACCTCGTTAGTTGTAAGTTGCATGTTATGACGGGTGTTAGGGTAATCAGGGACCCTAACTAGCTCAGAAAAATATATTTAGTGAAAATAGTAATATTTTCATGTTCCGGGTAAAGTCCGGGTGTCCGGTTGGATAGTAATCCGTTAAAGTCTTTTGTAATGCTTTAAAGTGTCGTTATTAACATTTTTAGTGACACAATTTGTTTCCAACCCTTTAGAAAGTGTCTAGTGTTGTTTTCTCATTTTCTGGCACTTTACTAGTCAGCTAGAAGCTGGTTTAATTATTAAAGTGCTGTGTTTGGTACTTAAAGTACGTTCTTGGCACATCCGAATCAGTGTATCTTATCCCTAGAGACGCGGTACCATAACCCTTATATTCCTACACTCACTACCAGTGTAGCCAAAATATATGAGGCTCTTAACAGGCCTTAGAGGCAGTGTCTGTCTGATGCTGGTTATATCAGCATGTTCACGGTGTATCCGTTTAGTGCTACTGTGCTTTTTGTGCATCATGTTTGTCACTAGGGTTCAGTATGTAATTAATGTAGTGACAGCAAATAAAGTATGATGCAAGTAAGTGCATGTATCAGTATGCAGGTAGCAGTTTATCAGCTAGTTCAATCAAGCACAGTAATCAAGTAGTAATTAATCATTAATTAAGTTGTACGGATACCTGGTTTAGTGCGGGTTGTCACAAGAAATATATAAGACAAAGTTAGAAATAAAACCAAAAATTTGGATAGTTCCTAAGTTCTTTGTCTTGACTCGAGAATCGAGGAATGTGCAATTGTGTAACTGAGATTAAACACAAAAGGCTAGTGTTTAATTCACTCAGAGTTGGCTCTGATACCAACCTGTCACACCCCTATTTTCCACGTGTCACCGGTGGGCCCGGTGGGGAGTATCATGACGTAGTTGGTATCATCATAGACAAACAACACAATATATAAATGCACAGCGGAAGCAAAGATAGATTCATTTCAACTTTGATAAAGTGAAATATTAAATATCACGAATAGTTGAAACGGATCCACAGGCGGATCAAAATAAAATAAGATATTGTTCAACAGTTTATTTGACATCTAAGCTTGCGAGACTTATTGTGGACGCTTAGAAGACAGCCAGCCTAGTACGAGTAGTACCTGCACCTAACCTTTTGGGAAAAATACGTCAGTTTACACTGGTAAATACAATTTAACTGACTCATTTTGAAAAGGGTTGAAAATTGATTTGAATGCACGTGGCACAAAACATTTTATAACTTGGGATAATTATGTAATATAATCTTGTAAGGGATTTACATGTTACTTATGCGTTCAGTAGCCCGATCCGTAGACCGGGTTAAAGATTAATAGACACACCACAATATTGAGTTATGCACTGAAAGGTGTGCGCCTACACCCCGTGCTCAGGTCGTGGCCATCTCGTAAGATGATGCCAAGGATATCCGGGACATGGTCATTAACCCCCCAAAGGCTTTAAGCAAACAAAACACATTCAAAACATAGCATATCAATAAATTTAATCTCTATTCGATTAAAGAATTCAATGTCGGACCAAGCGGTATTTTATATACCGTACCCCAAGCCCGTATAAGGAAAATAAGTTAAAAGTATTTACCTTGGTAAGTATAAATCACAATTAGCGAGTGAAGGTAGCTTTTACTGGTTCTCCTTATTCTGGAACAAAGGTTTATAATAACCTATTAGATTTCTAACGGGTCCTTATTTAAGCCTAAGCTTAGACCGGCTAGTTTTAAGGACGATACGGTTCAAACGCACGATTAAGCGAAGACCGGATAGAATGTGATTTAGACCCGACAAGTTTGAATACTTGTATAATATGGGTATACTAAATACATTCTGGATTTTGAGACAAAAATGATAAGGTTTGACCCGTTTCGGTCAATTTATGCAAACTAGTTACATAAACCGAACCGAGCGCGAAAAGGGCGTCACGGGTAACCATAAGGGTCATATCCAAGTTCCCGGAGATAATATGGCTTAAATATGTTATAATATCAGTAAGATTTCTTCTATTATACCCAAAATGGATTTAAACACAATTTATGCCTCATAAGGGCATTTTGGTCATTTAAAAGATTATAAAAGAGTTAAATTTGTATTCTGAGTTACAGATCTGATTCATACAGTAAATACACTTAATTTTACATGTTATAACAGTATGGTATGACCTATATGTGAAATTTATCATTTAAAACCAAACTATGTTCCTTAGGGGTATTTTGGTAATTTCACAAGGGCTAAAATGGTTAAAACTGGAAACCTGAGTTTAAAAACTTTTACTTACTGTTATTATTTCAAAATATACTAAAAACATCAGTAGGTATCAACCTTATATGTTTAGTATGGTTATAGTACATACTATGCGTTAAAAACGCTTAAAAAGACGATTTGGAGCCGTTTCCGGGTTTTTAAAAGAAAGCTGATATTTTTATAATTCCAGAATGCTCAAAATATTTTATTTATCAAATAAAATCAGTAGAAAAAGGTTTGGGGTCAAAAGGATTTATAAAACTCATTTTATGGCTTAAAAGGGCAAAATCGGTATTAACCGAATTAAACTTAGAGACCTATGTTATGCTCAGCCAAAAATTAAATAAAAATCTTCAAAAATCCTAAAATATTATATTATATCAGTGGGTAAAAAGTTTGATATTAAAAAGTGAGTTTAAATAGGTTATACGCTAATTACGCCAATTAATTAACATAAAGCTTTCAAATTACGCTAATGAGCATAACTCTTAATCTAGACCTCAAACTGATATCAAATTTTAGGTGCAAGTTTATAAATCAGTAACTAATGTTTCTACTCTTTCACTTTTTCAAAAATCACTTTTTATAGTCAAAAGGGCATAATAGTCAACATTTAAGCATAAATCGGAAACATGCATATGAATCGGATAAGTATTGAACCAAGTTGTATAATCTCAGAGAGTTATACTTATATGAAACCTAGTCCAAAATAAGCTCTAAGGCAGATCTTAAACATGCATAAATGGGTCAGAACTGAAAGTCAAAGCAAAAGTCAAATTATGTGACTTTCTGGTCCGATCCGGGTTTAAACTGAAAATTGTCGAGTTGAACATGTTGAGACATGTTCTTACATTAGTTACAATGTTATTTTAATGATCAAACAGGTTGCATGTACCCTACATTGCTAATTATGCTTAAATTTGCAAATAATCATTCTGTTGACTTTTTAAAGCAAGCTTTGACTCGACAATTAACATAGTTAGAGTGGGAATCTGAAAATACCCTTTTAAGGGTTTGTTACCCACATAAATACCTACTTGTAGGTACTTTCAATTCGAGAAATGACTGATCAAATTTCATTTAATCTCGAAGTCAAACTTAATTTACGATGGTTTGACTTTTGATCAAATACCCTTTTAAGGGTTTGTTACCCACATAAATACCTACTTGTAGGTACTTTCAATTCGAGAAATGACTGATCAAATTTCATTTAATCTCGAAGTCAAACTTAATTTACGATGGTTTGATTTTTGGTTAATTAGCTAAGCTAGAACGAATTAGAGAGGGTTAGGAATACTTACAAGAGTCCTAATTATGCTTAGAGATCACTAGAAAGCCTGAGGTTGATCAGAGGAGCTCCAGGAGTGGTCTTGCAAGTGAATGTGAAAATGTTGCACCAATGGGTGTTCTTAAATATCACTTTTGATCATTCAAGATGATGCCACAAGGGTCTATAAATGTTGTAAGATCAGTCCAAGTGCCCCTCTATGCATGTAAAACCATTGGTGAGCTCATGGTATCAGATAATAGCTGTTAACATTCGAAATCAGACCTGCAACTGACACCTGCGCACCTTTGTTCGCTGGCAGCTTGTACGCGGGGCGCGAGAACCCCCTCGCGGGGCGCGTACAAGTGCGCGACCAGGTAACCAAGTTTCAAAGTTTTGCAATTCAGTCCTTGGTCCTTTGTTACATGGTTTTAGCTATTTATCTTGCACTCTTGACCCTCAAACCTGACTTTTAAGGGCCTTGGGACATCCACAAACTTGGTTAGGTCCTTGGTTAACTTTGTGCTTACCCGAAAAGTCACGAATTTCAACGTTAACGCATTTAACCCTTCGTGCACGGTTTTGATCATAACTTTCTCATACGATCACGAAACTTTATGAAATTTTTACCACATATTCTAGTGAGTATATTTTACCATTACAAAGCTTCGGGTTTGCCAAAAGGTCACTCAGAGGTATACTTTCAACATGTTGACACATTTAGCCCCTATAGTTTGTAATTCCTCACTTTCTTTCATTTTTCCGCTTTGTATGATCCATGATTTAATCGTTTAAGATTATAAACACCATGTAGGGTTATTGTAGGGCCTATTTATCCATTGTTGACACTTTGGACCCTTATATTCACATAGTTTCACTGTTTGTCAACTTTAGTCCCTCTAAAGTACTTTTTCACATATTCAAAGCCTATGACACGTGTCAATACATTATTGGACGTAAATTTTCGAGGTGTTACAGTGTGTGATCTAGTGAAGTATATGTAGAGATAAGGAATGATTTCATATCTAGGAGGCCATACTTACAAAGATCATTTCAATATATTGGCCAAATACACAAGCAAGATCTTAATAAAATAATCAACAAATCTTGAGTGGGGTGGGTCCCTTGGTGACCGAATTCGGGTATGGGGGGGGGGGGGGGTTAGATGTAAAGTTTTGGTGGTAATGGGTAAACATAAGTTGAAATCCAAGTGTATACTTACATAAGTTAGTTAGTTGATATTTAGAGGGGTGTTATGGTGTACGGGGATCATGACAAGCCAAGAAATAATTAAACAATGTATTTGACAAAAAATTAGTGTCCCAGGTAATGTCCGGTTGTTTGGTTAGATACTGTTCCGTTAAAGTGTTTAATTATTCTGTAAGGTGTCTTTTATATATATTTTTGTAACACAATTAATTCCCGGCACTTAGGAAAGCATACAGGACCATTCTGCCATATTTTTGCACCTTACTAGCATGTTACAATGCTGAATTTTGTAAATAAATGCATAATTCTGCACTTAAAGTGTGTTTTAGGCACTTCCCGGCACTTTAACTATCACCTAGTGACGCAGTTTTATGGTCCTCACTTCCCTACACTCCATACTAGTGTAGTATCCTGTCTCTGGCTCATACTGGCCTTAAAAACATAGTTTGTCCATGTGCTGGCATTGTCAGCATGTTTCTGAATTATCCGTTCAGTGTGCTAACTGTGCTTTGTGCATCAAGTATGTCACTAAAGTTTGTGTGTAATAAATGGAGTGACTGTATGAAATATGATGCATATGTATGTATGATACAAAAATCATAAAGCAATTTAAATTATCAGTTGTAATCAAGCACAGTCATTAAGCACATAATTAAAATTAATTAATTGAACGGTACCTGTAATTGTGAGGGTTGTCACAGGGGAGGGGGGGGGGTATTTGCTTTATTTTTTTTATAAAATCTTGTTTAATTTATAAACTTTAAGAACTTTGATATTTTATATAAAAATATCTACAAGGTTTTAAGCCTTCATATTTTAAAGTAGTGTGACACTAGGTAAAACTAGTCCACCAAAATTTTTAGTTCGTTGATTGGGTTAAAAAGTTGGTTCGGGTCCTGTACCGGGTTAAATACTGACATTGTGTTTTGTTTAGATAAATAAATGACAAAAATTAGTTTTGCACATGTTTTATCATTCAAATAATTAATCCAACTTTTTGGACTAAAAAATTTATTATTTCTGACACAGTTCCGGTACCGGCTTTGCTGTCTGGCAGTTTACTGAACTAGCCGTGCAGCTTAACGCAAAAGGATTCGATTGCGGATTTTGTGTCGTTTTTAATACCCATTATATTATTTAAGTCAAATAATATTTATTTTTGGGTTTTCGGACAATTTCAGTTTCGTTCTGCGGAATGCTGTACACTTCCGCAGGATTATTGTATTTTTCTGCGGACTTGGACATTTGGTTTTTAATTGGAATTTTCTAAATAATAAAGGCACATGCTATTTTTGATAGAGTTTTATCGAATAATTGTGTAGACATATCTATATGTCTTGTTTTTTTATCGTGTCAGACTGTACCGCAATTAGTACTGACAAGTTTCGTTTATTCGCGTTCCTAGTGTGGGTCTAAGATATTGTTTCTAATTACAACCGATTTGTTATCATACTTAACTATGATTTTTGTAATCCCTAGACTTTTAAGACTTAATTAAATAAAATCAAGTCATACACGCGAAAATAATTAATGTAATTAGTTGTTCGGGTTGTACGGAATTACCGGAACAGCATGAACGCTACCCATGGTCCCTTCTCTAGACTTGCGTGCTTCACGAGCACATCCGCCTATTTTCAAGGGGAAAACAGTAAAAATTAAAAATGATAAATAAATAAATAAATAAATAATAAGTACCGTAAACAATGCTATACGTCTAAACAAATAAGAAAGACATATATTATTATTCATCATAAAAATATATATTTAGAAACTATTAATAAACATTTGAAATTTTGGTTATTGAATGTTGGTGTGGCTGCCGTTCTTTGTCACTAGAGAGAGGACATAAAAAACTAAAAAATACATAAAAAAATATAGGTATTTTTTACTTTTTCTAAAATCAAAGTCATCTTCTTTTCCTTCTTCCTCTTTCACCATTGTTGTTCATCCACGAAGAACAGAAAAATGTATATGACCGAAAAAAAGCATATGACACAATGTATCTTTAATTTTCTCTGGTCAATAGCAGGGTCATCCTCTATAAAAGGCTCTCGGTGAAGGACAATGTAGAGGACCGGCCGCCGATATGTACGGTGGGCCTGTGCCCACCCTACTAACCCTTTAAATCCGCCACTGAACACAGGTGATAAGTCCACTACTAAGAAACATGATTCATGTCAACTAAGACATGATTATAGAGTTTTTTTAATTCATTCGAAAATTGGATTAATGTTGGGCACGCATTCTCAGATTGTTATATATCCATTTTATATATGGTTGAAATCATAGAAGAATGAAAATCCAGCTAGGTAAACTTTTCTACTTAATACTATTTAAACACAACGGCTATACACAACAAAAAGAGTTTTAGTGATGATATGTGCTACTCTTCAAATAATGATATGACAAAGCAATAACAAAGAATATAAGTAAACTATGATTAGGATAAAGGGAATGAGATTTTACCAAAAACTTCCGAGATCACCGATTCCAACAGTGAATGGAAGATAGAACAGCCATGGAATCTTGTAACAAAAGAACCTCCCGCGCACACACACTTTCATGGCATAGGTTTGTAGGTTGCGAGGCCGGTCCAAACGCTAAAACCGTATGTGGTTTCGATGATCAGAAAACAATTAGTGTGATAGATGTTGGAGAAAGAAAGAAAGACAACCAATTTGGTAGGGTGCTGTTCAAACAAGCTTGAACAACGAGGGATGCTATTGTGGATGGCAAGTCATGTGGTGGGGACGAATTTAAAGTGTGAAAGTAGGTTCGAATTAAGTACCGGATACATCAATGCAGTCACGGGTGAATAGTTTTAAGTAGATACCTTTAGCAGCTTTCATTTGAATGCATTGATGGATGGTTTGGAAAATTCAATACATGCATTGATAAGTGAAGTAAAAGGATGCACATTGTCAGCTAGTGATTCGAATGGGTAGAGTAAAAACAATTTATGCATGAGTTGGTGGAGTTGGAATCTAAAATTGCACCAGTAGTAATTGGCGTGTAGTTAATGAAAGTTGAAGTTGAATATTGTGAAAAATGTAAATAAATATTTATATGTGAACCTCACTTCAAATATGTTAAATATACACTAACACCAACACCGTGGGTATGGTGGGGAGGGGGTTGGGGTGGAGGTTAGGGCATGGGTTGACATGTGGCTTGGGTAGGCTTCGTTGGGTGACCCACATTGAACACGGTATGGTGGGACGGGGGTTTGGGGTGTGGCCAGCCCAAATGCTATTTATTTTTAAAACAAAAAATTTAAATTTTTTAATAATGTTTTTTAAATAAAGAAAAATACATAAAAAATTTCTAGTGCTTGTAATATTTTTTCATCTCTTCTCTCGTCTCCAACATTAGTTTCAACTCTTCACCTGATAGGTGATCGATGGGCTGGACTAGAAATTTCATATCATCCCGTCTTTGTTTAGGGCATCCCGAGCTTCTTTGTTCTTTCGAATTTCGGCCCTTTGTTGTTGGAATACGTTGAATGTAACTAACTTGCTTGCAATGTCATCTAACTAATCCATGTATGGCCAACCCACGCCAAACCCTCGCCCCATACCCCATAGTCTAAAATCTTTTCAAAAGAATCTCACTTCAAATTTATTTAAATATTTTGTTTTTACGCTTTGTCAACAACATATACTTTTTGTTACTTTATAAAAGTGTTAATTATACAGATAGTTTTTATCTTATGAGTTTGGAGACGTAGGATTAAGGTTAAAGATTTTTAAGAGTTTGCATAGGTTTTTAGCTTAGGTTCCTATCTTATGAGTTTATTTTTTCAGTTTCTATAAGGTGTGATATAGTTTTATATATATATATATAGTGTGAGGTTCATTGGGGAAAACTAAAAAAGTGGGGAACAGTGGGGAACCGACTCAAACGAACTCCGATTGGACTCATTCTAGTGGCATTGGAACCGGCTCGTCGAACCCTAACTATGATCTCTTAACCCTAACACCTAAATCATAACCCCTAAACCCTAAATATATTAGGGTTTGGCTTTTAGGGTTTAGCTTTAGGGTTTAGCATTAGGGTTTAGCTTTAGGGTTTAGCATTAGGGTTTAGCTTTAGGGTTTAGCATTAGGGTTTAGCTTTAGCTTTAGCCTTTAGGGTTTAGCTTTTAGGGTTTATAGTTTAGATTTTACGGTTTAGCTTAGGTTTTAGCCTTATTTGTTAGCTTTAGGGTTTAGAGTTTAAGAGTTAGGATTTAGGGTTTAGGGTTAAAAGATCTTAGTTAGGGTTCGACGAGCCGGTTCCAACGCCGCTGGAATGAGTCCAATCGGAGTTCGTTTGAGTCGGTTTCCCGCTGTTCCCCACTTTTTTAGTGTTCCCCAATGAACCTTCCACTATATATATATATATATAGGCACTGTTGTAGAAATCGGCCTAGGCGGCCGATTAATCGCCGCCTAGGCGCTAGGCGCTAGTCTACTGATTAATTATAGCCTAGTCGGTCCATTAATCGGTAATCGGTCCTAGGCGGCCCTAGTCGGTCAAAGTCGGTCCTAGTCGGCCAAAGTCGGTCCTAGTCGGTCAAAAATCGGTCCTAGGCGGTCTACATTAATCGGACAAAATCGGAAAAAATCGGTCCTAGGCGGTCCTAGGCGGTCCTAGTCGGTCAGAATTGGTCAAAATCGGTCAAAATCGAACCATACTATCTGAAACTTGAAGTATTTATGTGAATTTTGAAGTATTATTTTTATATTATTGGGTATATATATATAATTTTGAAAAAATACATATAAAAATCCCATTCCGATTAATCCCGATTAATCCCGGTTAATCCCGATTAATCCCTAGGCTGTACCTCACCGCCCGACTAGCGCCTAGCGCCTTCTACAACATTGTATATAGGTAAAGGGTATGATACAAATCTCCTTATCGTACATTATGTACGCGCAGCCCATAGCCATACACGTGTCCTGATTCAATTTAATTAGAGCGCAAATTAGACAATTCCAGATCCCGATTAATTCGTTACACCACTATCGGGTAATTATGATTCGCATCAGAGCGATGTTATTCAGTTCCTTTAATTCCCTTTATGATCTGGAATTAAATCGTATCAGAGCGATGTTACTCAGTTCTTTTTTAATTCCCTTATGATCTAGAATTGAAAATTCGCATGTGTATAATAAGAATTTCGCATGTGCATGTTTACATGATAATAATAAATTCGTATGTGTATGTTACTTTTTGATTATAAATTCGCATGTGGTGTTGACAAATTTCGCATGTGGACAAAAATTAGCCTTCTTAGGTTTGGGTCGTCAAAATATAATTAGAGACATACAAACTCGCATGGCATTAATTCGCATATGGATTAATTAAAGACATACAAATTTCGCATGTGGACAAAAATATAATTAGAGACATACAAATTTCGCATGTGGACAAAAATTAGCCTCCTTACTTTTCATTAATTTGGCACTAATTTCGCATGTGGACAAAAATTCGCATGGCATTAATTCGCATGTGGATGGCACTAATTTCGCATGGCATTATTTTGGCAGGGACATACAAATATACCCATGTTGACAAAAATTGCATGCTATGGAATATTCCAAAGAAATGGGAATCGCATGTGTTGTAAATAATAATGTTCGCATGGTATTTTTAATATCAAAATTGCATGTTGTAAAAAAAATACCAACATCGCATGTTGTAAACCAGTTTCCCATGTTTGATATTGAATTTGCAGAAGAGTCGGTTGGAGAAGAAGAAGAAGGTACCGAACGAAATTGCTGGGATTTTGATAGAGAAATTATCGATTTTATCCTTCGTGGTTAGTTTTATGTATATTAATTTGATTAATTTAATGATATAAATTAGTTTTGCCCGCGTTTGATGGATTGAAGATCGTACGGCTGTGGGCATCGCGTACATAATGTAGGATAAGAGGTATTGTACGTTAACCGGCATATATATATATATATATATATATATATATATATATATATATATATATATAGGGTTGGGCTTAATAGGAAACCTCATCTTTTTTAGAAAACTATGCAAACCCATTGTCATCCATTGATTAACAATCATCCAACTTGATCAATGACTCTTATCATTTTGGAAAGAATTATAATTAAAAGAAATAGTATAATACACATTTGAATGTCTGGAAGGGCATTTTGGGTAGAACAAAACCCACTTTTTGGCATTGAAAATGACAAAACCCACTTGTGTCATAATCTCTCTCCTCTTTCTTCTAGTCAAATCTTTTAATAAACTATTATCTCTCTCCTCTTTCTTCATCATGTGAAAAAAAGAAAGCTTCATGGTCTTCAATGGTGATCTTCAATGGTGATCTTCATTTGAATAAAATTTCAGCATCATGTGGTCTGAAAAAATCACAAAGACACACGCACGAGTGTGTGTGTGAGAAGAGCGATGACAAGATGAATGTTTTTAGAGAGAGAAAGTTGATGTTTTAGATAGAGAAACAACAATCTTTATCACAAAGACACACGCACGAGTGTGTGTGTGAGAAGAAGGTTTGAAGATCTTCTTCGTGTTCATCGGACGAGTATAGATCCGGTAAGTGTTCTTGAAATATCATTTCACACTTGATTTTTTGTTGAAATGGTTGTTAATATGTTTTTGTGTGCTGAAAGTGTTTTAGTAATGGTTAATGGGGTATCCATGGTTAATGTTAATGTATTTTAAATAAATAAAAAACTTTAGGATAAGATTTTGAACGGGTTTTTTTGTTGGTTTGGTTGCTTGTTAGGGGCTTTTGATCTTAACAGTAGCTGTTTTTTTTGTTGGTTTGGTTGCTGGTTTGGGCTTTTAATCTGAACAGTAAGTGTTTTTTTTTGTTAGGTTGTTTGATTTACAGAAACAGACCCATAACATGTGTTAAGCACCTGTTAGAATGATATATAACGTGTGTTGATTTACAGAAACAGATCCATAAAGATATTCAATTGACAAGCTGGATGGATGTAGGCGACGTTAATGCGGGGACATTGAATAAGTCAACTCTTTTGGGATAGAAGTTTTCGTTCGTTTATAACATGTGTTAGTGGTTCATGCTGTAACAGATCCATAAAGAAGTTTTCATGCTGTAACAAGTTTTCGTTCGTTTCTAACATGTTTTGCACATTTTGGAATGTATAACATGTGTTAAGACTCTGTTATAATCTTTTTGTAACCTGACATGTATTCATGTATAAGCTAGTGGTTTACAAAACACCATGATGTGTATATACTGATCTAACATGTGTTACAATGTGTCTGTTCAGAACATGTGACAAGGGTGAAAACAATCGACGGGGGCGATGAGTTTAATGTTGAGCTTAGTTAATATCGTAATCTTGTTATAACCCCACTTGTATACATATGATAACATGTAAGCATCCATTATAACCCGACTTGTATTCATGTATATCAAAAATGGTTTGCAAAACATCATGATGTGCATATACTGATTGTAACACGTGTACAAGTTAATATGGAACATACAAGTTAATATTTAACACCGTATACCTGGGATAACATGTGTTAAGCCTCTGTTATAATCTTGGTTTAACCCAACATGGTGTCATGTATAAGCTAGTGGTTTCCAAAAGACTATTAACTTGTATAATCTTGGAACATACAAGTTAATATTGTAACACCGTAACCCGACTTGTATTCATGTATATGAAAGTCACATCCTTTGGGAAATAAGTCTTTGTTCATTTATAACATGTGTTTGTGGTGCATGCTGTAACAGAACACCATGATGTAACCTGACATGTGTTCATGTATAACATGTGTTAAGCCCCTGTTATGATGATATATAACGTGGGAAAGAACTCTTCATTCGTTTATAACATGTGTTTGTTTTGCACATTTTGGAATGTATAACATGTGTTAAGCCTCTGTTATAATCTTTTTGTAACCTGACATATATTCATGTATAAGCTAGGGGTTTACAAAACACCATGATGTGTATATACTGATCTAACATGTGTTACAATTTGTCTATTCGGAACATGTAATTGCTTAACATGTGACAAGGGTGAAAACAGTCGACGGGGGCGATGAGTTTAATGGTGAGCTTAGTTAATATCGTAATCTTGTTGTAACCCCACTTGTATACATATGATAACATGTGAGCATCCATTATAACCCGACTTGTACTCATGTATATGAAAGTGGTTTGCAAGTTAAGATGTGTACAAGTTAATATGGAACATACAAGTTAATATTGTAACACCGTATATGGAACATACAAGTTAATATTGTATAACGTGTGTTAAGCCTCTATTATAACGTGTGTTAAGACTTCCAGAATGGATGCATAAACTCCAATAGTAACTTAATAACATAGTATACCTGATATAACGTGTGTTAAGCCTCTTTTATAACGTGTGTTAAGACTTCCAGAATGTGTTAAGTCCATACCGTTTTAACATCATGTACTAGACAAAAACAAAATAAGAGTCTCACATTACATATTACTAGTAAACGAAAATACATAGCCCTAAGAATGGATGCATAAACTCCAATGATTTGTTTTCACACCCATTTTGTATATACATATATATAATTAAAAATTACATGTAAATATCTCAATCCTACTAATCCCGATTAATCGCTAGTCGGTACTCCACCGCCCGACTAGCGCCTATTTCAATAGTAACTGTAACAGCAGAGGTAGAAAATACGGGTGCCTCCAACAGAAAATATGTTAAGTCTAGACCGTTTTAACATCGTGTACTAGAGAAAACAATAAGAGTCTCACATTACATATTACTAGTAAACGAAAATACATAGCACTAAGAATGGATGCATAAACTCCAATGATTTGTATGCACACCCATTTTGTATATACATACTGTAACATGTGTTACGCACCTGACATGTATAACGTGTGTTAAGCCTCTATTATAACGTGTGTTAAGACTTCCAGAATGGATGCATAAACTCTAATAGTAACTTAATAACAACATAGTATACCTGATATAACATGTGTTAAGACTTCCAGAATGTGTTAAGTCCATACCGTTTTAACATCATGTACTAGATAAAACAATAAGAGCCTCACATTACATATTACTAGTAAACGAAAATACATAGCACTAAGAAAATGGTGGAGCTTCCTTTGACAGTCTGCCTTAGCTTTTCAGCGGCTACCTTTGTTGCCTTAGCTTTTCAGCGGCTACCCTTGCTTTATTGTTTGGGTCGGTCTTGAAATGGTTTGTAAACATGTGGGTGTGCGTATGCCAGGGAAGTTAAAAAAATGTGTTTTCATGTCACACATACAAAAAGGTGAAATACCATGGTTTGAGCACCAAAATCCCACACACTGAAGCTGATGTTCTTGTATTCAAGCGTTTCAACATTGAATCCTGCAAAAAAAATCATAGAAATAAACATTTGATTCGACAAAAATATTAAAAATGAAACTGTAGTTTTTATTATAAATGACAGGTTCTTTCTTGTATGAGCTAATTCTTCACTTGAAAATAGATTTGATCAATAAAAAATCAAAAATATTTTTCGGTTTTCTATGTTAATTATCTTTTGAATGCACACTATTCTTATCTACAAAATTACTTTAAATCCATAATATAACAAGATATATCAGTGATAGAAAATTTTACTACTAAAACAATTTGCTATCTAGAAGAATTGTTGATAATGTAACGTACCGATAGTAGGGACAGTGGTGACAATTTTGCCCAATTTAAGGTTGTACAAAATTGTGGTTTTGCCAGCTGAATTGAGACCAAACATCATGATTTTAACCTCCTTCTTGAACATGAAACTGAATAGCTTGGTAAAAGACTGTCCCATATTTCTGTTACAGAGAGATGATGAACATAATCAATCTGATGTTGTGTGAGATGCAAATATAAACTATGGACCGGCGACATTAACTGGGATGTTGGTGGAATTGTCTCCATGGACATTAATGGAGAAAGCATAATTTGTAGGAGAAGATGATAATGGAGCTTGTTAATGAAGATACACAATAAACTAAAATATTGAAAATGAAATATGGGGTGAGTTATTTTTTCAAATGAGATGATGGGCATTAAATGAAGATGTCAGATCAAATTGGGAAGATAAACTTGGCTTGGCTAAATTACTAATCTAACCTTGAAAGCAAAATGGATTAGGAAGGTTCTCAGGCCACGTGGATGAATATAGTCCACAAGTAGAGTTTGCTAAGTTTTTTAAAAAAATGGGGTTTTTTGTAGAGCATTACCCTATATATATATATATATAGGGAGCCGCTAGAATGAGAACCACCACGAGAACCGCGCCCCGCGGGTGGCCGTTGACCAGGAAATTTTTTTTTACGACTAGATGTGTATATTTTAACACCATACATAAAGTTTGGGTTCAAACGGCGCGCCCGAGGGGGTAGTTTTTTACGCCCAAAGTTTGGTTAAAAAAAAGAAAAATTAAAAAAAATAAAAAAACCCAAACTTTGGGCGTAAAAAACTACCCCCTCGGGCGCGCCGTTTGAACCCAAACTTTACGTATGGTGTTAAAATATACACATCTAGTCGTAAAAAAAATTTCGTGGTCAACGGCCACCCGCGGGGCGCGGTTCTCGTGGTTCTCATAACTCGTGGTGGTTCTCATTCTAGCGGCCCCCTATATATATATATATATGTTTTCACATTTTCTCGGTGTCGTAGTTTTACTAACAAGCACTTACTTATTTATCCGTTTATTATTATTTTTATTTGAGTAAATTACAAGTTTTGTCCTTTATGTTTACACCAAATTGCAGGCGCTGTCCTTTAGCGCAAAAGTTGACGAGTTTTGTACTTTATGTTTCAAAATCTTGCATGTTTTGTCCTTTGAGACTAACTCAGTTATATTTTTTGGTTAAGTATCGTCATGTGTCTTGCACATGAGGACATACTTGTCATTTCACCTTTCCAGGGGTTATTTTGTAAACACTTATTATTGAGGGACTTATCTACAAAAACTAAAAAATAAAATCCCACCACCACAACCCAATCTCTCTGATCTTTCTCAACCCACCACCACCACCACCACCCTTCTCTGTAAACCTAACAATTAGAGATTTTGAAACCCAAAATTAAAGAAATTGAACACTTCTAGGGCATCAAAAGATTGAATATTACATGATTTACATCTACTAATCAAAAACCCTAAAACACAAAACTGAACACTTTTAGGGCATCAATCATCAACCAAATAATTTGAGATTCAGAAAACCCTAAACCCGAATTTAAAAAATTGAACACTTTTAGGGCATTGTTCATCAACCCAGTTGAAACAAAACCACTCATCTATCAAATACATCCAATAACCAAAACCCAAAAATTACAAAAATTTAATATCCAGAAAACCCTAAAGCAAAAATTAATGTGGTTTAAACTTGAAATTACCAGAAAATGTGAGAAATGAACGATGGTCCAGGCCATGCCAGGGGTGCAACCAGAAACAGAGAGAATAAGAAGCCATGAAAAGAATATGATGAAGATGTATGCCGTCCATACTCCTGGGTACGTGAACCAATCGGTGTTTCGATTCAGATCCGTTGTCGGTGTTGCCTTCACATACATCATCTCTTTCTGATTATTGTTAGCTTCACCGAGATTGTTGATTGATGAATTGGGATAAAGATCGGTGGATTTTTACCAAATTGATTGAACGATTAAGTTTGAAAATGGTTCAGATTAAAATGCAGAGTTTAGAATTTTTTATTTTTTAGTTTTGTAGATAAGTCCCTCAATAATAAGTGTTAACAAAATAACTCCTGGAAAGGTAAAATGACAAGTATGCCCTCATTTGCAAGGCACATGACCATACTTAACCAAAAAACCTAACTGAGTTAGGCTCAAAGGACAAAACGTGCAAGATTTTGAAACATAAAGTACAAAACTCGTCAACTTTTGCGCTAAAGGACAACGCCTGCAATTTGGTGTAAACATAAAGGACAAAACTTGTAATTTACTCTTTTTATTTCTATCTTTTGTAGTAGTGGCGTGCTTATATATGTTTTTTTAGAAGCTTATGTCTTGGATATGGTTTTTTGAGCCGGGGGTCTCACTGGAAGCAACATCTCTATCCCCTGGGATAGAGGTAAGGCGTGCCTACATCCTACCCTCCCCAGACCCTATCAATAGCTTCGCTATATGTGGGATTATACTGGGTATGGTTGTTGTGGTTGTTGTTATACAGATAGTTCTTATGTTTTATTGAAAATAACACCTTTTAAGTACTATTTTTTTTTAACACAAGGTTCTATGGTTTGGTGAACACATATATATCTTAACAAACGAACACATAAAAGAGTCAATGACTTTCAAACGCGTGATAAGCTTGCAATTTTTGGGTTGAAAAAATCCCGGCCAAGTTTGAAAAAAAACGTTGGCTAAAAGCCGAATCCGGCAGCTAATGTCTTTTTTAGAAAAGTGAAAGTCAAACTTTGTCTATATTTGTAAAGCTCCATTTAAAACCTCTATAAACCATGCAAGATACTAGGGGGGGGGGGGGGGGGGGAATTCTGACCCGAATTAATAGATTTGGGTCGTTTTAGGTCATTTTTTTTTAAATTGTAATGGGTCGGTTTGCGCTTCTTTTAACTAACGGGTCCAATTGGGTCATCCCCTAAAACACATAGATATTTCATGGGTCAAGGTTTTGGTTGTAAAAAGGAACGGGTTATGAAAAATAGAGACGGGTTGAAGAATCTTCGCTTGGGGGGGGGGGGATTCTTACTTGAATTAATAGATTTGGGTCGTTTTGGGTCTTTTTTAAATTGCAATGGGTCGGTTTGGTCTTCTTTTTAGTAACTAACGAGTCCAATTGGGTCATCCCCTAAAACACGGAGATATTTCATGGGTCAACTTGATTCTGATTATAAAAAGGAACGGGTTGGAATAGGTTACGAAAAATAGAGACGGGTTGAAGAGTCTTCGCATCTAGGGTTTTTTTCCTCATCGATGTTCATAGAATTTTTTGATTAATTTTCAGTTGTTCTTCATGAAATAGATTAGGTTTTCCGATTAGTTTGAGTCGTTCATAAACTCGATTAGTTTCTGTCGATCTTCATAAAAACGGTTAATTTTTTTTTTCTATTGATATAAGTGTTCTTTCATAAAATCAATTAGTTGCAGTTGTTCATACAATCAATTAGTTTTTTGGTTAATTTTGAGTTCGTTGTCCATGAAATTGATTACTTTATTTGATTAATTTCAGTTGTTTGGAAAATACCATCACCATAAGCAAAAAACTCCAATAAAAATCTTAACAATCCTTCTTCCACAATTTTAACTTTTAATCCGGAATCAACTGTTTATGAGTTAACTTGTGGGTTCGAATTAAGTCCCAGATACATAAATGCACTCACGGGTGAATAGTTAATTAGTAGATACCTTCGCAGCTTTCATTTGAATGCACTGAGACTGAAGGGAGTGGGGCAACCTTTAGAGGGGGCGTCTTGCGACACGTGGCGCCACGTCAGATCAGAGGATTTTAAGCAAAAAAGGGGGCGTGGTGTTTGGGGCAACTCAAGTTGCCAAAGAAAGATGTGATTGGTTGTTTGAAAAGTTAAGGTTTTTTGATTGGTTGTTTGAAAAGTTGGTTTTGAAAAGTTGTTTGAAAAGTTGGTTTGTTGTTGGTTTGTGGCGTTCTCTGCAAGACGGGCAAGCCAAAATTTTCAAGAGGTTGCCATAGGGGGCGGTGTGGAGGGCGACTTGGGGGCGACTTGGAGGTGGGAGTCGCCCCACTCCCCTCAGTCTGATGGATGGGTCAGTATGACAGTATGCACTTGGAAAATTCAACATATGCATTGATAAAAGCAATTTATGCATGAGTTGGTGGAGTAGGAATCTAAAATTACACCAGTAGTAATTGGCGTGTAGTTGGGAAACAAACAAATGAAAGTTAAACATACATTAAAATCCTTCCAAAAGAATCTCACTTCAAATTTATTTAATTATTTTGTTTTTTCCGCTTTGTTAACAACAGACACTTCCTAATCAAGTTTGTTACTTTATAAAAGAGTTAATTATACTTGAAATTAACACCTTTAAGTATTAGCTTTTTTTAACAGATTCAGGTTTTATGGTTTCGATTTTGTAACACCATTGAGTATTAAGGCTAACTATCATTAATTTTTATGTTAAAATGACTAAAATACTCTTATATACTTTTATGTTAGTAACCAAAGGTGTTACTGTCAATAAACCACAAGAACCATCTATGTAATTAACTCTAAAAATATAAAAACTCATTATATTTATAAAAAAAATATTTTTATAAAATATGCTACATAAAAATAATTAATACTTATATTTCTAAAATAAATATACATACAACTACCAAACGTCTATTATGAACGAAAACACTGTAGCAGGGACAATGTTTAGTTTTTATATATAACTAATTTAAAAAAGAATTATGATAAATATAAAACTCATGCATATTATCTTTAATATAACATAACACACAATTTTTTATCTTTTATTATATTTCAACCAACAAAATATAAAACTCGTGCATATTATAGTGCTTGTTATTTGTTACATAACACGAGTTTAATCAAAATCCACTAGAAGCATGACATTGTGGTCGGACACATTTTGGAACTACTTAAAAAATCAAACATTTCTTTTAAAATGTAATGACCTATGTATGCGTTACTGGTTTTTGCGGTGTTTTGTGTTGCGGACTTACGGTTAGTGGAAGGATGGCTATTCTTTGATAACCACACTAAGGCTAATGGGGATGGTTAGTGGAAGGGGTGAGGATCCCCTTCCTCCACCTCCACCTCCACCTCACCACTTTCCCCTCTATCCGCATTAAGGGGGTGGTTCCCCTAATCTCCTTCAATAAAAATCAAGAGAGAGAGAGGGGGGGGGGGGGGACAATCAAGAGACAAATAGAGAGAATAGTTGTTTGGGGAGATGGGGGAAAACTTCCTGAGTTCATCGAAATATTATAGGGGGGTTGTTCCCCTTGGGAGTCGATGCCACACGGGCTTCCCCTTCCCACACCCGATATTCTAATAGAGAGGTGGCATCTAGAAACCCCTATGTTTCACTTCAATTTTGAATAAACTAGATTGACTTTTGAAGATGTACAAATTTTATACAATTTTTCAATAAGAGATGAGGTAATTTTGTAACAACCCTCCAAAAAGGACATAATGAATCATAACCGAAACCTCTAACGTGTGCCACAAGAACCAGCACGAAAAAATGAGGAAACCCAAGGTTTGACCTCGTCGCGCTACGCGACGATGTTTTTGGTAAACGGTCGCGTGACGCGACACCTTATGATACGACAGAGGACACGTGGAAGATACATGGCAGACCTATAGTATTGACTCATGCCACCTAAGCCCTAGCTCACCTGGTCATGCTACGTGACAGTGATGGACTAGTTTGGTCGCGCGACGCGACGTGATCAGTTTCCGGCTATATATTGAACGTAAATCTACATTCAGAATTTGCTCAAACTTTCATTTTCTTTTTCTCTCTCGCTCTATACTATTCTGCCATTATACTCAATACCCCGAAGCCCTAAAACTCTGCTACGTATTAAGTGTTTTAACCCTGATCACTGGTACGATACCCTGTCCGATCGATCTGAAACCCATCAACAGATGTCAAAGTGCCGCATGGATAAGGCTATACTTTGTTAGCTACGTTGGGGTTTTGATCTCGTGATTATCGTTAAAGTTTGAATTGGGTTAATGCACTAATATGTGTTGCATTGTGTGTTTATTAGGAAGCCAAGTTTAATACCAGGAGGTTGTAATAATCAAAACCCTAAATCTACAAAGTGAGTCATTCTCTTTTAATCAAATGCTTTCAAAACCCTAAATCTTTTTCAGTTATATTTACAGTGATTAAGTTTTTGTATTCTGAAATTACTGCTGGTATGCGGGGTTTTGTATACACTACTAGTCCATCATTACTAGTTGAAAGAATGATTAACAATGATTAAGGTTTTATATTCTGAAATTACTTCCGAGGCGGGGGGAATGGTGTGCAGGGCGGCGACGGGCTGGGGACGGTCCCCATACCGTCTAGCCTTATTGGTACTTTGGCTAATGATCCTGTATTTCTGAGCAGGTACTGATTTTTGTTGAATTTATCAAGGGTCAGACACCACCCCTAGAAGCATGGGCGCAACTTTGAAGGGGCCGGGAGGGGCGTCCGACCCCCGAACTTTTTGCTCAGTAGTGTTATGTATGTACGTTTCGTATATAACTTTTTAGGTATATACGTTTTTGACCCCCCGGTTTGTGATTTTTTGAGGTATAATTTTAGGTCCTGTGACTTCCGACCCCCCCGGTCGGAAATCTCAAGCTTCGCCACTTCCTAGAAGTGTAGTAGAACATCATGGTTGTCGCCTCTCATATCACGTATGATGATGTCATATGGGTCGTATGATTGGGCGAGAATGGTCATATAAACCTTATGACTTTGTCAGTGATCACATCAGTCAATTCAATACATTGTTCGCCGCCTGTCTTAGGAACCATATGACATTATACGGTATAACACGTCAGTGGTGTCTGGATAATTTGCTAGTGGTGTTTCTTTGGCCAAAGCCTTATAAATTAATATTCAAAAAATGACGATTTTTTCCTTTTTACAGGGTGTTTAAGATATGTTGGATTCTACAAGGGAGTACAGAGTGCTAGAGTAGCAGTAGCATGGCAAATTGACACACATAAAGTGCCATGCATGAACCATTGCTTGTGAATTGGGCGCTAACCACCATAAGTTATCCTTTGTTGGCTCTTTTGGTCATAAATTTGTAAAAGATGAAGATAAAGTTGCAGAAGAAGGTGAACTTCAGACCCCTTCAGGGTACTCGAAACAGTCTAATGATGAATCTGTAAACCCAATTTAAAAAAAAAGATGATGAAAATTGTTTAGTTTCTTTTTTGAATTTGACGTTGTAAATGTTGTGTATGCAGCATTGGTGTTTGTATTGGGTCATCAACGAACACCTCCTCAATGGCAGTAACGGAAAAGTTTCAAGAAAAACCACTTGATCCGGGCATCGTTGATTGTTTGTTGATTTTTCCCCAAATAAACACTCTACAAAAGTCCATTGTTAAATGTTTTATTCGTCAAGAAAAAAAAACATAAACAAGCGGATAGATTTAAAAAGAGTAAATTGCACTCTAGATGTTTTATTCTGTTTTTTTAAATGAAGTTAATTTTACATGAAGTTAACAAAACTTTACAACAAATATCCCTTCCATGACCAAAAGCGTGAAGGTTGAGTGAAGAATAAAAACAAGTAATGTAATCTCTGCAAGTTACGGACGAAACGTGAAATTATCTGATCTGTATATATATATAGGGAGAAGATCATGCGAGAACCACCTCTTATTGCGAGAACCGCGAGAACCAATGTGAACACAACAAAAAATGCCTAAAAATAGCTAAAAATCACACAATTTTTTTAATATTTTTTATATAAAAATCGCTACTTTTCGAAGCAAAAAAATAAAATAAAATTTTTTTTTTTGCCACTAAAAGTAGCGATTTGAGCATAAAAAATATTAAAAAAAAATTTTAGATTTTTTTATTTATTTTTTTTAGATTTTTTTAGGTTTTTTGGAGGTTTAGTTTTTAGCATTTTAGCTTGGGGGGGGGGGGGTTAGGTTTTCGGGGGGGGGGGGGGGGGGTGGGGGAGGGGGGTTTAGGTTTTGGGGGGGGGGTGGGGGTTAGGTTTTTTTTTAGCTATTTTAGGTTGTGTTCACATTGGTTCTCGCGGTTCTCGCAATAAGGGTGGTTCTCGCATGAACTCCTCCCTATATATATATATATATATATATATTACTTTGGTAAAAAAGACTGGAAGTAAAATTGCATCAAACTGGAAACACAAAATCTTGTATATATTAATCAATGGATCAAAACGTAGCATCACTCAGTTTTAAACATGTCATGTATAGATAAATTAAATAAATCTACAAGTACTAAGTCTTAGATCTTAGATTGACTAATACATGTTTGTAGATTTTATAGGGTTGCAATTAGACCTGCTATGTTATACGGAACCGACTGCTGGGCCATTAAGGAAGTACAAGCACGCAAGATATAGGTGGCAGAGATGAGAATGCTAAGGTGGATGTGTGGGCACACAAGGTTAGACCGGATAAGAAATGATATTTTAGGGAGAGGTTAGAAGTAGCTAGTATATCAGATAAGATAAAGGAGGGAAGATTGAGATGGTTTGGGCATGTGAAGGGGAGGCAGACGATAGAGCTAGTTAGAGTGGTTGAAACTCTCGAGGTAGAGGAGAGGAGGAGTAGAGGCAGACCCAAAATTACCTGGGATGAGCGGATTAGGCAGGATTTGCAAAGATTGCACCTCTCTGAGAACGTGGTCCATGATAGGAGTTCGTGGAGACGTAGGATTAAGATTAAGGATTTATAGGGGAGGGTATAATTGTGTTTTAGGTGTAGTATATGGTCATAGATATGTATCTATGTGTATAGGTTGTTTGTGTTGTTATATTTGTCTTGTTTACCATGTACTCTTTCACCACTCATGTTATATTGGTAGCTTCATACACACATACACACACCTCATGTTCTATTTATTTCTTTCTTGGGTGTTTTGGAGCCAAGGGTCTCACTGAAAGCATCCTCTCTATTTCTAGGGGTAGAGGTAGAGGTAGAGGTAAGGTGTGTCTACATCTCACCAATCCCAGACCCTACCAATAGTTTTGCTATTTGTGAGATTTTACTGGGCATGATTGATTGGTTGATCTGTATCAACAACATTTGAAATAAATAACAAAAAGACTTGTCAATATGACCATTATAGACAAACAAAAAGAAAAATCCACATTTAGCCTCAGGAATGCATACAATCCAAACCGCTTACAACAAAATACATTTTCATCTTTTATAAAAGATATCCAAAAATAAGAAAAATATTAAATACTGACTGACTACTTGGTTAATTTGTTATATTGGATGCAGGTATCATTCCTGATGCATCTAATAAAATAGTAGTCGTTCGAGTAGAAACAAACAATTCACTCAGTGGCGGTTTGGTTTGCCCTTTTTCAAAAACGTATTTGATCCATAATTTTCACCAAAAACAACATAACCGGACAGTGAACAGCTCCGGTCAGAGAAACAAACATAATACAAATTAAAGATCAAATGATGTCAGAAAATATCAACACCTTGGCACTTAACTTTCTATACATAACCTGCGTGTCTTGCGGCTGAGATGGTGTCATCTATTTCGTGCTTCATCGGTTTGACCTGTATCATGCCCACCAACAATCCCTTGATCAAAATTCGATGTCTAAACCGGTCAAAACAAGTAGGTTAATTGTGCACTGTCAATTTTAACCCATTCATTAATTATTCTTTTTTTTTTCAATCCGGTAAAAAAAGATACATATGACCCAATAATGGTTGGTTTCATACTACCTGAGTACCTGGTGCAAAGTACACACAGGTACATATATTAACAATTTAATATAAATTAAAATTAAATAAACATTTTGGATGCCATTAAAGAAAACATACACATGGTGATGCAGCTGACATTAAAATGATTGAATGACAAGGATCACAAAATATATGTAACAAAGTAAGCTACATAAATAAGGGTAAAAAAATATGTTAACAACTATAATAAGTATTAAACTTATACCAAGATCCTTCCTCATATATATATGTTACATTTTATTTTAAATATAAATTACAACAAAACATGACCACAAGTCCACAAGCAAAAGAGTCCTATGAAGCCCTACTTTACTCAAACGTAAAAATCCGTCAAATCCCGATCCAAGATCTCCATCAATCCTTACGCTTGTGGAATAAAATTATACGGTACACCAGACCACGGGAAACCCTTTCTCATGTCACCCTTGTAAAACAGGCATTTTATTTCAATTACCCTTTGTAAGGCAACCAAGGCGGTATGGACTTGTTAATCGCATGATTGCTTAATTCGAACCATCTACGGGATTATGTTGTGACGCCTCACTTTTTGTAACTTTCCTCATTTAGAAAGCCTGTCTTGTACTTTATTTTTGGAAACTTGTATTCTCTTGTAATCGTACTTCTTTTCAAATCCTTGTAATATGAGGCTTTGATCATAATAAAACCTTGATCATTTTATGTGAATTATACATTGAATATTCATACTTGTTTGCCATTCGATTTATTCACATACTTGATACTTGTTCATCATTCTCGTAAACACATACTTATCTTACAAACAAACTATCGTAAATACATGTTTTTATACACTTTAAACAAACAAATACTTAATTTTATATTTACAATACTCAATCTATACTTTTATTCATGTTTGATACTTAATTATATGTTCTATATACAAGTTATGCCTTAAAACATCAAACATATCAAAAATTAAGGGTCAAAAGTGTAAAAAATTGAAAGTTGGCCGGAGAAAAAGCCCCGCGGCACGCGGCCGCTGTCCAGCTCTCCGCCGCGATGCGCGAACGGTGATGATCCGCAGCCCGGCTCGATTTGCTCACAGATTGGCTCCTTTTTGTCACCCAACTCTCACCTAACTTCTTCTAAAATATCATTAACACTTAACCTAACTTCCCCACTATAAATACAACATCCCTAACCCTCATTTTCACTTTCCAAACACCAAATCCACACTCAAATCTTCACAAAAACTCTCAAGAATTTTGATTATGGCAGAATGTTTGCAAGACTTTTAAGTGAGCTCTAGCTCAATTCACCACTTATTTCTTCTTGTTTCTTCTATCATTTTACTTGGATAACCTCTAGGAAGGTTTTCACAAGTTTTCCATTGTCACACTCCGATATTTACCACATCGCCGTGGGCCCGGATGGGGAGTATCGTGACGAGATTGATAACAAGATACACAACACACAGATAGCACATCGGAAGTCTTGGATTTGAAATATTATTACAAACATAAATGTCCGCGTGTTCAAAATAATAATACAGACTTGCTTGTAATAAAGATCCACAGGCGGATCGAAAATGCACAAAAATGAGATAACAGACTACTAGGCTTTATGCAAAGGAGTTGCAAATTCCTCTTCTAGCATTACCAGGCAACTTCCAGCCTATTTACGTATCCTTGCAACCTATAACTTACTCTTGTGAAAATACGTCAGTTTACACTGGTAAATAAAAAACCGACTCATTTTGAAAACATTTCAGAAATGTTTTAAGTGCACAAGGCACATGTAATTTTATAAATAACTTGGGATAATTCAAAATGATCTTGTATACAGTTTTACATGCCTGTCAATACATATGGGTCCGGTGCAAAAACCGAATAACATGATTAACCGACACGCCACTTAAACCCACAAAGGGGTATCCCCAATATGGGTAAGAAAAACATTCTTCAATAGCATTAGCATCTGTCAGATGTATGCCTACACCCCATTCTCGGTCGTGGCCATTAGTAACTTAAATGAGCCGAGGATATCCAGGACACGGTCGTGTTAACCCCCAATGTTTAACTTATCAGACAAAACATATTAAAATGTGTCATGGAGATTTTGTAGTCATAATCCGACATATGATCCCATACCCGACCAAGCGGTAATAATTTACCATATCCCAAGCCCGTATTGCCTGTGATAAGAAACTCATCGAGGTTAAAACCCCATCCGGTGAAATGCTCACCATCCAAGGAGATTTACACTATGGATTGCTCGAGAAAATATCTTTGTTCAAGGCATCCAAGTGTCTGAAGAGCGGATGTGTCATTCACATGGTACAGGTGATGGTAGACGAACCGAAGCCCAAGATAGAAGATATCTCTGTCATTTTCGAGTATCCCGATGTATTCCCAGAAGAGCTACCCGGTCTACCACCGGAGAGACAAGTGGTGTTTAGGATTGACATCTTACTAGGAGTTGCACTAGTTGCAAGGGCTCCATATCGGCTAGCGCCGACAGAGATGAAGGAATTGAAGACCCAACTTGATGAGCTTTTGGAGAAAGGCTTCATTCAGCCTAGCTCATCACCTTGAGGAGCTCCTATCTTGTTTTTTTAAAAAGGACGGTTCAATGCGGATGTTCATTGACTACCGCGAGCTTAACAAGATAACGATCAAGAATCATTATCCGTTGCCAAGGGTCGACAACTTGTTTGATCAACTTCAAGGGGCTAGCTAATTTTCTAAGATCGACTTAAGGTCGGGTTACCATCAATTGAAGGTCAGGAGTGAAGACGTTCCAAAGACTGACTTCAGGACGAGATACGAACACGTTGAGTTCCTAGTGATACCTTTTGGGCTCACTAATGCACATGCAGCATTCATGGACCTCATGAATAGAGTCTGCAAGTCATATCTAGATAAGTTTGTCATTGTCTTCATAGACGACATACTTATCTATTCTCGTAATCAAGATGATCACGAGAAACATCTTAGGTGCATCCTAGAGATATTAAAATAGGAGAAGCTTTATGCTAAGTTCTCTAAGTGTGAGTTTTGGCATCGAGAAGTCTAGTTCCTTGGACATGTGGTTAGCGAGTGTGGTATCCAGGTGGATCACGCTAAGATAGAAGCCATAATGAATTGGGAAGCACCGAAGACGCCATCTGGGATACGTAGCTTCTTAGGATTAGCCGGTTATTATAGGAGGTTCATTAAGAACTTTTCGAGGATAGCCACTCCTTTGACTACCTTGACCCGTAAGAATGTCAAGTTTGACTGGGGTCCAAAGCAACAAGAATCCTTCGAGATTCTAAAGCACAAGTTGAGCAATGCTCCAGTGCTAACTCTACCTGAGGGTATTGAGATTCACTTAGCGTGGATATCATTCAGGTATTTTGTAACAACCCGAGATCTCAAGGTCTTTCACCTACGAATCTCTTGTTTCACAATCTAGCTCTGTTATTATAATTCTCTTTACATTGTATCTTGTGAATGAGAGTTGGGTGATTAAAGTATTGTTTATATTTGAGTGTTACGTGAAAACTTAATATTGTGTAATGTTTAACCTTATTGAAAAGCACACTTAACGAAGAACTAGGTTCTTCGTCACAATCACCTCTCGGCGAAGAACTGCTCTTTGTCACAAACATCTTTCGTCACACTCTCACACGACGAAGAATGTTCTTCGCCAAGAGAGTTCGCCGACCCAAATCCTTCGAAGCCCAGTAAGGGCCTAGTTCACCTATTTAAACTTATACACGCACGTAACTCACGAAACCTTTCATATTGCAAACCCTAACTCTCTATCTCTCTCTCAAACGATTGACGGCAGGCTTCATCCATCATTCCTAAGCGTTCTAATCGTAAATTATCACTGGTTAAATTGTCTCAAGGTTAGTTCACTATTTTCGTTCATGGGATCATTGTTCAATATGTAATTTTGTGTAGTGATGATTCTTGTGTGAGTATTTATGTTTAACCTAGAAGCATGCTCAATGATTATCGATTATCCAGAACTGTTGCACATTGAGTGTTGATGATTAGATGGGATACATTAATTGTTGTGGTTTGGAATGTAACATAAAAACTAGGGCTTCGTGTAATAGACTGTAAGACTAGAGTATGTGATTGATCATGTTATCAAACTATGGTTGGATGGTTGGTGTTCGTTTATGATTAGGGTTGTATGAACATGAATAACTGTTATTTGATCCGCCGTTCATGTTGTAAATGTGTTAACTGTTATTTCGTGTTTGATAAGTCGTAACTGTGCATGAGGGATGACGAAGGACATGGCCCGACGAAGGGTGGATCCTTTGTCAGCTGGCTTATGACGAATCACCTGGTTCTTCGTCGTGTCCATCCACGACGAAGAATTTATTCTTTGTCGTCTGGTATTTGACGAAATATGTGGATTCTTCATCACATTTGTCTCAGGCGAAGGATGGACTTTCTCCATGAGATTCTTCGTTGTGTATTTGAACAATAACAGTAAGTCACAGATTGTGATGTATGGGATGAAGGATAGTTATGTACATGGGATACTGTTGTTACATGATAACCCTACTAATTGAAAATGAGAACTCTGGCTTGGTTGTATAAATAGAACACTCCTCTGTTATTAGTTGTTAAGTGAAAAGCACATGAAATATGGACTTGTATGAGTATTGGGTATGTGCTACATGTTAACAGTGATCGTTGTGTTAGATGCAAACTGTGTACAAATACGTGACCTGAATGATTGTGAAACTGATATTGTTTGGTAACCACGGTAGGGTGTGGGTTGATCGACTTGGACGGGTAATATAACATACCGAGCAAATCAAAGGTGAGTTAATTCCCCTTGAGCATGCGTCCCGGTGGGTGGGACAATCATTGGGTATTCCTGAGAGGAATAAATCATTTGGGTAAAACTGGGATGTTGGATAATATACTCAATCCTATCACCATTTAGTCCCATCTTGTTTGTTACCTGAGAGGTAACGAGGTATTAGTTGGTAGCGCTATCTAGGTTTGGCACCCTCACCCCGTACCTGAGAGGACGGGTGTGAACTAATGACCTAGTCATGCCCAATGCTTTGATAGGAGCATTGGGGAAAGGGAAAAATAAATCTGGAGCCGTCTTGTATACGAGTTATTATCAACATTATAATCAATGAACTGAACTAAACACTTGGTAAACTAACGTTTTTGTACAACTATGAACTCACCAGCGTTATCTGATACACTTGTTGCATGCTCGCAGGTCGTTAGATACTTTGGATATGGAACTTGCCATCTGGGGACGCTGGAGTGGTCATGGGTCGAGCTTTCTTGGAGTACTTGTGATATACATTGGTTTTTATACGTTTGGTTTTTAAAACATTGGATGATTATTTATCTTTTGCTTCCGCTGAATACGTTGAATTTGGATTATGTTATGAATGCTTTACCTTAATAAATGGAAACTTTATTTCAATCTTGTTATTAGTTCAATGTGATTGGTGGCTAGATCCTGGTACGTCACACGCCCAGAGAGGTTTTCGCTTGTGGTAATTTGGGGGTGTGACAGTTTGGTATCAGAGCCACTGGTTATAGTGAACTAGGTTTTAAAAACGTTTTTATAAAACCAGACTATAATCGAACAGTTCAGAAAGTGACCATGACACTCAGCTCTAGATTGCAAGGTTCATCTCTCGTTTACTTATTGCACATCATATTTAGTGAACATATAAGTTTGACATTACATGTGACTACACACCTAGCACTATAGCATGAGTTCTTGTGTTACTAGCTTATGTTACGTGATTGATAAATCTTCTCGATCTATGTTGTGATGTTTTATCTTGCTACTCGAATTTGAGGAATCTTTTAGCATAAGTTGGGAGGAGCTGAGATAAACATGCAAATCGCATAATTATTATGGGTGCACACATAATAATAATGTGGGGTGCATGTGAGTCCCAGTGAGACCTAACGAGTGTGAAAGGGGTTCCGCTCGGTTGTTTGGTGTAAACTGGTAGTTCGTAGAAGTCATCATGAGGTTTGACTCCTACTTTATCTCAAGTTTTGACCCTTTTTCCCTTTTCCTATATAGAATCATGAGCGGACGAGGTCACAGACGTGGTCACATTGCTATGACTCAGGCCGAATTGACTGACCTGGTCAACACCCGTGTGGCTGAGGCTTTGGTAGCCTATCAAGCTGGTACGATGTGTGCCAAATACTCTTTATCCTTGTGTCGCATACCCAACTCTTACCCGTGTGCTGTATTTTCTTTCGTCCTTAGGTCAAAAAGCGAATCAGAATCAAATCAATCTGCCTGATTGTGCGTTCAAAATGTTCATGGATTGTAAGCCACATACATTCAGTGGGACTGAAGGGGCTGTGGGACTACTGCGTTGGTTTGAGAAGGCAGAATCGGTGTTTGCGATGTGTAACTGTCCTGCTGGGGACAGAGTGAAGTATGCTTCAGGCACACTCGAGGATGGTGCCTTGACATGGTGGAATGCCCAGGTCCAAATGTTGGGTATTGAGATGGCGAATGCGACTACTTGGGATGACTTTAAGGAGCTGATGCGTGAAGAGTACTGTCCTCGTGATGAAGTACAGAAACTGGAGAACGAGTACTATGATCTGAAAATGGTGGGGTTTGAGATTGAGGCATACACGAAACAGTCTCATGAGTTAGCTAATATGTGCCCGAACCTATTACGACCTCCACACCGAAGAATCGAACTGTACATCAAAGGATTAGCCCCATAGGTTAAGGGCTTGGTTACTGCAGCGAACCTCAACAACTTAGCTCAGATCATCCGCTTAGCTCACAAGATCACAGACCAGGAGGTGGAGCGTGGCTCGCTACCACCGCACGTTTCTACTACTGCCACTACTGCTACAGCTGCTACAGCCACTACACCTGCTACTGACAACAAACGTAAGTGGAATGATGTGGACAAGGCGTCCAACTCGAACCAGTCACAGAAGAGGCCAGACAACAGTATCAACCGCAGTTTCAGCCAGTCATCTTCTGTGAATCAGAATCAGAGCGACAATTCGAATCCGGGCTCATTTGCGGGAAAGCAACCGAAGTGTAACAAGTGCAACTTTCATCATCGTGGGCCGTGCACCCGAGTATGTCACAGGTGCAACAAGGTGGGTCATATGGCTAGAGACTGCAGGGTCTCACTCCCAAGGCAACAGCAGCAACCCCCACAGCAACAACAGCCTCAGCAACAGGAGAGGCAGCAGCCTCAGCAGAATCAGGGAAATCGTAAGGGTTGTTTTTAGTGTGGTGATGAGGGTCATTTCAGACGTGATTTCCCTCAACTCAATTAGAATGCTGGTAACAACAACAACACTAGGAATAACAACAATGGGAACAATGGTGGGAACGATGCGCGTGGGAGAGTGTTTACCATTGGCACGGGGGAAGCTCGCAATGATGGCAACATTGTGACCGGTACGTTTTCTGTGAATGATCTTTTTGCTTCTGTTTTATTCGACTCTGGTGCCGATTGGAGTTATGTATCTTTGGGGTTCAGTCGTCAGTTAGGGTTGACACCTACACCTCTTGTAAATAAGCACGTAGTAGAATTAGCTGATGGTAAATCGATTGAAGCTTCACATGTTCTTTTTGGCTGTAAACTCGATCTTTTGGGTCAAGTGTTCGACATTGACTATCGCAACCCCCACCCCCTATCTGTAACGGGAACGGGCGGCCACGAACAACAGTGTCGGTGGTATCGGTGTTTATTAATTTGGCAGCGGAAATTTCATCAGGACCGTAGTTAGGAAATATTTTATCAGAGTAAAACACCATATTTTATATCGTTAAACACATTGGGATAAAACCCAAGTTTTCATTAGAAACTGGTTTATAGGGAAAAATCCCATTTTATTGAAATAAAACGCCTTCTTTATTTAGGTAACTTTTATAGCCACTTTTCCAAGCCTTCAGTGCTGTCCAGCTAGCTTCTAGTTGGCTTTCACATTGTGTTACCTGAAACGCGTTTTAAAATATTTTGTCAGTGGAAAATACTGGTGAGTGAATCCCAGTTCAATCAAGAAAAGTTTTATTAATTTAAACAGTATTGAGAGCGATTACAATGTTTACATCTACCCAATTACTCATTCAGTACTGTCAATCCTAACTGGTGGGTTATATTACACATTGGCTAACTCTTCGTCCAATGGTAACGTGTTCCACATTTTGTATACAAAACCCCAACATACCGACAGTAATTGTAGAATTACAAAGACTCAATCACTGCTAAATTGCATTGTAAAATATTTAAGGTTTTGTAAAAACTGTTTGCAAAAAGAAGATTACTCACATTGCTGTCTTAGGTTTTCTGTAAGGATTTCCTAAGAATTATCTATAATTTACACAAATGCACACGTGTTAGTATAATAACCCATTTTAACATTAGCAATACCCTCCCTGAGACGGCATTCCAATGACTACGTCGGGCAGAACCACGACAGCCGTTACGGAACCCTAGATTAATCGGGCAGCGTATCTAATACGTACCAGGGGTTATGATACTTACAACGGAGCAGAACTTCATTATTTAGGGGGGTATTATACCCGAGTATAGTGCCTACTATGTGAAAATGGAGAGAGAGAAAGATTTGGGATGAATTTTGACTGAAGGCCTGAGGCCTCCTTATATAGGGCTGCATTTGGGGTCTCTCACGCCCCGCGTAAGCTGAGGCAGGGGCTTACGCGGCCCGCGACATAGGTGTGTAATCCGGTATAGCTTCAACACGCAGGTGACACGTGGCGGCACTGGGCTGCGCCACTTGCTCAGGCACACGCGACCCGCGTAGACTCAGGCGGAGTCTGTCACGGCCCGCCAGAGCCTCTAATTTCTTGTTTTTAATTAATTTTAATAAAAATTAAGGTATTCAGGGTCCGTTTTCGCGTATGGGGGGTATTTTAGGACATATTGGGATATTTTAAATATTTTTAAGGTGTCGAAAATATTTCGAGGGTGTCGGTTTATTTTAGAGTTGTTATATCCTCCCCACCTTGTTTTAGAGCTCATCCTCGAGGTCTACTGGAATAAGTGTGGATATTTCCTTTGCATTTCTGATTCAAGTTCCCATGTGTACTCTGGTCCTCTTTTGGAGTCCCATTTTACCTTGACCAGAACCAATCTTATGTGCTTGAGGTTTTTAACTTTCATGTCTTCAATCCATAGAGGCCTCTCTACAAACTTTAACTGTTCATTTACCTCTATATCCTTTAGAGGTACCACCAGTGATTCATCAGCTAAGCATTTCCTGAGATTAGATACATGAAATACATCATGTACTCCTGCCATTTCCTCTGGCAGTTGTAGCTGATAGGCTACAGGTCCTACTCTTTTAATAATCTCAAAAGGTCCAACATACCTGGGACTTAGTTTTCCTCTTTTGATGAATCTTACCACTCCTTTCCAAGGAAAGACTTTTAACAATACTTTATCTCCTACCTGAAATTCTAACAGCTTGCGCCTGTTATCAACGTAGCTCTTTTGTTGATCACGTGCTGATTTTAGTCGTTCCTTAACTTGAATGATTTTGTCGGTTGTTTCTTGCACTATCTCAGGTCCAGATAGTTGCTTTTCCCCAATTTATGCCCAACAGACTGGGATTCGGCACTTTCGTCCATAAAGTGCTTCGAATGGTGCATCATTGATACTTATGTGATAGCTGTTATTATAAGAAAATTCTATTAAAGGTAAGTGATCGTCCCAATTACCTTCGAAATTAATTACACAAGCTCTAAGCATATCCTCCATTGTCTGAATTGTCCTTTCGCTTTGTCCGTCCGTTTGAGGATGATAAGCTGTGCTTAGATTCAACTTGGTTCCCATTTCTTTTTGGAAACTTGCCCAAAAATGAGAGGTAAAACGACTATCCCTATCAGAAACAATTGATAAAGGAATTCCATGTAATGAAACTATTTCATTTACTTATAACTTAGCTAACTGTTCCATACTAAAAGTTTCTTTCATTGGTAGAAAATAAGCTGACTTAGTTAGCCGATCTACAATCACCCAGATTGTATCATTACCTTTCTTTGTTTTGGGTAATTTGGTAACAAAATCCGTTGTTATCAATTCCCATTTCCATACGGGCATTTCTAACTGTTGTAGCAATCCTGAGGGTTTCTGATGTTCAGCTTTGACTTGTGAACAGGTTAAACAATTACAAACATAAGCTGCTATATCCTTTTTCATTCCTATCCACCAAAAATTCTTTCTTAAATCCTGATACATTTTATCATTTCTAGGATGTATCGTATATTTAGACTTACGGGCTTCTTCTAATATACGATCACGCAGGTTTCCTAATTTAGGTATCCACATTCTTTTTTTATGGAATCTCCAAATTCCATCTGTTCCTTGTTCTAATTCCTTAATCATTCCTTTTAGTTTTTCAGTATCATCCTTGATTACTGATTCTTGCGCTTCTCTTATCTGATCATTTAAATCTACTTGTAGATTTAATTTAAGAGAACGCACCCTTTTTGGCTTTTCATGAGACTTTTGGCTTAAAGCATCAGCCACTACATTGGCTTTTCCTGCATGGTACTGGATATTACAATCATAATCACTAAGAATCTCCATCCAGCGTCTTTGCCTCATGTTCAACTCTTTTTGCCCAAAAACATACCTTAAACTCTTATGGTCAGTGAAAATGGTAAACTTACTACCATAAAGATAATGTCTCCAAATCTTAAGGGCAAAAATTATGGCTCCAAATTCTAAATCATGGATGGAATAATTCTCTTCATGATTCTTAAGTTTTCTAGATGCGTAAGCTATAACCTTTTGACGTTGCATCAATACACATCCATAACCTAACTTAGAAGCGTTACAATAGACTACAAAGTATTCAGTTCCTTTTGGTAACGCTAGTATGGGTGCGTGGGTTAATCTTTGCTTAAGGATTCTAAAAGCTTCTTCTTGTTTTGGTCCCCATTCAAAATTAACAGATTTACAGGTTAGCTTAGTTAAGGGAATGGCTATCCTAGAGAAATCTTGAATAAATCTTCTATAATAACCGGCCAATCCTAAGAAACTTCTAACCTCGGTTGGTGACTCAGGGGGTTTCCATTTGGTAATCGCCTCGATCTTTGTGGGATCCACATGAATTCCTTCATGGTCGACTAAGTGTCCAAGAAATTGTACCTGTTCTAACCAAAATTCGCACTTTGAAAAATTAGCATATAGCTTTTCCTTCCTTAATAAACTTAGAAGTGCGTGTGAATGCTTTGCATGTTCTTCTTTACTCTTAGAGTATATGAGAATATCATCTATAAAGACAATTATGAATTTATCCAAATATGGCTTACATATCCGGTTCATCATGTCCATAAATGCGGCTGGGGCATTGGTTAAACCAAATGGCATGACAGTAAATTCATAATGGCCATACCTTGTTCTAAACGCGGTCTTAGGAATGTCCTCTTCCTGTACCTTTAACTGATGATATCCTGACCTTAAATCGATTTTTAAGAAAAATCGAGCTCCTTGCAATTGATCGAACAGATAATCGATTCTTGGTAATGGGTACCGATTCTTAATCGTGACCTTGTTCAATACACGATAGTCAATGCACATACGCATCGATCCGTCCTTCTTCTTGACGAATAAAATCGGTGCTCCCCATTGCGATGAGCTTGGCTGTATGAATCCTTTTTCCAATAATTCGTCTAGTTGTTTCTTCAGTTCCTGCATTTCTGCTGGTGCCAGTCGGTAAGGTGCTTTGGCCATCGGTGCTGTCCCTGGTAGCAGATGGATTCTGAATTCAACTTCTCTATCTGGTGGTAGTCCTGGTAATTCTTCTAGGAAGACATCTGAAAACTGGGATACTGCTGGAATATCTTTCAGTTCTTTTCCTTTAGTGTTAGTGATTATAGAAATCAAATACACTATAGATCCTTTTCTTATACAACTTGCTGTTTTCATCAGAGAGATGAATTTTGTGGATCTAGATGGCTTATCTCCTTTAATTGTGATATTTTCACCCCTTGGTGAATTTACTTGAATTGACTTTTGATCACATAAAATACTGGCTTTATTGGCTATTAACCAATCCATTCCTAATACAACATCAAATCATGCCAGATTCATTGGGTAAAGGTTTGCCATAAACTTTTGATTTAAAAACTCTATTCTTGCTCCCTGCAAGATTTCAGAAATCCTAAAGGTTTCTCCATTCGCTGTCTCTACTAGACATTCTTGTGGGAGTTTAGTTAATGATTGATTTAGAAGTTTGCAAAACGAAGTATTAATAAAACTTTGGTTCGCACCAGAGTCAAATAATACCTTAGCAAAAATATCATTAACTAAAAACGTACAGGCTATGACGTCCAGAATCATTTTGGCTTCATCTGCAGTCAGAACAAATGCTCTAGCATTTTTAGTGTTCTTGTTGTTCATAGCTAGAGCTAATTTCGGACAGTTTGGCTTAATATGACCTTGTTCTCCACAGTTGTAGCATATCCTGTTGTTGGCTTTCCTCCTACAGTCTTCTTCCTTGTGTCCCGATATTTTGCAGAAATTGCAATATATGGAGCATCTTCCAGAATGCTTCCTTTTGCAATACTTGCAATAAGGTGCAGATGTGGAACCTACATTCTTCCCATGGTTGGAATTTCCAGAACAGAATTCCTGGGTAAGCCGTTGAGCTAGGTTCTTCCTTTGATCATCTTCCCGTGTACGTACTAACTCACATGTCAAGGTATTTGCTAGTTCTACAGCTTCTTCTATGGTTTGAGGTCTAGCTGCCTTGACTACATGTCTAATCTCCCCGATTAATCCCCAGATATAACGGGAGATTAATACTGGTTCAGGTGATGCAAGGGTTGGTACTATTCTAGCATATTCAAAGATTGTGGTAGTATAACCCTTACTATCTACCCCGGTCATCCTAAGGTTCAGAAACTTATTCGCTATCTTTTCCTTTTCATTGGGAGGGAAGAATTTCCTTTCTACCATATTTTTAAATTCCTCCCATTCCATATTATAAACCCTATCACTTCCTTTTGACTGAAGGATAGTGTTCCACCATTCTAAGGCTGAGTTCTTAAACAGATTGGAAGCAAACATTATCTTATCCTCTTCCGCAAATTTGCTTATTTTTAAGACAGCCTCAGTCTTTTCTATCCAGCGTAGAGTTGCAATGGGTCCTTCATTGCCCGAGAATTCTATTGGTTTACAAGACCAGAATTCTTTGTAAGAACAACCATAAGGCATGGTTCTTCTTCTTTTGGGAATGGGCGCTTGAAGTACAGGTCCATTGTTCACGCTGTGTTCAGGTTCTGTTGGTCGCTTACTGCTATGCTTACTTTTATTATCAGCTTCCTTAACAGTTTGAATAATAAATGGCATTGCATCTATAATTCCTTGTGCCACTATGTGTTGGATGACACTATTATCCACTTGGTTTCCATTGTTATTATTGTTTGGATTCTCATTAATTAGGTTATTGTCGTTCTGGATATTATCATTCTGGTTTTCCTGGTTCACTTCGTTGTCCATCTGAATTTTAAACATTTACCACATATTAATATCACAAAATAATATTTAATATCACCAATCACACAATACGCATGTTGATAAAAAACGTCGAGCATTGCGACTTTCCTTTTTCTTATAATATGATATGCATCTAGTACAAACCAATAATGGAAATTAAAATTACAATACCAACTGAAATAAAAGTTACACTAATAGCAGTAGGCATCCGTAGTTTTTTTTCATACACATACACACATATTTTATTATTATATTATTATTATTACTATTACCACTTTCACCATCACATTTATGGATATGGATTCATCAAGAAATCCATATTGCGCTCGTTGTACTTCCAGACGAGTCGCTCTCCCACCTGTCGCATTCTCTCGCTACTCTCTAAAATTTCCTCACCAAATGTCCTGAGTTCTTGTACATTGTCTGCACTCATTGGGGGTGCAGGTTCTAGGACTGGGTTCGGAAACTTGGGTGCAAGTTCCTAGTATGGGGGTGTAGGCGCCTGAAATGGGTAAGGATTCTCTAAAATCTCCCTAATGTATACATCGTTATCATAATAGGGATCTAGAGGGTCCAAACCTGGGTAGGCTCTTAGATTTGGCATGGGCAGATCTTCATATATGGGGTAACGTTGCACATAGTCCCTATTGTCGTCCCACCACGGGTCATAATTTGGGTCTAAGGGATTAGGTGTGGGTATCCTAGGTATCTCCTCCGGGTTAAAATCATGCATTTATACTTGATTTTCAGGGTTTTCTATCTCCATTGGTTGGTCAGGAATTGGTGGTTGTGGTTGGGGTGCTAACATTTGCTCCAGGTTAGGGTCAGCTGCAGTGGTTGCTAAGATATAGAAATTAGCTAAACTCCTATTAATCATGTCTTGGGCATGGGCATCAGTCTCTCTTTTGGCTGCTGCTAGCGCTCTCTGTTCTTGCAACTTTTTCATACACTTCCTATGCTCATGTGCTCCCCTACTGAACCATCCTCTCTTTTTCTGAGGGAATGGCTCTTCAGACTGAGCCTTAAATACGAATATTCCTTCTTCAGTATCAGCAGAGTACCCTGAGAGGGCAGGCTGTGAAGAGGCACCTTCACTTCTAGGCGAACCAGACAATTGACGGTACGCGTCAGATGGTCCTTGGTCGCTCATACTGTAAACTAACAAATAGTCAAATAACACATAACAATAAAATACAGTTATGCACGTATTTTCGTAATTTATTTCCTAACACTTTGAATTTTATTTTGGTGTCAGCAGAACACTTTTGTGGCTGAATGTGTGGCTTAGCTCTGATACCACCTTCTGTCGCAACCCCCGCCCCCTATCTGTCCCGGGAACGAGCGGCCGCAAACAACAGTGCCGGTGGTATCGGTGTTTATTAATTTGGCAGCGGAAATTTCATCAGGACCGTAGTTAGGAAATATTTTATCAGAGTAAAACACCACATTTTATATAGTTAAACACATTGGGATAAAACCTAAGTTTTCATTACAAACTGGTTTACAGGGATAAATCCCATTTTATTGAAATAAAACGCCTTCTTTATTTAGGTAACTTTATAGCCACTTTTCCAAGCCTTCAGTGCTGTCCAACTGGCTTCTAGTTGCTTTCACATTGTGTTACCTGAAACGCGTTTTAAAACATTTTGTCTGTGGGAAATACTAGTGAGTGAATCCCAGTTCAATCAAGAAAAGTTTTATTAATTTAAACAATATTGAGAGCGATTACAATGTTTACATCTACCCAATTACTCATTCAGTACTGTCAATCCTGACTGGTGGGTCATATTACACATTGGATAACTCTTCGTCCAATGGTAACGTGTCCCACATTTTGTATACAAAACCCCAACATACCGGTAATAATTGTAGAATTACAAAGACTCAATCACTGCTAAATTGCATTGTAAAATATTTAAGGTTTTGTAAAAACTGTTTGCAATAAGGAGATTACTGACATTGCTCTCTTAGGTTTTCTGTAAGGATTTCCTGAGAATTATCTATAATTTACACAAATGCACACGTGTTAGTATAATAACCCATTTTAACATTAGCGATACCCTCCCCGAGACGGCATTCCAACGACTACGTCGGACAGAACCACGACAGCCGTTACGGAACCCTAGATTAATCAGGCAACGTATCTAATACGTATCAAGGAGTTATGATACTTACAACAGAGCAGAACTTCGTTATTTAGGGGGTATTATACCCGAGTATAGTGCCTACTTTGTGAAAATTGAGAGAGAAAGAAAGATTTGGGACGAATTTTGACTGAAGGCCCGAGGCCTCCTTATATAAGGATGCATTTAGGGTGGCGCGCGCCCCGCGTAAGCTGAGGCAGGGGCTTATGCGGCCCGCGACATAGGTGTGTAAGGCCTAGGGTTGATTTGTCATCCGGTATAGCTTCAACATGCAGGCGACACGTGGCGGCACCGGGCTGCGCCACTTGCTCAGGCGCTCGCGGCCCCCGTAGACTCAGGCAGAGTGTGTCGCAGCCCGCCAGAGCCTCTAATTTCTTGTTTTTAATTAATTTTAATAAAAATTAAGGTATCGGGGCCCGTTTTCACGTATGGGGGTATTTGAGGACATATTGGGATATTTTAAATATTTTTAAGGTGTCGAAAATATTTCGAGGGTGTCGGTTTATTTTAGGGTTGTTATATTGACCTACTCCCCTTTACTCTTGGAAGCTTTGATGTGGTCGTTGGTATGGATTGGTTATCTAAGCACTAAGCGGAATTTCTCTGTAAGGAGAAAATCGTGCGTATCCCTCTCCCCAGTGGAGGATCCCTGTCGGTTCAAGGTCATCGTAGTGGTGCTATGGTTGGCATCATCTCAGTCATGAAAGCCCAGAAGTGTTTACGAAAGGGCTACCCTACTATTTTAGCTCTTGTTGCTGATACTCAACCTGAAGAAACGAAGGTTGAAGATCTTCCAGTTGTTCGTGAGATTTCTGATGTGTTCCCTGAAGAGCTTCCTGGTTTACCTCCACACCGTCAGGTTGAATTTCAGATCGACCTCACACCAGGAGCAGCCCCGATCACCCGTGCTCCTTATCGTCTTGCTCCAGGAGAGTTGCAAGAGCTGTCAAATCAACTCCAAGAACTGTTGGATAGAGGTTTTATCCGACCTAGTTCTTCGCCTTGGGGAGCCCCAATTTTGTTTGTGAAGAAGAAAGACGGGTCCTTTCGTATGTGTATAGATTATCGAGAACTCAACAAGGTGACAGTCAAGAACCGCTATCCTTTACCGCGTATCGACGACTTGTTTGACAAGTTGCAAGGGTCAAGTTTCTACTCGAAGATCGACTTAAGATCGGGCTATCATCAGGTGAGAGTCCGAGAGGAGGATGTTCCAAAAACATCTTTTCGAACGCGGTATGGCCATTATGAGTTTTTTGTTATGCCATTTGGGTTGACAAACACACCAGCGGTCTTCATGGACCTCATGAACCGCGTGTGCAAACCGTATCTCGATGACTTCGTCATCGTGTTCATCGATGACATCTTAATCTACTCTAAGAGTGTAACACCCCGAAAACGGGTTTGGCGATCAAACCCCGTTAATACTAAAAAGTGGGTAAAATACAGTTAGTGGTAAAACTTACTCGGTAAATTTTAGGATTTAAATAAATAAATCTAATATTTATTAAAATGATGAGAAATACTTTGAGAAAGCAAAGTATATAAAAGGCCCGGGAATTAACGGGACTCAGAATGAAAACGGGTTATAACCCCCGGAATTAACTAAGTTAACTAGGAACAATTAGCCTAGTTATTAATTGTGTAATTAAGTGAATGAATAAAGATCAAGAACTTTTAACCCTCTTTATAAAAGCTCCTAAACATGAGGGACCTAAATGACCAAACTTGATCATTATAAAAATAAAACAAATTAAACACACACACACACACACATCAGTGTGTGCGTGTGTGGGAGCGACCAGGAGAGGGGAAGAACCTCCAAACCCTTATTTCATCTAATTTGATCAATTGAAGGGTGAATTGGGCATGTAATCACTGCATGAATCAAAAATCTTGATCACCTACACTTGTCTAACACTAGGTAAGTTGCAATTTCAGATTTGGTGATGTTTGATTTTTGGGTAAAGTTTGATTAGTAGAAATTCTTGAATGATTGAGTAATGTTATGATTCAAGGACGTGTGATTAGAGTGTAGAATCATAAACCTAACTGAAATCATGTGAAAAGATTGATAAATTGTGTGTTAATATAGCTATGTGCCATATCATGAAGTGGGTTTCTATCTAGAATGAGAAACCCCAACATATTGTATGAACTATGTGAGTAATAATCTAAGTTGATTGAACTAGTATGATGGTATGGGCTGTGATGAGCAATGAAGCTTGAATAAGAATGAAATTCTTATATTTACCAAGGTTTAATTAAATAAAAATGGCTAATTAAGTAGTATGCACATAAGGTGCTCGACAAAATGCCTAAAAGACGTTGATAGACACTAATTGTGGTGTTTGGCAAAGTAACAAGCTTTAGTTATGAGCCGGAAGGTTCTAATGACAATTGGCTTGTATATTCTAGGCAACACAAGCGAGGCGTGAGGAAGTCAAGTCGGTGCGGACGCTCGTTTGAAGGGAAAGTTTTGAGGTAAGTGGCTTGCCACCCCGTTACATTTATATAGACAAACTTAGTCTAAATACGTGTAATGTTGATGTAATGAAAATGGTTTTGTTTGAAATGTTATTGAAGTGATGGAACTCACTCGACAACCAAATGGGTCAAATTGATAGTTAAAATAAAAGCGATCAAAATGGAGGCACCATTTGGTAAAAGTTATAATGGGTCGAACAATTTAAAAATATTGTTTTTAAGTAATAAGAACCATGGCGCGATCCGGAATAGGTTCAAGGGGCATGATGGTATTAATCTATTATCATACGTTGACGAATGGTCATGTCGACTAAACGGGTCAAATAGTGTACAAATACCATTTGACAATAATAACTGACGACTACTTATTGAGTTTTGTGATAACAGGATATAACATGTGATTGCATTGCTTTAACTAGAAAATTTAAAGCAAAAGGTATGTATATGGGTCGATGCTATGACCCAAGCCAGGTATGTATATTTAGAGTTTAGTAGAAGTGATACTCTAGTCAAGTTTTAGCGAAAGTCCTTCGTTATAAAGAAAGAAGGACTAAAATTGACCAAAATGCCCTCGTAGGCTAAATAGTACAAACAACCCTTAAAGGTTGTTTGGGAACGAGTTTTACGATTAGATAAATACTTAGGACGGGTATAGAAGTTGAAAGATGTAATACGTTAGTCAAATGGCTCCAATTGAGTCCTTGCCGTAAAATAACGAGTCAAGGGGTAAAACTCGATTTATATAGATTACCATAGTATACCACCATAATTACAGTTGTGGTGGAAAATTATATGATAAGAAATGTGGTAATGTAATGCTAGAAACAATTGAAAGTGAATTTAAGTTAGAAGGTGCTTAAATACCCTTAACGGGTCAAAATATGAACTTGAACGTAAACGGGTTTCTAATATGTAAGAAACCCGTGATTTGAGAATAATATGATAGGAGTTATGGAAAGTATGAATTTCGTGAGTTTAAAGAGCGAATAAACATGTTGGTTGATAAAAAAAATCGAACGGGTCAAAATTTGGTAAAAAGGGTAGTAAGCCGAGGACTTAAAAGTCTGAAATTTTGTTAAACAGGATGTTGGATTTTAACTCCATAAGGAAGAGAATCAAATTACAATCACATACGAAGAAACGGTAGGTCAAACGGACAAGCGAATTGAAAGATACGGAGGTTTTCGTGTCAAAAACGGCAAAATGGAAAAGGGCTGATGCAGGGGACACCGTAACTTACGGTGACCACCGTAAGTTACGGTGGGGTTAAAGTTGTTACGGTAGTTTCCCCCTGAGTTAGGGTGGGGAAATTCTTAAACAGAGACCACCGTAACTTACGGTGTCACCGTAAGTTACGGTGGAGGCCAAAGTGAGGTCATTGTTTTTGGATCAAGAGATTTACATTGTGATTTCTTTCCATTATCATTTATCTTGTCTTGTACCATTATTTAAATTATCAAAACTAACTTTTAAGTTGGTTTTGAACACAGGTGTATATCGAGAGCCCGGATGAAGATCAAGCGTCGAGCAAGAACCGAACACGTGTTAAATAAAGCTTCCGCAAGTTGTTCCGTCGTTATTCTAAAGCGGCGAATTAATTCATATTATGTTATATCACTTTAACTTGTAAAAGTTTTTAACAAGTCCGTATTTTCAGCATAATTGTGAGTATAATTACTTGATTATGAGTTTTAAATTATATGATAAACGTTAAATAGAAACTAGGGTGTTACAAAGAGCAAGGAGGATCACGAGCGACACCTGCGTCTTATTTTGGAGCTCGTGAGGAAGGAGCAACTCTACGCGAAATTCTCTAAGTGTGACTTCTAGATTCGAGAGGTACACTTCCTCGGCCACATTGTAAATGATATGGGGATACACGTGGATCCTGCTAAGATTGACGCTATCAGAAATTGGGCGGCACCAATGTCACACCCCGACCGCGTTAAAACAACAAAACCACGGCGGAAACGTCGGGGAGTGTCGTGGCAGAATTATCGTTTCATAACCATGGATACAAAAAGTGTTTCGTTTTATTGATAATATTAAACATTAACATCGTCTTAACATAGAACAAACAAGTTACATATCGACTAATATTGTTATTATGTCACTAAGGCCTCGTCCAGATCCTATGTGACTCATGCATCCTAGTAATCACCATCAAGCATCAATACCTGAAACATATGTAAAAACAAAGTCAGCAAAGAAATGCTGGCGAGTACATAGGTTTTATAGGAGTGTCGGATTCATGGCTAGTTTAATGTTGCAATACTTTGTTAAAAACCTTGTTTTGAAAAGAGTATAATATTGCAACTTAATTAACCAACTCAAATCAAGCGGGTTATAGTTTATAAAACCTCGTAGCCATGATTCTTAACCCAAAAACATTTGTTTTAGTAAAGCAAATTGTAAAACATCTCGTATTAAATCGTTAATAAATCTCGTTAATAAAACTCGTATGGTTTATATCATTTTGAAAACCTCGTTTGTGTGACATCGTTCCAAAATCGTTTACCCAAGTGAACTAAATAACGCCACGGTATGAAATATGTTGAAAACACTTATATATAAGAAGTACCAGCGGCGTATCTACCATGTTTTCATCATATTACACCCGTCCCGTTATCTAAACACTTAACCAAAAACCAATCGTTTATCCAACTCGTTTAATCTCGTATGAATCGTTCCCAAATTTGTTAATTCGTTTAAATCATCCTCGTTTTAAGTGTGAAAACTATTTGTGGTCGCCTCGCTAATAACATTCAAACCTTCGTGACTCGACTATCTCGCTCTCACATTAATAAACCACCAAAGGGTAAATTAACATTCAGATTCATTCATTACCCACCTAACCCATACATAACCATGGGTTCAGTACGATAATGGGATTTGTCAGATCCTATGGTACCATAACCTAATACTGGGCGGCTTGATCAATGCTAATGAATGTCATTCGTTATGTAAATACAACCAACTAGTTTATTCACTTTATTGAAATCGTTATTAGTTTAGTATAAACCATCTTAATCGTTTTTGAAATCATCGTTATAATATCGAAAATCGTTTTGAAAACCATCGTTAAAACCTTGAAAACATTTAGCACATATGAATCACCCCAAAACAATTGAAAATAGTAAAATAGGGGAACTATGTACTCACTTGGAGTGCAAAGTATCCTTAATCAATAGAACTTCAACAAACTCGAGCAAACCAGAGAAATCAAACAGCACCAAGTAATCGAATCACTAGTCAAACAATAGACACTTAAATCGGAAGATCGGATAGAATGAGGTCTTGTAAACCAAATGAGTGTTGGAACTCATGTGATATGGTTTAACAAAGCTTACATCCTAAATCGGAACCTAACCTAAGTGATTTCGACCCGTTGCGACCCATTAAGGTAGCTTACGCTACTTTAACGCGTCATGCGCGCAAAAGTGCATTCGAGACGTCTAACTAGTCCTATGACAAGTGTTATATGCCTAAACATGTTTAATTATGTTACATAATCTGTTACGTGACAAAGGTTTATGTTACGTATGCTTAATTACCAATTATGCATGAAAAGGGCATTTTGGTCATATACCTAAGGCATATAAACTACTTATCATACAACTACTTAAACCTAAGTGACCATAAGGTATAACCTCGAAAGGTTATTCCCTATGCTACTATAGTCACTAAACATGTTTAATTATGTTGCATAATCAGTTACGTGACAAAGGTTTATGTTACATATGCTTAATTACCAATTATGCATAAAAAGGGCATTTTGGTCATTTACCTAAGGCATATAAACTACTTATCATACAACTACTTAAAGCTAAGTGACCATAAGGTATAACCTCGAAAGGTTATTCCCTATGCTACTATGGTCACTAAACATGTTTGGTCGGATCCTAATGATCGACCAAACGGGTCGAGTTCGAAAGTCTAAGCGGGTGTTTAGTCCGCTTGACTTACGACTCTACACAAGCACTAATCTAAAAGTGACGAGCTAAACAGGCTAACACATGTTTAGTTAAGTTAGAAAACAGGTTTTGATATCAAAACAAACAGTTTTGATACCCTAGAGTAGTTTGGTTACAAAATACACATAAACACGCATTTTGGCCGAAACTACGACTCGTCACTATGCCTAGTCAACGTGGTAATCAGTAGGTATAGTCACAAGGGACTATAACCATCGTGATTACGCTCACGTTGCAAAGTTCAACGGAACTTTGTGTTGACCATTGACTGGTCAAAGCTGAAAGTCAAACTTGTTTGACTTTCATGCTTGAAATATAAGAACAAGCAAGAAGAGGACTTACAAAGGGTCCAAGAAGGATGTTTGATCTAAAATAGCTCAGGTATGAAGTGTAGACACCCCAACTTAGAGCTGAATTCAGATCAAGTGTGAGAATGAAATGAAGTGGGGGTTGCTATTTATAGTAACTTTACAACCATTAGGATCATTTCTTGGAGAAAAGGGAATGATCTTGGCCTTACACTTGGGCACAAGGTTTTGAATACCATGGGGACCTCAAATACCAGCCCATAGTGTGTAATTCAAGGGGTAAAAACCATTTGAGCAGGTGGAATAGGCCAGATTCATGGTTTCTGCAATTCTGTGGTGCTGGCACAAGCTTACGGACCGTAAGGCTATGGTCCAGACGGTCCGTAAGGGACCTGCAGACCAGACACTTTCACTTATTTACAGTTTAGCCCCTGCACCTTGTTTCGTTGCGTATCGACACTTCTAACACCCGTGAAACCCATTTTCAAGCTCCACAATGATGTTAAAACATAGGGAACATGAAATATGCTTGAAAACATCTCGGGTGTCGGTTCGTTTGGCCGTACGGTTGCGTTGTTCGGTTAATTACAACGGAAGTCGTAAGGAACGCAAAAACGATCCAAATTAAGCGACGAATGGAATTTTATCATGACAATCACTAAAATAAAATATTTTAATGATTAGATAAATTTTTGGATGTCCGGATATATTCAGAACGTAAGATATGCGTGAAAATGCAAACTTGTGCACTTTTTGACGCTTTTAGTCCCTATTGATCAATAAGGTTTATTTTAGCATACCGAACCCCTCAAAGCCTATTTCTAAGCTATGTAAAGGATATTTAGGGTATGTTTAACTTATGATCAAGTTCCAGAGTGTTCGTTACTACACAAATCAGTATAGTTTCGTAGTTTGACACAAATAGTCCCTGCGATCGAACAAACTTGAGTTCAACACACCAAACCATTCAAAACTTATTTCTAAGTTATGTGGAGGTTATTTAAGGTATGTTAAGCCTATGTCACTATTCCAGAGTGTTTGTTGCATTAAACTGGTTATATTTATGCATCAGTGCGCGTATAACCCTCCAGAAGGCGATTTGAAGCTTAAAATTTGAGTCGAATCTAATTGAAAATTCACCAAACACAAATACACACATAATAACATCAAAACACATATAGTAACACCAAATCACATTGTTTTATTAATAATCATCATTGTTTTACATCGCACATCGATTACAGAGTACAGTTGTCATAGTCTCCCCTACTTCAGAAAATTTCGTCCCGAAATTTTATTTAGAGGAAGCTTGTGAAAACAAATGCGGATACTTTGCCTTCATTTGGTCCTCACATTCCCAAGTAAATTCTGGGCCACATTTGGACTCCCAACGAACTTTAACCAAATGAATCCATTTGTTCTTCAACTGTTTGAAAGTACGGTCCACGATCTCCACTGGTTTCTCGACAAAGTGCATCGTTTCATCGATTCGGATCTCGTCGAGAGGAATGTGAAGATCAGCGTCAGCTAAACACTTTCACAAATTGGACACGTGAAAATTCGGGTGAATATTTCCAAGCTCTGGAGGTAGCTCTAGTCGATAGGCAACCTTCCCAATTCTTTCCACAATCTTAAATGGTCCCACATATTGAGGTGCAAGTTTTCCCTTCCTTCCAAATCTCACCACTCCCTTCCAAGACCGTGACCTTGAGTAGGACACGGTCTCCGACTTGAAATTCTAAGGGCGTGCGTCGTAAATCCGCATAAATCTTTTGACGGCATCTAGCTGTCACAAGATTATCGCGAATTTTCTTGATTTTGTCTGTTGTTTCCAGAACGAACTCAGGTCCAGTAAGCTGAGCTTCACTGGTCTCATTCCAACAGACAGGTGAACGACATTTTCGACCGTAGAGAGCTTCGAATGGTGCCATTTTAATGCTAGCATGATAACTATTGTTGTATGAGAACTCGATCAATGGCAGATGAGAATCCCAATTACCACCAAAGTCTATCACGCATGCTCTAAGCATATCCTCCAAAGTTTGAATCATCCATTCAGATTGACCATCTGTTTGGGGATGATAAGCAGTGCTTAGATTCAGTTGGGTTCCCAAGGCAGATTGCATGGCCTTCCAAAAATGAGATGAAAATCGAGCATTAGGATCAAAAATGATATCCAAAGGAACACCATGTCGAGATACTATCTCATCAACATAAATCTTTGGAAGTTTATCAGCAGATAGATCCTCGCGAATCGGAATAAAATGAGCTGATTTCGTTAATCGATCGATAACAACCTAAATAGCATCATGACCTTTAGATGTACGCGGTAACTTAGTGATGAGATCCATCGCAATGTTCTCCCCCTTCCAAACCGGTATCTCTGGTTGTACAAGCAAACCAGAAGGTCGTTAATGTTCAGCCTTGACTTTGAGACAAGTTAGGCATTTCGATACATACAAGGCAGCATCCTTCTTCATACCAGGCCACCAGTACTGAGTACGAAGATCCTTGTACATTTTATCAGCACCAGGATGGATAGAATATCGAGACTTGTGAGATTCATCCATCACTAGGGTGCGAAGATCGTCTTGTTTCGGAACCCACAAACGATCCTTGAAGTAGAGTAAACCATCGTCCTTCGCTTCGAGTTTAAGCTCAAGCTGATGTGGTAATTCCTTACCCATTAAATTTTGTGAAAAACAAAATTGCTGAGCTTGAAGAACACGGGTTTGGAGATCAGATAGAGTTCGAACAGAATGAAGCTTGACTCGCTCCTTTCGACTAAGCGCATCGGCTACGACATTCGCCTTACCAGGATGGTAGCGAATCTCGCAATCGTAATCGTTCAAGAGTTCAACCCAACGTCGTTGCCTCATGTTCAGCTCTTTTTGATTAAGAATATGCTGGAGATTTTTTGTGGTCTGTGAAAACCACACACTTCATTCCATATAGGTAGTGTCTCCAGATTTTAAGCGCGAAAACCACAGCTCCTAACTCAAGATCATGAGTCGTATAGTTCTTCTCGTGAACTTTCAATTGTCTAGATGCATATGCTTTAACCTTACCTCATTGCATGAGGACGCAACCAAGGCCTAAGTTGGACGCATCGCAATAGACAACGAAATCATCGCTTCCTGCGGGCAGAGATAGGACAGGAGCATTACATAACTTCTGCTTCAGCGTTTGGAATGCTTTTTCTTGCTTGGGTCCCCACTCAAAAGGCTTATTCTTCTTAGTCAAAGCAGTGAGTGGAACCACAATCTTCGAGAAATTAGAAATGAATCGACGATAATAACCAGCAAGACCAAGAAAAGATCGAATCTCTGTAGGTGTCGTCGGCGTACTCCAATCCTTAATAGCAATAATCTTGGATGGATCCACATGAATACCCTGCTCGTTGACTATATGACCCAGAAACTGAACTTCTTTAAGCCAGAATTCACACTTGGAGAATTTAGTGAAAAGTTGTTCCTTATTAAGGAGTTCCAACGTTAAGCGAAGGTGTTGCTCGTGATCGGCTCGAGTCTTCGAATAAATGAGAATATCGTCGATGAACACAATAATGAACTTGTCTAAATAAGGTTTACAAACCCTATTCATTAAGTCCATAAAGATAGTTGGGGCATTCGTCAAACCAAAAGGCATGACAGTGAACTCGTAATGCCCGTATCTCGTGCGGAAAGCAGTTTTGGGAATATCTTCTTCGAGAACACGAAGTTGATGATACCCAGAACGCAGATCGATCTTAGAAAAACACGAAGCACCTTGTAGCTGGTCAAAGAGATCATCAATTCGAGGTAGGGGATATCGATTCTTGATGGTAAGCTTATTAAGCTCGCGATAATCGATATACATTCGAAAAGACCCATCTTTCTTTTTCACGAAGAGGACAGGAGCACCCCAAGGTGAGAAGCTCGGTTGGAAGAATCCTTTATCAGATAACTCTTGAAGCTGTTTCGATAACTCTTGCATCTCCGACGGTGCAAGTTGATATGGTGCTTTCGCAACTGGGTTGGCATTGGGTACAAGGTCAATATGAAATTCGACTTGACGAACTGGAGGCAAACCAGGCAGTTCATCAGGAAACACCTCTGGATAATCCCGAACAATCGGAATATCCTGAATACTCTTGCTCTTGCCTTTCTCCTCGGTGACATGTGCTAGAAAAGCAACATATCCTTTTCGCAAATAACTTTGGGCCTTTGTACACGACATAAGCTTCAATCCACCAGATGGTTTCTCGCCACGAACTTCCAGAACATCGCCAGAAGTCAAAGGAATACAAACAATCTTATCGAAACAAACCACCTCAGCGTGGTGTTTGGTTAACCAATCCATCCCTATGATAACATCAAAACTCCCAAGTTGCATCGGCGTGAGGTCAATAGGAAAAATATGGTTATCAAGGTTTAACTGACAACCACGAATAACAGAACCGAGAACAAGAGGTTTACCAGTAGCAACTTCGACAGATAAGGGTTTCCTCAGTTTAGTTCTAGGTATCGCAAGTAAAGGTTCAAAAGATAACGAAACAAAACTTCTATCGGCACCAGAATCAAAAAGAATAGATGCAGGTCGATTGTTAACAAGAAACGTACCGTTGACAACCTCGTTGTCAGCCCTCGCTTCATTTGCATTCAAATTGTATGCTCGCCCTCGAGCAGGATTCACATTGGCGTTGACGTTCGCATTTGGGTTCGCATTAGCATTCGCGTTTGCATTCACCAGCCTCGGACAATTGTTGCGGAAGTGACCAAACTCTCCACAATTGAAACATGAACCTGGTGGTAATCTAGCAGCATTCCCTTGTACCAGAGCTTGAACCTGGGCAACCTGATTTTGCCTTAAACGACAAACATTGGCCAAATGCCCAAGTTTACCACATGTCGTGCACTGCTTACAAGCTTGCTGTGCAACATGATGACCGTTGCAGCGAGCACAATGAGGTGCCAAATACCCAAGTTTACACACTGCTTACAAGCTTGCTGTGCAACATGATGACCGTTGCAGCGAGCACAATAAGGTGCGGTACCAGCATATGCCTTCTTCGCAGGAGGTTGAGCCGGTGGGTTCTGATCAGTATGTGCCATAACAGCAAAAGAGGTATCGACAAAACACAAGGAAGGCGATCATTTGTTCGTCACCTCGAACAAACAAACGACACGCAGTGACTAATCAAAGTAAATGGGTCAATACAATGTATCGCCGAAGACATGCTCGCCTATAAGTGAGCACTCACCCCAAGAGTTCCCAGGTAAGAGTGATTGGTCCGAGTATGTGGATTTGTACGAACACTCTAGCCTTAGACAGAAAACTCAGGGTACAGGCATTCACCCTTCCAGTTTGCACGTGTTCACATTATTTAGTCCCAAACTTTGACAAGATTTTGAAAACTTAAAGGGTTCAAAACCTTACAACAAAGGGTTCAAAACCTAGTAATCAATCATCCTAGAACATATGATTAGTTTTCAAAGCGGATTCGAAAATTGTGTTCTCATTGTGGTTATCACCTAAGGGTAGGTGACAGTTTTGTTTTTAAAAAAAATCTAAACGCAAAATTATTTGCGTTAGGGTCCTAAGAGTTATAGTCTAGGTCAAAGCATTACTAATAACCTAATTCCCTATAACCATTGGCTCTAATACCAACTCTTCTGTCACACCCCGACCGCGTTAAAACAACAAAACCGCGGCGGAAACGTCGGGGAGTGTCGTGGCAAAATTATCGTTTTATAACCATGGATACAAAAAGTGCTTCGTTTTATTGATAATATTAAACATTAACATCGTCTTAACATAGAACAAACAAGTTACATATCGACTAATATTGTTATTATGTCACTAAGGCCTCGTTTAGATCCTATGTGACTCATGCATCCTAGTAATCATCATCAAGCATCAATACCTGAAACATATGTAAAAACAAAGTTAGCAAAGAAATGCTGGCGAGTACATAGGTTTTATAGGAGTGTCGGATTCATGGCTAGTTTAATGTTGCAATACTTTGTTAAAAACCTTGTTTTGAAAAGAGTATAATATTGCAACTTAATTAACCAACTCAAATCAAGCGGGTTATAGTTTATAAAACCTTGTAGCCATGATTCTTAACCCAAAAATATTTGTTTTAGTAAAGCAAATTGTAAAATATCTCGTATTAAATCGTTAATAAAACTCGTTAATAAATCTCGTTAATAAAACTCGTATGGTTTATATCATTTTGAAAACCTCGTTTGTGTGACATCGTTCCAAAATCGTTTACCCAAGTGAACTAAATAACGCCACGGTATGTAATATGTTGAAAACACTTATATATAAGAAGTACCAGCGGTGTATCTACCATGTTTTCATCATATTACACCCGTCCCGTTATCTAAACACTTAACCAAAAACCAATCATTTATCCAACTCGTTTAATCTCGTATGAATCGTTCCCAAATCGTTAATTCGTTTAAATCGTTTAAATCATCCTCGTTTTAAGTGTGAAAACTATTTGTGGTCGCCTCGCTAATAACATTCAAACTTCGTGACTCGACTATCTCGCTCTCACATTAATAAACCACCAAAGGGTAAATTAACATTCAGATTCAGTCATTACCCAGCTAACCCATACATAACCATGGGTGCAATACGATAATGGGATTTGTCAGATCCTATGGTACCATAACCTAATAATGGTCGGCTTAATCAATGCTAATGAATGCCATTCGTTATGTAAATACAACCAACTAGTTTATTCACTTTATTGAAATCGTTATTAGTTTAGTATAAACCATCTTAATCGTTTTTGAAATCATCGTTATAATATCGAAAATCGTTTTGAAAACCATCGTTAAAACCTTGAAAACATTTAGCACATATGAATCACCCCAAAACAATTGAAAATAGTAAAATAGGGGAACTATGTACTCACTTGGAGTGCAAAGTATCCTTAATCAATAGAACTTCAACAAACTCGAGCAAACCAGAGAAATCAAACAGCACCTAGTAATCGAATCACTAGTCAAACAATAGACACCTAAATCGGAAGATCGGATATAATGAGGTCTTGTAAACCAAATGAGTGTTGGAACTCATGTGATATGGTTTAACAAAGCTTACATCCTAAATTGGAACCTAACCTAAGTGCTTTCGACCCGTTGCGACACATTATGGTAGCTTACGCTACTTTAACGCGTCGTGCGCGCAAAAGCGCATTCGAGACGTCTAAATAGTCCTATGACAAGTGTTATATGCCTAAACATGTTTAATTATGTTGCATAATCAGTTACATGACAAAGGTTTATGTTACATATGTTTAATTACCAATTATGCAAGAAAAGGGCATTTTGGTCATTTACCTAAGGCATATAAACTACTTATCATACAACTACTTAAACCTAAGTGACCATAAGGTATAACCTCGAAAGGTTATTCCCTATGTGTGCCACCTGGGTCACTACGACCATCAAACAAATACCAAGCCAATGAAATATTGTATTTCATACTTGGGATCTGTATAAAAATGTGTATCTTTTGCACATATCAACTCTTGTTCGATTTCAAGCTCTAAATCGCTTTCTAGAAGGTTATACGCGCACTGATGCGTAAATATAACCATTTTAATGCAACGAACACTCCGGAATAGTGAAATAGGCTTAACATACCTTAAATAACCTTTACATAACTTAGAAATAAGTTTTGAAGGCTTTGGTATGGAAAAATCAAGTTAAATCGCTTACAGGGACTAAACTTGACAAACTGCGAAAGTATGCCAATTTGAACTGTAACGAACATTCCGGAACATGACCATAAGTTAAACACACCCTAAATATCCTTTACATAGCTTAGAAATAGGCTTTGAGGGGTTCGGTGTGCTAAAATAAACTTTTGGGTCATTCAGGGACTAAAAGCGTCAAAAAGTGCATAAGTTTGCTCTTTCGCGCATAACTTACGTTCTGAATACATCCGGACATCCAAAAATTTATGTAAGCACTAAAATATTTTATTTTAGTGTTTGGCATAAGAAAAATCTATTCGTCGCGTCATTTGGATCGTTTTTCGCGCTTATGCGCATTCCGTCGTAATTAAGCGAACATCGCGATTGTACAGCCAAACGAACCGACATCCGAGATATTTTGAGCACATTTTGAGTTCCCTATACTTTAACTTCATTTTAGAGCTTTGAAATGGGGTTAACGGGGCTTAAACGTGTCAAAAATGCATCAAATAGCAAGTTTGGAGCTTCAGGGGCCTGTTCTGCCATTTTTCAAACTTTCTGGTCTGCAAGGTCCTTGCGCACCTCAAGGTTTTTAGTGTTACGGTGCGTAAGCAGGGGTCAGATGCAGAAACTTGTTTTTAACAGCCTGTTTCCAGCCTTTAAACCCTCCAAAGGCCAATGCCACTTGTCAATAACTTGTGGTGGGGGCAAAATGAGCTACCATAACATTCCAACACTTGTACGGATGAGATTCGATCACGTTATTCGAGGAACGATCCTAACGGTGGTCCATTTACTATAAATACCCATCCATCCCCATTGCAAAACCCACTTGAAATCTGAGTTTTTCTCTAAGTGGTTGTGTTTATACACTTCCTACCTGAGATTACTTGGAAATCAATCTTGCGGGGACCCTTTGTAAGTGTTCCTTCGTTCTTTTATTGCTTTTCGAGTCCGAAAGTCAAACTTTGTTTGACTTTCTGCATTGACCAGTTTATGGTCGATGCGAAGTTCGTTTGAACTTCATAACGTGAGCGTAATCACGATGGTCATAGTCCCTAGAGACTATACCTACTGATTACCACGTTATCTAGGCTCAGTGACGAGTCGTAGTTTCGGCCAAAATGCGCATTCTTGCGTATTTTGTAACCAAACTACTCTTAGGTATCAAAACCGTTTGTTTTGATACCAAACCTGTTTTCTAAACTTAGTTAAGCATGTTTTAACATGCTTAGCTCGTCACTTTTAGTTTAATGCTTATATAGGGTCGTAAGGTAAGCGATCTAAACAATCGCTTATACTTTCGAACCCGACCCGTTTGGTCGATCATTAGGATCCGACCAAACACATTAGGTGATCATAGTATATAGGGAATAACCTTCCGAGGTTATACCTTATAGTCGCTTCGTTTAAGTAGTTGTATGATAGGTAGTTTATATGCCTTAGGTAAATTACCAAAATGCCCTTTTTACGCCAAAATTCATTTTAAGCATATGTTACATAACTTTTGGTATCTAAACTGATTTGGTAACAATATTAGACATGTTAAGGCATATTTTACTTATCATAGGACTAGTTAGGCGGTCCGAACGCGTTTCATGCGAACGACGCGTTAAAGTAGCATAAGCTACCTAAACGGGTCGTAATGAGTCGTAAGCACTTAGGTTAGGTTTCATTTTAGTATGTGGGCTTTGTTAAACCATACTACATGAGTTCCCATACTCATTTGGTTTACGAGCCCTCATTCTGTAACAACTGTGCTTGTAATCACTATGAACAGTTCTGTTATCAATAAAACAATGTTATTTGATCCCAATGTCCGTTTAGTTATGTTATACATTTTTCATGTTTTGACTTTTATGTAATTTCAAACTCTACATCGTTTTCTTGAGAGTTATACGCAAACTAGTGCGTAAACGTACTCAGTTTAATGCGAGAAATACTCCGGAACATCAACATATACTCAACATACCTTAAATAACCTTTACATAACTTAGAAATAAGTTTTGAAGGCTTTGGTATGGCAAAAACAAGTTAATTCGCTTACAGGGACTAAATATGACAAACTGAGAAAGTATGTCAATTTGAACTGTAACGAACATCCCGGAACATGACCATAAGTTAAACACACCTTAAATATCCTATACATAGCTTAGAAATAGGCTTTGAGGGGTTCGGTGTGCTAAAATAAACTTTTGGGTCATTCAGGGACTAAAAGTGTCAAAAAGTGCACAAGTTTGCATTTTCGCGCATAACTTACGTTCTGAATACATCCGGACATCCAAAAATTTATGTAAGCATGACTACATTATATTTTAGTGTTCGCCTTAAGAAAAATCCATTCGTCGCGTCATTTGGATCGTTTTTCGCGCTTATGCGCATTCCGTCGTAATTAAGCGAACATCGCGTTCGTACGACCAAACGAACCATCATCCGGCATATTTTTGAGTATGTTTTGAGTTCCCTATACTTTAACTTCATTTTAGAGCCTTGAAATGAGGTTAACGGGGTTCAAACGCATCGAAAAAGGCCTTAAACACGTGCAGGGACCATTGCTGCCAAGTTTGAAACTTTCTGATTCAGGTGGGGTGCTAGCGTAGCGCGAGGCCTATGGCCTTACCCGTCGCGCTACGCGACTGACTTACTGATCAGATTCAATGTTTTTAAACACAAGTTGCAGCCATTTGATCCTCCACCACATGTTCTAAACTTGCTTAGTCACTAGATAAGGATCATATTTAGCTTCCACAACATTGTGACAAGTGTACGGACTAGATCTTTTCCCCTTTTCCAAGAAACGATCCTAACGGTTACCTGAAAACTATAAATACCCCACCCCCCATTGTTCATAATCACTAGAAATTTGATTTGAGAAACTCTAAGTTGAAACATTAGTTTCATACCTGAGATTTTCGAATTAAGTTTAGCATTCGGGGACCCTTCGTAAGTATTCTTTCGTTCTTTTCCTTATTTTTACTGCTTTTCGAGTCAGAAAGTCAAACTTTGTTTGACTTTCAGCGTTGACCAGTAATGGTCAATGCGAAGTTCGTTAGAACTTCGCAACGTGATTGTAATCACGATGGTCATAGTCCCTTGGGACTATGCCTACTGATTACCACGTTGTCTAGGGTCGTAGGGTAGGCGATCTAATAAATCGCCTATACCTTCGAACCCGACCCAGTTTGGTCGATCATTAGGATCCGACCAAATATATTAGGTGACCATAGTGTAGGGAATAACCTTCCGAGGTTATACCTTATGGTCACGACGTTTAAGTAGTTGTATGATAGGTAGTTTATATGCCTTAGGTAAATTACCCGAATACCCTTTTCATACATAATTGGTAATTTAGCATATGTAACCTAAACTTTTGTCACGTAACTGATTATGTAACATGTTTAGGCATATAATACTTGTCATAGGACTAGTTAGGCGGTCCGAACGCGTTTCACGCGCACGATGCGTTAAAGTAGCGTAAGCTACCTAAACGGATCATAATGGGTCAATAAGACTTAGGTTAAGTTTCATTTAGCATGTAGGCTTTGTTAAACCATATCACGTGAGTTCCTACCCTCATTTGGTTTACAAACCCTAATGTTACCCAGTCTTCCGAGATAGGTCCGGTTTATTAACATAGGTACCTATATTAGGTGCCGTTTGATTCCGAGATCTCTAGCGTTGCTTGGTGATTATCTTTAGACAACTGAGCAATCTCAAGTGAGTACATAGACCCCTCTTTTACTGTTTTCCAAACTGTTTTGGGGTGGAACACATGTGCCTACTTGTTACTTTCATACTTTCCTGTTTTCACATCATATACTGCTATGTTCGTTAGTACATAATAGTACATGATTTCATTACATTTCATGCTAGGTGTGCCCATTGTGTGCATTACTTGGTACATCGTTTTACATTACATTTTATGCTAGGTGTGCCCATTGTGTGCATTACTTAGTACATCGTTTTACATGACATTTCATGCTATGTATGCCCATTGTGTGCCTACTTAGTACATTGTTTTACATGACATTTCACGCTATGTATGTTCATTTGATTACATACTTAGTTCATTGTTTTCACATGCTTACAATTCTGGTATGACATTTGGTTTGTTTACATGGGACAATACATTCATTAACATTAGCTACGCCGTTCGTTAGTAGGTAGTGGTACCATAGGAATTGACAACTCCCGTTCCGGACATCCCAGGGAAAGGGGACAGAAAGGAATGACCGAATTCGATGATATAAGACAGATAGACCTTTAATTTGTTTAAAGGGTTTATCACCACAGTCACAAGGCTTGGATGTATGCATTTTTACAATACCGCATAAATGTTCATATTAAATAGTTGCATGCATTTACACAAAACATAGCTTTGATTTAAACCAAGTTTTACTTCAATACTTTGTTTTTGTGCATATGGTTTAGTTGAGACATTTCACTTGCCATACATGACATTTCGACATAGACATTTGACATGGATATTTGACATAGACATTTGACATGGATATTTGACATATACATTTGACATGGATATTTGACATAGACATTTGACATGGATATTTGACATAGACATTTGACATGGATATTTGACATAGACATTTTGACATGATTTACATTTGACACAAATACTTTTGACATTGGTTTTACATACTACATGATTTACATCTTGACACGAATACTTTGACATATTATTTAATACATTTGACAATTGGTTTAAACATAGACTTCTTACATTGGTTGGTTTGGTTTGATTAAGTGATTTGAGTAACGATACGTGTGTAATATGATACAAACATGGTGGATACGCCGCTGGTACTTCCTATATATAAGTGTTTGTATAATATTACATAGCGTAACGTTATTTAAATCATTTCAGTTTGATACATAGAACATTTTATACAAATAACATACTTTTCACAAGACATTGATTTACAAACAACTTATCTTATACAAACACATTTTTACATGGTCATTTATTTAATCTGACATTTACTTATACAAATCATCTGATCTTATTGCTTTCAAATAATTTACAAGACAAAGCAAATTACAAGGTTCATGACTAAACATTTTTCTTAAACATAAGTCATGAATCCTATTTTCACAAACCTATGTATCTCACAGGCATTTTTATGCTGACGTACCTATTTTCACATGTGTTTTCAGGTGCTTTTCCATAAGATGTTGATCATGATACTAGGGCGGACCTGTGCCTTAGACTTTAAAAGAAGATAGACTATGTTTAATTATGTTCTGAACTCTTTAATTTCCTGTTTGAAACAATGTAACACCTTTGTTTATAAATAAAATACAACTTGTATGCCATGGTTATGAAACAATTAATTCTGTTGCAACACGCCCCGATGTTTCCGCCGCGATTTGTTGTTTTACGCGGTCGGGGTGTGACAGAAGAGTTGGTATCAGAGCCAATGGTTATAGGGAATTAGGTTATTAGTAATGCTTTGACCTAGACTATAACTTTTCTAGGAACCTAACACAAGTTATCTTGTGTTTAGATCTTAAAACATGTACATCACCTATCCTTAGGTGATTAACAAAACAAGGAACCAAAATTTTTCCGAAACGATTTTTGAAAAACAATCATCTGTTTTTGAATAAATTTTTACAAGGTTTTGAACCCTCAATTGTAAGGTTTTGAACCCTCTGTTATATGGTTTTGAACCCTTTTCAGTATTGGTTTTTGGCCTTGTGCCTTCAAATTTTCAAAATCCCGTCAAACGTTTTGGGTTTTAAATAATGTGAACATGTGCAAACTGGAAGGGTGAATGCCTGTATTCTGGGTTTTCTGTCTAGGAAAGCACTTCGTATACATCTCAACCAGACGCGAGACCAGTTGTGCTTACCTGGGAATTCTTGGAGTGAGTGTTCACTTATAGGCGAGCATGTCTTCATTATACATTATTTTTGACCCATTTACTTTGATTAGTCACTGTGAGTCGTTTGTTTGCTCTGTGATACGGACGAATGACCACCATCTTTGCTTTTGTTGATTTTGTTTCATCTCATTCTCTTCATCCAATCATCTCACTCGTTTCCTTTCATGTTTTCCTCTTTTAGAATGCCTCCTCGACGCGAGAACCAGATAGCTACTGCCGAGCTGGCAGAAATTATTGCGCAGCAGATGGCTGCTCAATTCCCAAATCTCTTTGCTCAATGGCAACAAGCCAACAACAACAACAATGGTCCGTGCAAATACAAGGATTTTAATCAGGCTAAACCACTCAAGTTTAGTGGTTCTGAAGGGGCAACTGGGCTTCTTCAGTGGTTTGAGAGCATAGAGAATACTTTTCGCCACGTGCAGTGCCTCGAAAATCGCAAAGTCGAGTTTGCTTCGAGCGTATTTCAGAAGAGGGCTTTGACATGGTGGAACGGGGTTATGAGGGACCAAGGTGCAGAAGTTGCTCTCGCACAGACATGGGCTGAACTTAGAGCCCTTATGATGAGGGAATTCTGTCCTCGTCATGAGCAGCGAGCGTTGGAGAAAGAGTTTGATGTTTTGAAGCAAGATAGTGGTGAGCACAGGGCTTATACTGATCGGTTTGAAGATTTGAGTTTGCTTTGCCCGACTATGGTTACCCCACTTGACAAGGCTATCGAGAGATACATCGACGGCCTACCTGACTCGGTACAAGACATTCTTACTGGTAGTGAACCTGCCACACTCCGTCAGGCGATCGAGTTATCAGCGACGCTGACTGAGTCGCAGGTCCGGAAGAATAAGCTGCACAGGAAGGGTGACAAGGGCAAGAAACAATCGGTTGAGAAGGAAGATAGCAAGAAAGGTCAAAACTTGAATTGAAAGAACTCTGGTTCTTCGAAGAGGTCAAAGAAGCGTAAGGCTTCCCAAAATTTTGCTATCACTGCCCAAGCTAACCAGGCAGCTCCCAAACAACCCGCACAGCCTCCAGCGAAGAAACCCTATTCAGGGATTGCACCTTTGTGCAATAGATGCAACAGTCACCACCAGCCGCAACTTCCATGCCGTTTCTGTACTAACTGTGGGAAGTCAGGCCATCTTGCCAATGTTTGTCGGTCTGCTCAGAATCCCGCGGTTCAGAACCCGGCTCAACAAGTTGCTCAGCAACAGGGTCAAGCTGCAAGACCACAATACCCACCGGGTGCTTGTTACAATTGTGGGGATCTGACCCACTACAGGAATCGGTGCCCAAGACTGGCGAACCAGAACCAGAACCAGAACCAGAACCAGAATCCGGCTCCGGCTCGAGGCCGAGTCTTTAACATGAATGCCCAAGAGGCACAGGCTGACGATAATGTGGTGAACGGTACGTTCTTTATTAATAATCAGCCTGCATCTGTTCTTTTCGATTCCGGTGCCGATAAGAGTTTCGTGTCTTTGTCCTTTGAGCAAATTCTTCGCGTGTCTAGAACGAAACTAGGCAAATCTTTGACAGTAGAGGTTGCTAGTGGTGAACCCATTATTCTTGATTCTGTTGCCAGTTGAATCTTAACGACCATCTTTTTCCTATTGACCTCGCGCCTATGCAACTTGGAAGCTTCGACGTTATTGTGGGAATGGATTGGTTATCCAAGCATCACGCAGAAATAGTTTGTTCTAAGAAGATTGTTCGTGTGCCGCTTTCGACAGGCGAGATCCTGCAGGTTCAAGGTGAGAAGCCTACCGGTGGTCTCAAACTCATGTCTTGTTTTAAAGCTCGGAAGTTTCTGCAGAAGAACTATGTGGCTTTCTTAGCACATGTTACAGAAGATAAAGGCAAGGGTAAGTCTATTTCAGACATTCCTGTCGTTCGGGATTATTCTGAAGTGTTCCCTGAAGATTTACCTGGTCTACCTCCAGCACGCCAAGTCGAGTTCCGTATTGATCTCGTACCTGGTGCAAATCCCATTGCCAGAGCTCCATATCGTCTTGCACCATCTGAGATGCAAGAGTTGTCTAAACAGCTTCAGGAGCTCTCTGACAAAGGCTTTATCCGTCCCAGTTTTTCACCCTGGGGTGCTCCCGTTCTCTTTGTCAAGAAGAAGGATGGATCCTTTAGGATGTGTATCGATTATCGTGAGCTTAACAAGCTTACCATCAAGAATCGATATCCCCTACCTCGCATCGATGATCTCTTTGATCAGTTACAAGGCGCTTCTTATTTTTCGAAGATCGATCTGCGATCTGGATATCATCAACTTCGGGTGCAAGAAGAAGACATTCCGAAGACAGCGTTCCGTACTCGTTATGGGCATTATGAATTCACAGTCATGCCATTCGGTTTGACTAATGCTCCTGCTGTTTTCATGGACTTAATGAATAGGGTCTGCAAACCTTATTTGGATCAGTTCGTCATTGTTTTTATTGATGACATCTTGATATACTCTAAGACGCGAGCTGACCACGAGCAACATCTTCGTCTTACCCTAGAACTCCTAAAGAAAGAGCAACTTTTCGCCAAATTTTCCAAATGCGAATTTTGGCTTAAAGAAGTTCAATTTTTGGGGCATGTTATCAACGAACGAGGTATTCATGTAGATCCCTCCAAGATCAGTGCGATTAAGGATTGGGATACGCCTACTACTCCTACTGAAGTTCGTTCTTTTCTTGGTCTAGCGGGTTATTATCGCCGCTTCATAGAAAACTTCTCTAAGATTGCAGTTCCTCTAACTGCTCTAACTCAGAAGAAAATGCCCTTTTACTGGGGATTCAAACAAGAGGAAGCTTTTCAACACCTGAAGCAGAAGCTTTGCGATGCGCCTGTTCTATCATTGCCTGAGGGTGATGATGATTTTGTTGTGTATTGTGATGCATCGAAATTGGGTCTTGGCTCTGTTCTTATGCAAAGGAACAAAGTCATAGCCTATGCATCAAGGCAATTGAAGATACATGAGAAGAACTACACCACTCATGATCTTGAGTTGGGTGCAGTTGTCTTTGCTCTCAAGATCTGGAGACACTATTTGTATGGTACAAAATGTGTGGTTTTCACTGACCACAAAAGTCTTTAGCATATCTTCAACCAGAAAGAACTCAACATGAGACAGCGACGTTGGGTTGAGCTCTTAAACGACTATGACTGCGAAATTCGCTACCATCCTGGTAAGGCGAATGTCGTCGCTGATGCATTGAGTCGTAAGGAACGTACTAAGCTTCATTGTGTACGTGTTCAATCTGTTATTCAAGCTCGATCCGATATTCAAGCACGCATTTCTCAAGCTCAACAATCTTGTGTTGCACAAGGTTTGATGGATAAGGAATTTCCCTATCACATAACACCTGCTCTGGAACTGAAGGAAAATGGATCATATTACTTCATGGATCGTTTGTGGGTCCCAAGCCAGGATGATCTTCGTACCTTGCTTATGGATGAAGCCCATAAGTCGCGTTATTCTATTCATCCGGGCTCAGATAAAATGTATAAGGATCTTCGTATTCACTATTGGTGGCCTGGTATGAAGAAAGACATTGCCTTATACGTATCAAAATGCCTTACTTGTCTTAAGGTTAAGGCTGAACATCAGCGTCCATCTGGTTTATTGGAGCAACCAGAGATCCCAGTTTGGAAATGGGAAAACATTACTATGGATCTTGTTACCAAACTCCCGCGCACAAAGAAAGGTCATGATGACATCTGGGTAGTCGTTGATCGTCTTACAAAGTCAGCGCATTTCTTGCCAATCCGTGAGGATTTTCCTGCTGACAGACTTGCTCAAATCTATGTAGATGAAATTGTGGCTCGACATGGTGTTCCTTTGAACATCATTTCTGACAGAGATGCTCGTTTCACTTCTCACTTTTGGAGAACCATGCAATCTGCTATGGGGACCCAACTTAATCTGAGCACAGCTTATCATCCACAAACGGATGGTCAATCTGAGAGAACAATCCAGACTCTGGAGGATATGCTAAGAGCTTGTGTGATCAATTTTGGTGGTAGCTGGGATTCACATCTTAAATTGATTGAATTCTCCTACAACAACAGTTATCACACTAGCATCAAAATGGCTCCTTTCGAGGCTCTCTATGGTCGAAAATGTCGTTCACCAGTCTGCTGGAATGAGATTGGCGAGGCTCAACTTACTGGACCTGCCCTCATTTTAGAGACAACTGACAAGGTCAAGAAAGTTCGTGATAACCTTCAGGCAGCTAGAAACCGTCAGAAGATTTACGCGGACCCAAAACGCAAAGCCTTGGAATTTCAAGTCGGTGATCGAGTATTACTTAAGGTCTCACCTTGGAAAGGTGTGATCAGATTTGGAAAGAAAGGAAAACTTGCACCTAGATACGTTGGACCATTCAAGATCGTCGAAAGAATCGGAAAGGTAGCCTACAGACTTGAGTTACCTCCTGAACTTGGAAATGTTCATCCAACTTTTCACGTGTCCAATCTCAAGAAGTGTACAGCTGATGAGAACTTCTCCATACCGCTTGACGAAATTCGTGTTGGCAAAACACTGAAATTTGTTGAGAAACCAGTGGAAATCATGGAACGTGAAGTCAAGTGGCTTAAACGCAAGCGCATTCCTTTGGTCAAAGTTCGCTGGGAAGCTAAACGTGGACCTGAGTTTACTTGGGAACGCGAAGATCAAATGAAGGCGAAATATCCACATCTTTTTCCACGAGTTTCCTCTAAATAAATTTCGGGACGAAATTTCCACAAGTAGGGGAGACTGTAACAACTGTGCTTGTAATCACTATGAACAGTTCTGTTATCAATAAAACAATGTTATTTGATCCCAATGTCTGTTTAGTTATGTTATACATTTTTCATGTTTTGACTTTTATGTAATTTCAAACTCTACATCGTTTTCTGGAGAGTTATACGCAAACTAGTGCGTAAACGTACTCAGTTTAATGCGAGAAATACTCCGGAACATCAACATATACTCAACATACCTTAAATAACCTTTACATAACTTAGAAATAAGTTTTGAAGGCTTTGGTATGGCAAAAACAAGTTAATTCGCTTACAGGGACTAAATATGACAAACTGAGAAAGTATGTCAATTTGAACTGTAACGAACATCCCAGAACATGACCATAAGTTAAACACACCTTAAATATCCTTTACATAGCTTAGAAATAGGCTTTGAGGGGTTCGGTGTGCTAAAATAAACTTTTGGGTCATTCAGGGACTAAAAGTGTCAAAAAGTGCACAAGTTTGCATTTTCGTGCATAACTTACGTTCTGAATACATCCGGACATCCAAAAATTTATGTAAGCATGACTACATTATATTTTAGTGTTCGCCTTAAGAAAAATCCATTCGTCGCGTCATTTGGATCGTTTTTCGCGCTTATGCGCATTCCGTCGTAATTAAGCGAACATCGCGTTCGTACGACCAAACGAACCATCATCCGGCATATTTTTGAGTATGTTTTGAGTTCCCTATACTTTAACTTCATTTTAGAGCCTTGAAATGAGGTTAACGGGGTTCAAACGCGTTGACCAGTAATGGTCAATGCGAAGTTCGTTAGAACTTCGCAACGTGATTGTAATCACGATGGTCATAGTCCCTTGGGACTATGCCTACTGATTACCACGTTGTCTAGGGTCGTAGGGTAGGCGATCTAATAAATCGCCTATACCTTCGAACCCGACCCAGTTTGGTCGATCATTAGGATCCGACCAAATATATTAGGTGACCATAGTGTAGGGAATAACCTTCCGAGGTTATACCTTATGGTCATGACGTTTAAGTAGTTGTATGATAGGTAGTTTATATGCCTTAGGTAAATTACCCGAATACCCTTTTCATACATAATTGGTAATTTAGCATATGTAACCTAAACTTTTGTCACGTAATTGATTATGTAACATGTTTAGGCATATAATACTTGTCATAGGACTAGTTAGGCGGTCCGAACGCGTTTCACGCGCACGATGCGTTAAAGTAGCGTAAGCTACCTAAACGGATCATAATGGGTCAATAAGACTTAGGTTAAGTTTCATTTAGCATGTAGGCTTTGTTAAACCATATCACGTGAGTTCCTACCCTCATTTGGTTTACAAACCCTAATGCTACCCAGTCTTCCGAGATAGGTCCGGTTTATTAACATAGGTACCTATATTAGGTGCCGTTTGATTCCGAGATCTCTAGCGTTGCTTGGTGATTATCTTTAGACAACTGAGCAATCTCAAGTGAGTACATAGACCCCTCTTTTACTGTTTTCCAAACTGTTTTGGGGTGGAACACATGTGCCTACTTGTTACTTTCATACTTTCCTGTTTTCACATCATATACTGCTATGTTCGTTAGTACATAATAGTACATGATTTCATTACATTTCATGCTAGGTGTGCCCATTGTGTGCATTACTTGGTACATCGTTTTACATTACATTTTATGCTAGGTGTGCCCATTGTGTGCATTACTTAGTACATCGTTTTACATGACATTTCATGCTATGTATGCCCATTGTGTGCCTACTTAGTACATTGTTTTACATGACATTTCACGCTATGTATGTTCATTTGATTACATACTTAGTGCATTGTTTTCACATGCTTACAATTCTGGTATGACATTTGGTTTGTTTACATGGGACAATACATTCATTAACATTAGCTACGCCGTTCGTTAGTAGGTAGTGGTACCATAGGAATTGACAACTCCCGTTCCGGACATCCCAGGGAAAGGGGACAGAAAGGAATGACCGAATTCGATGATATAAGACAGATAGACCTTTAATTTGTTTAAAGGGTTTATCACCACAGTCACAAGGCTTGGATGTATGCATTTTTACAATACCGCATAAATGTTCATATTAAATAGTTGCATGCATTTACACAAAACATAGCTTTGATTTAAACCAAGTTTTACTTCAATACTTTGTTTTTGTGCATATGGTTTAGTTGAGACATTTCACTTGCCATACATGACATTTCGACATAGACATTTGACATGGATATTTGACATAGACATTTGACATGGATATTTGACATATACATTTGACATGGATATTTGACATAGACATTTGACATGGATATTTGACATAGACATTTGACATGGATATTTGACATAGACATTTTGACATGATTTACATTTGACACAAATACTTTTGACATTGGTTTTACATACTACATGATTTACATCTTGACACGAATACTTTGACATATTATTTAATACATTTGACAATTGGTTTAAACATAGACTTCTTACATTGGTTGGTTTGGTTTGATTAAGTGATTTGAGTAACGATACGTGTGTAATATGATACAAACATGGTGGATACGCCGCTGGTACTTCCTATATATAAGTGTTTGTATAATATTACATAGCGTAACGTTATTTAAATCATTTCAGTTTGATACATAGAACATTTTATACAAATAACATACTTTTCACAAGACATTGATTTACAAACAACTTATCTTATACAAACACATTTTTACATGGTCATTTATTTAATCTGACATTTACTTATACAAATCATCTGATCTTATTGCTTTCAAATAATTTACAAGACAAAGCAAATTACAAGGTTCATGACTAAACATTTTTCTTAAACATAAGTCATGAATCCTATTTTCACAAACCTATGTATCTCACAGGCATTTTTATGCTGACGTACCTATTTTCACATGTGTTTTCAGGTGCTTTTCCATAAGATGTTGATCATGATACTAGGGCGGACCTGTGCCTTAGACTTTAAAAGAAGATAGACTATGTTTAATTATGTTCTGAACTCTTTAATTTCCTGTTTGAAACAATGTAACACCTTTGTTTATAAATAAAATACAACTTGTATGCCATGGTTATGAAACAATTAATTCTGTTGCAACACGCCCCGATGTTTCCGCCGCGATTTGTTGTTTTACGCGGTCGGGGTGTGACACATTCTATCCGATCTTTCGATTTAGGTCCTGTTTATTAATGTAGTTACCTATATTAGGTGTCGTTTGATATCCGTGATCTCTAACATTGTTTGGTTGTCACTCAAGGACTACTGAGCAATCTCAAGTGAGTACATAGACCCCTCTTTTACTGTTTTCCAAACGTTTTGGGGCGGAACACATGTGCCTACTTGTTACTTTCATGCTTTCCATGTTTTCACATCATATACTTGTTATGTTCATTAGTACATTTATAGTACATGTTTTACATTACATTTCACACTATGTATGCCCATTGTGTTCATACTTAGTACATCGTTTTACATTACATTTCATGCTATGTATGCCCATTGTGTGCATACTTAGTACATCGTTTTACATTACATTTCATGCTATGTATGTCCATTGTGTGCATACTTAGTACATTGTTCTACATTGCATTTCTATTGCATATGCTCATCCAGCATATGAACACATTATATTACATTTTGAACTGTGGTAACCATTTGACTATGTGAACCGTCGTAACCGTTTGATTATATGAACTGTTTGTAACTGTTGAACCGTGCGAACCTTTTGTATCTGTTGACATGATTTACATTTGACAATAGACATTGGACTATACATAAACATTTCTACAATTATTAAACATTACATCTTGATCGTTTGGTTTGAGTAAGTGATTTAAGTAACGAGGCGTGTGTAATATGATACAAGCATGGTGGATGCGCCGCTGGTACTTCCCATATATAAGTGTTTGTATGGTATTACATATCGTAGCGTTATTTGAATCATTTCAATTTGAGACATATAACATTTTATACAAATAACATACTTTTCACAAGACATTATTTTACAAACAACTTATCTTATACAAACTCATTTTACATGGTTATTCATTTAACCATATATTATTCTCTTATCTATACATATCATCTGAACTTATTGTTTTTCAAATGATTTACAAAACAAATCAATTTACAAGGTTCATGACTAAACTTTATTAAACATATTCTTAAACTTACAAGTCATGAATCCTATTTTCACAAAACCTATGTATCTCACAGGCATTTTTATGCTGACGTACCTATTTTCACATGTGTTTTCAGGAGTTGATGCATAGGACTTATCGAGACATACTTAGGCGGACCTGTGCCTTAGTGACTTAAAACGAGACAAGAACTAGTTAATTTTTGTTATGTACGCTTTGTTTCTTGCTTAAAACAATGTAACTCTCTTATTTGATTAATAAAACGTAACTTTAATTTCCATGGTTGTGAAACAATTAATTCTGTTACAACACTCCCCGACGTTTCCGCCACGTTTCGTTGTCTCACGTGGTCAGGGTGTGACAGAAAAGTTGGTATCAGAGCCAATGGTTATAGGGAATTAGGTTATTAGTAATACTTTGACCTAGTCTATAACCTTCCTAGGACCCTAATGCGAGTTTACTTGCGTTTAGGCATAAAACAATACTGTCACCTATCCTTAGGCGACAACCATAACAAGAACATAAATTTCAAAACCTCTTTGAAAACTAATCATCTGTTCTAGGATGATTGATTACTAGGTTTTGAACCCTCTATTGTAAGGTTTTGAACCCCTTTGAATTTTCAAAACTCTCGTCAAAGTTTTGGGTCCTAAATAGTGTGAACACGTGCAAACTGGAAGAGTGAATGCCTGTACCCTGGGTTTTCTGTCTAAGGCAAGAGTGTTCGTACAAATCCACATAATCAGACCAGTCACTCTTACCTGGGAACTCTTGGGGTGAGTGTCCACTTATAGGCGAGCATGTCTTAGCAATACACTATGAGGATCTATTTGCTTTGATTCAGCCTTTGTGTTGTTTGTTTGCTTCGTGGTTCAAACAAATGACCATCAACCATGATTTTGGTCGGTAATTGTAACATCCTTTTTCTACCCAATGCCATTTCATTTGTTTTCTTTCATGTTTTCCTCTTTTAGAATGCCTCCTCGACGCGAAAACCAGATAGCGACTGTCGAACTGGCAGAAATCATTGCGCAGCAAATGGCTGCTCAATTCCCAAACCTCTTTGCTCAATGGAACCAAGCCAACAACAACAACAATGGTCCATGCAATTTCAAGAGTTTTAACTCGGCTAAACCACTCAAGTTTAGTGGTTCTGAGGGAGCGACTGGGCTTCTTCAATGGTTCGAGAGCATTGAGAATACTTTCCGCCACGTGCAGTGTCCTGACAATCGCAAGGTCGAGTTTTATTCGAGTGTGTTCCAGAAGAGGGCCCTTACGTGGTGGAACGGGGTTATGAGAGATCGTGGTGCAGAAGTTGCTCTAGCACAGACATGGGCTGAACTTAGGGCCCTTATGATGAAGGAATTTTATCCTCGTCACGAGATCAGGGCCTTGGAAAGGGAATTTGATGATCTTACGCAAGATAGCGGTGAGCATCGAGCCTAGACGGACCGTTATGAGGAGTTAAGTCTGTTATGACCAAACATAGTCACGCCTTTGGATAAGGCAGTCAAAAAGTACATTGATGGCCTCCCTGACTCAATACAAGACATTGCGACTGGTAGCAACCCTACTACAGTTAGACAGGCCATTGAGCTATCTGCAACCTTGACTGAATCAAAGATCAGGAAAGGTAAACTTTTCCGAAAAGGTGACAAGAAACTGGTCGAGGAATCGAACCCAATCGAGGAATCAAAGACCATGGATGAACAGACTTGATCCCCTAAGAAGTCAAAAAGCGAAAGGCTTCTCAGAACTTCACCATGGTTACTCACAATGATCAAGCCGTCCCAACCAACCAGCTCAACCCCCTGCTAGGAAGCCATACAATGGAACTGCACCCTTGTGCAACCAATGTAGCCTCCATCATCATGCCAATGTAAAGTGCCGCAAATGCCAAACTTGTGGACTTATAGGCCATACAGCAAGAGTCTACCCAGCTGCAGCTGCACCAAACCAAGCTGGCAACAATCCTGCTCAAGGTCGTTTTCTACCAGGTTCTTGCTTCAACTGTGGCGAGATGGGTCATTTCCGAAGAAATTGCCCAAAGCTTGCTAATGCAAATCCAGCACAGGGATGAGCATCTGACTGGCTAGAAGACAACATCGTTTAGAAATAATCACGTCTTATGTATTATTTTCTTTTGTTGTCAAGGTCCAAGAAACAGTTGTTATCATTGTTTATAAATAAATCTTTTATTTACATTGCAATGTATTTATGTGGATGCATGTATAAACAACATATCTTTTACAATACTGACTGTTGATGCAACAAATAATAGACCAAGGCCTGTAGCGATATCTCCGGGTAAAAGGGTTCAAGGGTTTCGATTAGCCTAACGCAGGTCGTGGGGTCCCCCCACGTTTGCAAGACATGGAGAGAGGTTCATTAGTGTTTTTGTTATTTTTCTTGAATTCTAGACTGATATGAAACCAGCCCAGAACGTAATCGTTGGAGAAGATGAATTATTTGGTGTGAAGAAGAGAAGCATAAAGCTAGTTCTCATGGGAGAAGAAGAAGAGAAGCAAGCATGAAGCTTGTTCTTGAGAGGAGAAGGAGAATCAGAGAGTTAAGATAGTTTTTAGCTGATTCTGGAGTGTCCCATATGTTTGGCATGGGCTGCAATTTATAGGGGAAGAGGTTTCTCAAGGGAGAAACCTTTAACTAATGAACCTGGCTTGCAGTGAGGGACTTACCCTTTTAGGGGTTGAACGGTTTGGACCTGCGGACAAAAGGGTGTTCTCTGTGCACATGTTCTGTCTGTGCAGAAATGGTTCACACGTTAAGTGTTGATGTGACCGGACACTGTGCTTGTCTTTTTACTGTTCACCTGAGTTTTCGCGTTTTCAACCTCTCAACCTTTTAACCTTTTAAGCTGTTATGTATATTAATCATTTTATTGAGATTTGGGCTACCCCCGTCATCAGCCCCCCAAGTCAGAGGTGTTTGGGATGTAAGCTCAAATGCTTCTGACTTTTACACATTATTTTTTATTGCTTAAAGGCTTCAGGGCTTTAAGGCGTTTGAGTTTTGAGATTTGAATTTTGGAATGATAGTAGGCTTCAAGGTTTCAAGGCTTGAAGGCTTCAACTGTCTCACTCAAGAGGTAGTTGAGGATCGACCTAAAGTTTAATTCGGTGTCTCTGGGTTTTGGCAAATCGATCGGTTAGTGTCCCGTTGGTTCGATTGCTCTTTATTGCTTAGTTTTCCAACTTGCATCATCTGTTTTCGGTCTTTATTCTGAATGTTTTAGAGTATTATCATATGTCGTTTGGTCAGTTACACCCTTAAGGTCTTGCTAGGGTTTTACACTTTGATGTTTTGTGTCCAGCGATAGGGTATGACCCATCGTTGTTGTTGTTCCGCCGTTTCTTCCAGTTAGCCAAGAAATGCGATTGTTTTACCTTTGAAACATCTCAGGTTGATGTGTGTTTAATTTCGTCTATGGTTACTACCCTTGGTTCTTGGAAGGACCGATTTTCCTGGATTTCTGAGTCCATTGTTCCTTTCAGGCTTGTTTGGAGGCACCCTTATGCTGTTTTGAATGAGCTTGAACCTTTCAAACACGAGATAGATGGTTGTTGAAGTTTATTAGGAGGTGTCCTTCTAGGCTTTGTCCCTTTCCCGAACATCTTTTAGTGCTGATGGATGTTAGCAGGTTGTGGGACAAGCCGGATCGTGACCCTGTGCTCGTGAGAGATGATCAAGGTAGGATATTTTGTATTTTCTGCTTATGTTATATTTTATTTGTTGCAGTTATGTTTTCCTTAGACTTTATCAAGAGCGATGACACATCTGATGTTGTGTTTGGAGATGCCGAGGCTACATCTGGCGAAGATGTTGTTGTTAGGGGCACTGAACATAGGTTCAAGGGTTCAGGCTATGTCAACGTTCCCAATGTCAAGGGTTTCACGAAATTTGTTGCTTCCAAAGTCTCTACTCGTCGCTCGAGCTGTTGTTTGATAAAGACTACTGACCCACCATCGGCTTCTGAGCCGGTGGAACTAAGTAATGACATAGAGGCTTCAGATGATTTAGAAGTTGGGGTTGGGGAAAATAAAAATAGGACAAGGGACGACCCTTGGTGGTTTGGCGGGTAAAAAGGTTGTGAGCTTGAAGGGTTCCGGGAAAGGTGTTGAAGGTTCCACCAATGTTAATCCAGGGGAGGTTTATGTGCCGGATTGGAAGGTCACAGTTGATGACAGCTTCAAGCCTTCATCCGTTTTGTGGGGATGTTCTTTCCCACTTTGATTCTCCTGTTGTTCGAGGTTCTTGCTCATCTATGGGTGATGACCTGATGATTTCGAAAAATGGTAATGGGTTCTTGTAACCTTGTTGCCTTGCTTCCAGAGGGTGTATCCCGATTTCGCTAGAGGATTCGAGAATATGATGTCTTCTCGAAGAAGAGGGATGAGATGAAGGCTTTACTAGCTACTCTAAAGAAGGAGGCAGAGGGTTATGCTGGGAGGGAGAAAAGCTGATGTTGAGTATTGATGAGCTTTCTTCCCAGCACAAGACTGAGGTGGTTGGATTGGAAAAATGCTTGGAAGCTGACAGGGTTTAAATCAGGATCGATAAGGCTGCCTTGGAGGTTCAGAAAAAGGCCTTATTAGAGGAGAAAGAAGGGTTAAAGGCTTCACTTGCCCAGACAACTAGTGATAATAAATGGCTCATTGAGTATGGATTCCAGCAAGTAGTTAAGTATCTTCTCCATTCATCGGAGTTCAAAAAGGTCTTGGGTGATGTGTACACCGAGCTTCTTGCTCATGGGAGACACCAAGGTTTGTTTGCTGGTTACAAAGCTTTGTGAGCCTGGGGAGCCTCAGGAAAAGTCTTCTCTTTTTCAATCCAAAGCCTTCGAAGCCTTCAAGGAAACTGTTTTGAAGGTAGGGCATATTATTTACCCTTATGTGGGTGAAGTCTCCAAGTGTTTTGGTAAACCTTTTCCTGTCTTGCAGGAGCTAAAACCCAAGGGCCTTAATGAGGCTGTTTGTAACGACGTGTTGAAGTCCCTCTCGAAGAAACGTCCTTGCTCCGGAGATAGCGAGGAAACGTGTTCTGAAGGTGGTGAGGGCTCAAAGGGTTCAAGCCTTGAAGCCTCCGAGACAACGGGTGTCGTAGGGAGGAAAAAAAGGATGGCTAAAAACACCCAAGATGATGGGGTTTCGAATAAGGATGATGCAGCAAAATCTACCATCTCTGATGCTGACAAGTGAAGAAGAAACTTTGATTTGTAGTATTCTTAGCATGTCGAACAATGTTATGGATTGTTTGTTTGAACATCCTTTTATTTTAAGGGAACCGTTTAGGTCCCTTGGTGGTTAAAGCTTGGCAGGCTTGTGGACAATGTTTTATGTTTGATGGCCAGTATGGCCCTTGCTATCTTTAACTTATCTTGTTATGTCTATTGTGTTGTTCTGTTTACTCCCTTGTGTTTTTACTGGTTTTGTATGTTGTCTTTGTTTTGGGCGGTGCATCTTATGTTACTTATACCTTAAAGGGTTCAGTGCTGCAGTCACTTAGCCTTAGGATATTTTTAACAAGAAGATACAACCTCTATCCTATGTATGACATTCACTTAGAGTCTTTTTGGTTCGTAAGCCAATGTTGGGGCTTAAGGAACATTTGGTGTAGGCTATTCAAACCCGTCTATGAGACATGTTTTTCAAGATTTCTATGAGTCTCATGGAGTTGTATTGATTTAGGAACTCACCCCTTATATAGGTCCATTCAACCCTTGAACCTATTGAGCGATGTGGCCTGGGAGCTCATCCCCTTACATGGCCCTTGCCATGGAGTTTCTTTCTAGGTTCTCAACCTGATTATAGGATAGAAAGACAAATTTTGATTCATCGTTCATTCATTTCAAAGTATTTTGATTACTAGGGGAATAGAACAAATTTTTGGGAACTATTTGTAATACGTTTTGGTTAAACATGGAACCTTTTAAGGTTTTTGCCATTCCAATGGCGGGGAAGCTTTTTGCCTTGCGGACCTGCCAGCTTGTATGATCCCCCTTTGTGGGCTTTAAGGATAGTGTATGGCCCTTCCTACTTAGGGCCGAGCTTTCCTTGGCTTTCTTTCTTGCAGGCCTCATTATTTCGAAGCACAAGGTCCCCAGGCTTGAAATGTTCATACTTCACCCGTGTATTGTAATGAAATTCCATGTTTTGCTTGTGCCTTTCTTTTTGTATGGCTGCTTAATCACGAGTCTATTCGAGTTATTCCAAATTCAACATCGTCTCTTTCTTATTTGGCTCGAGGTCGATGTTAAATGTTCTTTGTGTTGTTACTCCGATTTCAGCTAGGATTACAGCCTCTGATTCAAACACTAGGCTGTAGGGTGTTTTCTTGTGGCTCGTTTTCATGGTTGTTCAAATTTCCAATAGCACATTGGGAAGCTATTCGAGCCAGTTGTTGTCGTATCTTTCCAATCGAGATTTAATCCTTTCAACAATGTTGTTGTTTATCCTATTAACTTGGCCGTTGGATTGTGGGTGAGCTACCGAGCTGAATACTTGGGTTATTCTGAACTCCTTACACCGGGAGCTAGAAGGCTTCTCGGCAAACTACTTCCCGTTATCCGTGACTAGTACCCCTGGAGCCCAAAACGACAGATTATGTTTTCGTAAACGAAATAAATGACCTGTTTCCCTGAGATTTTTGCCAATAATTTTACTTTTGGCTACTTGGTGAAGTAGTTCACGGCTACCAATAAGAGCTTGACTCCTCATTTGGCTAGTGGGGATGGACCAACGATGTTTATTCCCTATTTGTGAAATAGCCAAGCCGAGGAGATGGGAACGGGGTCATGTTTGAGGCTTTTGGGTACCGAAGCATGTAACTGACAAGCTTCATACTTTCGCAGTTGTTCGGAGGTATCTCGATGCATGGAAGGCCAAAAGTGTTCGAGGTTCATCAACTTTGACACTACCGATTTTGGGCCACAATGAGCTCCACATATCCCTTCGTGAACCTCTTTGATCAGATATTGGCTTTGTTCTGGGCCAACGCATTGAAGTAGTGGTGCAAGGTATCCTTTTTGTAAAGGATATCTCCTTGTTACACATATTGCCTTGACTTGATACGAACCCTTTTAGCCTCAGTCTGGTCATTAGGTAATTTACCATTTTGAGGAACCTTTCAATGGGAGTCATCCAAATTGGCCCTTTTTTAGTGATCACATCTTGAACCTCAAGTCTTTGGATGGATGAGGTTTTTAACACCTCAATTAGTACCTTCTTGGTGAGGTGGGCAAAACGTAGGAGATACAAGTTTGCTTAGTGCATTAGTTCTCTTGTTTTGAGATCTTGGAACTTTTTTGATGGAAAATGTTTGAAATGTGTTCATCAATTCCTTTGATTTCTCTCGGTACTAATACATGTTGGGTTCTTTTGCTATGTAGCTGTTATTGTCTTAGCTTGAGAGAGTCTGTGAGGACTTGAAGGTTTTGAACCCCCATTTCTTTGGCTGTGTAGTTGTCACTTATTTGGTTTGAAACAAGCAACGAGTCTGTGAAGACTTGAAGTCTTTTGACACCCATATTTTTGCAAGCTTGATCCCAGCAATCAATGCTTCATACTCAGCTTTGTTGTTTGTAGTGTGAAATTCAAGACGAAGGGCATACGTGAATTCCAATTCATTATGATCAATTAGAACTAGCCCTGCTCCTGACCCTTCAATGGCTGAAGCTTCGTCGGTAAAGAGCTTCCAGGTATGGGGGTCAGAGGGTTCAGTGGAAGTTGTATTGACTTCCGTTGTGACTTTTTTTAGGGACTTCTATGATGAAGTCAGCTGAGACTTGGTCTTTGACAGCTTTTTTCGGGACATAGGTGATTTTTTAAGCACATTCTTAATAGGTTAGTCAGTAACCACTTGTATCGGGTGTGACTGAAAGTACCTTCGAAGCCTTCTAGCCGTTTGGACTAGAGCAAGTTTTTTCGAAGAAGAATATTTGATTTCTGCTAATTTTGAAGTTTTGAAAAAGTCAATGGGTATCTGAACTTTATTTCGTTCAATGATTAGAGTCGTACTTATGGTTTTTTCAGCAATCAAAAGGTGGACAAAGATTGTTCCTCCTGTTTCCGGAGTTGAAATGGTTGGGAGTGAAGCCAAGTGTTGCTTCATTTGGTTGAAGGCTTCCTTTTGAGTTAAAACGCTTCAAAGCTGTAAGCTTTCCATTGAAAGCCTTTCTTGTTAGCATATCCCTTGAGGGTTTGCTTTTATGCTTTGTTTCCCAAATGATATGCCCTACGAACAAGCACTTGATTGGATTAAGCCTCATGTTGATCTTTCTCGAGTTTTGGAAGGTTTCTTGTTTGTTATCGAGCATTTGGTATTCCGTTTTGCTCTTGATCACCAAATCGTCAAAATAAGCTTTAATGTTTTTGCCGATTTGTCTGGCAAACGCTTTGTCAACCAGACGTTGATAAGTGGCACATGCATTTATTAAACCAAAAGATATTTTTTGATAGCAAGATATACCTTCATCAGTGTGAAATGTGGTTTTTTCTTCATATTTTTTTTTCATTATTAGGATCTGATGGTAACCCTTTTAGGCGTCAAGAAAACACCTGAATGGGAAGCCTGTGAGCGAGTTATCCTTGCGGTCTATCTCGGGTAGCGGGTAGCAATCCTTTGGGTGTGCTTTGTTCAAGTCTTTAAAATCGATACACATTCTCCCATACTTGTCGGGTTTTTGAACAATTACCGGATTGGCTACCCATGATTGATACTTGACCTCTCGAAGGATTCCGGCTAGAACAAGTTTTTCCATCTCTTGGTGTTATACGAGGCTTCTGTTAGGGGCTTGACTCCGTTTCTTTTGTATAATGGGCTTAACATCAGGTGGGATCCATAACTTCATGTTTCGACAATGCTACGGGGGATGCCGGTCATATCTTCTAGGCACCAAGCAAAGACATAGTGCAAGAGCAGCTTTTTAAGGTATGAGATGGTTTCTTTGGAAAGGTTAGTGTTTACCCGTATCCCCTGTTGAGGATATTTTGGGTTTATGTCCAACCCTTGTTCATCGTCTTCGTCCTTTCTTGAGCTTTCCCCTTTAACCACAAAAGCTTATTGGGTAGGTTGAAGGGTTGCTATCCCTTTTTCAGTGGGAAACATCATAGTGCCTTGACCAACTGAAACTGCCATTCCGAACACACTTTGACCTGGCCTTCCTGTGATGATATCATAGTTGGAAGGGATATTGATCACCGCAAAAGTGAGTTGTTCGGTTCGTCCCTTTGTTCTCTTGTTGAACAATCATTATGGATTATTTGGCCTAAAGGCTTGATAGGTATGTCTGCGATACCTTCGATGGAGGATTCAGACCGTTGAAACTTTGAACGTTCATCGTCGCTGAGAGGGTTAAAGCATTTCTCAAACATGATTATGGTGGTTGCACCGGTGTCAATATAAGCCTTTTGTGTCTTGATGGTTCCTATGTTGGATTCCATCACCAGAGGGTTTGAAAGCAACTCTCCTTATGTTGATGTTCCCATGCCTCGAAATGATGGCGTTTGTGGGAAGCTTTGTTTTCAAGGTCGACCATGTTCACTATTATTATTATTATTATTATTATTATTATTATTATTATTATTATTATTATTATTTTAAACCATCTTGTCCTTGACCCCTTTAACCAAGTGTGCCAGTTCGGACTTGACGGCTTCTTCGATCCTATTTTTGGGTTGGAAGAAATCATTGGTATGGTGACCTTTCTATTCGTGAAACTCACTATATTGGCTTGATTTTTTCGATCTTTTGTTTTTTGGCAAAGGTTGAGGAGGGTGGAAGCTGTGTTTTACCTCTTCGGTTGCCAAGATCTCTTGCGGAGTATTGGTTAAGGCTGTAAAGTTTATGGTATTTTCTCGGCTTGGAGGGTTCCGGCCTTCAGGCCTTCTGGAATCCGATCCTTTGAACCGTTTGTCATAAGAGCCATACTGGAAGCTCCGGTTAAGAGTTTATTTTATTTTATTTATTTTTGTTCTTTGATGTCTACAACTTATTCTCCTCGAATGTGGGCCTCAACCCTTTTGAGTGTTTCTTCAAGGGTTTTGGACAGGCATTTATTAAAGTCTCTTGTGAGACATTTGAAATTTATAGCATTCATGAACCCTGTAACCCTAATCTTTTCATTGGCGTAAGTTAAACCTTCCTTCTGGTACCTTTCGGTGAAGTCTCTGAGACTTTCATCGTCATGTTGTTATGGGAAACCTTTGCTAAAATCGTCAAAGGTCTGAATGCTTTGTTCAGGAAGGTCATTAAACCATATGCGTGGAGACCCTTCAAGGGTTCGTATGAACATGAGACAACATCCGGGGTTGGGCCATTTTTCAATTCTTGTTGCCCCGACGAAGATTTGGAGGTGGTTTTCAGCACCGTAATAGTATCTTTATCTGGGTTTGAAACTCGTACTCAACAATTTGTTGGGGAGAAGCAAGACAAGTTGTTGGGCTTGTAAGGTTTTGAGAGGTATTTTACTACCCTTGAAGCTGGGTTACCGCTTGAGGTACCCTGGTGAGTGGTTGGCACTTGGTTGATGAAATTAAGGTTAAATCCTTGAAGGCTTTCTGTGTCGTCAACCAACTTTCACGTGCTGCAAAGGAAATTGTGCCATCATTTGTGTCATCAGCTAGGGCATAAGGTTAAATCCTTAAAGGCTTTTTGATGGTACTAATAAAAGATGCAATTATCTGTGTCATAAGGTTAAAGCCTTAAAGGCTTACTGTATAAGGCATTCCCATGGATGTGCTCATGACCGCACCTCAAGCCATAGGCGGGGTGACCATGGCTTGTTTTCACGAAGTAGTAATGGGAGGGGGAACACTTGAAGCCGGTGACTGCCATAAATGATCAAGAGTGATTTTATGCCCCATAGGTGCACCGGTTGTAACGGGTTGGGAGGTAAATAAGGGAAAAACGGTTGGACTTGGCCTCCCTAAAAGCTAAAGGGCTTGAGTGGTTGGTCTGTCACACTAGGACCAGCTTCAAGGTAAGATATGGCTGAATGTGAGCTGCTAAAAGGAAGAGATGGAGGGCCATGTGATAATGAGGGTTCAGACTCCTCATAATTTAGTCTTATTCTCACCCTTTTTTCCCTTTCTAAGCTCACATGCTAGTTGAGAAGAAATCTCAGTTGTAAGAAATTTCTAGCTAGTCACTCGGGTGTTAGATCTATGCGTTCCGGTGTATGCATTACATCAATTTGAGTAGGTGCAACCCCTGACCGAGATGGGTTTGTGTTTGAAAAGAAGTGAACTCCGGGAACATATCCCGGTGGAATACTTCCGGGAGTAGAAAGAGGTGTAGATAAGACCGGTGAGATCCGACCCGAATTTGGTGTTAAATCGGTGTTGTTAGGCACCTGATTTACCTGACCGAGAGACTCGCTTTCAGACATGATGTAAAGAGAAAATGGAGCTACACAACTGGTCTTTAAGATAAAGTAAGCGGCGTAGCCCCACGGTGGGCGCCAACTTGTTGATGCAACAAATAATAGACCACGGCCTGTAGCGATATCTTCGGGTAAAGGGGTTCAAGGGTTTCGATTAGCCTAACGCAGGTCGTGGGGTCCCCCACGTTTGCAAGACGTGGAGAGAGGTTCATTAGTGTTTTTGTTGTTCTTCTTGAATTCTAGACTGATATGAAACCAGCCCAAAACGTAATCGTTGGAGAAGATGAATTATTTGGTGTGAAGAAGAGAAGCATAAAGCTAGTTCTCATGGGAGAAGAAGAAGAGAAGCAAGCATGAAGCTTTTTCTTGAGAGGAGAAGGAGAATCAGAGAGTTAAGATAGTTTTCAGCTGATTCTGGAGTGTCCCATATGTTTGGCATGGGCTGCAATTTATAGGGGAAGAGGTTTCTCAAAGGAGAAACCTTTAACTAATGAACCTGGCTTGCAGTGAGGGACTTACCCTTTTAGGGGTTGACCGGTTTGGACCTGCGGACAAAAGGGTGTTCTCTGTGCACATGTTATGTCTGTGCAGAAATGGTTCACACGTTAAGTGTTGATGTGACCGGACACTGTGCTTGTGTTTTTACTGTTCACCTGAGTTTGCACGTTTTGAACCACTCAACCTTTTAACCTTTTAAGCTGTTATGTATACTAATCATTTTATTGAGATTTGGGCTACCCCCGTCATCACCGACAATCAAGGAATCGTATCCCTTGTAAAGCAAACTACCCCCAATTTTTTTTCCCATCTTATGATCTCTTGCGTTTCCACGAAATTCCTAAGTACCCGTTTATTCTAAGGAAACGAAGTACAAGGCGCAAGTTACAACACGAGACGAATACCCAAAGTACCACTATAAATCCTTAATAAGGGTACTTAAGGATATTTCCGTAAATCCTAAAATTTTTGTGTTCCTTAATTCGAATATTACGTTTCTTTGAAAACAAAATCGAATTTTGGGAGATCATCCTATCTTTTCAGATAGATCCTAGAGGACATTGAAGTCCAGCGACTGGTTTCCTGGTGTACTTTGAATATCCATATTCAATCACTAACAAGTTAATAACAAATTAATAACTGAGTTAAGCAACTATGTGATTATGTGCTTATGTGTTCCCTTTTATGTTTTTGGTGTAATCCAAGTTTTTGTTATCTAAAATCCTTAATGGACTTCTACGTTGTAGTTAAGTCCCTTGGGTTATAAAGTACTACTCCATAATTAGACCTCTTGATTGGTCTAGTTAAACAGATTGATCCAAAAATCTGGTTAATGCTACTCCATAATTAGACCTCTTGATTGGTCTAGTTAAACAGATTGATCCAAAAATCTGGTTAGGAACATCATGTGATGATATAGCTGAAAGGACTCCTTGGTGGCCTAATTAAAAAGATCATTTGTCGATCTAATTAAAAGGACCCTATGGTAGTCTAGTCACCCTCATCACAGGTTTGATTTTCTTCTCCTAAACATTACAAGACAAACTGTGCGGACTGTGCAAGGAATTACGTAATTATGGATGCATACATAATTATGGAATTTAGTGCACAGAAACCACAGCGAGCTTTGTCATGTGCCTAGAAGTTAACTCTATTCATTTCCATTTCTGAGGAAGCACCCGTTGAAAATGACTCCGTTTGTTCATTTTCGTTTCTGAAGATTGTCCGTTGAGGAAATGAATATCCGTTTGATTATCCTTTTCATTTCCATTTCTGAGGAAGCACCCGTTGAAAATGACTCCGTTTGTTCATTTTTGTTTCTGAAGATTGTCCGTTGAGGAAATGAATATCCGTTTGATTATCCTTTTCATTTCCATTTCTGAGGAAGCACCCGTTGAAAATGACTCCGTTTGTTCATTTTCGTTTCTGAAGATTGTCCTTTGAGGAAATGAATATCCGTTGATTATCCTTTTCATTTCCATTTCTGAGGAAGCACCAGTTGAAAATGACTCCGTTTGTTCATTTTCGTTTCTGAAGATTGTCCATTGAGGAAATGAATATCCGTTTGATTATCCTTTTCATTTCCATTTCTGATGAAGCACCCGTTGGAAATGACTCCGTTTGTTCATTTTCGTTTCTGAAGATTGTCCGTTGAGGAAATGAATCCCCGTTTGTTTATTCCTTCATTTGCGTTTCTGAAGAATACTCGTTGAGGAAAATGACTCCGTCTGTTCATTTTTCATTTCTGAAGATTGTCCGTTAAGGAAATGACAGGATTATGCCTTGTATATCTGGTGGTTACTTGACACAAAGTCACAGATGGACTCCTACGAATAAATTTCGGGACGAAATTTCCTAAAGTAGGGGAGACTGTGACACTTGGGTCACTGCGACCATCAAACAAATACCAAGCCAATGAAATATTGTATTTCATACTTAGGATCTGTATAAAAATGTGTATCTTTTGCACATATCAACTCTTGTTCGATTTCAAGCTCTAAATCGCTTTCTAGAAGGTTACACACGCGCTGATGCGTAAATATAACCAATTTAATGCAACAAACACTCCGGAATAGTGAAATAGGCTTAACATACCTTAAATAACCTTTACATAACTTAGAAATAAGTTTTGAAGGCTTTGGTATGGCAAAATCAAGTTAAATCGCTTACAGGGACTAAACTTGACAAACTGCGAAAGTATGCCAATTTGAACTGTAACGAACATTCCAGAACATGACCATAAGTTAAACACACCCTAAATATCCTTTACATAGCTTAGAAATAGGCTTTGAGGGGTTCGGTGTGCTAAAATAAACTTTTGGGTCATTCAGGGACTAAAAGCGTCAAAAAGTGCATAAGTTTGCTCTTTCGCGCATAACTTACGTTCTGAATACATCCGGACATCCAAAAATTTATGTAAGCACTAAAATATTTTATTTTAGTGTTTGGCATAAGAAAAATCTATTCGTCGCGTCATTTGGATCGTTTTTCGCGCTTATGCGCATTCCGTCGTAATTAAGCGAACATCGCGATTGTACGGCCAAACGAACCGACATCCGAGATATTTTTGAGCACATTTTAAGTTCCCTATACTTTAACTTCATTTTAGAGATTTGAAATGGGGTTAACGAGGCTTAAACGTGTCAAAAATGCATCAAATAGCAAGTTTGGAGCTTCAGGGGCCTGTTCTGCCATTTTTCAAACTTTCTGGTCTGCAAGGTCCTTGCGCACCTCAAGGTTTTTAGTGTTACGGTGCGCAAGCAGGGGTCAGATGTAGAAACTTGTTTTTAACAGCCTGTTTCCAGCCTTTAAACCCTCCAAAGGCCAACGCCACTTGTTAATAACTTGTGGTGGGGGCAAAATGAGCTACCATAACATTCCAACACTTGTACGGATGAGATTCGATCACGTTATTCGAGGAACGATCCTAACAGTGGTCCATTTACTATAAATACCCATCCATCCCCATTGCAAAACCCACTTGAAATCTGAGTTTTTCTCTAAGTGGTTGTGTTTATACACTTCCTACCTGAGATTACTTGGAAATCAATCTTGCGGGGACCCTTTGTAAGTGTTCCTTGTTAAACCATACTACATGAGTTCCCATACTCATTTGGTTTACGAGCCCTCATTCTATCCGATCTTCCGATTTAGGTCTGGTTTATTAATGTAGTTACCTATATTAGGTGCCGTTTGATATCCGTGATCTCTAGCATTGTTTGGTTGTCACTCAAGGACTACTGAGCAATCTCAAGTGAGTACATAGACCCCTCTTTTACTGTTTTCCAAACGTTTTGGGGTGGAACACATGTGCCTACTTGTTACTTTCATGCTTTCCATGTTTTCACATCATATACTTGTTATGTTCATTAGTACATTTATAGTACATGTTTTGCATTACATTTCATACTATGTATGCCCATTATATGCATACTTAGTACATCGTTTTACATTACATTTCATGCTATGTATGCCCATTGTGTGCATACTTAGTACATCGTTTTACACTACACTACATTTCATGCTATGTATGTCCATTGTGTGCATACTTAGTACATTGTTCTACATTGCATTTCTATTGCATACGCTCATCCAGCATATGAACACATTATATTACATTTTGAACTGTTGTAACCATTTGACTATGTGAACCGTCGTAACCGTTTGATTATATGAACTATTTGTAACTGTTGAACCGTGTGAACCTTTTGTATCTGTTGACATGATTTACATTTGACAATAGACATTGGACTATACATAAACATTTCTACAATTATTAAACATTACATCTTGATGGTTTGGTTTGAGTAAGTGATTTAAGTAACGAGGCGTGTGTAATATGATACAAGCATGGTGGATACGCCGCTGGTACTTCCTATATATAAGTGTTTGTATGGTATTACATATCGTAGCGTTATTTGAATCATTTCAATTTGAGACATATAATATTTTATACAAATAACATACTTTTCACAAGACATTATTTTACAAACAACTTATCTTATACAAACTCATTTTACATGGTTATTCATTTAACCATACATTATTCTCTTATCTATACATATCATCTGAACTTATTGTTTTTCAAATGATTTACAAAACAAATCAATTTACAAGGTTCATGACTAAAATTTATTAAACATATTCTTAAACTTACAAGTCATGAATCCTATTTTCACAAAACCTATGTATCTCACAGGCATTTTTATGCTGACGTACCTATTTTCACATGTGTTTTCAGGAGTTGATGCATAGGACTTATCGAGACATACTTAGGCGGACCTGTGCCTTAGTGACTTAAAACGAGACAAGAACTAGTTAATTTTTGTTATGTACGCTTTGTTTCTTGCTTAAAACAATGTAACTCTCTTATTTGATTAATAAAACGTAACTTTAATTTCCATGGTTGTGAAACAATTAATTCTGTTACAACACTCCCCGATGTTTCCGCCACGTTTCGTTGTCTCACGTGGTCGGTGTGTGACACTATGCTACTATGGTCACTAAACATGTTTGGTCGGATCCTAATGATCGACCAAACGGGTGGAATTCGAAAGTCTAAGCGGGTGTTTAGTCCGCTTGACTTACGACTCTACACAAGCACAAATCTAAAAGTGACGAGCTAAACATGCTAACACATGTTTAGTTAAGTTAGAAAACAGGTTTTGATATCAAAACAAACGGTTTTGATACCCTAGAGTAATTTGGTTACAAAATACGCATAAACAAGCATTTTGGCCGAAACTACGACTCGTCACAATGCCTAGTCAACGTGGTAATCAGTAGGTATAGGCACAAGGGACTATAACCATCGTGATTACGCTCACGTTGCAAAGTTCAACGGAACTTTGTGTTGACCATTGACTAGTCAAAGCTGAAAGTCAAACTTGTTTGACTTTCATGGTTGAAATATTAGAACAAGCAAGAAGAGGACTTACAAAGGGTCCAAGAAGGATGTTTGATCTAAAATAGCTCAGGTATGAAGTGTAGACACCCCAACTTAGAGCTGAATTCAGATCAAGTGTGAGAATGAAATGAAGTGGGGGTTGCTATTTATAGGAATTTTACAACCATTAGGATCATTTTTTGGAGAAAAGGGAATGATCTTGGCCTTACACTTGGGCACACGGTTTTGAATACCATGGGGACATCAAATAACAGCCCATAGTGTGTAATTCAAGGGGTAAAAACCATTTGACCAGGTGGAATAGGCCAGATTCATTGTTTCTGCAATTCTGTGGTGCTGGCACAAGCTTACGAACCGTAAGGCTATGGTCCATACGGTCCGTAAGGGACCTGCAGACCAGACACTTTCACTTTTTTACAGTTTAGCCCCTGCACCTTGTTTTGTTGCGTATCGGCACTTCTAACACCCGTCAAACCCATTTTCAAGCTCCAAAATGATGTTAAAACATAGGGAACATGAAATATGCTTGAAAACATCTCGGGTGTCGGTTCGTTTGGCCGTACGGTTGCGTTGTTCGGTTAATTACGACGGAAGTCGTAACGAACGCAAAAACGATCCAAATTAAGCGACAAATGGAATTTTATCATGCCAATCACTAAAATAAAATATTTTAATGATTAAATAAATTTTTGGATGTCCGGATATATTCAGAACGTAAGATATGCACGAAAATGCAAACTTGTTCACTTTTTGACGCTTTTAGTCTCTATTGATCAATAAGGTTTATTTTAGCATACCGTACCCCTCAAAGCCTATTTCTAAGCTATGTAAAGGATATTTCGGGTATGTTTAACTTATGATCAAGTTTCGGAGTGTTCGTTACTACACAAATCGGTATAGTTTCGCAGTTTGACACAAATAGTCCCTATGATCGAACAAACTTGATTTCAACACACCAAACCATTCAAAACTTATTTCTAAGTTATGTGGAGGTTATTTAAGGTATGTTAAGCCTATGTCACTATTCCAGAGTGTTTGTTGCATTAAACTGGTTATATTTACGCATCAGTGCGCGTTTAACCCTCCAGAAAGCGATTTGAAGCTTAAAATTGGAGTCGAATCTAATTGAAAATTCACCAAACACAAATACACACATAATAAAATCAAAAAACATATAGTAACACCAAATCGTATTGTTTTATTAATAATCATCATTGTTTTACATCGCACATCGATTACAGAGTACAGTTGTCACAACCAAAGAATCCTTCGGAGGTGTGACAATTTCTTGGTCTCGCTGGGTACTATCGTTGATTTATTAAAGACTTCTCGAAGATTGCTCAACCTCTTACCTCGTTGACACAGAAAGGTGTTGTATACTCTTGGGGAACAAAGCAGGAAGATGCTTTCCAGCTCTTGAAGCAAAAACTCTACAGTGCACCGATCTTGTCATTACCCGAGGGTACCGAGGATTTTGTGGTGTATTGTGATGCTTCTATTCAGGGTCTCAATTGTGTGTTAATGCAACGCGAGAAGGTAATAGCTTACGCTTCTTGGCAGTTGAAGGTTCATGAGAAGAATTACACGACTCACGACTTGGAGTTGGGGGCCGTGATTTTCGTACTAAAGATTTGGAGGCACTACCTGTACGGTACCAAATGTACAATTTATACCGATCACAAAAGCCTTCAGCATATTTTCGATCAGAAAGAGTTAAACATGTGACAATGTCGGTGGGTAGAACTCTTAAACGACTACGACTGTGCAATCAAGTATTACCCAGGTAAAGCTAACGTCGTAGCTGATGCCCTTAGTCGAAAGGAAACGAAACCCAAGCGTGTGCGAGCCTTACAGCTCACGGTCCACTCAAATCTTCCTGAACAGATCCGTTCGGCTCAGACAGAAGCATTGAAGGAAGAAAACCTGGAAGCTGAATATTTACGCGACATGGTAAAATGACCGGTGAAGAGATCAGACGACATTTATTATTTTATGGAGCGGATATGGGTTCCCTTGTTTGGAAATCTCAGGGAGCTTGTCACGGACGAAGCGCACAAATCTCGATACTCTGTTCACCCAGGTTCAGATAAGATGTACCAGGACCTCAAAGTTTTGTATTGGTGGCCGAAGATGAAAGCTAACATCGCGACGTATGTGAGCAAGTGCTTGACTTGTGCGAAAGTCAAGGTAGAGTATCAGAAACCCTTAGGCATTCTTCAACAACCAGAAATACCCATGTGGAAAAGGGAGCAAATTTTTTTGGATTTCGTCACTGGTTTGCCAAGAACTCAAAACGGGAACGATACCATTTGGGTGATCGTCGATCGCCTCACGAAATCTGCACACTTATCAAGGAAACGGATAAGTTCTCTCAACTTGCAGTAGTCTATCTGAAAGAAGTGGTTTCTAGGCACAGGGTGCCAACCTCTATTATTTCTGATCGAGACCCGCGTTTCATATCTGATTTGTGGCAATCTATGCATAAATCTTTCGGCTCACGTCTCGACATGAGCACTTCTTATCACCCACAGACGGATGGTCAAAGCGAACAGACCATCCAGACACTTGAAGACATGCTGCGAGCATGTGTGATCGATTTTGGTAAAGGCTGGGAGAAACACTTGTCGTTGATCGAGTTCTCCTACAACAACAGTTACCATACTAGCATTCAGGCAGCTCCGTTTGAAGCGTTGTACGGCTGGAAATGTCGTTCTCCTCTTTGTTAGGCTGAGGTGGGTGACAGCCAGATTACAGGTCCGGAACTTGTTCTTGAAACTTCTGAAAAGATTGTCCAGATCAGAAATTGTATGACGGCGGCGTGCGACCGTCAGAAAAGCTACGCTGACAAGCGTAGGAAACCCTTGGAGTTCGCTGTAGGCGATCGTGTTATGTTGAAAGGTTAACCCTGGAAGGGTGTGGTGCGTTTTGGGAAGCGTGGCAAGCTTAATCCACGCTATGTTGGGCCATTCAAAGTTTTGGAACGTGTTGGTAAGGTGGCGTACAAGCTCGAGTTACCTGCCGAGCTGGGTAACGTTCATGATGTTTTCCATGTTTCGCAATTAAATAAGTGTTTGTCCATGAAACACTTGTAGTACCGTTTTAAGAGCTGAAAATTGACGACAAGTTGCAGTTTGTCGAAGAACCAATCGAAATTATGGACTGATACGTGGTCGAAAACCGGTGTCGTTTATGTCTAAGTTTATGTTTTTAATTAACTTTTAATCCTGAATAGCCTACTTGTAAAAGGATTTGTGTTTTGCAGGTCTTGTGAAGTTTAAGGAGCTAATTGGGAGCTAAACGGACCACCGGAACGAAAAACGAGCAACCAGGATGCGAAACGGGTAAATCGGGAACAAGGAACGCGAAAAACAGAAAAGACAATTTCTGAGCACCGTCGCCGACGCCCATATGGGCCGTCGCCGACGGTCATTGTATATGTGCGTCGCCATATTTGACCGTAGACAGCCAGATTAGTCGTCAGATCAATTTGAACATCTGCACACCGTCGCCGACGGGACATCAAGCCGTCGGTGATGGCTCACCTATATGCATGTCGCGAATTTTTTATTTCTTTGGTCTTGGAACGAATCAAGGGGGGATGGTCATCATTATTCGGGGAGTTACACTTGTTTTGAGTTTTGAAACTTGTTCTTGGAGCCATTACCATCTATCATTCACCTACCATCCACCTATCTATCATCTCTACAAACGAATCACAATCCATCATCCTTCTCACCATCATCATTCCATAAACCCTAATTCTCCATCACTCCTTCATCCTACAAGCTTCAAGATGACTCCATCCGCATTCCAAGCATCCGGTGATCAAGTTGCATCAACCATGAGCGGCTAATCATCTCGGTTTCACCCCGGTGTAGGTAGTTGTTAATTTTAGGGTTTCAATTTGTTCTTGTTTCATCTTATTGACAGTTTGTATTTGGTTTTTGAAACTTTTGACAATAGTATTACATTTGTTACGAATTCGTGAATTGTCGAACGATGTTAAAAGTTATGACTTTGCGAAACGGTGATATGTAATTGTACGTTGTCGTTGTTAGGGTTTACTTGTGTTGATTACAAAGTGTCTTTTTGTCCGTTCTTCGGGGCGTTGATAGCTAGTAGCACCTAAGTCACGGTACACTAAATCCGTTAATTGAATGCATTTGAGTTGAAACTAAAACCTGTAGAAATCCTAGGTTAACAATTACCGAAACCGGGTGTGATTCCTTTTTATTATAATTGTTCTAGTATCCAAAATTCTTGCAATCGTTAATTAGTAGTTGTTACTCATTTTCATCACATCATCTAGTTTAAAATCATATCTTCAAAATAAACAAAAACACAAAATTATTCTAGTAAGCTTCATAATCGTGACACAATTGTTTAATTCATTCGAATCCATACACAAACCACATACTCTTCGTGGTTCGACCCCTTACTACCACTAACACATTGTTAAGGGTAATTTGGGCTTATAAATATTATCTTTGACCGGAGCGCGACACTCCGATCAAATTTTGGCGCCGTTGCCGGGGAGTGCGTGCGCTTTGTGTTTGGATTATTGTTTGAATTTTCGTGATTATCTGTTTAAATTGTTTAGTTTCTCTTTGCCCTTTGTCTTTTTCCTTGTTACGCGGGTGTGTTACTTGTGCAGGTTACAGGTAGTGCATGCATACGCGGAACTCCGGGAGGACTTCACCTTTAGTCTACGAACCGGAAATCGAAAGGGTAGCAAGAAGAAATCTAGCAAGCCGATTAGAAGCAACACTTGCTTCTAATCAAACCACCAACACACCACAAAACACATCGTCCATTGAAACCGATTCAATGGCGAACCAAAACTTCAACCAAAATCAAAATCCGAACCAATTTCAATACCGAAGCAATTTCAATCCCGCTCCAAATATGCAACCTATACCTCCAGAGCGACCGGGTGGTAATAACAACAATACCGGACCACCTACACCACCTTTCCAAAACCAAAATCCCAACAACAATCAAAGAACACCTCACCAACAAAACCTTCATAGACAAACCTCTTTACCCATCAACCTAGATGACCGGAATGTCAATTCCGACCGTCGGGGAAATCGTGATCGCGGCAATCCCGCAAATGAAGACCCATTCTTCAACATCGATGACTTGAGGAATGCAATCCCCGATGATGAACCGTATAGTGTTCCCGGTTATCAATCGCCGGAACATGTGAGTGTTCATACGGAAAATTCGGACGATGGGGGATACTATGATGATAGGGCTAACGATGATGAAGATTGGGGCTACGTGAATAGGGGAAACGTCTACAATGCTAGAAGGTATGATGATGAGGAATTTGGCTACCAACATGCCAATTACGTTGGGGATGACGAATACAGTTACGGAGGTGGAAGAAATGATGGTTATGGGAACAACCGTCAACCACGAAACAATGACCAACGGAACCGAAATGATGGGTTTTATAACAACAACAACAATGCAAACCCTAACCGGATTCCTCGTTTCGTGGGAGGAGGTAACCCAAGGGATAATAGAAGAGAGGATAGAAGAGATGATCGAAGAGGTGAAAGACGGGATAATAGAAGACCGGTTGATCAAGAAGTTAATGGTCCTCATCGTCATCAAAGACCTCCACGGGGAGTGAATGATCGTTTTAGGCCGGTTGTCACCGAGAATGATTCACCAATTGTTTGTGAGAGGAGGATGTTTGATTGTAAACCACATTACATCAACATACTTCCTCATTTTAATGGAAGATCTAATGACGAACCGTACACCCACTTGACAGAGTTTTCTTCTATTTGTGGCACTATCGGGGGGCACAATTTTGCACTAGATGAGGTTAAACTTCGTTTGTTCCAATTCTCATTGAAAGACAAAGCGAAGCAATGGTTCCTTACCCTCCCGGCCAACAGCATCCGCACATGGGGAGAAATGCAACAAGCATTTTTAGATGAGTACTATTCTATGGCAAAGACCGATGATGCTCGTGATGAAATTAGGTCTTTTCGCCAATTGTCGGGTGAGCCATTGCATGAGGCGTTCACTCGATTCAAAGAAATGATGCGGAGATGCCCACATCATCAAATTGAGAAGTGGGAGTTGGTTAAGTGCTTTGTACGGGGTTTAGATGACACAACATGGAATCGTCTCGAGTCGACAAGTAATGGGACTCTTTTGAGCAATCACGAAGATGATGATTGGGAGTTTTTAGAGCGGATGAGTAAGCGGTCAAAAGAGAAAGAGTCGGCCGATAGAGCTAAAAAACACCCCGTTTCCCGATCACTTCCCGATCTTGACTCTAAAGATCGGATTTCCACTCTAGAGCGGGAAATGGCTCGTATGAAGAAGAAAGAGGTAAATGCGGTTCAATTTGAGGTATGTGAAGGTTGTGGTGATATTGGACATAGAGCGGAACAATGTCCAACGGGGCCGAGTGACTACACGGAGGAAGTCAATCAAGTGTATGGAGATAGAAAGCAATATGACATGAACTCCAACACTTATCATCCGGGTTTGAGAAATCACCCTAACTTCCGATATGGTAATGCTTCAAATCAAATGAACCCGAATTTTCAATCGGGTAACCAAGGAGGTCAAAGCGGAGCATCATATCAAAACCGTCAAGGTGGTAACCAAGGAGGTTATCAACGAAATTATAACCAAGGGTACCAAGGTAGGGACAATAATTACCAAGGTGGGTACCAAAGGAATTACAACAATCAAGGCGGTAATGGAAGCGGGTCGAACAATCAAACCGGTGGCGATGATTTGGGTGCCAAAATGGATGCTTTGTTGAATATGCAAAAGGAATCTCACCATGATATCAAGGAGATAAAGAAGACAAACGAGATTCGGGATAAAGCACATGAGGCATTGGCAAAGCAAGTGGGCCAACTCGCGGAAGAAATGGCTCAAATGAGAGGAAGCACGGGAAGACTCCCAAGTGACACCGCGGTGAACCCTAAGCATCAAGGGTCAAACTCAAGGAACACACGTGAGGTACCAATTAATAAAATTACTTTACGTAGTGGTCGAGTCATTGATAATGGTGTCAAAACACCATCACCCCAGTTTGTTGAAGGGGTGGTGGAAGATGCTAGTGAAGATGAGAATGAGAATGGTCAAACGGGTCAAAATAAAAATGACTTGAAAAAGAACAATGACACCCCCGTTGTGACCATCCCCGTCCCCAAGGCTAAGGAAAAGGGTGTGGAGGCTAATACCGCCCCTTATCCCGAAGCATTGAAGGGACCTGTGAAAAAAGTTGTAAACAAAAGAGGTCCACAACAAGAAGAGTTGTTGGAAATTTTTAAACAAGTCAAAATAAATTTACCTCTTTTGGATGCCATTAAACAAGTACCGTCGTATGCTAAGTACTTGAAAGATTTGTGTACCCAAAAACGCACTCACAAATTTCCAAAGAAATTAGATTTAACCGAAAACGTGAGTTCGATTCTTTCGGGTGCACTTCCACCTAAGCTCCAAGATCCGGGTGCGCCTATCATTTCAATTCAAGTAGGCGATTTTAAAATCAACCGGGCACTTCTAGATCTTGGTGCTAGCATGAGCATTCTACCGGGTAGTTTGTATGACCAATACGACTTTGGTCCACTTCAATCGTCAAACACCACCGTGGTGTTAGCCGATTTGACACCCAAACTACCCCGTGGAATTGTCTCGGATGTGATAGTAAAAATCGAGGATTTTTACTATCCGGTGGACTTTCTAGTACTTGATTATGTGGCCAAAGACCCAACCAAACAACCTACGGTGATTTTGGGTCGACCGTTCTTAGCAACCGCGAATTCTCAAATTGATTGCAAAACAGGAACGGTTGACATGACATTTGGAAACCGAAGGTTGAGGTTGCATGTTTTTTCCGGACTTATGAACCCTCCAGTTGATGATGAATGCTATATGGCGGACGTCGTTGACACGTGTATACCTCTTTGCGACACAGTCGTAGATGGGGAAAACACAATGGAGGATTGTTATATGTTTGACAGGACACAGGTGGAGATGGATAAGAGCATAGACGAGGAAGTGAGAAGTTTGGAGGTGTTTGCGGTTAGAGAGGGAAAACCGACATGGACGCACCAAGTTGAGAGTTTACCGGAGAGCATCGACACCAAGTTGAAGCCGTCATTAGTAGAGCCTTCGGAGGTTGAATTGAAGGCGTTGCCTAAGCATCTCAAGTATGCTTATGTTGGTGAAGGCAACACGCACCCGGTTATCATTGCATCAAACTTAACCGTGGAGCAAGAGAATAAATTGATGGATGTTTTGGTCACTAATCGGGCGGCGATTGGATGGACCATTGCTGATTTGAAGGGTATTAGTCCCTCGGTGGTGATGCACAAAATCATCACGGAAGAGAATGTGACTCCCGTTCGAGATGCACAACGGAGATTAAATCCGAACATGCGGGAGGTAGTAAAGAAGGAGGTGCTGAAATGGCTCAATGCGGGTATCATTTACCCGATCTCGGATAGCCAATGGGTGAGCCCAACACAGACGGTTCCCAAGAAAGCGGGCATACAAGTCGTCAAAAATGACGCAGGTGAAGAGGTAGCCACTCGGCCGGTAACCGGGTGGCGAATTTGTATTGATTATAGGAAGCTGAATACCGCAACTTCCAAAGATCATTTCCCTTTACCGTTCATTGATCAAATAGTTGAGAAATTATCGGGACAAGAATTTTATTGTTTCTTAGATGGCTATTCTGGTTATAACCAAATCGCCATCCATCCGGAAGACCAAGCAAAGACCACGTTTACTTGTCCCTACGGCACTTTCGCATTTAGGCGAATGTCGTTTGGATTATGTAACGCCCCCGCCACCTTCCAAAGGTGTATGATGAGTATCTTTTCAGATATGGTGGGGAAGTCTTTGGAAATCTTCATGGATGATTTCTCAATTTTTGGGTCATCTTTTGAGGCTTGTTTGGACCAACTAGATAAAGTATTAAGAAGGTGTGTCGAAACTAGTTTGGTCTTAAGTTGGGAAAAGAGCCATTTTATGGTTCAAGAGGGAATAGTGTTGGGACACGTGGTGTCAAGTCGTGGGATAGAGGTTGATCGTGCAAAGGTACAAGTCATATCTACTTTACCGTATCCCACGACTGTTAAAGGTGTTAGGTCATTTCTAGGTCATGCGGGTTTTTACCGGCGGTTTATTAAGGGTTTTAGTGACATAACCAAGCCTTTATGTAATTTGCTGTTAAAAGACCAACCGTTTGATTTTAATGAAAATTGCCAAAATGCTTTTAACAATTTGAAAGAGAAGTTAGTTGAGGCCCCAATCTTGCATTCGCCAAATTGGTCTTTTCCTTTAGAAATTATGTGCGATGCGAGTGATTATGTGGTGGGGGCCGTGTTGGGACAAAGGGTTGAAAAGAAACCCGTTGCCATATACTACGCGAGTAAGACTCTTTCGGATGCACAATTAAATTACACCACTACCGAAAAAGAGCTACTTGCGGTGGTATATGCTTTGGATAAATTTTGGGCATATATATGGGGTAGTAAAGTGATTATTTATTCTAATCACACTGCAGTTAGGTACCTCATGGAGAAAAAAGATGCAAAACCGAGATTAATCCGATGGGTTCTTTTGTTACAAGAGTTCGATTTGGAGATACGGGACAAAAAGGGTACCGAGAATGTTGTGGCGGACCATTTGTCCCGGTTGATGGTTGAAGAGGATCCTACAACTGTAGAGATCAATGAGTCTTTCCCAGATGAGCATATACTGAAATTAGATAAATTGCCATGGTATGCTAACATTGTCAATTATCTTGTTACAGGTGATATGCCAGCACATTGGGATATGCGGAAGAGACAACACTTCATGTCTCAAATCAAGTACTATCGGTTGGAAGAACCGCACTTGTGGAAGGAATGTGCGGATCAAGTTATAAGAAGATGCATTGATGACGAAGAGATTCTAAGCGTGTTGCAGCATCTACACTCATTTGCATGTGGTGGTCACTTTAGTGGTCACAAAACGGGTCATAAAGTGTTAAATAGTGGTCTTTTTTGGCCTACTATTTTCAAAGATGCAAATGAGTTTGCCAAAAAATGCATAGAGTGTCAAAAACTAGGGGGTATTTCAAAAAGGGATGAGATGCCCATGCAACCAATCCTTGTAGTCGACATCTTTGACGTGTGGGGAATTGATTTCATGGGCCCATTCCCCAATTCCTATGGCAATTTATATATCTTGGTGGCCGTTGACTATGTATCAAAGTGGGTCGAAGCAATAGCCACCAAGACGAATGACCATTCCGTAGTGTGTAATTTTGTTCAAACCAATATTTTCTCAAGGTTTGGGATTCCTCGGGTCATCATAAGTGATGGAGGATCTCATTTTAAAAATTTTCGGTTTGGGAAACTTCTTAAACGGTTTGGTGTTGATCATAGGATTGCGACCCCCTATCACCCGCAAACAAGCGGGCAAGTTGAGGTGTCAAATAGGCAAATCAAAGAGATTTTGCAAAAGACCGTGCGGGCGGACCGTAAGGACTGGTCAATTAAATTGAACGATGCTTTATGGGCCTACCGTACGGCACATAAGACACCTATTGGCACTACACCTTACCGGTTGGTTTACGGTAAAAATTGTCATTTACCGGTTGAACTTGTGCATAAATCGTTATGGGCTATCAAAAAGGTTAATGTTCAATATGACGATGCAGGTAAGGAAAGGAAACTTAAGCTATGCGAGTTGGAGGAGCTATGGGAAATGGCATATGAATGCGCGTCCAACTACAAGGATGGAATGAAGAAAGCACATGATGCCAAGTTGAGAAAGAAAGAGTTCGAGGTTGGCCAAAAGGTGTGGCTTTACAATTCGAAGCTCAAGTTCTTTCCCGGAAAGCTCCGGAACAAATGGATGGGACCCTATGTGATCACCCGGGTCGGACAATTGGGTGATGTTACCATCGAGGACCCGAAGGATGGGATACGACAAACGGTAAATGGTCATCGGCTAAAACCGCTTCTTGATGGTAACGAGAAGGTAGAGGAAAGCAAGGAATCGGTGAGCTTCGTGGTAAGCATCCCGGTTTATGAGGTCGAATGAAAAGGACTGGTAACAAATTTTGTAAAGTTATGTACCATTTATTTAATTGTTTGTGTTCTTGTGTTTAATCGTTTTTGTCTCGTACTAATCCTCTTGATTGTTTGAAGTTCGGATATTACGAATAGGTTTTGAAGACAAAAAGGTATGTTTTAAGACTTATTTGTGTGTATTAGGGACAATACACGACTTTTCGGGGGATGGTAGGGCCGTTAACGGTTTCCGTGTTTTTAAAATTTAACTTATAAAAAAATCACAAAAAGATTTTTAATAATTTTTAGGATTTTTGTATGTACATAGCTCTTTTACTAAAAGTCCATAATTTTCCTAAAAAAAATTGAAAATATAAAAAGTGAAAATCGAAGAACCTTCGCCGACGGTCTCATCCTTCGTCGCCTACGGTTCCTACAAAACATCCATCGCCCCAATTCCACCGTAGACAGCCACTTAGGCCGTCAACAGATTCCACTAAATGACAATACCGTCGCCGACGGTCATCACACCCGTCGCCGACGGTCCATGGAAACTCAGCCGACGCAAGTCTTTACCATTTGCCAAGATCGAACCCACAACCTCTTTCACCATCAAACTTGAGCCAAGACTCGTTTTTAACCCTAAATGTACCCCAAATTCCATCTCATAACAACCACACTTCCAATTAATCCCAACAAGCAGATCTATACATTGCCTTGTCTCTCTTTCTAACTCCATCTTCTTCCCCAATTCACCTTAAGAACCCTAATCTTTCATCTCTCATAACTTCTTCGATTCTTAACCAAATCAATTGATTCTTGAGCCTAAATTGTGTAATTTTTCGAGAGAAACAAAACCCCCATAACAAATTCCATCAATTCTTGCTCGTTTGCAAGATTTCTGGACGTGCGTTTTAGGGTTTTGAAGAGTGTTCATCCAAGCTTCTTATTTTACACTTTTCTTTAGTTCTTCTTGTCAATCTTCACCAAAGGTATGTACTTTCACTTAATTTATGCATGATTTTCATATGTGTTGTTGATTTCTTCCGAAATTTTAAACTTATTGTTTAAGAGTACGTTGTTTATCACAATGTAGGATGTGCTAGCATAAATTTTAGGGTGTTTGTTTGATTTGGGTGGGATTTGAACGTGCTTTAGTTTAATGGTGTGATTACACTAAGATTTTTGCATGAGTGAACATAGTAGTGATGTTGAACATTGTGGAAACAATGATTTTCTTTTGAAGAATCTTAGGATAAACATGTTTAATCAATATAGATGATAAGATGTGCGACTTTGGAAGTTTAAAAAGGCGATTTTACATCTAAAATTTGATTGAAGTTCAACATTGCATACCATGTTCAAAGTTTGAGATTGTTGAAGGTTTGGAGTGTACTAATTGTTGTTGTCTTTGTCTTGTGATTGTAGCCATGTTCCGAGGAGGTAAGAAAGCAAAGACCTCCGGTCAAGGTTCATCTTCGGGAGCCGGGTCGGGCTCCGGGGTATATCAAAGACGTTGGGAACAACTAAGTAACGTACAAGAGGGCGATGGGCAACTTATTCGACAGGATTGGGATTGGGAAGAAGAAAAAATAGTAGATCGGCTTCGGCATGGAAGGAGGAGAAAACAAAGGCTCTTTCTCGTTACAACAATAAGAGGTTAGAAGCCAAGATGTGGAAGATGAAAATGGTTACGGGTATTTCAAAACCCGTACCCGACAGGGCGGTTTGTGAACATACGGTAGATGTTGAAGAGTTTAGGAAGATTGGTATAGTGAAAAGGTTTGAGAAACTTGGCTGGGAACGGGTGATTGACTGGTGTGATGATATCACTACTCGGGTATACTTGGGGGCAGTTTGTGAGTGGTTATCCACCCTTCGTTTTGAACACTCTGATAGACCGGCTCATAGGTGGAAGTTGATTGGTAACATTGGAAGAAGTCAAATGGTCATGTCTTTCGAACATATGAATGCTATAGCGAGGTTTGACTCGCTTGGGGTCGACGCGTATGAATATTATGGGTATGATCAGTTTTTGGACAACAAGAAAAACAATGCTGACCCAGTGAGGCTTTTAGAGGACACCCTACTAAGTTCTGGGGTGCAGGTGATTCAAGGGCCGATTTGTCTTTGATGGGAAAGATACTTCAAGGTATCTCGTTAGAGAATATTTTGGTACGGTTCGGAGACCGTGGAACGGTGAAGGCACCCGACTGTCGGGTTTTGCATGCATTGTTATATGGGACGCCCAAGCTCTCGTGGCATCAAATTGTTATGATTAACACATGGGATACGCGGGAATCGTTTAAACGAAAGATGATTCCTTATGCAAGGTTGATTAGCGCCATGATTCTCCAACAGAATGCATTACCTCAAGACTCACTGTGGGTGTCTAAGCCCATTGATCAATTCAACTTCGCCTCTATGAGGCGACATTGGAGAATAACTGTGAAAGCTTTTGGGCATTTGCATACGGTTGAAGATGAGCAAGGGGATAGTTATCGGTTTAATGACAAGGAGGGTGATGAAGAAGGTGATGAAGAAGAGGGCGATGAGGAGATGGCCGATGTTGAGGAGGAAATTGATCCTTCCGGTCCGCGGGGACCGAGGCGTAGGTACAGGAAGAAGCATAGGGAAATCTCTGCTAATGTGGCAGATTTTGTGAATCAAAGGCAAATGCCGTCGTATCGGTTGTGGAACCGTGGAGATCAAGCGATCTACGACAATGTGTCGGCGGGTATTGGTGAAGCAAGAGAACACCATGCTAGTAGGAACGAATGGGAAGAGGCGCAAGGGGCGTATTCGCAGCAACAATGGGGTTTTCAAGCATCTTTCCGCGAGAGGGTGGAAAAGCAGTTGGAGGAACAGCAGCTACAACATGCGTTACAACAGTCACAAATGGAACGCATGATACAGTTGCAAGAGGAAGAAAGGGCCCATAGACAAGCATGGGAAGAAGAGGCGGCTAGGAACCAAACTGCACAAAGAGAGTTGGACCAACGCCGATGGGAAGCGTTGGCTTTCTCTAACCAAATGGCGATTAATAACTTCAAGGTGCTCCATGATCAAGAACGCCATCAAAGAGATTATCAAGCCGGTCTCCCATATGTTGAACACTCGGGGTGGACCGATTACCCCAATCTTCCTCATCCGCAAGGCCCATCCGATCCAACCCCTCATTGGCCCGAAGCCGTTGGCTCAAGTTTTGTTCCAATGCCGTACCAACCGCCGCCACAAGGAGAGTCGAGCCCATTAGATAACTATAGGGATATGCTTGAGGCCCTCACTGGTTATCCGTACCAGCCGAACCCGCCAGTGAACCCTAATGAGAGATATCAGCGGTAGAGGCGAGGTATGTCTTTTGTTGTTGTTGTTGTATATTATTTTTATTTTCGTTATTTTCATTTTGTTATTTAAATTCTCACCTAGTTAAATGAACGTTGTGGGTGTGTTCCCTATATAACCCTCACGAGACCTCTCGTCCTCCGAAGCTATTGGGGGGTTTAAAAGGGCTTGTTGCATAAGCTAAATGCAACCATGATTCCTATGAAAGTGAGTTAGGTTTATTGTTGTTGTAAATTATTTTCCACATAAATCAAAGTGAAATAACGTATAGCTTGACAATGTTTTCATAAAAGTGGTAGACCTAGGTAACTAACAAATTTTAATGGTTGTGAGAAGCATGCTTCTACACAAGGGTTAAGATTTGTAGGTACATCAGGTTCGTGGGACAACCACTTTCTTGAAGAGAAGAAGAGCACACGAGGAATGAGCTCCAAAATCAGGTGCATACGTTTCTTTTTACCTTGATTCTTAGTTTAGTAATAAGTGGATTGTAAATTGTATTTTATTTTTTCGGGGTGAAATTTTGGGGGGTTAGTCGTGTCACATCCCTTGTGCGTTTTAAAACTCTAGTTCTTACACATTGAGGACAATATGTACCTCAAGTGTGGGGATGGGGGAGTAGTAAAAATTTTAGATTTTGACCCGTTCATTTAAATACTACACATTGAGGACAATGTTTACCTCAAGTGTGGGGATGGGGGAAAATTTCAAAAATTTTTCAAAAATGTCTTGTTTCAAAAGCGGTCTTAAAGCACAAGTAACTAAGTCAACGAGGGATGTCACAACCCATTTGGTCTTTTGTCATGGTCAAGTTCAAATTAATAGTATGACGGGTATTTAACGGGTGGTTATTTGGGAATAATCCGCCTAAGAAACTAGTCTTTTATGCATGTCACATACCATACCCTTTTAGATATGTGAGGTTTTGAGCCACTTTTATATCATAGATTACATACCTATGTTCTTTGTTTGAGTGGACCATTAGTCATATATTCTAGAACTTGCAACTTTTGATACGTTTGAGACTATAGACCGAATACAAGCACAAGAATGATTAAGGCATTAGGTAAACCTTTTCTCTTAAAACCATTTATTTATCCTTACCCAAACAAATTCCCTAGTCGCCCATTTTGAAGCCTAATCCCTTCGTTTGATCACCCTATAGCCCATAACCTTAAACCTTTTTCTTTTAAACCCGTGTGATGGAAATTCGATTATAGGAGTCGTTTTTGTATAGTTGTTCTTGTTTGTTTGCATATATGTCAAAAAAAAATCAGAAAATATTATGAAAAAGAATTGAAAATCGTTGAAGAAAAACACAAAAAGAAGTGTTAGTAGTTGTCGAATAAAAGGGTGAAAGATTATTGCCCATAGTTGATGTTTATATATAGTTTAGTTTAAGTTAGTGGTTTGTAATAAAAATCGAATTTTCATCACCTTAGCCACTTTAAAATATCCTAATTCCTACCTTTAGCCTAGCCCTGTTACAATCCTTACAAAGACCTTATGACTTGTGCTTAGTGTTTGTGATCAATGGTGGAGAATGATTGAGTTGCAAGCTTATGCGGGTATGTGTTCTAATCGGTTTTGAGTGAATATTCTTTGACGTGCTAATACATTATAAACATTAGCCAATTTAAAAGCTGAGTGGAGAGAACATTGTGAGGGATGTGCATGAATTGATTGGTTTCACGGGCGGGTTAATCTTGGGTAACCATTTGTGTACTTGAAATCACATTACTGTTAAATATATTGAAAATTGTAAAGAATTTGAACTTTAGCATGACATTGGACCTTAACCTTCGTCTCGGGAATGGGGTGTGTATTCGTTGTTCGACCCACGTGAAAGTGAACAACAGATTTGCTTGAGGGCAAGCAAAAGACAAGTGTGGGGATGTGATACGTGGTCGAAACCCGGTGTTCGTTTATGTCTAAGTTTATGTTTTTAATTAACTTTTAATCCCGAATAGACTACTTGTAAAAGGATTTGTGTTTTGCAAGTCTTGTGAAGTTTAAGGAGCTAATTGGGAGCTAAACGGACCACCGGAACGAAAAACGAGCAACCAGGATGCGAAACTGGTAAACCGGGAACAAGGAACGCGAAAAACAGAAAAGACAATTTCTGAGTACCGTCGCCGACGCCCATATGGGTCGTCGCCGACGGTCATTGTATATGTGCGTCGCCATATTTGACCGTAGACAGGCAGATTAGTCGTCGGATCAATTTGAACATCTGCACACCGTCGCCGACGGGACATCAAGCCGTCGGCGACGGCTCCCCTATATGCATGTCGCGAATTTTTTATTTCTTTGGTCTTGGAACGAATCAAGGGGGGATGGTCATCATTATTCGGGGAGTTACACTTGTTTTGAGTTTTGAAACTTGTTCTTGGAGCCATTACCATCTATCATTCACCTACCATCCACCTATCTATCATCTCTACAAACGAATCACAATCCATCATCCTTCTCACCATCATCATTCCATAAACCCTAATTCTCCATCACTCCTTCATCCTACAAGCTTCAAGATGACTCCATCCGCATTCCAAGCATCCGGTGATCAAGTTGCATCAACCATGAGCGGCTAATCATCTCGGTTTCACCCCGGTGTAGGTAGTTGTTAATTTTAGGGTTTCAATTTGTTCTTGTTTCATCTTAGTGACAGTTTGTATTTGGTTTTTGAAACTTTTGACAATAGTATTACATTTGTTACGAATTCGTGAATTGTCGAACGATGTTAAAAGTTATGACTTTGCGAAACGGTGATATGTAATTGTACGTTGTCGTTGCTAGGGTTTACTTGTGTTGATTACAAAGTGTCTTTTTGTCCGTTCTTCGGGGCGTTGATAGCTAGTAGCACCTAAGTCACGGTACACTAAATCCGTTAATTGAATGCATTTGAGTTGAAACTAAAACTTGTAGAAATCCTAGGTTAACAATTACCGAAACCGGGTGTGATTCCTTTTTATTATAATTGTTCTAGTATCCAAAATTCTTACAATCGTTAATTAGTAGTTGTTACTCATTTTCATCACATCATCTAGTTTAAAATCATATCTTCCAAATAAACAAAAACATAAAATTATTCTAGTAAGCTTCATAATCGTAACACAATTGTTTAATTCATTCGAATCCATACACAAACCACATACTCTTCGTGGTTCGACCCCTTACTACCACTAACACATTGTTAAGGGTAATTTGGGCTTATAAATATTATCTTTGACCAGAGCGCGACACTCCGATCATGGACCGGGAGGTCAAGGTTCGTAAGCATAGTCGGATTCCAATCATGAGAGTTCGTTGGAACTCAAGACATGAACCGGAGTTCATGTGGGAACGCGAGGATCAGATGAAGCTCAAGTACCCGCACTTACTCCCAACCGACCAATCTAAATCTGATACAACTGGTGAATTTTGGGGCGAAATTCCCTTTCAAGTTGGGGATGATGTGACACCTACGGAGAATCCACAGTCATCCTGATTTAACATCTTGCCGCTTTGGATTACTTGTCAAATTTCGGGACGAAATTTCTTTCAAGTTGGGGATGATGTGACAACTCGAGATCTCAAGGTCTTTCCCCTACGAATCTCTTGTTTCACAATCTTGCTCTGTTTTTATAATTCTCTTTACATTGTATCTTGTGAATGAGAGTTGGGTGATTAAAGTATTGTTTGTATTTGAGTGTTACGTGAAAACTTAATATTGTATAATGTTTAACCTTATTGAAAAGTACACCTGACGAAGAACTAGGTTCTTCATCACAATCACCTCTCGGCGAAGAACTGCTTTTCGTCAGAAACATCTTTCGTCACACTCTTACATGACGAAGAATGTTCTTCGCCAGGAGAGTTCACCAGCCCAAATCCTCCGAAGCCCAGTAAGGGCCCAGTTCACCTGTTTAAACTTATACACGCACGTAACTCACCAAACCTTTCATATTGCAAACCCTAACTATCTCTCTCTCTCTCAAACTATTGACGGCAGACTTCATCCATCATTCCTAAGCGTTCTAATCGTAAATTATCACTGGTTAAATTGTCTCAAGGTTAGTTCACTATTTTCGTTCATGGATCATTGTTCAATATGTAATTTTGTGTAGTGATGATTCTTGTGTGAGTATTTATGTTTAACCTAGAAGCATGCTCGATGATTATCGATTATCCAGAACTGTTGCACATTGAGTGTTGATGATTAGAGGGGATACATTAATTGTTGTGGTTTGGAATGTAACATAAAAACTAGGGCTTCGTGTAATAGACCGTAAGACTAGAGTATGTGATTGATCATGTTATGAAACTATGGTTGGATGGTTGGTGTTCGTTTATGATTAGGGTTGTATGAACATGAATAAATGTTATTTGATCCGCCGTTCATGTTGTAAATGTGTTAACTGTTATTTCATGTTTGATAAGTTGGAACTGTGCATGAGGGATGACGAAGGACATGGCTCGACGAAGGATGGATCCTTCGTCAGCTAGCTTATGACGAATCACCTGGTTCTTCGCTGTGTCCATCCACGACGAAGAATTTATTCTTCGTCGTCTGGTATTTGACGAAATATATGGATTCTTCGTCGCATTTGTCTCAGGCGAAGGATGGACTTTCGCCATGAGATTCTTCGTCGTGTATTTGAACAATAACAGTAAGTCACAGATTGTGATGTATGGGATGAAGGATAGTTATGTACATGGGATACTGTTGTTACATGATAACCCTACTAATTGAAAATGAGAACTCTGGCTTGGTTGTATAAATAGAACACTCCTCTGTTATTAGTTGTTAAGTGAAAAGCACATGAAATGTGGACTTGTATGAGTATTGGGTATGTGCTACATGTTAACAGTGATCGTTGTGTTAGATGCAAACTGTGTACAAATACGTGACCTGAATGATTGTGAAACTGATATTGTTTGGTAACCACGTTAGAGTGTGGGTTGATAGACTTGGACGGGTAATATAACATACCGAGCAAATCAAAGGTGAGTTCATTCCCCTTGAGCATGCGTCCCGGTGGGTGGGACAATCATTGGGTATTCCTGAGAGGAATAAATCATTTGGGTAAAACTGGGATGTTGGATAATATACTCAATCCTATCACCATTAAGTCCCATCTTGTTTGTTACCTGAGAGGTAACGAGGTATTAGTTCGTAGCGCTATCTAGGTTTGGCACCCTCACCCCGTACCTGAGAGGACGGGCGTGAACTAATGACCTAGTCATGCCCAATTCTTTGATAGGAGCATTGGGGAAATGGCAAAATAAATCTGGAGCCGTCTTGTATACGAGTTATTATCAACATTATAATAAATGAACTGAACTAAACACTTGGTAAACTAATGTTTTCGTACAACTATGAACTCACCAGTGTTGTCTGATACACTTGTTGCATGCTCGTAGATCGTTAGATACTTTGGATGACGCTGGAGTGGGCATGGGTCGAGCTTTCTTGGAGTACTTGTGATATACATTGGTTTTTATACGTTTGGTTTTTAAAACATTGGATGATTATTTATCTTTTGCTTCCATTGAATACGTTGAATTTGGATTATGTTATGAATGCTTTACCTTAATAAATGGAAAATTTATTTCAATCTTGTTATTAGTTCAATGTGATTTGTGGCTAGATCCTGGTACGTCACACGCCCAGCGAGGTTTTCGCTTGTGGTAATTTGGGGGTGTGACATATTTATTTTTTCTTCAACCCAAAAAACCCAATCTTGGAATCTCAAATTAAGGAATATTTCAATTTTAACCTAAGGACCCTATTGGTACAACAAATACGAGACCAAGGGTAGTGACAGGACCTGTTAAGTTAAAGGGTTCAAGGTTTCAGTTTGCCTAACACAGGTTATGGGGTCCACCCACATATGCAATACGTAGGGTCAGATCAACGTGTTGTTATTGTTCTTGACTACAAGAAAAGTGACCATTTAGGACTAAATTATGAGGGAATGATCAATTAGTCTTGGATACATAGTATTTGGGACTAATTCGTCAGTTACAAATTGTATTAGTGACTGATGTCTGTGACTAATAATCAGTCCTTAATACTTTCCTAACTTATCCGGGACTGAATTTTAGTCACAAATATGTTTTTTTCTAAAAATACTTTGGAGGGAAACATATTGGTTACCGAAATTCAGTCCCAAATAAGTGCCTCCATTATAAAAATGGCATATTTTTATTGGTAACTCGCTAATATTGAGTCACTAATATCGTGACACATAGGGACTAAATTATGAAGGACTGGTCAATCAGTCTCAGATACATAGTATATGGGACTAATTTATCAGTTACGAATTATATTAGTGACTGATTTTTTTGTGACTGATGTCTGTGACTATTAATCAGTCCTTAATACTTTGCCAACCTATCTTAGACTGAATTTTAGTCACAAATATGTTTGTGTAAATATAATTTGGAGGGAAACTTATTGGTTACTGAAATTCAGTCCCAAATAAGTGCCTTTATTATAAGAATGGCACAATTTTATTGGTTACCAATATTCAGTCACTAATATCTTGACACCTAGGGACTGAATTATGAATCACTGATTTATGAGTCTCGGATGCATGGTATCCGGGACTAATTTGTGAGTTACTGATTGTATTCGAGACAGCTTTTTTTGTGGCAGATGTTTGTGACTGATAATCAGATACTTTGACCACTTGTTTGAAACTGAATTTTAGTCACAAATATTTTTGTCAAAAAAAATATTGGATGGAAACTATTGGTTACGGAAATTCAGTCCTAAATAAATGCCCCCATTAATAAAAATAACACAATTTTGTTGGACACTAATATTTTGACACCTTGTTTGAGACTAAATTCCAGTCGCAAATATGTTCTATCCATTTAGCTTTTCGGATGGACACTTACTGAGACTAAATTCCAGTCGCAAATATGTCCTATAGCTTTTCACTTATCGATCTTGAGCAAACTCGTGAGACTAAATGAGCATGTTATTTATAGAATTGAAGGGTGAAATTCAATCTCCAAAGTCCTTGTGAAAACCCTATAGGACATATTATTGAGTACACAAATCTTATTTGTACATGTAAGACTATTGGTAACCCAAACATATGTATTATTGAATAGTTTTAAAAAAACATATGTATTATTGAATAGTTTAAAAAAAACATATGCATTATACGTTTAACATAATACATAATTTGTCCAAATCAACTCTAACAAAATATAAAACAAGTTCAAAGTTCAATAAAATACAAAATAAGATAATTAGCATCCAAATCAACCTACTACAGCATATCATCAGCCTTCATAAGTCCAAGTAGCACAAGCCTCTAAGATAAGCTTCTTCCAATTCATCCTTATAAAGAAATTTATATTAAGTTATCTTAAATTTGGGATATTGGCCTCTAATAATCCCTACTAGACGTCATTGGCCATTGGCAGTCCCACCTTTTTTTATTCCCCCTAACAGTCCCACCTTTCAACTATTTTTCCTCCATCGGTCCTCGGTTAAAAAAACTTAACGGAGTTAAGTTTTTTTTTCAAATTACAAACTGATATTTTAGGGCTTTCGATCAGAATGAGGATATAAGTCAAATGATGTAAAACTGACCTTGAAATTGTGTTCCAAATGATGAAAATGGTGCTTGAATTCGGGTGTTTAAACTTTCAATTAACAAAAATCAAGTCGTTTGGAGCACCGTTTCGAGGTAAGTTTTACATCAATAGACTCATGTCCTCTTTCCGATCAATAACCCTAAAATGTCAGTTTGTAATTCAGAAAAAAAAACTCAAATCCGTTAAGTTTTTTTTTAATTTTGGACCGGTGGAGGAAAAATAGTTGAAAGGTGGGACTGGCAGGGGGAATAAAAAAGGTGGGGCTGCCAATAGCCAATGACATCTATTAGAGGCCAATATCCCTTTAAATTTTAATAGATACGGGCCAAATTTGACAAAACTTTATTAAATACTACCTGTAATTCCTTTCTTGATACTTCTACTTTTACTTGCAAACATAATATCCATAGTAAATGCTTAGATAATGTGAAACAAATCTACTTTTAGATGTATCTTAGTAAGAATAAGACTAGTATTTGTGAAGTTTAAATAACCAAAACTCTTACAAAATTTACATACCGAACATTACCAATCATCATCTTCTGACTCATTATTTTCAATTTCATTATTGGGTTTATCAGTGTTTGAATCATCCAGATTTGACTTTGAACCAAAATCTTCCATGCTATGATGAGAATCATCTATCTTGTCATTGATAAAATCATCTATAGTGCCATCAAAACATTGAACATCAACGTTTTCAACAACCATTATAGATAATATGATCAGCAACAACTGTGGGAACATGTCTTCTTTCATTTACACACTTTTTACACAGGCAATGTATAATACCTTCACTATCAATATATGTTTTACCCCTTTCTGCAAAAGCTATCGCTCTATTAATGAACACTGGATCTACCTTATTAGTGATTTTAGTCCAGCTCTTATCCAATGGCAATGCAAAATCCTGGTTAACAACAAACATAAATAAACTAATTATCAAAACAAAACATTATTTTTTGGTTTATGAGGTAACATAATTTTAGACATAATAAAACTTAGTGGTAAGCAAAATACCAAATCTTCATCAGAAGAATTTGCAAAACTATCCTTGATTTGATTCCCCTGTCTAGATGGTGACATAACATTTGAAAATCCTGCATGTACAAAAGAAAGTTACCTAACGACAAAAGCAATAAAATATATATCTTGCAAGGAGATTACAAAAATAAGTGCAAGAAAGCACTTAAGTTATAAACTAATAAGCAAACCACAAATATTAAATATCAGATCAAACATGATTAAGTAATCCCCTATCCATTCTTATCAAATGCTTATTGTGATACGTTTCTTTTATTGCTTATTTGAATAGTCTAGGATTCCCAAGTATATGCATATTCATTAAGAATTAATAAAAGAAGTATGGTTGAATTATTTATACATATATGTTGCTAGGGTGAGGTTCTAGAGTGAACACTAATGTATTTGCGAACTGATTGAACAAATCCTGGCCGTTGATCTACACACGTGTATAGCAAGGATCTCATCATCAAATCGTAAAATACACTAGTGTATTTCAACATCAAATCCTGGCCATTGATCTACACACATGTATGGCCAGGATTAGTTCACTCAGTTCGCAAGCTACACTAGTGTTCACTCTTGAACCTAATCCTATGTTGCTATTAGCTTAAGGTATATATATATATGGGTTTGGGTTTGGGTCAAGATAGGCTAAAAAATTAATGAAAAAAACAACAACAACACTGACAATTGCGACGACAACAACAACAATAATAATAATAATAATAATTAGACCTGGCAAAATATTGGTGGGTCAGGTTGGGCGGCATGCCGACTCGGGACGTGTTTGGGTCGGGATGGGGTCGGATGAGAATGGATCATTTTGGTTCGGGTCTGAACGGGTTTTGACATAATATATTCGGTTCAAACCTGACTGGTTAAAAATGCTTAAACATTTTCAACCCATCATTTGCTTCATACCTAATTTTATTCAAATGCCAAGTATTGTTGTACAAATAATTTACCTTGTGATCCAATAGAATATTCCATGTGTAACATTATCTCAGGAAGTAAACATGCACTTCAGTAGCATTTTGAGATTTTTTTACATATCTAGGCCTCGTAAACGGGTCAGGTCGGGCGGGTTTGGGTTGCAAGTCAGAACAACTTTGTCAAAACACGTTGATTCAATAAATGGTTATTTTGGTTAGGGTCGGGATGGGTTCGGGTCAGGGGACGGAACAGGTTGGTCTAAGAAATGGTTATGCATGTTTAGACTTTAAATGCTGGTCACGAGTACTAAGGCCGGAAAACACCCGTCATGCGCCGCGTAACCCAGCTTTGATACACATAAGCCAGCGATGGATGCGTAACCAATGTGGGCTATGCACATTTAAGCATCAGTTTTAAGTGCTTAGTGTAGGTTAAGCGCATTCCGGTGCGGATTACGCATGTGTTACGCTCGTACCGAGTTGCGACATTGGATTTGTTCGGTGGTTCTTTATCTTCTTTCTTAGCTTATTCACTTGTGCCTATTCTGACTCTTCCTTATAATTTCTTCCAGCACATTCAACCCATCGAAACCCACTCGGGAATTATCGGTATGTATATCATCTTAACAAACAGAACGAATCAAATGAACATAGCTGATAGGTTTTAATAAAAATTCTTCAGGTTTGTATATCATCTGCACAAGTCCCTTTCTAGGCTATGAATATTTTAGCCGCCAACTTGAATCAACGGTAAAACATTCCGTACTCGAATAAGCATATACTGAGACACAGGATAGAAATGAAGGGTTTCATACATTACCTCAATAATTACACAGAGAACGAACCAGAAACGATAGTGGTGGTATGCGATGCGTGAAGGAGGCTGTTTCTGTCGCATGAACGAATTAACAAAATATTAGATCAACATTTTTGAAGAAAAATAGTTTAAAAGAGAAGAGCATACTAATTTTATTTTTGGTACCTGGGACTTGAATCGGATAAACAAATATAATGTTTCAGCAAGTAGTTTAGCAGAACCATGACACGGTGTCGAGTTGGCGGTGTGGCAGAGTCTGATAATCAAAAAGGAAGAATTGGTCACTTAGGGCTTGTTTGGCTAAGCTTATTTAACTCAAAAAGGACTTTTAGTTAAAAGGACTTATTGACTTATGACTTTTGGAAAATGAGTTTTTAAAAAAGTGTTTGGATTAGCTTATGGGGTGGGAAAAGCCAATAAGTCAATAACCTTAGGTAAAACAATTGCTCCAACTCAAACTTCAGGTACTTTCTCTTTCATTGTTCATCTTTCATGTTTTTTTTTTTTTTGTGTACTTTATATTTCCTGTTACAGAGCTTCAAATATTAGTTTCAACTTTCAAAGATGTAGTTCTGATTAAATTTATTTAATAATCTTGGTGTAATTTATATATCTGATTATCAAAAGTTCTTGTGTTCAGTATTCAAATTTAATCATTATGTCTACTTCAACCAGTTCTGGTAGATCAAAACACAGTGCTAGAATCATCCAACAAACCATTGTGGATGCAAAACTCCATGCAGATTTTGAGAAATCAGGGGAATCTTTTGATTACTCTAGTTCGGTGCACATTAGCAGCACCACGGTGGTTAACAGGGAACCGCCTCCTTCCGATAAGGTGACCACCGCATACCTTCACCACATCCAAAAGTGCAAGTTATTCAGCCCTTTGTATGCTTATTAGCCATATATGACAAGACTTTAAGAGTAATTGCCTATAGCAAAAACGCCCTCGAAATGCTCACAATAGTGAACCAAACAGTGCCCCCCGTAGGTGAATATCCAGTTATCGGTATAGGAACAGATGTTAGAATAGTATTTTCCGGTCCCAGCGTGAATGCGTTGTTTAAAGCCCTAAAATTTGGGGAGGTATCTTTGCTGAATCCCATTTTGGTCCACTGATAAACATCCGGGAAGCCGTTTTATGCAATTATCCATCGGGTAACAGGTAGTTTGATCATAGATTTCAATCCCATTATGCCTAATGAAGTCCTGATGACATCTGTGGTTTCTCTAAAGTCTTACAAATACACAGGCAAAGCGATAGCTAGGTTACAGTCTTTGCCTAGTGGCAGCATTGAATGGCTATGTGACACGATGGTCCAGGAGGTTTTTGAGCTCACGGGTTATGACCTGGTCATGGCTTATAAGTTCCATGATGATGATCATGGTGAGGTGGTGGCCGAGATCACTAAATCGGGGCTCAAACCATACCTTGGGTTACATTATTCAGCTACTGATCTCCCTAAGGCTGCAAAATTCTTGTTCATGAAGAACAAGGTCCGGATGATTTGCAATTGTCGAGCCAAAAATGTAACTTCCATTTAAAATAATATAAATAGCACTTAATTAAACTAATCAAAACCCCATAAACACAAATCTCTTGAGCTAAACGAAATCAGTTTTAAACATACCTGTTTTGGTCAAAAATCACACAAGGATAATGTAACCAAATCTGATTTTTGTGAGGTTGGATGCTTGATTAAATGAACCAATGTATGAACAATTATCAAAATGAAATGGCAATGAACACAAAGATTTATACGAGGAAAAAGCCCTTGATCAATGTATGATCTCCGGTATAAAAAACCTCGGATAGTGAAAACTATCACTATCAACTATATTGAACAAACAAGGTTACAACTTCGGAAGTATTGAGCTTGTTACAATGAATTCTAGTGTGTGTATTCGAGAGAGAGTGAGAGTAGCAGAAAAATGATGTTCGATAACTAGAGTGCAAGTCGTTTCTAAAATTAGCTCAATACCCCTATTAATCTTATCCAAAATTATCCTTAACTAACTATCCAAAAAATCTGCCCTTCACCCACGATCACCACCAACGGTCTTCAGCTCATGAACGTGCCAAAATGAAGAGCATATTCCCCTAGAATCTCGGTTGGAATAAGTCTCTTTGAAATACACCTGCAAAACAAGCCAAAAGGTGATGGAAACAATTGTTAGTTTAAGAATATCAGTGAGGATCCTGGATCCTTAGTCTTCCTGCACCATTTCTTGAGGATCCTTGATCCAGGATGAACTGAGGATATATGTTAGGATCTAAGGCCTTCATGATTGTGTTTGTTTGTAATATTTGATCAATGAATGAATGTAAAACAGAGATTTAATGTAGCGGAATTGAAAACAAACTTTATAAACACAATCAAAGGGAAATAGTTTTCAGTAAACACATGATTCTCATTGAGTCGAATGATTACAATACATAAATGATTACAGATATGCTTACATACTAAAACTCCCCCTCCGCATGATGCTCACTGGTTAATTGCTCAAGATGAAAGGATTGGAGGAGATAAACTCACTCAGTCAACCAGATGAAATAGTACAGGGTACTGTTTAATTTATAGGCAAAACAAACCACTGAAGGATCTAAGCTGATGTCACCATGAAAGTGACATTAATGTGTGCAAAATGCAACATATAAATTACATCAATTGTGGCATAAAACTAACCCTTTTTTTAGTACTAATGTTGGAAAATGTGTGCTTTTGTCTTCCTTTTGTATTTTCAGTATTAAATGAGCTCAAATTAATAAAAGAAGCAAAAAGACAACAAAATCTAACATAAATACAAGAAAAGGAACAAATGTGACATGCCCGACCCCACGACAGCATCTTCCTAAGCAAAACAAGAAGACAGAAGACTAAACACACCCCGTGCTCAGCCAGCACGGGGGCGTGCCCAAGCGTCAGCAGAAAAGACAAAGTTGTAGAAGCTTCTATTGCCCACCACGGGGCCATGCTCAGCGGAAACGGGGCCGTGGTCAACTATAAGATTCGCACAATCCAGGGAAATCTTCATAGTACAAAGATTCTTCTGCACACGGGGTCGTGCTCAGCAGCCACGGGGGCATGGTCAACTAATAAAGACAAGCTGCATTTACTGAAGAAAGAGAGGATGTGGACACGGGGTCGTGTCCACTGGACACGGGGCCGTGCCCAAGCTTCTGTTCTGCCTATAAATAGGAGTGCTTGGCTCAAGCTCAAACCATCCCTTGGCACACCACCTCTCTCACACTTCACCCACCACCCACCACCACCATAACACCATCATCCACCACCATCATCCATTGTCCATCATAGAGTGTGTGAGTCGTCTCGGGATCCAAGATTGATCGTAAGAGTTCTTGACAATCAAGGCCATGTTTGCCTAAGTCTCTTACATCACTTGGTGAAGACAAGTGTCTAGTGTAATACTTTTTATTTCTAATCTTTTCGCACTTTTTACTTGGTTTTGTATTAATGACTTTAATAACTAGTTTCTTATGTTGAAGGTGATTCTTCCTTATCGTTTGTCCGTGGTGTCTTGACATTATTTTACTGTCTATATAAAATAAAAGATTTTCACCATTCATATCTCCACGGTCTATATGGAGGTATGTTGGCTACCTGGTCGGGGGTTAAGGAAACGGTTTGGTAAGAGTCTTGCCATTGTTCAGCGTTTAGAGGTCCTGCAATGGACCTGGGTCAAATTTAGTAGGACCTCCTTCAATACTTAACGGTATTGGATGGCGGGGGTCCAAACTCTTTGATCCCCTCATAAGTTAAACTACTATTAATACTATAACCCGGCTATTTAGGACTGTATCCCTGCTGACTCAGACTACTTAGTCGAGGGTAACGTCACCTCCAAAAGAGGGGCCTACCATAATTTGCATTAATAGCTTAAGTCATTATCTTTCAATAATCCGACCCTTTAGGATTGTATCCTTGCTGACTCAAACTACTGGGTTGAGGGTAACGTCACCTTCAAAAGAGGGACCTACTACAATAACTAAGATAATCTCTTAAATAAGTGCAAAAGTAAGGAAATAATTAAAGGTTACACTATACACGAGTCAGAACCAAGTGATTCATCTTGTCTATCTGTTTTTCTTTTATTTTTATTTTTCAGCATTTTAATTAGTTTTTATTTTTCTTAGCTTAAAACATTTTTCTACACTTTTTGATTTGATTAGACGTTGAGGATAAACCGGTACTAAAAGCTCTTGTGTCATTGGACGACCTCGGTATCTTACCAACACTATACTACGCTCACGATGGGTGCACTTGCCCCTATGTGTGTTTAGTGTTAGTAAATATCGTGTTTTATAAATTTAAAACTTGGCTAAAGAAAGTGTAAAAGGGCTTAAAATATACTTAAATTCATATACACACTTCACACGCATGAAGTTTTTGGCGCCGTTGCCGGGGACACAAGGATTTTAAGAAAGTTAGGAATCAACGGCCTAATCGTTTTTTCTTATTTTTCATTTTTTTAGGATTTTTCTTAGTTTTTTCAGTTTCTGTAGAGCTCAGCACGGGCCGTACCTGGTCGGACACGGGCCGTGCCCAGCATTATCACTGGCAGTTTTTATTTTCCGAGTTACAGAGAGTTGAGCACGGGGCCGTGTCGGTGCAACACGGGGCCGTGTCCAACTCCCAGTAACAGGGATCCGGAGAACAATTACTGTAATTTTGACCACGGGCCGTGTTCACTGAGCACAGGGCCGTGGTGAACCTTCTGACCAACATTCTTTTCTGTTTTTATCGCAAGACTTGGAACCTTGGCGCCACATTTGAACTTCCTACGTAGTGCATGAGCTCCAGTTCTAGTAGAGACATAAAAGAACCTCTAGAAGAACCCGAACGCTTTCTCAGAAAAAGACTTAAAGCTAAAAATCAAGAGAAAGTTTCGGGGGACCCACTTCCAATGGCGGATCAACGTACCCTCATGGATTACCTACGGCCCACCGTAGGTAATCTCGGCGCCGCTATGAATGCACCGAATGTCGAAGCCAATAACTTCGAACTTCGACCGCATTTGATACAAATGCTTCAAAACTCCGCAACTTTTCATGGGCTTGCGGACGAGGATCCCCGTCTACATATTACTAATTTCTTAGAAATATGTGATACCTTTCGGATCAATGGAGCATCAAATGACGCCATCCGCCTTCGAATGCTTCCATTTTCACTAAAAGACCGAGCTAAGGCTTGGCTTAACATCCTCCCAGTTGGCTCGGTAAACACCTGGGATGAACTGGCCCAAAAGTTTCTATATAAGTATTTCCCTCCTGCTAAAACGGCTAAATTAATGACTGAAATTAATACATATTCACAAGAGGATGGGGAATCCTTATATGAAACTTGGGAAAGGTTCAAGGAGCTACTAAGAAAGTGTCCTCATCACGGTCTTGCGGTATGGCAACAAGTATCCACTTTCTACAATGGGTTGTTCCACACACAAGACAAACACTTGATTCTAGCTCTGGGGGACTTTTAGGTAATCGTCGCCCAAATGAAATATATAATCAAATTGAGGAAATTGCTCAAACCAATTTTCAATGGCACACTCCCCGAGGTAATAAATCTATTGCCCCGGGCGCCCATAAGGTTGATGAAAGCACTTCTTTACAAGCCCAAATCGAGGCCCTCTCTTCGAAAATCAAAAAGCTAGAAATGACAAAAACGACCTCGGTTATGGCTTGTGAAAGGTGTGGTGGGCCACATGAAAATTGGAGTTGTATGAAAGAATTAGATGAACAAACAGAAACGGTAAACTACATTGATAACAGACCTAGGCCGTCGGGTCCTCCAATGGGTACCTACAACCAAGGATGGCGTAACCACCCAAACCTTGGTTTGAGAGATCCCAGCAATAGTAGTAACCAACAAAACCAACGAACTAACTTTCAACAACCACAAAACTTTTCTCAACAACAAGGTGGACGAGAAAGGCTTGAAGATACTGTATCTCGCCTCATCTCCGACACCGAAAAGAAAAACTCGGATCGATTTCAGCAATTGGAATCGAATTTTAGAAATCAACAAGCTAGCATTCAAAACATTGAAAAACAATTAAATCAAGTAGCTCAAAATTTCTCCGAGAGACCTCAAGGCGCGTTACCTATCAATACCGAGACCAACCCAAAAGCACAAGTACATCTCATCACATTGAGAAATCGAACCGTGGGTCCTGAGGAGGCTCCATTACCGTCAGATGAAAGAAGCCAGTCCAGCCAAACCACGACTCCACCCGCACCCCAACCAGAAAAGGCTTCTTTACCGAATCAAGAGCCCACCAAGACTCCTCCGATTCCGTACCCCGGTAGGTTAAATCGTCAAAAGACCGATGACCAATTCGCAAAGTTCGAAAATTTACTAAAACAATTGCATGTTAATATTCCTTTTATCGAGGTACTTACCCAAATGCCTAAATATGCAAAATTTATGAGGGACTTCCTCACTCATAAAAGGAAAATTGAATCATTGCAATTAGTTAACTTAGGCGAAGAATGCTCCGCCTTAGTACTCAACAAACTTCCACAAAAGAAAATCGATCCCGGAAGCTTCACAATTCCTTGCTCGATTGGGGAATCCCCCGTTCGTAATGCATTAGCCGATCTTGGGGCTAGCATTAACCTCATGCCCACATCGATGTTCAGACGACTCAGCCTAGGAACAACGAGTCCTACAAAGATGAGCATACAACTCGCCGACAGATCCGTCAAAATTCCACAAGGTGTCGCTGAAAACCTATTGGTTAAAGTTGACAATTTCGTTTTCCCAACCGACTTTGTCATCCTAGACATGGAAGAAGACGCCGATGTTCCTCTCATCCTCGGGAGGCCATTTCTAGCCACCGCCCAAGCAGTGGTTGACATGAATGACGGAACACTAACGTTGAAGTTTGGGGACGAGGAAGTAAAGTTTGGAGTTGGAAAGAGAGTAGAAGACGAAAACTCGATCGACTACATGAAGGTCATAGACTCAAGCTTGGATGATGCTCTCCGACGGTGCAACATGGGATGCGAAACATCCCACTTGAGTGACATATGACCAGGCTTTGGGTCTAGCCAAGGACCCTTATAAACATGGCGCACCACGGAGGCATTCCGCGGAACTATCCTTAGTTTAGAATAATTTTTATGTTTTCTAGTTAGTTTTAATTTTCAGGAATAAAACACACTTGACATGGCAAAGGATACAAGGGAAGCTTTAACCAGCACCCCATGCAGGAAAACAAGACCATCCGACAAAATTCTTCATTTACATTAGGTTCGGCACGGGTCGTGTCCGCCCAACACGGCCCCGTGCTGCACAGTCTGCAGAAATACCCAGTTCAGGTAAACTGGACACGAGTCGTGCTCACCCAACACGCCCCCGTGTCCAGGCTTCTGTTTCTCTTGATTTAATTTTGTTACTGGCACTTGAACACGGGGCCGTGTTCAGCGCCCAGTAATACAAATTTTTTGCTTTTTCACACCTTTTTACACATTCAATCAACCTTAAAAACTTATTTTTGGGACACATTGAGGACAATGTGTAATTTAAGTGTGGGGGATGCTAAAACCTTGAATCTTGCAAGTCCTAAATACAAGCCTTACAGAAAACTCTATTGGAACCGCTAATCACCCCAAATTTTTTCAAAAAAAAATTCATTTTTTTACTTGTCTAGGTTTAATTTGGGAATTTCAAGTTCTAACAAGGTTATATTTTTACGAATTTACAACCGATAGCGTCGTGATAAAAAGAACCAACATAATAAAATTATGAAAAGGCATGACAAGCTTAGTTAAAATTTAATTATATATACTTGATCACATAAAAACCCATTCCCACAAAAGTGAGTTTTAAGCCTTTATTGAGCATACAAATATATATATCTTTAAATTAAATGCTCATTTTTCGTTTCTTGTGTGAATAGCCGCTTGGTTCTTACGACTCTAGAACTTGCCATGACGATACATTCCCGGTCCTTACCAACTTAAACCCGAGTAAGTAAATGATGGAGGTATTAGGACTAACCCTTTTTTATTTCTACTCCATTATTTTTTTCTTTTTTTACCACCTACCCAAAATCCCCCTAGTTAACCCCTTTGAGACTAAACCTTTTCATTTCATAACCCAAACAAACACCCTTTCACCCACCAAAACCTTTTTCATTTCTAACCCCTTTGTTTTAGTAACTAGCTCGCTTCTTTATGTGACTTTTCAAAAAAAAATATGTTGATTATGAAGCAAAAGAAAATAAATAAACAAGTTTATCAAATAACTTTGTTTGAATAATAGCTTCATCAAAATAAAAGTTACAAAAATATGAAGTCCTACGAAAACCGACGCTTGTTACGCTTTTCACCCTTTTTTCTACTAACCACTAACCCAACCACCTACCTTTAACCCAAGCCTAACCCTTCACCCAAAAAGTCCTCTTGATATTTACAAAGGTATATAAGTTAAAAAGGAGGAGGATTGATTGTTTGGCAAGCATATGGTAGGAGTAAGTTCCATGCCGCTCTCGAGTGATCCACAAAAATACATTTTTGGCCGAGTGTTGAGTGATCCCCGTGAGGTATGTGAACTTGTATATAAATAGAATTTTAAAGAGGCATGTTATGCCCTAATAAGTAATTTATCTTATGAAAAGTTTTAAATAGATCATGACGAATAGGATTGTAAATAAATAAAAATAAAACTAAATAAAGAATCTTGGAAATCCCGACACTCTATGACAAGCCCAAAAACCTTCTTCTCTACCCATTCCATTTGGGAGTGTAAAGCCACATTATAAAGAGTTTTGCTTGAGGACAAGCAAAGATTCAAGTGTGGGGGTATTTCATGTGTGCAAAATGCAACATATAAATTACATCAATTGTGGCATAAAACTAACCCTTTTTTTAGTACTGATGTTGGAAAAAGTGTGCTTTTGTCTTCCTTTTGAATTTTCAGGATTAAATGAGCTCAAATTAACAAAAGAAGCAAAAAAGACAGCAAAATCTAACATAAATACAAGAAAAGGATGACATGCCCGACCCCACGACAGCATCTTCCTAAGCAAAACAAGAAGACAGAAGACTGAACACGCCCTGTGCTCAGCCAGCACGGGGGCGTGCCCAAGCGTCAGCAGAAAAGACAAAGTGGTAGAAGCTTCTATTGCCCACCACGGGGCCGTGCTCAGCGGACACGGGGTCGTGGTCATCTATAAGATTCGCATAATCAAGGCAAATCTTCATAGTACAAAGATTCTTCTGCACACGGGGTCGTGCTCAGCGGACACGGGGGCATGGTCAACTAATAAAGACAAGCTGCATTTACTGAAGAAAGAGAGGATGTGGACACGGGGCCGTGCCCACTGGACACGGGGCCGTGCCCGAGCTTCTGTTCAGCCTATAAATAGGAGTGCTTGGCTCAAGCTCAAACCATCCCTTGGCACACCACCTCTCTCACACTTCACCCACCACCCACCACCACCATAACACCATCATCCACCACCATCATCCATTGTCCATCATAGAGTGTGTGAGTCGTCTCGGGATCCAAGATTGATCGTAAGAGTTCTTGACAATCAAGGCCATGTTTGCCTAAGTCTCTTACATCACTTGGTGAAGACAAGTGTCTAGTGTAATACTTTTTATTTCTAATCTTTTCACACTTTTTACTTGGTTTTGTATTAATGACTTTAATAACTAGTTTCTTATGTTGAAGGTGATTCTTCCTTATCGTTTGTCCGTGGTGTCTTGACATTATTTTACTGTCTATATAAAATAAAAGATTTTCACCATTCATATCTCCACGGTCTATATGGAGGTATGTTGGCTACCTGGTCGGGGGTTAAGGGAACGGTTTGGTAAGAGTCTTGCCATTGTTCAGCGTTTAGAGGTCCTGCAATGGACCTGGGTCAAATTTAGTAGGACCTCCTTCAATACTTAACGGTATTGGATGGCGGGGGTCCAAACTCTTTGATCCCCTCATAAGTTAAACTACTATTAATACTATAACCCGGCTATTTAGGACTGTATCCCTGCTGACTCAGACTACTTAGTCGAGGGTAACGTCGCCTCCAAAAGAGGGGCCTACCATAATTTGCATTAATAACTTAATTCATTATCTTTCAATAATCCGACCCTTTAGGATTGTATCCTTGCTGACTCAAACTACTGGGTTGAGGGTAACGTCACCTTCAAAAGAGGGCCTGCTAAAATAACTAAGATAATCTCTTAAATAAGTGCAAAAGTGCGGAAATAATCGAAGGTTACACTATACACGAGTCGGAACCAAGTGATTCATCTTGTCTATCTGTTTTTCTTTTATTTTTATTTTTCCAGCGTTTTAATTAGTTTTTATTTTTCTTAGCTTAAAACATTTTTCTAAACTTTTTGATTTGATTAGACGTTGAGGATAAACCGGTACTAAAAGCTCTTGTGTCCTTGGACGACCTCGGTATCTTACCAACACTATACTACGCTCACGATGGGTGCCCATATGTGTGTTTAGTGTTAGTAAATATCGTGTTTTATAAATTTAAAACTTGGCTAAAGAAAGTGTAAAAGGGCTTAAAATATACTTAAATTCATATACACACTTCACACGCATCAGACATCTAACAACCTAACAACCTTTAACCAATGTTCTTACACACTTCACACGCATCAGACATCTAACAACCTAACAACCTTTAACCAATGTTCTTATACAAACACTGTTAACCTAACCACTGATTCTATACAATGCAGATGATAAACTAAACTACAGCTTTCTCCTTCCATTGTTGCATGCTAAGCACTGATGTTGACCATCAGTGCTTTCCTCAAAGTTGATCAGTCCTTGAGTGGGCAGTTCTTTAATCATCAGCAGTACTTAGATAGCATCAGTAGATTGAACCAGCAGTGTTTAATGTTTAACAGTCTTTGGAGCTTCATCAGTAGTTTGAAGGACAGTAGCTGTTGTATACGGACAGTGGATGGAGGTCACCAGATATTATAACCACTTTCAAGGGGAAAGCCTAGTGCAAACTACTGCTTATGATGAATCCACTGTTGTGAACCAGTTTTGGCTTTACATCATCTGTTCCTTTGGTAGTGTTCAATCCCAACAATCTCCCCCTGGAACAGATGATGCCAAAACCCTTCATTATTCTGGATCTTTATTGTCTCATCAGAAGTTCCCTAACTTGTCCTTTAAATTGCAACTCAAAATCCATGGAACTTGTATCACCCTCATCCCTACACAGTATAAGCTCAAGGAGATCTTGTAGATCTTCAACACTCAGGCCCAATGCTTGTTCCCTTGATATGTGCTTTACTTCTCCATTGGATCTGATCAGTGTCAATACATGGGTCTTTTGATCAGACATCCATTTTAGTATTTTTGAACCGAATGGGTTTCTTGGGAGAGGTTTATTTACTGATGAGTTTGGAGATGATGGCCTTGTGAAAATTTGTTGAGTAGTACCCTGAGCTTTTGCTAGTTCAGAATTTTCAGCTGTCATTTGTTTGAAAGCCATTTTTATGATGTCATTTGCTGCAGCTATATCTTCTACAGTTTCTTTTTCAATCTGCTCTTGTCTCTTTCTTTGATTTAACTCAATGACTGAGATATCTGCTGATGTGAACAGTGGTTCAGAAGTATTGATCTGCTGTTTTGGCTTTTTGTAGTCAGGATTCTTTGGGAAGTTAGAATCTGTCATCCTTCTTTTCCTTAGCCTTTCATAAGCCTCATCTGTATATTGCTTTGTCCATTTTGATATAGCTTTGGCAGTTCCAACCTTTGCATCAACCAATTCTTGCTTCTTTCGTTTATACTCTGAAGTAAGTTCATCAATTGCCTTTTTGTATTTACTCCAATTTGGTGCTGACCTTTTCATAGCTGGATTATTTTTTATCCTCTCAATTCTGTTCACATCATGCTTTAAAGCAATGAGTGGCCATTCAATGAACTGTTCTTCTTTAGCTGGATAGAATTTTTCTTTCATAATGAATGCAAGATAATCCTTTCTCATTTCCTTTTGTAGGTCAGCATCTGGTGGCAGATTAGACATTTCTTTGCTCAGGTCTCGTGCATAATCCTCCAATACTTTGACCTTAGTGAGCAAAAACTGTGTATAACTTGAAATTTCATTGTCACTTTTCCCTTGGCATTCAAGTCTGGCTCTGGTATTAGCTTGCCTGGCTTTGAGTTTTAAATATTCATCGATGTTAGCTGGATCTCTGTAACCAACCAAAGAAGGAAATTTTCTTTTTGAAGGATCATTCTCTGTGTAGAATTGTCTCATTTCATTCTTTACAGCTTCCAGTTCTAGTGGATAAGTTGCAGCTATTGGTGTAATATCAGCAGGATCAAAGCCTTCAAGAATTTTTGGATCTTTTATTGGTCTGGCTAGAGTTGGTGGTATGAATGGTCGTTGTCACACTCCCAAATTCCCACCTAGGGTATGTCCCTATTGGAGGTGCAACGATCCAACAAAGAGCCACCAATCATATCAAACACATATTCTGATGTGATAAAATAATCAATTAGAAGTAAAGTATTGTTTGTAAGTTTAATCATAAACCCAAGTGGTAAGCGGAAGCATTAAATTATGTATGTATCAATAAACCAATCTAACATAAATGTTCATCAAAACCATGTCCACTCCAGCCGCTTCAGATAGCAAGTCCCCTAGTACTTTCAATGATGACCTACAAGCATGCAAACAAGTGTGTCAGACTACGCTGGTGAGTTCAAAGTTTTGTTTACCGAGTTTAGTTACAGTCACGTGAGTAAAACAGTTAACAAGATGATATGATGTTTCGTTGTTATGATGATTTGATGTTGTTATTACTCGATTACCGAACGGCCATATGATATGTGATTGCCAACCCCAATGCCTCTATCAAAGCATTGGTCATGTTTTAAGGTAATTAGTTCACGCCCGTTCTCCTCGAACGTCGTGAGGGTGCCAAACCTAATAGCGCTATCAACTAATAACCCCCGTTGCCCTACAAGCAACGTGCCGGTAGATATTGTGGTCTTACAATGATAGAAAACTGAGTACGATAACCAACATCCCATTACACATGCATTCCTCCTCGGAACGTTACCCGTTATCCCTTCCCTGGGATCCATGCTTGAGAAAGAGCAATGAACTCACCTTTGGTTTGCTCGGTAAGATTAAGGTATGTGTTCCCAGTTGGTCAACTAACCCCTAATGTGGTTACCAAATCAGTCAGTTTCATGCAAACATAACACATGTGTTCTTTGCATTCATTACACAGGTTGCAATCAAGCAAAATATATTTCATCACACAAGTCACAGTAAGTATCAGTATCATTAAACATCGTATTCATAATTAAACATCGTATTCATAACATAGTGAGCATTCGATTCATAAGTGATCCATATTACCAGTCCACACAACTCATGGCAACTTAATCCCTTCAACGATTACCCTAGTGTTTGACTTAACCGAATTAATGGCCAAAATACAATTTATAATTCCACTTTAATATTAATACTAGTTTACCAAATTAAGTCTAATACAGTCCATTTGATTTCAGCCCACTAACACAACCAAACCCAAGAAAACATTTAACCTAGTGGTGGGTTTTTAATTAACAAATGCCGCCCAGTTCTGATCAGAAGGGGTTCGGCCCATTCCTTATATCTATTGCAGGTTCTCAATTCATTAAGTGGGTGTGTTTCAATTATTAAAACATGCAATTTAGCTTCTGTTTACTCTACATCTCGTGGGTCCTCTACATCAATTATTCTAATATTAAAATTATCAAATTATTAATATGCATAGCAATCCCCTAACATTTACATCAGGTTTATAAGCTTTCGGTCAACATCATCTGATCCAAACATAATAGTCAATCAAGTATTACCTACATACGATCATCATACGTCCACATACATATGCAATTTATTACATCAGATCACACATAAACGAGATTATCATATAGAGATCAATTTAAATATGTTTCCCATTTAAAGTTTGCATGATGTATAACATGTACGACCTGATCGCTACCACACAACTTCAAACATAATCATCATATAACTTGATCAAATCCAACACTAAGTTTAATACGGTATTTATCATAACCCTAATATTATAATTCTAATATCATGCATATCATGCAACAAACTTATCAATGCAATATGAACAAGAGAATTTACTAACCAATCAGTTCGATCAGATATGAGATGTCTCGAAGGAGGGGGGTCTCCACTGATGTGCGCAGAAGATGGAGGGTCGTAGGGTTTGTATATGTGTTATGGTATCTTGTTACGTGAGTTTTTGTGTGCACAAAAGTTATACTAATAGCCGGCCCCCAATGATAGCCTATTTGGGCTCGATCAGGCCCAACCTCCATCCGGAGCATACATGTGACTGAGTTGGCTTTGGATATGGCTTTGGATATGTGTGTGCCAAGATGCGGCCCGACATGAGTAATCCTAATACCCAATAACAATTCTCGAATAATCAAACAACGATAGAACGGAACACTAACCGGGTTGTAGAGTGGAATTCAAGATGGTCGCTGACAAGGGTTTCGAAGGATCGAAAGGACGTTGTCGTCGATCAAGAGTGCTTGGAATAGAATTAGGGTTTGCCACCCTTGACTGTGTTTGGGATAAATGAAACCCCCACACACATCCTTGTGTGCGTATGTACTCAAGATACATGGGCCGAGCCCAGTTTTGCTAGTATGCACTTGTTTTACTAAGCCCACAAACATCCAATCACAGGATACCAAATTACGTCTTTAGTATACGTACATTCACTAATAACATACAAAAACCATTCGCATAATATCAAGTCTAGTTATTACTAAGATAACGTACACGTAAGTTATATCAAAACACAAAGCGAAATAGGGAAAATGAACGAAGAAAAGGCATAGGAAATAACGAGTTGTCACATCATCCCCAACTTGAAAGAAATTTCGTCCCGAAATTTGATAAGCAGTCCCACAGCACAGTGTTAAATCAGGATGACTGTGGATTTTCCCCAGGTGTCATATCATCCCCAACTTGAAAGGGAATTTCGTCCCGAAATTCATTAGTGATGGCAAAAGTTGATTCAACCGGCTGAACAATTGAGGATATTAATGCTTTAATAGATCTTTGCAATCCCACGTGGTCTCTGGTCCACGTCTTGAGTTCCAGCGAACTCTCACGATTGAGAGTCGACTATGTTAACGATGGGTTCCTAAACCAGGGTACCGCAAGCGTTTCATCGAATAAACGATGGGCCACAAATGACATTGTGAACGTACCTAATTCGTCAGGTAATTTGAGTTCGTAAACCGTGTTGCCGATTCTTTCCAGAATTCTGAATAACTCATCGCAACGAAAGTTAAGCTTGCCACGCCTCCCTAGCGTACCACACCCTCCCAGGGTGAAATTCCCAACATCGCACGATTGCCTACAGCGAACGCCCAGTGGTTCCTAAGCTTTTCAACCCTCCTGACAGTCACTCGTTGCCGCCCAATAATTTCTGATCCAAGCAATCTCCCCAAGAGTTTCGAGTACAAGTCCTCGACTTGTGATTAGATTGCCATCCACCTCCATCCACAACGAGATTTGCATTTTTACCCATGCAATGCCTCAAACAGGGTGGCATTCATACCAATACAGTAATGGCTGCAGTAGAACTCATCCATAGGTAAGTATCCCTCCAAATGTTTACTGAAGTCAATCACGCATATGCTCGCGGCATGTCTTCGCGTGTCAAGATGATTCGTTACTCTGTCCTGTAGTCCTTCAGTGATAAGTAGCGCTCATAACTAGACGCAAGCCAAAGGTGTTGTGTGTTGCCGGTCATAAATCAGGTATAACTCAAAATCAAAGGTAACAGGAGTTGGCACCTCGTGCCTAAAAGCCTCCTCTCTCAGAGGGACATTCACAGGCTGTGAAGACGCGTCAGTTTCCTGTAGTGCAAGAGAGTGTACCGATTGCATGAGAAAATCAACGATCATCCTTGTGCTATTGTTTCCGTTCTGAGTTTTTAGGTAGACCAGCGACAAAATTTGTGGCAGTCTGTTCTCATTTCCATATGGGTGTTTCTGGTCATTGGCACCAAGCGGTAGGTCTCTGATATTCCACCTTGACTCTCGCACAAGTCAAACATCGTTACTATACTCGGTTAGGTGGGTTTTCATGTCCGGTTGCCAGTACAAGATTTATAAATCCTAGTATCCCCTACCAAGACTCAGACGACTAGAATAACAAGGCTGGTGTGCTTTGTTCAATACAAGTTCCGTACAGTTGCTGTATAGTGGGATCCATATTCATTCCATAAAGCAGCGAATATCGTCCGACTTGCCAAAAGTTGCTCCTCCATGCCCCGCATGGACTCAACTTGAAAATTCCTTACCTTCAGTGCTTCGGTTTGAATAGGGTGAATCTGATCGGGTAGGCTAGAGTTGTTGGTGAGCCGCGAGCTCATACGCGTTTAAGTTCTATTCTAGTAATCCTTCGAAAATCCTATCTAGTGGTGCCATTAACTGATTTAGGTTTTCCGTCACCAAGGTACACGGGAGGCCCTTGTGATCGGTCAAAGTTGTGCATTCGATACCGTCCAAGTAATGCCTCCAACTTAATTCCAAAGGCCACGATTTCCACCGCAGGTTGGGTGCTGCGCAATCCTTCGTTGTAACTCCTTTACGTACTCCATCCCTCTCGTGATGCATTGGTGTGTAGCTGGGGCTCTAATTCAAACTATCAGGGTATACCACTAGATCGCCCGTACTCTTAGGTCAAGACGATGCTCAGTGCATTGCAGAGTTGGGATTTGAAAGTTGAAAAGACGTCCTCCTGCTTTGCCTTCCACGAACACAACTCCCCGCTGTGCTAAAGAGATTTAGGCTGCGCGATCTTCGAAAATCCTATGGTGAATCTGTGATAGTGTCTAGTGAGGCCAAGAAATTGTTGTATCCCTGGAGGGATCTTTGGTGTCAATCAGTTCCTAACAAAATGGGTCCTAGCACGATCCATGCGTATTCCCACTTCGTTGTTTTCATGACCGAAATGTACCTCTCGAATCCAGAAGTTACCCTTTAACAAGACTTCGCATGGTGTGACTCCTCCCTCAGGAGCTCTACGATGTGATACAAGTGTCATTCATGGTGCTCCTTTCTCCTGGAAGTGATTCAAAACGTCATAGATAAACACGGTTGGCGAATCTTGTAGGATGGGGTTGGCACACACTACTCATGTGATCCCTAAGGCTGCTGGTGTGTTGGGTAACTTTAAACAATGAGAACAGAAATTCGTAGTGGCCGTACAATGCCTGTACCACCATGTTAGAAGTCATCCTCTCCTGGATCTTCCATCAAGTGACAGTCTGATCTTCAGTCGGTTTCCGAATAGAAGCTTGGTCGTTGCAGCGGGTCAAGCAGGTTGTCGATGCGTGATAGAGTGTGATGGTCTATGAATGCCACCTTGGGGTAGTCTGTACACGTACGAAAAGACTCATCCTTCAATTCCACAATAGAGCTCGGGCTCCCCAGGACAAGGAGCTGGATCGCTAAAACTCCCACACGATAGTTCCTGAAGTTGGTTAGACAGTTCTTGCAACCCTCCTGGTGCAAGACGGTGTGAAGTGCGAGTGATCAAGGCTGCTTTTAACGTGAGATTAAACCGAGGTTCTGCCTGACAGTTGTGGAAGTAAGCCCGAAAGTTCCTCGGGTAGCAAACCGAGAGGGGTTACAATCAATTGGTGGATCCTCGATCCTCTTTTCCTTCAGCCCTAACCTTAGTAACGGTTGCTAACACATCGGAGTAATCTCTCCGTAGACATTTCTGGCCTTCATAACTGAAATGGCGCTAACTTTTGCACTACTCTGATGCTTTAGAACAAATAACGATTTTCCACACAAAGTCTTCTCTTCACTGGATATATCAGCGTGACTCCTGGATAACCAATTCACACTAACTACTGCGTTGTAACTCTCAAGGATAGTAGAAGGAAGATAGATGTCGAACACTTGTCTCACAAGGTTGTGTTTACACCCCAACGAACATATGAGATTTCATTTGAATTGCCATCAGCCGATTCCACATCAGGTTTGGTTTCAAGAAGTATCAGGGCCAAACAGAATAGAGGCGAGGCGATCAGCTACCCATACAAGCTACCATGTTGCTGCTATGCCTAGCTTCGCCTACGCCGATCCTAAATATCCTTCCACGAGCATCATTTCCAGTGTTGCTGATACTATTGCGAGGGTTCCCAATACTATCATTATTCCCTTGGTTGTTGACGTCTTGACTTAGCAACAGTCAGTCCCTGTCGATGTCACCTTCTTTCCTATGTTGTAGACTACGATTACGAGTACCTTGATGTTGCCGCGGCTATTGCCCTCAATGCCGTTGCTTGAAACGAAGCCCTACAATCTTTCACCATCATAGTCCATCTTTTCACATTATGTGCCACACGCTACTCATTGTGCTGGTAACCACATATTTCACACTATAATCTGTTGTCATTGCTTATGTCCCGGTTGATTAGTAAGAGTTGACTCCCACGAGTCGCTGACTAGAGTTAAGAATTCGATTGAAGTCAATTTGCTGGTGCTTGTTGCCGGTAATCAGGGTTGTCCAAATACTGAGGTCGGTAAAATGCTACTCTCATCCTTTTGTCCATCAATCTAGCAAGGTGATTGAGTAATACGCGGTATGCTGCAAGAGTGTTGCAGAAGTGATCGCACTTCAGGGTCTAAGACGTTAACGCGCTAGGTTCTAACAAACAAAGATAGGTGAGGAAGGTATAGGCCAATCATTCGACGCGGAGGCATTCAACTCAGGGACGTTCGTACAAGCACCTAACATTCTACACAGTTCGCTAGGCGCTCAGATGCGTGTTCAAGTAATACTCGATAGCATCGAGATTCGTAAGGATTCAGATATGAGTGAAAAGATCACGTTCAGATAGGAGACAATCATTGTTAGGACTCCTATAGTTTTGTTACGTTTCTCACTGATTAAATAACAGAACAGGACCCCTTTTTAACTCGTTAAGCCTCACTGGGACTCACATGCACCCCACATTATTATTATGTGTGCACCCACAATAATATTGTTCTTTGCATGCTCATCTCAGTTCCCCCTAACTCATGTCAAATGGTTCCTTAAACTCTGATGTTAAACGGAGGTTGTCAAAGTAATAAGATCACAGAAATCCAAGGACTATGGCATACTATCAACGCATCATGAAGTAAGCAAGCAATCCATGCCATCATGTTATAGTGACGAGTGTGTGTTCGGATATTACGTCATAAACAATGTGTACTATTCATGTAATGTATGCAACAAATGAGAAAGACGAACCTTGCAATCTGGAGCTGAGTGTCATGGTCGATTTCGGATCCGTTTGGTTATAGTCTGGTTTTATAAAAACGTTTTTAAAACCAAGTTCTCTATAACCAGTGGCTCTGATACCAAACTGTCACACCCCCAAATTCCCACCTAGGGTATGTCCCTATTGGAGGTGCAACGATCCAACAAAGAGCCACCAATCATATCAAACACATATTCTGATGTGATAAAATAATCAATTAGAAGTAAAGTATTGTTTGTAAGTTTAATCATAAACCCAAGTGGTAAGCGGAAGCATTAAAGTATGTATGTATCAATAAACCAATCTAACATAAATGTTCATCAAAACCATGTCCACTCCAGCCGCTTCAGATAGCAAGTCCCCTAGTACTTTCAATGATGACCTACAAGCATGCAAACAAGTGTGTCAGACTACGCTGGTGAGTTCAAAGTTTTGTTTACCGAGTTTAGTTACAGTCACGTGAGTAAAACAGTTAACAAGATGATATGATGTTTCGTTGTTATGATGATTTGATGTTGTTATTACTCGATTACCGAACGGCCATATGATATGTGATTGCCAACCCCAATGCCTCTATCAAAGCATTGGTCATGTTTTAAGGTAATTAGTTCACGCCCGTTCTCCTCGAACGTCGTGAGGGTGACAAACCTAATAGCGCTATCAACTAATAACCCCCGTTGCCCTACAAGCAACGTGCCGGTAGATATTGTGATCTTACAATGATAGAAAACTGAGTACGATAACCAACATCCCATTACACATGCATTCCTCCTCGGAACGTTACCCGTTATCCCTTCCCTAGGATCCATGCTTGAGAAAGAGCAATGAACTCACCTTTCGTTTGCTCGGTAAGATTAAGGTATGTGTTCCCAGTTGGTCAACTAACCCCTAATGTGGTTACCAAATCAGTCAGTTTCATGCAAACATAACACATGTGTTCTTTGCATTCATTATACAGGTTGCAATTAAGCAAAATATATTTCATCACACAAGTCACAGTAAGTATCAGTATCATTAAACATCGTATTCATAATTAAACATCGTATTCATAACATAGTGAGCATTCGATTCATAAGTGATCCATATTACCAGTCCACACAACTCATGGCAACTTAATCCCTTCAACGATTACCCTAGTATTTGACTTAACCGAATTAATGGCCAAAATACAATTTATAATTCCACTTTAATATTAATACTAGTTTACCAAATTAAGTCTAATACAGTCCATTTGATTTCAGCCCACTAACACAACCAAACCCAAGAAAACATTTAACCTAGTGGTGGGTTTTTAATTAACAAATGCCGCCCAGTTCTGATCAGAAGGGGTTCGGCCCATTCCTTATATCTATTGCAGGTTCTCAATTCATTAAGTGGGTGTGTTTCAATTATTAAAACATGCAATTTAGCTTCTGTTTACTCTACATCTCGTGGGTCCTCTGCATCAATTATTCTAATATTAAAATTATCAAATTATTAATATGCATAGCAATCCCCTAACATTTACATCAGGTTTATAAGCTTTCGGTCAACATCATCTGATCCAAACATAATAGTCAATCAAGTATTACCCACATACGATCATCATACGTCCACATACATATGCAATTTATTACATCAGATCACACATAAACGAGATTATCATATAGAGATCAATTTAAATATGTTTCCCATTTAAAGTTTGCATGATGTATAACATGTACGACCTGATCGCTACCACACAACTTCAAACATAATCATCATATAACTTGATCAAATCCAACACTAAGTTTAATACGGTATTTATCATAACCCTAATATTATAATTCTAATATCATGCATATCATGCAACAAACTTATCAATGCAATATGAACAAGAGAATTTACTAACCAATCAGTTCGATCAGATATGAGATGTCTCGAAGGAGGGGGGTCTCCACTGATGTGCGCAGAAGATGGAGGGTCGTAGGGTTTGTATATGTGTTATGGTATCTTGTTACGTGAGTTTTTGTGTGCACAAAAGTTATACTAATAGCCGGCCCCCAATGATAGCCTATTTGGGCTCGATCAGGCCCAACCTCCATCCGGAGCATACATGTGACTGAGTTGGCTTTGGATATGGCTTTGGATATGTGTGTGCCAAGATGCGGCCCGACATGAGTAATCCTAATACCCAATAACAATTCTCGAATAATCAAACAACGATAGAACGGAACACTAACCGGGTTGTAGAGTGGAATTCAAGATGGTCGCTGACAAGGGTTTCGAAGGATCGAAAGGACGTTGTCGTCGATCAAGAGTGCTTGGAATAGAATTAGGGTTTGCCACCCTTGACTGTGTTTGGGATAAATGAAACCCCCACACACATCCTTGTGTGCGTATGTACTCAAGATACATGGGCCGAGCCCAGTTTTGCTAGTATGCACTTGTTTTACTAAGCCCACAAACATCCAATCACAGGATACCAAATTACGTCTTTAGTATACGTACATTCACTAATAACATACAAAAACCATTCGCATAATATCAAATCTAGTTATTACTAAGATAACGTACACGTAAGTTATATCAAAACACAAAGCGAAATAGGGAAAAATGAACGAAGAAAAGGCATAGGAAATAACGAGTTGTCACAGTCGTGGCTTAATGACATTATAAGGATCAGATGAAATAGGGACAGGTGCTGATATATCATCATCATGCACTTGAAATTTCCCTTTTCTAGTATACACCCTTTTAGTAGAAGGTGTTTTTGTATCAGTCTTTGGTGCAAAAGGAACAATGGCTATTGAAGAAATCTTTGAGGTTATAAGTGATTGACTAACAGTTGTTGAAACAACTGGTGTTTTAACCACTGTTGTCGCTACAACAGATGTTGTAACATCTGTTGTCTTCTGCTTTTTGGCAGGAGGTGAAGATGGTGATGATGATGTTTTTGGTGGTGGTGACAAGGCAGTGGATGTTGTGTGTGTTGAAGTGGTGTTAGTTGTTTGACTAGCAGTTGTTGAAATCACTGATGTACCAACAGTTGTTAATACAGCTGGAGTCTTAACAACTGCTGGTTTGGGAATTTTTTGTTTGGAGCATGTTGTAGGTTTAGAAGCATGTTTTGTTTTTCTGGAAGGTGTGGTTTTGGGTTGCCTCACATTTCTTGTGGGCTGATTTCTTTTTGGCTCGGGATTTTCTTCATCCTTAGGCTCAGAAACACCCTGCTCATTTATCTCCATAAAAAACTCTTTTCTCTTGCTCCCACCTGGCTTTATCCTTTGCCTCCCTATCCTTTTTAACCCTTGCTTTTGCATCAGCAATGGCATTTGTGGTCACATCAATTTTCTTAGATCCATCTGGCAAGGGTATGTCTACAAGCATGCTAGAATTGTCTGAAGCAATGTATAAGCCATCCTCATAACCCTTTTTCTTCCACTGCTTAATTTTCTCCCCCTTTTTGGCATCAGCTGGTGGTGGATTATCCACGAATATGATAGAGGGAGGAGCAGTGCCAGTTGTTTTCAACAAATGGGCCTTTATTTCCTTAATATCTGCCTGAGTATTTTTAAACCTTGATTCCATAGTATTTCTGATCTTTTGAACCTGTATTTCATGTTTCTGATCAGCTACTTGATTTTAATGGATGAGCAGTGGTTGAAACAAATTCCAGAGCTCATTTGCAGCAGGTGCAGGTTGTGGTGCAAATGCTTGAGCTGGAGCAGCAGTGGTTAGGACCTTTTGAACTTTCAACAACTGTTGCATCATATCTTTTATTTCAGCAATAGATGTATCAAGATTATCAATTCTACAATTCAATTCCTGATATTTTAAATCATCACCAACTTAATAGGATCATCTGATTCCCCACAGGAAGTGGTTGTATCAATGTATGATTTAGGGAATGAATTCCAAAAGTCACCCATTGATGTCCCTTGTTCTTGGTACTGGGGTCTTTTTCCTTCAACACTTATACCCTTTTGATGGTACCAGTGGCCAAAACAAACTCACTAGTGGTTATCAGAGGTGCTATAGAAGGAATTGCCTTCAAGGGAGTCTGATTGATGAAACAACTAGCCAAATGTAGATCTGTTGATCCAACACTTGTAGTTGCTGCTCCACTTGAACTAATGACATGAATTACAGGTAATTCTAGCAGTGTAACCTCCTCAGATGTTGGTGGGTTAACAGACATAAAGACTCCAGACTCAGTCACTTGTAGGGGTATATTCTCATTTACAGGTGAGTGAGAAGAACTAATTTGTGTCTGGGCAATATCAACTGCATCCAACAAGGCTAATATTTGAGGTGGAATTTGAGCTGTGAGGTTGGGTGCAGAAAGCAAATTTGCCCCGGGAAGTGGGCTGTGGATGATAGAATCAAGTGATTCTAGAGCATCATAATTTGGTGTCCCTATGCTTACAACCTGATCTTTTTGTGAAGATGCAGGAGGAGTTTGAGGTAAAGGTGGAGATCTTTCTTCCATCTGCTGTGAGGAAGAAGCAGCAGTGGTTTCTTATGACTTTTGTGTTGTCACAGGTATTTGCTCTGGGATCTCATCTTCCAGAGTTACCTTTTTTGCGGGTTTAGGGGGCCTTTTGGATGATTTCTTTTTAGGCTTTTTGGTAATGGCAGGTGTGGGTTTCATAGCAGTGGTTGTGCTACTATGATCACCTGGAGCAGTGGGCTCAACAGCAGATACCTGAGGAGCAGTGGTTGCTGCTAAAGTCTGCTCAGGTACCTCTGCTTGTGTTTTGGAAGGTTTTAACATTCTTGTGAATGTTTCTACAGTTAAACTGTTTATTTGAAGAGGAGCACCCTGTGTAAGCACATGGGCATTTTCTTTTGAAAACTTTTTCTCAAAATAATAACTCAAAAACCTTGGAAATAGTAAGAAAGCCTTTTTATCAATATTTTTGACCAAGTAATTAAAGATTTCCTGGGAATAATTAAATTTTTCACCTTGCAGAATAGCATAACCCAGATATTGAATCTTCAAGGGGATTTCATTGAATGCAGTGGTTTTGTTGGATACACACATAAGGAGGGTATGGAACAAAAATCTTGTTGCAGGTGGAAAATTACCTTTTTGTAAGGTATCTTTTTACATTTCTTCTTCATACCCTCTTTCAAGGAAATCCCTTTGGTACTCTGTTTTAGGAAAAGAACTTTTACCTTCCAGATCATTGAGTTCAAAAACTTCAGAAATCGATTGAGGTGTGATGGTAAACTTTACACCCTTGATTGAAGATTTTATGGCTACAACCTTTTTGTTCACCTTTTCTAGGGTTGTATTTTTCCAAAACTCCCTTTGTGTAGTCAAGTAAACGGTTGCATCACAAGTTAAAAAAGTTTTGTACTTTGTGGATGAAAGTGTGTAGATAATGGAATCAAAGATTCTGGTTTCACTGGGTTTTTCAAATATACCCAAGTAATTGTGTAAAAATTTGAGTGGAACCTCAATTTTGGGTGAATCCTTTTGTGTGGTTTTACTGGATTTTTTCACCATGATTGAATCGGAGATGGCGAAGATGAAATGAAGATGATGAGGGTTGTGAGAATATTTGGGGAAAACTTCTTTAGAAAGAAATTTTGAATTCGATTCGACAGTAAAAACCCTGTTTGGGGTTTTTGATCAGGATTTTATAGACTGAAAAAGTGTATGCTGACGTGGCAGCGGTTACAAAAGATCTGACCGCTATGTACTGTCCACGTGCCAACCCCTGATGAAATGAAGGACAAGTGTGTTTATGAAAACCACTGATGGAACAAGATCAGTGGTTGCAATGGTAATAATGAAAGCAGTGGGTGAGTTTTACTATCAGTGGATAGCATATCAGTGGATAGAAAAACACTGATTTTGAACAACAGTGCTTATCAAGGAAATGAGAGAACAGGGGTTAACTTTCAACAGTGGACAGACTTTTAAGTAGAACAGACTTTTGAACAAAGCAGTGGTTATGGCAGACTTTTAAGGATTTTAATGAAAAATTCATTTTTTGCTATTTTTAAGGATGGATTTTTGATTTTCTAAAAACATTTTAATTCTTTTATTTATAGAAAAACAAGATTTTTCCTGTTATTCCATGTTTAGCATGCCAATCCTAGAGATCAGGCTTTCAAAGGTGGATGTGTCTAATGCTTTGGTTATTACATCTGCCAGCTGATCCTTAGTTGGAACATGGTGCAGAGAAATCAAACCTTTTCATAGCAATCCCTCACCGAGTGATGTCTGATTGAATGATGGTGAATCAATGAGATATTGAACTTTTGATGATATATTTCAGCTACCTGACATCTCTACATAAGAGAAGTCTTTTGAGCAATTATACCAAAATTCAAAATTATATTTGGAAGTTACAAGCAGTTGGTCTTTTCAGCAACAAACAGCAGCATCATAATATTCTTCAAACAGTGGTTGTTGAAACATCTGCTTTCTTGTGTATAGTTTGACAAGCTTGCTTCTAGCATATGTAATGTTCTTTGAGGACCCACTTTTTACCAATTAGATTATTATCCTTCGGTAGTGGTACAAGTTTTCAACCTTGTTTTCCCTGAACTGTTGAAGCTCCCTTTCCATGACCACTACCTAACTTCCTGTCTTTAGTGTCCCATGGTACATAACTTTTTGTAAGAATCCCTTTTCACAAGATGTTGACATGAATTTGGTAAAATGGTTGAATTTAAGGGAGAAACATCTGAGCTGACAAATGTTGGTGATTTTAATGATCCAACAGCTGCTTTAAAAGAAAGTGAATGGTTTTGACAACTGATGATTTTTATCCATTTTAGATGAATATTTATCAACAGTGGTTAGGGGTAAAGTGATGATAAGAATTTGAAAGCTACTTTGTCAACAACTGTTAGTGCATCAGTGGATAGGTTTTGACAACTGTTTTGGACAACTGCTGTTCATTAACAATTTACTGTTATCGAGTTAACCTTGAGTTTATGAATGAGATGACACAAACATAAGCACCATTCTCCTTTTAATTCCGTTTTCAAGGAAATATATCGCCAAAAATAGAAAGGTTCTATATCCTGACAGGAGTTTGAAGTTTTACTATCAAAAATGAGTAAAAATGCATAATATATCATTCTTAAAAAAATGAAGAATAATATATCATGTTTTATTTAAACAAACCTTTTCAAGAAAAATAAGTAAAGATTTTCAGAAAACAGCATCACCTAGATCTGGTGCATTTTCTCAGTCAAAGAACTTTTAATTAATTCAGAATCACTTCATTCTCAATTTTTAGGCAAATGGTCAGTGATTTGATCCAAAATTTCATAACCACTGTTTGATACCATTTTCCTATCAGATAGTTGTAACTATAAGGACCCTGGTCACAATGGTTTTAACAATCTTTTATAGATCTGATTACCATGTGATGATTTTTGAGAAATTTTATTTAGTCCTCTTGTATGGTCAATAACCGGAGATACTTTTGTTACCTGAACTCCCCTGAATCAATGACTGCACACAGTTGATTTGTAGCAAATAATCATGCATGGATATGAAGTTGTTTTGGTTTTCCTTTTATAGTACTAACCAATGGACTCTCAAGTGTTTTAGAATTTATACTCTTTTACTTTTGATTTCAAAAGTTTTGAGCTAAAACACACTCTTGAGTTTTAGTAAATTTTCTTCTTTCCATTTTTACCCTTCCCGTAAATAAATCCTGAAATTCTCACTGGGAGGTTTTTATAAAAAGAATACTTAATCCAAGATCATTTTCCAGTAATGTTTTGAGAGATTTGGTCATTTTTGCACATGCTTATGCCAAATTTCATATTACATATGATCTGACTTGTGTGAGTAGAAAATGATAATGCCTTTGAATTTCTTTATGAGTTTTAAACAAAATTGATTTTATCCTTTTGAGGGATTCTCAACCTGTTTTCGAGCATATCATCTCTAATAACTAAAGCTTTATGTTACCTCTTTTTATACTAACAAAGCCACTAATGCTTTTATCTTCACATAGGCCTTCGTCAACATGAGGTGACACCTTAGCAGCTCCCATGATGAAGTCATCATAATTTTTCAACATAATCACTGGATCTATAAAGATTTGATTCATGATACTCCAGTGTTACGTGATTTCAGTGTGATAGATAACATCTTGGTTGTTTTACAGAGTTTTTGAATAATCAACTTTGGACGTGATTAATCGTTACTCTGTTTTTCAACAAATTACGATCAACCTTAGTATCAATGAATTTTGAGCTGAACTGTTATGTCAAATTGATTGTTAGATCGAATTTGACTAACCTTGCTCAGATACCAATTGTTAGGATCTGAGGCCTTCATGATTGTGTTTGTTTGTAATATTTGATCAATGAATGAATGTAAAACAGAGATTTAATGCAGCGGAATAGAAAACAAACTTTATAAACACAATCAAAGGGAAATAGTTTTCAGTAAACACATGTTTCTCATTGAGTCGAATGATTACAATATGAAAATGATTACAGATATGCTTACATACTAAAACTCCCCCTCAGCATGATGCTCACTGGTTGATCGCTCAAGATGAAAGGATTGGAGGAGATAAACTCACTCAGTCAACCAGATGAAACAGTACAGGGTACTGTTCCATTTATAGGCAAAACAAACCATTGAAGCATCTAAGCTGATGTCACCATGAAAGTGACATCTAACAACCTAACAACCTTTAACCACTGTTCTTATACAAACACTGTTAACCTAACCACTGATTCTATACAATATAGATGATAAACTAAACTACTGCTTTCTCCTTCCATTGTTGCATGCTAAGCACTGATGTTGACCATCAGTGCTTTCCTCAAAGTTGATCAGTCCTTGAGTGGGCAGTTCTTTAATCATCAGCAGTACTTAGATAGCATCAGTAGATTGAACCAGCAATGTTTAATCTTTAACAGTCTTTGGAGCTTCATCAGTAGTTTGAAGGACAGTAGCTGTTGTATACGGACAGTGGATGGAGGTCACCAGATATTATAACCACTTTCAAGGGGAAAGCCTAGTGCAAACTACTGCTTATGATGAATCCACTGTTGTGAACCAGTTTTGGCTTTACATCATCTGTCCCTCTGGTAGGGTTCAATCCCAACAATATATGATCCATAGGTAATAAAATTCTATCCCTAACAGTTGCCCCCAAACATGACTAGTTGAATCCCAATCAGATAAGTCATGTTTCAGCGAATTTCGGACTAGCCGTTACTTAAAGATATAGTCGTAACAGGCTTGCGTTAGTATCACATCAAACCTGCAACAAATCATCATTATAAATAGGTTAGAGATAGGGATGAAATTTTGCATTTAAATTCAAGATCCTCTTCCTTTAAATCCTCATTCGAAGACTCATCAGGTATCTCTCCTTCCCTTCTCTCTAAAATTCTCATCATTGATCCTTTGTTCCTTTAAAAACTTCCATGGCCAAGATAACCACTTGATCCTTGTGAGGACCAGGAATTCGGCTCGAATGAACTCGCTCAGGTCAAATCTGCGATCACCACGAGAGTGCGGAATCCAAGTGCGGTGTAGGAGTAAGATCAACAACGATGATACAGTTCAAAGCAATCATTCTCATTAGTTGTAGTAGAAAGTACAAAGTTCCGGTGAGAAAATGCAAGAGCTTCGCCTCTGAGATCAGAACTGTTGTATACAAGTGAGACCCATGACTCCTATTTATAGGCGAGCTCTATCTGGAAGAAAACCTCAGCCGACCGGATGATCATCCGTCCGGATGGACTTTACAAAACATGTTTAACTCCGTTTCATCCTAGATATAATATATAACACAAACAAAACTATACACTGACACTAACATGACAAAATAGACTACATACAGACGAAAGCTACAGACATTAGTGCATCTACGGACTCCCCCTTGGATGTAGCTGCAGTCTTTCTTCCTGTATATCCTTTAATGAGCCTTCCCGTTGCGCCTCCTGTCTCTCGCTTTTCTCCTCCTCTCTTCCTTTCTCTCTTCCAACACTCTCCTCCTTAGAGGTCTTCTAGTCTCATTCCACCACTTACGGTATTCTGGATCACCATCTCTTGCTTTAGACCACCTAGGAATCTTATTTTCTTGAGATTTGATAGGTGTCTGATCAGTCTCGGGCCATGCAAGCTTCCATCTTGCTCTTTGAACAGCTTTTTCTTTAATCTTCTTAAATCTTTCGCTTTAGCGCTCTTTCTTCATAAATTCTTCAAGCTCAAGATCTCTAAACTTCGTCTCCCAGTATCTTCCAGAGTTAATGTCTTTTGCGAAGCACACATTCACTATCTTTTGATACTGCTGGGCTTGTACCTTATCAGGCTCGTTGTAGACGATCTTGTTGAAGAATAGACATTCAATGTCTTTCTTGAAGCAGTTCACCAACCACATCGGATCCAAGACATGTATGTGCCTGCAGTCTCAAGTCTTCACATCAAATAAAGTGATCACTGCTTCAGCTGTGCTTTGATTGTAGAGCCATCCTTTGAAATCTTCATGAAAGTCTTGCTCCATTGCTCTAAGCGGCATATTCTTTAAACATCTTGGTTGTCTGATATTCAGAGTTATGTTTTTTTCTCCTGTTACTGGATCAATTTTCATAATCTGCTTAGGCTTGTGTGGCTTCCTATCTGGAAAGTTATCCTTAGCTTGTAGCTTGATGTAATTCCACAACCTCTGATCATGACATTTAACCTCTGGACCATAATAGAATTGCTTTATGTTCTTGGTCTGCACCAGCTCTTCTATATCCCACCAGGGTAGTGTCTTGATCTCTGATAAGAACTCGAAATATTGAACCCCGAACTCTCTTCTGAAAGCATATACCTTCAAATCCTCCAAGTAGCCCCATGATAGAATATCACCCAGAGATTTATCAGGATGATCAGTGAAGAACTGTAGTGGCCTCTTGAATTTTCTTTCTTTAGGCATGACCTTGAACCATCGCTTTCGTTCCTCCAGAAGATCTTCTTTTGAAACAGTTTCCGGAACACCCTCTGTAGCGATCTTCTCTACCACTTTCCGTCTCACTTCATCTTCATTATGAGATTGGAACAATTCATTTAGAGTAGGAAAATCATCATCAACACCAGAATAGTGAAATAGTGTATCTTCTTCAGAATCATCTGATCCTTCTTCAATGATAACATCTTTAAAATTGTCTGCCTCATTCACAAACTTGAAAGTGTACTCTCTATCAGGAGTCGGTGGAATCTCCTGTTCAATATCGAACTTCAACTTTCCATCATCCATATCTAATTCCTCCAACATGGACTCCCTAGTCCTGTTTTCTTCCAACTCCCCCTCTACCACTGTATGGTGTAAGTAAATAACTTTATGATGTGTAAGGAATACCTCATCACCAGCATGCTTTGTTCCAGATGACGATGCTTCATGATGTTAATCTTCTTGTTGTTCATTCAGTTCATCATTCAGAAAGTCTTCTAAATGTCACACCCCAACCAGCAGCGGATAGGTACGGAGTGGACCGATTGCCCATAGCTCATGACACTAATTGGAGTTACAATATTTAAAGCACAACCAAATTAAAATGTCACATAACATATAAAAATCTTAAATGTTTATACAAAGTTCAAATCAAAAGATAACATAGGTTTTCCCATTTATTTTTCCTAAGGCCCATGCTACGTGACCTCTCCACTTGATCATCAACCTTGATTACCTGCATCACATTAGGAAAAATATATTTTGGGTCAACAAACATGTTGGTGGGTAATTCCCTCATTTTATTTCAAAAAAAACATTTTTATAAATTAGATTTTAAAAATAAATAATTTTCACATGCAATTCAAGGATAAAATAGGGATTGTCTCATAATGTAACTTAGGCAATAATCACATAACACCAAACAAGTAAACACAACCATTCAACAATACGAAACAAGATAGAATAATAGACTCATGACAATAGCGTGCATTAGTCTCAAGCCCCGAGGAGCGAGACTAATACCGTTGGCGATTTTAGGCTACAACCCATGGCCGTGAGGAACCTAGTCAGTCGTGGATCCACATGACATAATAGCATGCAATAGACTTGACAAGTTGTAGCATATAGAATAATGAAAACGTATATAGGCATCCACACAATAACTCTAGAATTAGCATGTTGAGTAATTTGGAAATGTGTAACATGATGCACCCCAAAGTTTGTAAAAGTGTAAAATGGGGAAAAGGAAGAAATTACTCACGGTTTTGCGTTCCGTTTATTTCCTTGGATCGATCGTACGGGTTTGAGGAAATTCCACGAGAAACACTATTCTAGAATATATATTTATATATAAAAATATCAATCAATAAAATACCAACAATAATATACAAATGCTCTAGGGTTTTAAAGAACCAATACCCCTAAATATTATTATCCCAAATTCCTAGATTATCATTTTGACAATTTATAAATTAATACCAGTTCCTAAAATTTATATAATATGAATGTTAGTATATACTAGTGGGGAACCCGCGCGTTGCGGCGGAGTCGACAATACGGCGCATAAATATAATCAAACCTTAAAACGATTAAAAGATCACGTGTAAGTTGTGTATAATTATGTATATCCTACCCACACAATGTGACGACGATTACAACACGATACACGTTTATCAAGCAATACGACCTGTAGCCTAGTACCATCAGACAAACAATATTAACCTTGGTTCTAGTGATGGCACTACAAGATCCTTTTCACTCCCTAAATAGAGACAATAAAAAACAAAGTTAGTGATTCGCATTTGTGATTTAAAAATGATTTATGTGATTTTAAAAGAGCACAATCAAGTAATCAACTACAATAATTAGATATTCAATTGTTAGTGTCTGACCAATGCTAATTTTTAAGGCACTTCTAGATATAATGGACTAAAAAACGTTAATTTTAATCATTTTCTAAAAAAGATCTTCAATAAGATATTTTAAAAAAAACGTACATAAATCCAGTAAACATGAATAAATAACTAATGTTGGTAAGTTTATGATAACCAGTTTTGCTGTAACTATTTAATAACCAGATAATTATAATCAACCGTCTAAACATTAAAAACTTTATAATACAACTTCAAGTCACAAACTTCTATAATCAGTTTATTGTTTTACCTCCATCACATGAAGGAGTTGCTTCACTGTATTGTCCATTGATTGTGGTATGGGGGAAAAGATAGTTTCTACCGTTGAAGAGCAGTTGGCTTTTGTATGATCCTGCAGTCAATTAAAACTTCCATATATAAATATTACAAGGCTCGTTATCGCATCTTCTATTACCAAGAGAGACTTACAGGTTATAACTTTGCTCGCCAAATACACCAATACGCCACCAATACACCAATACTTTTTCGTTCTTAGATCGCATCTTCTATTACCAAACCTTCAGATTATAAATAAATCAAACCTTCACATTTTAAAATAACTACATTAAAGTGTTTAACATCCCTTATTCATAATCCACTCATTCACATAGCAATTATGCTACTCTTATAAACAATAGGCAATTGAATTAATTAAAAAATAACAAACTTACAGTTCTCCTAAAAGTAATCCCAAAACTAAGTTTTGAATCCAAGCTGTTTTCCATCTTCGTTGCATATCTTTTTCTACCCGAGCTATAGAAGTCTCCCCTCTTCGTAAAGCTCACATGCCTGTGAAATGCATAAACTTTTTAGTTACATACATTTTTTTGAATTTTTTATAAATTACAAAATATGGTTTTAAGACGACTTACCATTCCAATAGAACTTTCCGAGTTATACCCCAGGTTGACGATGAATTGCTGCTGCCACTTATTGTCTCAAGCATGAGGATCCCAAAGCTATACACATCGGCTTTCAAAGTCATCCGATCACCCAATACATATTCAGGGGTCAATTAACCACAAAACGAAATTTCATCAAACAGGATTCATGTAATAGTCAGAAACTCTTTGACTGTTCCCCAATTAAACCGAGACCAGATTTCCAGTTTGCTTATTATTGTATGCTCTTCATAAGGGTATTTAAATTAAAAGTATAGGGTACCCCTTTTGGAGGTAGATGATAAGAGCACCATAAACAGTAGCTCTAAGCCATGAAAATGAGCATGCCAGAAAAGGCTTGTTTCACTAAAGTAAACTTGTATGCGAACTTTAGACCAGATACGTTATATAGAACAAAAAATTCCCAAAAAGGGACTTATAAAAAGACTTGATTTTTACCTTCTCACTAATAGCTTATTGAACCATGACTTCTATGTAAGTGTTGATGCAAACCAAAACTTATCAGTGTTAATTTTTACCTTGTCAATCATGGCATCTTGAACCACAACTTCTGTGTAAATATACCTTTAATATTCGCAAGACAGTAAAATTCATACAATCTTCGAGTCATAATCAAATTCTATCATAGGTCATACATACAAACATATATTTTATAAGAGTGATTGAGTGTAGTTCACTAACCTGTACCGTTTCCTTTCGATTTTGTGTTGTTTTCTCTTCGAGTTACGGGGAATAACTATCTTTCTCAATAATCTATTTTTTGAAGTCACTTATTCTCTTTTCTTTTTCTATCTCCAAAGGCACCTGTTTAATCTGTATAAATCTTATGTAAGCAGGCCTCTTGGATGTCTTGATAAATAAAAAGTCAAGCAATATTGTTTCCTTCTCACCTCTTCACTCAAGATGAGATCCTTTTCCATCTCACTGCCGTCTTTTGTGCTAGGTGTACATACTCAAGGCACGCTTCTTGCATTTCTTTCCTTGCTTCATCAAGTGAAGTGAAACGCTTCATCAGGTGAAGTGAAACGCTTCATCAGGTGAAGTGAAACACTAAAAACCTCGTACAAAGTTCCTGGTAATGTGTTGATTGTGGATGCTATTGGCTGCAACATTACAGTATGCACAGATTTTAAGTAAGTCATTGTAAAAACAAACATTACTGGTTACCAGTTCTGACCCGTATAGTTATCCAACCCACTCGAATTTGAACCATCATAGTTTGGTGTCTTGTTTCAAAGTGTTCTTTTTGTGACCAGGTTTCAATACCTAGAAAATTCCATTAAACTTAAACATCTTCAAATCATATTTATAATTATTGAACTGCCACATAATCTATTAAAATTATTGAACAAAAGCTAACCAAAAAACTGTCTATTTAGAGTATCTATCTACAACATATATTCAATTGATTTACAAAAATAGAATGAGCCAAAAAATAATGAAATCAACATTTTTTTACAAAAAATTGAAAATACATCCGAGCTAATTACGACAGTTATGTATTCGTAATTCATTTTTTTTATTTTGTGTGCCAGAGTATCGTCATTTATAAAAAAAATCATGGAAGTGAAGTTGTCTATACCTTAAATGTCGGCAAGAGTGATGGTGTTTGGAGACGCAGTCGCTTGAATGTAGGCTTACCTGAACTTTTCTTGACTGATGATCCAAAGTCCTAAATAACAAAACAAAAACAATGGATTCTTAATAGATTGATAATGACAACAGATCAACCGCCCAATTGAAAGGTTCAAATGCTGCTACCAAGGTTATAAAACCCTAAATCCAAGCAACAATAAGAAACATACAATCGATTACCTGAATCAACATTACCTACAACAGAGAAAAAAATCACAGTACAGAGATACACTCGTCTTCAATTTGCGAACTTTCTTCACCAAAAGAGCGATTGCAGGTTCATATAAAAATGATGGACTGATCAACTGCTTGTTTAGGGGTTTAAGAGGTAGATAGAAGGACGAACGGTGGTGAAATTCATCAATAACTTAATTAAATGTGAAGATCAGAGATATAAATGTAGGGTTCTTCTAGAATTTCATGTATGAAATCTCTGTGTTGCCCTCAGGCGTCTTAAAAATTTGGAGATTGTCTCTCTAAAATGGCTTGATCTTTGTTGTACATAATGCTGTAGAATTGATACGCGTGGCAAAATTACCATCTTGTACATCACTTTTCCTTTTTATAGTATTATAGATAAACCTACAATCAAATATCTTATTCTCACCAATTTATAATTTTATAGTTTATGGGATCTTAAATGTAAGCTTCTTAGAGCATTCACATCCTAACCATCAAATTATGTGAGGAGAGGTTTTTATATTATAAAGGGTATAAAAAGTGGTTGTGAATAGAGGAGAGAGAAAATGTTACTGTTCATCTGTATATTTGGGGGTACGCTGTTCACCCGTTATAATTTTTTAATATATTTTGAAGAGAAAAATGCCCGGATAGTCCCTGTGGTTTCGCCTTATTTCACCTATAGTCCCTATCTTTCTAAAACTACTTGAATAGTCCCTGTGGTTTTCCGTTTTGTTCTCGGATAGTCCCTGGGTCTAACTTCAGTTACTTTTCTCAGTTAAGTGGGTGTTGAAATGACCAAAATGCCCTTTCCTTAAAAGGCCAAACCATAGGGACTATCCGGGCATCTTCTTCATTTTTATTTATAAAACCCCACCACCACACTTCATCTTCAACCTCCACCCACCATCACTCTCCTCCACCCTCCACCATCACCGCCACAGAAAACATGGTGGCTCGACATTGGCAGAGAAAAGTGGGTTACCGCTTTTAGATCATAAAGAAATGCAAAACAACCACTGTCAAACCAAGCTCAGATTCACATGTCTAGCAGTTTTTATTTATTCTTTTCATGCTACCATAACTAATTCACAACCACAATCCTTTAAATGTCAAAACAGTAAATCATGGATCACAAAGATGTAGGGTCAACACCTGACAGTTATAAGAAATACAAACAATTTCTGGAAAAACATTCACCAACTGAGAAGTTGGAAAGAACGGGCGTGCGTGTATGTGGGTTGCCGCTGCTTCTCTTCTGAATTCAAGACCCGAAATCCAATGATGCAAAATCAGAATCTGCTCATCCCCTGCTGGTCGATGTCCACTTGCCGGACCCAATCACAGCAGCCACCGCCGCCACCTAGGGTTACGACGGAACCCTAGATGCGCCGTCACTGATCACCGTCATTGTCTGTCGTCTTAGAACACCGGAAACCACCACTGAATCCCTCTTTTTCTTTGTTCTATTCGTCGGTCATCACCACCACAGCGCCGCCGGAAAAAGTCATGGCGATGCGAGTCCCGAATCGGAGCCAGAAAACATGGTGGCTCTCTCTCTTCCTCTCTGTCTCTCTCCCTCTCCTCGGTCTCTCTCTCTCTCTTCCTCTCTGTCTCTCTGGTTCCGCAGCCATCGCTCACCACCACCGGACGGTGGTGGTCCGTCACCGGAGTCCAGTCGGACTCCCTTGTGCTCGTCGGTAGGGAAAACAAGAGGCAGGGGGTGTTTGGTAGTGGATTTAAAGAGAAGCAGGGTGTGGGTATTAGGGTTTCTTAATGTTGAAGATGAAGGGTGGATGGGTTTTATAAAGAGAAGGTGCCCGGATAGTCCTTATGGTTTGGCATTTTAAGGAAAGGGTATTTTGGTCATTTCAACACCCACTTAACTGAGAAAAGTAACTGAAGTTAGACCCAGGGACTATCCGAGAACAAAAAGGAAAACCACAGGGACTATTCAAGTAGTTTTAGAAAGATAGGGACTATAGGTGAAATAAGGTGAAACCACAGGGACTATCCGGGCATTTTTCTCTATTTTGAAAGTGGTTGTGAGTGGAAGTGAGAGAAAAATGTAATGATAATATTATTTAATTGAAAGAAGAGAGAAAAATTATTTGTTTTTAATGGAAATATATTGATATAGGAGTTGTTTTTTAGTGGAATGTATGTATAATTTGATGGATTGGATGTGAATGCTCTTAGTATCTACACTATTTTCGCCAAATCATAGAATTACAACTTATTCAAATAATATAAGTAATATAACTTATGAGATTTGACACAATATATATTTAATAATAAATATTTCTAGTAATCTATATGAGTATGACAACAATGATTATTTGAATGACCATAAAAGTGTATAACAATTTTTATACTAAAGTGGGTGTCTATTAGTCCACAATCGTCTATTAGAATTGTTGTCTTAAATATAAAATTTTGGTTAAACAAAATACATATTTAAATGATTTAGTCTTATAAAAATCACTAAAAATACTCTATGGTCATAACAATTTATATGGACCTAAGATATATATCATGAATATAATTTGTATAAAGTATCTAAAAATACATTAATTAATAAAATGAGAGTTTTAGAGTTTTGTACATCGAATATGATCCTTCAAATTGAGAATCAAATGCTCTTTATAAACAAAGATTGATAGAGAGCTTATATAGATAATAAGAAATAAACGAGACTAGACTTAAGAATAACTTTATTCATTGTTCTTATGAGAAAATAATATATAGGTGATCCATACCTTAATTGAAATGTGCGATGAAAGAAAACTATTTTTTTGTGTAGAGCCGATCACGAGATCCTTATGTGGGAAGTGGAGGTCAAATGGAGCTAGAAAACTTCTATGTCGATGCAGACGAAGATAATGAATTAGAGGATTGGTTGGTTTAGAAATGAGAGCATAAATAAGGATATGAGAGCAATAAGTGTCACACCCCAACCAATGGCGGAAACATCGGGGTGAGGCACTGAGCGAAACAGATTGTCCAAGAGATTCCATAACAACTACGATTGCCCATTATTTAAGCATTACGTCCCATACCGTAACATAAAAAGTAACACAGTTATTACAGATAAATTGTTCTCAAAGACAAATAGAAAACTGTTTCGACAACTCATAAGTTAATTGTTTGTTTCTAGACTCTCCTAGCTTGATTCCACAAAAAGCTAGCATAGCACAGCATCCTAAGCACCTGTCACATACGTTAAAATAGAGGTCAATACATATAGTGTAAAGGTGAGCATACAAGTTTAATAGTATAATAGATTGCGAAAGTCGTTTAGGCATAACCATCTTGTAACATGTTGAAAAGTGAAGCTAGCAGGTTATCGACAATGAAATTTGCACATACATGACTGCGAGTTGTAGAATGCGCAACACATATCACCACTGTGACACGTGAAGTAAGCCCTTAACAACCCTTGTCGACGACAGGTGTTGTGTCCAAACTATAGTACTATCGTCGCTAAGGTGTCAGGCAACAATCACTGTGTAAACATAACATACAAGCATTCATCGAGAAACACGTATAACATGCAATAACGGTCAGCGTATAAAAGTGTTTGCGTTGTATGTCAATTGTGATTTGAAATAGGTAACGTATGTAACACCCAAAAGTGCGTAAAGCAAAAAGGGTTCGAGTATACTCACAGTAGATGGTAGCTACTAAATACGATCTGTGATTGGATTGAAGGGAGCGCTTAGAGTAAGCCTGAACAGTTCACGATAGCATAAGCGACGAGCAGTGCGTTGAACAGCGTGTCGGTGAGTTAAGTGACGAAGGGTCATCCGATCAGATGACTATCCGGACGGATGGTCATCCAGTTGGATGGCCATTCGGTCGAATTATAATTCGTTTGGGATGGATGTGTTTGTGTATGATGTGACTTTGAAGTTTTCGCTGTAGCATTTTATAAAACGAGAAGTATCTCTACCTTTTAGGTCGTCTGGTCGAACGGTCATCCGGTCGGATGGTCGTTCGGTCGGATGGCAATCCGTTCAGCAAGACATTTCAAAGTTTTAAGCCCACAGTAGGATGGTCGTCCGATCGGATGACCTTTCGTTGGATACTGACTTGCATTGAAAGTTTGTAAAATGTTTAAGTGTTTGAGAGCCACAAGTCATCCGATCGGATTGTCTTTCGATCAGATGGCTATCCGATCGGACGGCCATCCGTTTGGTAACCTGTCCATTTTGTAACTTGTAAAATTTGCTAAGTTCGAAAAGTTTTGAGGTTGAACCGAGACGGTATGACTACGTGTCAAACAACGGAAACCCCATCAAGCCCAAGTCATCTGATCGAATGGGAATCACCCCGTCCGATAAGTTAACTGTTCTTAACGGTTGTTCATGTTCAGCCCGTTAAGTCGGTCATCTCTTCGGTAGAAATCCGTTCTCAGACCGACACTTTATATAGAACGAGTAAAGGGCCCGCATGAGCTCAGATTCTATAGGCTTTAAGTGCAAGAGTGTAAAAGAGTTGAAAGAAGTTTTAAATCGGTTTGAAAATGTTTAGATTTAGGTGAAATAAGTGTTTAAACATGTTGAAATCTCTTAGATCTGAGTTGTTCTTTGTGTGATGAGGTCACACTTTGAAGTTCATGAGAACCCATGATGACATCATCCTAGAACAGCCCAAATCAGCCGATTTCATGGTGAAAAGTTAAGATTTGATAGTGAATATGATGAGAAAGTGTGTAAAGATCAAATAGGTACAAGATTTGAGTTGGAAACTTACAAGAATCGTGAGGAATCGAGAGAAAATAGGCAGAGAAGTCAAAGGGTCGGAGGAGAGCTGTCACATCACATGAACTGTGATGTGACAGGTGCTATTTATAGGTGAGAGGAGAGGAGAGGCAATGTTGAGGTGCGATCGGAGGGCAATCCGATCGGATGGCCATCCAATCAGATGGTCATCCGGACGGATGACCATTCGATCGAATGGTCCTTCGATCGGATGGTTCGAGTGAGCTGGTTTCCAACTCTTCGTTTCGCGCGTTGAGCGTTGCGATGCGTTTAAGCGGGTGCCGATTAAGCGATGCTATAGGTTTAAATAATAGTTACACAAATAACCTAACTAACATACAACATTATAAATAAACTTGCATTTCTAGTTCGCGATGAGATTGCGTTGCGATAGAGTTGCGATTGCGTTTGCGAATAATCACCTCAAACATAAATGAACATGCACAAGTAACACATAAATATCACACACACACGTAAAACAATATCCAGAACATGCGATTCGAGTTGCGATGAGATTAACGATAAATAGATTAGCGATAAATAGCGATTAAACTGCGCTTATTAACATTTACTCCACATAATACAACTAAAGTACACAAATTAAAGTAATCGATCAACAAGTCAAAGAGTACCATCAATAATTAAGCAAGGAGTGACAGATCGCATTTAGCAATCTTTTCTTCCTTTGACTTTGACTTTGACTTGTACTTTGACTTCAAAGACGCGGGTTGTTACAGCCTCCCCTACTTTAGGGAATTTCGTCCCGAAATTAGGCCACATGCGTAACAAATAACTGTGGATACTTAGCCTTCATGTCACTTTCAAGTTCCCAGGTGAACTCTACGCCGCGTTTGCCTTCCCAGCGAACCTTCACAATGGGAATGCGTGAGCGTCTGAGCTTCTTGGTTTCTCGATCCAGGATCTCGATAGTCTTTTCCACGAAGTGTAATGTTTCGTCCGCTTGTAGATCCTCAAGTGGCACGTGTAAATTCTGCCCTGCCAGACATTTCTTGAGGTTCGAAACATGGAAAGTCGGGTGGACGTTGCTAAGTTCCTCCGGTAGTTCGAGTCTGTAGGCCACTTTTCCATTCCTTTCCAGAATTTTAAAGGGTCCAACTTATCGAGGCGCGAGCTTTCCTTTCTTACCGAATCTGATCACCCCCTTCTAAGGTGAAACCTTTAGGAGTACGTGATCGCCAATGTCAAATTCAAGGGGCTTGCAGCGTCTATCGGCGTAACTTTTCTGACAACTCCGAGATTTCAGTAAATTGTCTCGAATTTGGAGGATTTTGTCAGTCGTTTCTTGCAGCAGTTCAGGACCGGTAATTTCCGCATCTCCGATCTCGTGCCATACAATAGGCGATCGACATTTTCTTCCGTATAGTGCCTCAAATGGTGCCATTTGAATGCTAGAATGATAACTGTTATTGTACGAGAATTCGACCAAAGGTAAGTGCGCGTCCCAATTACCACCGAAATCTATGACACACGAGCGAAGCATGTCTTCAAGGGTACGAATCGTTCTTTCCATCTGACCGTCGGTTTTGGGATGGAAAGCGGTACTTAGATTAAGAGTAGTACTGAGGGCAGATTGAAACATTTCCCAAAGACGCGAGGTAAACCGACCATCGCGGTCAGAGATGATATCACGAGGCGTCCCGTGTCGACAGATGATTTCGTCGGTGTAGATCCGTGCTAATCGTTCTACCTTGTAGTCTTCTCGTATTTGCAGAAAATGAGCAGATTTAGTAAGACGGTCCACGATGACCCAGATGCTATCGTGACCTGATGGCGTGCGCGGAAGTTTCCTTATAAAGTCCATAGCTATACTCTCCCATTTCCACATAGGGATCTCGGGTTGCACGAGTAAGCCAGAGGGTCTTTGTTGGTCGGCCTTGACTTTTGAACAAGTCAGGCACTTCAAAACATAGATTACGATATCCTTCTTCATTCCAAGCCACCAATACCGTAGACGATGGTCACGGTACATCTTGTCGGCACCAGGATGAATGGAATATCGAGACTGGTGCGCTTCGGTCAGCGATATATCTCGAAGGTTATTGCGACTTGGAATCAAGATGCGATCTAGATAGTAGTAGATACCGTTCGATTTGGTGAGAAGGTGCGATTCAGCACCACACTTCTTCATTTCCTCTCGCAAGGTATTCTCAATGAAGAAGGCGTCTTGAGCGTCACGAATCAAGGTTTCGAGGTCATGCTAGGCGTGAGTATTACGAATGCTATGCAAATAGCTTCGTCGGCTTAGAGCATCGGCAATGACATTTGCTTTGCCAAGGTGGTAACGAATCTCGCAGTCGTAATCGTTGAGAAGTTCTACCAATCGGCGTTGGCGCATATTCAGTTCCTTTTGGTTGAGGATGTGTTGTAGGCTCTTATGGTCGGTGAAGACTGTATACTTGGTACCGTAAAGGTAGTGTCGCCAAATCTTCAATGCAAAAACAACTGCACCAAGCTCGAGATCGTGGGTTGTAAAGTTCTTCTCGTGGATCTTGAGTTGACGAGAGGCGTACGCGATAACCTTGTCCCGCTGCATGAGAACGCAACCGAGACCAAGGTTCGAGGCATCACAATAGACTACAAAATCATCGTTTCCGTCGGGTAACACGAGGATAGGAGCATTGCAGAGCATATGCTTGAGTGTCTGAAAGGTTTGCTCTTGTTCGGTTCCCCAAACAAAAGACTTGTCTTTATGCGTTAGAGAAGTAAGCTGAACGACGATTTTAGAAAAGTCAGCGATGAATCGACGGTAATAGCCCGCCAATCCGAGAAACGAACGAACTTCGGATGGTGATTTTGGAGTAACCCAACTCTTAACAGCCTCGATCTTCGCGGGGTCGACGTGTATACCTTGACTATTGACGATGTGACCGAGGAATTGAACCTCCTCTAGCCAGAATTCACACTTGGAGAACTTGGAATAGAGTCAATTCCCTTGGAGTAACTCGAGAACCAAACGTAGATGCTGCGCGTGTTCGGCTTTTGATTTCGAATAGATAAGGATATCATCGATAAACACGATGACGAAGCGGTCAAGAAAAGGTTTACACACACGATTCATCAAATCCATGAAAACCGCGGGTGCATTGGTTAAACCAAAGGGCATTACGATGAATTCATAGTGGCCGTATCGGGTTCGGAAAGTGGTTTTCAGTATATCTTCCTCCTGGATTTGTAACTGGTGATAGCCTGAGCGTAAATCAATCTTCGAGAAACACATTGCACCTTGCAACTGGTCAAACAAATCATCGATTCGGGGCAGGGATAGCGATTCTTGATAGTTAGCTTATTCAATTCCTGATAATCGATGCACATCCGGAACGATCTGTCCTTCTTTTTGACGAAAAGGACAAATGCGCCACAGGGAGAGGTGCTAGGGCGAATGAAGCCTTTGTCAAGTAATTCCTGGAGTTGACTCGAGAGTTCGCGCATTTCAGGCGGAGCGAGACGATAGGGAGATTTAACAACAGGATTTGCTCCAGGAATGAGGTCGATACAGAAATCGATATCACGACTCGGGGGGTAAACCAGGTAAATCATCAGGAAAGACTTTTGGAAAATCACGAATATGTGCCAAGAAAGCTTTGTATTCCTTGCGGAGATACTTGCTCGCTTAGATACACGACATGAGTTTGAGATTCTTCGATGTGACTTCACCATAGACACAAAGTTGATTACCATTAGCGAGCGAGAAACGAATCATTTTATTAAAAAAAAAAGACTTCAGCACGATTTTCGCGAAGAAAATCCATACCTACTAAGATATCAAAACTACCAAGCTGCATCGGGATAAGATCGATAGGAAAGACGTGATTATTGAGTTTCAGCATACAATCACGGAGAACAGAACGAACAGTGAAGATTCTTCCAGTGGCAACTTCAACGTCAAATGTCGTAGGGAGATGGGCGCGCTTACGATTCAGGAGCCTTTCGAATTCTAACGATACAAAACAGTTATCTGCTCCAGTATCAAATAAACATGAAGCGAATATACCATTGACGAGAAACATACCATTAACCACGTTGTTATCTGCTTGAGCGTGGCGGGCGTTGATGTTGAAGGCACGTCCGCGAGCTGCTGGCTGCTGCTGCTGCAGAGGCTGTTGCTGTTGGTGTTGTTGCACGGCTGCTGTGGCTCTTGCTTCACCACTCTGTTGGGGCAGACATTTGCAAAGTAATTGGGATCACCACATGCAAAGCAGGCTCTTGCATGGGTAGCGGGAGCAGGAGCTGCTTGTTGACCCTGTGAAGCAGGAAGGAGAGCTGGTGGTGCAGGAGCTTGACCTTGAGCTTGAGCTGGAGCTTGGTGGGGACCAGTACGGCAGTTGGCAGTAAAGTGTCCGTACAGGTTGCAGTGAACACAAAACCAGCATGCAATCCCAACAGGATGATGATAGGTACAAGTAGGGTAGAACGGGTAGTATATGCACGCTTGGCCGGCGGTGCATTGGTGACCGGTGCCACTACTTGGCGGTTCTGAGGTTGCGGTTGAGCAGGGACAGCTTGGAGTGGAGCGGCGGTAACAGCACAATTCTTGTTGTTGTTGTTGTTTTGCTTGCGTTTGCGGCGGGAAGACTTGGAAGCTTGCGGTGCGGCGGTTTCAGTGGTGGGAGAAACGGTAGCTTGGTGGAAACTCTTGGTGGTATTCTTAAAATAACCAGCCAACACTCGCTTGTCATTAATCTCAGCAGCGAGTATGTATGTCTCTTCAATTGTTGTTTTCTTCGCGGCTTGTGTAACATCCCAATCGCGTAATACAACAACACGCGGCAGAAATATCGGGGAGTCACGTTACAAATTGCTCACAATTACTGGCACTAAATTGGTTTCAATATTATTAACATCGTTTTACAAACAAAGAATACATGTAATCGTCTTTTGATTAAGAAGTCTAAGGCCCGAATGCAGTCCTATGCGTTGCATGCTTGAATAGTTGAAAAACCTGAAACATATGTGAAAAATAGTCAGCATAAAATACCGGCGAATACATAGGTTTTGTTAGCCAAATTAATGGCAAAAGTTTGATATTGCAATACTTTGACAACTACAAGAGTTGTCGATTGAAAATAAATCTTGAAGCCAAAGAAATGGCAAAAGTTTAGTATTGCAATACATAATCTCGTTTGAAGTTGTATATTGTAACCTCGTGGAAATCATTGTAAAACTTATTAATGTAATATTAGAAAACCAATCAAGGATTAATAATAATGTGAGTATTTTATAAATCAAGTCAATGATTTATAATAATACTTTAGACATCCTTCAAAGAATCTAACATATAAAGATATGGGAGATTCTTCAAGGATTTGGATAAACAAACATTGGATCAATTGTACACAAAATCCTAAAGTGATTCGGATAACGCTACAAGAGTAATAAAATAAGAACACTTATATATAGGAAGTACCAGCGACGTATCCACCATGTTCTTACACCCGTTTCGTTATCTAAATCACAACTACTACATAAACACATAAATTGTAAATCTGTTAATCAACTTGTATACATGCATTAAAGCACACAATGAATCCAATCAAGGACTCGAATATTGGTACTTTAAACATCCTACAAGAATCTATCTACGAAGATAGATAGATGCTATGAGGATTCTGGGTTCTGTTACATTGAATCATTAAAAAAACCAATCCTAAATCCTAATGGTGATTCGGGATAACGCCACGAAGGGTAATATATTAAGCACACTTATATATAGGAAGTACCAGTGGCGTATCCACCATGTGCTTATTGTATTATCTAGTTTCGTTATCTAAATCACCAACAATCTACACATAAACCATAACTGTAGTCCTATAAAGTATTTCTTAAAAATCTCACTATGAAGATAGGAAGATCTAAGACTGTACTTCAAATATCCTATAAGAATCAATCTATGAAGATAGATAGATCTTTTAAGGATTTAGATAAATATTGTATTTGCATAATCGGAATAATACACATAAAAGCATTTAGTAATCACATATATGCCATACATTTGGGAAATAAATCGGTTACACATATGAATCACCCCAAAACATTTGAAAGCGGTAAAAGAGGGGAACTATGTACTCGCCTGAGATTTCAAAGTATCCTTGATTAAATGAATTTAACAAAGCCCGGGCAAACCAAGGAAAATCAAGTGGTACCTAGTAATCGAATCGCTTGCTAATAAATCGACACCTAAATTGGAAGATCGGGTAGAATGGGGTCTCGTAAACCAAATGAGTATTGGAACTCATGTGATATGGTTTAACAAAGCCCATTCTAAATCGGAACCTATCCTAAGTGCTTACGTCCTGTTACGACCCATTAAGGTAGCTTACGCTACTTTAATGTGTCGTTCGCGCAAATGCATGTTCAAGACGCCTAACTAGTCCTATGACAAGTATTATATGCCCTAACATGTTTAAATATGTTGCATAATCAGTTTAGGTGACAAAAGTTAAGTTACATATGCTTAAGATCCAATTATGCATGAAAAGGGCATTTTGGTCATTTACCTAAGGCATATAAACTACCTATCATACAACTAATTAAACTAAGCGACCATAAGGTATAACCTCGGAAGGTTATTCCCTATACAACTATGGTCACTAAATGTGCTTGGTCGGATCCTAACGATCGTCCAAAAGGGTCGGGTTCGAAAGTCTAAGCGGTTGTCAAGACTGCTTGACTTACGACCCTAAACAAGCACTAGACTAAAAGTGACGAGTTAAACATGCTAAAACATGTTTAACTAAGTTAGAAAACAGGTTTGATATCAAAACAAAGTGTTTTGATACCCGAAAATAGCTTTGTTGCAAAATATGCATAAACACGCATTTTGACCGAAACTTTGACTCGTCACTTCGACTAATCAACGTGGTAATCAGTAGGTATAGACACAAGGGACTATAACCATCGTGATTACGCTCACGTTGCAAAGTTCAAATGAACTTTGTGTTGACCAAAGACTGGTCAAAGCATAAAGTCAAACACTGTTTGACTTTCATGCTTGAAATACATAAAAAGCATGAAAGAAGCTTACAAAAGGTCCAAGCAAGGAAGAATTGAACCAAAATACTCAGGTATGAAGCATAAGCTTCAACTTAGAGCAGAATTGATTCAATTTGTGTGAGGAATGAGAATGAACAAGGTAGGTATTTATAGAAAGTCTTGAGTTCACAAGATGATTACAAGTGTTTTTGAGCAAATCAAAGCTTAATCTAAGCCATACACTTGTGGAACATGGTTTAGAATACAATGGGAGTCTAAAACCAGCTCCAAGTATTGAGAAAATTGCATAAAAGACCCTGGAAATCAAGCTGGTTGCTGAAACTAGTTTGCTAAAAATGTGTTCCTCAGGCGACACGCGGAAGAGACCACAGATTCTTCCGCGACACTCCTGGCTGAACCAGCTGAAACTTGTTCAATTTTGGCAGTTTTGGTCCCTGCACTTGATTTAAGGCATTTTCGACGTGTTTAAGCCCCGTTAACCCCATTTCAAGGCTCTACAATGAAGTTAAAGCATAGGGAACATAAAATATGCTTGAACACATCTCGGATGTCGGTTTGTTTGGTCGTACGGTCACCTTATTCGGTTAATTACGACGAAATACGAACGGACGCGAAAAACGATCCAAATTGCGCGACGAATGAAATTTTAGCATTCCAAACACTAAAATAAAATATTTTAATGATTACAAAAATTTTTGGATGTCCGGATATGTTCAGAACGTAAGATATGCGCATAAATGCAAACTTATGCACTTTTTGATGCTTTTAGTCCCTATTGATCAAATAAGCATATTTTCGCAACACGAACCCCTCAAAGCCTATTTCTAAGCTATGTAAAGGATATTTAGGGTATGTTTAGCTTATGATCAAGTTCCGGAATGTTCATTGTTATACAAATCAGTAGACTTTCGCAGTTTGATGCAAATAGTCCCTGTGATCGAATAAACTTGTTTTTGACACACCAAAGCCTTCAAAACTTATTTCTAAGTTATATAAAAGATATTTAAGGTATGTTAAGCCTATGTCACTGTTCCGGAGTGTTTTCCACATTAAACTGATTACGTTTACGCATCAGTTTGCGTATAACTTTCCAGAAAGCGATTTAAAGCTTGAAATTGAACTAGAATCAAAACGTGAAATTGTCAAACACAAATAAACAAATTTTGAGACCAAAACACATTGTTTCTTTGATAAAATATATTGTCCTACATCATGCGGTGTTTACAGAGCACAAGTGTCACAGCTTGCATGAAGTCAGCAACACAATCCGGTAGAGCACGAATATACTTCTTGATCGTCATGTCAGGTGTTGCCACCTGGCTTGGATAAATGATACTCAGATGTTTGAAGCGGGCAGTTAGACTGGCGTTATCGCCACCATCCTGCTTGATGTTCCAGAACTCGTTTTCTAACTTCTGGAGCTCGTGGGGTGGGCAGAATTCCTTCATCATGAGTTCCTTCAACTCATCCCAAGTAAGCCCATAAGTTGCATCGTTCACGCGCTTGTTCCTTTCGGCTGTCCACCAATCCAGAGCCCTGGACTGGAAGATGCCAGTTGCATTAACAGTACGTAGGTGATTGGGATATCTACTCTGGCGTAGCGTGACTTCGATTGAGTCGAACCATTGAAACATCGCGCTTGGTCCTTCTTCGCCTGTGAAGTCTTTTGGGCCACAGGCCTTAAACTGCTTGAAGCTGAAAGTACCCTTTGGAGAGTTAGTCCTTGATTCCTCAGAGGACTTGCTAGCGTTTTCAATAAGCTCGCTGACAATTTGCGGAATGACCTTAGCCATCTGCTTAGCGACTAGAGCAACGACACGTTTGTCCTTGTGATTGCGGCGAGCAGCGCGAGAAGTGTGTGATCCGAATGACGACATTGTCTGCAACAGACATCGTCACAGGACTCAGACACTATATAATCAAATCTCACCTCACAACATACTTAATACTACTAAAGCTCATTAACACGTCAATCACATAGACACGAAATCACATAGGCACATAGCACATAGTCCACGTAAGCACAAAAGCACATAGTTCACATAAGCATGTATTTTGCACGCATTCAACTTCCTATATTACACGTATTCACGTTCCTATATTGCACGTATTCTCCTGCCTGTGGTAGACGTATTCCCTTACCATTCAAAGTTGCGATACGAGAGTTGCGAGTGCGATTAACGAGTAACATAGCGAGTATCATAGCGTAAGCGAGTAACATAGCATGCGATTTATTATCGTTTTGAGATAGATGTACAGTGCGAGTTGTGTGTGTTGATCAAAGAGAAAAGCGTATAAATCACCAAAAATCGAAACACATAAAAATATAAAACCACATAAAACACACAAATTTTCACATAAAAGCGATAAATCACAGAGTCAGCGGTTGCGGGCTTAGAATCGAAACACATAAAACAATGATTGCTATCTTGAAATAAAAAATAGATTGTCTGGGCTGATAGACGTCGACTGCCCAAAGTGATTCGACTATTCTCAAGGACTTCGAGTATATGCTTTGGCCTAATAAACTGTGCTCTATCATCGGCATACGGTGAATGGCACGCATCCTTTCGGTTATTCACGCAACTCGAGTCGTTGGAATTCATCGAGACTTTGGTGAGAGTTTTGTAAAACCAAAATAAGGAGCGGAACAAGTCATCAAGGTTTGGGTTTCACCCCTAACTTCACGGCTACGTTCCTGTTTGTTTGATAGAATCAAGAGATAGAGAGGGAGATTTTACATAGAAGTACGGATTTCACTCCCGATTCAACGCAAATTCTCATGTTTATAGTAAAAATGCGCGTCGAACAAGCGATCCAATTGAGAGTTTGCGGTTTTCACACCTAATCTCAATCTAATCACTCGTTCATTTTTTAAAATAGCGTGCGGTGTGCCTGCCTTAGGAAAGGCAGAGTGATAGTGCTCGACCTTAGGAAAGGTCGATGGAGTGTAGTAAGTTCGCGAGTCGAGCATTAACAGAAATAAGCTTGTGCGGAACCCCTACCGAGTTTGCACAAGGCGGTCTGTTGGTACTTAGACTATAGACTAGGTCGTCTCTAAGACATCGACCCGGACTCGGTCGAGTCTTTCCTAATTCCCTATAGTTATGGCTCTGATACCAATCTGTCACACACCAACCGATGGCGGAAACATCGGGGTGAGGCACTGAGCGAAACAGATTGTCCAAGAGATTCCATAACAACTATGATTACTAATTATTTAAGCATTACGTCCCATACCGTAACATAAAAAGTGACACAGTTATTACAGATAAATTGTTCTCAAAGACAAATTGAAAACTGTTCCGACAACTCATAAGTTAATTGTTTGTTTCTAGACTCTCCTAGCTTGATTCCACAAAAGCTAGCATAGCACAGCATCCTAAGCACCTGTCACATACGTTAAAATAGATGTCAATACACATAGTGTAAAGGTGAGCATACAAGTTTAATAGTATAATAGATTGCGAAAGTCGTTTACGCATAACCAACATGTAACATGTTGAAAAGTGAAGCTAGCAGGTTATCGGCAATGAAATATGCACAGACATGACTGCGAGTTGTAGAATGCCCAACACATATCACCACTGTGACACGTGAAGTAAGCCCTTAACAACCCCTGTCCACAACAGGTGCTAAGTCAAAACTATAGTACTATCGTTGCTAAGGTGTCAGGCAACAATCACTGTGTAAACATAACATACACGCATTCATCGAGTAACACGTATAACATGTAATAACGGTCAGCGTATAAAAGTGTTTGCGTTGTGTGTCAATTGTGATTTGAAATAGGTAATGTATGTAACACCCAAAAGTGCCTAAAGCAAAAAGGGTTCGAGTATACTCACAGTAGATGGTAGCTACTGAACACGATCTGTGATTGGATTGAAGGGAGCGCTTAGAGTAAGCCTGAACAGTTAATGATAGCATAAGCGACGAACAGTGCGTTGAACAGTGTGTCAGTGAGTTAAGTGACGAAGAGTCATCCAATCGGATGACAATCCGGACGGATGGCCATTCGGTCGGATTGTCATTCGTTTGGGATGGATGTGTTTGTGTATGATGTGACTTTGAAGTTTTCGCTGTAGCATTTTATAAAACGAGAAGTATCTCTACCTTTTAGGTCATCCGGTCGAACGGTCATCCGGTCGGATGGTCGTTCGGTCGGATGGCAATCCGTTTAGTGAGACATTTCAAAGTTTTAAGTCCACATTAGGATGGTCATTCGATCGGATGGTCGTCCGATCAGATGATCTTTCATTGGATACTAACTTGCATTGAAAGTTTGTAAAATGTTTAAGTGTTTGAGAGCCACAAGTCATCCAATCGGATTGTCGTTCGATCGAATGGCTATTCAATCGAACGGCAATCTGTTTGGTAACTTGTCCGTTTTGTAACTTGTAAAATTTGCTAAGTTTGAAAAGTTTTGCGGTTGAACCGAGACGGTATGACTACGTGTTAAACAACGGAAACCCCATCAAGCCCCAGTCATCCAATCGAATGGGAATCACCCCGTCCGATCAGTTAACTATTCTTGACGGTTTTTCATGTTCATCCCATTAAGTTGGTCATCTCTTCGGTAGAAATCCGTTCTCAGACCGACTCTTTATATAGAACGAGTAAAGGGCCCACATGAGCTCTGATTCTATCGGCTTTGAGTGCAAGAGTGTAAAAGAGTTGAAAGAAGTTTTAATCGTTTTGAAAATGTTTAGATTTAGGTGAAATCAGTGTTTAAACATGTTGAAATCTCTAGAATCTGAGTTGTTCTTGGTGGAATGAGGCCCCACTTTGAAGTTCATGAGAACCCATGAGGACATCATCCTAGAACAGCCCAGATCAGCGGATTTCATGGTGAAAAGTTAAGATTTGATGGTGAATATGATGAGAAAGTGGGTAAAGATCAAAGAAGAATTAGATTTGAGTTGGAAACTTACAAGAATCGCGAGGAATCGAGAGAAAATAGTCTTTGAAGTCGAAGGGTCGGAGGAGAGCTGTCACATCACATGAACAGTGATGTGACAGGTGCTATTTATAGGTGAGAGGAGAGGAGAGGCGGTGTTGAGGTGCGATCGGAGGGCAATCCGATCGGATGGCCATCCGATCGGATGGTCATCCGGACGGATGACCTTTTGATCGAATGGTCCTTCGATCAGATGGTTCGAGTGAGTTGGTTTCCGACTTTTCGTTTCGTGCGTTGAGCGTTGCGATGCGTTTAAGCGGGTGCCGATTAAGCGATGCGATAGGTTTAAATAATAGTTACACAAATAACCTAACTAACATACAACATTATAAATAAACTTGCGTTTCTAGTTCGCGATGAGATTGCGTTGCGATTTGCGATTGCGTTTGCGAATAATCACCTCAAACATAAATAAACATGCAACACATAAATAGCACACACACGTAAAACAATATCCAGAACATGCGATTCGAGTTGCGATGCGATGAGATTAACGATAGATAGATTAGCGATAAATAGCGATTAAACTGCGATTATTAACATTTACTCCACATAATACAACTAAAGTACACAAATTTAAGTAATCGATTAACAAGTCAAAGAGTACAATCAATAATTAAGCAAGAAGTGACAGATCGCATTTAACAATCTTTTCTTCATTTAACTTTGACTTGTACTTTGACTTCAAAGACGCAGGTTGTTACAATAAGGATTCAGACTACTAAAAATTTATTTTACTTAAAAAAAAACGTTTCATTTGTGACCATTCAAAAAGCTTTCCTTAATTCTATTCAAAAAATTTTGGCAACAGTAACGATTCATTCTTTATGCCAACTATTAAATGATTAATATGACAATAATTAATATAAATGATAATTAAAGTTTGACTTTGAAACACCATGTTGAATTTTGAAGTTAGTAATTTTGTAAATACATAAATTGTATTATGAAAATAAATAATTAAAATACTAAATTATTAATTCTCTATGCATATGTACAAATTGTGTTGCTATATGAATATACTGCTAAATAGATTTACAAGCGACTTCATTTACGTTTTTGAGTTCGAAACACGGCAACACCTTTTGTTTTTTTATTTAAATTTTCAACCAAATGATTATTCGCTTTTAATTCAATCCATAAACTGTTATAAAACCAGATATACGTTTTCCCCATGTAACTGCCTTGGCAGTTAACACCTTGTAACCGCTCGTATTAACACCTTGTAACCGCTTGTATTATATAATACTCTTGTATATTGTTATTTGGTGGTTGGTTTTTCTAGAAGATTCAATACAATCACTTGCAAAGTTGCAATCTAATAGATAATTCCATTTGGTTTATATCACGTTATCAGCACGATTGCTCTCCACTAAGCATTAATCCGCAATCTGAAATCATCCACAAGTCGCTATCATTCACAATCTTCTGTTCAACACAATCCGGGTACATATCATCATCTTTGCACTGTGATAAATATATTTCCATGTTATTTTTCATTACATGTAGATTTGTATATCCAAAGGATGAATCCCAATTTTCGATTTTACTAGGTGGTTACTATGAAAAGTTTTTTTTATACACTTCTACCGTGAAACCCAAAACTGTGTTTTCAAAGACTGAAAGGATACACATTTTTTTTTTTTGAACGGTTTTCAAAAGTGGGTTTTTCAGATTTCCTTTGGAATAACATAATTACTATCATTTATCTATTTTTTTTCGTATGCCCAGAACATGTTTTTTTTTTTCTCTTTCACAACTGTTGGTTTTTTTTAGAACAAAATAGGAATAGGTATTTCCTTTGATCGCACTTACCAATACAAATTTAGAGAATCAAGCGGTCACTGCCGCCGTAAACAACTGAAAAAAAAAACCCAATAACACATAAGACATCACATCCTGACTAAAAACTTTTCTCTGGCCGACGTTTATACTCACCGGCGTTCGTTGCCGCTATGAAACTTTTACTCCGGCGATTGTCCTCAATCGCCAATTGCTAAACAACACCGGCGACGGTTTCTCTCGCGTTTGACGCTTCGACGGCGGTGGCGGAGGTGTCGATGCATTGTTGTTGTGGAGATTTGACGTTTTCGGTTTCAATCCACCTCTTCGCCGTGACGGTGGTGCCTCCGATGATACCCGCAATCTGGTTGTTATTTTTTTTTTTGAATTAATTTACAACAAAGATCAATATTTCTTTGCTCTGTGTAATACAACTGCCGTATGTATTCTTGATGAGAAAACAAACCCTAGGTTTCAAAGATATATTGGATTGGGTTGCTAGGCCTAATTATGGGCCAGTTATGGTTGTGGACAGTTTTTTCTATTAGACTGATTAGGCCCAAATGTGTATCTCTAAATCCCAAACATATAAAATATGTTTTGGTTTCAGCCCGTGTTTGCCTTATGAGCCCAGCTCATTTTTTTCTTTTCTTTTGAGGTGTATTTTAATAATACATATAATTATGTAAAGAAAATAGAGGTTAATAATTTAAATAAAAAAAGCATCATTAAAGAAATAGAGCAAATTACAAATCGCAAATAGAGAATACGTTTTATCAATAGCAATTATCTTTACCTAATGCACTTTATGTTTTTATTTTCCATAAGTTATATCCCTAACACAAAACATTAAAAATACAAATTTCATCACTATATATGAAAACTATCTTCTTGTATAGAACCCGAAGTTCTAATTATAAAGAACCCGAAGTTCTCCTATAGTATTCATTACATACACATGCTTGTTATTAAATTATGTGAGTATAATTCTGCCCTATTCCGCATTACCTCTGAACTTAAATTATGTGGTGAGAAAATTACCGATGAAGACATGCTTGAAAAAACTTTCTCAACGTTCCATGCCTCAAATATGCTCCTGTCGCAGCAATACAGGGAACGTCAATATACTAAATATTCTTAATTGTTATCATGTCTTCTGGTCGCGGAGCAAAACAACAAGCTCCTACTACAAAACCATCAATCGCGACCCGCCGGTGCAAGCCCATTCCCTGAAGCGAATGTGGCCAATTATCAAAGCAGACGAGGTAGAGGTAGAGGCCGCGGCCCCAGTAGAGGTTGTGGTCGTGGTCGAGGACGAGGATATACATGGCATCGAGAGTCCCAGAACACTAAAAATAGCGATGGTGAATCGAGTCGACATAATACGGGGCGACCTTCAAAAAGGAAAAATAGCGGGAACCAAAGCAACATTTGTTATAAATGTGGGATGTCAAATCATTGGTCCCGCACATGTCGCACCCCTAAACACCACATTGAGGCATCTCAACGCATAATGAAAAAAAAATGGAAAGAATGCTGAAACTAATCTGATTGAGGATAATGTACCTTTTATGCTTTACTTTTCATACTGTGACCTTTGTATTTTGAAACTCTTGCAATGTTTCATTTTACTTCTTTGCATTAACTTTTATTTATTTTTATTTCCTGAAGAAATATTTATACTAGCTCCAGTAGAGCTATTATTGGTGATGAATGTCTGGTAGATAGCGGTAGTACTAACACTATTCTCAAAGATATGAAATTTTTCTCTGAGTTGTCTCCGGCAGAGACACCGATTAGTACTATATCTGGTGTCAGTAACCTTATCGAAGGCTCCGGCAGAGCACACATAATATTATCTTCGGGTACCCAACTAACTATTGATAATGCATTATATTCTAGTAAATCCAGAAGAAATTTACTTAGCTTTAAAGATATTCGAAAAAACGGTTACCACCTAAAAACAATATCTGAAAATAATATTAATATCTTCAAATTACTTCAAACAAAAATGGCCAAGAAACAATTGTTGAAAAATTAGAAGCCTTATCCTCTGGATTATATTGTACTAATATCAATCCTATCGAATCATACATGGTGAGTAACCAAAAGCTATTAGATAAAGACACATTCAATATATGGCATGACCGTCTAGGTCACCCTGGTAGCATAATGATGAGACGAATAATCAAAAGTGCAACCGGGCACCCTCTCAAAAAAAAAAAAAAAACTTAAAAGTTTTGCTACCACAAGACTTATCATGTGCAGCATGCTCTCTGGGCAAACTTATAACTCGGTCCTCACAAACTAAATTGATATATGAAACCCCATCATTTTTAGAAAGAATCCAAGGGGATATTTGTGGGCCTATTCATCCTCCGTGTGGACCATTCCGCTATTTCTTGGTCTTAATAGACGCATCCTCAAGGTGGTCACATGTGAGCCTTTTAGCTACTCGAAATGTAGCATTTGCCCGACTTTTAGCTCAAATATTACAATTGAGAGCCAATTTCCCCGATAATCAAATTAGAAACATCCGGATGGATAATGCAGGAGAATTCACATCTCAAGCTTTTAATGACTATTGTATGTCAATTGGGATCAATGTTGAACATTCAGTACCTCATGTTCACTCACAAAACGGTTTAGCTGAATCTCTGATTAAACGATTACAAATAATCACTAGACCACTCTTAATGAGATGTAAATTACCATCTTCTGCATGGGGTCATGCTATTTTGCATGCCGCTGCACTGATTAGATTGAGACCAACTGCTGATCACGAATACTCCCCATTGCAACTGGTCTCCGGACGAGAACCAAGTTTGTCCCACCTTAGAATTTTTGGTTGTGCGGTATATGTACCAATACCGCCACCACAACGTACTACAATGGGACCCCAAAGAAGACTGGGTATCTATATTGGTTTTAACTCCCCGTCCATAATTAAATATTTAGAACCAATGACGGGAGACATGTTTACAGCACGGTATGCTGACTGTCATTTTGATGAAACGATGTTCCCAGTCTTAGGGGGAGATAAGGACAAAGAAAGACTGGTAACACAAGAAATAACGTGGAATGCATCATCGCTATCAAATCTCGACCCCCGAAGTGGTCAATGTGAATATGAAGTCCAAAAGATCATACATTTGCAAAGAATAGCGAATGAATTACCAGATGCATTCACAGACACGAATAGAGTGACAAAGTCACATGTACCAGCATCAAATGCACCTGCTCGAATTGAAGTAATCCCAGAAGCGATTACTATACAACGAAAGCGTGGGAGACCAATCGGTTCCAAAGACAAAAACCCACGGAAACGAAAAGAGCAAAGTAATGCAGTTGGTGAAAACTCACAAAAGATTATAAGTGAAACCCCAGTAGAGGTAAATGTCCCAGAAGAGACAACTATGAATCCAGAGGAAAATGAAGTTTCAGAAGAAACATCGGTACCGAATGAAAATGAGATCTCTATTAATTATGTACAAGATAGTACTATGTGGAACCGGAATAAAACACGTGTTGATGATATATTCGCATATGCTATAGCAACAGATGTAATCAATGAAAATGATTACGTACCTAAAACTTTAGAAGAGTGCATGCACATAAATGATTGGCCAAGATGGCAAGAAGCCATAAACGCCGAATTGAATTCGCTCGAAAAGCGACATGTTTTCGGACCTGTAGTCCGAACGCCCATAGACGTCAAACCAGTAGGTTATAAATGGGTGTTTGCAATAAAAAGAAATGAAAAGAATGAGATTGTAAGATATAAGGCTCGACTTGTAGCACAAGGGTTTTCCCAAATCCCAGGAGTTGATTATGAGGAAACGTATTCCCCTGTAGTGGATGCGATAACCCTTAGGTTCCTAACCGGCCTCACAATCTCTGAAGGACTTCATATGAGACTAATGGATGTCGTCACTGCATACTTATACGGGACACTTGAAAATGACATCTACATGAAAATCCCTAAAGGATTAAAATTGCCTGAAGCATTAAAATCAACACCTCGAGATATGTGTTCTATAAAGCTCTAGAGATCTTTATATGGTCTCAAACAATCTGGTGGTATGTGGTACAATCGACTTAGTGAATATCTCGAAAAGGAAGGATACAAGTCTGATGTAATCAGTCCATGTGTCTTTATAAAAAGATCACTCTCAAATTTCACTATAATCGCAGTCTATGTTGATGATATCAACATCATCGGATCTCCTGAAGAGATAGAGAAAGCTGCTCAGTTGTTAAAGAAGGAATTTGAAATGAAAGATCTTGGTATGACGAAATTATGTATCGGACTACAATTTGAGTATCTGTGCAATGGCACATTTGTCCACCAATCAAACTACATCCAGAAGATGTTAGTTCGTTTCAATATGGATAAAGCACATCCGTTTAGCGTACCTATGGTTGTCCGACCGCTAGATCCACACAAGGATCCTTATCGCCCTCAAGAAAAAGGGCGAAGAAGTACTTGGTCCAGAAGTACCGTACTTAAGCGCGATCGGTGCCCTTATGTACCTCGCAAATAACACAAGACCTGACATTGCATTTGCAGTTCATGTACTAGCAAGATACAGTTCGAATCCAACACGTAGACACTGGAATGGTGTAAAACATATATTCAGGTATATTTGCGGGACACAAGACTTAGGTCTTTTCTATCAAAAGGATCAAAAGTCCCAGCTTGTTGGGTATGCTGATGCCGGATACCTATTAGATCCTCACAAAGCAAAATCTCAGTCAGGTTATGTTTTCACATACGGTGGCACATCAATTTCTTGGAAGTCAACTAAGCAAACACTTACAGCAACATCATCAAATCATGCCGAATTAATAACACTATATGATTCTGGTCGAGAATGTGTGTGGTTGAGATCAATGATTAATCACATACAAGATGCATGCGGACTAGAACAGATCAAGAAGGAGCCGACAATTATTTATGAAGACAATGCTGCTTGCATAGCTCAGATCAGAGAAGGTTACATCAAGGGTGATCGAACAAAGCACATCTCACCAAAGTTCTTCTCAACATACGATTTGAAGAAAGAAGGGGAAATTGATGTTCGTCAAATCAAGTCAAGTGAAAATCTAGCAGACCTGTTTACAAAGTCTTTACCTAGAAGCAGTTTCGAGCAGTTATCACATAAGATCGGGCTTCGTAGGTTAAAAGACATTAGTTAAATTGAGGGGGAGCATTATACACGCTGTACTCTTTTCCTTGGCTAAGTTTTGTCCCATTGGGTTTTCTTAGCAAGGTTTTTAATGAGGCAGCATAACTGGTCCTGCAGTATCAGTTTATCATATTGGTCCTGAAGTATCGATTTAACATCATCCTGAAGAATGTTGTTAATAGTGTATAATGAACTGTATGTATATCTGAGGGGGAGTGTTATAAAACCAGATATACGTTTTCCCCATGTAACTGCCTTGGCAGTTAACACCTTGTAACCGCTCGTATTAACACCTTGTAACCGCTCGTATTAACACCTTGTAACCGCTCGTATTAACACCTTGTAACCGCTTGTATTATATAATACTCTTGTATATTGTTATTTGGTGGTTGGTTTTTCTAGAAGATTCAATACAATCACTTGCAAAGTTGCAATCTAATAGATAATTCCATTTGGTTTATATCATAAACAACTATTAATAAAGATTATAATAAATTCGTATGTATTCGAATATTTCGGATCGGTTTACAATATGGGTCAGGTTTTGGGGATCCGTTTTTGACGGGTGTTACAGTCTCCACTACTTTAGAAAAATTTCGTCCCGAAATTAATTAGAAGAAGAATCAACTGAGAACAAATGCGGGTATTTTTCTTTCATTTGGTCTTCACGCTCCCAAGTAAACTCCGGTCCACGTTTAGATTCGCAACGAACTTTAACAATCGGAATACGACTTTGCTTTAATGTTTTCTCTTCGCGATCCATGATCTCGACGGGTCTTTCAACAAAATGCATAGACTCGTCGATTTGAATGTCCTCAAGTGGAACGTGCAGGTTTTCATCAGCGAGGCACTTCTTCAGGCTAGAGACATGAAAAACAGGGTGGATCCTGCTGAGTTCTTCAGGCAGTTCAAGTTTGTAAGCTACCGTTCCGATCCTCTCGAGAATCTTAAGAGGACCAACGTAGCGAGGTGCTAGTTTCCCTTTCTTCCCAAATCTAACAACGCCCTTCCAAGGAGAAACCTTTAGAAGTACTCGTTCACCCACACTAAACTCGAGTGGCTTGCGTCGCTTGTTAGCATAACTCTTTTGACGACTTCGACCTGCTAACAAATTATTGCGAATTTGAAGAATTTTATCAGTGGTTTCTTGGATCAACTCAGGCCCTGTAATCTTAGCTTCACCGACTTCGTGCCAACACATAGGAGATCGACACTTTCGTCCGTATAATGCCTCAAACGGAGCCATGTTTATACTAGAATGATAACTATTATTATAAGAGAACTCGATTAATGGCAGATGAACATCCCAGTTCCCTTTGAAGTCAATAACGCAAGAACGGAGCATTTCTTTAAGCGTCTGAATAGTGCGCTCAGACTGACCATCAGTCTGCGGATGATAAGCAGTACTGAGATCGAGTTGCGTGCCCAGAGCGGTCTGTACAACTTGCCATGTACATGAAGTGAAACGTCCATCACAATCTGATATAATACTCAAAGGTATACCATGACGACTCACTATTTCATCAATATAAATCCGAGCTAATTTCTCGTTCTTATAATCTTCACGAATGGGAATAAAATGAGCGGATTTCGTCAAGCGATCAACTATGACCAAAATAGTATCATAACCACTAGAAGTGCGAGGTAACCCAGTAATAAAATCCATGGTTATGTTTTCCCATTTCCAAACTGGAATTTCGGGTTGTACAAGCAAACTCAAGGGTAATTGATGTTTCGCTTTAACTTTAGAGCAGGTAAGGCACTTTGAAACGAATACCGCTATGTCCTTCTTCATTCCAGGCCACCAATAAGTAGTTCGGAGATCCTAGTACTTCTTATTAGCCCCATGATGAATCGAATATCGCGATTTATGAGCTTCATTCATAAAAAACGTACGAAGATCATCGCGGTCAGGTATCCACGTTCGGTTTAAGAAGTGAAGAATTCCATTAGACTTAGATTCCAGCTTTGTTTCTAAACCACAAGATAATTCATCACGTAGATCGTTCTCTGTGGCAGAGGTGTGTTGAGCTTTACGAATATGATTCTCGAGATCAGACAAAATTTGAGAACACACAAGGCGGATTGAATTTGCGTACTCTTTGCGACTGAGGGCATCGGCTACGACATTTGCATTGCCAGGATGGTAGCGAATCTCACAGTCGTAATCATTCAATAATTCCACCCAACGTCGTTGACGCATGTTTAATTCCTTCTGATTGAGAATATTCTGAAGGCTTTTATGATCGATGTAGACCTCACACTTCGTGCCGTAGAGATAATGCCTCCAAATTTTAAGAGCAAATACTACCGCACCAAGCTCAAGATCATGAGTGGAATAGTTCTTCTCGTGGACTTTTAGCTGCCTCGAGGCGTAAGCTATCACCTTGCCTCGTTGCATCAAGACACAACCTAGCCCTTGACCCGATGCATCACAATAGACAACAAAATCTTCAGAACCTTCAGGTAGATTGAGGAAAATCACGTGCGATAGGAATATCTTCTAACTTCCTTTCCTTGCTTTTTTTCTCCACAATATGGGCTAAGAAAGCCACATATTCTTTGCGTAGATACTTTTGGGCTTGGGTGCATGACATCAACTTGAGCCCTTTTGAAGAAGTCTCGCCAAACACTCGAAGAACGTGTCCGTCAGCGAGAGGGATACGAATGTATTTGACGAAACACACAATCTCAGCACGGTGTTTGGTCAACCAATCCATGCCTATGATTGAATCGAAACTCCCCAACTACATTGGAATGTGGTCGATGGGAAATTCATGCTCGTTTAAATTAAGAGTGCATCCACGAATCACATAATTAATAACAACAGGCTTTCCGTCAGCTACTTCGACAGTAAAAGAATTGGCCAAATTTTTATGGGGAATACCAAGAATAGACTCAAAATCTGTAACACCCCGAAAACGGGTTTGGTAATTAAACCCCGTTAATACTAAAGAGCGGGTAAAATACCGTTAGAAGTAACGATTAACCCGGTAAATATTAGGATTTAAATAAATGAACCTAATATGAGATAAAGAGAATAAAAGCTTTTGTAAAAACAAGTTTATAAAAGGCCCGAGTTAACGAGACTTAAAAATAAAACGGGTTATGACTTCCCCGAACCCACAAAGTAACTAGGAATATCAACCTAGTTAAATATGTGCCTTAAAAATAAAGAAAACTTGGTTAATAATCCTTTTGTTAACTCTAGAAACTTGAGGGACTAAAAGGGTTAAAAGAAAAAAAGGGTTTTAATTTATTAAACACTAATCACCAAAACACACACCAAAGTGTGTGTTCTGGTCGTGGAAAACACATGGGCGAACAAGGGTTCCTCCAACTTAACCCTAACATGCAAAAACTGATCAAATTGGGAAGCCAAATTGAATCCAAATCGAAATCCAAGCTCAGATTAGTGATCACCTCACTGAAGGGATCACAAGGTATGTCAAATTTCATCTTCTAGTTACATCTTGAATTTTTGATGAACATATGAAATCGAAATCTGAACTTGAATGTTTGATGTTTGAATGAAATTATGATAAGTTCATGGTTCGGAACGAACCCTAGTCGATAATTTGATGCATTTGTGTTCATAACTATAAAATTCATGTTAACCCAGTTAGATGTTAAATGGGTTTTGTAGGATGGGGAAGAACACTAGAATTTTGATCATGAATTTAGGTGTTGTTATGCATGCTAGATATAATGAATTTGAAAATGATGTTAAACTTGGTAGAAATAACTAATATAAACTAGTTTGTAAATGTGTAAAAATTATTCCCACTAGGTGTTTGTTGAAATCCCTAAGTGAAATCGCGTGACTACTCGGTTGTAAGTAGAATTTGATTTGATTAGATTAGGTATCTGTAGGAATGCCTAATAACATGATGAAAAGGGTTTCATTTATAGATGAAAACCCGTAGATTTTGTCTAATGAATGAATAAAGTGTCTTTGTTAATTGGGAGCTAGGTTAACTTGATGTTAATAATATCATGAACATGGATAATATATATATCTATACTACTTTATAAAGCATATACGAAGGATAGAATGGTCATTTGCCACTTTACAAGTCTTTGAAGCCCATTGTACAAACCTGTTAAGCACAAAGTGTTGAAAACTTCTTTTCAACACAAGCTGAACCTGTTGGGCGGGATATCTAATTTGTGGGCGGTATTTCAAATTTCAAACACGCCTCTAATCTACACGCCATTGTCAACCCATTGTCAGATCTATCTTTTCTTCATCAAATCTACACGCCTCTCTCTCTCTCCTTTTCTCTTGCTTTTTCCTCTTTTATCCTAAATCTCAGAGTTGATGTTGGTGCTGTTAAAGAGTGATGTCAAAATTGATGAGGTTTTGGTTCAGATTCATGACTGCGTGCTTGATTTCAGGCAATCTAGGGTTTTGTAAGTGGAGATTCCGGCGATATAGGGCTTAAACAAGCTTTATCTGGTGGCTTGGTAAGAACCGATACATGTAGAATCATTTCTTTCTTCTGATTTAATGAATATATCTGGCTCTAATATGGCAAGTTATGATGTTTGACGGTAGTTGCTATTTGTTTTTCAGATGTCGAAGGCACCAAACTTTTCTTTATAGCTTTTTACTGTCATTTTTGCTTATGAGGTGCGTTTTTTTTTGAAGATTTAGGGTTTCGGTTATCTGTTTTGATACCCTTTTATCCTAAATTTCATGTTTCAAGCATCAATTTGTATTATAAATTTGACTGTAATTGCATATTTTGATGTTGTACACGCAGATTTAGAAAATAGAAGAGGAACTTGACCCGATTGAAATCGCATATTTTGATGTTCTATGATTCTTTTTCATCTTCGATTGGGATTATTTGACGGGGTCTCAGGTTTGTAAATCAGTGCTTTATTTTATTAGCTTTTTTTGCTCTTTGTATAATAATAGACTAATTAGCTGGTGATTCAAAACAAATCTTGATATTTTATTGATGTGTAATTAAGGTTTGGTTCATGATCTGTTGTTTCTTGAACATTTAACAGAGGTTGGGCTGGGATGTGGCTCATCTAACGCCAAGGGGTATGGTTCTTGTTTATTTTATTTTTATATGTGGATAATTATCGCTGCTTTTGTTTTTACAATCTTCAGATCTTGAGGAAATTGAAAAACAAAAATCAACAATTCAGTTAATAATGGGTTCGGTGGGTACAGAAAACATAACCGATATAACTGGTTTGGGTTATTTATAACGGGTTAACCGACCACTGGTTAAAAAACCCAGTGGTTAATGTTTGACTAAAAAGTATAATGTTTGACTAAAAAGTTCTATGTAAATGTCTTGAATGGTCTCAAACGAAAAAATCTAAGGAACTTTTTGAACCATAATCATTTACAAATGTAATCATCTCAGGTTACGTTTTATTTTTAGATTCTCAAAAGTTTGCTAACTTGATTTTACATTTTTTGAAAAAAAAAAACAATGAGATTGTTTGCAGCTGACCACATATGGCTTGTTGTGCTAAAACGTCTTGCAGTTGGTACAAATGTTGGTGAAATACGCATCTGGGAGGTTGGGTCTCGAGAAAGGATAGTACATAAACCCTTCAAGGTTTGGGATTTATCTGCTTGCTCAATGCCTTTCTAGGTAAAGTTCCTTTTCCAATTTTGTGTTCATTGATGCATGTAAGTGATGAATTTTCAATGGTTGTGATTCAAGCAAACAATTTGTTAGAAGATTAGCCGATGAATCTTTCTCTAACGGTTCCGATCTCAAAAAGTCGCTAGAAACAATATCTGATCTCAAAGTATCAAAGGACAATTTGCACAAAGTATCAAAGGACAATTTGCACAACAATGCAACGAGCTATTCAATTTTTTTACTGATATATACAACATACTTTCTTTTTTACCATTTCATGCAACATTCCGTTTCTTAGCAAAGTATGCAACTTGTTGCACTGAATTTTGTACTGCTTTTATGCATGTGATGATAATGATGACGATGCCATCAATTTTCGATCCTATTTTAATTGAAGTTTTTATGTTTTTAGGGTTTTGACCATTCATGGATCCGATGATCCAATTGTTCGAGTTGAAGAGGCGCTAGAGTTTGCAAAAGTCATACAAAACCACAAGTTACACATCATTGAAGGTGCGGACCTCAGATTCCCCAAGCATCAACATGAGTTAATTTCCAATGTTTTGTCTTTCATAAAATAACCTCTAAATCACCACCAAGATGATTCACTGTAAAGGGTACTCAACTCAAGTAGATCAATTTCAGATTTTGGGTCAATATAATTGCTGGATTCACTTTCATATTGAAGATTCAAAATACTGAATCTATATCATATAGTAAGAAAAATGAAATTTGATGGTCAATGTAAATTATATATAATATAAAAAGTGGTGGCCGGTATCTACAATAACCGGCCACCACTTTTTTTCATACATATGTGTGTGTTTCCACCTCCACGGCCACGTTATCTTATTACGTCCAGAGTTGTGGCGTGGTAGCATCGACATATGCATGTTGAGCGTTATTGGAATGATAAGTATAACCTTTGTCCACGTTTCCAAACACTTACATTAAGAATGCATTTCAGTCGTTAACCTGATTTAGTTTTGTGAGGATTTTAAGACCTGTAAGTTTTTTTTTTATTTTGTTAACAGACTAGCGTCTGAATGGAGCTATGGGGCCGTTAGGTGATGCTTCAAGCTGGTGCCGTTACCGTGGAAGGTTGTGGGATAAGCAGTTTACTGGTATGACCAATGTGCCCAAAAAGAAATAGATGAACTCTAACTTTTAATGGCAAAAGTTGTGATTTTATAAACTTCGTTTTGACCTAAATCCCTTTTCCATACAAAAACCAAAAAGTTTGCCATGTAAAGCTTAAAAACATTCATTTCAAATCTGAAGTTGCGTCTTTCTAACTACTGTTGTCTGTGTCATTTTGGGGATATGGTTGAAATGTTTTGGGATCGTTATAACAGGTGGACGCATCAGAAAAGGCATTACATGATTTACTGGTGTTTAATGTTTCATCGCTTCGCTATGGTGATGTCTTCGGATCTTGGTTTGCTATCCGTGTTGTAGTCTAAAGCTACCTAGAGCTGGATACATCACTTGAAGAAACAAGACTACCAAGATGACCGTTACACCCCTAAATGGCTTAAAATCTCTGGTCTGTGTTGATACATCAGTAACTTCTTCAAGTTTGCTGCTATATTGGGGATCTGCAGATTAACAAGAGTTACAATATTCAAGTTTGCTGCTAATCAATGTGACTTATTATTATCAAGCTGCAACGGCGTAGCGAACTCCGCGAGCGTAGCGGCAACGGCGCAGCGAACGCCGCGAGCGCAGCGGCAACGGCGCAGCGAACGCCGCGAGCGCAGCGGCAACGGCGCAGCGAACACCGCGAGCGCAGCCGCAACATTACATTCAGCTCACCAGAAGAACAAGAAGATTATATACGTAACTGACTCAAAGAACGAGTCGGTTTCAATGCCGATTTTAAAATATCATTTTATCCTGGAAAGGTACTACTTCACCTTCTTCTTCTTCTTTAGTAATCACTAGAGGTGTCAAATATAATCCATTTACTCTTGAAACAAATTATATATATTTTTGTAATACTGGTGTTTTATAGTAATATTTAATACATTAAATGCTTATAATTAAAAAATATGGACAAAAAGTGTTGACGGGTCAAACTGCATTAAAAGTTGTCCATTTTGATCTATATTATCCAACCTACGTCTGGTAATCATATAAGCTTGTCGCCTTGTCTGAGTATGTAATTTGGACTGAAAATATGTATATGGCTTCTGTGCAGTTTCAAAAGGAAAGGCGTAGTATTATACCTGCTGGAGATACTTCACAGTTTATTTCATCAAAAGATGCGGATATTGCTATCCTTTTATGTTTAACATTTGTATAAATATAACTAATTATGTATTTAAATTGAAACGAACATAAACGAAGTACGAACGAACATAAACAAATGTAAATAAACGAACGTTCGTGAACATAAATGATCGAACATAATGTATGTTCATGTTTGTTCGTTTATTTAAATGAACAAAAAAATGTGTTCATGTTCGTTCATTTATTAAAATAACGAACTTCCCGCCGAACAAGTTCACGAACAGTTCATGAACGGTCGGTTCATTTACAGGCCTAAGAGAAATTATATGTGCCATTTACTTACTGTTTTATGTTTTCCGTTCAGGTGCTCCGTCTTTCTGCTGCAACCCAAGATTTACCGAAATTGGTGATATGCAATGTTCATGGTATGAACCCTAAGTTTTTGGAAATCGGGGAAAGAATGGCTGCTGCAGATAAGGAAGAGGGTGGGGAGCAAAAGTTCTCAAAAGGAGCGTATTTCTTGGGTAAGATGGTATGGGCCAAGGGATACCGAGAACTGATAGATTTGTTGGCCAAACAAAAGCAGGATCTTAATGGATTTAAATTCGATGTTTATGGCAATGGAGAAGATGCTCATGAAGTACAAACTGCAGCAAAAAGTTTGGATTAAAATGTTACTTTCAAAAACCAAATGAATTTCTATAATGATTGTATTAATTTGATTGAAAAAGCTATAATAATTTTGGATATATTTGGATATATAAAAATATTTGTACCGATAATTAATTGTATTATTTGGATATGTATCTTATCCTATTAATGAAAAGATGTAAGAAGTTGTAAGCATATAAATACCCGCAGAGCCCCCTTCAACCCGTTTCATTGTTAACTAAATTCTTTACATACCATTTAAGTAAATGGGTCAAAATAGCAATTTATTTATTGTGATCATTATAGAACATTTGCTAAATAGTTGTTGATTGCTTGCAGTTACAAAGTGTTCGTAAACCCCAGCATGAGTGACGTGCTCTGCACAGCCACAGCCAAAGCGCAATTGGGAAATTCGTAGTGTGTGCGGACCATCCATCCAATGACTTCTTCAGATCATTTCCCAATTGCTTGACTTACAAGACACCTGAAGAATTTGTAAACAAAATAAACGAAGCCATGTCACGTGACCCGCAACCTCTTACACCAGAAGAACGATACAATCTTTCATGGGAAGCAGCTACCCAAAGGTTCATGCAGTATTCTGAACTTGACAAGATACTAACCGCCTCTACTTCAGAATCAAATGAAGTCAATGGGATTGTTCGAAGGTCAAAATCAGTCCCGAATTGAACTTCAGTGGTCGATGGAGGGTTGGCTTTTGCTCACTATTGTTTAACAGGTAATGAGTTTTTGAGGCAGTGCACGGGTGCAGTCCCGGGGACACGAGATTACAACAAACAGCATTGTAAAGATCTTCGCCTGTTACCTCCACACGTAGAAAACCCGATTTATGGCTGGTAAGATAGGGAAGTTCACTTTTCAGAAAAAAAAAGGCTGGTAAGATAGGCTTGAAAATTTAAACATAATAATATATAGTTTGGATGTAGAAATGATGTTTGTAGTTTTAGGCTTACAATCCTTTCTTGGTGGTATGCATTTGTAATTATTGCTCTCAGTTGAATGAATGAGTGAACCTTTAAACAAGTCATTATGTTACAATTATAGGTTAACGGACGTAATTAAAGGTCTAAAAATCTTTTAAAACATTGGTTAGGGAATTTACGAGTTTAGGCATAAAAATAAAGACAGCGAAAAGTCTAGGAAGATTAGGGAATTTGAGTCAAGAAAGTGCATGTTCACACTTTGAATTACAAATTTTGGGATGACCAAAATTGGAAGCTGATCAAGATTGAGTCTATATAGAAGTTACCTTTCATGAAAGTGTTATGTACAAGGAAGCATGCATACACGAAATGGGCACAAAAAAGAGTGTTTGAAGACATCTCAGATAGCATCGATTTGATGTTTTGGTGGCTGGGCTTGGTTCAAGTTCGATATGATTGGGTGGTTCCGCTGGTGGCACGATGATACTTCAACGGTCCGCCAGTGATCAAAATTTGCCGTTAAAAAAAAAAGAAATTATCACCTATGTAGCACGGGAAGTCGGGAACGGGTACGGGACTGGGGTACGGCGCAACGAACGCAGCGAGCGCAGCCGCAAAGGCGCAGCGAACGCCGCGAGCGCAGCCGCAACGGCGCAGCGAACGCCGCGAGCGCAGCCGCAACGGCGCAAAGTATTACATCTTTAATAATTGTTCTTTCATACATGTTAGAGGTGGGAAAATGGGCTGGTTGGGCCGATGGATTTTGTGCGGGCCGAAACAGGCCTGTCTTTGTTTTGAGTATTATGTTTACGTTTTTCATTAAAATCAAGTTGAAAATATCCCAATTGGCATATCTTTTTGTATTGCTATATCGAATGTCGGTGTCGTACCATTACTGTAATGAACCAAAATGATACAGGCGTACTATACAGAAAATTACGAAGCGATTGATAAACTAACTATGAACAACAACCGGGTTGTAAATTGTCATCGCCGCCGCATCGCGCGGGTCCCTGCTAGTATATATATATATATATATATATATAGTTTAAAACGGTAGCATCATTATAATGCCTACCGGATAATTGATGAGATTGCCTAAATGAGTTATTGAATGCAAATTTGCATTTTGTATGATTAAGGGTAAATGACTTTTATAAGTTAAATTAACCAATGATAAAGTCGAATAGTAGTTTCGACATAGAATTCGTAAGAGGGGATAGTCGTATGCGATAATGACTAATCTATCTGTCTTCTGATTTATGATGATAGTTTGACTCTTGACAAGCTAGATGGAGGCTTGGGAAAGAAGCGGGTCAAACAGATCGAGTACACGAAAAAGAGCATAACCGGATGCAAGGTATGTGAAATTTACACCTTTTAGTAGAATACGTGTATATTCTATAAGTTGTAAATATGATAAAGATGAAATTTAAGGTATGGTTCCCGACACGAAATAATACGGGCCGGGACTAATATAAAGGATGAAAACCATGTTTAATGGTAAATAGAGGTAAGACGGTGAATTAGCCATGAAATAAGGCTAAGGTAAAAATGAGTTTTTGAACGTCTACTTTGTGAGTAAGCCTAAACGGTTAAAAAGTGTAGAATAGCGATTTAGTCAAGTACACATGAATCAGGGTCAATGTTTCAAACGGCACCAAATGGCATAAGCCGTGTTGGGTAAACGTGTAAGAGACGGATTTAATAAACTTATTCAATTTGGTAAAAAATCCGAAATGAGTTACTTTATGAAATGGTAATTAAATGTCATTCGATTTTAAGTGCAAATTATTCGGTCATTTAGACCAAACGGGTCAAATGGTAACGTCGATACCATTTGACGATTTAACGACTAATAAGCGTTTGTTGAGACATACGCTCACAGGATAAGACGGCTTATGGATTGGTGATGCTATGGATTAGCAAATGTTGAGACAAGGTATTTAAACGGGTCAAAATGTTGACCCGAGCCAGGTACGCCTAAACGAATTTAAAGTTAAAAGTGCAATTTTGGTCAAATAGATAGTGATGGTCTTTCGCCGTAAAATGAAGGACATAAAATTTACCAAAAAGTCCTTGTTGGGTAAATCGGGGAAACGACCCTTAGAGGTTGTTTAGGAACTTGTATTATGATTACGAAGTCCTTAGATATGTATAAAAATTATAGGTAATGACATTCGTGGGTCGAATGTCTAAAAATGGGTCTTATGCGTAAAATGTTTAACCGAAGGGTAGAAATTGGGATTATGGATTCCTTATGTTAAATCCACCACAAAATTGTTGTGGTGGAATAAAATTAGTTGTTTAGTATGTGAATAAAAGATGCGATGTGACACTTGTGCTCCGTAAACACCACACGATGTTGGACAATATCTTTTATCAAATAAACAATGTGTTTTTGGTCTCAATGTTTGCTTTTTATGTTTGACAATTTCACGTTTAGATTTTAAGTTCAAATTCAAGCTTTAAATCGCTTTCTGGAAAGTTATACGCAAACTGATACGTAAACGTAATCAGTTTAATGTGACAAACACTCCGGAATAGTGACATAGGCATAACATACCTTAAATAACTTTTATATAACTTAGAAATAAGTTTTGAAGGCTTTAGTGTGTCAAAAACAAGTTTATTCGATCACAGGGACTATTTGAGTCAAACTACGAAAGTCTTCTGATTCGTACCGCAACGAACATTCCAGAACTTGATCATAAGTTAAACATACCTTAAATATCCTTTACATATCTTAGAAATAGGCTTTTAGGGGATCGGTATGCGAAAATAAACTTAATTGATCAATAGGGACTAAAAGCGTCAAAAAGTGCACAAGTTTGCATTTTCGCGCATATCTCACATTCTGAACATATCCAGACATCCAAAATATTTTGAAATCATTAAAATATTTTATTTTAGTGTTTGGAATGCTAAAATTTCATTCGTCGTGTAATTTGGATCGATTTCGCGTCCGTTACGACTTCCGTCGTAATTAACCGAATAACGCAACCGTATGATCAAATGAACCGACATCTGAAATGTTTTTGAGCATATTACATGTTCCCTATACTTTAACTTCATAATGGAACCTTGAAATGGGGTTAACGGGGCTTAAACGCATCGAAAATGCACCAAAAACCAAGTTTTACACTTGTAGGGACTAAACTTGACAATCTGTCAAAGTGTCTCTGGCGGGGCGCGTAAGACTCAGTATGAGTCTATGCAGGGCATGACAGATGCCCAGTTCTGCAGAATCTGGTTTTAGCAAACAGCAGCTCATTTTCTGGGTTTGTACAAGGTTTTCTTATACCATTAGCTAGTTTTTAAGGTCCCCTAGTATTCTAAATCAGTGTGCCACACTTGTAAGGTCCAGATTGAAGCTCAACTTTCGAGAAACGATCCCAACGGTTGTCCGAAATCTATAAATACCCAGCCAAATTCATTTCACAACTTGCTCAAAACTGATTTTCTCCATCTTCTGCACAATTGGGACTATCCCTTCTGGTTGAAGGTCCTAATCTTCAAGTTTTCTTCTTCTATCTTCGAGGCTTGGACCTCTTGTAAGCTTCTTTCATGCTTTTATGCATTTTAAGCATGAAAGTCAAACAGTTTTTGACTTTCTGCTTTGACCAGTCTTTGGTCAACACAAAGTTCGTTTGAACTTTGTAACGTGAGCTTAATCATTATGGTCATAGTCCCTTGTGACTATACCTACTGATTACCACGTTAATTAGGCGTAGTGACGAGTCATAGTTTCGGTCAAAATACGTGCTTATGCGTGTTTTGCAACGAAGCTAGCTTTGGATATCAAAACACTTTGTTTTGATATCAAACTTGTTTTCTAACTTAGTTAAACATGTTTTAACATGTTTAACTTGTCACTTTTAGTTTAATGCTTATAAGCGGTCTAAACAACCGCTTAGACTTTCGAACCTGACCCGTTTGGTCGATTGTTAGGATCCGATCAAACATATTTTGTGACCATAGTTGTATAGGGAATAACCTTCCGAGGTTATACCTTATGGTCACTTCTTTTAGTTAGTTGTATGATAGGTAGTTTATATGCCTTAGGAAAATGACCAAAATGCCCTTTTGCGCATAGTTTCATTTTAAGCATATGTAACACATGTTTTGACATCTAAACTGATTATATACCATAATTAGATATGTTAAGGCATATAATACTTGTCATAGGACTAGTTAAGCGTCTCGAACCCGCATTCGCGTGAACGACGCGTTAAAGTAGCGTAGACTACCTTAATAGGTCATAATGGGTCATAAGCACTTAGGATAGGTTCTGATTTAGATTGTAGGCTTTGTTAAACCATATCACATGAGTTCCAATACTCATTTGGTTTGCGAGACCTCATTCTACTCGATCTTCCGATTCAGGTATCGATTCACTAACATAGTATCCGTTACACTAGGAACCATTTCGACACTTGAACTTTTGATCGTTTGAGCTTTGTTATATCAACTGAACAAGAACTATACGCAATCTCAGGTGAGTACATAGCTCCCCTCTTTTACCGTTTTTAAATGTTTTGGGGTGATTCATATGTGCAACTGATTTGTTTTCCAAATGTATGGCATATATGTGTTTACTAAGTGCTTTTATGTGTATTATTCCGATTATGCAAATACAATGTTTATCCAATTCCTTAAAAGGACTATATATCTTCATAGTTAGATTCTTATAGGATATCTGAAGTACAGTCTTAGATCTTCCTATCTTCATAGTGAGATTTTTAAGAAGTACGTTACAGACGATGGTTGGTTTATGTGTAGATTGTTGGTGATTTAGATAACGAAACTAGATAATACAATAAGCACATGGTGGATACGCCGTTGGTACTTCCTATATATAAGTGTGCTTATTGTGTTACCCTTCATGGCGTTATCCCGAATCACCATTAGGATTTAGGATTGTTTTGATTCAATGATTCAATGTAACAGAACCCAAAATCCTTATAGCATCTATCTATCTTCATAGATTGATTCTTGTGGGGTGTTTAAAGTACTAATATTGGAGTCCTTGATTGGATTCATTGTGTGCTTTAATGCGTGTTTACGAGTTGATTGACAGATTGACAATTTATGTGTTTATGTGATAGCTGTGATTTAGATAACGAAACAAGTATAATAAAATAAGAACATGGTGGATACGCCGCTGGTAGTTCCTATATATAAGTGTTCTTATTTTATTACTCTTGTAACGTTATTCGAATCACTTTAGGATTTTGTGTACAATTGATCCAATATTCGATTATCCAAATCCTTGAAGAATCTCCTATATCTTTATATGTTAGACTCTTTGAAGGATGTCTCAAGTATTATTATAAATCATTGACTTGATTTATATAATACTCACACAAGTTTTGATTAATTTCAAAACTGTTATTATTAATCCTTGATTGGTTTTCTAATAATACATTAACGAGTATTACAATGATATTAACGAGGTTACAATATACAATTTCAAATGGCATAAAAATTACTTAGTAATAATCATTATACCATATACAATATTTTTTTCCACGAGTTTTCACAATCAAGATTACGTATTGCAATACTAAACTTTTGCCATTCTTTGGCTTCAAGATTTATTTTCAATCGACAACTCTTGTAGTTGTCAAAGTATTGCAATATCAAACTTTTTCCATTTAATTGGCTAACAAAACCTATGTATTCTCCGACATTTTTATGCTGACTTTATTTTCACATATGTTTCAGGAGTTTTGACTGTTCAAGCATGCAACGCATAGGACTGCATCCGGACCTTAGATGTCACACCCCCAAAATACCACCTAGGGAATGTCCCTGCTAGGCGTGTGACATACCAATAACGAGCCACTAATTACATTGAACCCATACAAGTTTCCAAATAAAATCATCACTTATTAAATAAAAGTTTCAACAATAAGTTTAATTAAAACCCAACATGTTCAGCGGAAGCAAATAGTAAACCAAAGTTAAACCGTTTCAAAACCAATGTAAGCTATCCATAATTCGATCACATGAATCCATCCAGTACGACCCATGACCACTCCTGCTACTCCAGACAGCAAATTCCCAAATCCAAGATACCTAACGACCTGCGAGCATGCAACAAGTGTATCAGACAAGGCTGGTGAGTTCATAGTTTTGCGAAAACGTTGGTTACCAAGTGTTTAGTTAATCCATTGAATTTAATTCCGAAAGTAATGTTGATAATATCTCGATACTGAACAAGACGGCTCCTGATGTATGTTTTGCCCGTTCCCCGGTGCTCCTATCAAAGCACTGGGCCCGACTGGGTCATTAGTTCACACCCGCCCTCTCTCAGGAACTGGGTGAGGGTGCCAAACCTAAGTAGCGCTACCAACTAATACCCCGCTGCCACCCAAGATAGCAAAAGATGGAACTTAAGAGATAGAGAGTGAGAATATTATCCAACATCCCAGTTTTACCCAAAAGATTTATCCCTCCCCGAGATACCCACTGACTGTCCCAAACCACCGGGACACATGCTCAAAAGTAATGAACTCATCTTTGATTGCTCGGTATGTCATGTTACGTTATTCACAGCTGATCAATCAAATTCCTAACATGGTTACCAACGATAATCAGTTTCACATGCAATTAAACCACATTTTCTACGCATATAGCCAACAAGTGTCGTACAGATAGTGGTGTTAATTATTTCACATGTTGTAACAGCAATTCACGTATTCATTGCATTCACCGCATACACGTAGTAACATACGAGGAACACACAATGTTCATTGAATCATCACATAACAGCCGGTTATCATCATGAAATCACACAATAAGTAGTTGGTTCACTTACAAGTCCATATCACAAATTCATAATTCATAAGTCACGTAACAGTCACCTTTCCTTGTGTTACTCACATGGTGCACAATTTAAATAAGCTAATGGCCTAGCAAGGATTATAACACTTAATCTTCTCACCTACAAACCATAATCCTTTCGTGGCCCAGTCAAGTTATAATATGTACGGCCCAACACTAACATCCGTTTAGAAAGTGGCCCAACAAACGGAGCCGTTTGTGTGCGGCCCATTTGAACCCAGCCCGCTCGGACTGCACGGCTGCCCCACCTCGCAACAGTGCGGGCCCGATATCGTTAAGTGGGCCTGTGGTTTACTTGGCTCGGTTAATAGGTGAGGCCCAAACACCTCCCTAAACTCTTTCAATTCATTTAGTTTAGGAGCCCACTACACTCTAGGTTATTATATAATATATATTATCAAACGCCACTATTTAGATGTATCCAACCATAACTGATCAATCATGTTATCTTCCTAATCACATAATCACCCTAGCTTCCTTGAATTCATCGATTTATCAATGGCAATTATTTTGGTGATCATGCTCAAAATGCAATTATATCCCATAATCTTTCCAACTAATCTGTGAACATCATGCATAAACTTAAGTCTTCACATAAGCAACTCAGGTTTAGATCATTGTAAGTCATGGGAGTTTTGGTGTGCTCGACACCCTACATCACTGAATATGATTCATGCAGGCAACATCAAACAAATAACAACCGAACCAATCATCCCATACAACCCTAGTTTATCGCTGAAATAATAGCAATCAAGATGAAACAAAGCAAGTTTATCGATTCAAGTCATAACTACTCATCAACGTATAGTCATCAAATCATTCATTACCACACATAGCACTTTTGAATTTTAATAATTCCAAGATCGGCAGAACGGATTATAAAAATTTACACATGGTCAGGACAATCAACAAGAACTAACATCCCATATTCATCATCCTTACAATTTTCATATATTACGATAACAAAATTATAATCGGCAAGAACTACAATCACATAATTAACAAAGGTTGAGAGGAAAATATACTAACCGATGAATGATAAAGTCTTTTCTAGAATGGGTGAACAATGAGTCTCCTAGGGAGAGGTCCGATTTATGCACACCATACTTCGACCGGTCCACTGCCGTCACATACATGGGGTTAATTAGGGTTGTTGGATACGTAATTTGCGCAACTTAAACAACTGCCAAGTAATGATCATATAATCGCCACTAATGGGTTTGGGGATGGGCTCGGTTTGGGCTTAAGATATGTGGGTCGAAGTGATTAAAAGAGATGGTGGGCATGCTAGAGGAGTGTGTGTGTGTGTCCCGACCCACTCTCGGCTCAATGTTAATTCAATAATAGTCTTCGGTCCAATAGAAGTTTTATAAAGTGTCAAGCCCATGTGAACATCTCAGTAGACATATCCACTCATTAATTTCAATCGGTCCACTAAGCAAATAGATATATAAAAAATTGTCGGCCATTATGTATTTGTGGTCAAATCTTTTGATAGAAGCGATGCTCAGTGCATTGCAGAGCTGAAATTCAAAAACTGAAAAGTCGTTTTCCTCTTTTGTCTCCCACGAATACACAGCACCCTGCTGTGCTAAAGAGGTTAGAGCTGTGCGATCTTCGAAAATCCTGTGATGAATCTACGATAGTGTCTAGTGAGACCAAGAAATTGCTGTCTCCTCGAAGGAATCTTTGGTGTCGATCAGTTTCTAACAAAATGGATCTTAGCGAGATCCACGTGTATTCCCACTTCGTTGTTTATACGACCAAAATGTACCTCTCGATTCCAGAAGTTACCTTTTAGCGAGACTTCGCGCGGAGTGGCGCCTCCCTCAGGAGCTCTAAAATAGGATACATATGCCCCCCATGTTGTTTCTTTCTCCTGATAATGATCCAAAACGTCATCAACAAACACGGTCGATTCTTGTGGTCCATGAAGCTGCTGGTGCATTGATTAACTCAATGATCATGGTGTACAAAGTCGCATTGGCTGCATTGCGTTCGATATGCCGTTCTAAGAGCATTCTCCCCTTGGAATTCCCTCTGATGATAGTTCGTTCGTTAGAGAGTCCTCGAATAGAAACTTGTCCCTCGCAACTGGTCAACAGTTTGTCAATACATGGTTGAGGCAAACGGTTCTTAACTGTCACCTTGTTAAGTTCTCGATAATCAGTATGCGTACGAAAAGGTTTATCTTCATGGATATAACTGGGGGCTCTCCCAAGTGGAAAGCTAGGTTCGATAAAACTCCCGTCCAATAGTTCCTGAAGTTGATTAGGCAGTTCCTGCAACCTTCCTGATGTGAGACAATAAGGAGTACTAGTAATAAGGGTTGCTTCTAACATGATACCGATCTGATATTCCACCTGACGATGTGAAGGTAAACCTGCTAGTTCTTCTGGTAGCACATAGGGAGAAATCACGAACAATTGGTGGATACTCGATCCTCTTTTCCTTAGCCTTAACATCAGTAACGAGTGCTAACATAGCGGGGTAATCCTTCCGTGGACACTTCTGGCCTTCATTGCTGAATTGATGCTAACCTCTGCACCACTCGGATACTTTATGAAAGACGACAACTTCCTCCTCACAGGGTATATCTGCACGATATCTGGATAACCAATCCATACTGACTACTACATCAAAACATTAGGGTTTCAAGAAACATTAGGGTTAAGCAGAATAGAGACGAAGCGATTATCTACCCATACAAGCTACAATGCTGCTATAATTCTGGCATCGCCCATGCCAATCCTATATGCCCTTCCATGAGCATCATTTCCAATGTTGTTATTGCCGTCGTTCCCTTGGTTGTTGTCGTCTTGATTTAACAATGGCCAATCCATGTCATGGGCACCTCCATTTCCATACCGTTGGCTACAATTACGAGTATCTTGATGTTGCCGTGACTGTCACCCCAAATGTCGTCGCTTGAAACGGAGCCCTACGATTTGCACCGTCAAAGTCCATCTTTTCACATTCTGTGTCACGTCCTAGTGCGCCACCCACTGTGCTGGCAGTTACACATACCATACTATAGTCGATTTTCATTGCTTATGCCCCGACGAACTCGTAAGAGTTGACTCCCATAAGTCGCTGACTAGGGTTAAAGATTTGATTGAAGTCAGTTCACTGTTGTTCATTGCCGATAATTAGGGTTGTCCAAATACTGGGACCGGTAAAGTACTACGCTCATCCTCTTGTCCATCGATCTAGCAAGTTAATTGAGTAATACATGGTATGTTGTGAGAGTGTTGCAGAAGTGATCGCACTTCGGGATTTAAGACGTCAATACGTTAAGTTCCATCAAACGAAGAAAGGTGAGAAAGGTATAGACCAATCATTGTCGTTGCAACATCCAACTCAAGGATGTTCGTACAAGCACCTAACATTCTACACAGTTCGCTAGGCGTTCAGATGGGTGTTCAGGTAATACTTGATAGCATCGAGATTCGAAAGGATTCAGAGAGGAGTGAAAAGGTCGTGTTCGAGTAGGAGACAATCACTGCTATGACTCCTATAGACTGTTGTGTTTCACATCGATCAAATAACGGAACGGAACCCCTTTTTCACTTGTTAAGTCTCACTGGGACTCGCATGCACCCCACATTATTATTATGTGTGCACCCACAATAATATTGTGATTTGCATGCTCATCTCAGCTCCTCCTAACTCATGTCAAATGGTTCCTCAATCTTGAGTAGCAAACAAAGAACATCGCAAATGTGAGACATGAATGTCTAGGGAAACACCACACTATCAATCACATAACACATGCACGTAATACATGAATTCATACTGTTGTGCTAAACGTGCAATCATATGCAATATCATAGGTAAGTGTTCACTAGTTATGCAATACAATGAGTATAAGAGAGACGAACTTGCAGTCTGGAGCTGAGTGTCATGGTCGTATTCAGAACTTGTTCGGGTATAGTCTGGTTTTACAAAATGTTTTAAAACCAAGTTCACTATAACCAGTGGCTCTGATACCAAACTGTCACACCCCCAAAATACCACCTAGGGAATGTCCCTGCTAGGCGTGTGACATACCAATAACGAGCCACTAATTACATTGAACCCATACAAGTTTCCAAATAAAATCATCACTTATTAAATAAAAGTTTCAACAATAAGTTTAATTAAAACCCAACATGTTCAGCGGAAGCAAATAGTAAACCAAAGTTAAACCGTTTCAAAACCAATGTAAGCTATCCATAATTCGATCACATGAATCCATCCAGTACGACCCATGACCACTCCTGTTACTCCAGACAGCAACTTCCCAAATCCAAGATACCTAACGACCTGCGAGCATGCAACAAGTGTATCAAACAAGGCTGGTGAGTTCATAGTTTTGCGAAAACGTTGGTTACCAAGTGTTTAGTTAATCCATTGAATTTAATTCCGAAAGTAATGTTGATAATATCTCGATACTGAACAAAACGGCTCCTGATGTATGTTTTGCCCGTTCCCCAGTGCTCCTATCAAAGCACTGGGCCCGACTGGGTCATTAGTTCACACCCGCCCTCTCTCAGGAACGGGGTGAGGGTGCCAAACCTAAGTAGCGCTACCAACAAATACCCCGCTACCACCCACGATAGCAAAAGATGGGACTTAAGAGATAGAGAGTGAGAATATTATCCAACATCCCAGTTTTACCCAAAAGATTTATCCCTCCCCGAGATACCCACTGACTGTCCCAAACCACCGGGACGCATGCTCAAAAGTAATGAACTCACCTTTGATTGCTCGGTATGTTATGTTACGTTATTCACAGCTGATCAATCAAATTCCTAACATGGTTACCAACTATAATCAGTTTCACATGCAATTAAACCACATTTTCTACGCATATGGCCAACAAGTGTCGTACAGATAGTGGTGTTAATTATTTCACATGTTGTAACAGCAATTCACGTATTCATTGCATTCACCGCATACACGTTGTAACATACGAGGAACACACAATGTTCATTGAATCATCACATAACAGTCGGTTATCATCATGAAATCCCACAATAAGTGGTAGGTTCACTTACATGTCCATATCACAAATTCATAATTCATAGGTCACGTAACAGTCACATTTCGTGGTGTTACTCACATGGTGCACAATTTAAATAAGCTAATGGCCTAGCAAGGATTATAACACTTAATCTTCTCACCTACAAACCATAATCCTTTCGTGGCCCAGTGAAGTTATAATATGTGCGGGCCCGATATCGTTAGGTGGGCCTGTGGTTTACTTGGCCCGGTTAATAGCTGAGGCCCAAACACCTCCCTAAACTCTTTCAATTCATTTAGTTTAGGAGCCCACTACACTCTAGGTTATTATATAATATATATTATCAAACGCCACTATTTAGATGTATCCAAACATAACTGATCAATCATGTTATTTTCCTAATCACATAATCACCCTAGCTTCCTTGAATTCAGCGATTTATCAATGGCAATTATTATGGTGATCATGCTCAAAATGCAATTATATCCCATAATCTTTCCAACTAATCTGTGAACATCATGCATAAACTTAAGTCTTCACATAAGCAACTCAGGTTTAGATCATTGTAAGTCATGGGGTTTTTGGTGTGCTCGACACCCTACATCACTGAATATGATTCATGCAGGCAACATCAAACAAATAACAACTGAACCAATCATCCCATACAACCCTAGTTTATCACTGAAATAATAGCATTCAAGATGAAACAAAGCAAGTTTATCGATTCAAGTCATAACTACTCATCAACGTATAGTCATCAAATCATTCATTACCACACATAACACTTTTGAATTTTAATAATTCCAAGATCGGCAGAAGGGATTATAACAATTTACACATGGTTGGGACAATCAACAAGAACTAACATCCCATATTCATCATCCTTACAATTTTCATATATTACGATAACAAAATTATAATCGGCAAGAACTACAATCACCTAATTAACAAAGGTTGGGAGGAAAATATACTAACCGATGAATGATAAAGTCTTTTCTAGAATGGGTGAACAATGAGTCTCCTAGGGAGAGGTCCGATCTATGCACACCATACTTCGACCGGTCCACTGCCGTCGCATACATGGGGTTAATTAGGGTTGTTGGATACGTAATTTGCGCAACTTAAACAACTGCCAAGTAATGATCATATAATCGCCACTAATGGGTTTGGGGATGGGCTCAGTTTGGGCTTAAGATATGTGGGTCGAAGTGATTAAAAGAGATGGTGTGCATGCTAGAGGAGTGTGTGTGTGTGGCCCGACCCACTCTCGGCTCAATGTTAATTCACTAATAGTCTTCGGTCCAATAGAAGTTTTATAAAGTGTCAGGCCCATGTGAACATCTCAGTAGACATATCCACTCATTAATTTCAATCGGTCCACTAAGCAAATAGATATATCAAAAATTGTCGGCCATTATGTATTTGTGGTCAAATCTTTTGAATTTGTTTGGCTAAGCAATCACGTGTAGCATATTCAATTCAAACAGTATGCATGTGAAGTATTGTGTGGCTCAATAAGTTGTTGGCAGCTTACATGTGTTTCATTTGAAACTCATTTGTCTTTTTGTGCTTCTATTGTCGAACGAAATGAAGTGGTAACTCAAGAGTGCTGCAGATTTGCCTCAGGTGTCACATTAGACTTCTTTAATCAAAAGAAAATTTCATGTATTCTTTGTTTGTAAAACGATGTTAATGATATTGAAACAATTTAGTACCGGTAGCTGTGAGCAATTTGTAACGTGACTCCCCTATATTTCCGCCGCGTGTTGTTGTATTACGCGATTGGGGTGTTACATGCGAAGTGAAAAGAGTGAGTTTAATGATTAAATGCTCAAAAGTCCCCTAAACGGGTTAAAATAGACTAAGAAGTAAATTGTGGTTAAATGCTTAGATAGATACAAATGAATCGGTGAATGTAAACACCTATGTAAACTCTTTGATAGGAGCGAAAACGTTAAGGTTCGACAAGCCCGGGATGGGTAAATATGATAGGAATTGACTATTGATTCTATAGCATGTAGAGTGATGATAATGCCAAGCGGGTCGAATAATCACCTAAGAAATTTATGATCCAATAGTGTATAAATCAGATTTTTATGCAAACCGAGGTGATAAACGGGTCCATAATTTAATTACGGACGCGTAGGAAAAAGAATCGTGAAAAACGGATTTGTAAAATGAAAGTTATGCATGTTTTAATGCATAACAAGTTGAGTTAGTTGAGCTGGGAATGTACAACATCAAATAAACAAACATTCTGGAAAAACAAGGCTGTCGCGCTACGCGACGGCGAAGCCAATTAGGCGTCGCGTGACGCGACGAGGGTCGCGGCTCGCGTAGGCAACTCCCCCACTCTGCCGCGCCCCGCAAGGGCTGATATCACTGGCAATTTGTGTTATTTCAATTGTTTGGCCCATATGACTTGTTTAATCATGTTATTTAACTACCAAAGCTAACTTTTAAGTTGGTTTTGGTCATAGGTATATGTCAAGAGATTCCCGGATGAAGATCAAGCTAATCGAAGAACCGAACACACGAGATTAAAGCTTCCGCACGGCCTTACGTCGTATCTTTTAAACGACGAACTAAATTACATTATGTTGTAAAACCTTTAAACTGTAAACGTTTTTAGTAAACCCGTATTTTATATGTACATGTATTCGTAAGTGCAGAACTAATTGTAGTTTTTAGTACTGACACCCTTTTGTAATAGTAAGGGTGTTATAAGTTGGTAATCAGAGCTCATGGTTAAAAAGTAAAGTGTGTTCGGTTCGAGGCTTGATTGCAAATCCGGTAAGTACATGTATATTAATAGTTTAGTATGATTAATGTATTGTGAACAACACATAGGGGTATCGTGTAATACACGTTACCCAAATTAAATCGATAAAGGACCAATATAGTCAACAAAATTACGTGTGTTGACACGTATAGTGGGAAAGCCTTGTATTATGATACGGGGGTTCATTAATGTCGAAATTACTAATTTTTATAAATGTTGTAGTTGAAGGACACTCGCATCCGAAGATAGTGGGAGTTTAACAAATTACGGATCTGATGAAGGAACGGTCCAAAGTATGACAAGCAGAGCATGCTCATTAAGGACCTAAATCGCGTAACGATCGCGAATAAGTAGGGCTGCAAACGAACCAAACAAACACGAACAAGACCTTGTTCGTGTTCGTTTGTTAAGAAATATATGTGTTCGCAAACCGTTCACGAACACTTATCGAACGAGATTCTATGTTCGTGTTCGTTTGTGTTTGTTTGCTAATTTTAAGCAACGGACAAAAACAAACCTTTACGAACACAAATGAGCACAAACTAATGTTCATAAACACAAATGGAAACAAACGAACACAAACAATCGTTCATGAACAACATATATAATACACCGAAACTTATTAGATATTTAATTTGTTTGAATTTTGAAGTATTTAAATAAATATAAAAACTAAAAACACTAATGAACTATCGAACACAAACGAATACGTTACCGAACGTTCACGAACATAAATGAATGAACACGACCTCTGTTCATGTTTGTTCATTAATGAACGAAATTTCTTGTTCGTGTTCGTTTGTTTAATAAATGAACAAACACAAACGAACTTCCCGCCGAACGGTTCACGAACTGTTCGCCGAACGTTTGGTTCGTTTGCAGCCTTACGAATAAGTTAATGGCAAGGAAAGCCCGTAAGGGCAAGCATTTACCAGGTGCACATTTTAAATTTAATCGCACACATAACAATATATAACAAATAAGTAGAGAATAATTGTTGCATATGTTAATTAAAAGCTTTGAAAACCCGAATAGAATACCTATCTAGGATATTATTTCCAAGAAAATTAAATAGAGGCGTTACTTACATGGGGTGTAATGTGAAAATTATAAAGGGTCATGTATATCAGGTGTTGATCGCTTACTCTGGCCAAGTAAGTAGTGAACATGTGGTACCATGAACTTTTATGATGGACACACTTACATCTGATGTGGTAAGGATGGGGTGAATGGGACAAATTAAAAGGTACCCAAAGGAATCAAATAAGTAGGATGTTTGATAATAAATGTAAACGCAAGTCTGATGATGAAAGCGTATTACATAAGAATAATGAGCCTCAGAGAAGGGACAAAGATTAATGTAAATGAAGATATAAATGAATGACCTAAGGAAAATTCCCGAAAATAAGTCATTATAGACGAAAGAGCCATGGTTGCATAAAGAATAAAAGACATGGTTGAATAAAAGCGATGAATTTCGCTAAGACGACCAAATAAATCAAAGCGAAGTCTTAATGCATATCGGAAGGGTGCAATGATAACCGATTTCGGTAAAACACCCGATTGGTGGGTAAGGATTTAAGCACATGCGTAGACTGAGAAACGGGAACACGAAAGAAAAGTCAAAAGACTCGAGTTTCGAGTCATGACTAAAAGATGATAAGATACTGCAAATAGAAATTTTAATAAATTACGTTCAACTATTTTAAAGTTAAACGGGTCGAACAAGGAATGAAGTTTGACATTCATAAGTGATGAATTCTCACACGAACAAGTTAAACAAATTTAATACAGGATGACGCTTGCTAATGTAAGTAAACGCGAACCGAATAAATAAAAAGTGCGAAATATTAATAAACCGATATAAAGGGTTATAAACGTTAAATTCATTAAGGTAAAAGAAACCGGGTAATGGGTTGTAAAGAAGTGCAAGTACATAACGGGAAATGGTGAGCGTAGAACAAACCGATGTGTAAATAACGTAAAGAGTCATAACGTCGAAAAACTGGTTCGAAAGTAAATGAAAGAAGCATTAGACTACAATCAAGGTCTACGGGACCAAAAAGACCCTTGGGTCACAAATAGAAAGAAACGAACAGTTAAGGTCTCACCTTAATAGGGTAAAAAAAAGAAGAAGAACGGGTGAAAATCTAAAGAAATAGCCTACGAGGCTAAGTGAAAGAATCTACGGGGTCAATAGTAAAAAGCGAGGGAACTGGTTATTATTCCCCGTGTAAAACGAGAACGGAAAAGAATAAATTACTGATTGTCAATTTCCTTGATATGAGTAATTGAAGTAAGTTAAAGATAAAACGTTAAACTAAAATTCAGTTTTAGTAAGAAATGACGTTTTAACAAATATGAATATTATGAGAAGAATTTGCAAATGGTTAATATTAAAGGATGTAAACACCGATAGGTGTAAAAACGATACACTCGAAAGAAAGATTTTCGATAATGAAGGGTCAACATAAACTTAAACATGACGTGAGGAGATCACGGTCACAAAAGTGATATAGAATATAACCACGTTCTAACGTGAGTTACAAGATATGAAATCATAATCACACAAAAGGTCGATGATGGCATATAGCATACCCAAACAACGAAATATAAGGTAACCGCCAGCTAGTAAGTCTAACCGGGAAGACCATTTAAGGTCAAAACAGTAATTATAACTTAATAAAGCGCTTGTCTCAATAAGATTAGCATAGGATAATGTATTGACTACATCAGATAACCGAGTGGCCAAAAGATGACTCGTCATTAAAAGTGATAAAAACAAGGAATATTAGAAGAAACTAACGGCCTACGAGGCCTTATGCATGAAAGGCACATACGATGTGGCTTATAATAATCCTTGACTTGAGGAACAATGATGTTAACCGAAAGAAGGATGCAAGAATGGAGCATCAGAAAGGAGTCGGGCACCACTTTGGAGCCCGAAAGACATTACCATACATTCCCGGTAAGATTATGGAATTATTGAAAACGAGCAATGCTCGAATGGAAACCAAACTAAGCTCGTTTAGTCTAAAATTAAAGGAACTACATAAATAAGGTTTCGGGGACAAAACCTCTTTAAGGGGGTAGACTTGTAACACCCCGAAAACGGGTTAGGTAATTAAACCCCGTTAATACTAAAGAGCGGGTAAAATACCATTAGCAGTAAAGATTAACTTGGTAAATATCAGGATTTAAATAAATGAACCTAATATGAGATAAAGAGAATAAAAGCTTTTGTAGAAACAAGTTTATAAAAGGCCCGGGTTAAAGGGACTTAAAAATAAAACGGGTTATGACTTCCCCGAACCCACAAAGTAACTAGGCATATCAACCTAGTTAAATATGTGCCTTAAAAACAATAAAGAAAACTTGGTTAATAATCCTTTTGTTAACTCTATAAACTTGAGGGACTAAAAGGGTTAAAAGAAAAAAAAAGGTTTTAATTTATTAAACACTAAACACCAAAACACCACCAAAGTGTGTGTTCTTGTCGTAGAAAACACAGGGGCGAACAAGGGTTCCTCCAACTTAACCCTAACTTGCAAAAACTGATCAAATTGGGAAGCTAAATTGAATCCAAATCGAAATCCAAGCTTAGATTAGTGATCACCTCAGTGAAGGGATCACAAGGTATGTCAAATTTCATCTTCTAGTTACATCTGGAATTTTTCATGAACATATGAAATCGAAATCTGAACTTGAATGTTTGATGTTTGAATGAAATTATGATAAGTTCATGGTTAGGAATGAACCCTAGTCAATAATTTGATGCATTTGTGTTCATAACTATGAAATTCATGTTAACCCACTTAGATGTTAAATGGGTTTTGTAGGATGGGGAAGAACACTAGAATTTTGATCATGAATCTAGGTGTTGTTATGCATGCTAGATATAATGAATTTGAAAATGATGTTAAACTTGGTAGAAATAACTATTATAAACTAGTTTGTAAATGTGTAAAAATTATGCCCACTAGGTGTTTGTTGAAATGCCTAAGTGAAATCGCGTGACTACTTGGTTGTAAGTAGAATTTGATTTGATTAGGTATCCGTAGGAATGCCTAATAACATGATGAAAAAGGTTTCATTTATAGATGAAAACCCGTAGATTTTGTCTAATGAATGAATAAAGTGTCTTTGTTAATTGGGAGCTAGGTTAACTTGATGTTAATAATAGCATGAACATGGATAATAAAATTGTAGGATCTGGGAATCGATCAAAACGAGTCGATCAGAAGAGTTCTAGATCAAATCAGATGCGGAATTCAGTGATTTGATCTTCATTCAGCTTGATATGCACTTAGAAGTAGATTAACTGTCGATTGTATTGATTTCACAACGTTACACGAGCTGGAGACACTTCGGCAGAGCTTCGCTACCTGAATCAGAAAGTTACAAATGAAGAACCAAGACCTCCTATATATAGGGAAAGCCACTTCGCATGAACCAGGACAGACCATGTCGCACCACCTGGTGCCAGGTCGCACGGACTGGCCAGTTCGCACGAACTGGTCGGTTCAGACCTGTTTCCTGTTTTTCTCGTACTACGCGTCTTGGTTTATCTAATCTATTACATGACTCGATACAAGACGAAGTCAACAGACATATGCACCAACAGACTCCCCCTTGGATGTTGACGAGTCTTCAGTGTATTGAGTCTTCAGTCTTGATCGGTCTTCTCACTCTCTCCAAAGTATCTTTCTCTGTAAGCATCCTTTCAATCTTTCTCTTCTTCTTATCAGAATCTCAACCTGGTTCTATTCTCTCTCTAATTCTCTTGATCAGGTCTCTTCATTCCTTAAGCTCTTCAGCATTAGCAGCTTCTATCTCGAACATTGTTCCAGAATCTGATACTGGCTCTTATGTCTTCAGACTCCCCTTTTGCTAACAAACTCCCCCTTAAGTGCAACTGGGATCGCAGTCTGGAATCTTCTATCTACAGGCTTTTCACATGTTCAGTAACGTCTCCTGGTTCTCCGTAGCAACAAGATCAGAAATCTGGCTTTAATCTGCATACGCTCAGGAGTCGAAACTTAGCTCTTTTAAAGCTTTTACCTTCACATACTCTACCCAAAACTAAATTTCACAGTTTTTTAAAATTTAAAAAATTTAAAATCCACTTGTAGATATCGTTTAACATTTCTCAAATTATCTTTGCTTAACCACTTGAATTCGTAACCCTCAAATTTTGTTTCAAGTTAATGAACCATTTAATCATTTCAAAATCTTTTCTCATTTCAAACAAACTTTCCCAACCCACTGTTGTCCATCGTGTTTAGCACATGGAATTTTGAAAATCAGCTTTCCAAACATCATATGTCGAAAATAAGATGAAGTAAAATCTTTTTGATTTTTCAAAATTTTATGCTAAAACACATTCTTTTTGGATTTTGGGAAATAAACTATATACAGACATCTTTTTGTGAGTTTGTGTAAGAGGATCATATCAGTTTTTGACAAATCACTAGCACCATTGAGCTTTAAACACTTTAAGTTCTAAAAAATTCACTTAGATTATCAGTATACTGATCCATTTAAATTTTCACACAAAGTTCAATTGAATCGAGATACGAGATTAGTGTTTTAATGAACTTAAACTTATTCGCGTGTCCCACCTCGGAATATACTCCCGTATCCAGACTCCTATATTCAGTCTTACAGGTGAATGTACACTAATGATATCTATAAGGGGTAAATGCGAGGCCATGAGAGCTCAGAGTAGAACTTCCGTTCAATCAGAGAGATGATGGCTCGACTTTAAGTGGGTTCCCTTTAGAGAATCTTTTCTTCAACAGCACATGATTAGCATTTTTCAATGTTTCATCATTTTTTATGCTGAGGGTGGGCTTTATGATTAAAGCAGTGCAGAGTATTATACGAGGACTAGGCTATTACTCCCACAAAATCAGAAGTCCTGGTATAATACCCCAGATATCATCACGCACAAAGACTAAGTATGTCAGAAATAGAAAGCCCTTCAAACAAGATTTCAGGGGTTACCTATATATCCGAGAGATGTTCCCCACGAAATAAGTAAGTGTTTGATATTTAGGTTTATATCTCGAAAACAATCTACTGAATGTATAAAAACCTACTGGCATATCATCAGTGAGACCGTTTATCACATTTGACTTTCCAATTCTTTAGCGTATTGTGATTGTCTACTGATGTACTATCATTTCCTCTTTTTCACAACAAAACTCATTTTTTATTTTTCGAGGTTTTTGATTTTTAGATTTTATCATGTTTTTTGATTTTTCAAATTTTCAAAATTTCTAAATTTTTTACTCCCCCTAAAATAAAAAATGTGTTTCAATTTTTGATTTTCCGGGAAAATTTGAAAATAAACGCAATAAACTGTACAAATAAATTGACAAACTGATGTGAATTGTTTCAATTCTCCATCCACTTGGCTTAAACAATCAGAACTCCCCCTGACAACAAAGTATTTTCTCATTATGATTTCAAAACACTTAAGTTTGTTTTAATCAAAATGGTTTTTCCAAAAAAATAGTTTTGTTGATTTCACACATCATGGGGTTTCATCACATTGTTTTATCAACCACTTGTAAAATCTAACACTTGTAGGTTCTTTACAAAAACATTTTTCAAGAATGATGCCGATTCATGCTCCACGATTACCAACTTGGGAGCTCCGGCAAGTCAGGATTTTCAGTTAAAGAGATTCACCCAAGCCTGACGGTCCTTGGGTGATTCCGAGTCATCATCACTCGGTTTCTTTCCTTTCTTCTTCTTTTCATAGAATTCCTTTACCCCTTTGACCTTCCCGTCACCATTTTTTCAAAAATATTTAGAACTTTAGGGTTAAAGGCTTTTTCAACATCAAATTCTTTCTTTTCAGAAAAGAATTGATTTGAAATCTCAAGTTTGCCAATTTTTTGCTTTAAGTTTCAATTTGACAATGGTGGAAAATTTGCATCATCCATTGTCGGAACGGAATTATCACTTTTTAGCTCAACGGATGCCTCCTCTGACTTTGACAAGTCAGATTCATTGCCAGAAAATGGCTCCTTTGTTTCCGAAGAAACAAATTCATCGCCAGATTTAACATCTGATTTCTTAACAACCCACTTTTGATTGTTAAGTTTCACATTTCTTTTGTAAAAATGTTTAGAACACTCACCAACTTCAAATGTAGAATTTTTAAACACTTTGAATTTTTCTGTTGGTGGTTCAGTTTTATCAACAACTTTTTTTTTAAGTTTAGAAGACACTCCCTGTTGTGTGTTGGTTGCCTTTGGACAGTTCCAGGCGATGTGACCAACTTTTTTGCATTGGTAACAGGTTCTTGTCTCCTTTTTCTGAGCAACATCATTCTTCATTCCTTCTTGCTTCTTAGCAAGGAATTCTTTGTTCGTCTGCTTTCTGAACAAATTCTCCTTTTCTTCTTCAGAAGATGTTCCTGATACAAAAACAACTTTTGATTTAAAATCTTTAACATATTTTTCATTTTCTTTTGGAATAAAACCTAATCCTTTCTTTTTGAAATTACTGTTATGGTTTGGTTTCTTTTGATAACCCGAACCAGAACTGTAACCTTTTTTTCTTGTTTAATCTTTGTTGAACTCTTGAAGTGTACTTATTAGGTTTTTCAGTAAGATTTACATCTTTTATTTCAGAAATATTAATTTCTGTTAATTTGAAAACCTTGTTAATCATTTCAGATTTAACACCTCTTATTGGAAATTCTTCATCAGAATATAATTTTTCAGAATCATTCAAAGTATATGATACTTTGAATGTTTCATCATTCAAATTATTTTGTGACATCAGAAAATCATTATTGTAAACCCTTTTGCTCTTTTCAATTGTTGGACTTGCAGTGTCAGACTTTGATTTTGACTTTGACTCTGACTCCTCATCCTTATCCAACACCTAATCAACTACTTTCTTTATTAACTCAGACTCATGATCAGTGTCAGACGATATAAATGTGACATCAATATTATCTGGCAATCCATCTGAAGGTTCAGATTCCCACTTTAAATAGGTTGCCTTTTTTACTCTTTCTGAATTAGGATTTCATGGAGAATATCCTTCTTCAAGCGGCGGTGGACACTTTGTATAATTGGTACTATGTTTCTTACCAGTATCCTTTACTTCAGGTTTCTCCCCTTCAAACGCATTCATGCCTTCTACTGTAGGATAAATCCTGTCAATCACGTAAGAAGCACATGAATAACTTTTCAATAACCTGTTTACCCTCTCAGTTTCTATCCTCTGAGTTTCCAATTTTTGTTCAAGTACAACACATTTCTCAATGTACTGATTGATGATTTTTTGCTTCGTCATGAACGCTCCATTGAGTGTCTTAATAGCTATCTCTTGTTCATTGCTTGACTTGTTATATCGATTCATAGCTTTGTTTAAAACATCATAAGATTCTTTCAATCTGTTCATGTTATGAATCAATTTGTTGTTGTGCCTTTTCACAGTATCACAATTTTCACACTTCTCAGGTATCTTTTCAGCATCTGCTTCCTTCTCAACTTTGATAGCTGAAATTTCTTTAAACTGCTTCTTTATTACTCGAACATTTTCCTCAGGTTTGATTTTTTCTTTAACAGTTGCTGCCTTATTATTCTTCTTTTTCGCAGCTTGTCTTTCTTTGATCTCTTCCATTTTACCTGCAAAATACAAATTATACCTATCAGGTGAAAATTCTCTTTTATAATATTCAAGTTTTCGAATTTCTTCACTATCATCATCACTTTCTTCATCTGATAAGTGATCAAAGACTGGTGCTTTTTCTGAAGCCTCTTCTGTTGAAACTGGTTCTTCTTCTTTCTTTTTCGGACTGAATTGCTGAGATTCGTAATAAGCATACACTATTTCTTCTTCAGTAGTTGAATCTTCAAAAATTTGAGCAACAAATGCTTTAGAATTTGAAGGTCTGTTAGGATCATAATCATCCCAATTGAAACCTTCTGGAATTCTCTCATCGTCTTGATGAACTAGATAAGCTTTCTTTGATGGCTCTTCGATCTCCTTCCTAGCATGTGAAGTTTGTGGCGATTATTGTTGATGCGGAGCAATTTGATGATAAATCGCTTTTCGATGATAATCATTGTTGCCGAATGGATTTTGGGCTCCACTTGCTTCGCGATTTGTGCATTCTCGCTTAAAGTGCCCTTTCTCCCTGCAACGAAAACAAGTAACTTTAGATTTATCAAAACCTAAAGGTGAAGTTCCAGCATCACGGAAATCATCCCTTCTAGTGATCTGTTTAAACTTCTCAGCTCTCCTCAACACACTAGCCATACACCACTTTAAATCCATGAGTTCCATCTCTTCAGCATCTATCTGATCATAATCCTCTTTGGTCAACATTGGATTATGTAACAACTCGTAAAAAAAAGTCTTAATTATTATTTTAATTATCCAATAGGAAACCCTAATTGAGACACCCAAGTGATTCTGCACAAACCCTAAAATTTTCAGAACAATTGGAATCAGGATCAGGGCCCCTAAAACTCAGGGGGGGTAAACCCTAGTCACGATTATCTAAATAAAACGCTGTCAAAATAGAATTTACGAAATCTGTCAACTCAGCAGGTCTAGTCCCACACGCGGCAACCCTATAAAATTTAGGTGTCCCTTACGGACCGTAAGGGATAAGTCTTACGGTCCGTAAGCAATGTAAAAAATTTACTATAAATAGCAGATATTGGGACTTGATTCTGGGCGCTGAAACGACGTAAATTCTCGCTATACGCACTGAGTTACGTTCTGTTTATCACAATTAACACACACGGATCACTAATCGACGATGCAATCAGGGTAATAACTCGATCGCTGATACGATTCAATGTCCGATTGATCAAAATATCCAATGGATGTTGAAGTGCTGCCCACATTAGGGTTTATGCTTTGTCATTAGTCGTGATTCCGATGGATGTTTAAGTGATATCACTTTGTCATTCGTTGTGAATCCGATGGATGTTTAAGTATCGCACTTTGTCATTCGTTGTGAGGATTTGATCTCGTGAGTTATCGTAAATGCTGTATTAAGTTACTAACCGAATTGTGTGCCTGTTATTAAATTAGGTCGAAAAGGCTAAATCAGTAGGCTAGGCTCTGCTCAAATTAAATCTGCAATGTGAGTCATTCTCTTTTTATCAACTATTTTACAATACCTCAAATTATTTTCAAAAGTTATAATTACAGGGACTAAGTCGTGGATATCTTGAATCACTGGCTAGTGGGGTATTGTGCACATTACTAATTTCTCCCAGTTAGGTTCATTGACCTACTCGGGATAATCACTGTTAGGTTCATTGACCTACAGGGATAATCATCACTATTTAGGTTCATTGATCTAATAGTGGTATGACCATCGTCACCATTGTGACTTGTCACCATTGTGACAGAGCGCCAGATAAAAATAAGATAGAAGCCATTGTAATCGCTCTTATGCTGTAATTGATAACTATACATCATTTTATGTAAATAGAATGATTCACTCAGTATTTCCCGCTGACAAAACCTTTTTCAAACATGTTTCAGGTGATCTGTTATGATCCAGGAAAAGTGTCGTGAAGCACTACAAGCTTAAGGAAGTGGCTCAAGATAAAATAAAGAAACATGTTTTGTAAAATAAAAGATTTCTTCGTGAAATCAAATGATTGTAAATTACCGGGGTTTTATCCCGAGTTGTGAAATAAAATAATCGGGAAATATTTCAGTTTTTAAAAGATCCTGATGAAAACTTCCGCTGTTAAACTCAATTAATTAAATACCACGGGATTTCTGTCCCGCGGCTCCTGAAACGGGTCAAACCGGGTCGGGGGCCGTGACAGAAAAAGGTGGTATCAGAGCCACTGATTGAGCCACTGATTTAAGCTAATTAAGTATTTAGAAAATACTTAATTTTTATTAATTGCTATTTTATGATTATGTGTTTTATTATCTGACTAATTGTGTACAGTATGGGCAGATCTTTATATGCTAACCACTGTAGCAGTAAATACAAATCTTTAAATATTTTGATTCAAGTTTTAGCACCTTTATTATCTACAGTCTAGAAACCTTATTCAGTAAATAAATAAATTTATAAATAAAACCTAGTATGCTTTAATTTTCAGTTGTTTTGTAGTTACACAGTCTGGAATAATATTTAAAAGTTTTTCTATAAAATTTTGTTATGATTTTAACTTGGTAATTATGTGTATTTTGCTAAACAGCATGAGTGACTTGTCTGACGCCCTACAGAATTTAAATCTCTATCCAGTAAGATTAGAGGTTTCCAGAGATTTCAATAGGTATATACCAGACATAGAAGAACCTATAGAATTCAACGCTTTACCTCTCAAGAAACCCAAGCCTAAGAAAATGGAAATTGGGGAAAGCTCTAGACAAATTGAGGGGTTACCATCTCAGGAAGAGCTAGATTTTATAATGGAAAGCTATAATACTATTAAGCCTGTTAATGAAAATGTTTTTGAAACACAACTACCAATGAACTTAGAACCAGCTATTCCAAACTCTTCAATCCACTCGCAAATAGACGAATGGTTGACTAATGAGATACAGTTACAAAACAATCCCTATAAGCTTTTTCCTCAGTTCAATCCAGAACCTTTACCAAATCCACCAATGAGTAACGAGAATATGGCTGAACTTCGCTTTGGTGAAGAACTAATGGATACTGGGAATAGGATCCAAGAGATTGGGGGACAGATCTCCTGGAAATACAATGAGAAGGAACGCCGTTACTAGAATATCATCTGACAAAGGATAGGGGATTTATGGAACTGTGGTTGTGTAATAGTAATAGTAAAATCAGTATGTGTAAAATAAATAATAAAACGGTTGTATATAGAAGCATGATATAATAAAACAAATAAAATTTTAGAAAATTTACAATTTTATTTGTATATCCGTTTACGTAATTATGTGCAATTAATTGTAACATTGGATTATTTCTTTTATACTAATTATTTATCTATAAATTAGATATCAGATGGAAAACGCTAATAATGAACCAGTTAATGAGGTTAATCAATCTGAGCAACAACCGGGGGATCCATATATGACTAGGCAGGATATAGAAAATATGGTTGCTCAAGGGATAGCCAATGCTATTCCAGCAATAGTTGCTCAAGGGATAGCCAACGCTATTCCAGAAATCGTTGCTGCTGTTAAAAATCCAATCGCACCGCAACAAATCATTCCTAGCAAACGTATTTCTGAAGATAACTTCAGTAATAGCGTAAACGGAGGCAATAATCATATTAATCATGAGAATGAACCACGGCAAGCTACTCCTCCTAAGAAAATGAAAGCTGCAACACCTGGTTGCACTTACAAAGAATTTCTTGCTTGTAAACCCACTGAGTTTGCAGGCAATGAAGGAGCTACTGCGGCACTGCGTTGGTTAGAGAAAACCGAGGCAGTAATTGCCATAAGTAAATGTGCTCAGGATGATCAGGTCATGTACACATCAAACCTTTTCAAAGAAGGGGCGCTAGAATGGTGGAATACGGTGTTACAAGCAAAAGGAAGAAGGATGGCGTATGCTATGAATTGGGAAGAATTTAAGAGCTTTGTAGAAAGAAAATTCTGTCCCGAGTATGAAAAAGAACAAATGACAAATAAGTTTCTAACCCACCGGATGGTGGATGTAGATTGTCGAGGGTATACTTCGACATTCTCCGAGTATGCTCTAGTGGTACCAACCCTGGCTTCGCCAGAGCCGGTACTTATTTCTCGTTATATTTGGGGAATAATTGCCGAAATCCGTAATATCGTCAAGGCTGTGAAACCTCGCACGATTGATGATGCGGTGGATTTAGCCAATACTTTGACTGACGAACTAGTACGGACAAGAGAAGAAAATAGAAGGAAGGAAGTAGCCCAAAAGATTACCCAAGGATTCCGTCCGGGTAACCATAACAATTTTAAGAAAGGAGGGAATGGGCAATCTTCCACTAGTCCATTTTGCAATTCTTGCAAAAGGAAGCATTTTGGAAGATGCAAAGGATATTGCAATTTTTGCAAAATTCCAGGACATCAAGAAGAAGACTGCAGGAGGAAGAAATTTTCAGTCTGCTACAACTGTGGAGAAGCTGGACATCTTAGGCCAGATTGTCCAAAACTGAACAAACCATCTGACAATAAAGCTAAACTTACAGAAGGGGCAAAAAGGAATGTAAGAGCCTTCCAACTGACTGCTCAGGAAGCAGAACTCATTCCAGATGTGATAGCCGGTACGTTCTTAGTTCACAACGTTTACACAAAAGTATTATTTAACTCTGGTGCAAACCAAAGTTTTATAAATACTTCATTTTCGCCAAACTCTGAGCTTACCTTTAACCAACATTAGGCAGATTTTCACAGTAGAAACGGCAGATGGGAATTCAGTTAAAATAAATAAGATTCTGCAAAATGTAGAAATAGAACTTTTAAGTCATAAATTTTCTGCAACTCTATTATCTATGAAATTAGTTGAATTCGATGTTGTGTTAAGAATGGATTGGTTAGTAAACAATCATGCTCGAATTATCTGTGATAAGAATTCCATAGAAATTTGTGCACCCACTGGAGAAGTAATAATGATTACAGGAGATAAGCCATGTAAACCCATAAAGTTCATATCAATAATGAAAGTTGCTAATTATGAACGAAAGCAAGGAATATTATATATGATTTCAGTAATCATTAATACTAAAGATAAAGAACTTAAGGAAATTTCTGTAGTTTCAGAATACCCAGATGTATTCCCAGAAGAGTTACCAGGGTTACTACCAGATAGGGAGGTAGAATTTAGGATTCATCTAATTCCAGGAACTATACCGATAGCCAAGGCACCTTATCGGTTAGCACTCATAGAAATATTAAAATTGAAAAAGCAATTAGATGAATTATTAAGTAAAGGTTTCATACAACCTAGTTTATCCCCGTGTGGGGCACCAGTGTTGGTTGTTAAGAAAAAGGAGGGTTCGATGAGAATGTATATTGATTATAGGGAATTGAATAAAGTTATAATTAAGAATTGATACCCATTACCTAGAATTGATGATCTATTCGATCAATTCCAGGGAGATAGATATTTTTCTAAGATCGATTTACGTTCCGGATATCATCAATTAAAGGTACAAGAAGAAGACATACCTAAGACTGCTTTCAGAACTAGGTATGGTCATTACGAGTTTACAGTCATGCCCTTTGGGTTAACGAATGCACCTGCAGCATTCATGGACATGATGAATAGAATCTATAAACCGTATTTGGATAAATTTGTAATTGTCTTTATAGACGATATACTTATTTATTCCAAAAGTCAGAACGAACATTGTCAGCACTTGCATGCAATTTTAACTCTGTTAAGGAAAGAGAAGCTTTACGCCAAATTCTCGAAATGTGAATTTTGGCTGCCAGAAGTGCAATTTCTAGATCATATGGTGAATCATGAAGGTATTCACGTAGATCCTGATAAGATAGCAGCAATTACCAAATAGAAGGTAATTGAGTAAGCATCAAAGCAATTGAAAAAGCACGAATAAAACTATACCACTCATGACTTAGAATTAGGAGCCATAATTTTTGCCCTTAAGATTTGGAGACATTATCTGTATGGAAGTAAGTTTATTGTCTATACGGATCATAAGAATTTAGGATATATAGTTGGGCAAAAAGAATTAAACATGAGGCAAAGGAGATGAATGAAAATCCTAAGTAACTACGACTGTGATATTCAGTATCACAAAGGAAAGGCTGAAGACGGCTAGAGATCGCTAGAAGAGTTATACAGATAATAGACGAAAGCCGTTGGAGTTTCAAGTTGGAGACAAAATGCTATTGAAAGTATCTCCTTGGAAAGGAGTTGTTAAATTCGGTAAGAAAGGAAAGTTAAGTCCAAGGTACATAGGACCATTTTCAGTAATCCAACGTATAGGACCAGTTGTTTATCATTTACAACTACCAGGAGAGTTAACTGGAGTACATGATGTATTTCATGTATCCGATCTCAAGAAATGTCTATCAGACGAATCTTTGGTAGTACCTCTCCAAGATATAGAGGTAAACGAAAAATTTAAAATTTGTTGAACCTCTTCAGATAGAAGATAGAAAGATCAAATTTCTCAAAACACAAACGATTAGTGTTAGTTCAAATAAAGTGGGATTCAAAGATAGGACCCTAGTACACTTGTGAACTAGAATTAGAAATAAAGTGAAAGTATCCTCAATTATTCCAGTAAATCTCGAGGACGAGATTTTTATTAAGGTGGGGAGAATGTAACAACTCGTAAAAAAAAAGTCTTAATTATTATTTTAATTATCCAATAGGAAACCCTAATTGAGACACCCAAGTGAATCTGCACAAACCCTAAAATTTTCAGAACAATTGGAATCAGGATCAGGGCCCCTAAAACTCAGGGGGGGTAAAACCCTAGTCACGATTATCTAAATAAAACGCTGTCAAAATAGAATTTACGAAATCTGTCAACTCAGCAGGTCTAGTCCCACATGCGGCAACCCTATAAAATTTAGGTGTCCCTTACGGACCGTAAGGGATAAGTCTTACGGTCCGTAAGCAATGTCAAAAATTTACTATAAATAGCAGATATTGGGACTTGATTCTGGGCGCTGAAACGACGTAAATTCTCGCTATACGCACTGAGTTACGTTCTGTTTATCACAATTAACACACACGGATCACTAATCTACGCTGCAATCAGGGTAATAACTCGATCGCTGATACGATTCAGTGTCCGATTGATCAAAGTATCCAATGGATGTTTAAGTGCTGCCCACATTAGGGTTTATGCTTTGTCATTAGTCGTGATTCCGATGGATGTTTAAGTGATATCACTTTGTCATTCGTTGTGAATCCGATGGATGTTTAAGTATCGCACTTTGTCATTCGTTGTGAGGATTTGATCTCGTGAGTTATCGTAAATACTGTATTAAGTTACTAACCGAATTGTGTGCCTGTTATTAAATTTAGTTGAAAAGGCTAAATCAGTAGGCTAGGCTCTGCTCAAATTAAATCTGCAATGTGAGTCATTCTCTTTTTATCAACTATTTTACAATACCTCAAATTATTTTCAAAAGTTATAATTACAGGGACTAAGTCGTGGATATCTTGAATCACTGGCTAGTGGGGTATTGTGCACATTACTAATTTCTCCCAGTTAGGTTCATTGACCTACTCGGGATAATCACTGTTAGGTTCATTGACCTACAGGGATAATCATCACTATTTAGGTTCATTGATCTAATAGTGGTATGACCATCGTCACCATTGTGACTTGTCACCATTGTGACAGAGCGCCAGATAAAAATAAGATAGAAGCCATTGTAATCGCTCTTATGCTGTAATTGATAACTATACATCATTTTATGTAAATAGAATGATTCACTCAGTATTTCCCGCTGACAAAACCTTTTTCAAACATGTTTCAGGTGATCTGTTATGATCCAGGAAAAGTGCCGTGAAGCACTACAAGCTTAAGGAAGTGGCTCAAGATAAAACAAAGAAACATGTTTTGTAAAATAAAAGATTTCTTCCTGAAATCAAATGATTGTAAATTACCGGGGTTTTATCCCTAGTTGTGAAATAAAATAATCGGGAAATATTTCAGTTTTTAAAAGATCCTGATGAAAACTTGCGCTGTTAAACTCAATTAATTAAATACCACAGGATTTCTGTCCCGCGGCTCCTGAAACGGGTCAAACCGGGTCGGGGGCCGTGACAGATTACCAATCCTTCCGGCTACCAAACTCTGATAAGACTCTAAAACGGTCACCAATAATGACATATGACCTTTGGCAACCTCTTCCGAGAAATTTTGACCATTCTGAAGATGTAATGCAATGTTGCATTGTATAACTTGGCCATTACTGTTGTATGAGCTTTGCGGTTTAGAACTTGTTGCTGAAAAATTTGGATCAAATGATGGATATGAAGAGAATCCAGTATTGTTGTTTGATCCTTGAGATGACCCTCCAGAAGAACTTTTTGCATTAAATGCAGTTTCGATCTTTGGTGCAATGTTGGTCTTATCAATCGTACCTCCTTTGTAGTACAGACCAATGTATTGTTCACCATTAGAATCCTTCATTTTCGCCATCTTCCGTTGTTCCATCTCTTAAACCACGATTTTTTCAATAAACTTTCCCAGTGATAGATTCGCAAATTCATCATTATTCTTCAGAATCATAAGATATGTGCCCCAAACATCTTGTGGCAATGCATCGGCTAGCTTTTCAACCCATTCTTCTCTATCTTTCTTGATATCCAATCGCTTCATGTTAACCACCAAGTTGCAATATCTTTCAATAACCATTTTGGTGCTTTCAGTTTTTAATCCACGAAATAGATCAAATTCTTTCTTCAAAAGCAATTTTTTGTTCTTGATCATGTCTAAGCTTCCAACAAATTTCGTTTTTAGTGCTTTCCACATTGAGTGTGCACTTCCGTTGTGTTGCAATAAAATCAAGATGTCTTCCTTAATAGCTTGTTGCAAAATACTGATCATCATCTTTTCACTTTTGTATTTCTTTTTCTCATCAGCATCTAAATCTTTAATAGCAACAATCTCTCCGTATTCATCAATTGGTCTAACATATCGTTCTTCAACACATTCCCACGCCTCTAAGTGATTTGGTTGAACCCATTTTTCGAAACGTTCAACCCATCTACTATACTCCTCGATATTCATGAGCTTAGGCGGTTTTTGCATGGTGCCCATTTCATTTTCTAAGTTCAGGTTCTGAGCCATAGTGATTGGGGTAGCAAATGCGTTGTAAAATTTGTTTTCCATGTTTCGGTGCAAAAAGTTTTCAAGAACAGACTTTTCAAACGAACTGACAAAAATTCCACACGACCTGAACCAAACGATCTGGAAAGTTGGTACGACATGAATTGGTACGAACTGGCTTTGGTACGATCTGGTTATATCTCACACGAACTGGATTTGATGCGACCTGAATTTGGTGGGTTCTGGCACCCCCGTAGGACCTGAACAACTTTTCAAACGAACTGGATTTAATGCGACCTGAATTCAGTTCAAACCATGCGAACTGGTTCTCCAACTGATCAAACCATGCGAACTGAACACTGTTTCAAACTACCTGACTGTTCAGCTCATGCGAACTGAATATCCTTTCAAACGACCTGACACTCAATTCGAACGATCTGATATGATTTTCATGCGGTTTGATCAATGTTATCAAGTTTTAAGTTGATTTTAGGTCTGATTTGTTCAAGGATTGATTAAAACTCAGTTTTACGTGTTATATCACAAAATCAGATCATTTTAACCGTAGATTCGTTGAAATTTTGAAGAAAAAGTGTAGAAAATGAGTAGAAGAAATCAGTTTTTATCCTTGAAAACAAGCTGAAATGGTAAGAACCCTTCGTCCTGAGCTCTGATACCACTTGTAGGATCAGGGAATCGATCAAAACGAGTCGATCAGAAGAGTTCTAGATCAAATCAGAGGCAGAATTCAGTGATTTGATCTTCATTCAACTTGATATGCACTTAGAAGTAGATTAACCGTCGATTGTATTGATTTCACAATGTTACACGAGCTGGCGACACTTCGGCAGAGCTTCGCTACCGGAATCAGAAAGTTACAAATGAAGAACCAAGACCTCCTATATATAGGGAAAGCCACTTCGCAAGAACCATGACAGACCAGGTCGCACGACTTGGCGCCAGGTCGCACGAACTGGTCAGTTCAGACCTGTTTCCCGTTTTTCTCGTACTACGCGTCTTGGTTTATCTAATCTATTACATGACTCGATACAAGATGAAGTCAACAGACATATGCACCAACAAAAATATATATATATATATATATATATATATATATATATATATATATTTGTTGGTGCATATGTCTATATATATATATAGTTTAAAACGGTAGCATCATTATAATGCCTACCGGATAATTGATGAGATTGCCTAAATGAGTTATTGAATGTAAATTTGCATTTTGTATATAATGCCTACCGGATAATTAACGAGATTGCCTAAATGAATTATTGAATGCAAATTTGCATTTTGTATGATTAAGGGTAAATGACTTTTATAAGTCAAATTAACCAATGATAAAGTCGAATAGTAGTTTCGACATAGAATTCGTAAGAGGGGATAATCATATGCGATAATGACTAATCTAACCGTCTTATGAATTATGATGATAGTTTGACTCTTGACAAGCTAGATGGAGGCTTGGGAAAGAAGCGGGTCAAACGGATCGAGTACGCGGAAAAGAGCATAACCGGATGCAAGGTAAGTGAAATTTACACCTTTTAGTAGAATACGTGTATATTCTATAAGTTGTAAATATGATAAAGATGAAATTTAAGTTATGGTTCCCGACACGAAATAATACGGGTCGGAACTAATATAAAGGATAAAAACCATGTTTAATGATAAATAGAGGTAAGACGGTGAATTAGCCATGAAATAAGGCTAAGGTAAAAATGAGTTTTTGAACGTCTACTTTGTGAGTAAGCCTAAACGGTTAAAAAGTGTAGAATAGCGATTTAGTCAAGTACACATGAATCAAGGTCAATGTTTCAAACGGAACCAAATGGCATAAGCCGTGTTGGGTAAACGTGTAAGAGACGGATTTAATAAACTTAATCAATTTGGTAAAAAATCCAAAATGAGTTACTTTATGAAATGGTAATTAAATGCCATTCGATTTTAAGTGCAAATTATTCGGTCATTTAGACTAAACGGGTCAAATGGTAACGTCGATACCATTTGATGATTTAACGACTAATAAGCGTTTGTTGAGACATACGCTCACAGGATAAGACGGCTTATGGATTGGTGATGCTATGGATTAGCAAATGTTGAGACAAGGTATTAAAACGGGTCAAAATATTGATCCAAGCCAGGTACGCCTAAACGAATTTAAAGTTAAAAGTGCAATTTTGGTCAAATAGATAGTGATGGTCTTTCGCCGTAAAATGAAGGACATAAAATTTACCAAAAAGTCCTTGTTGGGTAAATCGGGAAACGACCCTTGGAGGTTGTTTAGGAACTTTTATTATGATTACGAAGTCCTTAGATATGTATAAAAATTATAGGTAATGACATTCGTGGGTCGAATGTCTAAAAACGGGTCTTATGCATAAAATGTCTAACCGAAGGGTAGAAATTGGGATTATGGATTCCTTATGTTAAATCCACCACAAAATTGTTGTGGTGGAATAAAATTAGTTTAGTATGTGAATAAAAGATGCGAAGTAAAAAGAGTGAGTTTAATGTTTAAATGCTCAAAAGTGTGACATCTGTGCCTCCGCGACCATCGAACAAATACCAAATCAATGAAATATTGTGTTTCATACTTGGGATTTATATAAATATGTGTATCATTTGCACATATCAATTCTTGTTCGATTTCGAGCTTTAAATCGCTTTCTGGAAGGTTATACGCGAACTGATACGTAAATATAATCAGTTTAATGCAACAAACACTCCAGAACAGTGACATAGGCTTAACATACCTTAAATAACCTTTACATAACTTAGAAATAAGTTTTGGATGGTTTGGTGTGGCGAAATCAAGTTTATTCGATCGCAAGGACTATTTGCGTCAAACTGAAAAAGTATACCGAATCGAATGGTAACGGACATTCCGGAACTTGATCATAAGTTACAAATGCCCAAAATATCTTTTATATAGCTTAGAAATAGGCTTTGAGGTGTTTGGAGTGCAAAAATAAACTTTTTGATCAATAGGGACAAAAAGCGTCAAAAAGTGCATAAGTTTGCATTTTCGCGCATATCTTACGTTCTGAATATATCCGGGCATCCAAAAATTTATGTAATCATTAAAATGTTTTATTTTAGTGATTGGCATGATAAAATCCCATTCATCGCGTAATTTGGATCGTTTTTCACGCCCGTTCATGTTTCGTCGTAATTAACCGAACAATGCAACCGTACGACCAAACGAACCGACATCCGAGATATTTTTTAGCATATTTTAAGTTCCCTATACTTTAACTTCATTTAAGAGCCTTGAAATGAGGTTAACGGGGCTTAAATGTGTCGAAAATGCATCGAAAACCATGTTTTGGACATGCAGGGACCTGAAATGACAATCTGCCAAACCTGGCTCAGGCGGGGTGCGTAAGAAGAGTCTAACTCTTATGCAGGGAGCTAGAGCTACCCAGTTCTGCAAAAACCAGTTTTTGCAATCAGCAGCTGGTTTCTGGCTTTGGTTCTTGGTTTTTCAACACCATGAGCTTGTTTTGGGGCACCCATAGTATTAAAATTCTGTGGGCACACATGGATGGTTGAGATTGAAGCTCGTGAATCGAGAAACGATCCTAACGGTTGTCCAATTTCTATAAATACCCATCATGTTCCATTTGCAATCCTCACACCTTGATTCATTTCTGCTCTAAGTTGGGGTTTCCACACCTCATACCTGAGCAAATTGAATCAAATCTCCATTGCTTGGACCTTTTGTAAGTTTCTATTATGCTTTTATGCGTTTTTAAGCATAAAAGTCAAACAATGTTTGACTTTATGCTTTGACCGGTCAATGGTCAACACAAAGTTCGTTTGAACTTCGCAACGTGAGCGTAATCACGATGGTTATAGTCCCTTGTGACTATACCTACTGATTACCACGTTGATTAGGTATATTGACGAGTCATAGTTTCGGTCAAAATGCGTATTCATGCGTATTTTGCAACCAAACTATTCTTGGGTATCAAAACCCTTTGTTTTGATATCAAACTTGTTTTCTAACTTCGTTAAATATGTTTTAACATGTTTAGCTCGTCACTTTTAGTTTAGTGCTTATATAGGGTCGTAAGATAAGCGGTCTAAACAACCGCTTAGACTTTCGAACCCGACCCGTTTGGTCGATCATTAGAATCCGACCAAACATGTTTTGTGACCATAGTTGTATAGGAAATAACCTTCCGAGGTTTTACCTTATGGTCACTTCGTTTAGTTAGTTGTATGATAGGTTGTTTATATGCCTTAGGTAAAATGACCAAAATGCCCTTTTCATGCATAATTGGTATTTAAGCATATGTAACTTAAACTTTTGTCACTTAACTGATTATGCAACATTATTAGACATGTTAAGGCATATAATACTTATCATAGGACTAGTTAGGCTGTCCGAACGCGTTTCACATGAACGACGCGTTAACGTAGCGTAAGCTACCTAAACGAGTCGTAATGGGTCGTAAGCACTTAGGTTAGGTTTCGATTTAGTATGTAGGCTTTGTTAAACCATATCATATGAGTTCCAACACTCATTTGGTTTACGAAACCTCATCCTATCTGATCTTCCGATTTAGGTCCGGTCTATTAACATAGTTACTTATATTAGGTGCCAATTGATTTCCGTGATCCCTCTAGCTTTGCTTGGTTGTTATTCAAGACTTCTAAGCATCCTCAAGTGAGTACATAGTCCCCTCTTTTACTGTTTTCAAACATTTTGGGGGTGAAACACATGTGCCTACTTGTTACTTTCGTGTTTTTCATGCTTTTATATCATATACTTGCTATGTTCATTAGTACGCATATAGTACATGATTTCATTATGTTTTGCTAGGTATGTTCACTAAGCATGCTAGCACATTGATTTTCATATATTACATTTTGTTGCATATGTTCATCCAGCATATGGACACATTGTTTTACATTTTGAACTGTTTGAACCGTTTGGAGCTGTTTGATCTATGTGAATTATTTGAACTGTTTGAACCGTTTGATCTATGTGAATTATTTGAACTGTTTGAACCATTTGGAACTGTTTGATCTATGTTTGAACCATTGGGTTAGGGAAGTGATTAGGTAACGGGGCAGGTGTAATGTGATAAAAGCATGGTGGATACGCCGTTGGTACTTCCTATATATAAGTGCTTTTAACATATTATATTTCGTTGTGTTATCTAGATCACTTGGGCAAGTGTTTTCAAAACAAAGTTACATTACAAGGTTTTTCTAACAATATAAACCATTCGAGTTTTTACAAAAAACGATTTACAATCTGGGTTACATAAACAAATGTTTTTGAGTTAAGATTCATGACATCGAGGTTTTATAAATTATAACTAATCTGTTTTGACTTGGTTATTTAATTTACAATATAAACATTTTACAAAAACTAAGTTTTCTAATATCAATTAATGAAGTTGTTCAAGTTATTTCAAAATGTAAACGAGCCATGAATCTAACACTCACACAAAACCTATGTACTCGCCGACATTTTTATGTTGACGTATTTTTACATATGTTTCAGGTACTGATGCATGCTCACATAGGAATGGACGAGGCCTTAGTGACTTAATAACAATGAAAGTTAATTTGTTCATGTTTTGTTTCTAATTTCAATACAATGTAATAAACTTAATTCAATAAAACAGAACTTTTATCCATGTGTTGTGAAACAATGATTCTGTTACGACACTCCCCGACGTTTCCGCCGCAGTTTGTTGTTTTAACGCGGTCGGGGTGTGACAAAAAGTCCCCTAAACGGGTCAAAATAGACTAAGAAGTAAATTGTGGTTAAATGCTTAGATAGATACAAATGAATCGGTGAATGTAAACGCCTACGCAAACTCTTTGATGGGAGCGTAAACGTTAAGGTTCGACAAGCCCGGGATGGGAAAATATGATAGGAATTAACTATTGATTCTATAGCATGTAGAGTGATGATAGTGCCAAACGGGTCGAATAATCACCTAAGAAATTTAAGATCCAATAGTGTATAAATCAGATTTTTATGCAAACCGAGGTGATAAACGGGTCTGTAATTTAATTACGGACGCGTAGGAAAAAGAATCATGAAAAACGGATTTGTAAAATGAAAGTTATGCATGTTTTAATGCATAACAAGTTGAGTTAGTTGAGCTGGGAATGTACAACATTAAATAAACAAACATTCTGGAAAAACAAGGTTGTCACGCTACGCGACGACGAAGCCAATTAGGCGATGCGTGACGCGACGAGGGTCGCGGCCCGCGTAGGCAACTCCCCCACTCTGACGCGCCCCGCGAGGGCTGATATCGCTGGCAATTTGTGTTATTTCAATTGTTTGGCCCATATGACTTGTTTAATCATGTTATTTAACTACCGAAGCTAACTTTTAAGTTGGTTTTGGTTATAGGTATATGTCAAGAGATTCCCGAATGAAGATCAAGCTAATCGAAGAACCGAACACACGAGATTAAAGCTTTCGCATGGCCTTACGTCGTAACTTTTAAACGACGAACTAATTTACGTTATGTTATAAAACCTTTAAACTGTAAAAGTTTTTAGTAAACCCGTATTTTATATGTACGTGTATTCGTAAGTGCACAACTAATTGTCGTTTTTAGTACTAACACCTTTTTATAATAGTAAGGGTGTTATAAAATCCAATGACACAAAACTTTTATCTGCCCCTGAGTCGAAAAGTATAGACGCGTAAATACCATTAATCAAGAACGTACCATTAACCACGTTGTTGTTAGCCTGCGCCTGATTAGCATTGATGTTGAAAGTTCTGCCTCGAGCAGGTTGATTAGCCTGGTTCGCTTGGTTGATTGGATTGGCTTGTGCTTGTGCGTTGATAATGTTGACCAAGCGTGGACAATTGTTGCGGAAATGGCTAGGGTCACCGCAGTTGAAACATGCTCTGGTTGGTGGCACCATGGGTGTGTTAGGTTGACAGTAAGGCTGGATCATGTTTTGAGGGTTGGGTGGAACCATGATTTGAGGTGGCTAGCACATAGGTTGGGTTACCAGTTGGTTGTTGGGATGAGTTTGGTTTTGATTGGTTACTTGACGTTGTGGAGAGCGACACATATTGACTAGATGGCCAAGACCCCCACAGTTGGTACATTGGCAACAGGGAGCGGTGTTTGGGTGGTGGTATTGGCAACGATTACATAACGGGTGGTTGCCAGTGTATGGTTTCTTGTTGGGAGTGGTGTTGGGTGCAACTTGGTTTAGGGGTGTGGCTGGTATAGGAGTGTTAGTGGTGACAACATAGTTTTTCCCATTCCCCTTTCGCTTCCTTTTCGAACCAAAATGAGAGGAGGATTCGGCTTTGTTTTCTTTCACCACTTTTGTTTCTTCAATAGGATCCTTGCCAGCTGACCCCTTGGTCCCTTCACGATCCAGATGCTTTGACTTTATTCGGTTTTCAGTGAGTTGGCCAGCTAGCCGCATGGCCGCTTCAAGGGTTTCTGGCCTACTACCTTCCACCGTGTCTTTGATAACATCAGGCAAACCCCCGATGTACTGCTCTATGAGACGTGTAAGAGTGGTGAACAGGTTTGGGCATATCCTATGCAGCTCATGGAAACACTTATTATATGCCACATTGTTTCCACTATCTTGTTTCAAACCCCAAAACTTGTCCTCAAGTTTCCTGATTTCATGTCGAGGGCAGAATTTCTGGGTCATTATTTCCTTCAGTTGATCCCACGATAAGGCAACAACGGCCTCCGCACCACGAGTATTTTTCTCTGCGTTCCACCACGACAATGCATTTCCTAGCAGACTGCCGGTCGCATATCTGACATTTTGGTTATCAGGACACTCACAGTTCAAAAAGGTACTTTCCCTCTCCTCATACCAACGGAAGAGGATTGTAGCACCGGTGGTACCATCATATGTTAGGGTGTTGCAAGACTTGAAATGCTTGTAGGAACATCTAGAAGTGTTCGCGCCTCCCTGACCTCCCTAATCATTAGTCCCCTAAAGGGCCTGTTGGACTTGCACTACAATGTTCGGGATTACTGCCGCCATTTCCTCCACAATGTGGGCCGCCATAGGTCGGCTGGAGTTTCCAGTTCGTTTTCCGATATGGTATCGTCTGGTCGACATCTACAAGGATTAAATGCAACAACCCGTGATTTTTATGTAAGAATGTATAAAGTGTCGATTTGAGAGTGAAACTTATGATATGAATAAATTTGAATCATAAAATATATGAATAATCCAAGACGTGAAATAAAAATAAAATCAAAAAATCCACCTAAAAATCATACGAACCACAGAATATAAACTTAGAATAAATTGATATCTCAAAATGAAATATTGGAAATCATTGGGTTTAATACGTCGGAGGTTTTAATATGTTTTCCATGCATCACTTTCGTAATCAGTGGGCCCCCGCAATTACCGAGCCCTTGCATGATCAACATATGTTCATCCACGGACGTATACTGAACCCAAAAGAAAATCCATAGAAAGGATATTTGATTCAAGTTGGGGGTGATATAGAATGTTGTTTGGAGGGCATCTATGACTTAACACGGACGCGTTGACTTATCAAAGTGTCGTTAGTTTAAGTGACGTTTGGTGTGACATGCTTTGGCCTAATAGGTATCGGTACTCTCATCGTTGGTCCCCAGGTAGGCAAACTGGTCCTTAATTGGATTTATATGATTGCCAAGCCTAGACAGGACGCTCCGACTACCGGTACGTAACCCTTCCGATTACTACATGTCCGTCACATAAACTTACTTTGACGAGATAGAATGATTTAAATGAAATTCAAAATTCAAAATAAATAAAATTCAAGAATGATCAAAAGATAATTATTATATATAATAAAACTTTAGATAAATAAAATAGGATTCAAGTGTGGAGGATCATATCATATATCTTTTTGACATAAATTTCGCTATGTACCCTTTGATCAATCAGTGTTTGATGGGGGCAAATTAAGTTATAGTTTAGTATGTTTTAACTTTTAATCATATGCATTGAAGCTGTTTGTTAAAAGTCTTCAGTGAAATTATTTTTATTATTGCTACTTTTTAAACACAAGCATTGCAAATAGATGCATGGTGGTGATAAATAAGAGACAAAATCCAATTTTTTATTTGAAATTTAATAGGGATTACATCAAATTTTGAAAGATAGATGTTCTTTTGGAAAGCAAGGAGTATTGTATATCTGTGCTTGTGTAATTGCTGTTTTTTTTTTCTTGCGATTTAACCCGTTGAAGTCTGCAGATTCGGTTAAGTGTAGAAGTTCTAGCCGTTGTATGTGAAGATTGTTACGGTCGGAATGGTCTTCGGTTAAACCTCAGTGAGTTAGGGTTTCTGAATTGATGTTCTCAGTTGGGTTTGGAGAAGATGATTGTTGGGCCTGTGCTTCTTTTATAAGGTAAAGTGATTAATTAATTTAATTATTTTAATTAATAATTTGTTAAAATAATACTTGTAATGACCAAATTACCCCTGGGGAAGAGGACAAAACATCAGGATTTAATTTAAGGAATTTAAGCTGATTTCACTTGTGGACCAAAATGGCAGATTACTCTTACAAAAATTAAAACTTCATCTTGATCAATATTTCCAATCCTCTACTCCACGTACAATTTTACTTTTTCACGGTTACACTACTTTACTGACTCTGACTTGAAACTTACGGACCTTTATCTAGCCTTTTACCTTTGTCATTAATTTAAAAGGAGTAAACTGCCATTTTGGTCCCTGTGGTTTGGCCAGTTTTGCCACTTTAGTCCAAATCTCAAACTTATTACATCCAGGGCCCTGTGGTTTGCATTTTGTTGCCATTTTAGTCCAAAATCCAAAATTTCTCATTTTTGACTGTTTTAAGGTCCCTTTTTTGTCCTTTAGTGTAGGGGTATTTTGGTCATTTATGTTTTATTTAAAGCAATTCAACAACAACAACAACAAAACCCAGAAAATCAAGAACATCTTCTTCAACAACAACAAAACCCAGAAAATCAAGAACATCTTCAAAGTTCATCATCAAAACCCAGAAAATCAAGAACATCTTCAAGAAAAAACGAGGCTCAGATCTGTATCTTCAAGAACATCATCAAACATCATCATCAAAACAACAACAACAACAACAACAAAACCCAGAAAATCAAGAACATCTTCTTCAACAACAACAAAACCCAGAAAATCAAGAACATCTTCAAAGTTCATCATCAAAACCCAGAAAATCAAGAACATCTTCAAGAAAAAACGAGGCTCGGATCTGTATCTTCAAGAACATCATCAAACATCATCATCAAAACAACAACAACAACAACAACAAAACCCAGAAAATCAAGAACATCTTCTTCAACAACAACAAAACCCAGAAAATCAAGAACATCTTCAAAGTTCATCATCAAAACCCAGAAAATCAAGAACATCTTCAAGAAAAAACGAGGCTCAGATCTGTAAAACCGCCATGGCTGCAAACAGAGGTTGCAAGCGCACTTGCCCTCCTCCGATTCTGCCACGCCAAGCTCGGATTAGGTGAAATCATCACAGCCTCATGGTGAACAAGCATAACAGATACTACATGTAAACCACATATACAGACATTCATCTCCTCATCTTCAAAACCGATGACCACTCACCTACACGTAATACACACTAACAGCAATCAAATACTACATGTAAACCACCGCCACCTGCCTCCTACCACCACAACCACCTCCGTCACCACCACCAGCCACTGTTACTTCCACCACCATAGATTGAAGCACAAATCTTGCCGAACAACCATAAAAAACACCCAAATTCAACAACCACAACCCAAAATCAACAACCCTAACCAAAAATCAAGGTTGAAACCCACCGTCTTCTCCCCTTATCAACACAACCACCGCCACTGCCTTATCCCTTTCTTAACACAGCCACCACCACCATCACCACCATCTCCTTCTCACCACAGCCACCACCACTTCCTTATCACCGCAACCAACACCACCTCCGTCTCACCACCGCCACAGCCACCTTGTCACCACCGCCTATACCAGTTGATCACCATCCCCATCCCCTTTTTTCCCCAAAATCAAAACCCTAAATTCAACTCTCGATCCACCAGGACAAAAAAAGACGATTTCCTGTGGCGGTGACGGTGGTTGTGGCTGTTGAAGTAGCTGCCGTTGTGATGGGGAACGATGGTTGATCTGTGAGAGAGAGAGAGAGAGAAGGGAGGAGGTGGCGGCGGTGGTGCTATAGAGAGAGAGAGTTGGTCTATGATGAAGATGAACTCAGATCGGGGTGGCGGCGGTGATGGTGGAGGCGGTGAGGTGAGGGTGACGGTGGTGGTGGTGATTGTTTGAGAAGATATCTTGAGAGAGAGAGAGATATGTCTGTTTGAATGAGGTTGAAGATGAAGATGATATTAAGGGTTTATTATAATTGGGTTATTATAAAGAGATAATAATTCATAAATGACCAAAATGCCCCTGAGGGTAAAGACAAAATAGCAGGTCAAAAATGGGAAATCTGGTCAAATTTGGATTTTGGACTAAAATGGCAACAAAATGCAAACCACAGGGCCCTGGATGTAATAAGTTTGAGATTTGGACTAAAGTGGCAAAACTGGCCAAACCACAGGGACCAAAATGGCAGTTTACTCATTTAAAAGATAACAATCATTTAAAACTAGCGGAAAGTTACTGTACAAATAAAGTTAACGTACTAAACGTACGAATAGCAAGAAAAAGCAAAAAGCACACGATAACATTTTTGTAATTATCTGCTTGTAGGGTAATTATCAAAATTACTCTACAAAAGATATTGTAGAGTAATTTTGATCTTGTAGAGTAATTTTGTAAAATGTTCTTGTAGAGTAATTTTAATCAAAAAACTATACCTAACAAAAAAAAAAAATAACCAAAAAACCTAACCCCACCACCCCCAAAAACCTAAAAAAAAACTAACCCACCGTCTTCTCCCCTTATCAACACAACCACCGCCACTGCCTTATCCCTTTCTTAACACAGCCACCACCACCACCATCACCACCATCTCCTTCTCACCACAGCCACCACCACTTCCTTATCACCGCAACCAACACCACCTCCGTCTCACCACCGCCACAGCCACCTTGTCACCACCGCCTATACCAGTTGATCACCATCCCCATCCCCTTTTTTCCCCAAAATCAAAACCCTAAATTCAACTCTCGATCCACCAGGACAAAAAAAAGACGATTTCCTGTGGCGGTGACGGTGGTTGTGGCTGTTGAAGTAGCTGCCGTTGTGATGGGGAACGATGGTTGATCTGTGAGAGAGAGAGAGAGAGAAGGGAGGAGGTGGCGGCGGTGGTGCTATAGAGAGAGAGAGTTGGTCTATGATGAAGATGAACTCAGATCGGGGTGGCGGCGGTGATGGTGGAGGCGGTGAGGTGAGGGTGACGGTGGTGGTGGTGATTGTTTGAGAAGATATCTTGAGAGAGAGAGAGATATGTCTGTTTGAATGAGGTTGAAGATGAAGATGATATTAAGGGTTTATTATAATTGGGTTATTATAAAGAGATAATAATTCATAAATGACCAAAATGCCCCTGAGGGTAAAGACAAAATAGCAGGTCAAAAATGGGAAATCTGGTCAAATTTGGATTTTGGACTAAAATGGCAACAAAATGCAAACCACAGGGCCCTGGATGTAATAAGTTTGAGATTTGGACTAAAGTGGCAAAACTGGCCAAAACACAGGGACCAAAATGGCAGTTTACTCATTTAAAAGATAACAATCATTTAAAACTAGCGGAAAGTTACTGTACAAATAAAGTTAACGTACTAAACGTACGAATAGCAAGAAAAAGCAAAAAGCACACGATAACATTTTTGTAATTATCTGCTTGTAGGGTAATTATCAAAATTACTCTACAAAAGATATTGTAGAGTAATTTTGATCTTGTAGAGTAATTTTGTAAAATGTTCTTGTAGAGTAATTTTAATCAAAAAACTATACCTAACAAAAAAAAAAAATAACCAAAAAACCTAACCCCACCACCCCCAAAAACCTAAAAAAAAACTAACCCCCCCCCCCCCCCCCCCACAAACTAAAAACTAATAACTAAACCTCATAACTAAATGTTAACAAAATTACTTTACAAGATCAAAATTAACTTACAGGATAATTTTACAAAAATACTCTACAAGATCAAAATTATTCTACAGGATCATTTGTAGAATAATTTTGAATTGTATTTTGTTTGATAAACTTGCAGGGTAAATTTGATTCACTTGTAAAGTAATTTTGATGTAGCGTAATTTTGATACACTTGTAGAGTAATTTTGATAATTACCCTACAAGAACAAAATTACTCTATAAGAACATTTTACAAAATTACTATTCAAAAGATCAAAATTACTCTACATGATCATTTGTAGAGTAATTTTGATAGTTACTGATAATTATGAAAATGCCACCGCATTTTCTTGTCCATTAATCCGTTCATACGTTTTGTACGTTAACTTTATTTGTATTTGTTCTTTTACCTTTGAAACTAATGGTCACAGGTCATCCTCTTCGTTTTCACTTTCTTCTTGACAAAAACCTGCAACTACGCTTGTCGCCGCCATTATTATCCTCCGATAAAGTAATTTTCATGTACTTGCTGCCGCCCTACACATCTGTTTGAGGTTGGCATGGGGTAAAATTTGGTGTAATTTAGAAGTATAGTTATTTACCCTTTGCCGTTAAAAAAAATTTAAGACACTAAGTTTCATTTTTTTAAGTATGTCCGCCCCTGCCGCCTTAATTTCTTCACCTTGGTCAACACCCATATAAGATTCTTAATTCATCACCCTTAGCTACTATAAATCCATTCATCTGTCATCATTTACTCATCTCACCATTTTTTCCGATCAACCATGGTTGAAACCGGATCACCAATCCCAAACAATTCAGTTTTCCGGTTCAACTCCCCGTTCATCCAAATAATCCTAATCGGACTGGTCTGTTTCTGCTGCCCAGGAATGTTCAACGCACTCTCCGGCATGGGCGGCGGCGGACAACTCGACCACAACGTCGTAAACAACGCCAACACCGCCCTCTACACCACCTACGCCATCTTCGGCATCCTCGGCGGCAGTATTTACAACATCATCGGACCCCGTCTCACTCTTTTCTCCGGTTGCTCCACCTACATCCTCTACGCCGGATCTTTACTCTACTACAACCACCACAAACACCAACCCTTTGTCATCCTGGCCGGCGCCCTCCTCGGCGTGGGCGCCGGCCTCCTCTGGGCCGGCCAGGGTGCCATCATGACCTCGTACCCACCGGCCCACCGGAAAGGGACGTATATATCTTTGTTTTGGTCTATTTTTAATATGGGTGGTGTTATTGGTGGTTTGATACCCTTTGTTATGAATTATCATAGAGAAAAAGCAGCCAATGTTAACGATCGGACGTACGTCGGGTATATGGTTTTCATGTCGATTGGAACGTTACTTTCGTTAACCATTTTGCACCCAAGTAAAGTCATCCGTAACGACGGTACTGGTTGCACTGATGTGAAATACTCTAACGTGGGTACGGAAACGGTTGAGATTGCTAAACTGTTTGCTAACTGGAAGATGGTGTTGATATTTCCTGCAGCATGGGCGAGTAATTTTTTTTACACGTATCAGTTTAATAATGTGAATGGGGCTTTGTTTAACTTGAGGACTAGAGGGTTGAATAATGTGTTTTATTGGGGGGCTCAGATGTTTGGGTCGGTTTTGATCGGGCATGTTATGGATTTTAGTTTTCAGAGGAGGAAGACGAGGGGGTTGGCTGGGATTTCGGTTGTCGCGGTTCTTGGGACGGGGATTTGGATTGGGGGGCTTTTAAAGCAGAGGGGTTATGATTATGATGATGTTATAGTGAACAAGAGTATTAAGCTTCTTGATTTTAAGGACTCTGGGAGTGCTTATGCAGGGCCGTTTGTGCTTTATTTTAGTTATGGGTTGTTGGATGCAATGTTTCAGAGTATGGTTTATTGGGTTATTGGTGCTTTGGCTGATGATTCTGTTATTCTGAGCAGGTACTGATTTTGTGTTGAATTTATCAAGGGTCAAACACCAACCCTACAAGTGTAGTAGAATATCATGTCACGTATGATGTCATATGGGTCGTATGATTGGTCATACAAACCATATGACTTTCTCAGTGATCACATCAGTTAATTCAATACATTGTTCGCCGCCTTTCTTAGGAACCATATGACATTATACGGTATGACACGTCAGTGGTGTCTAGATAATTTGCTAGTGGTGTTTCTTAGGCCAAAGCCTTAGACTGGTGGGTATGGGGCACGGCGAGCCCAGGCGCCGGACCCCCACACCGCCCCCCTCCAGAGCGTCCCGGCTTCTCCGTCTCCCCAGCGACGATCACGACGGGCCTGCTTTCTCTCTCTCTCATCTTTCTCTCTCCTCTCTCTCTCTCTCTCTAAAATCAAATTAATTTATATTTTTTAATTGCTTTTATAAATAATGTGAGCCCCATCCTCCACCCCCTTGGTCCTTCCTCTTTAGGCCCATCCTCACCCCCCAGTGACGTGGCGTCCTACGTGGCGGCTCATCCCCTGGAGGATGAGTCTCACCATACCTTCTAGCCTTACAAATTAATACCCAAAAAATGACGATTTTTTTTTGGGTGTTTAAGATATGTTGGATTCTACAAGGGAGTACAGAGTGCTGGAAAGGCAGTAGCATGGCAAATTGACACACATAAAGTGCCATACATGAATCAGTTGCTTGTGAATTGGGCGCTAACCACCATAAGTTATCCTTTATTGGCGCTTTTGGTCATAAAATTTGTAAAAGATGAAGATAAAGTTGCAGAAGATGATGAACTTCAGACCCCTTCTGGGTACTCGAAACAGTCTAATGATGAATCTGTAAATCCAATTTAAAAAGAAAGATGATGAAGACTGTTTAGTTTCTTTTTTGAATTTGACGTTGTAAATATCGTGTGTGCAGCATTGGTGTTTGAATTGTAGATTGTATTGGGAAGCTAGTTATATATGTTTGTTGATTTTTCCCCAAATAAACACTCTACAAAAGTCCATTTTTCGAAATCAACCTAGTTGTTTTAAGATTGAAATTCGGCGAGAAAACAAACAAAAACATAAACAAGCGGATAGTTTTATAAAGAGTAAATTGCACACATCGTTTATGTAGTATGTAAAAATTTCACCTTTTAGAATTTATGCTTATCGATCCTACAATTCACATAGCAGTCATCCTTTTGGTCTTAAAACAGATGTCTCGTATTTTTTTTGTTTAGTTTTAAAAATCGGCATTTATTTAAAAAAATCGAGCATTTTACGTGCATGTTCAAGAAACAACCAAATTGATAATTACCAAACCAGTTAAATCCTTAACTCACAAAATCGACCATGAGACAATATTAAATTTATATGATTCAGCATGTTTAATGAGGCAAATTTGGATCAAATAATGGAACTTTTAGATGACCAAAAGCGTGAAGGTTGAGTGAACAATAAAAACAAGTAATGTAATCTATGCAAGTTACGGACGAAACGTGAAATTATCTGATCTGTATATAATTCTTTGGTAAAAAAAAAAAAAAAAAAAAAAAACTGGAAAGCAAATTTGCATCAAACTGGAAACACAAAATCTTTTATATATTAATCAATGGATCAAAAAGTAGCATCACTCATGTACAATAAATTAAATAAATCTACAATCATGTTTGTATCTGTATCAACAACATCTGAAATAAATAACAAAAAGTCTCCTCAAGAATACCATTATATACTAATACAATTACCAACTTGGGTTACACCCCTTGGTCTAAACATCATGTCTCTACATACCAAAATCAAATGACATTTTGGTGACATTTTAACGTTTACAAGGCAACAAGTTTCGTCGGTTTTTTAACCAAATACCGTTTCCAAAGAAAAAAACATGACGGTTCAAAAGTCAAACGGTTGTGTCTAGAACTAACTTTTTTAGGGTATTATTTTCCCTATCAATATATCAATTAATCAACGCCACCATCTCCAATATCACAATACATTTAGCCATCCATAACCGTTTGTACACAATCTTCTTCACCCCCACCAGTTTCAATTACGCATTCTTCATCCCTTTAAATTTTCTTTATACGATTGTGTAGTTTAATATCTTGACGACCTTTTTTCATTAAGAAACTTTGAAAACCGTCGGATCTTCTATTCTAATTAAGAGTTGATGTTGATTTGTTGCGTTATGATAAACGAAAACACATTTGAATGGATTTTTCATCTTTTGATCAATTGTTTTTATCAAAATTTGTCAACCCCTGTTTTTTAACAATTGGCTAAATTCGTATTTGTACTCAAAAGAAATCAATGGTTTTATTGATTTCTTTTTCGTGTGTAAAAAAATGAACATCAGTCGCTTTTGATCCAAGGGTTACTTGCAGCACTAAGATTACGATATCATGGATGTGATCATGACGTTAGCAACTACGGTTTAACGTCATATGCGAATCAACACAATTCATTTTGATACGACGTAACGAATGGCGCATGCAAATCAAGACGTTTCATTTTGATACGACGTAACAAATGGCAAGCAGGCGTTTCTCTTCAATGTGAACGGATGACACCAAAATATAATACCAGAATAAACCCTATTGTTAATGGAAGAAACCCCACCACAAGAGCAAGAAATACCCTACGAAGAACGAACGTGGAGGGTTATTTGGGCAAACACGAACGACATTTGCCGACGAGTTGGACACCCGTAGATGTGATGGCGCCTGTGGTGGAGTACAGTAGCGATGGGTCTCTCTGATTTAATCAATAAAGAAAATGAAAAACATAACAAAAATTACCGGATTTCAGCGCTCGCCGCCGGTGCCGCTATAGCGGCTGCCTGCGGCTCTGCTCTGGTTCTCTTGATTTCCCCCCATAATCGACCATTGTCACGAACAACCATTAAACAACTTTTCATGTAAGACAATGTATTTGTACAAAATTTTTCTCATTAATATGCATTAACTAAATTCTATTCGTTTCCTTCATTGTATTTAGCATTATCGTTGATGAGAAATGACGTGAACAAGCATGTTTTGAGTAACCAATAATCCAATACATTCAAGGTGATCTTAATCTAAGACGAGCAACTTTGCAAATGATAGGCATCAACTCGATATTCCTAATCGACAACCCGCCGCAACGCGCGGGTATACGTCAACTCGTTATATACAAAAAGAAAAATCCGAATGCTTACAATCCAAACCGCTTAAAACAAAATAAATTTTCATCTTACATCATGTCTATAAAAGATATTCAAAAATAAGAAAAATATTATATATTGACTGACTACTTGGTTAATTCGTTATACTAGATGCAGGTATCATTCCTGATACATCTAATAAAATAGTAGTCGTTCGAGTAAGAACAAACAATTCACTCCGTGGCCGGTTTGGTTTACCCTTTTTCAAAACATATTTGATCCATAATTTTCACCAAAAATGGCATAACACGACAGTTAACAGTTCCGGTCAGAGAAACAAACATAATACAAATTAAAGATTAAATGATGTCAGAAAATATCAACACTTTGGAGCAGGGCATCACAGATTCAAATGTGCGGGATTGCCTCTTTCAAGACCCCTCATGCCTCTTTAAATGTGGAAGTGACACGTGTCTCAATGATTAGGTAGACTCCTCCAATGCCCCTCAACAGACTCATCCAATGCCTCAGCAGACTCTTCCAATGCCCCTCAACAGACTTTCCAATGCCTCAGGTAGACTCTTCCAATGCCCTTCAACAGACTCTTCCAATGATTAGGTAGACTCCTCCAATCCACCCACTTCATCTTCACCACCGCCACCACCACCACCACCGCCACCACCACCACCGCCGCCGCCGCCGCCGCCACCACCACCATAAAATATACTACTAATCTTCCTTCCTTCAGATTCATTTCTTTCTATCCCCTGTTGACTTGGTGAACACAGATCGATCCCCTGTTGGAGCTCATGAAGGATCTTGAAGATGAAGTGGTGGTGGCGGTGGCGGTGGTGAAGATGAAGTGGGTGGATTGGAGAAGTCTACCTAATCATTGGAAGAGTCTGTTGAGAGGCATTGGAAGAGTCTGTTGAGGGGCATTAGAAGAGTCTACCTGAGGCATTGGAAGAGTCTGCTGAGGCATTGGATGAGTCTGTTGAGGGGCATTGGAGGAGTCTACCTAATCATTGAGACACGTGTCACTTCCACATTGAAAGAGGCATCCCGCACATTTGAATCCGTGATGCCCTGCTCCAAGGAGGCATCAAATGGCTAATTTGGTGGTCAAAGTTTATTCTTGGCTAATTTGGTAATTTTCCCAATATATTAACTATTTAATATAAATTAAAATTAACTAAACATTTTGGATGCCATTAAAGAAAACATACACATGGTAGATGCAGCTCACATTAAAATGATTGAACGACAAGGATCACAAAATATATGTAACAAAGTAAGCTACATAAACAAGGGTACAAAAAAATATGTTACAACTATAATAAGTATTAAACTTATACCAAGATCCTTCCTCTCTATATATATGTTACATTTTAAATATAAATTACAACAAACTTAACCACAAGTCCACAAGCAAAAGAGTCCTATGAAGCCTTACTTTACTCAATCAAATATTCATATTCAGTAGTATATTTTCATATTTGCTTCTAAGTTTTAATTACATGTAGCAATATATCAATCTTCCAAAGATTTCACGCACCAACAATCTTGAATTACCAGCAACACGTCTGCTTTTTTAACAATATGGCTACATAGCTCATGCTTAGGCTCTGGGCATAAGCTTTTTAACTCAGTTAATGTATCTCTAACCTCGTATTTACAATAAGTCTCCCTCGCAGGCTGCACATGATCCCACCAAAAATCCGATAACGGTATCTCTAACACCTTGCAATACTCTACATCCCGATCTATCCTAATTATACTAGTCCCTTTAGGCGTCCAAATGTAAAAATCCATCCAATCCCGATCCAAGATCTCCATTAATCCTTGCGCTTGTGGAATACAATTGTACGGTACACCAGACCACGGTATGGACTTATAAATCGCATGATTGCTTAATTCGAGCCATCTACGGGATTATGTTTTTTTTTTTTTTTTTGAGCCTTGGTTTGTAGTCGAGAATACTCTGAAATGGCAAAAACAAATGAATATTCAATGGAGAGACTAATGTCTAAACTAAGTAGTTAATACCGTAAAATATCGGTCATCGGGATATCGGTAATTTTAGTATCATGCTAAATTTATATATAGCAATTTAACACTAACAACTCAGTATACTCTCCTACTATTAACAAATTAACCTTTTGCCACTTGCAAAACACTAACAATTGTAGCAACTAGGAACTGATTAAGACTTAAAAAACTAACATTAACAGTAACAATTAACAATTAAGACTTAAAACAATAATAGTATCAATATAAAGAAAGACGAATGGTAGAATTAAGAAGAAAGGTACTGATATCGGGAAAATCGGGGATATATCCGTCAAATATCGGCGATATTACTGATATTTTGTACCGATATCTCAGCAGGAGACCGATAACCGATATATCACTTCGGTGATATATCGGGATATTAACTAGATAGTGTCTAAATTATTTTTTGCATTAAGTTAAAGCAAGGCCAATGTTGTAAAGTCTAAAATAAAACAATTTTTTTTAATTTTTATTTTTTATCGATGAGGCGCAACGGAGATACAGTTTTAGTTTCAAATAACAAAAAAGGAGATGGAGAAGCAGGTAAAGTAGGTCTCACTTTGAAAAATGAATAGTACAAAAACAAATAACTTTTTTTATTTTTATCATCATCATCATACTCAGTAAATCCCACTAATAGCAAAGCTAAGGTAGGGTCTGAGGAGGGTAGATGTAGACGGCATTACCTCTACCCGTAGGAATAGAAATAGAGAGGCTGCTTCCAGTGAGACCCCCGGCTCGATTGTAGTTTTGTATCAACATTTCCGAAAATACAAACAAACAATTTCTTTTTTTATTATCAGTCATGTACTTATAACTCTTATGTTTACTATCTCATGGGCTGTTTGGCAACGGGTAAGTGCTAAATCAAGAGGAGGTCTGAATGGGTAAGAGACTCTAAACCAGTAAGTGCTGAACAAGTAAAGTGCTGTTTGATTGGACCTCTGAATGACTGGGGAACTTGGTTTAAAATAGCGTGAAACACACAAAAGCGACGAGGTCTAAAATAGAGGCGCAAAGCGCAAAAGCGACGGGCTTTTCATACGCGAGGTGCTAAGCGATGATATAATTTTTTATATATTCTATAGGTTTCTAGGGTAATTTACCCAATATTTATACACAAATAAGCTTTATATATGTTTTTAATATTGAAAATACATACACGTACGGCCTGAAAAGCATGATGTACAACAATCTGTTGCACAAAAAAGTAGCATATACATGAGGCGCGCCTCAGAAGGTTTTTTCAACAAAAAGGGATCGAGTATACTCACAGCGGTTGATGGATTGAAGGGAGCGCTTAGCGAGTAAGGTTAGCCTGAATAGATCGATAGCATAACGATAAGTGACGCGTAAAATGATGTAAAGTGTAGGTGGGTCGGATAGCAGTTCGGTCGGATGGTCATCCGATCGGACGGCTGGTTAGTGCGGATGACAATCCGTTCGGAAGGTCATCTGGTCGGACATTAGTCCGGTCGGATGACTATTCGAGTGGATTGTTTCTTCCTTTGTGAAGGATGTGTTTGTGTATGATGGCTTGACTTTTGAAGTTTTCGTTGTAGCATTTTGAAAACATTGAAGTATCTCTACCCTTTAAGTCGGTCGATCGGACGGTCGGTCGTGCGGATGACAATCCGCTCGGATGGTCAACCGGTCGGACGGTAGTCCGGTCGGACGGCGACTTTAGTGATGAGGTTACTTAGTGAGAACAAATTCATATCAGAAGAGTCACTCGGTCGGATGTCCATCCGACCGGATGGAAACCCTGTTAATGAACATGTTGAAAATTGTTTATGTCTTTAAAGTCCTAGTATCTCATGATCCGAAGAGTAATCCGGTCGGATGGTAATCCGCTCGGATAGCAATTCGTTCAATACTCAAACTTCAGATAAAGTTGTTTAAGTGTGGGACCCAAGGTGTGATCCGTTCGGATGGCAATCCATTCGGGTGGCCTATCCGTTCGGACAGTAGTCCGGTCGGGTAGCACTCCGTCCTGGTTGTTACGTTCGTCTTACACTTGGTCGTTTTGATTGTTTGTCGTTTTATTGAGAACTTTTGACAACGTGTTAACCAACAGAACCCCGTTATAAATCTAAGTAACCTGACCGTCCAGGAATCACCCTAGTTCGGCCAGTTAACCGGTTCGAGGCAGTTGTTCTTGGTTAACCCGGAATCGGTAGTCTCGTGGGGAGAATCCAGATCTTAGGACAATGTCCAATTCTCTCGGTTTTGAGTGCATTGAGTATAAAAGAGTTGAAAGAAAGTTAGAAACCATCTTTCAATCCTTTTTCACCATGTTTATGTTTATATCTAAGCTAGATCTTTGTTTATTTGTGTGGAAATCGATTAGATCTAAGTTGTTCTTGGTGGATTGAAGCCAAAACATGAAGTTCTTCAAGAACACATGATGACGCCATCCTAGAACACCTCAAATCTAGTGATTTCATGGTTAAAAGTGAAGATTTAAAAGATAGAAAGGTGTAGGAGTGCGTGTAGATCAAGAAAGTACAAGATTTAGGACGAGATCTTATCAGAATCGAGACAAATCGAAGAAAAGGTGAGGAGAGCGTGTTGTTCGGATAGAGGTTTCCAAAAGTAGAAAGTTTGAGTGTGACATGGGTATTTATAGGATTCCAAAAGAGGAAAGTGTGGGTCGGTCGGATAGCATCCCGCCCGGATGACTATCCGGTCGGATGACAACTCGGTCGGATGGCGCCTGGCACTCCGACCAAGTGGCTGTCCGGTCGGATGGCGCCTGGCACTCTGACCAAGTGGCTGTCCCGTCGGATGGCTATCCGGCCAGATGGCACTTGGTTCGAGTGTTTGACGCGATGATTTTTGCTGATTCGATTTCGATTGCGATCGGTTCGATACCTAAAAGTTTCCTAGTCAAATTACTTTCAATCCTAATCACTCATATCTCGCGCTATCCCTTCTCCACTAATTATCATAGTTCGATTTTGATTGTGATTCGAGTTCGATTTCGATTGAGTTCAATTGTGTTTTGAGTTTCTATTGATTTCCACAACATACATAACTAAACATGCACAAGTAACTCATAAGGCGCACACACACGTATAACCATTATTCCAATTGCGTAATTCGGGTTTCGATTCGATGTCGATTTGATTAGCATAGTTCGATTGTCGATTAGTTAACTTTATTGCATTGTTACTTCCTATAGTTCACAATCGTAAGTCGAATAATTCATATCGATTATTGTAATCATTGACACTTACTCCACATAATACAACTAAAATAGACATATAAAAGAAATCTACTACAAGTCACGTCGTGTAATCGGTCGTTGACTTCGACCTTGACTTGACTTTGACTTTTGAAAACACGGGGTGTTACATGTTGGACCATTCAAGATCGTTGAAAGAATCGGAAAAGTAGCCTACAGACTTGAGCTGCCTCCTGAACTTGGAAATGTTCATCCAACTTTCCACGTGTCCAATCTAAAAAAGTTTTTGGCTGATGAAAAGCTCCACATCCCCCTTGATGAAATTTGTGTCGACAACACGATGCACTTCGTCGAGAAACCTGTGGAAATATTGGACCATCAAGTCAAGAAACTCAAGCGCAAGCGCATACGGATAGTCAAAGTTCGCTGGGAATCCAAACGTGGCCCAGAGTTTACTTGGGAACGAGAGGATCAAATGAAGGCTAAATATCCACACCTTTTCCCACAAGTTTCCTCTAATTAAATTTCGGGACGAAATTTCCAAAAGTAGGGGAGACTGTGACATCTGTGTATTTTAACCCTTATACTATTCCGAACAACTTTGTATTTAATAAAATATGGTGTTTTAATTTCAATATTTGTTTAATTATTTGTGACATTAGTACGTTTTCAATCATTGTTCAATTCTGAACTCTCAAACCTGTTCTGGAAGTGAAATCATAAACCGTTACGTAAACATAATTAGTTTAATGCGACGTACACTCCAGAACTGTGACATAAGCCAAACATACCCTAAATACCCTTTACATAACTTAGAAATAAGTTTCGAAGGATTCGGTATGGCAAAAACATGTTTATTCAAACTTTAGAACTAATTGTGACAAAACTGCGAAACGAACGTTGGTGACCGCCCGGATAATATTTAAATCCTAAAAATATTCTGTTATGATTAAAATTTTATTTTTAATCATGTCCGTGTTGAAAAATAAATTAAAACGCTTAAAATGTTATTTCTCAAAGTTTAAGCGCGTACCGCGTGTTACTGCGTAACACAGTGCTTCTACTACAAAACGCAGACAACGCAGCCAGTCTCGGCAACTGAAATTTATTTCAGTAATATTTTGGCGAGTTTATTTTTATAGAATAATAAAAATAATTTAGAACGCGTATGGTACTTGGATAAAAGATCATTTCATTTCAACACTACACTCCATCTTCCCCCCCCCCCCCCCCTCTCTCTCTCTCTCTCTCTCTCTCTCTCCCAAACCGTAACACCCCACCACCATCACCATTTTCATCTTTCAATCTTGTTCTTGAAGATTAAACCCCATTCCAAGATAGTTTCAAGTTGGTGTGAAGATCCAAAGGAGTTACCAAGGTGTTTTCAAGTGATTACAAGCTCCATATCATCAAAAACTCACTTGAATATTGAAGGTATAAAGTTTATGTTTAAATCATACACTTGATTCTTGGTTGTTCTTGATGATTGGAAGTTTCTCTTGAATCTTGGAATTTTTCACAAACTTGAAATCTAAAAAGAAATGGGTCTTGATACAAAATAAAAATGGTAGTATATATGTGTGTCAATGTTGTAGAAGGCGCTAGGCGCTAGTCGGGCGGTGAGGTACCGCCTAGGGATTAATCGGGATTAATAGGGATTAATCGGATTGGACTTTTATATATAATTTTACATTTTTTTATAAATATGTAGTTAATTTTATACTTTTTATATATAATTTTACAAGTTTAGGAACCATATGTAAACTAGTGCAAGATAGAGGGGCTAAATATCAAAATACCTAAACTTAATATACCCCAAGTCCGATTAATTCCGACTAGGACCGACTAATTCCGATTAATTCCGACTAATCGGTTTAATGGGCTGCAAAAGACTGGACCGATTAGTCCGATTAATTCCGACTAAGACCGATTTTCACCGATTAATTCCGACTTTGACCGACTTTGACTAAAACCGATTAATTGGACCGACTAGGTTAAAATTAGTCAGTAAACTACCGCCTAGCGCCTAGGCGGCGATTAATCGGCCGCCTAGGCCGATTTCTGCAATAGTGATGTGTGTATATAACCGTATATATATATATATATAGGATAGGAGTTGGCCAGAAAGTCCAAATTTCCTAAAAAGTGTAAAAGGTCATAAAACACCATAATGTCAACCATAAAACACACCAAAAACCCACAAATAATGTGATGAAGATTACTAAAACATCATGTATGTGGGTTTTGTGTTGTGTTTTAGATGTTAAGGCTCTGATTGTGGAATGACAAATATTATTGTGTTTTATATTGTTTAGCATTGTGTGTTTTATATTCATAGTTCTACGATGGTGTGTTTGAAGTTTTTATGGACTATTAGAGTTTGAATATGGTGTTTTAGTAATATTCATTCTATTATTTGTGAGTTTTAGGTGTGTTTTATGCCTGAAATTATTGTGTTTTATGACTTTTTACACTTTTTAGGAAAAACACACTTTCCGTAGGATCCTCACTCTATATATATATATATATGTGTGTGTGTGTATGTGTATGAGATTTGAGTTTAGAGTTGATTTTTGATAAATACTTGTTTAGGATGTTTGCTTGCATGAACAAGATTATGTGCAAATATGTTAGAGATATAAAGGAGTGATTGAATCATGAGTTATAATTTGAAATAATGTTAGTATTTTGAATTATAAATGGCTGAAAATTTATTAGACATATTTGAGAATTTTTAAGTTGTTGCTTGTTCTTGAATGATAGTTACAATGCAAGTGTTTGATAATTTGTGCATGATATGATGAATGATCAATTAAACCAGTAAGTAAACTTGAATAAATTACATGTTTGATGCATTTAAGTTCATATGAAATGATGATAATATGATAGTGTGCTTTAGACACTTGTACATAAAAATACATGTTGATTTAAAGCTCAAGAAATGATAAAAAAATGATTGTATGACAAAAATGTTTTAGAACAGATTATAAACACTAAAAATAACATTATTTGGTATATTATAATGGCATGAAACTTTGTCATAGATTTGATAGCTTTGCATGTTGTCAATATACCTTAGAAAGTGGTAAAATATGTGAAATTTGCATGATTTATGTGCTTTATGTGAGACCTACACTATCATGAGTATAACCACTATTTTATTCAGTAAATAACATGGGTTATGTTAAAATATCAAGTCGTTACGACTTGGGATGGTTAGGGTAACGTTTGATGCAAAACTATGCGGTAAAACGGTTAAAAATCGGCTTTTCGGAGGATTTTTATAAAACTGTTTTAGATCAGTAACTAAACTGATATTTTTGTTATAAAAATAAGTATTTTAACTCATATTAAGTTTACTTGGTGTTTGGTTAGTCATACGTGACTTCCGACGCCCAAAAACGTTACCGAATCACTAAAATACGTGTTTTTCAACATACACTAGAATGGGTTGTTCATGGGTAATTTTTTATGTGTTACAATGTGTTATGTGTTTTACAATATGTGTATGATAACATGTTAATACTTGACAAAATTATATGTATTACGCTATTATTAGTATGTCACATTTGAGTATATATATCACGACGTGCAAATCGTAGATATATTGCTTATAACATGATAAGGGTCACCAATAAAATCGTTCAAGTCGCAAAGTTTTTAAAATATATATGAACTCATATATATATATATATAAATACACCAATATAATCAAAAATAATAACTTTTCGAGAAAATCTCAAAGTTATGTGAAAATTCTAAGTATCGGAGAAACTTAGGTATTTTTGTGGATTTTTTATTATTAAATCGTTCTTATTTAATTTAGGACGAATAAACAATTTGAGGGATTGTGCTAACATATAAAAACGCACCCAAAGGTGAGTACATAGTTCCCCTATTTTACGTTTATAAATGTTTTGGGGTGAAGCATATGTGCATAACTTTACTTTCGTTTTCATGACATTATACATGTTTTATTACATATAATACATTATTTCAAAGACATTTTATGGTATATTGACTTAGTATACCTAACATTTGGCTTCAAAGACATTTTATTGGCATATTGACTTAGTATGCCTAATGCATGGTTTTACAAAGACATTTATCATGACATGCTTACATTGAAAAGGACATTTGGTATGTTTAACGGGTTAGTAGTACATTCATTAACATTGATCACGCCGCTCGGTAGTATGTAATAGCGCTATAGGACTTGACAAATCCCGTTCCCGCTTTCTAGGTATTTCGGAAGGGGAATGACAGAATCCGAATACATTTTTTTTTTATAAACCTTGATCCTGATAAGGGTTTATCCGACAGTCTCAAGGCTTGAGTGTAAGCGATAGACAAACCACATAAATGTTCATATCAATAAAAGCAATGGTTTTCAAAACTTTGTTTTGTACATGACATTTTGATTACATAAGACATTTGTGTATACATGACATTATGCATTTGGCTTGAGTAAGTACTATTTATTCGCCATACAAGACATGGTTTATACTGGACATTTGACATTGGACATTGACATTTATACAAGACATTATTTCATGGTTATTAATAAGTGATTTAAGTAACGAGACGTGTGTAATATGATAAAAGCATCGTGGATACGCCGCTGATACTTCCTATATATAAGTGCTTTTGTTGTATTGCATATCGTGGGGTTATCTAAACCACTTCAACAAAGACAAGACATTGACATATTTTATACATATTATTTTCATTTGGTTATTTACTTAGTCATACATCATTCTTTTATATCATTTGATTTTCATATGATTTTATAAAAGAAAATATTTTATAAGGTTCATGACCACTTTTCATTAAACATTTCTTTTAAACATTCAAAGTCATGAATCTTCAACACTAAACCTATGTTACTCACATGCATTTTTATGCTGACGTATTTACTTTCACATATGTTTTAGGAGTGAATATTTGATGTGAGCAAGCTACACTTAGGGCGACGTGGGCCTTAGCAATATAAAATCAAGAAAGTTATCATCCTTTATGCTATGTGTTTTGTTTGAACTAAGACAATGTAATAATTTAAGCTTGTAAAACTTAACTTTAATTATCATGTGTTTTGAAACAATAATTCTGCCACACGACTCCCCGACGTTTCCGCCGCGGTTTGTTGTTTTACGCGGTCGGGGTGTGACAGTTGATAAGGAGGAGTGAAGTCGCCGGAATCGCCATTGCCGGAGAGAGGTCTAGGGTTTGAAAACTGAGAAGAGATATATTGTTTTAGATTAGAGAGAAAGAAGAGAGTGTGTGTGTTTATATATTGTTTTATTTTTTAAGTTTTGTACAAAATGGCCCCTTAATAAAAGTTCTTCACAAAATAGCCCATGAGAAGGTGAAATGACAAGAATGCCCTCATGTGCAAGGCACATGACCAGATTTAACCAAAAAATCTAATTAAGTTAAGGCTAAAGGACATAACGTGCAATATTTTGAAACGTTAAGGACAAAACTCGTTAATTTTAAAGGTAAATGACAGCGCCTGAAATTTGGGACAAACATAAAGGACAAAACTTGTAATTTACTCATTTATCAATATATACACAGTTGTGTTTAATAAAATTTAAAGAGTTAAATGCTTGGTTGGTCCCTGTGGTTTTCAAAAATTGCAGACTTGGTCCCAATGGTTTACTAATTACACGCGTGGTCCCTGTGGTTTTCAAAAATGCACTCGGTTGGTCCCTAGCCCTAACATCAGTTAAATTTCTCAGTTAAGTCCATGTTAAATGACCAAAATACCCTTGCTTATTAACTCTAAGTTTTGTTTAGTTAAGTCCAGGTTACCCATCATCATCTTCATCACCATCATCATCTTCATCACACATCCTGCACATACCCACCTTCCCTTCAACCCAGCACCACCGCCATCTCCACCTCCATCGACACCTTCAACCCACCGCCTCCATCTCCACCATAAACCCACCACCAACGCCATCACCTTCAACCCACCACCTCCGCCTTCACCTTCAACCCACCGAGGAAGCTGGAAAACGCCGGAAAATGCCATTCGCCTGCCAAATCTCACCGGATCATTCACACCGTGAGGATTAGAGACGCTCGTTCTTTCTAGCTGATCTGTAAGTTCCCGAACCTTCTTCAACAGCTGTATTCTCTCCAACTTAGGGTTAGGGTTTCGATGAATTTCCGTCGATCGGTGCTTCTGCTTACCTAATCGGTTATTCATATGATGAATCTGAGCACTCCGATTGAATCGATCCACATATTCGTCTTCAATTTGACCGATTCGATGTCTTCTAGGGTTTTGGACCTCGTTTCCGTCATAAGAGGACACACTGCCTTCATAACCATAGTAATTCGAGGTGATTTGATCGAATATTCGACGGTGATTCAGATCTGCACTTCCTAATTCCGATAATACGTCGTCGTTTTCCAGATTCACCGGTTTTTTGCATTTCGTATCGAGCAATTTGTCAGCGATTATGCTTTTGAAGCTCGATCTGGAGCCGTAATCAGAATCTCTAACGATTTTATTAGCATAAGATTCTTCGAATTCACTACTGGTTTCTTCGAATTCGACATCGTGTCTGCAGCTTAAAAGTTGATCTAGATCATCAGTGTAGTCTTGATCTGGATCTAGATCTGAATCTGGATCCTCATGATGTGAAAGTTCTGGTGGGTTTTGTTAATAAGCAAGGCTATTTGGGTCATTTAACATGGACTTAACTGAGAAATTTAACTGATGTTAGGGCTAGGGACCAACCGAGTGCATTTTTGAAAACCACAGGGACCACGCATGTAATTAGTAAACCATTGGGACCAAGTCTGCAATTTTGGAAAACCACAGGGACCAACCAAGCATTTAACTCTTTAATATCGAAACCCGTGAGTATTCACGGGTGATAATCTAATACCTTAATAAGGAGAAAGAAGATTTTCGATATTATTAAAATCTTTGTGTAAAAGATAGTTGATATCATAATATATAACTTAATAAAAAGAAAGAAGATTTTCGATATTTTTAAAGAAGAACCGTGTGTATTATGAATTCAAAATGAATCGATTTGTTGATTATAATTGATTGAAAAACTTAGTTATATAGAAATGAATTGGATTCCTTTTTAGTTTACATATTATAGAAGTAGAGACATGGGAAATATATTAAATAAAGATAAAAATATAGATATTGATTAAGAGTTAATTGCCCGGATAGTCCCTGTGGTTTGTTATTTTTTCATGTTTAGTCCCCACCTTTTCAAAATAGCATGTTTGCTCCATGTGGTTTAACAAACTGTTACTCGAATAGTCCTTGCACTAGATGGGGGTTAACTTCTGGTGTTAAATTGGTGTGAAATGACCAAAATGCCCTTACTAATAAATAAAACATAAAAATTAAAAAAAAAAACAAACCCACCCCCTCCTCTCTTTCTTTCTCTCGGCATCTTTCCCTGGAACACCATCAACACAAAAATGTTCCACCACCACAAAAATGTTGCTCAAGAAAACAATATCCCAACCCCCATCACACCCACAACCTGTATCTCTCTCATTATCAACATCTTATTTATGTAATCCTCTCAATTTCCCACATGGGCATCGAATATCACCCCTCAAAAAGTCCCAAATCATCATCAAAAATCGTTATCATCTTCTTTTTCAAACGTGCACAGCTATGGCATAGTGGACTATGAGAACAAGCCCGCAACAAGAGTCACTTAGAAAGCTATTTACAAGCGGATTTCATTGATGGGTAATCCCTACAAAATCAACCAATCAAAATTCAGTCAACACAAGTCAAACTCAAATTCAAATTAAGTTAACTGATCTCAAAATTCAAAATTCTCACCCGCCGGAATCACTAGCTGTGACAGCACACGGTTTGAGAACATTACGATCATGATTCGCCGGAGTTGAAACTAACGGTGACGGAGATAGAAATTTAGGTTTAGTAAGCTAGGGCGGAGCTGTCTTTCCCTAAATAGGTTGCCGCCAATGGTGTTGACGGTTGCCGGAGATGAGATGGCGATGGTGTTGATTCTTTTGACGGTGTTGATTCTTCTCAGGAGGCATTTGTAAGTTGTACACGGGTGGGGTCAGTCGCCGGAGAAGATGACCGGAAAATCACAGGGTCGCTAGAGAAGATGACCAGAAAAAATGGTGTGGGGGAATGAAGTAATCGGAGAAGAAGAAAGATGGAGTGGGGGTGGGTTTGTTTTTTTATGTTTTAATTATTAGTAAGGGCATTTTGGTCATTTCACACCCATTTAACAACAAAAGTTAACCCACATCTAGTGTAGGGACTATCCGAGTAACAATTTGTTAAACCACAGGGAGCAAACATGCCATTTTTAAAATGTGGGGACTAAACATGAAAAAATGGCAAACCACAGGGACTATCCGGGAAATTAACTCTATTGATTAATTTAAATAAGATTATGGTAAGTTATACTAGTGGGATTGCCCGCGCGTTGCAGCGGTTGTCCCGAATGATTTCGTATTCAATTTGTTTTTTGAGTTATATACGTATAGCTACAGAACACAAATCAAGCGTTTAGACAATAAGTTTCTGCTCGTAACACAAACTAACGTTGACGATATCGATGTTTATTTAATGAAGTACTGTAACAACTATGACGATTATAACAGCCAACGCTATGCTTCCTCAATCATACCTTCCTTCTTTGATCCCCTGAAAATACAATACAAGATTTAAAAAAAAGAAACGGAAATATTATTATCTTATGATAAACAAGATATGATTCGCTTACCTCAGTTTTTATTCCTAGAGACAAAGAAGCAGAAGTCGCTACCATCAAGATGATTAAGGTCGTATCGCGACAAGCATCCAACAGAAACCTCTATCAAACAGAAAGAATGTAATTAATCAAATTATCACATATCCAAACATAAAAAGGAATCAAGTTATCCCAGAGAAAGACGAAGAGTAAGTACCCAAAAACTTTGCCCCATTTTCCGCAGGTATATGTTGGATCCAAACACATTTTTCCTATCTAAGATGTTCGCCTCGTCTTCTTGAATTCCCTTATCGGGATTCGTCTTCAGCTTCTCTGCCAATCCCTTAACCTGTTGCGTTCATTGAACGGAAACAAAGAACAATGTGATCAGCCAGAGGATGATGAACAAACGTGCTGTGAGCATCTATCACAAACTTAATTACCCCTCCGAAGTTCTGCAAATGTTTTTTATTATTCTTGACGCTTAAAATGAAATATATTATTTAAAAAGTTGAGCTTTTAATAATCATTTAGCTATCAATCAAGAGTTTAAATAACTAATCCCAAACACAGATGGCTCCATCTCTACTTGATGCAACCCACGGTCATGATCATCAACCATCATTAAGTAGTAAATTAAACCAAATCGACTCTTTCACAAGCAATCTTATTAAAATCGCCAACTCTAAATTTCATATATTTCACTATACAAATATAGAGAGCATAACTAAAACCAATGTAAAAAAACAATATTTGATGGGTACAGCCCGTTTCTAACCTCCATTCGACTAATGCACATCCACCACCTGCAAACAAGTACCTCCACTACTCGGTACATGATGGTAAAATAAGTTAGCTTAATCATTTAGTTGTGTTGCAAGATAACATTAATGAATGTTTCAATTCTTCGTTTGCTTTGTTGCAACTGATTTGGGTATGTTCGAATATAATTTGACTGATTAAATTTAAATACATTGTTTTCCTATTCATTTAATTATACAATCAAGCAAACTGATTTTTTCTTCTTACAAAAAAAACCTTGGTCCGAAACCTGGCAACCAGGGTCTCCAAGTTCCTAGATCTGTTATCCATATGTGAAAACAATAGCTTGAATTTTCTTCTCTGGCCAAATATTACACAATCTCGAAAATCCTCCCCCTATGAAAAAAGGTTATTAATTTAAGAGTTTATATAGTAGTCACATGCCAAAATATGAACTTACTTAGCTTCTATACAAATAAACAAACCACGAGCCTCTTGAAAATGCCCCATACTTTTGGCAAGCTTCAACAACAGTTGAAGGTGTAGACAATTAGAAGGACCGAAGGAGCTCCTAAAACATTTTCAACCATTCGCTTTGTAAAAAAAACCTCTCATTTCTCTCCTGTAAACCATTCAAAAATTAAAATATAAACAAAAATAAAGTTGAGAAAAAACAAATTATTTAAATGCTTACTTGAAGAGCCATCATGGTTTCTTACTTATGCAGATGATTTTTGCATCAGATGGTTAGGTTGATCTATGACTTTTTTTTGTCCAAATTTATTGAAAATATGACCTTTTACGACACATTCGACCAATATGATTGATTTTCATTTAGTTATCTTTTTTGCTTTACCCATTTTGATCCATTAGAGATGAAACATAGCCCGAATCAACACTTCGAAAGTAAACAGGTCAAGATTGCTATATCTAGAGAAATATAAGGGCGTTTAAACATACCTAGCTAGTCGATAATTCCAGGGAGAATATCTTGCAAGTTTGTAAAAAAGAACATAATAAAAAAAAACTTGTGAGTAATTTGGTAAAGCTAACAAAACATGTAACGTCTAAGGGGCAAGGGGTTGAAAAACAGATCAAATTAGGTTGACCTACTAAAACACCTTTATATGTACATTTCTTACACTCTTACTAATAATCAAGGTTTTAAAAAAACGGTTGAAGCGTGCGCCTCAAGGCACGCCTTAGGGGGTTTATATTGTATGTGCGCCTCAGAGGGGGTGAGGCGCTAAAAAGGCTGCACCTAAGGGGTTTTCGATATTTGCTTTTGATGTTTTTGACTTATTGTGACAATTTCAAGCAATTTATGTCTTTCTTATGTGTGTTTTTGATGAATTTGATGACAAATTTGGTTAGTATTATTATTTTTATAAGATGTTGGAAATTTTAGTGAAAATGAGTTTTTCACTAAATATTTTGGACATCAATAATATTTATATATGTGTTGTATAAATAATTATTTATGGTTTGTGTTCAAACTATGTCCAAATAGAGCTAAGATGAATGAGCTTGAAGTTGTATGTTTGGAACAAACAAAGATGAATAAAATGGATTAGTTTGTCAACTTGTCCCACATAGGTGGGATGACAAAACTCAAAGTGGTATATAAGGAGGAGCACTCCTTGTAAATTGTTTCCTTAAAGGCAAACACTAGTGGGACCATAGGGTGCGCTGCACCCGCACATATGCGCGCGAGTATGGATGGCGCATGACCAGGTGGCGTCCTGGTATGCGTAGTGGCATCCGTGTGGCGCGCGACTCCACATCTCATATGCGCGCATAACATGAGCTATAGGCCAAATGTGGTGCACTTTGAACTTCGTACACCGCTTTTGTATTTTTGCCCATGAGCGTGTGGTCAGATACATGGTGGGTCCGCTTATGGCGCACCTTGGATGGCGTAGGCTCATAGCACAAGTTCGTTATGCGTATGTCATTGGCTACGGCGGAAGCGCAGTATGCGCACGAGGTCCTTATGTGTGGGTTTGCTTATGGGGCACCCAAGGATGGCGTGAGGTATCCCGTTGATATGCGCGCTCCTTGGGGGAATGTCATTAGTCATGGAGGATGGTACATGGCGCAACATGTGGTGGGCGTCTCACGTGTGGCGCGAAGACTGCGGAGCACGCGGCCTGCTTGCGGGCGGGTCACACTCAGTCAACCCAGTCTCCGTCAGTTACAGGAAAGCTTTGACTACCACTTAAATTCATTAAAATGATATTAAACCTTGTTTATTATAGAATTAATTGTCTAATTCATGACGATAATAAACACGGTTTAATGGCTTCTTTATGTGTGTGGTTATAAGAAGAGAATGTTGGGTCATTCTAGATATCATCGAAAAGATGGAGAAATACACACACATGAAAGAATGTTTGTTCCATAGAAATTTAGAGAAGAGTATTCTCTAAATTATCTTTTTATACAACTCAGTATTTTCCTACAATATAAAGAACACCAACTTATACCCGGTGTAATCTCGGGCGCGAGTGCCATCTCCGGCAGTACACATACTGTTCCGGTTGTTGTACCCTGGGAGACAGACCGTCTGAGAGGAGGCGCGGAATCTGTTTTAAGGGAAGCGTGTTGAACACGTGCCTCAACCAAAAACCTTCAACGACAGTTTGTTCATTCTTGCAGCGGAGGTTAACTAAAGGGTGCGGTAGAAGTTCTTCCAAAGATGTTGGCTTGAATCAAGATTGGTACAATTATTGTGTATTTTATTTTCGTTCTTTTGGTTTATGTAACCGGTATTGTACTTGATGAATTTCCCACAAATAACGAGAGTCTCGTTATTATTTATTTTATTAATATTTTAATAAAAAGTGAACCTAGTTCCTACAATCTTAAAACAGACTTTCGTGAAGATTGTTGCTACAATCTTAAATCCCTTCTCTACGAGGATTTAGGTTCACGAAAGTTAAAACACTTTGGCTTTTGATGTTTAGATATCATTTGTGTATCCGTTATTTTGGACTACTTATAAGTTGTCAAAATGATACACATTTTGATACAAAGTGAAAAAAGTAATTTACACAAACACAACGAGCGGGTTGTGATCATGACTTATGTAATAAGTCACAAATCAAACATCAAATTCATAACGGCGTCGTGAGAAACGTGGTGTATGGTTTGAGATGGAATACACGAAAACGAGATATGTCATCTAATGTTGAGAGCATCAACATGGAAATGCACATGTAAGTTTTCAAAGAATATAACATATGAAAGAAATATATGTTATTATTGTAAATGGTTATAATAAATTTAGCAAATTTATTAACGGAAATTTACAATAGTGATGGACTTGTAGATGCTTCTACCACCATCAATGTTGTTTAAACTATGTGGAGGCTTGGTCCTCAATTTGGGAGAGTATCCCAGTACATGGTAATAATGAAACAACAACGTAATGTATATATCACTATCGGCATACGTGAATGCTTTGATTGAGAGTCAATCTAATTGACTATATCTCAAGACTCAAGTGATTTTATACAAAGATTTTCATCAAAGTGACTTGGATTAAGACTTATGTTTAAGTCTTTAGGAAGTCAATGATGAAGCCTTTGAGATAAAAAGGCAAGCGACTTATGATCCTAATGGATGGAGTTAACTATGGTTTTGAGGCCTTCCTAAAAACCAATGGTTTTGGAATGGTGAAATAAAATTTCATTATTGTGTCTAAACTAAGAAATGAATGTTCGGAAGAGATAGTGCGTTATCTCTTAAGGCTGTGAAGAATCAGAATGATGCATCTTCTGTTCACATGCTAGAGTATTGTGGTCTAAAGCATGCTAGACTAATACTTGTTAATTTATATGCTCGACGGAGATTAAATTAACTTTAAACATTCAAAATATGTGATGACACAAGAACGAATTTTGTGCTAAACAAAACTATAAATATAACTTCATTAAAATGCAAGCAATGTGGGGGGATGCCATTTAAGAAACAAACCCTTTAGGTGGAAATGGTAGTTGAGAAGTTTTCTCAAACTCGAAATGAAAGGGAGAACCTTTCATCACCCCATTTGGATGTTATCCAATTACACTTAAATGTGGGGGTGACTTGCATTCGAATGTGGAAATGGGAGTTGAGAAGTTTTCTCAAACTCGAAATGAAAGGGAGAACCTTTCATCGCCCCATTTGGATGCTATCCAATTACACTTAAATGTGGGGGGTGACTTGCATACATTGCAAACGCATGACCAAGTGGAGTACACAATGGTTATATGGAGTCAATCGAGTAGATTGGACTCGAATGCCAATTGGTTAGATTCAATCTAATAAGATCTTAGTCATGACACACCAAAGGCATAGTGAAAATGTGTCTATCCATGAATCGAGTTTCATGTCAATCTAAAGACAAGGTACATAACTGGATCCAGGTTGAGATCATGAGTTATAAGTCTTATGAATTGACGAAAAGGAAAAAGTGACTAGCGAGTCAAGAACACGTTAGAACAACTGATCTCAATTTAAATTATCGTTGGTGACTTAGAGAAGTCAAAGATAATTTTGGATCCAACAACCAGTGGGTTGATAAGAGATCAAGTTGTGGAATGAGACTAAAGGCCATGGAAAAAGGGACATGAGGGAAACCTAACCTAGTTGACTGGAGATCCCAAGATGTAGGTTCAATAGGCCAACTTAATCATGAACCGAGTGGTAGTCACTGTGGGTGCGTAGCTAATATATATGTTTATATATAAGCTAGTTTATATGTTTCATATATCCCCCTAAAACTATAAAAGGGTGTTTAAATACGTCCTAGTCCATTCCGATAATATTCAGTGACATTGTTGTGAGGTTAAGCATAATATGTGGTTTTATGATTTGTGTAAATCATAGTAGACCATAATGCTTTTAATGATTTAAAGGGAAATCACCTATGTTGGAGAGAAGTGTGGTCGCTTCAAATGGAATTAGGGCAAAATTCCTAGAGCTCCCGCAGAACCAGGAAAGTGTGTTCCATGACCATTATAGGACACGATAGTGAGGGGATGGCCCGGCTAGGGAAAGTATTGTGTGAATGTATATTGTCGTTTACACAAATGGGGGGTTGTTCAAGGACATCACGTCTACAAAACCCTAGTAGACTAAGTATGCTTCACAAAGGAAGGTTCAAAGGCAAAACCTACCTATCCTGCAATACTCGACTGTCGAGTTTTCATCGGGGAATTTTGTGTGTTTTAATCGATCTCCATTCATGTGGGGGATTGTTGGAAATTTTAGTGAAAATGAGTTTTTCAATAAATATTTTGGACATCAATAATATTTATATATGTGTTGTATAAATAATTATTTATGGTTTGTGTTCAAACTATGTCCAAATATAACTAAGATGAATGAGATATCGAAGCTTGAAGTTGTATGTTTGGAACAAACAAAGATGAATAAAATGGATTAGTTTGTCAACTTGTCCCACATAGGTGGGATGACAAAACTCAAAGTGGTATATAAGGAGGAGCACTCCTTGTAAATTGTTTCCTTAAAGGCAAACACTAGTGGGACCATAGGGTGCGCTGCACCCGCACATATGCGCGCGAGTATGGATGGCGCATGACCAGGTGGCATCCTGGTATGCGTAGTGGCATCCGTGTGGCGCGCGACTCCACATCTCATATGCGCGCATAACATGAGCTATAGGCCAAATGTGGTGCACTTTGAACTTCGTACACCGCTTTTGTATTTTTGCCCATGAGCGTGTGGTCAGATACATGGTGGGTCCGCTTATGGCGCACCTTGGATGGCGTAGGCTCATAGCACAAGTTCGTTATGCGTATGTCATTGGCTACGGCGGAAGCGCAGTATGCGCACGAGGTCCTTATGTGTGGGTTTGCTTATGGGGCACCCAAGGATGGCGTGAGGTATCCCGTTGATATGCGCGCTCCTTGGGGGAATGTCATTAGTCATGGCGGATGGTACATGGCACAACATGTGGTGGGCGTCTCACGTGTGGCGCGAAGACTGCGGAGCACGCGGCCTGCTTGCGGGCGGGTCACACTCAGTCAACCCAGTCTCCGTCAGTTACAGGAAAGCTTTGACTACCACTTAAATTCATTAAAATGATATTAAACCTTGTTTATTATAGAATTAATTGTCTAATTCATGACGATAATAAACACGGTTTAATGGCTTCTTTATGTGTGTGGTTATAAGAAGAGAATGTTGGGTCATTCTAGATATCATCGAAAAGATGGAGAAATACACACACATGAAAGAATGTTTGTTCCATAGAAATTTAGAGAAGAGTATTCTCTAAATTATCTTTTTATACAACTCAGTATTTTCCTACAATATAAAGAACACCAACTTATACCCGGTGTAATCTCGGGCGCGAGTGTCATCTCCGGCAGTACACATACTGTTCCGGTTGTTGTACCCTGGGAGACAGACCGTCTGAGAGGAGGCGCGGAATCTGTTTTAAGGGAAGCGTGTTGAACACGTGCCTCAACCAAAAACCTTCAACGACAGTTTGTTCATTCTTGCAGCGGAGGTTAACTAAAGGGTGCGGTAGAAGTTCTTCCAAAGATGTTGGCTTGAATCAAGATTGGTACAATTATTGTGTATTTTATTTTCGTTCTTTTGGTTTATGTAACCGGTATTGTACTTGATGAATTTCCCACAAATAACGAGAGTCTCGTTATTATTTATTTTATTAATATTTTAATAAAAAGTGAACCTACTTCCTACATAAGATACATAATTTTTATATTTATTTTTTAATTCCGCCTCGGTTCGCCTTGAAGCTTACCCTCGTGAGGCGAAGGAAAAACGCCTCAAAACTCGTTTCCATTCTTTTAAACCTTGCTAATAATTAATGTTTTAACTTTTAAGTGCTACAAAAAACTACATCATTAACAAGTCATTTGCTTTATTTGAATTAATCTATTTAAAAAAAATATTTAAATAACTACCCACTCAGTTACATGTACATTTGACAATAAGTTCAATAGAATAAAACTTTAAAAAATATTTAAATAACTACCCACGTGTTGGCACTGATAGAAGCTTCAACTGAAGTCAAACAAACAAACAAAACTTAAGTGAAATAAACAAACAACAGAAGCAAGTTTCTGTTTGGTTCGTAGATGATACACATTTTTTTAGGTATTAACCACATTACTTCAAAGCCCATGCCCTCAAACCAAACATTAACACCATCAAATCCAAACCCTCAAACCAAACACCTAACATACGACTCTAAAAGATGGTACCTTTGGGGTTTAAGAACTGGATGACTGTTTCATCCTTAAAAATGTTAACTTCATCAATTAATGGTATTGAGTTTACTCCTATTCTCTTCAAAGTGCTCTGAAGCCTTTTGTCATCTGTGGTGGTTGTTTTATGCACAACCTTCTTCTTTCTGCAAACGAATAAATCACAATGTAAAACTAATTGAGCAAGAAATATGATTATCATAAAAAACTATACACATATGATCCAAAAAAGTTGATATCCCTAATAATATATATATCACCATTTAAAAATCATGGTTAAGAGAAAACAACTGAAATATATCTTAATCTCTATATAATTATCGTTATCAAGTACCTTTTCCAATTACCATTTGATAAAAGGGGAAATAGCCAAGACTTGGTCAAAGTTTCAAAAATAGCCAATTCAAATGTCTCTTTAAGACGTTTCCTCAAACCTGAAACGTCTCAAAGAATAGCCACACACCGAAAGCCACGTGTCCACAAGTGATGCTGAGACGTTACAGAACTTTGGAAACAGCAGTGACATTTCAGAACTCTGCAAAAACCCCTGCTGAGACGTTTCCCAAGCAGAGACGTTTCCCAAATATTTTTAATTAATGAATTTTTACTGCTGAGACGTTTCCCAAGTTCCACAGATCTCTTTCATCTCTCTCTTCCACCTACCACCACCATCTACATCCATCACCACCCCACCTGCCATTAATCACTATTAATACCTTCACCACAACTACCGCCCCCACCGGTTCATCCCCATCTTCACAAATTCAAGATTAGCCACCACCATTGTCGTTTGCATCAGCTGAAACCCTAAGACCAGTCACCACCATCGTAGCTCAGGTCTTGAAACAGAGAGATGAGGGTGGTTGTTCTCCGCCAATGCTCGTCGGAAAGGCGGCGCAGCCGTGGGAGGCGACGACGGTGAGCCCCGGCGGTGAACGAACGAGAGAGGGAGAGAGAGAGGCAAGAGAGATAGAATGAGGAGGGAGAGAAGGAGGGCCGACGCCCCTTGCCGGCGACGACTCCGGCAGCCGTAACGAGAGAGAGAGGTAAAAGTTAAATGGTATTTCCCAAGACTGTCATCATCATGTGCATGTTTCTTTTGTGTGGACACGTGGCTTTCATGGATTGGTTGCTGGTTGAGACGTTTCAGGTTTGAGGAAACGTCTTAAAGAGACGTTTGAATTGGCTATTTTTGAAACTTTGACCAAGTCTTGGCTATTTTGGCTATTTACATACGTTTCAGGGCCGACGCCTATGTTAGGTCCAAGATAGGACTGCGTGGAGACGTAGGATTAAGGTTAAGAACTTTTAGGGGATATTGCAGAAAGGTCTTAGGTGTGTTTTAGGGACTTAGGTTTTTTTATTCTTTAAGTGACCTTACCGGTGATTGCATTCCTGTGTTCATGCCCAAATGTTGTTGTATGATATTATACATGATTTACATTATATTGTGTCACTCTGATAACATTCTTGGTATTGCTGACTTCTTATTTCTATATTCTTTGACTTGGTGTGTTGGTATGTTGTTCATTTTGGAGCCGAGGGTCTCTCTGGAAGCAGTCTATCCCACCCTCCCCAGACCCTATAAGCAGCTTTGCTACTTGTGCCATTTATTGGGTATGGTTGTTTTTGTTGTTGTAAACAAATTTCAAAAGTTTTGAATATAGGAACAATTGGTACAAAAATAATAGGATACGTTTTATTTGGAAATATGGAAAAAAAACCATTAAGTGAGTAAAGTCAAAAGACGGTCATCTTTGTAAACTTCAGTAGCTTTAGAGGCAACCATGTGTCACAAAATAGACTATCTGAATAGTTAATGAGAGTGGCTGAACAACAGCTACGTGGCTATTTATTTTTGTTTATTAGATTAAGGATATACATATATATATATACTACGTTAGTTACCTGTGTACCATACAGATCTGACATAATAATATATATAACTAATATCTTGTTAATATAGGATTTAAATGAAACTATATAAAACATTAAATAAAAAAATACGAATATGATCCAGTTTGTATGCGAATATGATCAAGTTTGTTTTATTTGTCTTATATTTGATAAGTATTTTTTATTTTGAAGACGTTAACGTTTATTGAATATACATTATTCGTCATTCTTTATTCAATTTATCAATATATACATAGTTGTGTTTAATAAAATTTAAATATCCGAACCCGTGAGTATTCACGGGTGATAATCTAATACCTTAATAAGGAGAAAGAAGATTTTAGATATTGTTAATCTTTGTGTAAACGATAGCTGATTTCATAATATATACCTTAATAAGGAGAAAGAATATTTACGATATTGTTAATCTTTGTGTAAACGATAGCTGATTTCATAATATATACCTTAATAAAGAGAAAGAAGATTTTCGATATTGTTAAAATCTTTGTGTAAAAGATAGTTAATTTCATAATATATACCTTAATAAAGAGAAAGAAGATTTTTGATATTGTTAAAGAAGAACCGTGTGTATTATGAAGGGGTTGGCTAAATGCACCCCCTTTTTTACTAGTCATAACCCTTTCTTAAAAATACAGTTTAAAAGTTGTCAAATTTCACCCATTTAAACAATTCAAATACTGCTTTTGAAAACTATTATGTTTCTATAATTTGAAGACACTTTTTGTTACTAGTATTTTATTATGTTTCTATAAAACGTCATTAAAATTAATAAAATGATTTTAAACAATAAAAAGGTTTCAGAACTTTTTTTTGAAAAAAAAAAAACAGATGATTTTGTATTTTTTATCTATTTCATATTTTAGTTCTCTCATCTTTCTATTTCTATTTTTATTAGTATTATTAATATATTAAAATGTTTTTAATATAGTTAACAACTTTTATTTATTAAAAGTAATAACACGTAAAAAGAAAATAAAAAGTTATTTAAGTTGGCTGGCTTTAAAGCTTCATTTAAATTTTTGTGTATTATTGTTTATACAAACTGAATTCGAATACCCACTTCAAGCCGCTATGAACAAAAAAAATCCCATTTCAAAATTAAAATGACTCGCTTTAGTTTAAAACGTAAGAAAACGATTATTTTTCAAATAATCAAAAAAAGTTTCTTTTAAATAAAATAATGTTTTAAAAACAAATATTCAAAATAATAATAATTAAAGATAAAAAATGAATGAAAAACAAAAGGGTTTGAATTATATTAATGTGAAAGTTGAAGAATTGGGTATGTTCAGTAGAAAAAGGGGTGCATCCATTATGAATTCAAAATGAATCGATTTGTTGATTATAATTGATTGAAAAATTTAGTTATATAGATTTGAATTGGATTCCTTTTTAGTTTACATATTATAGAAGTAGAGACATGGGAGATATATTAAATAAAGATAAAAATATAGATATTGATTAATTTCAATAATATTATGGTAAGTTATATGAGGGGAAAACATGGTTTCCCCAAAATCAAATGATTAACTTCAATTTTTTCGACCATTCAACTAAGGTAATAACTAATCCATGTTAATTAAATAGTTTAAAGATTATTAAAATTAAAAAAAAACAAATTTCAAAAGTTTTGAATATAAAAACAATTGGTACAGAAATAGTACGATAAGTTTTATTTGAAAATTTCAAAAAAAAAAAAAAACCATTAAAAAACTTCAGCTTTAGAGGCAACCATGTGTCACAAAATAGACTATCTGAATGGTTAATGAGAATGGTTGAACAACAGCCCTGGGCTATTTATTTCTGTTTATTAAATATATATATATATATATATATTGTTATAATATTACAAATGTCTTACCATGAAGATCAAGATCTACCTCTAGATTTACCAAGCAAGTGGATGAACTTTTTGTCAAACTTATGGATAGCCTTATCTACCAAATAGTTAACATTGTCTACCAAATAGTTAATCTTTTTGTAGTATAAATACTAGCTCAAGATAGAAGAAAAAATGCACCTCATGTATACACTTTCATAACTTATACAATTATCTTCTCATTTCTCTTATAACATTTCTAAAGTTCTTAAAGTTTTTAGCACTAATCTTGTGTTAATCCTTGTTATATTATAACACGTTATCAGCACGAGGCTCTAGCCAAAGAAACGTTCAAGCAATTATAATAAAAGTAAGCATTTGATTAATATATAAACTTTAATTGTTATGATAAACTAATACCAGTGCAGATGTATCTTACGATGGACATACGATCCTTGTTGGACTACAAAAACATAACGTATCTTTTTATGTATCGTGGGATTGTTTTTCTTTATGAGACCCTGCTATCCAGACACTCCTATCATAAAAACAATTAAGTCCCATACTTAAAAAAATGAAAAAAAAAATAAAGAGACTGAAAGACTTGATAGCACTTGTATTTATTTATGCATCGAACTTTTATTTATACGCACGTACTAACATTTAATTTAGAGTTTACATTCACGTATACTAACATTTTTATTCTTATTATTATGCATCCTAATTTTATATCTTACAAAATAACATATCTGTAATTCATCATTTATTATAAATACATACATATATATATATATATATATATATATATATATATATATATATATATAGAGGCCGGTTAACGTACAAATGCGCTTATCGTACATTACGTACGCTACAATCTCAGCCGTCAGATCATCTTCCCGCATTGAAAATCGCATGTGAAATTGAATTACCACATGCGAAATTGTTACCAACATTATCACATGCGAAATTGAATTACCACATGCGAAATTGTTACAAAAAAAAAACAACCTGCTATTTCATCAAAATTATCACATGCGAAATTGAATTACCACATGCGAAATTGTTACAAAAAAACAACCTTCTATTTCATTAAAATTATCACATGCGAAATTGAATTACCACATGCGAAATTGTTACAAAAAAACAACCTTCTATTTTATCAAAATTATCACATGCGAAATTGAATTACCACATGCGAAATTGTTACAAAAAAACACCTGCTATTTCATCAAAATTATCACATGCGAAATTATTACAAAAAAAAAACAACATGCGATTTTCATTGCGGGAAGATGATCTGACGGCTGAGATTGGCGCGTACGTAATGTACGATAAGGGCATTTGTACAGTACTCTTTACCTATATATATATATAACCGTTATATAACGGCTATAAAACGGTTATAATACCGTTGCAAAACGGTTATAATTTACCACTATAAATTACCAATTATCAATCTCATTTTTCGCAACAAGCACTCTTCTCTTCTTCTCAAGGTTATTCAAAAAAATTTAGAAGATGATTCACCAGGTTCTAATATTCGCGGGCATAATATTAATATTGTTGCCGACCTTAATATATGAGCTTCCACCTCATCTTTTTGGTACTTATGTATTCATTTATTTGTTTATAGATGTACCTCTGTATGTTATCTCATTTTTAATGAGTATTTAGATTTTAATATATATCTTATTTATGTTTAGCAACAAAATGAAAAACATCACAAAAATTGAATTCCCGGCTCTTAATATCACCGGAGAAAATTATATGCCGTGGACGGAACATGTTAAGCGACATCTCAAGTCAATGGGTGTTTTGGAAACGACAACGGAGTGGAATAATTGTAGCGATCAAGACAAGGCAAAAGCCGATGTCTTCCTCCATAAACATATTGATGAGATGTTGCAATTTGAATATTCAAATTTTGAGGATCCATACGTTTTGTGGGAAGATTTAAAAAGCAGATTTGATAATCAAAGAGAAGTTTTACTTCCCACTGTTAGAGATGAATGGAACAATCTCAGGTTCCAAGATTTTAAAAAAGGTGAATGAATACGCCTCTGCTTTGTTCAGGATATGCTCAATGCTCCGATTCTGTGGGCAAACTGTTACGGAGGAAGATATGTTGGAGAAAACTTTCTCCACATTTCATGCATCAAACATAAAATTGCAACAACAATATCGGTTGCAAAGGTTTCAAAGATATTCTGATCTAAATTCATTTCTCCTCGTAGCAGAGAAAAACAATGAGCTACTAATGAAAAATCATCAAGCTCGTCCCACTGGATCATTAGCCATTCCAGAAGCAAATGTTGTTATTAATGATGATACTAAAGACTCTGGAAGAAAATGGGGACGAGGCCGTGGCCGTGGCCATTTTGGTAAAGGTAATGGTAGCAACTATTCCTTCAAAAGAAATAATAATTTCCGAGGTAATTCCCATGGTCGTGGACGTGGTCGCGGTCATGGTCGTGGTCGAAATCAAAAAACCCCCAATTACCACACTCCACAAAATATCAATTCCAACCAGTATAACAAAAGAAATGAAGCTGGTAGGTCCGAAAACAATGGCACTTCTTGTTTCAGATGTGGAAGTACAAACCATTGGTCAAAGGCTTGTCGTACACCTTCACATTTATGTGAATTTTACCAAGCCTCTCTCAAAAGAAAAGAAAAGGAGATGAACCATGTGGATAATTTTAATGTATCAACGTCGAACTGAATGTCGCCGACTATACCAATGAGATGGAAATCTGAAACAAATGTTGCTAAACCATAATAATTATATGTAACAATTATGTAATTTCCTTTATTATAACTATCTTTATTATGTCTCCTTAGTCTTTCTTTTCATGTAACGTTTTTAGCTTATAAATAAACTTCCTATTAAAAATTAAATCATAATTCCTTCGTTATACACTTGTTATTATTTCTCTTTATATTTCAAGATTAAAATGAATACCATTGGAGCACAAGAGCAGACAAATGATGCAGATATATGTATAGCGGATAGTGGAGCCACACACACTATACTTAAATCTAAGAAATATTTTTATGAGTTGAAACCAACAAAAGGAACCGTTGATACAATATCAAGTCCTACAAACTTGACGGAAGGAGTGGGAAAAGCTAATTTAATATTACCAAATGGTACAAAGATTTTAATAGAGAATGCTTTATTTTCCCCAAAATCAACAAGAAACTTGTTGAGTTTTAAAAACATATATCATAATGGATATGATACTCAGTCAAGGACTGTTGATAATAAAAAATATTTGCACATCATGAGAAAAGATCATATACTGGAAAAACTGCCAATGCTCCACTCTGGTTTGCAATATACACACATTAATGTGCCTCAAGCACATATGGCAGCAAAAGAAAGTTTTTGTGATCCTGAGACATTTAACTTATGGCATGACAGACTAGGCCATCCAGGATCTACAATGATGAAAAGAATTATTGAAAACATACATGGACATCCATTGAAATATCAGAAGATCCCCCAATCAGATAAAATGCCTCTATGTACCGCTTGCTCACTTGGAAAACTAATTACAAGGCCTTCGTCCTTAAAAGTTGACAAAGAATCACCAATGTTTATTGAAAGAATTCAAGGTGATATATGTGGACCAATTAATCCACCATGTGGACAGTTTAGATATTTCATGGTCTTGATAGACGCATCCAGCAGATGGTCTCATGTCTCTTTATTATCAACTCGTAATGTTGCCTTTGTAAACTTTCTTGCTCAAATTATCAAACTACGAGCACATTTCCCTGATTACACTGTTAAAAGGGCGAGACTTGATAATGCTGGTGAATTTACATCACATGCTTTTAATGATTATTGCATGTCCGTGGGAATTGTTGTCGAACACCCTGTTGCTCATGTACACACACAAAATGGCTTAGCTGAATCATTGATCAAACGTTTACAGCTAATCGCTAGACCATTAATAATGAGAACAAAACTTCCTGTGTCGGTTTGGGGTCATGCAATTTTACATGTTGGATCACTGATTCGTGTGAGACCAATTGCAAATCATAACTACTCCCCACTACAACTTGTTTCTGGCCATGAGCCAGACATTTCCCACCTTAAAATTTTTGGGTGTGCAGTGTACGTTCCAATTGCACCACCACAACGCATAAAAATGGGACCTCAAAGAAGGTTGGGAATATATGTTGGATATGAAACAGCCTCCATCATATGATATCTTGAACCTTGTATTTAAAGCACGTTTTGATGACTGCCATTTTAACGAGGCAATATTCCCAACATTAGGGGGAGAAAATAAAAAAACGAGAAATTGATGTCTCATGGTGTGTGCTTCATTGTCTCATCTTGATCCAAGAATAAAACAATGTAAGACAGAGGTTCAAAAGATAATACACTTGCAAGACATTGCAAATCAATTACCTGATGCTTTTACTAATACAAACAGAGTTACTAAATCTCATATACCAGCTGCTAATGCTCTAGCTCGAGTTGAGATCCCAAGTAAGGCAATAGATAATAAGATAGCTCATGAATCTCAAAAACGTTTAAAACGTGGAAGGCTAATCGGTTCAAAGGATAAGAATCCTCGAAAAAGAAAAGCACTTGTAAAGGAAATTGACCACAAAGAGAATGATCTAGATAAAACAGTAAATACCGAAACCTCTCATGAGGAAGATGTTGATGATACTAACAAAGAGCTATCAATCAACTATGGTCATACACATACCATATGGAACCGATTTGAAATGGAAAATATTGATGAGATATTTTCTTATTCTATAGCAAGTGACATCATGGGTGGAGATGATGATCCTGAACCAAAATCTGTCAATGATTGTCAAAATAGACATGACTGGGATAAATGGAAAGGCGCTATGCAAGCTGAATTAGATTCACTCAACAAACGAAAGGTTTTTGGGTCTATTGTTGTTACACCTAAGGCTGTAAAGCCTGTAGGGTATAAATGGGTTTTTGTATGAAAACGAAATGAGAAAAATGAGGTTACAAGATATAAAGCGAGACTTGTAGTTCAAGGTTTTTCACAAAGGCCAGGGATTGACTATGAAGAAACATATTCTCCCGTTATGGATGCAATAACCTTTAGATACTTAATCAGCTTAGCAGTTTCTAAAAAGTTAGAAATGCGTCTTATGGATGTCGTTACAGCTTACTTGTATGGATCACTTGATAGTGACATCTATATGAAAGTTCCTGAAGGATTTAAACTTCCTGAAGGGTTAAGTTCAAAACCCAAAGAAATGTATTCAATCAAATTACAAAGAACTTTATATGGGTTGAAACAATCTGGAAGAATGTGGTACAATCGTTTGAGCTACTATTTGACAAGTAAAGGTTATACAAATAATCTTATATGTCCATGTGTCTTTATTAAGAAGACAACATCAGGATATGTGATCATAGTTGTATATGTTGATGACTTAAATATAATTGGGACACACAAAAAAAAATTCATGAAGCAATTATTGTTTTAAAGAAAGAATTTGAAATGAAAGACCTTGGAAAAACCAAATATTGTCTTGGTTTACAAATTGAACATATGAGCAATGGAATACTTGTGCATCAAACGAATTATACTGAAAAGATGTTGAAACGTTTCAATATGGACAAGTCAAATCTTTTAAGCACTCTAATGGTCGTTAGGTCACTTAATGTTGAAAATGATCCATTTCGTCCTTGTGAGGACAACGAAGAAGTTCTTGGTCCAGAAGTACCATACCTCATTGCAATTGGAGCACTTATGTATCTTACGAATTGTACGAGACCTGACATTTCTTTTGCAGTGAACTTGTTAGCAAGATTTAGTTCAGCTCCTACTAAAAGCCACTGGAATGGGATTAAACATATTTTTTGATATCTTCGAGGCACTGTTGATATAGGCTTGTTTTATCCTAACGATTCAAAAGAAGGGTTAGTTGGTTATGCAGATGCAGGTTATTTATCTGATCCTCATAAAGCAAAATCTCAAACTGGATATGTATTTATGAATGGAGGAACTGTGATTTCATGGCGTTCTCAGAAAAAAAAACCCTTGTCGCAACATCCTCAAATCATGCTGAGGTCACTGCACTACATGAAGCTTCAAGAGAATGTGTATGGTTAAGATCTATGTCACAACACATTGTGACTTCTTGTGGGCTAGAGAAAGATCGAAGTCCAAAACCTATCCATGAAGATAATGCCGCCTGTGTCTCTCAGATGAAAGAAGGGTATATCAAAAGTGACAGAACAAAACATATACCACCAAGATTCTTTGCATATACTCGGGACCTTATTAAAGACAATCAGGTCGAGATGAGATACGTCCAATCCAGTAATAATTCAGCCGATATTTTCACAAAAGCACTACCTACAACAACTTTCAGGAAACATGTTCATGACATTGGCATGCGTCATGTACGGAGAATGTGATTCCTTACAAATTACAAACTTGAGGGGGAGCTATAGACTGCACTCTTTTTCCCTTAGCTAAGGTTTTTTCCCACTGGGTTTTTCTTTAGCAAGGTTTTTAAAGAGGCAGTACATAAAGACCCCGAAGTTTGCAAAGTGTCATCCAAGGGTGAGTGTTATAATATTAAAAAATGATTTACCATGAAGATCAAGATCTACCTCTAGATTTACCAAGCAAGTGGATGAACTCTTTGTCAAACTTATGGATAGCCTTATCTACCATATATATACCGATCTGACATAATATATATATATATATATATATATATGTAATATGGGTTTTAAATGAAACTATATAAAACATTAAATAAAAAATTACGAATATGATCAAGTTTGTATACGAATATGATCAAGTTTGTTTTCTTTGTCTTATATTTGATAAGTATTTTTTTTAATTTGAAGACATTGTTAACGTTTAATGAATATACATTATTCGTCATTCTTTATTCAATTTATCAATATATACACAGTTGTGTTTAATAAAATTTAAATATCCAAACCAGTGAGTATTCACGGGTGATAATCTAATACCTTAATAAGTAGAAAAAGTTTTTCGATATTGTTAATCTTTGTGTAAACGATAGCTGATTTCATAATATATACCTTAATAAAGAGAAAGAAGATTTTCGATATTGTTAAAATCTTTGTGTAAACGATAGCTGATTTCATAATATATATTGTTAACGAAGAACCGTGTGTATTATGAATTCTAAATGAATTGATTTGTTGATTATAATTCATTGAAAAACTTAGTTATATATAAATGAATTGGATTCCTTTTTAGTTTACATATTATAGAAGTAGAGACATGGGAAATATATTAAATAAAGATAAAAATATAGATATTGATTAATTTAATTAATATTATGGTAAGTTATATGAGGGGAAAACATGGTTTCCCCAAAATCAAATGATTAACTTCAATTTTTTCGACCATTCAACTAAGGTAATAACTAATCCATATTAATTAAATGGTTTAAAGATTATTGAAATTAAAAAAAAATAAACAAATTTCAAAAATTTTGAATATAGAAACAATTGGTACAGAAATAGTAGGATAAGTTTTATTTGGAAATTTGAAAAAAAAAACCCATTAAGTGAGTAAAGTCAAAAGACGGTCACAAAATAGAGCCAACCACGTGGCTATTTATTTTTGTTTATTAGATAAAGGATATATATATATATATGTAATATAGGTTTTAAATAAAACTATATAAAACTTTAAATAAAAAATTACGAATATGATCAAGTTTGTATATGAATATGATCAAGTTTGTTTTCTTTGTCTTATATTTGATAAGTATTTTTAATTTTGAAGACGTTGTTAACGTTTAATGAATATACATTATTCGTCATTCTTTATTCAATTTATCAATATATACACAATTGTGTTTAATAAAATTTAAATATCCAAACCCGTGAGTATTCACGGGTGATAATCTAATACCTTAATAAGGAGAAAAAGTTTTTCGATATTGTTAATCTTTGTGTAAACGATAGCTGATTTCATAATATATACCTTAATAAAGAGAAAGAAGATTTTCGATATTGTTAAAATCTTTGTGTAAACGATAGCTGATTTCATAATATATATTGTTAACGAAGAACCGTGTGTATTATGAATTCTAAATGAATTGATTTGTTGATTATAATTCATTGAAAAACTTAGTTATATATAAATGAATTGGATTCCTTTTTAGTTTACATATTATAGAAGTAGAGACATGGGAAATATATTAAATAAAGATAAAAATATAGATATTGATTAATTTAAATAATATTATGGTAAGTTATATGAGGGGAAAACATGGTTTCCCCAAAATCAAATGATTAACTTCAATTTTTTCGACCATTCAACTAAGGTAATAACTAATCCATATTAATTAAATGGTTTAAAGATTATTGAAATTTAAAAAAAAAATAAACAAATTTCAAAAATTTTGAATATAGAAACAAATGGTACAGAAATAGTAGGAAAAGTTTTATTTGGAAATTTGAAAAAAAAACCCATTAAGTGAGTAAAGTCAAAAGACGGTCACAAAATAAAGGCAACCACGTGTCACAAAATATAGGCAACCACGTGGCTATTTATTTTTGTTTATTAGATAAAGGATATATATATATATATATATATATATATATATATATATATATATATGTATATATAAAACATTAAATAAACAATTACGAATATGATCAAGTTTGTATATGAATATGATCAAGTTTGTTTTCTTTGTCTTATATTTGATAAGTATTTTTAATTTTGAAGACGTTGTTAACGTTTAATGAATATACATTATTCGTCATTCTTTATTCAATTTATCAATATATACACAATTGTGTTTAATAAAATTTAAATATCCAAACCCGTTAGTATTCACGGGTGATAATCTAATACCTTAATAAGGAGAAAAAGTTTTTCGATATTGTTAATCTTTGTGTAAACGATAGCTGATTTCATAATATATACCTTAATAAAGAGAAAGAAGATTTTCGATATTGTTAAAATCTTTGTGTAAACGATAGCTGATTTCATAATATATATTGTTAACGAAGAACCGTGTGTATTATGAATTCTAAATGAATTGATTTGTTGATTATAATTCATTGAAAAACTTAGTTATATATAAATGAATTGGATTCCTTTTTAGTTTACATATTATAGAAGTAGAGACATGGGAAATATATTAAATAAAGATAAAAATATAGATATTGATTAATTTAAATAATATTATGGTAAGTTATATGAGGGGAAAACATGGTTTCCCCAAAATCAAATGATTAACTTCAATTTTTTCGACCATTCAACTAAGGTAATAACTAATCCATATTAATTAAATGGTTTAAAGATTATTGAAATTAAAAAAAAAATAAACAAATTTCAAAAATTTTGAATATAGAAACAATTGGTACAGAAATAGTAGGAAAAGTTTTATTTGGAAATTTGAAAAAAAAAACCCCATTAAGTGAGTAAAGTCAAAAGACGGTCACAAAATAGAGGCAACCACGTGTCACAAAATATAGGCAACCACGTGGCTATTTATTTTTGTTTATTAGATAAAGGATATATATATATATATATATAAAACATTAAATAAACAATTACGAATATGATCAAGTTTGTATATGAATATGATCAAGTTTGTTTTCTTTGTCTTATATTTGATAAGTATTTTTAATTTTGAAGACGTTGTTAACGTTTAATGAATATACATTATTCGTCATTCTTTATTCAATTTGTCAATATATACACAATTGTGTTTAATAAAATTTAAATATCCAAACCTGTGAGTATTCACGGATGATAATCTAATACCTTAATAAGGAGAAAAAGTTTTTCGATATTGTAAATCTTTGTGTAAACGATAGCTGATTTCATAATATATACCTTAATAAAGAGAAAGAAGATTTTCGATATTGTTAAAATCTTTGTGTAAACGATAGCTGATTTCATAATATATATTGTTAACGAAGAACCGTGTGTATTATGAATTCTAAATGAATTGATTTGTTGATTATAATTAATTGAAAAACTTAGTTATATAGAAATGAATTGGATTCCTTTTTAGTTTACTTATTATAGAAGTAGAGACATGGGAAATATATTAAATAAAGATAAAATATAAATATTGATTAATTTAAATAATATTATGGTAAGTTATATGAGGGGAAAACATGGTTTCCCCAAAATCAAATGATTATCTTCAATTTTTTCGACCATTCAACTAAGGTAATAACTAATCCATATTAATTAAATGGTTTAAAGATTATTGAAATTTAAAAAAAAAATAAACAAATTTCAAAAAATTTGAATATAGAAACAATTGGTACAGATATAGTAGGAAAAGTTTTATTTGGAAATTTGAAAAAAAAACCCATTAAGTGAGTAAAGTCAAAAGACGGTCACAAAATAGAGGCAACCACGTGTCACAAAATATAGGCAACCACGTGGCTATTTATTTTTGTTTATTAGATAAAGGATATATATATATATATATATATAAAACATTAAATAAACAATTACGAATATGATCAAGTTTGTATATGAATATGATCAAGTTTGTTTTCTTTGTCTTATATTTGATAAGTATTTTTAATTTTGAAGACGTTGTTAACGTTTAATGAATATACATTATTCGTCATTCTTTATTCAATTTGTCAATATATACACAATTGTGTTTAATAAAATTTAAATATCCAAACCTGTGAGTATTCACGGATGATAATCTAATACCTTAATAAGGAGAAAAAGTTTTTCGATATTGTAAATCTTTGTGTAAACGATAGCTGATTTCATAATATATACCTTAATAAAGAGAAAGAAGATTTTCGATATTGTTAAAATCTTTGTGTAAACGATAGCTGATTTCATAATATATATTGTTAAGGAATAACCGTGTGTATTATGAATTCTAAATGAATTGATTTGTTGATTATAATTCATTGAAAAACTTAGTTATATATAAATGAATTGGATTCCTTTTTAGTTTACATATTATAGAAGTAGAGACATGGGAAATATATTAAATAAAGATAAAAATATAGATATTGATTAATTTAAATAATATTATGGTAAGTTATATGAGGGGAAAACATGGTTTCCCCAAAATCAAATGATTAACTTCAATTTTTTCGACCATTCAACTAAGGTAATAACTAATCCATATTAATTAAATGGTTTAAAGATTATTGAAATTTAAAAAAAAATAAACAAATTTCAAAAATTTTGAATATAGAAACAATTGGTACAGAAATAGTAGGAAAAGTTTTATTTGGAAATTTGAAAAAAAAAACCCCATTAAGTGAGTAAAGTCAAAAGACGGTCACAAAATAGAGGCAACCACGTGTCACAAAATATAGGCAACCACGTGGCTATTTATTTTTGTTTATTAGATAAAGGATATATATATATATATATATATATATATATATAAAACATTAAATAAACAATTACGAATATGATCAAGTTTGTATATGAATATGATCAAGTTTGTTTTCTTTGTCTTATATTTGATAAGTATTTTTAATTTTGAAGACGTTGTTAACGTTTAATGAATATACATTGTTCGTCATTCTTTATTCAATTTATCAATATATACACAATTGTGTTTGATAAAATTTAAATATCCAAACCCGTGAGTATTCACGGATGATAATCTAATACCTTAATAAGGAGAAAAAGTTTTTCGATATTGTAAATCTTTGTGTAAACGATAGCTGATTTCATAATATATACCTTAATAAAGAGAAAGAAGATTTTCGATATTGTTAAAATCTTTGTGTAAACGATAGCTGATTTCATAATATATATTGTTAACGAAGAACCGTGTGTATTATGAATTCTAAATGAATTGATTTGTTGATTATAATTAATTGAAAAACTTAGTTATATAGAAATGAATTGGATTCCTTTTTAGTTTACTTATTATAGAAGTAGAGACATGGGAAATATATTAAATAAAGAGAAAAATATAGATATTGATTAATTTAAATAATATTATGGTAAGTTATATGAGGGGAAAACATGGTTTCCCCAAAATCAAATGATTATCTTCAATTTTTTCGACCATTCAACTAAGGTAATAACTAATCCATATTAATTAAATAGTTTAAAGATTATTGAAATTAAAAAAAAAATAAACAAATTCAAAAATTTTGAATATAGAAACAATTGGTACAGAAATAGAAGGATAAGTTTTATTTGGAAATTTGAAAAAAAAAACCCATTAAGTGAGTAAAGTCAAAAGACGGTCACAAAATAGAGGCAACCACGTGTCACAAAATAGAGGTAACCACGTGGCTATTTATTTTTGTTTATTAGATAAAGGATATATATATATATATATATATATATAGGGTTAGGATTTAAAGAAAACCCTAAAAAGTGTGAGAACGGAGAGAACGCTTAGTGATCGTCCGATCAAAACAATCTATGGACTAGATTGGCGCGGTGGCATTTTAGTAAATAACACCAATTTTATTACGTGGACGCGCATCATTAAGGGTAAAAAGGTAAAAAACAATTCCTCACATAAAACGCCATTGAAAATAAAACGCCAAATAAATACAAAACACCAATTTTATCACTGCCTACTTTCTTATGTGTTTTAATTTAAGCTTTCTGGCTATAAAAACGCCATAAAATATGAAATGCCATTATATATAACGCCAAAGTTTACATCCGGATAAATGTTAATTACATTTTTTGTTATAAAAAAAACATCCCGCCTAACCTACGGGCCAAAAAAATTCTATAAATAGAAACGTCTCACCACCTTCCATTTATCACACCAAAAAAACACAAAAAAACACACAGTGGTTGCTAAAAAAATTTACAACTCAATGTAAAACGCCAAAAAATACAACGACGTCAAACATCTTTTCTTTTGATCCTCAGGAAAGTTCTGCATGAAGCTTCATTTAATGATTTGTTATGCGAGTGTAGAAAGATTTTGCTGCATGAGATAGACAAAATTGAAAAAAGAGGGACTGATGACACCCATATGTTATACTGTCATCTTTGTTCCTGAAGAAGGTTTGGATGATAAGAAGAGACCTATACCAGTGGCAGATAGCATCCACCCACAGGGGGTCGCTCTATATCTCCAACATCAACAAAGACACTTCAACACATGAACAAAGAAAATAAACAACGCCAAACCCAAAACGCCATTTATTTGTCACATTTCTTGTAGTTTCAAAAGAAAAAAGAGACTGATGACATTGAAGAATTAAAATCATAAATTGTTTTTACTTTTTTTTTTTACTTTTTTTAATTTTCTTTGTATATTGTTTGTTTTTTAATGTCAGTTAATAAACAACAAAATAATATTAATGCTATAATGAAAAATATAATAAAACGCCAAAATTAGCAAATACGTGTAAAACGCCATAATGCCATAAAAAAGCCCCCAAAAAACTAACAAACTATAATAAAATTAATTTGAACAACTAATATTATAAAAAAAGAGTGAAACAACGTGCAAAGAATATAAAACAAAAAGAAGTCTAATAGTTATCTAACCGCCATTGGAAACAAAACGCCATAATTATAGTCGTTAAAATATTTGACGTGTTACACCATTAAAACAGTTGAGTCTGAAAACAAAACACGGTAAACTGCAAAAAACAGTAAAATGAAACGACGGAAAACATAATTACTAACATTTATTATATTAAATTTATTTATCTTTTTCAAAACGCCATAATTACCTGACATACACGGGAAAAAAAGTCAATATAAAAGAACACCATCAGAACCCAAGCTCAAACACGCCAAAAAAGCTAAAACTTCACATATTCTCCAAAACGCCAAAAAATTTAAAAAATGGCTAAGGTTATTGCATGCAGGTTTGAAAGAAAAGAAAACAGATTCATCATAAAGTTCGCTGACGGGAGAAGGGTAAAGGTAAGAACAATAAAAGCCATAATGGGAATGAATGAAAATGTTCAGAAGGATATCCTGACCCTTAGGGTTCCAAGAGACAACGATTGTGAAAGAACAAGAACTGTAATAAAAAGACTGGAGAGAAAGTTTCCAGCAGAAGATGATGATGATGATATTGAAGATACACAAATACCAAAACTTAGCAGTTGGGTATTGAATGAGGAAGAAGGAACATTTGAAGTAACTTATAAATCGGGGTGCAATATTCAAGACCAATGGAAGAAATGTTGAAGACAGGGTTGCTATCTATCGTTGAACAACTTTGTGATTTAACACCTTCAAACGATCCAAAATTCAAGGATGCAGTGATATTCAAAAATAGGCTGCAGCAAAGAAGAGACGAGCTAATGGCGTTATACGCAAAAATTAAATTTGATGATGAAGAATCTGAAGAAAGTGAAGAACAAAGCGATGGGTACATCTCTGATGTAATCCCACCTACGGAAGACTCTTAGATTATTTTGATTTTCAAGTTATTGTAATTTTTTAAAATATTAATCTATGGTAATGAATTATTAACAAAAAGATACAAAACGCCAAAAATGACATGGAAAAAGCCATAACGCCAAAATATTAACTATGTAACACAAAAAGAATTAACTCAAAGAGAAGAAATCTCAGAAAAAACAATAAAACGCCAAATAATTAATAAATCTACAAAACGCTAAAATTATCTTGCACGCAAAAAATAAAAAAGCATGTCAAACGCGAAAATCGTGAAAGGAGAAGATTACTAAAAAGACAAAAAAAACCTCGGACCCTGATCATGCCCCACGCCACGTGTTCGGCCAGGATGCGTTCTCACCGTTCTCACACTTTTTGCCGTTTTCTCCTGATCCTGTTTCTATATATATATATATATAGGGTCAGGATCATTTCAAAACCATAAATATTTACAAAACTCGCAGAACTCCTAATAAACAATCTTTTTATTTATATATTTTTATGTTTAGGATAATTTGATCATTTATTATGTGTATTTTTACGATTACATACATGTTAAGAGTATATTTATCATTTTTTATATGTAATTAGTTATGACACATATATATAATTTTGGCAATTAAACATATGTAAACTACTTTTAACATGTATGTAATAAAAAAATACATATAATAGATGATAAAAAGATCCTAAACACAAAAACTAATATATAAAATTATTGTTTATTAGGAGTTCTTAAAGTTTTGTAGTTATTTAGAGTTCTGAAATGAACTAAACCCTATATCTATATATATATATATATATATATATATATATATATATATATATATATATAGGGAGAGTATCATGAGAAAATTACATATAAATGAGAAAACTATAAAACTAACTAAAAAAAGCTAAACAACATACCAATTGTTTTTTACAATTTTTTATAAAAAATCACTATTTTTATATATAAAAACAAATTTAAAAAAATTTGTAATTGCAAATGTGCATTATATGTGTACTACACATGTGCATTACATGCTTAAAATTAGCTTTTTGAGTCTAGTTTAGCTTTTAGGGTTAGTTTTTTTTGGGAGGTTTATGATTAGAATTAGGTTTTTGGGTGTTGGGGGGGTTAGGTTTTTGATGGGGGGGGGGGTTTAGGTTTTTGGGGGATGTCGGTGGGGGTGGGTTAAGTGGTTTAGGCTTTCCGTATTAGTGAACATGTGAAAACACCAAATCATACAAAAAAATAACGATAAATCAGATCTAGATGTGTTCATAGTAGTGTGTTTTAGCGACAAAACACAATGTGACGAACTAGTGACTGACTGCTAAAACACAACATCAAGTATGCCAAAATCATATCAACCTGTAACTAAAACTGATAAAACACATTGTGATGAAACCAGTAACTGATAAAACACAACATCAAGAATGCTAAAAAACATCAACCAGTAACTGATAAACACATTATGATGAAACAATAGATAAAATACAAAAGAACATTCCATTTATGAATCATAATTGGTATAATACATTGTGATGAAACCGGTAATTGATAAAACACAACATCAAGAATGCCAAAAATCATATCAACCAATAACTGATAAAACACATTGTTCTAAAGCAAATTGTTACGAAACCAGTAACTGATAAAACACAACATCAAGAATGCCAAAAATCACATCAACCAGTAAATGATAGAACACATTGTGATGAAACAGTAACTAATTAAAACCAGTAAATGATAAAACACATTGTGATGAAACCAGTAACTGATAAAACACAACGTGAATCAGTAAGTGATAAAACACAACATCAAGAATGCCAAAAATCATATCAACCAATAACTGATAAAACACATTGTGATGAAACAGTAACTGAACCAGTAACTGATAAAACACAACGTGAAGAAATTGTTAATGATTTGAGCTACGTAATTTAAAGTAACTGCCCTTTAGAAATCGTAATGATTTGAAATTGTCAAAGAGATATACGTTTCCATAAATATCTGGATCGTTAGTTTAGGATATATAATATTCCAAAATTAAATTAATAATCAAATTACCATCATGCTCTTTTGAATAAAAAAACTAAAAGGCAAATGTCACATCCCTATTGCTTCCTAGACTTTCTAGGAAACTTAGGCTTTCTAGCCAACTCCCACTCTATCTCTTTCTCTCTCTCTCTCTCTCTCTCTCTCTCTCTCTATATATATATATATATATATATATATATATATATATAGGGAGCCGCTAAAATGAGAACCACCTCCAGTTGTAAGAACCGCGAGAACCACTCTCAACCAATTAGAGGCTGCCAACAATAAGGTTATTTTGGTCTTTTACCCCATATGTCAAATCTCCTTATCTCTCTTCATTTAAAGTCTTCTCTCTCCCCTTTCATTTGTCAGATTTCATCTTCTTCAACCTCTCTCCATTTCTCTCTCATGTTCTCTCTATCTCTCTTCAAAATGCATCGACTGATCCTTCATTTGGAGAAACCCAAATCAAAACTCAAAAACAAACAACCACACACCCTCATCTCCGGCCTCCTCCGCCCCACTAGCCACTGTTTCCGGCGACCACCACTAGCCAAACACCCCTGCCCTTCGTCTCCACAGTAATCGCCGGCCACCCAACCGTGGTGGCGGCGCGTGATGCCGGTGGCCCCAAACAACGACAGATAGATCCGATTACAATCACATCCGACAGTAATCGCCGGCCACCCAACTGTGGTGGCGGCGCGTGATGCCAGTGGCCCCAAACAACGATGATGCCGGTGGGTTTGTGATGTGGTGGGTGTTTGTGGTCGGGAGGTGGTGGGAGCTCGAGGTGATGGTTTGTTTTGGCAGGGTTTTTTTTGATATTTTGTCTGATGAACAATTTTGTCTGATGAACAATCTTTGATATTTTGTCTGATGAACAATCTTTGATGAACTTTGATTTTTGATGAACTTTGATTCAAAACAGATTTGAAGTTTGATGAACTTTGATTTTTACAAAACAGATCTCTATTGATATGTGGGTTTGATGAACTTTATTTTTGATGAACTTTGATTTTTGATATGTGGATTTGATCTGATACGGGGGTTTGATATGTTTTTGTGGAAATTTTTGATATGCGGGTTTGATCTGTTTTTTGATATGGTCGATTTGGGGGGCGGCGATGATGAAAAAAAAAAAAGAAACGCAGATTTTGATGACGATGGCGCGGCAAGGACGGCGGATGGTAGGTTTTTTAAACCTGCAACCCCAATTTTGCAGCCTTTTGATTATCGGATAATCTGAGCCAAACCCCGTTTTTTTTCTGAGTGCGTTAGTTTTTACGTAAAATAGTTGTTGTAAAAAAAATTAAATCGTAAACTTTTTGTCGTAAACCGTAAACTTTTTAATGTAAAACGTAAAACGTAAAAAAGTTTTAAGTTTTACGTAAAACGTAAAAAGTTTTACGTAAACTTTTTGTCGTAAACCGTAAACTTTTTAATGTAAAACGTAAAAAGTTTTACGTAAAACGTAAAAAAGTTTTAGGTAAAACGTAAAAACGTAAATTTTTTTTTACTAAAACGTAAAAAACGTTAACGTAAAAAACCTGAATTTTTGAAAATGTTAACGTAAAAAACGTTAACGTAAAAAACCGGCGGGGTAAAAACGTAAAAAACGTTAACGTAAAAAAACGGGGTGGAAACCGTAAAAAATCGGCGCGTAAAACGTAAATAACGTTAACGTAAAAAACCGGCGCGTAAAACGTAAAAAACCGACGCGTAAAATGTAAATAACATTAACGTAAAAAACCGGGGCGTAAAACGTAAAAACGACGCGTTGAAAAAACGAAATAACGTTAACGTAAAAAACCGGCGCGTAAAACCGGGTCGGAAACCGTAAAAAATCGGCGCGTAAAACGTAAATAACGTTAACGTAAAAAGCGGGCGCGTGAAAAAGCGGGCGTAAAAACCTAAAACGTTAAACGTAAAAATCAGTGATTAAATCTGAATTTGAAAATGTTTTAATAAAAAACTATGTTTAAAAACTAAATATCTAATATAATAATACCAAAAAGTAATAAAAACAATAAAGATAAAAAGACAAAATAGTGTAATTTTACTTAAATACCCTTTTAGATTATAATATTAAAAACATAATAAGACAAAAAATACTTAATATTATTTTTTAATACTTTTAATCTCATCCATCCATCAACTTGATCTAATGGTCAGAAAGTGGTTCTCGCGGTTCTTACAACTGGAGGTGGTTCTCATTCTAGCGGTCCCCTATATATATATCTATACTACTTTATAAAGCATATAGGAAGGACTTCTTAATGTCCATAAAAATTTCCTTAAAACACTCCTAAAGCATAATGTACAAGTCTTTTAAGCACCATAAAACATCACTTTCCACTTATACCCTTTTACTCAAATAAACACAGATTGAGATCTAAGCCGTCCATTTTCAAAGAAACACATCACACGGATTGGGATCTGCACCGTCCATTCAACTTTCAATTCCCGCTCATCAATTCCCCATACACCCCTGTCTTCTTTTCATTTTCATTTTCATTTGCAGATAGGGGGGAGAGAGAGCGTACGAGAATCAACCAGATCTCCAAAACTACACATACAGAACCCTAGATTTTCTTGATCTGGAACCCTAGCCTCCCTCCTCCACATCTCCAATACGCTATCTTCCCTTACACGCACAAAGATGATGTTGGACGACAAAGAACCGGAGATGAAGGAAGAACGACTATGAAATCGAAAACACTCAGGGTTAAACACCGATTTGAAGAAACTTTAACAGATTTGCAGGTTTGTGTGTACTTTTGTTCTCCATCTTTTTTTTAGTTTTTGTTCTTGTTTAAATTAGGTTACAGAATCTGCTATTTTTTATCTTGTGTGTACAACACTGGGTTTGAACTCTCGAAATCTTCAGTTTGAGTGGATTTGCTCAGATGTTATTCTGGGTAATGTGTTCCAACTCTGTTCAACATAACTCATACGAATCCATTGTTGTACTTCTTCATCTATTTACATTTTGGGAATTAGGGTTTCTACGAGGAGAAGAAACGCAGAATCGATGGTTGTTGGTGACATTAAGACATGATGCTGATGGAAAGGTATGTGTTCTATCAGTTTTTCATTAATACTCTTTTTAATTCAGAACTTGATTTTTTGTGATGTTTGTTTAGATCTAAGTGTGTTATTAGTGTGCGGAAGTTAGATTAACAACAGTTGTTGATCTTGTTCAGATCAAAGTTTTTTTTTTTTTTTTTTTTCAGCTACATTCTTGACTACCAAATGAAGAAATGTGTAAGAAATTGAACAGTTGTGAAGTTACATGTGATGAAGCAACAACTGATGCTAGAGGCGATTATGTGCTTGAAGAGGAGTTTTATTTTTTTAGGTTAAAGTTGTTCGAACCTGGCTTTATCATCTTGAGATTAACCTAAGCCAGAGGTCTGAGTCAAGTATGAGATTCTACAGCTTTTATTGCTCGGTTATTTCCTGTGATTTTGTGTTGAATTTACATTTTTGGAATGAGTTTAATTAGTTTGGTTGATTGTTTCCTTTTAATATAGGGTTTATATATGTTGAGTTGACGTATATGCAGTCCATCTGGTACGTTTTGGTTTCAAGTCGATGTGCTTTCTAATGTGAATGTCTTGTGTGAACAGGCAGCCAATTGAAACATCACTGAATGTATCTTCATCCCTTTTTGAAGGTTAACATGAAGGTAACTTTCACTTTAGACTGGGTTTCTTAACAGAGTCATTGAGAACATTGCTGATGTGAAGTTTGTCATCACGTCTGACATGATGTTCGCCAACAAGTGAGAATTCCTCTCATTAGATCTATCATATAGAGGAAGAGGAAACTAAGAAGGTGAAAAGGAGTGTTGTTGATTCTGGGGGTTATGAGTAGTGATGCTTTTACTCCTCGGATTTTGAATCGAAATCTCCAAAGAATCAGACTAATTGGATGTTTTCTATGCTTGTTATTTACCCTTTTTTGTTATTTTCTTTGTTTAGGGTGTGCTGCTGATGATTTTACTATGGTGGTATGTACATTGCAGATTTGCATCCATATGTTAAGTGGGCTGAGGAGTATTCTGGAGTTGATCTACATGAATTTGCTAAGGTGTTTATTAATTTTAGTAAATTAGCATCCATGATTCTTCTGAATTAGCTGATATATATTCATGAATTCATTTTTGATTTTCAGATATCAATAGCATTTGTCAGAAACCTACCTTCCAGTATCGAGGAAAACTACTTGAAGTTGCTCTTTGGGCCCCTTGGGAAGGTTAGAAATACTGTCGTTTATGTTTTGTTTTTAATTTCAAGGTATAGGTTTTAAATAATTATTTATATATAGTTCGGGCTCACGTAACCGTTAATTTTTACTGTATAAACTCATAAAAAACTGTCTTAACCGTCGCGAGATTTGATCTCAGCAGTTTAAACTTATAAAACCGTCAAACTTTTGCGGTTTTTAATTAACTGCTTTTACAGTTCACGGAGGTTTTTGGCAGTTTAGCTAGATCTCCGCTCTCTTCTATCTTTCCCGCTCCAGGTTCATCTCCTATCCCTACCTACATGTGTCTTGATTTTACGATAAGACTTATTTTGATTTGAATTCGAGTGCTTGATTGTAGTTTTTAAGTTTCGAGTTCATACGTTGCAGAAAGATGCTTATGAGGAACTTAAAAAGCTAGCAGCCAAGTCAATGAGCGAGTCGGTCAATAAAGTCAAGGAAACGGTTAAAGCAGTTCAACAGGCCGAACCAGCCACCAGACCATATCTTGGTTTGATGATGCAGTCACACCATGGCTTACGAGCGTGAAGGTTGTTGTGTGCTTGTTGTTGTTGAAAATCCAGTCTTGATTAAAAACATAAAACATGGAGTGCTCGATTATAGATAAAGCCTTTGAGAAAGGATGGATGGTGCCCCGACGGTCCCTCGAAAGAACTGGGTATGCATTACTTTCTTTGCGATGACTTTCTCTTATGGTTTTCTGAGGCAATTTTGTCACATCATGTGCTCTTGCTGACACATTCATTGGACTTACGCAGCTGCAAGTTCTTCATAAACCTGGCGTCCATGCAACTTCAGCTCTTGTCCTATGATGTTACAAAACAAGTGGAATTTGCTCTTCATTTTGTTAGAGAAATGGTTGTTCTGACTTCAGTTTTCTAACAGGAAAAAGGTACCGATACACTAATAATTCACATTTTCAAAAAAAGCAGGTACTATTGTTTTATTTGCTGTTGCTTTGTTAACTGTAGGGGTATTGTTAGATGATTTTTTAGTTGCTGAAGACCTGGCTGCTGCTGAAATGACACCAGGAGTGTCACATGCAGCTGCTGCAGCTGTAGCCTCTAATGCACAGGTAGGCGGGAGGCCACCTGGATGCTATGGATTTGTTGAAGACAGAACGAGGCAGTCAAATTCTGGAACAGATCCTGTTGCTCCGTCTTCTGACGGTGACATGTATACAGATCTCAGCACTGAGAATGCCATGCTCCCCGGCTCAAGGTAGTTTATCAACGAGAATTGTGTTTTATTTCAGCCTGACCAGTTTGACCCGTTACCAAACTCACTTAACCCGCGCGTTTAGACTTGTATTAGTTGAAGGACATGCATAAGTTTGATGTATAATACTTGCTATAATTTTGAATCTACTGCCAGGTGACAACCAACATTTATAACCTTATTTTTGGCGGCGAGATTACGGTTTTAAGGTTCATTGCTTGTAAACACGATTATTAGTGCGAGTGATATACCTCTAAATCCCCATTTTATTTGCAAAATTTGACTGGCTTGTGTGCCGATGTGGGTAAGCGTTTTAAAAAGTTATTTTTTTACATAATTCGGCCCATGTATTTTTTTAATATACATTATAATTTTTGTATTTTTTTCGTAGAAAACTATCAAACGTCACCGGTATTTTGGCAAAAAATTCGTGACACGTTCTTTAAAGCACTGGAGAAAGATGAATATCGAGATAAAGATTCTATTTGGAGCAAATGGACCAATATCAACTCTAAATGTCATTAGTTTCAACAGGTCTTCCAACGTACTCGGGACAACTGAGGAAGCGGCGAAAATGATGGAAATATTTTAATTAGAGCGTTGGAAGAATAGAATGCTACGAAACGCAGTTTCACGTATTTGAGATGTTGGGAGCTTTTACGAGAAAGTACCAAATGGTCAAACGTACCGACGATGACGTCTAGCGGTAGACATAAATCAAAGCGGTCCAACTGAACTGAACCTCTTTAAATCCCCATGACCGGTTTTGAAGTACCTTAACCGAAAATTTAGATTTTAGTTATGACCCAACTGAACTGAACCTTCTCACGCACCCCCTTAGAATTACTAACAAGTGTTGTGTTTTCTGTTGCATTGCGAATTTGGTTTTGGTTATGGCTCAAAACCGCCCCGTACATAGCCCTACACTCACAAACCAAAGCGATATGTTTCCCGCCGCATCGCGCGGGTAAACGGCTAGTATATATATATATATATATATATATATATATAGAGGCCGGTTATCATACAAATAACCTAATCGTACGTTAGTACGCTTCATCCACAACCGTCGGATCATCTGATTTAAACGCGTGTTTTACTATTAAATTTATCAAATTAAAATTAATGCAAAGAAACCGCCAAGGTTAAAATCGTCTAATGCGAGATCAAAACCCTTGATAATCAGCAAACAAAAACCTCAAAAATCATAACGTAAGGTTCTTAAATCAAAACCGAAATCGAAATTATAACAATTAATCAAAAATCGATCGATTCCTAATCACCAAAATCCTTATGTGAAAAATGAAATTCGGATGAATTTAGAAATTATTAACTAATCAAAGAAGATGATGCAGGTATTGAGATCATGTGCGAATTCATGGACAATGCACATGCGATTTGTAATAAAAAAAAATTCTTTCAAATTTAATATAGTGTGCGAATTCTTAACGATGCACATGGGATTTAAATAAAAAGTTAAGTATTTCTTATAATTTCATATAGTGTGCGAATTAACGATAAGGCATTGCGATTCCAGTAAAAATGTTAAGTGTTCTTTAAGATTTTACATAGTGTGCGAATTTGTATCCATTCAAATGCGATTACGAATAAAAACAGTGCAAAACAATTAAAAATTGCAATTCTCTTAAAAATGATAAAAAAAATTAAATAATAAATAAATAACTAAAAAAACAAAATACGAATCTAAAAAACTAAAAATAGTAGCATTATATATAAAAAAATACTTGATTTATGACCGATGTGACTGTAAATTGACATGTAATGATCAATTTTACAATAATTACTATTGAACTTACCACCCTACCTACATAATAAATTTACTAAATTAATATAAAAAACCTAGATATAACTACCTTCCATATTAAGTCATACATAGAAGATTATCAAAAACACACACAAAACATACAATACAAACATGGCATCTGATGATTCGGAACAAATAAAAAACATTGCAATCAAAGAATTATTGTCAACTCGCACGTTGACAGAACTAAGCACTGATGTCAACTCTTCTCATCTGGTTCTTGATGTGCAGGGTAAAATTCTTGAACAAATCAAGAAAAATCAAGATATATGGGAACGCCTACTTCAAGAACCACCATCAAGCTTCAAGGACAGAGCTTTGGATCACATTAAAGAGCAATCTCGAGCTGATGACTTGGCCTTCTCTTTCCTGACAGATGCTCTGAACACTGTGAAGGAGAAGATGGAGTTCAGCTCTTCTGAACGTGACAAAATATTTACTCCAAGTAACTAAAAAACTCTTTTTAATCGTTTTTTTGGTAATGGTTGTGTTAGACAATAACTATTGTTATATTTTGGGTACATATTTGTTAACATATTATGTTATATCTTAATATTAAATTCGCATGAATGATATAGCCATCATTGTCACATAACAAAAAACAAGATAACTAACAAATCGCATGTAATAACAGTGAAATCGCATGTAAAAATTTATATTAACTGTTGATTATAAATTCGCATGTTTAAAAAGTATAATCGCATGAAAACTGATATAAACAGATGAATATAAAAAATCACAAGTGTTTCGTATAAAATCGCATGTCCATTTAGAAAAAAACTACTCATCCTCACCATCTTCCGAAACCTCATCCCACTGATCTTCTTCTTCAGATCCATCATCACTACTGTAATCTTCAAACTCATCTTCCTCTTCATCATCTTCAACCTCATTGTCTTTGTCTCTATCAACATTTTCGATCTGGATGCCCTTCTTCTTCTTTTTTTGCTGTTTACCTTGTAGTTTGGCTTTCAGCTCCTCGCAAGTCCGAATGTCATGACCTTTTACATTACATACGCTACATGTCCTTGACCTTTTCCCCTTGCGGCTGATCATTTGTTCTTTCTTAGATTTAATCCTTTTATGCGAGCCTCGACCTTTGTTTCTTATACCAGCCGGCACACGGACAGTAGGAGGAGCATTAGTTACGGGTTGTTGATAACCAATCAACTTGGATAATCGGTCAAATTTTGGATCAAGTTGCTTAGTTATACGACTCTGATCCACTCTCTCTTTGAGCTGCATCATTTGATCCCTCACTAAAACAAGTTGATCGAGGCCGGAAATCAAATTGCTAACCAAATACTCCCCTGTGTGGATGATTTCACGAGCAATCCGTTTAGCCTTGTGTTGCACATCCTTGCCACCCACATTTAGATTGTACTTCACATTTAACTCATTCGGAACAACATCCTTCGTCCATCTCTTCGTAACATACTTGTTTGGTATTTCTTTAACACCAAACATCTTGAAAAGGAAATAAATGTGTTTGCAAAGCAGACCATACTGCTCAAAACGCAAACAGCTACATTGTGCAGTTACATCATTTTCAAGGTTCTTGAACCACACCTAGGAAAAACCAACAAAATAAAATATATATATTCAAAATTAAATTCCCATGTGAAACATGACAATTTCGCATGTCTTAAAAAAACATGTAATGGAATCAGTTTTAAAATCGCATATGTAACATATTAAATTCGCATGTTTTACAAACATGTATAGGGATAACTTTAAATCGCATGTGTAACATAATAAATTCGCATGTATAATAATACCTCCAATAAACCATTTCCATGTGCTTTAAAGTCCTTCAACATTATCCTGATCTGTGGACCCTCTACTTTGGTGTCCATCGGCAGACATTCAGAAATTGTACCTAAAATCTCTATTTGCTGATCAAAGAATATAGACCTGGTGAATCTCTTAGCAGCATCTTCTTCCAAAGAAGTTCCGCTCAAATCAGCAGGCTCCGTATATCTTGAAATATAATCATTCTTTCTATGATTAAAACGTTGGACATCCATTGCACCGTCGAAATGATTCATAAACTCTACGAGAGTGAGTTGTGAATTAGACACCTGGCAGAAAAAATGGTTCTCACTCTCTGATCTGGCTGTTGTTCTCATAAGTCCCGACATTGGCTCATGTCGGTAAAAAGCAGGAATCCACATGGATCTCATCACAAACATATCATCGATCCATTTGTTTTCTGTGAGACCAAAATCAATCATCACCAACTTCCACTGTCTCTCGAATTCTTCAGGCTCGATCGAATCAGTCCATACAATGTCGCACATCCTCCTTTTAAACTCATCGTTATTGCACAACTCGTGTCCAACCTATGACAAATAAATGCTCTTAATATCAACCTATAAAAAATATATAATATCCAAAAAATAACACTAACAAAAGACAATATAGCATACTATACCTTATCTGCCACTTTTTTCATTATGTGCCACATGCACAATCTGTGTCTGCTGACATAGAAAACCTCCTCAATAGCCTGTTTCATAGCTAGGTCTTGATCAGTCACTACAACCTTTGGCTGCTGACCAAATGACTTTAAAAATGAATTCAATAGCCATTTATATGATTCAATGCTCTCCGATGCCAACAACCCAGCTCCAAATGTTACATTTCGACAGTGGTTGTCAATGCCAGTGAACGGGACAAACACCATCTTGTACCTGCACAACAAATGCGAAAACAAAAGTAAAACATGCGAATTACAAAAACCCACATGCGAAAACAAAAGTAAAACATGCGATATCATTAACACAAATTTTACACATGCGATATACACAGCTCATGAAGACATATAACATGCGAAAAATAGTTAAAAAAAACATGTTTGTCTTCAAACACTAACCTGTTTGTCTTGAAAGTTGCATCAAAGGATATCACATCCCCAAATTCCATATAGTTAAGCTTACATAAACCATCAGCCCAGAACAAACCAGTTAAACGTTTGCCATCATCAACAGAATATTCAAACGAATAATCAGCTAAATACTGTTTTTTGTCAGTCATCCTATTAATCACCATGTCAGCATCATATTCTCCTATATAGTTGTTAATTCGCTTCCTAAAATTTTTGCAATCATCAACCGTGGCACCAACGTTTTCGAAACCACCATAACGTTTCCTCATTATATGGAAAGCTTTGACAGGACCAAGGTTTAAAGTGCCTAGTTCCCATACCATCTCCTCCTGGACATCTGACAATTGTCTGTAAGCTGGCAACATGTGAATATCATCTTGGCATACAAACTTATGATTATGGCCATCAACAAATCTCTTTACTGTATATAATCTACCATCCACAGTGCAAATCATAAGTTGAGCTTTGCATCCAGTTCTAATAGTCCCCCTGTTCCTTGTTTTGAATTTCTTTTCTGACTTCGAACGATCGTCAATACAAATTGGCTTATGTCCCTCTTTAGAACAAACAAAATACTTAGTTTTGATTATACCACCACTGTTTACTTCACCACCTTTCCGAATAGAGAAACCAGCCAACTTAGCATATGATTGGTAAAACGCATATGCTTGTTCAATAGAGATAAATTGCATTCCAACCACAGGTGTAGCTGATGCTTGAACCTCCGGAGTGTAAACCCTTTCATCTAAATGAATCAAATCAGAAAAATCAAAAACATGCGAAATCTATGAAGAAAACATGCGAGATTGATGATTATGATTAATCTGATTTATCTATGCGATTTAATAAACCATAGCATGCGAAATACTTAGGGAAAAACATCAAATGCGAATTGAAAGACTAATCACATGCGAATTTGTACATGTTGCTTTCATATCAAAAAAATACTCAACATTCAAACTTCAAAAAAAGTTACAAAAATGTAAAATCAGATGAGCGATTAAACAAAAAACATGTATACGAACAATTTAGAAATCTGAATTCACATAATTACCATTAAAACAATCGTTTAGAGCACTTGAACTTGCAATTGGATTTGAATTTGAATTTGCAGATGGCGGATTTAAAACATCCTCAATAGAAACTCTCTGATATGCAGATAATTGAGCATGATCACCGATCGGTCGACTTTCTTCAACATCAACAACATTTGCACGTCCACTGCTGCTCTGTGGATCCATAGAAAAAAAACAAGTAAATAAAACCCTAACACAGAAGAACGATAACTGCAAATTGAGAATTATGAAAAATTTGAAATTGATTCGAATGATAAATACCGGGATATTAGTGTAACGAACTTCTCGCTCGCTGATTGAATGAAGAGACGAATTTACCCTCAGATGATTGAATTAATTGTCTCATTTAACCCTGTATATGAAAAACCAATCAGGACACGTGTAGGGCTATAATGTTAGCGTATATAATGTACGATAAGGTAATTTGTACCTTACTCTTTACCTATATATATATATATATATATATATAGGAGAAGGTTCATTTGAGAAGAAAAATAACAAAGGGTATAATTGTAAAACATTAAATAATTTTTCATTTATTTCATTTATTATCATCTTTGACTAATTAATTAGTCATAAAAACTATCATCCTTCATACTAATGTTTTTTGACTACACACATCAAAAGTTACCATACACCTTTCGAAATTTACCCTACACATGTTGAAATTTATCCTACACAACCCGTAATTTATCATATACACATTGTAATTTATCCTACACTCTAAATTATTTTATTTTATTTTTTTGAAAAAAATATATATTTTGAAGATAAGTTACAAATTTTAATTTAGTTAGCTATTAAAGAAGAAATACTACTAATTAATGATCTTTGTAGGTTTACCATATTACCCTTATAGTAACATTAAATACTTATATTAAATGAATTAAAATGAAGCATTCTTATTGGTTATAATTTCTTCTTACAAAGAGTTTCTTCTTATTTGAACTCTCCACTATATATATATATATATATATATATATTAATATTTTATGTTACCTTAAATTATTTGTATATAATAATTGAATTATTTTATAAGGGTCGTAATCAAAACATAGTATCATAGCAATAGGAAGTTGCAGGAAGAGTATCAAACGGTCTTCGATTGGTCTCATTCAAACGACATTGGAATTGTCTCATCGAACTTAAGTTTTCGCTTTTGGATTTATAACACGTAGATTTTAGAATTTTTATTTTGATCATTGTCACTTTTTGTTTAGCATTGTGTGTTTTTCTATGTTTGCGTCACTGTGTCTTTTTTGCGACTCATTGTATATTTTTTTTCTCAACATTGTGTTATATTTATCGGCATTATGTTATATTTTGGTTGACATTGTGTTATATTTTGCAACTCATTGTTTCTTTATACCATTCTATTTTAAGAGACTTTATAGGATATGTGTAGTCTGTACCCAATTTTATAATTCAAATTACAATGATTTCTATGTTTTATATTAATTTTAGTTAATAATTGAGAAAAATGCCCGGATAGTCCCTGTGGTTTCACCTTATTTCACCTATAGTCCCTATCTTTCTAAAACTACTTGAATAGTCCCTGTGGTTTTCCGTTTTGTTCTCGGATAGTCCCTGGGTCTAACTTCAGTTACTTTTCTCTGTTAAGTGGGTGTTGAAATGACCAAAATGCCCTTTCCTTAAAAGGCCAAACCATAGGGACTATCCGGGCATCTTCTTATTTTTATTTATAAAATCCTTCAAATGAAGTTCTGTTTCCACTAATATACTTTGAATCAGCAAATGAACAGATTTAAACAAATATACTGATTTCAACGACTGAATTTTTCTGCAGCGGATGTTCTGCAAATGTGCAGTTATCAGCGGATGTAACAGATTCTGCTGATGAAGTTTGAGTCTGCAAACTAACCCGCGAATGAAATTATCAGCGAATAACGAACAAATTTCAGTGACTGAATCAGATCTGATGCTGAACCAGATCAGTTAATGATGTGATGTGATTCCTGGTACGTGATAATTTTCAAATCTGCGCGAAGATACTTGTATGTTGATCCATTAATCTGAATTACACAAAACTTCCTTGATCCGTTGGAATGGATCCTGAGTCAATCCGTTACAAACCTACTGATCCGTGAAACGTTGCTTTGCCGAAAATTAGAGAATGAACTAGAAACAATCCAATAGCAACTATTTTTGGGAATATCAATGAACAGATTCCGCAAACTCTGCACAATTACGGACAAACGATTCAGCGGACAACGTAAATTCTGCAGTGGCCGTACACCAAATAAACGACACCAAACTGTACACCAAATAAACTCCAAACTGATTCGGGTCTACAACGAATTATCAGCGAATAAACTGTTTCGAACTTCTGAATATTGCAGCGGATGGATATATTTCCCACGGATGAACAGTAATCTGAGCGCTAAAATGAACAGATTCTGCACATGTGCAATTCTGTTTTCGGATGGACAGCAAATAGATGATTTCAGCGAATAACAATCTACGGATGATCAAATAGATGAGAGAACGTCACCACCGCCGCGACCCGCCGCCACTCACCAACCTCCGCCATCTCTCTCCCTCTCCTCGGTCTCTCTCTCTCTCTCTTCCTCTATGTCTCTCTGGTTCCGCAGCCATCGCTCACCACCACCGGACGGTGGTGGTCCGTTTTGTCGACGAGGGGAGGTGTTTGGGGTGTCTTGCCGGCCGATTAATTAGACCCGTCACCGGAGTCCAGTCGGACTCCCTTGTGCTCGTCGGTAGGGAAAACAAGAGGTAGGGGGTGTTTGGTAGTGGATTTAAAGAGAAGCAGGGGTGTGGGTATTAGGGTTTCTTAATGTTGAAGATGAAGGGTGGATGGGTTTTATAAAGAGAAGGTGCCCGGATAGTCCCTATGGTTTGGCCTTTTAAGGAAAGGGCATTTTGGTCATTTCAACACCCACTTAACAGAGAAAAGTAATTGAAGTTAGACCCAGGGACTATCCGAGAACAAAACGGAAAACCACAGGGACTATTCAAGTAGTTTTAGAAAGATAGGGACTATAGGTGAAATAAGGTGAAACCACAGGGACTATCCGGGCATTTTTCTCTTAATAATTTAAGTTCGAAAAATATGGATGTTTTACTATATACATATTCATCCGGAGAAATTACCTCAACCCATTTATTTACTACTTTTTCGGCTCTAGTTGATTTTATTTTATGCAACTCCACTACAAGAGTTTTTGTTAGATGTTATTTTGTAACTGTTTAGCGTTGAGTGCTATAAATATGCCTATGAATTTTATTCTTTTGCTAGTTGGAAGATAGAACTAGGGGTGTGTAAAAATCGAACCAAAAAAACCGAAAAAAATAAAAAACCGGTAAGTCGATTAATGGTTTTTCGAAAACCGAAAGTAGCGGGTCGGTTATAGTTATCATTTTTTCCATACCCACCATAACTAAACCAAACCGACATGTAATAAATCTTTGTAGGATCTAGGACTTTCACCATATTTTTAATATTTGATGTTTTTGACTGAAGATTTTTAGTACTTATGGATTTTCATATCATTTTGTGGTTTTGGTTGAATGTTTATTTGAATTTATGGAATGTATCATATCACTTTATTTGAATATTCAATAATAATAATAATAATTGGTATTAATATTATAGATTATATATATTTTTTTAATACTATGTAATATACTAATATATACAAATATGCAATAACAATTTATTCCATATTAAAAAATATTAAGCTATTTTTAGCTAAGCTAAATACACGGTTAACCACCCATAACCGATCCGCTATAATCATCAAAACCGAATAACCATAACCACCATAACCGATTGGTTATGGTTATGGTTATCCAATAACCGACATCGTGGTTATGGTTATGGTTTTTGGTCAAAACCGACCCAAACCGACTCATGCACACCCCTAGATAAAACATAGTGACCACATACTTGTGAGAAATCAGAAATGGACCGATCAAAACAGATCAAATATGGCTAAATAGCTAAAATTAACTGCGACCTACATATATAAACATAATGCACCCAAAATATGTATTTTGTACCTTGCAACCAAGGGAACAAAAGCGAATAGCATCAAGAAGGCTCCAACCACATACTTCACAACAGTTGATGACTCCTTGACCACGTCTAGGTTATGATTGTTCGTTCAAGAACACTATCTTTGTGCTATAATTGATGTAGATATACACACAATGTCCAACTATCTTTGAATCACACTCAACCTAACCACGTTATGGTAGGATGGTGTCGACTCTAATAAATCACAACATTTCAAAAATATTAATACATTACACAACCTAACCACCTAGCGTTGCTGACTCGTATATTTATTCGTGTCTTACGGTCTCACTTAACATGGTGTCATTTTTTAGTAGACCTGTTTAATGTTAATTTGTGAAAACGAGTAGTACCTACTACCTAGTGACGTAGTAACATATTATATATTCAGTTACTATGGCTCAAATTAAAACATTTTTTTTTTTTTTGTAACCAATTTGGTTTAATACATTTAGCCCGAGATAAAAAAAAAGGAAATGGAAATATTTGGAGAATGCGTTGTTAGAAGCAGTGAATAATGTTTTGGAAATTAAGAGGCCGTGAAGATACCAAGATGGGAAATTAATTTCACACTTTAAAAATAATAGTTTTGAGGAAAATTATAAAAAAAAACAACAAAATTCAAACTAACTGGTTTAAATAACCCTTCTAAAATTTAAATATGAACTTTTCAAAAAACCCTAAATGAGTTAACAAGTAATCAATTTATTAAAGGCGACGTGTTTGTGTTAACCCATTTTAATAAAAGTGTCGTATACGGATTGACATGTTTTATAAAATGTGTGAGAATCGACCAAAAACCTTTTTTTATAATTTTCATTAACAGATGTTATTTTCTTTGGGTTCGTTATAATTGGGTTTGACGAAGGACATCTTTAACAGAATAGAAGGGGCTGCTAAGGGTATGATTCTTTTGGGCTTTATTTTAACCACCAGGGTTAATGAAACACTAACATAATTCGTAATTCGAAAATCATTGTTTTTCTGAAATTATATAAAAATCATTATATTAAATTAAAGAGTAAACTGCCATTTTGGTCCCTGTGGTTTGGCCAGTTTTGCCACTTTAGTCCAAATCTCAAACTTATTACATCCAGGGCCCTGTGGTTTGCATTTTGTTGCCATTTTAGTCCAAAACTCCAAAACCCCATTTTTTTTACTGTTGCAACCTCCTATTTTGTCCTGTAGTGCAGGGGCATTTTGGTCATTTTGTTTTTCATTTAACATTTTATTAATTAAAATTTTGGTCATCTCTCTTCTCCCAAATAATCATCATCAGCAGCAGAATATCAAGAACATGTAGAATCAAGAACAGATCAAAACAGCAGCAGATTATTAGAACATCATCATCAAGAACATCATCATCATCAAAACCCAGAAAATCAAGAACATCATCATCATCAACCCAGAAAATCCAGAAAATCAAAACCCAGAAAATCCAGAAAACCCATCATCAAGAACATCTGTATCTTCAAGAACATCATCATCAAAACCCAGAGAATCAAGAACAGATCAAAATAGCATTTGATTAATTCAGCGAGATTTTAATATTAAACGAATTAATTTTCGTGCATCCAAAGTTAATTTTCAGATTTTCAGTTTGTTTACTTGAATCATCATCACCTAAACAAATCCAATCAAAACAGCATTAAATTAAATGAGATTTGAACAAATTAATTGTAGTGCTTTGAACAAAAAAAAAAAAACCCAAATTAAGAACTCAAAGTAAAAACCCAGATCAAGAACTAACACAAGGAACTCAAACCCCTGATTTCGATTCAGATATGAAACTCAAAGCTCAAAACCCTAACTGACTCAAAGCACCACCACCACCGCCGCCGTTCTTGGCGTTGTCGGAGACGGCACCTTCGTCTGCCGCCGCTGTCGTGCCCATCTCTCTCTCTCTCCTCTCTTTAGCACGATCTCATGATCTAAATCGTCACAAACACCACCCTATATGCACCAAATCAACAGATCTGATACAAAACATGTGATACAACAGATCTGATACAAAAAATACAAAACCTGCAACTTTACAGATCTGATACAACATGTGCCGTCGCCGCCTGATCTCTCTCTCTCTCTTCCGAACAGTCTCTCTCTAAATTCCGATGTGTGCGTGAACGGGTACATGAAAGTGATGAAGAGGGGATGCGAGGGGGTGTGTCTGGCTCGTCGGAGGAGCCCACCGGCAGCCGCCGGCTTCACAGAATCACCGGACCGAGAGGGTGCTTGGTCTGGGGTTTTTTATCATGTGAAGAGGATGAATTCCCGGTGTTTGCTAGTTTGTGTGTAATCGAGAGAGGGAAAGAAGACTGTATATTGGGGATGATGAACTGAAGAGAGAGAGAAGACTGTATATTAATATATATATATATATATATATATATATATATATATATATTAATTTTTGAATTAAGAAAATGTTAAATGAAAAGCAAAATGACCAAAATACCCCTGCACTAAAGGACAAAATAGGCAGCTCACAACAGTCAAAAATAGGGTTTTTTGGATTTTGGACTAAAATGGCAACAAAATGCAAACCACAGGGCCCTGGATGTAATAAGTTTGAGATTTGGACTAAAGTGGCAAAACTGGCCAAACCACAGGGACCAAAATGGCAGTTTACTCTAAATTAAAATAACTACCCTTTTCTGAAATTATATAAAAATCATTATATTAAATTAACATATGTTAACATATGTTAATAAACAAACTGAATGAACAGTGTCGTACACTCTTCATTGGAGGATATGGGCGGTGATGAAGTCATCACCGCATAGACACGCGCCCTAATTTACAATGATCATCCATCAAACCACACATATACTGGATTTAAAGTGAGAGAGAAGGGATCGAAGAAGAAGGTGTTCAAGGGAGATGAAGACAGCGGCCATACACCCGACATGTTTTCCGGTGAGTCTCCTGTATGCCTCTTTTTCTCTAAGGGATCGAAGAAGGAGGTGTTCAAGGGAGATGAAGACAGCGGCCATACACCCGACATGTTTTCCGGTGAGTCTCCTGTATGCCTCTTTTTCTCTTGCATGCCTCTCTTTTAACTCAGATCAGTGTTTTTGAAGGAGTTTCAGCGGCAGGGAGAGAGAAGGGATCGAAGAAGAAGGTGTTCAAGGGAGATGAAGACAGCGGCCATACATCCGACATGTTTTCCGGTGAGTCTCCTGTATGCCTTTTTTCTCTTGCATGCCTCTCTTTTAACTCAGATCAGTGTTTTTGAAGGAGTTTCAGCGGCAGGGACAAGAAGCTAGGGTTCCGGCGAAGATCCGACAAGGTTCTGGTGACCTAACTATAGTGTAGGTGCTCTGGTGACCGATCTAAAGTGGGATTAAGCTTTCGACAGAATCCTTGCAGTGGTGACGGCAGCGGTTCCACAGGCAGTAATTATGTTTCCTTGCATACAAATTTAGGGCTAATTTTGATATTTATATTTATATATATTTGATACAGATTCAATTTGGATTTTTTTGTGTTTCATCTGTGTTTTATCAACTTCTTCATCTTCATAGTTTCCTCTTCATCCAGGCAACGCTGGTTGTTCCATACGGTTGGAAGAAAGGTGTTTGTGGGTTTCGCGATCTAGAACAGAGGTAATAAGGAGAAGCAGTAACAATTTTCAATCACTCATCCATTGGTAATTTTGTTTAGTCCTAAAAGTTATGTATTCTTAAGATTATTCCGTAATTTGAGAATTTTTTTTGGTTTTTAACCTAAAAGTTAGTTAAGAACAGAACCAGTGGAATAGTGCCAACCTGGTGTCATTGGTTCACTTACTCAATGGTTTTCAATAATCTTGAAATCAACATTCAAGATGACAATGTTTTGGCACTCCCTGTTGAATAGAAATCGGGTAAACTTGGGTTTTTCTAGAGTTCAAGGAAGCAGCTACGATAAATCTCCTCAAACCTATTTTCAAACATGAGTAAAGCCAGGTCCTTACTCTATAATGTTTTCAAATTTTTGATGCCTAAACCCGTGTTTGCCTTGATATAGTGGAGTAATATGGTTTCGTTACTCAGATTGCCATATCAAATGGATCAACCCAGTCAACGAGTTGCAAGTTTTGCAATTTTTTTTACCATAGTAAATTTAAAAAAAAAAGTGCCTATTTTACCCAGCACCCATTTTGGCCCGTTACTTGGTCTACCTTTTAGGCTGCGCTTAACAAATCTTTATAGGTTTTCTTGACAAGATAAAATTACATATATTCTTGACCCGCATCTATCATATGTATATAGTTTTGTTTGACAAGATAAGATTACATATATATTCTTGACATGGTTATTATTTTTTAGGCTGGTGAACTAAAGAGGGAGAATTTGAAAGGCTTTAAGGTAATATGAAATTGATTTTACATCAGAATTATTCTCTGTATCTAATCTTAAATTCATTATTTTGCTTATGATATTTGCTAATTTTCTCTAACCCACCTTTTAGACCACATCTATTAAATCTGTATTGGTTTTTGGACAAGATAAGATTACATATATTCATGACATGGTTATTGTTTTCAGATTGATGAACTAAACAGGGAGGACTATAAGGTAATAAAAATATATTTTTCAGCTACCTAAATTGATTTTTCATCAGAATTGTTCTTTATATATGATGTTTATGATACTTGCTAAACTTTCTTTGAATATTTTTATGTTATAATAGTTGGTGATAACCAAAGTGTGTTAGAGTATTAAGTGATGATATATCATGTGGTCGTGTTTCATTTTGTATTTATTGATATCAAGCCTACTCAAGTGACCATTGAATCACTGATTGCATTTAGGCAAACATCGTATTTCATCTTTGTAATTCTTTTTTCAGTTATAATTATGTAAATTTATATCCTTGGTTTTAAAGACAAATTTTGACACATCACATTTGGTTTTATCCTACACTGCCAGCACATTCCCCCCTTCATGAGAATTTCTTTCGCCTGCGATGCTTCTGCTCTTACGCTTACACCGGTGAGTTATGTGTGGGATTGATTGCAGTTCTTATGCTTTGTCTTCTGTTAAGTATTTTCTCTGCTTCATTGATATCTTAAGGTGAGTATTTAACTGATTTGGGATTTATTATTGACATATATTAAAGAAGTAGGGTGATAAATAGTTGGTTTTCTAATATTTTATTTTATCGATATATATGTGCGCCACAACTTACCCATGTTTCCAGCGTAGGATTCACAACGTTTACCAGTTTGAAGCTTTATTTTTAATCCTATACCACCAGTTGATGAACCGGCTACAACGAACACCTACTTCAAGTTGAACGACTTTGAATCTTGGTTTCAAGTTTGATCAAATTGATTCTTGAATTTATGAAACAAGATCAGTTCAGCATCAATTTTTTATTGATTGAATCAGTTTTGAGCTTGAATTTTACATGCAGCAGCCGCAATGGTAACGTACCCAAAGAACAGTAAGAGATTGGTTGACCAGATTATCATTTTCACTTTTGTTCTCAATGCTTTTGATGCTTTGAACTTGCTGCTGTGGTAATTTTTGAGATTCAAATGAAGTGATGTTCAGTTTTTGTTTCCAAAGCTAAGTAACTAACTTGATTTTTGATTGCAAATGTTCCAACAATTTTCTCTACTAATACTAAGACTTTCTAACAGGAAAGCCATAATGACGAAAAGAAGAATTTCAGGTCTCACAGCCGCAACTAGACCAGATTTGCTAAAGTTCGTGTTATTAGAGTATGGGTTTCTTTTCTTTGGAGGGAGCTATGTTTTTTGTTCATCTTTGATAAAGAGGTTGCTTTATGGGGACCTGATCCTCAAACAACTGGGTCCTCCTTAACCACCAGTGTTTCAACTTCATGTGTGTTTTAATTCAGCTCCTAGGTATGTGTATTTGGGACTTGATTGTTATTTTGTTTACTTGCCTAAAGACTTTGATTTGAATCATCTCTTTTCGGTTCAAGTTTCTTAATTTAGTTCTCTATGTGTGTTGCCATTTAATAGTAAAACATCATCATTTTGTTGATTTTCCATTCTACACATATTGGGTGTGCTGATATTATTATTATTATTATTACGCCTGCTTTCTCATCAGGTATGATCATTTTGATTTTTAAAACAATCTTACTCTTCTCTCTCCCATTATGTACATCTTAATACGAGTCAAAACGTTAGTACAGAATACGTGTCTGCTTCCCCTGTTTTTCCCTACCACGCACCCTTCTTATAAGTTTATAGATAATTCGGTTTAGTGCGCCGCAATGCGCGGGATAAAATCCTAGTTAAAATAACTACGCTATAGTAATATCACTTGAACATAGTAACTTTCTAGAAACAATTTATAGAGTAAATTACTATTTGACTTCATGTGTTTTAGTCGTTTAACTTGTTGGGTGATTAGATATTTCTAAAATTTATGTCAACCTAAACCTTTTGACCCATACAAAGAATTACCTGTTTTAAGCAACACGTCACATCCTACCTACTACTAGTTTTGTCATTTCTATCTCTTGACACATGAGTAAATAGAATTAAGATATATAAACAAGGAAGATTCAAAAGTGAATATTGGGACATACATTTGAACATAGATAGACAGATGGTATTTCAACTAAGAATCAAAACACAAGAAGAAATATTTAGATCGCAAAGAAAAATGAAACTAGAACACCAGCACGCACTAATATGCGCGCTAATGTTTGATGGATAATGGAAAAGATAAGCTAACGAAAGCATCCTTAATGTAGATATGAGTTTCAGGCGAATTGAGAGCTATGTAACAGTAGATCAATTCCTCAATATCGTTCCAATCTTGAACTTTTGCGTATCGAATCATCTCTAATATAGATTTTCTTATATCCCGAAAGGGATGGGAAGAGTATTGAACTACACAATCACTATCTGCAAACACCCCATGAACATCCTCAGGCAAACTTGCTGAAAAGCTCACTCTTTCCCTTCTTTTCTTCATTGAGTTCTTTATGAGTCATTTTAATGATGTTTTGGAGATAAGGTTAGGTGGATAGAATGGACCCTTGTGGTTACAATACATATAGCATGGATGCAAGGCAAGAAATGCATGAATGGGAGCCTTCGTGTGTAATTAATTCAGAGACCAACTATGATCATAAGGAATTGTTGATTTGTTGTAAAAAATTTAAAATATCTCCAAAAACGTATGAAAGTAATAACATTTATTATTGGGTTAAGTTATTCTACAAATACTCCTAATTGTAAGAAGGTTTTATAGAGTGACAAGTGTACAATAACCTAAACCCACTACACCACCAACCAAAATCTAAACACCCACCCCCATCCAACCCCACCACCACCCAAAAACCTACCTCCCCCACCCCACCCACCCCCCAAAAGCCTAAAAAACCTAACACCCACCCCCACCACCACCCAAAAACCTAACCCCCCCCCCTCCCATTGAAGTGGGTTTTTTAGGAGTCTTTGTACACTTCTTATTTTAAGGAGCCTTTGTATTTGATCCTAATCCTTATTTGGGGTGGTAATTCTAAACGACGACCCGACAGAAAAATAATCAGTTTTTTATTTTTAGTTCACAGGTTAAGGTGTTAAATGGGTTGCCTATTTACAATACACTAGTAGGAACATGCGCATTGCGGCGGGACTCCACGATGTTTGATTGTTGTTTTTGGTCAATCGCCTTGTTGGTGGCGTACATTATAAAAAAATGCTGATAATGTGTAAAATTTGATCTGAGAGTGTACCATTTGAATAGGAAATAGGTGTACAAATTATACTATGGTAAGACATTAAGTTTGTAATAAATATTAGAGTTAATTACTATTTTCGTCCCTTTGGTTTGTCAAAAATCACTATTTCAGTCCCTGTGGTTTTACTTTCGTAACCATTTCACCGTCTATTTTACCGTTAATTTTTAATGAAATACCTAAATTACCCTTGTATTAATTAAATAAAAAACCCCTAAGGTGTACAAAATATTATCTCAGTCCATTATTTTGAAAATTGCGATTTCAGCCCCTGTGGTTTTACTTTCGTAACTATTTCAGTCCACCTCCGTTAACCCCATCCATTTATTCTGTTAAGTACACGTGAATTGACCATAATGCCCTTATTAATAAAAAACAAAAAAGATATCTAAATGAGGTAATTACTGTTTTCGTCTCTGTGGTTTGCAAAAATCACTATTTCAGTCCCTGTGGTTTTACTTTCGTAACCATTTCACCGTCTATTTTACCGTTAATTTTTAATGAAATACCTAAATCACCCTTGTATTAATTAAATAAAAAACCCATGGAAATTTAAAAAAGTGTATTCTAGGACCCACTTGTTAAAACACAACCCCACGCTACCCCACCCCACCCCACTCCATCCCTGCTCTCATTTTTGGCAAAAGTTTCCGGTCATCTTCTCCGACATCACAACCCCACCCTCTTAATGTCCAGCAACGCATTACCCCACCTCAATTAATATCTTCCTAGCAGCATCAAATAACATACTAACTTTGAAAAATAACGATTACCTGGACATTTTCTCATTCTAAAATCCAAAATTAAAATTCTGGAACCATATATGTAAAAATAGTGCCAGACTTCTACTTCTATTGAAGCCATGGTGGGTCGAACCCTACAATCCAATTTAAGTTCATATGTCATACAACAATAAAATCATATAAATCCAATAATAAAATCATATAAATCCAACAATAAAATCGTATAAGTCCATATTTAATTAACACAAGGGTAATTTAGGTATTTCATTAAAAAGTTAACGATAAAATAGACGGTGTTAGTGACCTGTTTTGTTATTAGTGACCTGTACTAGAATATGTTAGTGACCTGTACAAGGGTAATTTAGGTATTTCATAACATATTCTAGTACAGGTCACTAATAACAAAACAGACACATGCCTAATAACTAAGCTTACTTTTCTTTTCTTTCGGTATAAAAACGTTTAACATTTGCTGAGAGAGACGATTGCTTCCTCCAAAGCAATGGGTCACTCGAGTGTCCTTTTGTAGTTACATCCTTCAACATGCAGTACTTTCCACGACTCCAATATTTGCACTTCACTCACCCTTGTAGTCGACGTAGATTTTCAAGCTCGAACTGCTTAAGCTCATCATATGCTTTTTAGGATGATTTTAGGTATGCCATTGAAGAATTCAATCACTATGTCTATGCTCCACACATTCATCCTCCATGTCTTGATCATGTTTAGACATCCAACGGGTTTTCTTTTGTAGGCTGACAGAGCAAAAGTCTTCCAGGTTTGATCATGTGGAGAGGATATATCTTTCGTGCATTTCCTTTTGTCTATATGTTGAATCGTTGCCCCTTTGACAATGGAAGTGTAAGTCTCAAAAACCGGATCAAACAACGATATAAAACGATCGCCAAGGATGGACGGAATCCAAACTTGATGATAATCAAGAAATCATAAGAACACCGACTCACTTTCAAACTTTGCACACGATTCTATTATTATGAAATAGCAAAACCGTCTGGTACAAAGTTCCTCTCTCTATCTCTCTCTCTCTCTAAGAATCTAACAATGGAGGCTATGGAGGCTTAGAGGTCTTCAAGCTGTTCAAACCCTAGAATGACATAATCCTAGTATTTATACCCTAGGGTAAGCCCATTCCACACATGGGCTCCCATTGGGCTTGCCTAGCCCACATGGCCTTAGGCATGCCCAAATGACCTATTAAAGGTCCAAACCTAATACAAACTAACCCAATTTATCTCAGTTCGCTACCATAGTCCGTTACATATATTTGATGCGTTAGTCTCACACTTCTAGGGCCTAACAACCCCCCTAGACTGATGCATCAAATTGTCTTCATAGCATGAATTCAGCAACGTCTTCAACGGAGTCTATGGTTGTCGCTATGCTGCAGATGTTATGGAAGTTCTTGACTTCTAAACTCTCAGCACTGGGTCTCTTTCTTTAGCTCTTGTGGTTAGCTTCATATCAGGATCACGATCAGCATCTGCTTGAAAGTCTTTTTAAAAAGAATGTGAGAGGAGGATTCTTAACAGCTCTTTTCTTCTCCATTCTTTCTCTTTCAAGCAGGTTCACATGCGATTCATATCCGGTTCTTCTGACTCAGGTACATCTAGTTGTTGTGATGCTTCATGCTCTGTCAGCAACTAACAGTATCTCAATCTTCATCAACCCTTGTTTCTTGATTCACATTAAGTTATGCACATGTTCAGAAATTCATAACCAAACGCTTCTATGCAACAGGGAGAGTAACATATGAACATTAGAGTGACATTTATTTGAGGTTAAGTTATTCTACAAAGGCTCCTAATTGTAAGAAGTGTAAGAAGGCTTTATAGAGTGACAAGTGTCCAATAAACTAAACCCACTACACCACCACCCAAAACCTAAACACCCACCCCCATCCAACCCCACCACCATCCAACCCACCCCCACCACTGCCCAAGGTAAGCATAACGATTCAAGGTAAGCATAACGATTCATTGTAAAAATGAGATGATGGACTCAGTATATGTGACACCTGGGTCACTACGACCATCAAAAAAATACCAAGCCAATGAAATATTGTATTTCATACTTGGGATCTGTATTAATATGTGTATCTTTTGCACATATCAACTCTTGTTCGATTTCAAGCTCTAAATCGCTTTCTAGAAAGTTATACGCGCGCTGATGCGTAAATATAACCAGTTTAATGCAACGAACACTCCGGAATAGTGAAATAGGCTTAACATACCTTAAATAACCTTTACATAACTTAGAAATAAGTTTTGAAGGCTTTGGTATGGCAAAATCAAGTTAAATCGCTTACAGGGACTAAACTTGACAAACTGCGAAAGTATGCCAATTTGAACTGTAACGAACATTCCGGAACATGACCATAAGTTAAACACACCCTAAATATCCTTTACATAGCTTAGAAATAGGCTTTGAGGGGTTCGGTGTGCTAAAATAAACTTTTGGGTCATTCAGGGACTAAAAGCGTCAAAAAGTGCACAAGTTTGCATTTTCGCGCATAACTTACGTTCTGACTACATCCGGACATCCAAAAATTTATGTAAGCACTAAAACATTTTATTTTAGTGTTTGGCATAAGAAAAATCCATTCGTCACGCAATTTGGATCGTTTTTCGCGCTTATGCGCATTCCGTCGTAATTAAGCGAACATCGCGTTCGTATGACCAAACGAACCAACATCCGGCATATTTTTGAGCATTTTTCATGTCCACCATGTTTAGACATCATTTTAGGGCCTTAACGTTGGCTTAACGGGCCTTAAACGTGTCGGAAATGGCTTAAATACGTAACCGGGACCAAAACTGTCATTTTGGAAAGTTGGTTTCTGATCAGACAGGCCAGGCGGCCCGCGTAAGGTTTGTGTGTATCTTTACGCGGCCCGTGTCAGGCTCCCAGATCAGATAAGATCAAATAATCAGCAGATTACAACTGTTAAACTCCCATCCACACACTCACACTTGCCCTTTCAGTTCATGAGAGGCCATTTTTAGTTACCGCAACTTTCCAACAAGTGTACGCACAAGATTCGATCACGGTTTCCAAGAAACGATCCTAACGGTTCGGGAAATCCTATAAATACCCACCCCACTTCATTGCAAAACCCACTAGAATCCTGATTTGAGGAGCTCTAAGTTGAGACCTTTGTTTCATACCTGAGCTACTTGAATCACGATTAGCATTCGGGGACCCTTCGTGAGTATTCCTTCGTTCTTTTATTGCTTTTCGAGTCCGAAAGTCAAACTTTGTTTGACTTTCTGCGTTGACCAGTTTATGGTCAATGCGAAGTTTGTTTGAACTTCGCAACGTGATTGTAATCACGATGGTTATAGTCCCTTGTGACTATGCCTACTGATTACCACATTGTCTAGGGTCGTAAGGGTAAGCGATCTAATAAATCGCTTATACCTTCGGACCCGACCCATTTGGTCGATCATTAGGATACGACCAAATACATTAGGTGACCATAGTAGGTAGGGAATAACCTTCCGAGGTTATACCTTATGGTCACGACGTTTAAGTAGTTGTATGATAGGTAGTTTATATGCCTTAGGTAAATAACCAAAATACCCCTTTGATGCTAAAATTCATTATAAACATATGTGACATAACTTTTGACATCTAAACTGATTTGGGGACAATATTAGGCATGTTAAGGCATATTCTACTTGTCATAGGACTAGCTAGGCGGTCCGAACGCGTTTCACGCGAACGACGCGTTAAAGTAGCATAAGCTACCTAAACGGGTCGTAATGGGTCGTAAGCACTTATGTTAGGTTTCATTTAGTATGTAGGCTTTGTTAAACCATATTACACGAGTCTCCATACTCGTTTGGTTTACGAACCCTCATTCTATCCGATCCTCCGATTTAGGTCCGGTTTATTAACATAGTTACCTATATTAGGTGCCGTTTGATTCCGAGATCTCTAGATTTGCTTGGTGGTTATCTTAGGACTTCTGAGCAATCTCAAGTGAGTACATAGACCCCTCTTTTACTGTTTTCCAAACTGTTTTGGGGTTAAACACATGTGCCTACTTGTTACTTTCATGCTTTCCTGTTTTCACATCATATACCTGCTATGTTTGTTAGTACATTATAGTACATGATTTCATTACATTTCATGCTATGTATGCCCATTGTGTGCATATTTAGTACATCGTTTTACATTACATTTCATGCTATGTATGCCCATTGTGTGCATATTTAGTACATCGTTTTACATTACATTTCATGCTATGTATGCCCATTGTGTGCATATTTAGTACATCGTTTTACATTACATTTCATGCTATGCATGCCCATTGTGTGTATATTTAGTACATCGTTTTACATTACATTTCATGCTATGTATGCCCATTGTGTGCATATTTAGTACACCGTTTTACATTACATTTCATGCTATGTATGCCCAATTGTGTGCATATTTAGTACATTGTTTTACATTACACTTATGCTATGTATGTCCATTACGTGCATACTTAGTACATTGTTCTACATTGCATTTCTGTTGCATATGCTCATCCAGCATATGAACACATTATACTACATTTTGAACCGTTGTAACCATTTGACTATGTGAACCGTTGTAACCCTTTGATTATATGAACCGTTTGTAACTATTGAACCGTGTGGACCAGTTGTATCTGTTGACATGATTTACATTTGACAATAGACATTCGACTATACATAAACATTTCTACAATTGTTAAACATTTTACTTTGGTGGTTTGGTTTGAGTAAGTGATTTAAGTAACGAGGCGTATGTAATATGATACAAGCACGGTGGATACGCCGCTGGTACTTCCTATATATAAGTGTTTGTATGGTATCACATATTGTAGCGTTATTTGAATCATTTCAATTTGAGACATATAACATTTTATACAAATAACATACTTTTCACAAGACATTGTTTTACGAATAACTTATCTTATACAAACTCATCTTACATGGTTATTCATTTAACCTTATATTTTTTATACATATCATCTGATCTCATCGTTTTTCAAATTGATTTACAAGACAAAGCAAATACAAGGTTCATGACTAAACACTTTCTCAAATATAAGTCATGAATCCTATTTTCACAAAACCTATGTATCTCACAGGCATTTTTATGCTGACGTACCTATTTTCACATGTGTTTTCAGGAGATGATGCATAGGACTTATCAAGACATACTTAGGCGGACCTGGGCCTTAGTGACTTAAAACGAGACAAGAACTAGTTAATTTATGTTATGTACTCTTTGGTTCTTGTTTAAAACAATGTAAACTTTCATGTTTGATTAATAAAACGAAACTTCAATTGCCATGGATTTGAAACAATTAATTCTGTTACAACACTCTCCGACGTTTCCGCCACGTTTTGTTTTCTACGTGGTCGGGGTGTGACAGAAAAGTTGGTATCAGAGCCAATGGTTATAGGGAATTAAGTTATTAGTAATGCTTTGACCTAGTCTATAACCTTCCTAGGACCCTAACGCGAGTTTACTTGCGTTTTTTCATAAAACAATACCGTCACCTATCCTTAAGTGACAACCACAACAAGAACACAAATTTCAAAACCGCCTTGAAAAATAATCATCTGTTCTAGGATGATTGATTACTAGGTTTTGAACCCTCTATTGTAAGGTTTTGAACCCCTTTGAGTTTTCAAAATCTCGTCAAAGTTATGGGTCCTAAATAGTGTGAACACGTGCAAACTGGAAGAGTGAATGCATGTACCCTGAGTTTTCTGTCTAAGGCTAGAGTGTTCGTACAAATCCACATAATCGGACCAGTCACTCTTACCTGGGAACTCTTGGGGTGAGTGTCCACTTATAGGCGAGTATGTCTTCGCGATACACTATGAGGATCTATTTGCTTTGATTCAGCCTTTGTGTTGTTTGTTTGCTTCGTGGTTCAAACAAATGACCCTCAACCAAGATTATGGTCGGTAATTGTAACATCCTATTCTTACCCAATGCCATTTCATTTGTTTTCTTTCTTGTTTCTCTTTTAGAATGCCTCCTCGACGCGAACACCAGAAAGCGACTGCCGAACTGGCAGAAATCATTGCGCAGCAAATGGCTGCTCAATTCCCAAACCTGTTTGCTCAATGGAACCAAGCCAACAACAACAACAATGGTCCATGCAATTTCAAGAGTTTTAACTCGGCTAAACCACTCAAGTTTAGTGGTTCTGAGGGAGCGACTGGGCTTCTTCAATGGTTCGAGAGCATTGAGAATACTTTCCGCCACGTGCAGTGTCCTGACAATCGCAAGGTCGAGTTTTCTTCGAGTGTGTTCCAGAAGAGGGCCCTTACGTGGTGGAACGGGGTTATGAGAGATCGTGGTGCAGAAGTTGCTCTAGCACAGACATGGGTTGAACTTAGGGCCCTTATGATGAAGGAATTCTGTCCTCGTCACGAGATCAGGGCCTTGGAAAGGGAATTTGACGATCTTACGCAAGATAGCGGTGAGCATCGAGCCTACACGGACCGTTATGAGGAGTTAAGTCTGTTATGCCCAAACATGGTCACGCCTTTGGATAAGGCAATCGAAAAGTACGTTGATGGCCTCCCTGACTCAATACAAGACATTGTGACTGGTAGCAACCCTACTACAGTTAGACAGGCCATTGAGCTATCTGCAACCTTGACTGAATCAAAGACCAGGAAAGGTAAACTTTTCCGAAAAGGTGACAAGAAACCGGTCGAGGAATCGAACCCAATCGAGGAATCAAAGACCATGGATGAACAGACTGGATCCCCTAAGAAGTCAAAGAAGCGAAAGGCTTCTCAGAACTTCGCCATGGTTACTCACAATGATCAAGTCATCCCCAACCAACCAGCTCAACCCCCTGCTAGGAAGCCATACAATGGAACTGCACCCTTGTGCAACCAATGTAGCCTCCATCATCATGCCAATGTAAAGTGCCGCAAATGCCAAACTTGTGGACTTATAGGCCATACAGCAAGAGTCTGCCCAGCTGCAGCTGCACCAAACCAAACCAAGCTGGAAACAATCCTGCTCAAGGTCGCTTTCTACCAGGTTCTTGCTTCAACTGTGGCGAGATGGGCCATTTCTGAAGAAATTGCCCAAAGCTTGCTAATGCAATCCAGCACAGGGATGAGCATCTGACTGACTAGAAGACAACATCGTTTAGAAATAATCACGTCTTATGTGTTATTTTCTTTTGTTGTCAAGGTCCAAGAAACAGTTGTTATCGTTGTTTATAAATAAATCTTTTATTTACATTGCAATGTATTTATGTGGTTGTATGTATAAACAACATATCCCTTACAATACCGACAATCAAGGAATCGTATTCCTTGAAAAGCAAACTACCCCCCAAAATTTTTCCATCTTATGATCTCTTGCGTTTCCACGAAATTCCTAAGTACCCGTTTATTCTAAGGAAAACGAAGTACAAGGCGCAAGTTACAACACTAGACGAATACCCAAAGTACCACTATAAATCCTTAATAAGGGTACTTAAGGATATTTTCGTAAATCCTAAAATTTTTGTGATTCGAATATTACGTTTCTTTGAAAACAAAATCGAATTTTGGGAGATCATCCTATCTTTTCAGATAGATCCCAGAGGACATTGAAGTCCAGCGACTGGTTTCCTGGTGTACTTTGAATATCCATATTCAATCACTAACAAGTTAATAACAAATTAATAACTGAGTTAAGCAACTATGTGATTATGTGCTTATGTGTTCCCTTTTATGTTTTTGGTATAATCCAAGTTTTTGTTATCTAAAATCCTTAATGGACTTCTACGTTGTAGTTAAGTCCCTTGGGTTATAAAGTACTACTCCATAATTAGACCCCTTTAGTGGTCGAGTTAAATAGATTGATCCAAAAATCTGGTTAGGAACATCATGTGATGATATAGCTGAAAGGACTCCTTGGTGGCCTAATTAATAAGATCATCTGTTGATCTAATTAAAAGGACCCTATGGTAGTCTAGTCACCCTCATCACAGGTTTGATTTTCCTCCCCTAAACATTACAAGACAAACTGTGCGGACTGTGCAATGAATTACGTAATTATGGATGCATACGTAATTATGGAATTTAGTGCACAGAAACCACAACGAGCTTTGTCATGTACCTAGAAGTTAACTCTTTTCATTTCCATTTCTGAGGAAGCACCCGTTGAAAATGACTCCGTTTGTTCATTTTCGTTTCTGAAGATTGTCCGTTGAGGAAATGAATATCCGTTTGATTATCCTTTTCATTTCCATTTCTGATGAAGCGCCCGTTGAAAATGACTCCATTTGTTCATTTTCGTTTCTGAAGATTGTCCGTTAAGGAAATGAATATCCGTTTGATTATCCTTTTCATTTCCATTTCTGAGGAAGCACCCGTTGAAAATGACTTCGTTTGTTCATTTTTCATTTCTGAAGATTGTCCGTTGAGGAAATGAATATCCGTTTGTCTATCATTTTCATTTCCGTTTCTGAGGAAGCACCCGTTGAAAATGACTCCGTTTGTTCATTTTCGTTTCTGAAGATTGTCCGTTGAGGAAATGAATATCCGTTTGATTATCCTTTTCATTTCCATTTCTGAGGAAGCACCCGTTGAAAATGACTCCGTTTGTTCATTTTCGTTTCTGAAGATTGTCCGTTGAGGAAATGAATATCCGTTTGATTATCCTTTTCATTTCCATTTCTGAGGAAGCACCCGTTGAAAATGACTCCGTAAGTTCATTTTACGTTTCTAAAGATTGTCCGTTGAGGAAATGAATCCCCGTTTGTTTATTCCTTCATTTCCGTTTCTGAAGAATACTCGTTGAGGAAAATGACTCCGTCTATTCATTTTTGTTTATGAATATTGTCCGTTAAGGAAATGACAGGATTATGTCTGGTATATCTGGTGGTTACTTGACACAAAGTCACAGATGGACTCCTACGAATAAATTTCGGGACGAAATTTCCTAAAGTAGGGGAGACTGTGACACCTGGGTCACTACGACCATCAAACAAATACCAAGCCAATGAAATATTGTATTTCATACTTGGGATCTGTATTAATATGTGTATCTTTTGCACATATCAACTCTTGTTCGATTTCAAGCTCTAAATCGCTTTCTAGAAAGTTATACGCGCGCTGATGCGTAAATATAACCAGTTTAATGCAACGAACACTCCGGAATAGTGAAATAGGCTTAACATACCTTAAATAACCTTTACATAACTTAGAAATAAGTTTTGAAGGCTTTGGTGTGGCAAAATCAAGTTAAATCGCTTACAGGGACTAAACTTGACAAACTGCGAAAGTATGCCAATTTGAACTGTAACGAACATTCCAGAACATGACCATAAGTTAAACACACCCTAAATATCCTTTACATAGCTTAGAAATAGGCTTTGAGGGGTTCGGTGTGCTAAAATAAACTTTTGGGTCATTCAGGGACTAAAAGCGTCAAAAAGTGCACAAGTTTGCATTTTCGCGCATAACTTACGTTCTGACTACATCCGGACATCCAAAAATTTATGTAAGCACTAAAACATTTTATTTTAGTGTTTGGAATAAGAAAAATCCATTCGTCACGCAATTTGGATCGTTTTTCGCGCTTATGCGCATTCCGTCGTAATTAAGCGAACATCGCGTTCGTACGACCAAACGAACCAACATCCGGCATATTTTTGAGCATGTTTCATGTCCACCATGTTTAGACATCATTTTAGGGCCTTAACTTTGGCTTAAGGGGCCTCAAACATGTCGGAAATGGCTTAAATAGGTAACAGGGACCAAAACTGTCATTTTGGAAAGCTGGTTTCTGATCAGTCAGGCCAGGCGGCCCGCGTAAGGTTTGTGTGTATCTTTACGCGGCCCGCGTGAGGCTCCCAGATCAGATAAGGTCAAATAATCAGCAGATTACAGCTGTTAAACTCCCATCCACACACTCACACTTGCCCTTTCAATTCATGAGAGGCCATTTTTAGTTACCACAACTTTCCAACAAGTGTACGCACAAGATTCGATCACGGTTTCCAAGAAACGATCCTAACGGTTCGGGAAATCCTATAAATACCCAACCCACTTCATTTCAAAACCCACTAGAATCCTAATTTGAGGAGCTCTAAGTTGAGACCTTTGTTTCATACCTGAGCTACTTGAATCACGATTAGCATTCGGGGACCCTTCGTGAGTATTCCTTCGTTCTTTTATTGCTTTTCGAGTCCAAAAGTCAAACTTTGTTTGACTTTCTGCGTTGACCAGTTTATGGTCAATGCGAAGTTCGTTTGAACTTCGCAACGTGATTGTAATCACGATGGTTATAGTCCCTTGTGACTATGCCTACTGATTACCACGTTGTCTAGGGTCGTAAGGATAAGCGATCTAATAAATCGCTAATACCTTCGGACCCGACCCATTTGGTCGATCATTAGGATATGACCAAATACATTAGGTGACCATAGTAGGTAGGGAATAACCTTCCGAGGTTATACCTTATGGTCACGACGTTTAAGTAGTTGTATGATAGGTAGTTTATATGCCTTAGGTAAATTACCAAAATACCCCTTTGATGCCAAAATTCATTATAAACATATGTGACATAACTTTTGACATCTAAGCTGATTTGGAGACAATATTAGGCATGTTAAGGCATATTCTAGTTGTCATAGGACTGGTTAGGCGGTCCGAACGCGTTTCACGTGAACGACGCGTTAAAGTAGCATAAGCAACCTAAACGGGTCGTAATGGGTCGTAAGCACTTATGTTAGGTTTCATTTAGTATGTAGGCTTTGTTAAACCATATTACACGAGTCTCCATACTCGTTTGGTTTACGAACCCTCATTCTATCCGATCCTCCGATTTAGGTCCGGTTTATTAACATAGTTACCTATATTAGGTGTCGTTTGATTCCGAGATCTCTAGATTTGCTTGGTGGTTATCTTAGGACTTCTGAGCAATCTCAAGTGAGTACATAGACCCCTCTTTTACTGTTTTCCAAACTGTTTTGGGGTTAAACACATGTGCCTACTTGTTACTTTCATGCTTTCCTGTTTTAACATCATATACCTGCTATGTTTGTTAGTACATTATAGTACATGATTTCATTACATTTCATGCTATGTATGCCCATTGTGTACATATTTAGTACATCGTTTTACATTACATTTCATGCTATGTATGCCCATTGTGTGCATATTTAGTACATCGTTTTACATTACATTTCATGCTTTGTATGCCCATTGTGTGCATATTTAGTACATCGTTTTACATTACATTTCATGCTATGTATGCCCATTGTGTGCATATTTAGTACATCGTTTTACATTACATTTCATGCTATGTATGCCCAATTGTGTGCATATTTAGTACATTGTTTTACATTACACTTATGTTATGTATGTCCATTACGTGCATACTTAGTACATTGTTCTACATTGCATTTCTGTTGCATATGCTCATCCAGCATATGAACACATTATACTACATTTTGAACCGTTGTAACCATTTGACTATGTGAACCGTTGTAACCCTTTGATTATATGAACCGTTTGTAACTATTGAACCGTGTGAACCAGTTGTATCTGTTGACATGATTTACATTTGACAATAGACATTTGACTATACATAAACATTTCTACAATTGTTAAACATTTTACTTTGGTGGTTTGGTTTGAGTAAGTGATTTAAGTAACGAGGCGTATGTAATATGATACAAGCACGGTGGATACGCCGCTGGTACTTCCTATATATAAGTGTTTGTATGGTATCACATATTGTAGCGTTATTTGAATCATTTCAATTTGAGACATATAACATTTTATACAAATAACATACTTTTCACAAGACATTGTTTTACGAATAACTTATCTTATACAAACTCATCTTACATGGTTATTCATTTAACCTTACATTTTTTTATACATATCATCTGATCTCATCGTTTTTCAAATTGATTTACAAGACAAAGCAAATACAAGGCTCATGACTAAACACTTTCTCAAATATAAGTCATGAATCCTATTTTCACAAAACCTATGTATCTCACAGGCATTTTTATGCTGACGTACCTATTTTCACATGTGTTTTCAGGAGATGATGCATAGGACTTATCAAGACATACTTAGGCGGACCTGTGCCTTAGTGACTTAAAACGAGACAAGAACTAGTTAATTTATGTTATGTACTCTTTGGTTCTTGTTTAAAACAATGTAAACTTTCATGTTTGATTAATAAAACGAAACTTCAATTGCCATGGATTTGAAACAATTAATTCTGTTACAACACTCCCCGACGTTTCCGCCACGTTTTGTTGTTCTACGTGGTCAGGGTGTGACAATATACTCACCTGTTACATTGAATCCTTGTGCTTACCTTGATCGCGGGGGTATGTCATGGTATGGGATACACGGATGTTATAGTATAATATTACCTTAAACGTATCAGAAGGTTGAAAATTGAAAATTGAGCGTTAGGTTTAAGAGGACAAACATATCGCCAATCACATAGACCAGTCTGAATAAGTTTGCACTGAAAAGTGTTCCTTGGTCAGCCTGAGAACAATTTGATGTTGGTTGATGATCTCGGATGAAGATGATGATCTATCTCGGATGTATATGTTTCGATGTGTTTCGGATGAAATTTAAAAGAACTCATATGAAAGTGAATGATTGGATGAACAGAAAAGTTGTTTTGACTTTTGAATGATTATGATGATTAAAGAGAGATGATGATGTTAAACTGATGCTGATGATGATGATTGTTATGGGTGGAACTCTGAGCCTATATCTTGACAATATCTTGATTTTATGTTAGCTATCTATATGTGAACAGGATACCGAACCAGGATATTGGTAACATTTTGTGGCAATATCTTGGTTATTACTAATGATTTACTTGTAGGCTATGGCTGTAGGTTGTTAATGTTCATAAAGACTAAGTCCCTTGAAGACTTGCTCAATTTTGTTGGAAGAAAGACGTTGAAACTGAGAGAAATGGTCTACAACAGTCATTAAAGAATATTCAAAAGTATCCGAGAATAATAGGATAGTTTGTTTGTTCTTGTAACTATAAATATGAGTGCGGGATCGTAGGAACACACTCACTTTCGAGCTCTCATACTCGCTGTAACGCCCTGCTCTTTTGTACTTTCCATAATTAGAAAGTCTTAGATGTATTTCTATTTTTGGAAAGCTTTGTGTTCTTGTATCGTTCTTTCGTTGTAAAATCCAGGACTTGAGTCATAAATAAAACTCGTATTTCTTTAAATTCTTCTTATACATACTTCATACATGTTCATATACGTTTAATTTCGTGAAACATTTGTTACAAATTCGTAATCCTTGAAAACTATGTGTTAATCTTGCAAATGCGTGAAACTTATGCTTAATACGTCTTTTGAACGAATACGATACTTAAATACGACATTCATACGCTTAGTTATACTTGGTTTATGTTCATCATACTTATTTTACCCCTATACTATGCTTATATGATGAAAAGGACCCTTAAAACACCTTAAAACACCTAAAATAAACTTAAGGGGCTAAAGCTATCAAAATCTGAAACTTGTATGGAGGAGAGTCGCGGGCCGCGACACACCCCCTAAACCTCTTCACAGGCCACGAGCCAGTCTGATCCGGAACAGCCACCAACCAGCTCGCTGGTTGGGCGATTTTTGGTGCTTTTTTAGTGGTTCTAAGTGTGTTTCTTGCATTTAAACCTCACCTAACCCAACCTAACCCAACCACAAACCTTCCCTATAAAACCCAAGTGCTATGCACACATTTTTCACTTTTCTTGCACTCTCTAAACACTCTCAAATACACACAAATCGCAGCTAAATTCCGAAGATTGGCAGATTGATACCTTCATACTAAAATGAGCATAACTCACTCATTTCTTATCCGTTTCACTTGATTCTTTTTCCTACACGCTTGGATTAACCTTAGGAACGTTTCTATTTGTTTTACATGGAAAACCAGGCCCTGGAACGTTCCCAAAAAGGCTCCAAAGTTGACTGATTTTTCTGTTCTTGATTCAATCTTTGATAAACTTGATTAAACTTGAGGAAACTCATCTCAAACCTATGTCCTTATGCTTATAACCACATCTATGGTTAGTTAGGCTTAAAAACAAGGTTGAGATATGTAAAATCAGAGGTGTAAACCTCACAAACTTTCTGTTTTGTTCAAGAGTTTAACCCACAAATGATGTTCAAGCTTAAGATTTGATGATTGTGTGATTTAGGATTAGCTTGGGCTATCCTACTTAAAAATCCACACATTGCTTGATGTTTTCTCATAGATTAGTTGTTCACATTCTATTATAACATGTAAGTTCATGCCCTCCTTGAATGTTCATAACATCAAGTGTAGTGGTGAACATCTAGAGGTACCTAAATGGAAGACTTGTTCTTCCTACCTCCTACATGACTTCTATGATACATAAGAGGTTCCTAAATGGAGGATTCATCCTCCTACCTCATGCTTGACATATTTGACGTATTAACATATAACATAACCTATATATATATACTTAAGTAATCAAACCTTTGATAATGAACTAATGGTCACTTGTCAAAGTGTTTGGTTACATCATCTAAACACTATGTGTTAAAAGATGGTTACTTTCATATGATTATGTTCATACATTTTAACTTCCGAATCGTTAATCTACCGTTACCCTTCAATACTGATACGCCTTTGTTTCTTCGTGTAGAAGGACTTGGTGTTCCAACATCCCAAAACAACAACTCAATCGCGGATTCACAAGTAGAAAGCTTGCAAAACCATGAGTATACTCGAATCCCCTCTTCACGTTTACCACTTTTGGGGTGTAACATGTTTACTTACAAAACTTACACATGAACTTTATACATAAATGCACAAACATTCCTATAACATGCTTGTATACGTGATTACTTGATACATTGAACTTGGGTTTATTTCATCTTGTGTTAGACTTATCATTAGCTTCGATCGAGCCTATCCTTGACATGTATAGCGCTATAGGATTAACGCACTGCCTGTAGACTTTGGGTTATGTCATGAGCTTATTGTGTTTCATCATTGGTTTGATATGTTAGACACATGCCGACTTTAATGTTTATCTTGTATCATAAGCTTGCCATGAGGAATTGTTTAAACTTATCTTTTACACTACATATGTACCAAACTTGTATACTCACCTTTGCTTTTGCATTGAACTTTATTTTAAACATGTTACAGGTTGAGGATGATGATTGCTATGAAATGAAGTAGCGACGATGCTTAGATACACGTATAGACGTGCTAGGTTTAATATGTTGTATCGAATTTTGTTATTGTTATGTTTTGAACATGTTGTTATTTGATATTTATTTAATATTTGACAATTTGAATTTATGAAATGAAATGAGTTTATTTAAATATTGTCACAATTAGTGTTATGAAGTCTCTTGCATTCTTTTTCATCCCACTCTGATGATTCCGCCATTGGTTAGGGTCTGACACTCGCACACTTTCATTTCTAGCTGCAAACACATTCTAACACTCATAACTCACAATCATTGTACCACTTATATTCGATCCGAGCATTATCCTGCAACTGTATTCTGGTTATTCAAGCAATAAGAAGAACAAGGCAGCTGACGATTGTCAGCTCCCGAGGTTTTGTGCCAACGATCTAGATTGATCAAGGGCTTTCCTCGTACATCTCGTGTCAACTTTACTTTTACCGCTCATTGTTTGATTATTGATATAGTTTGATATCCTCGAGCTATATCCTGAAACTGTTGTAGGATCGTGTACGAACCCGAAATGAGTCGTTCAGAGTCATTCTACACAATATGAATGGCGGAAACAGACATATTGTGTGTAATTCAGCAAGATATTCACTTATAACTGTCTTTTGATTGATATCTGAACAATTACAGATCTGTAGACACTTCGACAGAGCTTCGCCGTCGGAAAACACTATTCTAATCCCGTTTCAAATGACACGGACCTAGACCTATTTATAGACATCCTAATTCCGGTTCAAACATGTTCAAATGGAATTACAACTCACACGGAATTAGGACTCAAGAGGAATTACATGTTAATTCCGTACGGAATTAATCTTGATTCACTTCAAGCGAAATTATCCAGTTCAAGCGGAATTAACTTTTTGACTTGATTTCTCGAACTTCGTGCCCTGAACAATGTAAGACTCGATAGAAGACGAAGTCGACAGATGCATACACCAACAGACTCCCCCTCGAATGTTGACGAGTCTTAAGTGTCGAGTCTTCAACGTCTTCAGTCTTTATCAGTCTGATTACTCTTTTTCTTCATCAGGATGTTAATTCCGTACGGAATTAATCTTGATTCACTTCAAGCGAAATTATGCTGATGTCATCATTTAGCTCCAACTTTTCAAACGGGATTACAATTTTTATCAGTTTTAGATCGAATTAAAGTCCAATTTTCTCAAGGATTTGTTAATATACTATTTCGCTTATGATGTGAGAAATTCAGATCATTTTGACCGTGAAAAGTTGTTCAATTTAGAATAGAAGGCGTAGAAGTAAGAAAATGAGATGAAATCAAGCTGAAATTGGCAGAACTCCTCCTCCTGAGCTCTGATACCACATGTAGGATCGTGTACGGACCCGAAATGAGTCGTTCAGAGTCGTTCTACACAATATGAAAGGCGGAAAGAGACATATTATGTGTAATTCAGCAAGATATTCACTTATAACTGTCTTTTGATTGATATCTGAACAATTACAGATATGTAGACACTTCGACAGAGCTTCGCCGTCGGAAAACACTATTCTAATCCCGTTTCAAATGACACAGACCTAGACCTATTTATAGACATCCTAATTCCGCTTCAAACATGTTCAAATGGAATTACAACTCACACTGAATTAGGACTCAAGCGTAATTACATGTTAATTCCGTACGGAATTAATCTTGATTCACTTTAAGCGAAATTATCCAGTTCAAGAGGAATTAACTTTTTGACTTGATTTCTCGAACTTCGTGCCCTGATCAATGTAAGACTCGATACAAGACGAAGTCGACAGATGCATACACCAACAACTGTTTTCACATACAATCAACTTAACATATTTTTGCAAACATCAATAGCACACTACCTCACAAACTAAATTTGATCACTTAATTGCTTCGGTAATTTTTGACCAAAACAACTTGGCGTCCACCGTGGGGCAAGTGGTGCTATTTTTACTAAACATTTGCTAAAATCATTACTTGGTTTTCTATTCTCAAAACTTTTTACAAAACTGTTTTCAATGGCCTCTCAATCAAACTTGAGCTCTTCTTCGATGCCTACTTCAACCTCTGCTGCGACTGGTTCATTGCCTCTTCCACCTCCACCAGTTCAAGTTCATCAAAGGAGAAATGAAAGCCAAATATCCCGAGACACTCCTGCTGCTCAGAATGTTTACAGATCTAGTGTTCCAGGGAGAACTCCTATCATGGCTTCTAATGATGAAATTTTGTCTTTGTTTGGTAATATACAGGTTCAAATGAAGAAACAACAGGAAACTAACCAGCTCATAATGAAGGAGATACAACTCTTGAAGTCCAACTCCAAGAGACCTGCTGAGGATAATGTTACCACTTTGCAACCCAGGATGTTGAACTTTAGTTCAGCAGTATTTACTGAAGATAATCAGGGGAATATCATACCTAGTCGTTCCCAGAGCAACATTCCGGAAATACCCTCGACAGCCAGGAAACCGACAGTGAGGGATCCAGGATATGCTCCATGATATGGCCAGAATCGCCAAGCTGGTAACTTGTCCATTAACGCCAATATTCCTGCTACTAATAACCTTGAATCTTCGCAGGATACAAGTGTAACATCAGCATTGTACAGAGAACTTCAAAAGTTGAAGGACATGATATCAAGTGTGCCTAGGGTAGTGTAGCCTATACTGGAAAGTATCCAAGGATAGTCACAGGATATCCCAATTTGCTTACCCTATTTGTGATGTAGAAATCTCGAAGAGATTCCAGACTCCCAACATGAACCTTTATGTTGGGACGACGGATCCTGAAGAACATGTTGCCCAGTATAGGGAAATGATGGAAATAAATCCTATCCCACCGGAACTCAAAGAAGCATGCTTGTGCAAAGGCTTCGGTTCCACCTTAACAGGACCAGCCTTGAAATGGCTTTTAAATGTTCCACCTCATTCTATTACATTTTTACTCATTTAGTTAATTTATTTAACAGTCAATTTTCTTGTAGTAGGAGCTTTGAGAAACTAACAAGTGATCTTTACAGGATAACACTGGGACCACAAGAATCCCTAAGGGATTATGTTAGCAAATTTAGTAGGGAATCCCTGGATATCCCGAACCTTGATGTTGCTATGGCCGTACAAGCGTTCAAGATGGGATTACATAAGGATTCTTAGTTTTATCAAGATCTTGTAATGAATCTTTACAAGAACTTGTATGAAGCTCGGAATAGGGCCTTGAGATACAGAAGGCTCGAGGATGACAAGAAAATGCAGGAGGGGATGAATGCATCTTCAACATATGAGTCAACAAACAGAAAGTCAGAATCTTCATATAAACCATACCGCTCTAAGTCGTATGCCAAAAATGACAACAAAATAGTGAATGTTGTTGAAGATGAGGATGGAGAAGAATATCCTGAACTATCAGAATATTGTTTTTCTGTTAATATTCCTGAACTAATGTTTGCCATGTAGTGTTTAGGGGACAAAGCAAGATGGCCAAGAAAGAATCAACAGAAGGCTGATTAGAAGGATAAGTCAAAATGGTGTGCCTTCCAAGAAGACTTTGAACACATGATGGAGGATTGTATAGCCTTAAGAAAAGAGATAAGTTACTTCTTGAGTAAAGGCTATCTGAAACAATTTCTTGGTAGAAAGAAGAATAAGAACCAGGATACTGACAAGAATCCTGAAAGAGCAGCATCTCCACCACCGGATGCCAAGATAATCAATTTTATCTCTGGAGGATCCGACATATGTGGGACTTCTTATTCTTCAGCTAAAATGCATGCTAAGGAAGCCAAGGCAGAGAGAGGAGACACACCAACAAGGATGACGATGCTCACAGATGACAAAGTGATAACATTCGACAGTGATGACCAGGATAATATCCAGGATCCTCACCATGATGGTCTGGTAATTACTTTACATGTTGCTAATCACTTTGTACGCATGATACTGGTAGATAATGGCAGTTTAGTCAACATCATTCAGTTGGAGGCCTTGAAGAGGATGAATATCCTAGAAGCTGAGATTACTTTGAAATCCACTGTACTTGTAGGATTCAGTGGAGAAGCTAAGAATACTATCGGGGAGATAAAGCTACCTATGTATGTTGAAGGGGTAAACTCGTTGCAACGATTTTGTGTTATGGATTCATTATCCTGCTACAACATAATATTGGGTAGGCCTTTGATTCATGATATGAAAGCCGTACCTTCCGCTTATTACCAATGTGTGAAGATTACCACTCCTTGGGGGGTAGTCAAAGTTGAAAGTGACTAGCAGGAAGCGAAGGAATGTTACTCTTCTTCGATGAAGGCCTCAACGAAATCCCGGGTAGGATAGCAATTAAGGATACAAGCACAGGATATCGTCGAAGCTTCTGAGCAGGATGTCAAGAAAGTTATCCTGGATGAAGATAACCCGGATATCTCAGTGCTTGTAGGAGTCAATATCCCTGAGGATATTGAAAAACAACTTACTAACTTTCTGAAATGCATGATGTCTAGATTTGCATGGAAGTACGAGGATATGGCAGGTATATCAAAAGATATCATAACTCATAAACTTAGAATTGACAAATCTTTCAGGCCTGTTCAACAAAAAAGAAGAAAATTTGCTCCTGAAAGGAATGTTATCATCCAAGAAGAGGAAGAAAGGCTGTTGAAGTCCAAGATGATTAGGGAAGTCAAGTTCCCTAAGTGGCTAGTAAATGTGGTGGTAGTCCAGAAGAAGAATGGGAAGTGGAGAGTCTGTGTTGATTACACACACCTTAATAAAGCATGCCCAAAGGATCCATTCCCATTACCTCATATCGATTCCATGGTGGATGCAACTGCTGGACATGAAATGCTAACTTTCATGGATGCATCCTCAGGATTTCAATAAATCTAAATGTAACCATCCGACCAGGAGGATACAACATTCATGACACCCACATGTATATATTGTTACACTGCTATGCCCTTTGGTTTAAAAATGCAGGTGCGACATATCAGAGGCTGGTCAACATGATGTTCAAGGATAAATTGGGGGACACTATGGAAATATATATTGATGATATGGTGGTGAAATCCAAGAAAGCAGAGAATCACCTCCAAGATCTAGAGAATGCCTTCAATATCATGGACAAGTATAATATGAAGCTGAATCCTGCCAATTGCCACTTTGGAGTGGGGGCAGGAAAATTTTTGGGATATATAGTAACTAAGAGAGGGATAGAAGCAAGCTCGGAGAAGATCAGAGCTATACTAGACCTCAAATCACCATCTAATATGAAGGATGTTCAAAGGTAAACTGGAAGAGTAGCAGCATTGAATAGGTTCATATCAAGATCCTTAGAAAAGTGCAAAGAATTTTAGAATATCCTGAAAAAGAACAAAAAGTTCGAATGGGGAGAAAGACATGAAGCTGCTCTACAAGCATTGAAGCAATATCTCTCAAGTACACCTCTACTAATGAAGCCTGCAGATGGTGAACCTCTATCCCTATATCTTGCAGTGTTAGGAAATGCAGTAAGTGCTGTCTTGGTAAAAGATCATAAAGGTCAGCAGTATCCTGTATATTATGTTAGTAAAAGTTTATTAGATGCTGAGACTAGATATTCTCACTTAGAAAAATTAATATTAGCTCTAGTTATGGCATCAACTAAGCTTAGGCATTATTTTGAAACACATAGGATTCATATAAAATCCAATTATCCTTTTAAAAATGTGCTTAGAAAACCTAAAATGTCTGGTAGGATGGCCAAGTGGTCTGTAAAACTAAGTGCCTATGATTTAGTATATGAACCTAGGAATGCTCTAAAGTCTCAGGCCTTAGCAGACTTTGTGGTTGATTTTAGTAGTCATATACAAGAAGAAGCTTACCTAGAAGTACAACAACTAGGTGAAAGTTCAGAGTTTTGGATATTACATACTGATGGTTCATCCAACATAAGAGGTGTATGATTAGGGATTCTACTAAAATCTCCACACGGGGACATATTACCCCAGGCTATTAGATGTGAATTTTCTGCTACAAATAATGAAGCTGAATATGAAGCTTTAATAGTAGGATTAGAATTAGCTAAGGGTATGAATATTAGATGTTTACAAGTATATGTTGATTCCCTGTTGAGTACTAACCATTTCAATGGATCTTATGCAGTAAAAGGCGAAAAGTTAGCTGAATATCTTGAAATTGTTAAAAAATTAGCAGGATATTTCAAAATATTTACACTTGAACAGGTACCAAGGGAAGAGAATGCTGAAGCAAACACTCTAGCATACCGGAAGGAACTCAGATACCAATAGTGCATATCTTGTATCATGCGATGGACCATCTCAAATCCCAGGAGAAGCAAGTAGCAAGTATCCAGGATCTTGCTGATGGATATCCTGAGAAGTATCCCGAGTCATGGATGGCTCCAACTGTGAAGTATCTACAAGAAGGAGATATCCCAAAGGATGAAAATCCTAAGGCTTTCAGGATGAAGGTATCTCGTTTTTCTATAATATATAACATCTTGTACAAGAAATCTCTTGCAGGACCGTACTTGAGATGCTTAGAGGATCCCGAGACCAAGGATGTACTTTAGGATATACATGAAGGAGATTGCGGCAACCATACTAGGGGCAGAACTTTGTTTTCAAAGGTGTTGAGAACATGATATTACTGGACAACCATGAGAAAGGATGCTATGGAGTATTCTCAGAAATGTGATGCATGTCAGAGACATAACAACATATTGCACCAGCCTGCAGAACCATTATATCCTATCGTATCTCCCTGGCCATTTATGAAATGGGGATGGATATAGTGGGAAAACTCCCAAAGGCTCAAGGAGGAAAGGTTTTCATGTTAGCAATGATAGATTACTTCTCCAAGTGGGTTGAAGCAGAAGCCTTTGTCCAAGTCAGGGATCAAGAAGTGGTATCCTTCTTAAAGAGAAATATCCTGACAAGATTCGGGATACCGGCAGAGATAATTTGTGATAATGGCTCCTAATTCATCAGCAAGAGGACTACATATTTTTGTAAGAGTTGGTGGATCAAGATGATTATGTCGACACCGGTGCATCCTTAAGCTAATGGACAAGCAGAATCCTCAAACAAGATAATCGTCAATAACCTGAAGAAGAGGTTACGTGCTAAAAAAGGAAACTGGGCAGAGGAACTACCATTTATCCTATGGACTGATAGAACAACTATGAAGAATGTTATAGGGCAAAACCCATTCTCCTGAATCAAATCCTGAAGCCTTATTTCAAGAATTGGATACCATTGATGAAACAAGGGATGCAGCAAAGCTAAGGATGGCAGCATACCAGCGGAGGATAGTAAAGTCATCCAATAGAAATATAAGGACGAGAAGATTCCAAGTTGGTGATTGGGTATTGAGAAAAGCGTTTCAGAATACAACCAAACCTGCTGATGGGAAATTAGCCCCAAAATGGGAAGGACCATATAAGATAGAATCAGAATCAAGAAAGGGAGAATACAGGCTCAAGACCATGGAGGGGGATATGCTGCCAAGATCCTCGAATGCCATACACCTTAAGGCTTATTACAAGTGAGTTTAGAATTTAAAATTCTAACTCAGGATGGTATGAACTCTATCTTATTTAAATATGTTTGATTTATTTATCATTTTTTGAAACCCTGTACTGACTTAAGCATCGGAGGGATGTTAACCAAGCTAACACCCACACTCACCTTAGTTTGAAGGTGTTTTGTAGGGATACGTTTCAGGATGATACTCTAGGATATTTACTCAAGATGAATCAAAAGACTAGAGGATTGGCCCCCTCTCTCATGATTAAGGGATTTATATCCCTTCAAAGGTTTAAAGGTATTCACCTTTCTCTTGAATTGGGTTTAAACACTCCGCCTGGAGCGCAAGTTATCCGGATATATGTCAAGATGGCGGGACCAGTTCATGTAACAGTGGCTGACAATTTCGTTATTATTGACTATATTTTGGATCCTTACGGTGTATAAGGATTGATCACCCTCTCATACTCTCTAAGGTTTAAAGGTTTTCACCTTCCTAAGTTTTGGAGTTAATACACTCCCGCCCGTAGCGCATGAAACATGGGTTTATCCCCAGTAAGTTATGGTTTATCCCTAGTGAAAAATAGAATTTTGGATGAGTCCCAAAGTTGTATTAAATTACAATTGTGTTCATACACATTTTTTTATTGATGGAAAGTTGCAAAGTTCAATTGCTAAGTCAAGAAAAACATAAGCAGGTTATATGCTGATGCAACATCCTGCACAGACTGGGAACATCTATGCTAGGGACATTGCAAATGATTCTAAGGTTAAGAATGAAAGATACTACCTAAGCGTTCTTAGTATGGATTCCTATTTCTCCTAAGTTTGAAGGCCTTATCTAAATAAGTGGGATTTTTTATGAAAAATTATGTTTTACTAAGTTTTCATAAAACATTTTGGAATAAGAATGACAAAAAAAAATCAATATTATGCCAATATCCTGATCAGGATACTCAGAACAAATTTTTCAAAAAGCAACATATAACACAAAGATAAGGTTAAAAAATTACTCTAATATTAACGATTTAAAAGTTTACATTCTTGGCTTCATCTCAAACTGAGACCCATCCAGCAAGAATGTAAGATTGTTCAAAAAACATATTAACATGAACAATTGAAGGCTTCATCCTGAAACAGCAGGATCCCTCCACCTTCAACTATTATACTTGCAGGAAATTAAAATTGTTCTAAGTGCAGGAAAAGTAAAAGCAGGAAATGTAAATTGTTCGACAAATACAGATAACTCAAATTTAAAAAAGTGGGCTCCGGCCTAGTCATCAATATCATTCATCGCCCACTTCGTTGCCCTCATGTAGCAGCATCCTCACCAGCCTTCTTGGCTCCATCACCACCAGCATCCGCTCCAGCCTCCACATTCTCGCCTGCTTCAACCGCCGCCTCAGCTACCTTCGAAGTCTCACCTGTTCCAGACTTGGCAAGATATGGCATAGGACTCCTTCCAAGGTCTTTCAGCTTAGCCACCCAAGAGTCAACCTGCTAGGTCTGGCATTCGAAGCCTGCATCTTTGGCCTCATACGCCATTTTTATCCTGGCCTGGAGAAGGGAGACAACGGCTGAATTCTTAAGACCATCTCGGAAAGAAATCATGGCCTGATCATGATTAACCTAGGCAGCGGCCAGCTTGACTTCAGCATCCTGGGAGACCTGCTTCAGTTTATCTTCATAATATTGGGTCTTGGCCTCGGCGATCCTCCTTCGGTCCGAGATAGTGATCTCGGCCTTCTTCAGCCTGGCCTCCAGGACATTCACTGCCTCACAAGCCTCGGTGTACAGGGCCAACAGATGTTGCAGAGCCTACAAAGCAGAACACATGTATCATTAAATATAGACTAATAAGGATACAGACTCAGCATATGTGTCACACCCTGACTTTTGCGGAAGCGTATGCGTGCGACTTAATCGGTTCTGATTGCATTCGATTATAATAAACAACTATATGATTAAAATGATGTTCATCCATTCAAAGGTTTGAAATATTACAACACAAGTCATTTAAGTTTCAACCAATGTATCCTCAAGTTATGTTACAAAACAAAAGTGGATGACATCTAGACTTTAAATTTACGTCTTGAAAACAACACCAGCGCCCAAGATCCAACTTGTTTCCTGAAATACATGTAAGTTTTGGAAAATCGTCAACATATTGTTGGTGTGAGTTCATGCTGTTTCTGTATTGAATGTTTATATACTTGAATGAAAACATGGTATGTAATTTGTAATGACGTATCTGAAACTGAGTTCTGTAACGCAAGGAATACGAGATCGCTAGTGGTTTGCAAGGCCACTAACATGTGTCACGACATAGGAAGCCACCAAACCTAGGAATTTTTGTTGAGTTTGACTGAGACACAAAAGCACTCATTGGTAGAAGTAGGCCAAGAGTGGGGTTGCCTGAAACCCATTAGATCTAACCTTTTGTTCCGCGGTCTAAATGTATACGTTGATTAATGGTGCTTATGGTACCCTATTCGTCACATGATCTATGTGTCATTCCTTAGTTTTATATTCTACATACCATTTGTAAACGTTCGAAACGTTTGTAACATGTATTTCACCCCCGAAGTTATAAAAACTGAAAACAGTTAAAAAAAGGGGGACATGAACTCACAACTTTGCGTATCATGCGCCGTAAACTTCACCGGTTGGTTTTGTAGCGTCGTGACCTATACGTGTTCTATGTATGTTAGTCACTAGACTTGTATCACATAAGTAGAAGTCACCATCTTTTGTTTATGTATATGTTCTTTGTATGTTCATTCTTTATGAGGTTGTACCCTTGTTTGTCTGGTCTCGCCCGTTTGTCATGCCATTGCACTTTATGTATGTAATGTATTTCGTAAAATAATATTCTCGATATTATTTTTGTACAAGTATTCTTAGGAAAGTATACTTGTATACTTATGTATTCTCATGTAGTTGTATGTGTATTTTTGTATTCATACTCCTTGGGAGTATTTAGTGTATTTTCAAGTTCCTAATACACTACTACATATAATACACATAGTATACACTTAGCACAAAATTTGGTGTTCACTAAGTATATATATTTTCTACTAAAAATATACATACTTAATATTAATTTTAACTTGAAGAAACCATCATTTCTTGACTTTTAATTTTACACAAAAATTAGGGAAACCTTGGTAAATATTTTTAGGTGGATTTTTGGGGAATAAGTTTCACCAAAACTTATATTTTTCTAAGTGTCAAAATTTATAAAAATTAGTTTCCCCTAAAAATGGAGGTTTCCCATGTTTTCAAAACATGTGTTTATTTTCTTTTCAATCATCAAAACAATTTTCAACAACAATGTAGGATCGTTTTCATGACCAAACGAGTCGTTCAGAAGAATTCTCGGATCAAATCAGAGGCGGAATACAAAGATTTGATCTTCATTCAGCTTGTTATCCACTTTACAAGTCTCTTTTATTGATTTGATGAAGTTTACAAGGCTAGAGACACACTAGTAGCACCTTGGCTCTAGATACCAAAAGTTACAAATGAAATGACTAAGGCACCTATTTATACTAAATCTATTCCCCTTGAAAGTGACATGCTCATTCCATGTGAAATAGCCAATGCCATTTTGTTGATGCACAAGAATGTCTGTTGACTGCATCTTCATCAAGTCTTAAATCAAGAAAGTCAAGATTGGATCTTAAAAGTCAAGATTAGGGTTTTTAGGGTTGATTTCGCTTTAATGTACATGATGTTAGATGGGATTTCGCTTTAAGGTACATGTTGATTTCGCTTATATGGCTTGACATTGAAGCGAAATTAACATTAGTATAAATACCTAGCATGTGTTCATTCATGGTAACGATTGGAGCGAGACCTGATCATTAGCATTGTAACTAAACTCTGTCAAATTGATCTCAGAAAGCAATAAACGTGAAGGAATTGAATAGGAAAGCTGTTGTAACGTTGCGTATACTGATTCCGCCTTTATACGTGATGATGAACTGCCTTATACTGACTATTTAGGGTCGGAACACGGTCCAACAAGTGGTATCAGAGCTTCAGGACGAGGAGTTCATACTACTACAGCTGAATCTACAAAAACTCTCATTTCTACTCACTTTCTTTGATACTTTTTCAATTTGAGATAGTTCCTACGGTTAAAATTGTCTAAAATTCAAGAATAACATGTAAAATCAACTAATAACAAACCCTAGAAAGTTTCAGGTTGAAATACGGATTAAAACTTGGTCAAAAATGGTTAAAAGGTGATTCCGCTTTTACGGACATCATCACTTGATTTCGCTTTTAAGAACATAAATAAGCTGATTTCGCTTTAACGGACATTATCAATCTGATTTCGCTCATCCGAACATACTAATTTCGCTCATACGGACAAAGTTAATTCCGCTCCAAGAGACAAAATCTGATTTCGCTCATCTGTCAAATCAGATTTCGCTCCAAGGGTCAACTTGCTATTTCGCTCTAAGGAACTTAAGTGATTTCGCTCGAGTGGACAATTGTGATTTCGCTCGAGAGGACATTGTTGTTGATTTCGCTTATTAGTCACTATTAGTGATTTCGCTTCAGTGTCAGTATTTGTCAAAATTTCGAAAAATTTTACTAAGTAATTTCTGATTTTGTAGGTACATTCAAAATGGATGATATTTTCCTAAACCCGTTCAGTGACATGTACGCGTTTGCTGGAAACTCGGGAGATGTTTCATCTACAAGCAATGAGAACGAGAATCCACCGAAAGAGAAGAAAAAGGAAGCTTGGGAATCTGAAAGCGCATTTGGAACGTTCAATAAACCCCCAAAGCTAATGGCTATTGAGGAGTACAGTAGGTGGTCCAGAAAGTTCGAAGACTGGTTGATGGCATTCGCATTTCCCAGCTGGAAGAGTTTGAAAAACGGTTATGAACATGGAAAGAAATATGGTGAAACTTTAAGAGCAGCTGAGGAAATTGATTCGTTTGTAGCTGAACAAAAGTGTGTGGCATTGTTATTCCAGTCAGTCCGGGAAGACATTATTGCTTTGATCGACTATTCAAATGCAAAAGATCTTTGGGAAAAGTTAGAAAAGAAATGTATAGGTAGTCAAGAAATTAAGAAAAATAAAAAGAAACTTCTTAGAAAAGAGTTTGATCTGTTTGGATGTCTAAAAAATGAATCAGTTTGTAAAATGATAGAAAGGTTTGGTCATCTGAAGCTGGAATTAGTAAGACATGATATCGACATTCCTGAAGAAGATCTTATCGACAAATTGTTCGATTCGTTGCCTGACGAGATGGATTGGAGATATTATGCGCTGATGCTGAAGAATACCATCAAAGAACCAGAAAAGTTGACATTAGATTTGCTGATTGAGAAACTCGAAAGTCATGAGTTGGAGTTGAAGAAGACGTACAAAGTCAATCATTCTTCTTACCAGCAGAATTTGGATTTGTATTATCCAAAGAGCATGATGCCAAAAGCAACTTCACCAAAAACTGCATTTTCTGCTGAAAATGTTTCGACAGCCGGAAAAGAAAATCAAAGTGGTCAAAGCAGTGGAAGTCACAGTGGTTATCACAGTGGATCTTCATCTTCTGGATGTCATTCTGATGTAAAGAATCGTTTTCAATGCAACATCGCAATAGACTTGAAGAATGCTCAGAACTTTGATGAGGAATCGGCTAAGCAGCAGATGATCTTCCTAGCATCGGTGTTGGAATCGTATGAAGGGTTGGTAGCTGGGAAGATAGGCAACACAAATCTGACGAAAGAAGATTACGATCAGATTGATCCGGAGGAAATGGAACTGATTGATATTCTTTGGGCTATGGCAAGTGCTGTTCGTCGTGCACAAAGATTCATGGAAATTACCGGAAGAAAAACAATTGGTGGTGCATCTACCAAGCTGGGATTCGATAAATCGAAGGTGACTTGCTTCAAGTGTAAGCAGAAGGGTCATTTTAAACGAGAATGCAGAAATGCTTATGCTGATGAGTCAGAGAACCCTTTCAGAGATGATTATTACAAGAAGGCAATTTATCACCAGAATAAATACGAGCCGCCTAGATTGAAGCAAGTTGAAGACAACAAAGATAAATCTAGAGCTCTTGCAGTGATTTACGATGATGAGGGTTATGATTGGAGTCAAGAGGTTCTACCAGAAGAAGATGCGGTTGGTTACGCATTCATGGCGAAAAACGATGAACCTATTCCGTGGAAAGACGATCGAACTGAAGAGCAAAAGTACAGATACAGAAAAATGATAGCTGAAAACAAAATCATTAGAATATCTCGTATCTTTCTGGAAGCAAGGAGAGCCAATAGATGGGATCCAGATAGAGAGTGCTATCTTGATGAGTATGGAAATATTGCAATTGATGATAGTACACTTGATATTGAAGCCATAATCCAGCAATACAAAGAAGATGATGAGTATTGGCAACACAAATGGTGGGGAACTCCAACCGAGAAAATGAAAGAGGAAGCGAAGAAAGAAAAAGAAGAAAAAGAGATGAAAGAGAAAGAAGAGATCGAGAAAGCAAAGAAGATTGATATTGGAGTTATTGACACAACGCAGGAGTTGACTGCTGAAAATCTTGGAAGAATGGCTGACAAAGTGCTAGCTGCTAAGGCACTTGAGGTAGACTCTAACTTCGTGTCTGAGTCAAAAAGCCAGGTCAGTCCAGATGTGTCAACAAATGTGTCAGGTAAGAAAATAGATGGAAATTCTGATTGCAAAAATTGCAACAAAGAGTGCAAATTTTGTAGCACAGTCACGTATCTCAACGGAAAGAAAGTTGATGATCTGACAGCTAAGGTCAGAAGCGTTGAGAATCAGATTCTTGATCGTGACAAATTAGTTAAAGCTTCAACTGAACGGATAAGAGAATTAACTAAACAAATTGAAAATGATAAAATTGATCATGACAAAGTTAAAAATGAAAATGAAAAGTTGATTCTTGAAAACCGTCAGATTTCTGAAAAATTTGAAAAACTCAAAAGCACAATGAAAGATTGTGATGATCGAAATGGTAAAACTTTTAAAGAAAATGAACATTTAAAAGCAGTGCTTAGAGTCAAAGAAGAATCAATCAACCAACAACTGGATGAAATCGCTAAACTAAAACTTAAATTTCAAGAGGCTGAAATTGAAAATGAGCGAATCCAGTTGAAGCTTAACAGTTACAGCTCCGCAAGCTTTGTTTTGCAACATATCATTCCCAAACCAATTGGGAAAGACAAAGCGGGCGAAGATGTGTATTGTGATGGAACTGGAGTGGGATTTCATCAAGTTCCACCACCTGTTCTTGATAATTACACTAAAAAGCAGTCTGGGTTGGTTGAAATTGAGGGAGAAAAAGAAGTTAAACTTCCGGAAAACATTGATGTCACTTTTACATCATCTGATGATAGTGTTCAGACAGAGATTGTTAAGAGCACAGCCGAAAGTGTTTTGATGTCTGATTCAGCTGAAGATGATGGGTGTTTCTTGGACAAATACATTCAGAAATCAAAGTCTAAAAACAACTTAAGTGATGAACCGGGTCTTGTGATGTACAAGATGGCTGGATCTGATAAGTTGTATTCGGATTCTGAGTTTCCGATTGAGAATGTTAATGAGAAAAAGTTGACAAATGTTTTCAAATTGGTTGAAGTTGAGTTATCGGAAGTGAATAGTTTGAAACAAACAAAAAGGCAAATGAATTTTGAGAAAGATAAAGCTTACTATAAAAAGCCTGTTGTTCCACCAAGGTTTTATAATAACAATCGAAACAACTGGTCAGGTGGTTATCAGGGTGGTAAGAGTTATCAGCAAAGAAGGTTTCAAAACAAAAGGTTTGCTGAAAAGAAGGTGTTTGTGAACAGTTCGAGTTCACTTTCTGATGAGGAAAATGAAATTTTTTCAAAATCAAATAAAGAGTTCTTTGAGAAAAGAGCTTCACATTATCAGTCTGAAGGCACAAGTAGAGTTATTGATACTCGAACATGTTTTAGATGTAATCAAGTTGGTCACATTGCACGAAAGTGTACCAATGTGAAGCCTAAGACTGAAAATGTGAAGATTCAACAAAAGAAAGTTGATTTGAAGGGTAAAGCACCAATCGTTGTTGAGAAAAAGAATGTGAAAAATGACAACATCAAAATGAAAAATGAACCCGTAATGAAAGTGGTAACTAAATATGACAAATTTTATAAGCGGGTTGCTTTATCTCAACAAATTTGGAAACCAAAAACTGAAATGAAAATTTCAACTTCTGAAGTGAAAAAGGCTGAAGAATCAATTTCGGTTGATTATGATGCAAATTTTCCACCTTTGAAGGCTGAAAATTTCAAAATTCAAATTGCTAGAGTCAAGGTTACACCTAAGGCTGATGAGGCCTGGGTGGACACCATGTTCGAATAAGCAGTTTGAATTGCCGGAGCTTCCTTGTTCGCGAAGCATGAATCGGCATCTTTATTGTAGTTGATTAAATTGAAGTTTATTTTGTGCAGAATCTTCCACAACTGGTATCCAGATGGATTATGGATAGTGGTGCATCTCGACATATGACAGGAAAAACCGCATTGCTGTATGATGTGAGAAACATTAATGGTGGTTATGTGGGATTTGCTGGTCATGAAGGTGGTAGAATTATTGGTGAAGGAACGTTATCCAATGGGATTGTGACGTTTGAGAGAGTTAACTACATCACTGAGCTGGAGAACAATCTGCTTAGTATCTCGCAGATTTGTGACAACATGTATACTACTCACTTCACTGATAAAGAATGTTTGATTCTAAAACCTGGTTTTGTTATCCCTGAAGAATGGATTATCATGAGGGCACCTAGAGTGAATGATTTGTATGTATTAGATATGTCTATAGCAACTACAACTACTGGTCAAGCACATTGTTTCGTGTCTAGAGCAACTGAGAAAGAATCAAGATTGTGGCACCGCAAGATGGGGCATATACATCTTAGAAAAATGAATCACTTGGTTCACAATGATTTGGTATTGGGAGTTAATATCATAGGTTTTCATCTGGAATGGGAGTGCATTAGCTGCATCAAAGGCAAGCAGAAGAAAAAGTCACACCCTACAAAGCAAGTCAATTCAGTTTCGAGACCGTTGGAAAGACTTTACATGGATTTGTTTGGTCCGGTGAATGTCAAAAGTATTACAGGAGATAAATATTGTTTGGTCGTTACTGATGATTATTCCAGATTTTCGTGGGTTTCTTTCTTGAAAACGAAAGATGAAACATTTGATAGTTTGATGGGGCTGTTCAGGAAGATTGAGAATTTGTACCAAAGGCGTATTAAGAGAATTCGAAGTGATAATGGTACTGAATTCAAGAACAGCAGGATGGAAGAATTTTGTGATGAAAGAGGTATTTTGCATGAATTTAGTGCTCCGTACACTCCGCAGCAGAATGGAGTTGCAGAACGCAAAAACCGGACACTAATCGAGACGGCTAGAACTATGCTCGCAGATTCAAAGTTACCAATTAATTTTTGGGCTGAAGCTGTTTCCGCCGCATGCTATACGCTCAACAGGGTTCTCACTGTCAAGAAGTTCAACAAAACATGCTTTGAGCTAATCAATAACCGTAAACCGAATTTGAAGTATCTAGAACCGTTCGGGTCACCCTGTACAGTTATAGAGCCTTTTGGAAAGTTTGGTCCGAAGTGCATTGAGGGAATATTTGTTGGTTATGCAAATCCGTTGCGACGTGTCTTCGTTCCAAGTGAGAAGCGGATTATTGAAGCTGCAAATGTTGAATGTCAAGGTTATACTATGCCGCCGCAGAATCCTGGTGATTCATGGCGTTATCATTATGACAAACTTTGGGATTCGTTTGACATGAGAGAAGAATCAGAGGATGATGAAGATTTCTTTGATGAGTTGGATATTTTGCGTGAATATGAGTCACAGCTAAGGTTCCCAGCTGAGTATTCGAGGAGACCACGGGAAACTTCAAATGATGATGAAGCAGGTCCAAGTAATGCTGGTGAACATGATGATGTCCAACAGAATGAAGTTGCTCAAGATAATCAGTCGGCTCAGAATGATAATCTAGAAGCTGAAAATATGCCAGTATTTGATCATGGTGATTCAGATTCAGATTCTGAGGGGGAGCAAATTCAGATTTCAGGTCAAACAAACCAAGTTGGTGAACAAGATGCAGAGCAGAATGTTACTAATCTGGAGGGAAATGTAGATGTTCCGAGTGAAGTGATGCCGCGAACTTTTTCATATCATCCAGAGGAGTTGATCATAGGAGAATTGCAAGCTGGAGTTCGCACTCGAAATCAGATTGATAAAGGGCTTACATGTTTTTATACAAAAGTTGCTCCTTTGCAAACTGAATTTTCGTTAAGTTGTTTTATCTCGCAGATTGAACCAAGAACTTACAAAGAGGCGCTTATTGAAGACTCTTGGGTCAATGCAATGCAGGAGGAACTTAGTCAATTTGAGAAATTGGGAGTGTGGAAGTTAGTTGATTTGCCAGATGGTCAAAGAAAGATTAACACTAAGTGGGTGTTCAAGTGCAAGAGGGACGATAGAGGAGTTGTTGTAAGGAACAAAGCTCGACTCGTTGTTCAGGGATTTAGTCAACAGGAGGGAATTGATTTTACTGAAGTTTATGCTCCTGTAGCACGACTAGAGGCAATCAGAATTTTCCTAGCATTTGCGTCTTGGAAAAACTTCAAAGTTTATCAGTTGGATGTTAAATCGGCATTTCTTTATGGGAAGGTTAAAGAGGAGGTTTATGTCGGTCAGCCACCGGGCTTTACCGATCCAATCCACAAAAACAAGGTCTACTTATTGGACAAAGCGCTGTATGGTTTACACCAGCTAACCCGAGAGCATCGCACATGATCATTGTGAAGAGGATATTGCGCTACCTGAAAGGAACTCCTTCATTGGGGTTGTGGTATCCTAGAAAAGGCGATTTTACGCTCGAAGGGTATTCCGATTCGGATTTCAGATGCTGCAAAGTCAATTCAAAATCAACAACTGCAGGATGCCAGTTCTTTGGTCCTAGATTGGTTACCTGGCAGTGTAAGAACCAAACGTCTGTGGCGTTATCTATTTGTGAAGCGGAGTATGTTTCTGCTAGCAGTTGCTGCTCTCAGATCTTGTGGATACAGCAACAGATGCGCGACTACGGTTTGCAGTTTCTTAACACACCTCTTTTTGTTGATAATGAGGCCGCAATAAATATAACTAAAAATCCAGTACATCACGCTAAAACTAAACATATAGAAATTCGTCATCACTTTATTCGTGATTGCTTTGAGAAAAAGTTGATACGAATTGAGAAAATCCACACTGACGAACAGAAAGCTGATTTACATAACAAAGCTTTTGATAAAACTCGGTTTAAATATTTGTTAAAATTGAACGGTATGAAGCTTCTGTCGGTGTCGGATGGAATTGTGAGCGTTGATGAACGTACTGTTGCGGATGAAGACGAGAAACAATCTGCAATGGTTTGTCGAATTTTTACTTGTTTTGGTATTTAGGGGGAGTAGATGTTTGTACATAGTTATTTTTCAGAAAATACAAAATCAGTAAAAAATGATAAAATAAAAAAACATGATAAAATGAAAAAGAGCTTGTGTATATAGGGAAAATGATAGTACATCAGCTAGACGATCACAGTATGCTAAAGATTTGTAAAGTATAAAAGAGTTAAACAATCTCATTGATGATGTGTCGATAGGTTTTCACACATTTAGTAGATTTATTCGGGATATAAACCTAAATTCAAACTTGTGAATTTGTGGGGAACACTACTTGGATATATAGGTAACCCCTGAAATCTCGTTTGAAAGGTCTCTTAATCTGATATACTAGGTTTTTATACTCAATGATGTCTGGGGTATTATTCCGGGACTTCTGCTGAACGGTGGTTCTGACCTAGTCCTTGGATAATGCTTGTTGCAATGCTTGAAACACAGCATTAAACCCTCAGCATGCTGAAACAATAAAATTGATAAATGCTGCTGTTGTAAGCAAAAAGATCCTCTAAAGGGGACACACCGAAAAGTCGAAGCTGATATCTCTCTGCGTATACGGAAGTATCGATCTGAGATCCCTCGGCCCTCGCATACCTAAATTATATACAAATATCATTGTAGTATACTCACCTGTAAGACTGATTATTGAGATTCTGGATACGGGAGTATATTCAAGAGGTGGGACACATGAATGATCTAAGTTCTTAATTCATCTAAATCGTATCCTGAATAAGTTGAAATTTGTATGAGAATTTAAGATGGATCAGTATATCGACAATCGAGGTGAATTGTTTAAGTCTGAGTATGAAATGAAGCTTAACGGTACTTGTGATTTGTCTGAAAAGCTGATATGATTCCCTGACACGCTCACCAAAAATATGTTTGTAAATAGTTTACTTTGTTTACTTTCTGCAATTTAAGTTTTCTGTATTTCATTTCTTAGTTTAGAACACTTTATAAAATCCAAAAAGATTTTATTTCTGCTTTATTTTCCGACAAACCAAAGTGGAGAGTTGATTGTTGGATTCTCAGATGTTTGAAGCAGATGCAGGAGATTCTGGACTGAAGAATGAGGAGAGCTTACTTTGATGAAGTTTAATTGTTTGAAAAATCAAACACAAGTTCATTAATTTGATACTTGTTATTTTCAGAAAATATTTGAAATTATTGTTTTAAATCAGTTTGATTCGTCAAATGATCAACCAAGGTCATTAATTTGGACTTGGTAGATTAATCAAGTGATTAGGGTCATTAACTTGAACCTAAATACTTGAGTGGATTTCTAAAGCTGATTAAGTTTATGAGTTATGTTTGAAAGATAGATTTGTAATGTTTATTGGTTGAGTAACAGGTTTTGAACTTCATTATTCCCAATGGAAGCTAAATGTCAAAGCTTGAACCAGATATCTCAGATTCTAGCATATCGAGAGGGGGAGTCTGTGAAAGAGGGAGTCTGTGAAAGAGGGAGTCTGGATCAACATTCAAAGGGAAGAAAGAAGTTAGAGCCAAGAGGACAAGATCTTGAAACCTGTGAAGATAGAGTGCTTATGATGAGACGACAGAGAGTTAGAGAAAAGACTAAGACTGAAGACTCAGGATCTGAAGACTACTTCAACATCCAAGGGGGAGTCTGTTGATGCACAAGAATGTCTGTTGACTGCATCTTCATCAAGTCTTAAATCAAGAAAGTAAAGATTGGATCTTAAAAGTCAAGATTAGGGTTTTTAGGGTTGATTTCGCTTTAATGTACATGATGTTAGATGGGATTTCGCTTTAAGGTACATGTTGATTTCGCTTTAATGTACTTGACATATAAGCGAAATCAGATTCATGTTGATTTTGCTTATATGGCTTGACATTGAAGCGAAATTAACATTAGTATAAATACCTAGCATGTGTTCATTCATGGTAACGATTGGAGCGAGACCTGATCATTAGCATTGTAACGAAACTCTGTCAAATTGATCTCAGAAAGCAATAAACGTGAAGGAATTGAATAGGAAAGCTGTTGTAATGTTGCGTATACTGATTCCGCCTTTATATGTGATGATGAACTGCCTTATACTGACTATTTAGGGTCGGAACACGGTCCAACACATTTCGTGTGGAATAACAATCCCGTTTCGTGTGGAATAGACTTATGTCATTTTCCTACGTGACTTAATCTATCATTCTAATTACAAGTCTCGATTACAAGACGAAGTCAACAGACATATGCACTAACAGTCTCCCCTTTGGATGTTGACGGAGTCTTCAGTACGAGACGTCAGTACGTCAAAACTTCAGTCTTGTTCAGTCTTCACGCTTTTTTCAAAATATTTGACTCTGAAGCATTCTTCAAACTTTCTCTCTTTTCAAACACAATTATCAGCTATTCTCCAGAATCTGAATCTGGCTCTTTCACTCTTCAATCTCCCCTTTGCTAATAGACTCCCCCTTAAGTTGTTCCGGGATCGTAATCTGATATAGCACTTTCACAGGTTTTGTATCGAAAACCTGGCTATAACTCTGCACAGACTTCAACACGGGGATCTGCACAACTCTAACCAACATTAATATTTTACTTTATGCTTACCACTTGTATTTAAAATGATTAAATTGGATTCAAATTAATGAGCCATTTAGTCATTTCAAAAACATTTCTCTTTTCAACAAACTTTCCCAAACTTCTGTTCTTCCTGTTTAGCACTTAGAATTTTGAATATCAGCTCTCCAACATCAGTTGTCGAAAATAAGATGAAGTAAAATCTTTTTGATTTTTCAAAAATTTATGCTAAAACACCTTCTTTTTGGATTTTTAATATTAAAGAAAAGCAATAAAGAAATATATACAGACAATATTTTTGTGAGTTTATGTAAGAGGATCATATCAGATTATGAGACAAAATCACTAGCACCGTTAAGCTTTTAATCGTTTTAAGTTCTAAACGATTCACATAGATTGACGATATAGTTGTCCTCTTAAACTCAATCTAAAAACTTTTGAAATGCTTACCGACACGTTAAGATAAATTAATTTTGCACTACATTCTTATGGACCCCACGATCTCAGCATATCCCCTCATCATGCAATACTCTAACTCAAGTAAAGCCTTTAAACTTTCATCAACTGTGATATGTGAAAAAATAACGCAGAATGTTTAAACATTAACAATCAGGTCGATACTTCCGTATACGCAGAGAAAGTCCAATGTTTAAACAAAATAAGAAATAAAAAACAAGTTGAAGTTGTTTAGGCTTTAACCACCAGGTCGATACTCCCGTATACGCAGAGGTGATCCAAAGCTTAAACGAAACACCAAAGAAAATAAAGCAGAACATTTAGGCAATAACATCCAAGTCGATACTCACGTATACGCAGAGGATGTCCAATGCTTAAACAAAATAAAGAAATAAAACAATTTTAAATCTTTTGCAAAAAGAAATACACAATCACAGTGACTTTTCAGCAAGTTGTGAAAGTTCACAAACTGACCGGTTTTTATGCTCTTTAGCATTCAGCGATTACTGAGTAGGCACACAATCAAGAAGGACAAAACTAAGTACTATGCTTTCAACCGTGTTTTCCACTAGAACTAGGCTTTTTCATTTAAGTTTGTATCGTTATCGTAAATCTACTAGTCTAGCTGAGCCTATCGTCACATCTTTAGTGAGACCGTTTATCATATTTTACATTTCATTTCTTTAGCATGCTGTGATAGTCCAACTGATTTACTATCATTTCCTCTTTTTCACAACAAAACTCATTTTGAATTTCTCATGTTTTTGACATTTTCAAATTTTTTTTTTAAATTTTTCTCCCCCTAAAATCAAAATATGTTTCAATTTTGATTTTCTGGGAAAATTTGAAAACAAACTATACAAATAAAGTGATAACATAATATCGAATCGCTTCAATTCACCATCCACTTGGCATAAACAATCAGAACTCCCCCTGACAACAAACTATTTTCCCATTATGATTTCAAAACACTTAAGTTTGTTTTAATCAAAATGGTTTTTTCCAGAAAATTAGTTTTGTTTGCCATTTCACTAACATGGGGTTTAATTCATCACATTGTTTTCAACCACTTGTAGGTTTATCACAAAAACAATTTCCAATAATCATACCACTTGTAAGATAGTTACATCAAGTACAACTTAATGTCCTTGATTAACTACTTGTAAGTCGAAATATCATATAACAACCACCCTTCACATCTGTGATATTTTTCAAGAAAGATGCCGATTCCTACTCCCCAATTACCAACCTGGGAGTTCCGGCAAGTCAGGTTTTCAGACACAAAATGGTGACACCCAAGACTGACCAGTCTTAGGTGCATCCGAGTTATTTTCACTCGGTGTGTCAATTCTCTTCTTTGATTCATAAAATTCCTTTACCCCTTTGACTTTTCCGTCAACCATTTTTCCAAAAATGTTTAGAACATTGGGGTTAAAGTCTTTTTCAACATCAAAATCTTTATTTTCAGAAAAAGATTGATTTGAAATCTCAACTTTTTCGACTTTTTGTTTAAAATTTTCAGCTCGCAATGGTGGAAAGTTTACTTCATCCATTGGCGGAACTGAATTTTCTCCTTTTTGATCAACAGATGGCTCCTCTGATTTTGACGAATCAGATTCATTGCCAGAACGTACCTTCTTTGTTTTCGAAGAAACAAATTTATCATCAGAAGGTGGCTCCTTTGTTTTTAACACAACAGATTCATCGCCGACCTTTATTGGAACTGTTTGATCAACAAATTTTACCTTTACTCTACCTTTTGTCCTCAGATTTGTATCTGATGGATTCATTTTACTTGACTGATTTTTTGTTGAGCAAAGCAATTCATCAGAACTTTTATCTGAATTAACAGTTGTACCCGAGGACAAAATCCTTTCAAGATACTCTCGAGCTTTCTTTCTTTTCTTTCTCAGTCGGTCTTTCTGCCCTTGTGAAAGCTTCACTTTTTGTTCTTTCACTTATGTTCTTTGGGCTTTTCTTCGACCTTGACTAATTTCTTCATCTTTTTCTGAGATTCAGTCCTCGATCTTTCCATTGATCTCATTGGGCAATCTCTGGCAATGTGACCTTTAATTTGACATTCATAACATCTTCTTGTCTCAAATCTCTGTCTCTGGCAGTTAACAGCAATGTGTCCTTGAAAACCACAGTTGTAACACACCCTGTTATCATACCAATCTCCACTATCAATCCAAATACTCAAATCATAACACTGATTTGATTTGTAGTACTCATGACTTCTCCTATAAGCTTGATTTGACACTTGAGCACTGTGGTCAAACCTGCACCACTTATTACCAACTTTTTGTGAGTTTTGATTTTCAAATTTTTGTGGTTTTTTATAACGATTGGATGACTGAACTGATGACCTTTTATTGTTGTTTTGAAAAATTTTCGAATTTTTAACATTTTGTTTTTGTTCTACATTCTTCTTAACATGTTTTTGCTTTGAGCATTCACCTATTTCAGTCGAATGTAAAACAGTTTCTTGAAACTTTTGTTTTAATTTCAAAAATATTTTCTTTTTCTCATTTTCATCATCAGATTTATCATCACAATCCTCAATTATGACTTTGTCATAATTTGTGACATTGTCACTTATTGGAACAGAATTGATCGGTTTTGGACAGATATAATCTGTTATTGATGACGAAGTCACAAAACCTTTCAATTTCTTTTCTAACTCCTTGATTTTATTTCTAGCAATTTCAGCTTCATTTTCAAGTTGAATGATTTTTTGGAGATTAGAATTTATTGCAATCTGTTTTTCAATATTATTTTTATTAAAAGCATAATTTTCATCTTCTAAAATCTTTATTTGACTTTGAAAATCTTTTTCAATTTTTAATTTTTCATTTTCAAACATTTTTATTTTATTTTCAAAATCTTTTTCTTTTTCTTTCAAAATTTTGTTTTCCAATGTCAAACTCTCCACATCTTTCAAGAGTTTGACATTGTCTGCTCCAGATTTATCACAGTTTAAGCACTTCTCGGACTTCATTTCAGCTTCAGCTTTCTTCTCAACCTTGATAGCTGAAATTTCGTCAACTTGCTTCTCTAGCACTTGAACATTTTCCTCAGATTTGACTTTTACTTCAACAGTTGCTGTTTATGATTCTTTTCTTCTGAATCAGACTTCAATTTTCTAATCTTTTGGAACTCAAGTTCTTTGTGACAACTCGAAATTTAGAACCTTTCGTTGTATGCTTAAACGTGTGACTAGATAACTTATGTGATTAATGACAAATGAACCTTTATGTGATTGTGTGCTATTTATGTGAACTTATATGGCTATGTTTGTGATCGTATGTATGCGAGTATGTCTAGGAACCGAAACAACAAGGACCCGACTCGAGACCATGTGGTCTCGAGCAAACATCACACCACTCATGGGCCGGTTGGGCCACACATACACACCTAGCCTATTTCGAAACCCATTAGGGTGCACTAAGTGAATCAAGTACAAACCCTTAGTGATGCTAGTCTTGACATTCTTTGGGCAAATAGCACACATACTCTCCAACACATACTCTCCACTCTCTCACTAAAACCCTAAACACTAAACATCACCTCTCCTCCTTCTTCTTGGATCAAATCGGTGACCACAAGGAGAACCGGCTAAGCTCCTCATCATCACTCGGACACTCACCTTCTTTACCAACTCGGCACCATCTCAAACCGGTTAGTGAATCTATGATGTTTGTTGTTGTTTAATAAGGGTATGAATGATAGAACTTAACTAGTGTGGTGTATGCTTGATAATGTTTGTGAACCGAATGTGTATTGTGTTTTGAGTTGATAATGATGTATGATAATCGGTTGAGCATGTTTGATAGTACACATTGATGTTAAGTTAGTGTTCATGATACTTGTGGTTAATGATTCTTGTTATACACTTCGGATTGATTGCATGATGAGCTAATGATGTTTGTGACTCAATGTGATTTAAACCATAAATGCTTGGTGTTCATGAAATCGGTGTATAATGCTCATATTAGTTTAGGATTGATGATGCTTGTCCGAAAATGCAAGAACTTATGAACAAATGTTGAATGAAGATATGAATATCCGAATATGTGTTGAATGTGTTTTGAATATTTGATGAACATGAAGAACTTGTTGAATATCATAAGAACATGGTTGAATATTTGAAATCTGATTTGTTTGATCCATTTTTAGTAAATTGCTAGACAAGAAACATGTTTAAGGATTTTGGTTGGATAGTACAAACTGCATGAAATCAGAATGTTAGTGGATAGTACACTGTTCCGAATCAGCTTATGTCCACTCGAAACCATCAGTTGCGACTCGAAACCAAGCACAACGAGTCGAAACCTCCCGGTTGCGACACAGATTGCGAGTCGCAAACACCTGGTTGCGACTCGAAACCACACATGATCAGCACACCAAACTTGGTGACTCGGAACCATGGTTGCGAGTCCAGTTGCGACTCGTAACCAAACCAGCACGGACCGAAACCACGATTGCGACTCAGGTTGCGAGTCGCAAACGCCTAGTCGCGACTCGAGACAATACGCGGATACACACTGTTGGACTTGTTTAATTATGGGCTTATTTGATTGGGCCGGACTCTTGGGCCTAGCGTACAGACCTGATATATTACTGTTGAATGTGATTATCGATGAACTGCCATGATTAAACGTGTAACCTATACGTGCACTACTTGAATACGAACCTGATTGTATGATACAACTATGATAGGACGTGAGTAGCCTCAACGTTGCTTGTTTGACTTTTCTGTGTTTTCTACCGAGCAAACCAAGGTGAGTTCACACCCTCTACAAAGCATGGGATTCCCAGGGGTCGGGAATTGGGGTTAAGGAACTGGGTTCCTCGTCCTCCTTGGGTAGGACAGCAAAGGTTCAGGAATGTAATTCCTCGTCCTCACGGACAGATAACTCGTACTAGACCAAAACTCTATCACGAAGTCCCTCATTTTTATATCGACTTAATCGCCGGGCCAATGGCGAGCGGGTCATTAGTTAGATAGCGCTATTTAGGTCTGACAAACCTCACACCGTGCCGCAGAGGACGGGCGTGAACTAATGGATCTGGGGCACGTCAATGATGATAGACATTGACAGTTTCAGGGCACATAAACATGACTACAGTCAGCAGTCGATATGGTAACGAGTCTAGTGTATACATGGGGTAGCCCCCACGGCCGAAATGCCAGATAACTAACACGGGGTAGCCCCCACGGCAGGATTGCCAGAGTAACCGGGAATAAACAAGTCACGTTTTTAACTATGGGGTAACCCCCACGGCAGGATGCCAGATAAAGGAAACTGTTTTCGAAACAACTTAAAACGAACACCCAACCGTGAACTCACTCAACTAGTTGTTGACTCGTTACTACATGCTTTGCAGGTCCTTAGGTTCTTGAGCTGGAGCTTGCATGGAGGAGGATCGTTGTGGGACATGGACGGCTGTGTGCCATGTTAAACTATGAAACAATTAAACTTATGTTTTGATTTAAGACTTATGCTTCCGCTTGCAACTTAACGATATTTTGTTTGAACACCAATTGTATTGGTTGAACTTTTATAACTACTTATATGCTTGTTCAATATGATTGGTGGCTGGATCCTGGTCAGTCACGCCTCCAAGCGGTAGTACTCCGTAGGTGGATTTTGGGGGTGTGACATTCTTGAGCTTGAATCTTCTCGACGAACGTGCTCAGATTGAATCCAAAATATCCCAAGCTATTTTTCCAAGCCGACAAATATGTACCCCACTCATCACGCGATAAAGCATTTGCCAACTTGTCAACCCACGTCTCATCCATTTTGTTAATGTTCAAATTTCTCATCTCTATATGCAACTTGACATACCTCTCGATCAACTCTTTAGTTGATTCTCCCTTGATACCCGTAAAACTAGCAAACTTCATCTCCGCAATATAAAACTCAGAATCCATGTTTTAGTATTGAAAGATTCACGAAGATAGATTTTCAAACAAACTGGTTCACTTCGTGAAGCACTTTAAAAAACTTGAACAAACAATTCAATGCTTATGCCACTCAACACTTGTTCACACAAAATTTAAAACAAATTTCAATGGCCGACAATTTTCAATCTTTGCATGCAAAACTTGAACTTTATCAATTATAACATGACCGACAATTTAAAGTCTCAAAACACTTTGATTGGGTTGTTATTAAAGTGGGCTGACAACTTTAATTGTTAGTGAAACTCTATTGGACCCTTAAATTTGACACTTATCTCAATCACATGGGAAGACACTTTAAAAATTCAATTGAGCTGACACAATAGACTGTAAAACAAATATGATTGGGCCGATGTCTTTTGATCAGATCATATGCAATTTTGAGTTTAACAAATGACTGACATCTTTAAATTGAAACAATTTTCAATGTTTTGTTATAATCAGATCACATGCAACTATTTACAAACCCAAGACAAATATTTAACACTCAAATCCGATTTCACGTGAACTGAGACTATTTCACATGAATTGTAACAAATGACCGACAAAATTGATAATATCGGTTTATTTTATAGTGGACTGACACTTCTTTAATCTCTATTGGACCAAGAACTTAATCATTACCATTGAGTGGGCCATTATAGATTCAAGCAATCTTTTCTTTGATTTTATGGTCGACAACTTTAATATTTAATTCAATTTCATTCGACATCAATATCCACTAAGCTGGCAACTACAATTCACAACACAATTCTATTGGGCCACCCAACTTTATCACATGCAACTTAATCAATTGCTTTTGATTCACGAGGACTATCAGACTTTTAAACTTTGTATTATGGCCGACAACTTTAAGTCTTGTATGGATAATCTCAAACGAAATAACGTTTTCACACGGTATTAGATTTTCAAACGGAATCAGAATGTCATTTTCACACGGAATTAGTTTTCAAGCGGAATCAACATGTCATTTTCACACGAAATTAGTTTTCAAGCGGAAACATGTCATTTTCAAACGAAATAACAAATTTCAAGTGAAATAGCTCTGATTTGAAGCGAAATTAGGACTTTTCAAGCGGAATAAGGTGTATTTCAAGCGAAATAAGGCACTTTCAAACGGAATAAGGAGTTTTCAAGCGAAATAAGGTGAACTTTCAAGCGAAATCAAGCTGTTGACGTGAAATCGGACCTAAAAACTCAAATTTCTCCTAAACGGCTTTGAATTACGATCTGAAACTTTGTAGGATTATAGATCAGGTGTTTTCGCACAACATATCAAAAAATCAGCCGATTTGGACCGTAAAAACCCGTTTAATTTTGAAAAATTCAGTGAAAAACGTGAAAGAATGAGTAGAAATCAGAAATCTCGGTGAAAACAAGCTAAATCGGTAAGAATTCTTCTTCCTGAGCTCTGATACCACTTGTAGGATCGTTTTCACGAACAAATGAGTCGTTCAGAAGAATTCTCGGATCAAATCAGAGGCGGAATACAAAGATTTGATCTTCGTTCAGCTTGATATCCACTTTACAAGCCTCTTTTATTGATTTGATGAAGTTTACAAGGCTAGAGACACACTAGTAGCACCTTGGCTCTAGATACCAAAAGTTACAAATGAAATGACTAAGGCACCTATTTATACTAAATCTATTCCCCTTGAAAGTGACATGCTCATTCCATGTGAAATGGCCAATGCCATTTCGTGTGGAATAGACTTATGTCATTTTCCTACGTGACTTAATCTATCATTCTAATTACAAGACTCGATTACAAGACGAAGTCAACAGACATATGCACTAACAAACAATCATCAACAACATATATTATTTTCTTTATATGAAATACCATGGTGAACTTGATTCTTGTTAAACATGTGTAGTCTTACATAAGTGTTCTTGTAAATTTTTAACCAACTTTTTATAAGACTTTATTTTACTAACCAACTCATCCATGAGTTTAATGTTTTCAAAGTTTGTAAATCATGTTTCTAAAACCACTTCTATGTTTCTTAGGAAGATTATTGTTTTTAATCTCATGTTTACACATGGATCTTTCAAGATCCATGCTTAATATCTTTAGATCTTTCAAAAACAAGCTTTATGTTATATTTTTAACAAACTTTCCATGAGTTTTAGTTTCAAAAATTAATTCTACACACACTTTATCACTTCAATATTACAAGTTTATGCACAAAAATTCATATTTCAAGTTCACATTATGCTTGATATGTTCACCTTCAAGTTTAACCATGGATCCTTCAAGATCCATGCTTAAACTTGGTAGATCCTAGCTTTAACATACTTGATCTAATCATAAACACAAGATACCACATCAACAACTTCATTACAGACACTAAAATTTCATGTAATAACTTATTTTCTTCATGAATATGTTAGATCTTCTTATTTTTAGCATTAAAGGTTAAGTTGTTTAGATGGTGAAACTTGTACATAACATAAACATGACTTAAATTAGTGATCATGAAGCTTACTACTAGCTCTAATGGCTAGGGAAGTGGCACAACAATGGAGATGATGATCAAGGAAGAAAGTGAGTGGTTAAAAGCTCCACAAGGTGGTCCTTCAAGTTCTTGCACCATACACCTTCCTAAATGGCCTCCATACACCTCTAGATCACCTTGAATTGAATGATTGAAGCTTGAAAATGGTGGGTGTATGTGTGTGGGTTTGAGCCGAGAACAAGGGTGAAAGGAGGAGGAAGAAGATGGTGAATGAGGAAGTGTGAGTAGTTTAGGATATATAAAGATCTTGCGTATCTTTATTAGGGTATATTACTAGAATATTCCTTACAAAAAAATCTAATATAATCTAATGAAATCAAATAAAATCTATGTGTGGGACCCATTGGGGCCGGATTTGGTGAAAGGGGGGGGGGTAAAGTGTAAATTTTGGAAGTTGAAGGTTTAAAGTGTAAACTAGAAGGTTTATGTATGTTTAAGCGTGTTTAGATGTTTTTATGATTTTTAAGGTGTTCTAGCATCAATGCTAGTTTAATATCATAAAAACATTACTTCTAGTCAAATTTCGATGTCCCAGTTATTGTCCGGTTTGTTACGGTTCGTTAAAGTGCTGAATTGCGCAATTTCACTAGGTATAAAGCACTTTTGTGGCAGTTTTAATTCCCGACACTTTGTAAGTTATTTTGGACAATAAAACATAAATTCTACATGATATTAATATGCTTAAAAGCTGATTGTAGCTGAATTGTTGCTGAATTATGCTGATTTCAGCATTTTAGATAAGTTTCGGGTGCTTTTTAGTGCATAGTTTAGCTTCCGGAAAGTTTATATGTTAACCCTTATATCCACACTTGGGTTTTAATGTATTTTAGATGTTGGACCTACTCCTAGGCCCCAATTCTATTGTCTGATTGTTTTCTGCAAAACTGCTGACACAGTGTGTCTTACCGGTGAGTTTACTAGTCTTTCTGACGCAACGCTAAAGTAATGCATAAAGCAATATTTGAAGTATAAAACGTGCATGAGTTCACATTCATAGCATGAAATCAGACTATGTTGACATTTAAGCACATAATTACTGATATTTAATAACAATTAGACTGTACGGAAATTACCGGTTTTTTGCCAGTTGTCACAATCTCCCCCCGTTAAAAGAATTTCGTCTCGAAATTCAGGCTGAGTTATCTCTCGCATGAGCTTTCTCGAACAGGTGGGGGTACTTGGCTTTGAACCGGTCATCACGTTCCTACGTGTACTCGGGTCTGTGTTTAGAGTTCCAACGTACTTTGACAAACTTAATGCGACTCCTCCTTATTTTATGGATCTTCCAACCCGTTACCTCAACAGGCTGTTCTGTAAATCGGAGTGTGTCGTCGATATGCACCTCATCCGCAGGGATGATAACTGTTTCTTGGGTTGGACTCTTTTTGGGGTTGGACACATGAAACGTATCATGTACACCATTAAGTTCTTCCGGTAACTTCAGTTTGTACGCCACGGTACCAATTCTTTTCCAAGATCTTGAATGGTTAATTTATGCTCGTCTTGATTCTGAACGTTTGATGATGCAAATTCGTTGGATACATTGGACCATTCACCATGGATTCGACTTTCCACGTTTTCCGAATCTTGCTACACCTTTCCAAGGTGAGACTTTCAACAGGACTTTGTCTCCCACCTTGAATTCTAAGGGTTTTCGTCTTCGATCAGCGTAGCTCTTTTGTCGATCATGAGCTGCCTTAATGCGCTCTCGGATCTTCACGATCTTGTTGGTTGTCTCTTGAACGAGTTAAGGACCAAATCAACTGTTTGTCTCCAGCGTTTGCCAAACACAACGGTGAGCGACACTTGCGGCCATATAGAGCTTCGAACGGTGCGGCTTTTTAGGCTTGTATGGTAGCTGTTAATATAGGAAAACTCAACTAGAGGTAGATGAGTATCCCACCTGCCGCCTAGATCCATAACACATGCGCGAAGCATCTCTTCTAGTGTTTGTATGGTCCGTTCGCTCTGGCCGTTCGTTTGCCGGTGGAAGGCCGTGCTTAGATCTAGCTGAGATCCAAAGGCCTCCTGGAAGGATTGCCAGATCCTTGAGACAAAACGTCCATCTCTGTCCGAAATAATCGAAATAGGCACTCCATGACGTGCCACAATTTCCTTAAGATACAGCTCAGCAAGCTTTCCAGTGCTATCCTTCTCTCGGATTGGTAGAAAATGCGCAAACTTCGTCAATCGATCAACTATCACCCATATCATGTCATGCCCTCTAGGGGTCCTGGGTAGTTTGGTTATGAAGTCCATTGAGATTTGCTCCCACTTCCACATGGGTATCTTGGGTTGTTGCAGTAGACCGGACGGTTTCTGATATTCGGCTTTAACCTTAGCACATGTTGGGCACTTTCCATCATAAATAACAACATTGCTTTTAAGCTTCGGCCACCAGTAGTATTCTTTCAGGTCTTGATACATTTTGTCCGATCCTGGGTGGATCGAGTATCTCGACTTGTGAGCTTCACCAAAGATGACTTCTCGACTACCGCCATAGAGCGGAACCCAAATACGCCCCATAAAGTATAAGGTTCCCTCTTCATTTGGCACCAATTTCTTCTCCATACCTCGGAGATATTCAGCTCTACTATTCTCCCTCTTAAGGGCTTCTCGCTGTGCGTTATGAATGTGTGCAGTAAGATTTGTTCGAATAGTCATTTCCAATGCTCGAACCCCTTAGGGTCTTAACCCCTTTCCTTTTATCTTAACGCGTCTTCTACTACGTTTTCCTTTCCGGGGTGGTACTTAATCTCACAATCATAATCGTTTAGCAACTCAACCCATCGTCGCTGTCGCATACTTAATTCCTTCTGATCAAATATGTGCTGTAGACTCTTGTGATCTGTGAAGATTGTACATCGAGTACCGTATAAATAATGTTGCCAGATCTTCAAGGCGAATACCACCGCGCCTAGCTCCAGGTCGTGTGTGGTGTAGTTCTTCTCATGAACTTTCAACTGTCTTGAAGCGTAAGCGATGACCTTTTGGCGTTGCATGAGCACGCAACCCAATCCTGGACGCGAAGCGTCACAGTATACCACGAAGTCTTCAGTGCCTTCGGGTAAGGATAGTATCGGTGCATCGCATAGCTTGTTTTCTTGAGAAGTTGGAAGGCTCTTCCTAATCATCACCCCAGTTGTACTTCTTATCCTTCTGCGTGAGGGAAGTTAGCGGTGGAGCTATCTTGGAGAAATTCTCGATGAACCGGTGGTAATAGCCCGCTAATCCCAAAAATTGTCGAACTTTGGTTGGAGTTTTGGGGGCTTCCAAATCCTTTATCGCCTCTATCTTTGCTGGTTCTACATGAATACCCTTCTCGTTCATGAGAGGACCAAGGAACTGTACTTCATGAATCCAGAATTCACACTTTGAGAATTTTGCATAAAGCATCTCTTTCTTTAATAGTTCCAGAATGGTCCGGAGGTGTTGCTCATGCTCTTCTTTCAATCGTGAATAAATAAGGATATCATCGATAAATACAATCACGAATTTATCGAGATATGGTTTGCAAACACGATTCATCAGATCCATAATTACTGCTGGCGCGTTAGTCAATCCAAATGTCATCACAAGGAACTCATAATGCCCATAACACGTCTTGAATGCAATCTTTGGTACGCTCTCTTCTTGGATCCTTAGCTGATGATATCCAGATCGAAGGACGATCTTGGAGTAGTAACTCGATCCTTGCAGCTGATCAAATAAGTCGTCAATCCTTGGTAGCGGATACCGATTCTTGACAGTGAGCTTATTCAGTTCTCTATAGTCGAAACACATCCGCCGGGTTCCATCCTTCTTCTTTACGAACAAAACTGGAGCTCCCCAAGGCGAGAAGCTCGGCCTTATGAATCCTTTATCTAACAACTCCTGGAGTTGTGTAGATAATTCTTGCATCTCGGATAGCGCAAGTACATAGGGTGCCTTGGCTACAGGAGCGGCTCCTGGAACCAAGTCAATATGGAATTCGACTTGTCATTGCGGAGGTAGTCCTGGCAAATCTTCGGGAAAACATCAGGAAATTCCTTCACCAAAGGAATGTCTTCGAGTTTCGGCTCCTCAGTCTTCTTATCTAATACGTGCGCCAGGAATGCAACACATCCTTTCCTTAAGCACTTCTGCGCCTTCATAACCAATGTGGGATGTCGCAATCCACCGCCCTTGGGGTCCAGCGTCCCTGCATCAACTGCATGAAGGCCGTGTACTATAAGTGCTTCATCATCCGCAAGAGGAAGACGAATGACTTTCTCATGACAAACCACTTTAGCCTTATCCTTGGATATCCAATCCATGACGACTACCACATCAAAACTAACTAAACCAACTGGTAGAAGGTTGATAGAGAATTTTTGTTTCCCCAAGTCCAAGTATACAACCCTTAATAACTTTATCCATTTCAATTGATTTCCCATTTGCCAACTCTATAGCATGAGGGGAGTCTAGTTTACTTGTTCCTAAGCCAAGTATATCCTTAAGTTCCATAGACTTAATACCAAAGTCGGCGCCGGTATCAAATAGAACAGATGCAATGTGTCGGTTTATAAGGGACGTACTCGTAACTACGTTCGGGTCCTAGCTTGCCTTGCTTATTCTCTTCATGAAAATGCTCCCAAGAGCTTGAACTTTTCTTCGGGCAGTCCTTCCGATAGTGTCATTTGTCGCCACATCCATAGCAATCTCTTGGCCTTTGCCATTGCTATTACTCTCCTAAATTCCATTCACATGTCTCAAACCAGACCAGCATGCCTCCTTGCTATGCCCGGTCTTGCCCCAATTTCATACCTACGAGTCCTGCACGGACCTGTGTGATAATAACCACCTCTATCACACTTTGGTAGTTCTCCTTGGTAGGTTTTTATCACCTATCTTAGTTGTGAAAACGAATGCCTTGACTTTCCTAGTCGCAGCGGTTTCCTCATGCTTGTTGTTTGCTTCGTATTGGACGATTGCTTCAGCAACTTGTTGGTTCCACAGAGCTTCAGGCTCAGCTCTTGTTGCAGGTAAAGGTTCTGATTCGACTCGGCCAATGTTTCCTTTGCTGTGGTTCCATGTGCTTCTCTTGTATGAAACATATTGACAAGATTAAACATTTATTTTGGAATAAATGTTGTTATCTTGCGTAGCAAACCTCCTCAGAGTCACCTTACTCCGATTGATGCAAGTCATACAGGGCTATAAAAATACGGTGAGGTCTTCCCTTCATCTTGTTCCTTGTTTATTCCTCAAATCTCTGACTCTTCCATAGCCTTTAGTTTTACATAAACGGGTATGCTTCACAGGAGATGGGGGGTTGTGCATTTCTACCACGTATAGAGGTAAGTGATAGTGAAAACGCATAGATAAGGTCGTGAGGGTACATAACTTCTTCCTCGGGACCGAATTATTCCTTGCATCAACCGTAAAGTGGTTTCCAGGGTGTGAATGCACTACCCAAATGATGGGGTGCACCACAGGATAATGAGGGTGGAAGTACTGATGGGTGCGTCGGTGTTGTATTATGGGTAGAAGTGTCTAACACGAAGTAGGCGAAGACAGGTTTCCTGCTTGTAAGGTGCTATAGCAATTATCTAGGTATTGCCCTACTATATGAAGGTGTGAACACTTAGAAAGTTTTGGATGGGTGGTGATCATTAGGTTGACCCGCAGAGTCCACCAGGATTTCCATGCACTACAAGTCGTTATTACGTGGGCCCCCGTAATAATAAATTGTCTTGCACGGTCACCCCAACTTTCCCTCGTTCAAGGTAGATGATCAACCACAGAGGGGACACTACTGTCCTTATACCTTCGACATGGAAAGGGCCATTATGGTGGTCTATGCATCATCATTTGTTATCGCTGCGCGCGTATAGGCACAATGCTTTAAATGTAATAGGAATAAGGGGAATTCCTGGAAGTTGGAGGGGCACCTTCAAGATGAGTACTTCATCTTCCTTGATTGGACGGGAGTGTCGTCAATCACGCTTCGTAAAAGACGTCGGGGTCTCGTCTCACTAATAAGGTCGCTGTCCAAGGTTACCTCCTCTGCCTCGCCGTCACTGCCGTAGTCAGGCACCTTCACATTCATGGGGGAAGAATAGCCATTTTCTACAGAATCAAGCTCGGGGCCTCATTTGGTAATCAACCATAAGCTCCGCAGTGTACGCGAGGTCGATAATCTCATTGCGCCAGTCAAGAACAATAATAGGATTCGAAGTCGAAGGTATCTCATCAATAATCATTCCGTACACATATATGCATATATATTAATATATAATAATGTTACTTAGTATACACAAGCAAATAAATGCTACATGTCTCATATAACTCTCGTTTGTTCTTTCCTTTGAAAAATGTTGGATTCATGGATCTTGGCGCTTTTTGTAACTGCAATGAAAAACCTTTTGTAAAAATGTTTTCCTGAGAAAGTCCTAATGATTGTAGTCTAGACTTGAGAAGTAATCCTAGTTCACTACAATCGAAGCTCTGATACCAAACTGTCACACCCTGACTTTTGCGGAAGCGTATGCGTGCGACTTAATCGGTTCTCATTGCATTCGATTATAATAAACAACTATATGATCAAAATGATGTTCATCTATTCAAAGGTTTGAAATATTACAACACAAGTCATTTAAGTTTCAACCAATGTATCCTCAAGTTATGTTACAAAACAAAAGTGGATGACATCTAGACTTTAAATTTACGTCTTGAAAACAACACCAGCGCCCAAGATCCAACTTGTTTCCTGAAATACATGTAAGTTTTGGAAAATCGTCAACATAATGTTGGTGTGAGTTCATGCAGTTTCGGTATTGAATGTTTATATACTTGAATGAAAACATGGTATGTAATTTGTAATGACGTATCTGAAACTGAGTTCTGTAATGCAAGGAATACGAGATCGTTAGTGGTTTGCAAGGCCACTAACATGCGTCACGACATAGGAAGCCACCAAACCAAGGCATTTTTGTCGAGTTTGACTGAGACAAAGAAGCACTCATTGGTAGAAGTAGGCCAAGAGTGGGGTTGCCTGAAAGCCATTAGATCTAACCTTTTATTCTGTGGTCTAAATGTATACGTTGATTAATGGTGCTTATGGTACCCTGTTCGTCACATGATCTATGTGTCATTCCTTAGTTTTGTATTCTACATACCATTTGTAAACGTTCGAAACATTTGTAACATATATTTCACCTCCGAAGTTATAAAAACTGAAAACAGTTAAAAAAAAGGGGACATGAACTCACAACTTTGCGTATCATGCGCCGTAAACTTCACCGGTTGGTTTTGTAGCGTCGTGACCTATACGTGTTCTATGTATGTTAGTCACTAGACTTGTATCACACAACTACAAGTCACCATCTTTTGTTTATGTATATGTTCTTTGTATGTTCATTCTTTATGAGGTTGTACCCTTGTTTGTCGGGTTTCGCCCGTTTGTCATGCCTTTGCACTTTATGTATGTAATGTATTTTTGTAAATATATATTTTACTTCTCAAATATATACTCATTCATGTAGTCCCTTTTCAAGGTAATAGATGTTAAAAATAATTTATATTTTTAACTTTTCATGTATGTTACTTATATTATTTTCCCAAAAATAAATATAAGTATTTCGTAAAATAATATTCTCAATATTATTTTTGTACAAGTATTCTTAGGAAAGTATACTTGTATACTTATGTATTCTCATGTAGTTGTATGTGTATTTTTGTATTCATACTCCTTGGGAGTATTTAGTGTATTTTCAAGTTCCTAATACACTACTACATATAATACACATAGTATACACTTAGCACAAAATTTGGTGTTCACTAAGTATATATATTTTCTTCTAAAAAAATATACAGACTTAATATTAATTTTAACTTGAAGAAACCATCATTTCTTGACTTGTAATTTTACACAAAAATTATGGAAACCTTGGTAAATATTTTTCGGTGGATTTTTGGGGAATAAGTTTCACCAAAACTTATATTTTTCTAAGTGTCAAAATTTATAAAAATTTTGACATAGTTTCCCCTAAAAATGGAGGTTTCCCATGTTTTCAAAACATGTGTTTATTTTCTTTTCAATCATCAAAAAAATTTTCAACAACAATCATCAACAACATATATTATTTTCTTTATATGGAATACCATGGTGAACTTGATTCTTGTTAAACATGTGTAGTCTTTTAGATCTACGCTTTACATAAGGTGATCTTTCCAAAATAAATGTTCTTGTACATTCTTAACCAACTTTTTATAAGACTTTATTTTACTAACCAACTCATCCATGAGTTTAATGGTTTCAAAGTTTGTAAATCATGTTTCTAAAACCACTTATATGTTTATTAGGAAGATTATTGTTTTTAATCTCATGTTTACCCATGGATCTTTCAAGATCCATGCTTAATATCTTTAGATCTTTCAAAAACAAGCTTTATGTTATATTTTTAACAAACATTCCATGAGTTTTAGTTTCAAAAATTAATTCTACACACTTTATCACTTCAATATTACAAGTTTATGCATAAAAATTCATATTTCAAGTTCACATTATGCTTCATATGTTCACCTTCAAGTTTAACCATGGATCCTTCAAGATCCATGCTTAAACTTGGTAGATATTAGCTTTAACATACTTGATCTAATCATAAACCAAGATACCACATCAACAACTTCATTACATACACTAAAATTTCATGTAATCACTTATTTTCTTCATGAATATGTTAGATCTTCTTATTTTTAGCATTAAAGGTTAAGTTGTTTAGATGGTGAAACTTGTACATAACATAAAAATGACTTAAATTAGTGAACAAGAAGCTTACTACTAGCTCTAATGGCTAGGGAAGTGGCACAAAAATGGAGATGAGGATCAAGGAAGAAAGTTAGTGGTTAAAAGCTCCACAAGGTGGTCCTTCAAGTTCTTGCACCATACACCTTCCTAATTGGCCTCCATACACCTCTAGATCACCTTGAATTGAATGATTGAAGCTTGAAAATGGTGGGTGTATGTGTGTGGGTTTGAGCCGAGAACAAGGGTGAAGGGAGGAGGAAGAAGATGGTGAATGAGGAAGTGTGAGTAGTTTAGGATTTATAAAGATCTTGCATATCTTCATTATGGTATATTACTAGAATATTCCTTACACAAAATCAAATATAATCTAATAAAATCTAATGAAATCAAATAAAACCTATGTGTGGGACCCATTGGGGCCGGATTTGGTGAAAGGGGGGGGGGGGTAAAGTGTCATTTTTGGAAGTTGAAGGTTTAAAGTGTAAACTGGAAAGTTTAAGTATGTTTAAGTGTGCTTAGGTGTTTTTATGATTTTTAAGGTGTTCTAGCATCAATGCTAGTTTAATATCATAAAAACATTACTTCTAGTCAAATTTTGATGTCCCAGTTATTGTCCGGTTGTTCGGTTCGTTACGGTTCATTAAAGTGCTGAATTGCGCAGTTTCACTAGGTATAAAGCACTTTTTGTGGCAGTTTTAATTCCCGACACTTTGTAAGTTATTTTAGACAATAAAAAATAAATTCTACATGATATTAATGTGCTTAAAAGCTGATTATAGCTGAATTGTTGCTGAATTATGCTGATTTCAGCATTTTAGATAAGTTTCGGATGCTTTTTAGTGCATAGTTTAGCTTCCGGAAAGTTTATATGTTAACCATTATATCCACACTTGGGTTTTAATGTATTTTAGATGTTGGACCTACTCCTAGGCCCCAACTCTATTGTCTGATTGTTTTCTGCAAAACTGCTGACACAGTGTGTCTTACCGGTGAGTTTACTAGTCTTTCTGACGCAACGCTAAAGTAATGCATAAAGCAATATTTGAAGTATAAAACGTGCATGAGTTAACATGCATAGCATGAAATCAGACTATGTTGACATTTAAGCACATAATTGCAGATATTTAATAATAATTAGACTATACAGAAATTACCGATTTTGTGCCAGTTGTCACAATATGTGTGCAGGATACAGGGTCAGGATATTTACCTTGTTGAGGAAAGAAGTCGTAGGCTCAAAGGAGTCAATGAAGCCCAGATCCTCATAGGAGAAGCTCTTAGGAGCAGCAGCGACAGTATCAGAACCCTTTCTTTTCTTGGACCCTAAAGCAAGGGTCCTAGTCTATGTGGGCTTGGAAAGGGGAACAGATGGCTTGGAGCTGGTGGTGGCTGGTGTCTCTTTCTTCACTTGGACAGGTCCAGGGTAGCTGTCTAATTCCTCAAGATCTAAGACAACAGGCATCTTGGTAGATTCTACACAAACAAAGGAGTAATTTTAAACTCAACAATATCTTGAATAACAAAACTTATGCAGGAAGGTTGAGATAAAAAAACCTTACCAGACATGTTGAAGCTGGAGTGTTGACTTGAAGTTGCTTGATTTGGGATGAAGCTTCTCTCGGTCTCGGACAGCTTCTAGATGGTTTCAATCCTCTCCACTGGGTCAGGAAGGGGATGAGCTAACTTTCTGAATTCCGCTACACAAAAGAAAAGGAAGATGTCAGTCCAGGATATTAAGCAGGATAATTTTGGGGATATTCCTAAAACCCTAACTCCTACCCTTTGTTAACCATTTCACCGGAAAACTCTCACCACCGGGTATGGAACTTCTTTTCATAAATAAGAACGTAGTTTTCCATTCTTCTTCATTCCGGGTGGCCCGAAGGATAAGAGGGTTGTTGGAAGTAGAGTAAAGTAAGAACCAGCTAGACCCATGGGATCTCAGTCGGTAAACCACAGGAAGATCATTGACACAAAGGTCAGGAACGTAATTGTTCTTGACGTCGTCAAGAACGACTAAAACTCTCCAAACCATGGGCATGATTTGGCTAAAGCTCAGGCCGGTGGTGCGGAAGAAATCCATAATAAAGTCAGAGAACAGAAATCGGAGGCCTAAGGTAAAAGGAAAGGCCAAGAAACATAGCCATTCGGTAGACGACGCCTCAGCCACCTTCCCAATCAAACGGTCGGAAAATCGCTCCGTCTAGTTTGATGCCGGATGATTGGAGGGCTGCGATGTAAGAATTTTCAAACATACCAAATTCCCACTCCGGATTTTGGAGTAGGTTTTAAGTTGTGAAGGTTGGGACTCAGTCACCGGAAGATGACCTGGTTTGCCTCGACATAACTAATCAAATACAACATGCAATATAGTTGATAGTGATAGTTTTCATTGACTCCTTTGAGCCTACGACTTGGATAGGAAAGAAGATGACCGGAAGATAAGAGAGAATATTACCTTTTCAATTTCTGGAATGACAGTTAAAAAAGAGAATAGGGAGAAGATACAACATGCAATGAGTGAAAATAACATGAGAAGATGTTCCATGTCACATCTTATCATCAAATCATTTAAGTGCCTCGAGAAAATAAATATATATGTTCAGGATTTAGAGAAAATAGTAAAAAGTGTGAGAACAGTTATAGATCGTGTTAGGGATAGAATTTTATTAGTTATGGATCACGGATCCTCAGTATAGCCTGGGTCAAGGATCCTCTGTTCAGTCTGGATAGAGGATCCTCAGGAAATGGTGCAGGAAGGCTAAGGATCCAGGATCCTCTTTATTATTCTAAAACTAAAAATTGTTTCCATTATCCTTTAGCTTGTTTTGCAGATGTATTACGAAGGAGACTTATTCCAACCAAGATTCAAGGAGAATATGCTTCTTATTTTAGCACGTGTATAGAGTTCATGACCGTTATGGTGATCGTGGATGACAAGCACATATTTCGGATAGTTACTTACATTGATATTTTTCTATTTTTGAAGGGGATAACAAGCTATTATTAGAAATATAGTTACACACATTGACAGACATTTGAACTCAGAGAAACTCATTGGCGATTACACACACAAACACACTAGAAATCCTTGTATCAAGCTTGTTATCATCCAAAGTTGTAATCTTTGTTATTCAATATAGTTGATAGTGATGGTTTTCACTATCCGAGGTTTTTATGCCGGAGATCATCCATTGATCAAGGGCTTTTTCCTTGTATAAATCCTTGTGTTCATCATCATTTTCATTCAATTATTGTTCATTCAATTAAGCATCCAACCTCACAAAAATCAGATTTGGTTACATTATCCTTTTGTGATTTTTGACCAAAACAGTTTGGCGCCCACCATGGGGCAATTGGTGCTTCAATTCTAAAAATTTCATTCATTTTATTCATTTCTGTTCATTGCCTTCAACCACATGGCTTCTCAAGGGAAAAACACTTCGAGCTCCATGCCAGCAATCACCTCTTCACAGGGGTTATGGGTGGTTTTCTAAACCCATATCCTGAATTATATCCTGACTCTATTACTTTTGTTTGCGACTAAGATACCGGATCAGGATATTGGTAACATCCTGATGCAGTATCCTGGTAATTACTAATTGTTCATGTGCAGATTAGCATGGCAAGCCTATAACGTTCGAGTGGACTAGTTTTCCTGAAGACTCGGACTAATCAGTTGAAAAGGGTACGTTGAAGCCGGAAGAAGAGGTCTCCAACGTTCAAGAAGGGAATATTCGCAGCATCCCGGTTTTATAGGATAGTTTGTTATTTCTATTTTACAATAAAAAGGAATGTACGGATCGATAGACACACACAATTTTTCACACACATTTTTCCTCTCTACAAGCTTTAATCACTCGCAATCACAAACACTCACACTCGAAATTCATTGTAACACTTAGCTGATCCGTACAATATCCTGCACTGTATCGTGACATTTGAAGTAGTAAGAAGAACAAGGCAGCTGCGATTATCAGCTCCCGAGGTTTTGTGCCAACGATCTAGATTGATCAAGGGCTTTCCTTTTACATGTCATGTCATCCTTTACTTTTCTGCTCATTGTTGATTGTTGATATAGCTTGGTATCCTGAGCTATATCTTGAAACTGTTTTTTGCAAACAACTAAACCAGAATATTTTCAATATACATTGTTAGCACACTACCTCACAAAACTAATTTGATCACTTAATTGCTTGGGTAATTTTTGACCAAAACAATTTGGCGCCCACCGTCGGGCAAGTGGTGCTATTTCTACTAAAAGCTTTGCTAAAATCTTTACTTGGTTTTCTTTTCTCGAAACTTTTGGCTACACTATTTTCAATGGCCTCAAAATCAAACATGGGCTCTTCTACCATGTCCGCTACAACCTCTCCAACAGCTGGTTTGGTGCTTCCACCACCTCCAAGGACGCAAGCTTCCTCACAGCCTCAAGCTCCTCCGAGGAGGGTTGAAACTCACACATCTCGGGATATTGTGCCTACTCAGAATATCCATGGATCTACTGCCTCAAGAAGAATTCATATTAAGGCTTCTAATGATGAAATTCTAACTTTGTTTGGTAGTATACAAGGTCAGATGAAGCAACAACAGGAGACCAACCAAATCCTGATAAGAGAGATACAACTCTTGAAGTCTACCTCAAACAGGCCTGTTGAGGATACTGTCACTCCCTTACAGCCCAGAGCAGTGAACTTCAGCTCGGCAGTATATACTGAGGATAACCGGGGCAATATTGTACCTAGCCATTCCCAGAGTCATGCTCCTGAGATACCCTCACCGGTCAGGGTATCAACTGTGAGAAGTTCAGGATATGCTCCAGGATATGGCCAGAATCCTCAGGCTGGTAACGTGTCTAATAATACTAATACTCTTGCTACTAACGGTGTTGGATCTTTGCAGGATACAGGTGTGACGTCGGCACTCTCTAGGGAGCTTCAGAAGTTGAAGGATATGATATCCAGTGTACTTGGGGTGGTTCAGCCAATTCCAGAAGTGTCCCAGGACAGGATATCCCGGTTTGCATATCCTATATGTGATGCCGAAATCCCGAAAAGATTTTAAACCCCCAACATGAAGCTCTAGGACGGAACCACAATTCCTGAAGAGCATATTGCTCAGTATAGGGAAAGGATGGAGATTAACCCTATCCCTCTGGATCTCAAGGAAGCATACCTCTTCAAGTGTTTTAGCTCTACTCTAACAGGATCGGCCTTAAAATGGCTCTTAAACGTTCCGCCTCATTCAATTACATCATTTGCCCACCTAGTTAACCTATATAATAGTCAATTTTCTTGTAGTCAAAGTTTTGAAAAACTAACCAGTGATCTCAACAGGATAACTCAAGGCCCTCAAGAATCCTTGAGGGATTATGTGAACAAATTTAGCAGGGAATCCCTGGATATCCCACATCTTGATGTTGCAACAGCCATGCAAGCATTCAAAATGGGGTTGCAAAAGGATTCCCAATTTTATCAGGATCTTGTAATGAATCCTTGCAGGAACCTGGATGAAGCTCGGAAATTTGAGATATATTAGACTGGAAGACGACAAAAAGATGCAAGAGAGGATGAATTCATTCTCGACCTATGAATCAACTAACAGGAAGTCAAAATCCTCATACAAACCATATCGCTCAAAGCCATATGGCAGGAATTACAGCAAGAAAGTGAATGATGTTGAGCATGAGGATCCTGAGGAGTATACTGAATTGTCAGAAGATTGTTTTTCTATTAATATACCCGAACTAATGTATGCTATGCAGGGTTTGGGAGATAAATCGAGGTGGCCCAGGAAAAACCAACAAATGGCTGATTGGAAAGATAAATCCAAATGGTGTGCCTTCCATGAGGATTTTGGACATGTCACGGAAGATTGCATAGCCCTGAGGAAGGAAATAAGCTATCTGCTAAGCAAAGAATACCTGAAGGATCTTCTGGGCAGAAAGAAGAATAAGGGTTAGGATACTGAGAAGGATCCTGAACGAGCAACATCACCTCCTGCAGATGCCAAGATAATTAACTTTATTTCAGGAGGATCCGACAATTGTGGAACCTCTTATTCAGCAGCAAAAAGACATACAAAGGAGGCTAAGGCAGAACGGGGGGACAAGCCGATTAGGATGACAACCCTCACAACCGATAAAGTGATAACGTTTGATAATGATGAAAGGGATAGTGTCCAGGATCCCCATCATAATGGTTTGGTAATAACTTTATATATTGCTAACCATTTTGTGCGTAGGATACTGGTGGATAATGGCAGTTCCGTCAACATTATTCAACTGGAAACGCTAAAGAGAATGAATATTCCCAAGATGGAAATCACTTCAAAATCCACTGTGCTTGTAGGGTTCAGTGGAGAAGCCAAGAGTACTTTGGGAGAAATAAAGCTGCCAGTATATGTTAAGGGAGTGAATTCGATGCAATGTTTCTGTGTCATGGACTCGTTATCCTGCTACAATATTATATTGGGCAGACCATGGATCCATGACCTGAAGGCTGTCCCATCAACCTATCATCAATGTATCAAGATTCCTACCCCTTGGGGAGTTGTCAAGGTGGAAAGTGATCAACAAGAGGCAAAAGAATGTTATTCTTCCTCAATGAAGTCTTCAACAAAGCCTAGAGCAGGATAGCAATTAAAGATACGAGCCCAGGATATCGTGGAGGCCTCAGAGCAAGATGTTAAGAAAATTATCCTGGACTAGGATAATTCAGATATCTCGGTGCTCGTAGGAGCCAATATCCCTAAGGATATTGAAAGTCAGTTAACTAACTTTTTGAAATACAGGATGTCCACGTTCGCATGGAGGCATGAGGATATGACAAGTATTTCTAAGGATATTATAACTTACAAGCTTGGAATTGATAGGTCTTTCAAGCCCGTTCAGCAAAAGAGAAGGAAGTTTGCTCCTGAAAGAAACACAATTATACAGGAGGAGGTTGAAAGATTGCTGAGATCCAAGATGATTAGGGAAGTTAAATTTCCCAAGTGGCTAGCAAATATGGTCGTAGTTCAAAAGAAGAATGGGAAATGGAGAGTCTGTGTAGATTACACAGACTTGAACAAAGCATGTCCTAAAGACCCATTCCCTCTACCTCATATAGACTCGATGGTGGATGCAACTACCGGTCATGAAATGCTAACCTTTATGGATGCATCTTCAGGATTCCAGCAGATCCAAATGGAACATTCAGACCAGGAGGATACTGCTTTCATGACACCAACAGGTATTTACTGTTATACTGCTATGCCTTTCGGTTTGAAAAATGTAGGTGCAACGTACTAGAGATTGGTGAACATGATGTTTAAAGATAAACTGGGGGACACCATGGAGGTATACATTGATGATATGGTGGTAAAATCCAAGAAAGCTGAGGATCATCTCCGGGATATTGAAGGAGCATTTGATATCCTAGACCAGTGCCATTTTGGAGCGGGGGCAGGAAAGTTTTTAGGATATATGGTGACTAAAAGGGGAATAGAAGCAAGCCCAGAACAGATCAAAGCTATCCTGGATATCAAGTCACCATCCAACATGAAAGATGTACAAAGATTAACAGGACGAGTAGCGGCATTGAACAGGTTTATATCAAGATCCTCAGAGAATGCATGGAATTCTACGATATCCTGAAGTAGAAGAATAAGAAATTCGAATGGGGAGAAAAGCATGAAGCCGCTCTACAAGAATTAAAGCAATATCTTTCAACTACACCTTTATTGATGAAGCCCAAGGATGGTGAACCATTATCCCTGTATCTTGCAGTATCAGGGAATGCAGTAAGTGCTGTTCTAGTAAAAGATCATGAAGGTCAGAAGTATCCTGTCTATTATGTTAGTAAAAATTTGTTAGATGCTGAGACTAGATATTCACACTTAGAGAAATTGATATTAGCCTTACTTAAGGCATCAACTAAGCTTTGACATTATTTTGAGACACATAGGATTCACGTTAAAACTAATTATCCTGTTAAAATTGTGCTTAGGAAACCTGAGATGTCGGGTAGAATGGCTAAATGGTCAGTAAAGTTAAGTGCCTATGATCTAGTATATGAACCTAGAAATGCTATAAAATCTCAGGCTCTAACAGAATTTGTGGCTGATTTTAGTAGTGATATTCAAAATGAAGAAGACCTAGAAGTACAAGAACAAGGAGAAACCTTAGAATCCTGGACATTATATACTGATGGTGCATCTAATGTTAGAGGTGTAGGATTAGGTATACTACTAAAATCGCCACAGGGGGACATATTACCCCATGTTATTAGATGTGAATTTCCTGCCACTAATAATGAAGCAGAATATGAAGCTTTGATTGCAGGATTGGAGTTGGCCAGAAGTATGAATATTAAAAGCTTGCAAGTATATGTTGATTCCTTGTTAATTGCTAACCATTTCAATGGATCCTATGCAGTCAAAGGCGAAAAGTTAATCGAGTATCTTGAAATTCTCAAAAAATTAGCAGGATATTTCGATGTTTTTACACTTGAACATGTACCAAGGGAGGATAATGCTAAGGCAGATGCTTTAGCAAACTTGGGATCATCAGTCAGGATACCGGAAGGAACTCAAATACTGATACTACATATCCTGTACCCTACGATGGAACTCCTCAAGTATCAGGATAAACAAGTAGCAAGTATTCAGGATCCTGAAGATGAGTATCCTGAGGAGGATCCTAAATCCTGGACGGTTGTTGGGATTGAACCCTATCAGAGGAACAGATAATTAAAGCCAAAACTGGATCAGAGCAGTGGATCCAGAATAAGCAGATGTTTACATACAAATCTCTCCCCTTGAAAGTGATCTCATATCTGCTGACCTCCTATCTGCTGATCTTGCAAAGTGCTGACCTACAACTGCTGCCTTGCATCTACTACCCAATGTCAAAGACTGATGGAAGACCAAAGCTCTGCTGATTCAATCTACTGCCTTGAGTCTAGTACTGCTGATCCGGACAAGCACTGCTGGGTTCACAACAGTGGAAGGATGCAGCAGCTGATTAAGTGTCTTTTATGAAATGAAATGAAATGTAATAGCAGTAGTTAGTACAACAGTGTTTGTATAGATCAGAGGTTAGATGTCATTTTCATGGTGACGTCAGCTAAGATGCTCAGTGGTTTGCAAGTGCCTATAAATAGATTAGTACTTTGTACTGTTCTATTAGCTCTTTTGCATCATCGTCTTCTTTGCACGAACAAACTACTGAGCTCTGGCTGAGGGGGAGTTTGCATTCATTCATCAATCATTGTAATCGTTATTGAAATAAATTCAATCTTTCGATTCATTGTGAAAGGATGTTTGATCAAAGTATTACTCTCGTTTGATTGTATGCAAAGTTTGTTTTCATCATAATTCCGCTGCACACTCATCCATTTTCATTTTAACTACAAACACAAAATACAATCAGAAACAAACTCAGATCCAACAATTGGTATCAGATCTTGGAAAGTCAAATTTGATTTAACAATCATTTTGACGTAAATAGTTCAGCTCATAACAGTTGATACTGATCGTTTATTCATTTGTTGAAAAACAGAGCAAGGATTAATCACCATTAAAGTTGATTTCTCAGTGTCTGTAAAACAACAAGAATGACGTCACAATCTCAGGATGATAAAAACAACATCGGATCGCTTTTTAAACCACCTATGCTAAAAAGAAATGAGTACAACATCTGGCAGAGGAGGATGGGTCACATCCTCGCTCAACAAAGCACAGGATGTTGGAGGTCTGTCGTCTTTGGTCCTCATGTTCCCACAGTGCCAAGCGCTGAAGATGCTAAAAAGTTCGTTCCAAAACCAGTTGAAAATTATACCGAAACCGACTATCAAAAGTTCGAACTAGATGCTAAAGCTTTTAGTATCATAGCATCAGCGCTGCCCAATGAGATATATGCTGGACTGTTACACTGTAACAGTGCCAAAGAGTTATGTGACGCACTTAAGGAACAATTTGGGGGAACCGAAGAAGTCATAGAAAACAATAGGGAAATCCTGAACCAACAGTATGAAACATTTTGTCATGTTAGAGGTGAATCACTGACGCAACAATTTGAGCGTTTCAGTTGTCTCATCAGTGAACTGAGGCTTGTTAATACCACTTTTACAAACTCAACTCAAAATAGCAGGTTTCTCAGGTCACTGCCAGAAAAATGGGACACCATAGATTTTGTCACCCGAAATTCACTTGAGTTCAAGGATCTGACCTTGACCCAACTCCATGGTCGAATCCTGGCCTACGAAAGGGAGTTGAACCAGAAAAGGAAGTTACAAGAGTCAGGAAAAGCCGTTGATGATTATACATTTGGTAACACTGCTCTTCTGGGTCAAGAAGAATCTGGGAGCAGTGGTAAGGATCAGGGTTATGATCATTTCATTGACATAACTGCTGGAACAAATTTTAACAACCCTGATCCTCACTCTGCTAGTTATGCATTCACTGCAAACGAAAACCAGATGTCAGACAATTTATACTTTGAACTCAATGATTTGCAACATTTTGATCCCACTGACTTAGAGGAAATGGACATCCTGCACCAACTGGCTTTGCTAAGTGTTAGAACTAGCAAATTTTACAAAAGAACAGGGCGAAAATTCCCAGGTTTGCATGGGAATCTAAGGGTTGGGTTGGATAAATCGAAAATCAAGTGCTACAAGTGTAATAGGTTGGGACATTTCGCTAGGGAATGTAGGAGTCAAACTACTGGTCCCATAATTACTCATCCTAGCTCAAATCCTAGACCTCAAAACCAAAGCACTGTGCACTATACCCAGTATGCCCCAGCATCTCAAGTGAACACTGCTCAATATGTTGCTGCCCCTGTGCCAGTACACTATGTCCAAACTACTGTTCCACAGATCCAATATGTTCAAACCCCTGTTCCCCAGGCACAAGTGCAGCCTGCACCTCAAACCACTGCTCCAGCAGCAGTACAACCAGATCAACAAAGTTTTTTCACTCAAGGGTTTGTTGACTGGAGCAGTATGCCTGAAGACCTTAGTGATGAAAATTTTGCACTCTATGCTTCTAATGATTCTTCTCATAATGAGTTTTGTTTGATGGCATTAGAGTCAATACAGGAGGGGGTTGAAACTGAAGAGGAACAGCTGAGTATTGAAACAGTGGATGAGGTGACTGAAGCAGTGGTTACTGCTGTGGCTGGTGAACTACTGTTGGGAGAAAGTTCAGGTACCCTGATTGAACCACTGACAGACCCATGGTCAGAAGAGGACAAAGAAGAAAAGAAGGAAGAAAAGGCTGGTGAAAAGAAGGTGATAGCTGATGATGAAGAGAATCATCAATGTGATTGTGCAATGATGGCTGCTGCCAAGGTATCTCCTCAAGTTCTAGAAAAACTGTGTTCTGACAATTGCATTATTGCTTTTGCTAACATCAAAGAGGTGAATGAAAACCTTCGGGATAAAATCTTAACTGATGAAGTCAAATTTGAAAGATTTTTAAAAGAACTTAAAAACAAATTGACTGAAAAAGAAAAAGAGATCAGCAGTCTAAAAGAAGAACAAAGCATAACCAAAACTCAACTCCAAACTATGGTAGAAAAATACCAAGTTTGCAAAAAGGAGTTAGAGTCCACCCAGATCACATGTGAGAGATGGGTGGAATCATGCAAAGGGTATGAGGTTATGCTTGAAAAACAAATAAAAAGCAATGTGAAATTTGGGGTTGGTTATAGAAAACATGATGATGAAAACATTGCTTTTGGAAAATCTGTTCAAACCACTGATGTAACCACTGAGTTCATCCCCACAAACAAGAATGACCAAGAAGTGAAAATCACTAACAAACAGACCAATGGGATCCTCTACTTTTGAGGAGCTTGAAGATTATCAGTTTAAACCAAAATGGTCTGATGAGTGTGATATTCTTGAAAATTTCAACCCAATGGACTTTACATCAACTGATGGTGTTAAAGCTCCAAAAGCTAAAGTCATACCTCTCAAGGACATCCCAGCAGTGGTTAAAACCTCTGCTGCAAAGGAGTATGACAAGAGAAAGAAGAAAGAAAAAATTGATAACTTGTTTTGTGAATTCTGTGAGAAAAGAAATCATCTAACAAAAGATTGTTTCCACTTAAAAGCTTATGATTTAAACAGAACAAGTGTCATTGTCTCAGCTGAAAGTTGCATTGTTTGTGGCAAAACAAACCACAAAACTCAAGCATGTATGTATCTCAAAAACTTTGATGTGAAAAAGAATGAGTACATTGCTAAAACATCCTTGAGTCCATCATCATCATCAACATCTGTAAAATTCACCAAGAAACAACCACTGTTTGTGCCAGTTCAAACAGCTGTCACAAAACAACTGAACCAAACATCTGTCAAAAGAGATGTTCAGGTTACTGATGCACCCCCTGCCAATCAGTTCAGAAAAGGCAAGGAAAAACAGTCTTACCAAAGGATTCCACACGTTTATGAGGCCTACAAAAGGCCCTCTAAACCTAAAGTGAATAGGCAACCTTTTGGTTACCAACAGATGATTGGTCAAGACCCACAACAGTGGTTAGAGAAACACTGTCCTAAAACAGTCAAAACCCCTGACCTAACCACTGTCCATCATTCTGCATCTATCCCAGACACTGTTGAGACCCCATCCAAAGCCCTGCTGGCTTTGGAGACCTTAATGAACTAATCCTTTTACTTCATGTGCAGGGAGCTTCTGCATGCTTTGATAGTCTTTGGTATGTAGATAATGGAGGCTCCAGGCACATGACAGGATGTAAAGCCCTCCTCAAAGACTTTAAAATCCATGGAGGGGGTGATATATCCTTTGGAAATAATAGTAAAGGGAAAGTTCTAGGGTCTGGTACAGTGCAGTCTGGAAATGTAAAATTTGAAAATGTCAATCTGATAGACAATCTAAAATTCAACCTTCTGAGTGTATCACAAATGAGTGACAAAGGGTTTGGGTCATTCTTCACAAAATATTGTTGTAGGATTGTTGGACCAGAAATGGTCAAAAAGATTGAAGCAATAATCAAAACTGGTCAAACTAAACTTGTTGCTTAAAGAAGTGGCAATGTTTATGTTGTTGATATGTCAAAAGAGTGTCCCAGAGCTGATGCCTGTCTGTTCTCAGCTGCCTCTAACAAAGAGACAGAACTTTGGCACAGAAGGCTGGGGCACACAAATCTTAAGACAATCACTGAAATTTCAAAAAATGGTTTGGTGAGAGGCCTACCACAAAAATTGTTTTCATGTCCTGAACATTGCATTTCCTGTTTAAAAGGAAAACAGCATAAAAGTTCTTACAAGTCCATTGAAGAGTCCAAAACAACCCAGTGTTTGCAAATGCTTCACATGGATTTGTTTGGCCCAGTTCAAGTCATGAGCCTCAAGAAGAAAAGATATTGTTTGGTTATTGTTGATGACTTTTCTAGGTTTACATGGACTTTTTTTTTACACTCAAAAGATGAGACTGCAGGCATTTTGCAAGACTTTGTGACACAGGTTGAAAAGCAATTTGACCTTCCAGTGAAAAGCTTCAGGAGTGACAATGGCACAGAATTAAAAAATAAGGAGTTGGATGCCTTCTGTGTGAAGAAAGGGATTGTAAGGCAGTACAGTATCCCTAGAACACCAGAGCAAAATGGGGTAGTGGAAAGGAAGAACAGAACTTTGATTGAGGCTGCCAGAACCATGCTTGCAGATTCAGGTTTGCCATTAACTTTCTGGGCAGAGGTAGTAAACACTGCTTGCTATGTCCAGAACAGAGTTTTAATAAACCCCAGGCACAAAAAGACTGCTTATGAAATTCTGTATAAAATCAAACCACTGATCTCATATTTCAAGGTGTTTGGCTGCCCATGCTTTATTTTGAACTTAAAAGATTCCATTTCAAAATTTGCAGGCAAAATTGATTGTGGTTATCATCTTGGATACTCAACCGCTGCCAAGGCCTACAAAGTGTTCAATACACTGACCAAGGCAGTGGAGGAGACTTTGAATGTTAAGTTCAATGAACTTTCATCAATGAAAATCCCAGCAAACCCTGCAGATCTGTTTGATCTTGAAAATTTTACTTTTGAAAATACTAATGTCAAGACTAACAGTGCATGTCCATCAGAGGATACAACACCAGACTATGAGTATGAAATCATCATCCCTCAAAGGTCTGCCACAAAGGGAAAAGCACCAGCTGTTCAAAACAGTTGTCAAAGCTCAACCACTGCTACCTCAACAGTTGTTGACCAAAGTAGCCCATCCACCACTGCTTCCACATCCTCAAACACTGCTGACAAAAGTCCTCAAACAGTGGATAAAAGTCAGCAGATGTCCACTTCATTACCTCCTATTCCACCACCTTTTGAAGCCACTACTGGATCATCAAAGTCCCCAGCAGTGGTTAGCTCAGATGATACACATTTGCAGCCTTCACCAACAAATGCCATCATACCATACCAAGGAGATTTTATCTTCTTGAGATCTCATCCACCTGATCATATCATTGGCAACATAAATGAAGGGGTGCTCACAAGAAGCCAAACCCAAAACATTTGTCTTTTTGCTGGTTTTCTATCACTCCATCAGCCAGTCAAGTACCAAGAGGCACTAAAAGACAACAGCTGGGTAGAAGCCATGCAAGAGGAACTCCAACAGTTTAAAAAACAACAAGTATGGGAGCTTGTACCACTGCCAGAAGAGGTTAGTCCCATTGGCACAAAGTGGGTCTTCAAGAACAAAACTGATGAAAGGGGTATTGTTGTCAAGAATAAAGCCAGGCTTGTGGTTCAAGGTTACAGACAGGAAGAGGGGATTGATTATGATGAAACATTTGCCCCTGTTGCAAGATTGGAAGCCATTAGACTGTTCCTGGCCTTTGCTGTCAACCACAATATGAAGGTGTTTCAAATGGATATCAAAAGTGCTTTCCTCTATGGTACAATTCAAGAAGAGGTGTATGTTTGTCAACCTCCAGGTTTTGAGGATCCATTTTATCCAGATCATGTCTACAGGCTAAACAAAGCCTTGTATGGCTTGAAACAAGCACCAAGGGCCTGGTATGAAACTCTTTCCAACTTCCTACTCTCAAATGGTTTCAAAAGAGGTACCATTGATAAAAACTGTTTTTAAAATGGAGAGGGAAGGATTTAATGATTGTCCAGATTTATGTGGATGACATTATTTTTGGAAGCACATGTAACTCAATGTGTGAAGAGTTTAGAGAACTCATGACAGCTGAGTTTGAAATGAGTGCAATGGGTGAGCTGCAATGCTTTCTTGGTTTCCAAGTTCAGCAAATGCAAAATGGAACTTTCATTCATCAAAGTAAATATGCTAAAGAACTTTTGACCAAATTTGATATGAATGATTGTAAACCATGCAGCACACCCATGGCAACAAATAAGCTGGTCATGTCTGATGAAAAAGATGAGCTGATTGACCAAACACTTTATAGAAGCATGATTGGGTCTTTATTGTACCTAACTGCATCTAGACCAGACATCATGTTTGCAACATGTGTCTGTGCAAGAAGTCAATCAGCTCCCAGAAAATCAAATCTCATTGCTGTAAAAATGATCTTCAGATACATAAAAGGTGCTCCCACACTTGGTATTTGGTATCCAGCTAATGGGAATATCAAGCTTTCAGGCTTTTCAGACAGTGACTTTGCTGGATGTAACACCACAAGGAAGTCCACATCAGGAGGGTGCCAGTTTCTAGGTGATTGCTTGGTTTCTTGGCAAAGCAAAAAGCAAGCAACAGTTTCAACATCCACTGCTGAGGCTGAATACATTGCTGCTGCAAGCTGTACAGCCCAACTCCCGTGGCTTCAAAATCAGTTGCTGGATTTTGGTATCACTGCCTTAAAGACACCACTCATGTTGGACAGCCAGGCATCAGAAAATATCATTAAAAATCCAGTTTCCCATTCAACCACCAAACACATCGACATCAGACATCACTTTGTGAGGGATTGCTATGAAAAAGGTTTGATTTCTCTGCATCATGTCCCAACTAAAGACCAGTTGGCAGATGTGCTCACAAAAGCACTTGATACAGTCACTTTTGAAAGCTTGGTCTCTAGAATTGGGATGCTAAACATGGAATAACAAGCAAAATCTTGTTTTTCTATGCATAAAAGCATCAAAATGTTTTCAGAAAATCAAAATCCATCCTTAAAAATAGCTAAAAATGAAATTTTCATTAAAATCCTTAAAAGTCTGCCATTAACCACTGATTGTTCAAAAGTCTGCTCTACTTCAAAAGCCTGTCCACTGCTGAAAGTCAACCCCTGTTCTCTCATTCCTTTGATAAACTCTGTTGTTCAAAAGCAGTGTTTTATCCACTGATATGCTATCCACTGATAGTGAAAATCATCCACTGCTCTACTACCACTGCTTTCATCAGTCACTTTCATAAAAGTACTGTCCTTCACTTTCACCAGGGGTTGTCACGTGGGCAGTACATAGTGGTCAGACTTTTTGTAACGGCTGCCACATCAGTATTCACTTCCTTCCCTATAAAATTCCCCACTCACCACCAAAACAGGGTTTTACTGTCGAATTGAATTCTTAAAAATTCTCTTCTCAAAACAGTTTTTCATCTCATTTCTTCACAAATTTCTTCGATCATCATCTTCAAAATGACAAAATCGAAGTCATCTTCAAAACCCTCATCCAAATCTTCATCGAAAACAGCCTCTCAAAAGGCAATTTCCACTGAAATTCCATATAAACCATCCCACAATCTCCTGGGTCTTCTCACTAAACCAGGAACCACCAATGTTTTTGATTCCATCATTGACACCATGGCAAAATCAAAGTACAAAACTTTGTTCACCGTCGATGCACCAATCTATTTGGAGACCCAAAGGGAGTTTTGGAAGAATGCAACCCTTGACAAATAAGGAGACATTGCAACCATCATACACTCTTCTATAAAGGGTAAAGCTGTCCAAATCACACCACAATCCATTTCAGAGGTCTTTCAACTCGATGATCAAGAAGGTAAAATTTCTTTCACTAAAAACGAGTTGCAAACTGACTTCGTTGAAAGAGGGTATGAAGCCACAATGATGAAGAAACTTACCTTACAAAAAGGTTATTTTCCTTCTGCAACCAGATTTTTATTTCATACCCTCCTACTATGTGTTTCAAATAAAACCACTTCTTTCAATGAAATCCCTTTAAAGATTCAAAATCTGGGATATGCAATTCTTCAAAAAGAAAATTTTAACTATTCTCGGGAAATTTTTAAAGATTTGGTTAATAATGTTGAAACAAAATCATTCTTACTGTTTCCAAGATTTTTAAGTTACTATTTTGCAAAGAAATTCAGTAAGGATGATTTAGTTGCAATAAACCAAGGTGATTCTACTCAAATAAACAATTTAACAACTGAAACTTTTTCAAGAATGTTAGCACCTTGCAAAACACAAGCAGAGGTGCCTGAGCAGATTTTAGCAGTTACAACTGCTCCTCAGGTATCTGCTGCTGAGCCCACTGCTCAAGGTGATTAAAGCAGCCGACCAACTGTTTTGAAACCCACACCTACAATCACCAAAAAGCCTACAAAAAGAAAAACTCAAAACCCCCCCAAACCAATCAAAAAGGCAACTCTGAAGGATGAGATACCAGAGCAAATGCCTGTGACAACACAAAAGTCACAAGAAACCACTGCTGCTTCTTCCTCACAGCAGTTGGTACAAATATCTCAACCAATAACTGAAACTCCTCCTGCTTCTTCACAAAAAGAACAGGTTGTACAAATAGGGTCTCCACATCATGATGCTCTGGAAACACTTGTTTCTATCATCCACAGCTCAATACCCGGGGCAAATCCACTTTCTACACCACCCATCACATCCACAATTCCCCCACCAACTAAACTGCTGTTGGATGCAATCGATTTGAACCAGGCACTAACCAGTCATTCTCAATCACCTATCAATGAGAATACACCTCAACAACTGACTGGGTCTGATGAATCAATCTTTGCTAACCCACCAACACAACCTGAGGAGGTTACACCCCTTGAGTTACAAGAAACTCTTGGTGGTAATCCAAGTGAAGCAGCCACTACAACTGTTGAACCCACTGGTTTACAGTTGGACAGTGGTTACATTAATAAGACTTCCTTGGAGGCAATTCCTTACATAGCACCTCTGCCAACCACCAGTGGATTTATTTATCTTACTGGCAACATCAAAAGGTTGTTAAGTGTTGAAGGAAGAAGACCCCAGTACCAAGAAAAAGGGGCATCAGTGGTTAATGTTTGGAGTACACTCCCTACATCAACTACTGATAAAACCACTGCTAGTGGGAAATCAGATGATCCCATTAACTTGGGTGATGGTTTAAAGTACCAGAAATTGACGGATCGTATTGAAAAGCTTGATAACTCTGTTGCAAAACTCAAAGATATGCTACAACAGGTGTTACAAGTACAAAAGGTACAATCAACTGCTGTTCCATCTCAAGCACCTGCTCCACAACAAGCACCTGCTACAAATGAGCTCTGGAATTTGTTTCAACCTTTTCTCCATCAACAAGCACAATTAGCAGATCAGCAACATGAAACACATGTCCAACAGCTGAGAAATGCAATGGAGTCAAGGTTCAAGAACACTCAGGCTGATCTAAAGGCTCTCAAAACTCAGATCCTGCACACCACTGGCACTGCTCCTCCAAAAGTTCGCTTCATTTATCAACTTCCCCCAGATAATGCGAAAAAGGGGGAGAAAATTCAGGAGTGGAAAAAGAAGGGAATAGAGGATGGTCTCTACATTGAACCAGAAAATGCAAACATGACCAAACAGATCCCTTTGCCAGATGGAAGCAAGAAAATTGATGTGACCACAAATGCACTGGCAGAAGCAGTTGCAAGTGTAAAAAGGGATAGAGAGGCCAAAAGGAAAGCCAGGGTGGATTATCCGGATCAGGGTACTTCAGGGTCAAAAGATGATGAAAATCTTGTTGATGAAAAGAAGAAGCCTACAAGAAGAGTAAGGCTACCCAAATCCATTCCAACCAGACGTTCAAAGTCTGCTCCAAAACCACCACCTAAAACAGCTATTGTAACTCCTGTTGTATCAACTACAGTCGGTACTTCAGTAGTTTCAACATCTGCTCCCACTTCAACACACACCACTTCAACACACACCAAATCCACTGCCTTACCACCATTACCACCAAAAACAAAATCACCTCCTGCCAAAAGGCAGAAGACAGTAGTTGTTAAAACATCTGCTGTAATGACAACAGTGGTTGGAACACCAGTTGTTTCAACAACTGTTAGTCAATCACAAACCACTGTCACTACATCCACCACCATTGTTCCATCCAAAACATCATCAGCCCCTCCTCAAACAAAGATGAGAAGGCTAATTCTCAAAGATGATGACACTTCACCACCACAAACATCTTCAAAATCTTCAGCTCTTGTCACAATACCAAAACCTGTTCCTCTCTCTTCAGTTCCAATGTACAAGCCCTTACCTCCTGCAGGTGTTCAATTTCCTCTTGAACTAGCAACTGTTAGAGAAGAAATAAAATCTTTTTACTATGAGGATGACCCTGCCAAAAGGAGTTTTCCATCAATAAAAGGATATCCCTGGCCTAAAAATGTTGATGAATATTTGGAAATCAAGGCCAAGCAAGCAGAGGATATCTCAAAAAGAAACACACAAGGGAAATCTGACAAAGAAATTTCAAGAAACTATCAATATCTGCTCACACAGGTCAGATCCCTAGAACAATTTGCAAAAAAATGTCAGTCAACAAATGTCACACCCCGACCACGTAGAACATACAAAACGTGGCGGAAATATCGGGGAGTGTTGTAACAGAATTAATTGTTTCAAACCCATGGCAATTGAAGTTTCGTTTTTATTGATTAAAAGTGTTACCATGTCTAAACAAACAAAGAAATACAACATAATTAACTAGTCTTGCATCTTTTATTGTCACTAAAGCCCAAGTCTGTCTATGTGTATCTTGATCATCTTATGCAATAGTTCCTGAAAAACACATGTGAAAATAGGTACGTCAGCATAAAAATGCCTGTGAGATACATAGGTTTTGTGAAGATAAGATTCATGACTTATGTTTGAGAAAATGTTTAGTCATGAACCTTGTTATTTGCTTTGTCTTTTAAATCATTTGAAAAATGATAAGATCAGATGATAAGTATAAATAAATGTAAGGTTAAATGAATAACCAAGTAAAATATGTTTGCATAAGATAAGTTGTTTATGAATCAATGTCTTATGAAAAGTATGTTATTTGTATGAAATGTTCTATGTCTCAAACTGAAATGATTCAAATAACGTTGCGACATGTAATACCATACAAACACTTATATATAGGAAGTACCAGCGGCGTATCCACCATGCTTGTATCATATTACACACGCATCGTTACTTAATCACTTAATCAAACCAAACCAAACAATGTAAAATGTTCATGTCAAGATGTAAATCATGTCAAAATGTCTATATCAAATATCCATGTCAAATGTCTATGTCAAATATCCATGTCAAATGTCTATGTCAAATATCCATGTCAAATGTCTATGTCAAAATGTCATGTATGGCAAGTGAAATGTCTCAACTAAACCATATGCACAAAAACAAAGTATTGAAGTAAAACTTGGTTTAAATCAAAGTTATGTTTTGTGGGAAATGCATGATCAAATGTCAATCATGTTAAAATGTCTATGCCGAAATGTCTATGTCAAATATCCATGTTAAATGTCTATGTCAAATATCCATGTCAAATGTCTATGTCAAATATCCATGTCAAATGTCTATGTCAAATATCCATGTCAAATGTCTATGTCAAAATGTCATGTATGGCAAGTGAAAGGTCTCAACTAAACCATATGCACAAAAACAAAGTATTGAAGTAAAACTTGGTTTAAATCAAAGCTATGTTTTGTGTAAATGCATGCAAATATTTAATATGAACATTTATGCGGTATTGTGAATATGCATACATCCAAGCCTGGCGACTGTGGTGATAAACCCTTTAAACAAATTAAAGGTCTATCTGTCTTATATCAACGAATTCGGTCATTCCTTTCTGTCCCCTTTCCCTGGGATGTCCGGAACGGGAGTTGTCAATTCCTATGGTACCACTACCTACTAACGAACGGCATGATCGGTGTTAATGAATGTATTGTCCCATGTAAACAAACCAAATGTCATACCAAAATGTAAGCATGTGAAAATAATGCACTAAGTATGTAATCAAATGAACATACATAGCGTGAAATGTCATGTAAAACGATGTACTAAGTAATGCACACAATGGGCACACCTAGCATGAAATGTAATGTAAAACAAAGTACTAAGTAATGCACACAATGGGCACACCTAGCATAAAATGTAATGTAAAACAATGTACTAAGTAATGCACACAATGGGCACACCTAGCATAAAATGTAATGTAAAACAAAGTACTAAGTAATGCACACAATGGGCACACCTAGCATAAAATGTAATGTAAAACAATGTACTAAGTAATGCACACAATGGGCACACCTAGCATAAAATGTAATGTAAAACAATGTACCAAGTAATGCACACAATGGGCACACCTAGCATAAAATGTAATGTAAAACAATGTACCAAGTAATGCACACAATGGGCACACCTAGCATAAGATGTAATGAAATCATGTACTATAATGTACTAACGAACATAGCATGTATATGATGTGAAAACAGGAAAGCATGAAAGTAACAAGTAGGCACATGTGTTCCACCCCAAAACAGTTTGGAAAACAGTAAAAGAGGGGTCTATGTACTCACTTGAGATTGCTCAGGAGTCCTAAGATAACCACCAAGCAACGCTAGAGATCACGGAAATCAAACGGCACCTAATATAGGTAACTATGTTAATTAACCGGACCTAGATCGGAAGATCGGGTAGCATTAGGGTTTGTAAACCAAACGAGTGTGGAGACTCGTGTGATATGGTTTAACAAAGCCTACATACTAAATGAAACCTAACATAACTGCCTACGACCCATTACGACCCGTTTAGGTAGCTTATGCTACTTTAACGCGTCGTTCGCGTGAAACGCGTTCGGATCGCCTAACTAGTCCTATGACAAGTGTTATATGCCTAAACATGTTACATAATCAGTTATGTGACAAAAGTTTAGGTTACATATGCTTAATTACCAATTATACATGAAAAGGGTATTCTGGTAATTTACCTAAGGCATATAAACTACCTATCATACAACTAATTAAACGATGTGACCATAGGGTATAACCTCGGAAGGTTATGCCCTATACTAGGGTCACCTAATGTATTTGGTCGGATCCTAATGATCGACCAAACTGGGTCGGGTTCGAAGGTATAGGCGATTTATCAGATCGCCTACCCTACGACCCTAGACAACGTGGTAATCAGTAGGCATAGTCCCAAGGGACTATAACCAACGTGATTACACTCACGTTGCGAAGTTCAAACGAACTTCGCATTGACCATTACTGGTCAACGCTGAAAGTCAAACAAAGTTTGACTTTCTGACTCGAAAAGCAGTAAAATAAGGAAAAGAACGAAAGAATACTTACCCAGGGTCCCCGAATGCTAATCCCGATTCAAGAATCTTAGGTATGAAACAATGGTTTCAACTTAGAGCTCCTCAAATCAGAATTCTAGTGCATTTGGAGTAATGGGGGGTGGGGTATTTATAGTTTTCGGTCCACCGTTAAGATCGTTTCATGTAAACCGTGCTTTAATCGCAACCGTACATGTGTCGGAAAGTTGTGGTGGCTTAAAACCATCCTTATCAGCTGAAAATGCAAGTGGGAAAGATGTGGTTGTGGTTAAAACAGCTGGATCGTGCTGATTGTTCGTTGTTATCTGATCAGACAGGCGGACGTGGCCCGCGTCAGGTTCAGAGAAAACTCAGGCGGGCCGCCTGAGGCTTCTGATCAGCAAACAAGTTTCAGAAATTACAGTTTCAGTCCCTGCACGTGTTTAAGCCCATTTCCGGCACTTCTAAGGCCCGTAAAGCCAACTTTAAGGCCCTAAAATGATGCCTAAACATTGTGGACTTGAAACATGCTCAAAAATATGCCGGATGTTGGTTTATTTGGCCGTACGAACGCGATGTTCGCTTAATTACGACGGAATGCGCACAAGCGCGAAAAACGATCCAAATGACGAAACGAATGGATTTTTCTTAAGGCGAACACTAAAATATAATATAGTCATGCTCACATAAATTTTTGGATGTCCAGATGTATTCAGAACGTAAGTTATGCGCGAAAATGCAAACTTGTGCACTTTTTGACACTTTTAGTCCCTGAATGTCCCAAAAGTTTATTTTAGCACACCGAACCCCTCAAAGCCTATTTCTAAGCTATGTAAAGGATATTTAAGGTGTGTTTAACTTATGGTTATGTTCCGGTATGTTCGTTACAGTTCAAATTGACATACTTTCGCAGTTTGTCAACTTTAGTCCCTGTAAGCGATTTAACTTGATTTTGCCATACCAAAGCCTTCAAAACTTATTTCTAAGTTATGTAAAGGTTATTTAAGGTATGTTAAGCCTATTTCACTATTCCGGAGTGTTCATTGCATTAAACTGGTTATATTTACTCGTCAGTGCGCGTATAACCTTCCAGAAAGCGATTTAGAGTTTGAAATTGAACAAGAATTGATATGTGCAAATGATACACATATTTTTACAATTCCCAAGTGTGAAATATAATATTTCATTGGTTTGGTATTTGTTTGATGGCCGTGAAGGCACAGGTGTTACAGTCTCCCCTACTTTAGGAAATTTCGTCCCGAAATTTATTTAGAGGAAACTTGTGAGAGCTTGAAAGCATGAAGTTGAAAAGATCGAACAACATTGGTTAGGGTTCTTGAACTTCTAGTAACCTTAATAACATTATGTTTGCAATGTAAGAGGGACACTTATATACAAGTATATGAAGCGTCATTGGTGCGTCCACCATGCCTCCATTACATCGTTATCATTTTGTTATTGTTGTCGCTATCGGTTCTTTCACATAATAAATCTTACTGGATTTCTGTGCACTAAATTTCATAATTATGTGCGCATACATAATTAGAGAATTCCTTGCACAGTTCACACAGTCTATTTTATAATGTGTAGGGTAAAACCAAATGAAAATCCTGTGATGAGCGTGACTTAGACCGCCATAGAGTTCTTTAGACTAAATCAATAAATGATTTAAATAGACTATCAAGGAGTCTGTTCAGCTACATCACTAGATGTCATTTTTTTTAACCAAATTGTGGATCAATCTTTTTTACTAGACCACTAAAGGGTCTCTTATGAATCATGGAGTGGTACTATATAATCCAAGGGTCTTAACTATTACATAGAAGCCCATTTAAGGATTAAAGGTAGTACCTTTTGAATATCCTGCTACGAATCCCTCATATGAAGATATGAAAGATCCTGCAAGGATTTGGATAAAGAATATCCAGAGTAGTAAAAACACCAAAAATGCATAAAAGAAAACATAAGATGAGTAAACACATAGTCACATAACCACAAAATTGTTTGTTAATTTGTCTTGTAAACTGCGTACATGCATTTAAAGCACACTAGGAATCCATTCCGTGGATTTCATTTGGTACTTTAAACGTTTATCAAGAATCCAACTATAAAGATAGAAAGATTCAAAAAGAAAATTCGATTTCGATTATTAGGAACCGAAGTGTTCGAATTAAGGTACATAAGGAATCCAATTAAGGACTCTGATTTGAACGATAATCATCCACAAGGATCTAATTGTAAAGATAAAAAGATCCCATATGAATTTTAGAAGTTGAAGATGTTTTGAAACCTTGCACTGGATGTGCTTAGGTCAAAACATGATGTAGAAATGTTTGTGAAGTTGAGATGCTTGATATGTCAAGGCGACATATGAAGCAGAATTTTGAAGGTTAAGTCAATGTATGAGGAAAATATTTTTGAAAACTATACATGGGGTTCTTTTAAGAAAAAAAATGTTTAACGTTTTTGAAACCTTATATATAATACTTTTTGAAATCATAAAGTAGGTGTATTAGGTAGATATATTTACAAAAATGTTTTAAAATCATGCGAGATGAATTTTGAAATTATGTATAAGGTTTTTGAAAGACATGAATGATGCTTTTCGAAATCATGCACTTGATAAGAAAATGTATTGTGTTAATATTTGTCACACCCCCAAAATCCACACACGGAGTACCACCGCTTGGAGGCGTGACATGACCAGGATCAAGCCACCAATCATATTGAACATAAGTATAAAGTAAAAGTCATTCATCAATACGATAGGTGTTTGCAAAACCAAATATAAACAAGTGTGTAGCGAAAGCATTACTGTAAAACCCATCATAAGTTTAAGTACAAAAAGTTATAATGTTTGACCACACATTCACGATCCATGTCCACAACGACTGTGCCTCCCGTGCAAGCTCCAAAAGTACCTATGGTCCTGCAAGGCATGTAACAGAGAGTCAACAACTAGTTGAGCGAGTTCACAGTTGGTTATTTAGTTATAATGTTCATTTCGTAAATCGTATGTTCGATTAGTAATCATGTATCGTATGTAATAGCATCGCGGCCCTCAAGGCATGTTTGCGAAGTTTAGTGGGGGTTTCCCATGTTTTATAGACTAGTTATATTTGTATCGCGGCCCTCCAGGCATGTTTGCGAAGATTAAAGTATAGTTCGCGGCCATTCCAGGCATGTTTGCGAAGATCGTTCTAGTATAGTTCGCGGCCATTCCAGGCATGTTTGCGAAGATCGTTCTAGTATAGTTCGCGGCCATTCCAGGCATGTTTGCGAAGATCGTTCTAGTATAGTTCGCGGCCATTCCAGGCATGTTTGCGAAGATCGTTCTAGTATAGTTAAGGTTGTTGTCCTACCCAAGGAGGACGAACGTACGTATTCTACCCAAGGAGAATACGCAGGATTAATATTGGCATCCTACCCATGGAGGATGGCGGTACATATCCTACCCAAGGAGGATATGTAGGTTCCGTTTAATTTCTTTAACCCATTCCCAACCACCGGGAATCCCATGCCTTAGAAAGTGTGTGAACTCACCTGAGTTTGCTCGGTATGCTAAGTATGTGCTCAAAGTAAGTCAATCACGTCCTAAAGTACGCACGTATAGAATAATCAGTTGGTGTTCAAGTTGCTCACGTATAAGCAGGTAGCACGTATTCACAATCATACAAGTCATGTCTAACGTCTAACAGCAGTTAAATATTCCAGTTAACACTTAACAGAATCCATTCAAGTTACAACACAGCTCGACGAAACACATATACGGCGAAACACATATGTTGGCGAAACAAGATATTGACGAAACACATTCTGTTTCGTCGAGGTGTCCCCTGGCGAAACAGAACTTCTGATTCGTCGACTACTCTTGGCGAAACACATTCTGTTTCGCCGAGAGTTCTGTTTCGTCGGACGTCAGTTTCGCAGACAACAGATGCAGCAGTTACGAATATACACAGAACCCTAATCATGCTAGCAGCCGTTATCAGTATCAGAAATCATATGAAGGTCAATGTGCAGAACGAATCATCACAACTCAATCATCCAAGAATCATTGTCTAGCATAAACCCTAGTTTTTGTGTATAACATATAAATTTAACATCCAACAATCATATCATTGAACCCTATCAAGATGCTAACTTGAATTCAGAATCAAATCATATTAACAACATTCAGAACCGAGCATTCGATCATATTCAGTTTCGCATAGAATTACGCATCCGATTAACCATGTATATCGCAATCAAGAACATCATACCCATATACTCCTATATAATCCAGAAATCAAGTATATACACAAACATGAATCGAGCTATTACAGAAATATTAAACCGATTAACGAACACACACTAACCGGAATAAGAGAAATACGAATCGATCGCTAAGATATCGCCGGGAACCTCCAACTGCCGTCGCACAGGAGGGAAAGGGGCTCTAGGGTTTTGGTTGTTTGATAGCAGATGTAAAAACTGATGTTGTTTCACGTTTTAAACTCAAAATAGCGTGTTGGGCCCGAACTGGGCTTCGGTGAAACTGGGCTCGGCGAAACAGACTTCTGTTTCGTCGAGATGCTTTTGGCGAAACAGTCTGTTTCATCGAGATTTGCTATGGCGAAACACACTTGTGTTTCGTCGGGTTCTTTCATAAGTTAAGCAGTTTACGTTTCTCGACAGGTTCCATGTTATACAATCAAACACATAATCATGTAAACACAATACGTTTATTATAACACGAAGTGTACAGTTACAAGTCAGACAAGTCAAACAACTAAACAGTCAAAGTCAACGTGCAATAAGTGCAAATAAGGAATGTTGGAAATTTCGAGTTGTCACATTATTCCCAACTTGAAAGAAATTTCGTCCCGAAATTTAGTATGCAGTTACTGAGGAAGCTAATAGTGTGACGTTGTTTACCTGTTTCGTATCGCGGCTCCCCGAGCATGTATGCGAAGATTACTGGTTTTCCTGGGGTGTCACATTATCCCCCCCCCCCGTTGATTTGGAATTTCGTCCCGAAATTCTGCAATAGTAGCTTCAGCCTCAGTAGTAGTTGCATTGGTTCCGAATAACTGGGGATATTTGAGTTCCATTTGATCTTCTCGTTCCCAGGTATACTCTGGGCCACGACGGGAGTTCCAACGAACTCGTACAAGAGGGATTCTCGTGTTCTTGAGGACCTTAACATCCCGGTCCGTGATTTCAACAGGTTCCTCGACGAAGTGCAACCGCTCGTCGATAGTGAGTTCCTTTAAGGGAACTATGTGGGTCTCATCTGACGTACACTTCTTCAGATTCGACACGTGAAAGACATTGTGAACTGCACTGAGTTCAGGTGGTAAGTTCAATCTGTAGGCCACTTTGCCTATTTTCTCAATAACCTTGAAAGGTCCAACATATCGTGGATTTAGTTTGCCGTGTTTGCCAAAACGAACCACACCCTTCCAGGGTGAAACTTTAAGTAGCGCTCGATCCCCAACCTGGAATTCGAGTAGTTTCCTGTCTCAATCAGCGTATGCTTTCTGACGGTCGCGTGCTGCCGCCATGCGTTGTCGTATATATGAAATCTTTTCTGTAGTATCGACTACCATTTCTGGACCTGTGATTTGACTTTCTCCCACCTCTGCCCAACAGAGAGGTGACTGGCACTTACGCCCGTACAGTGCCTCGAGTGGTGCAGCTTTAATGCTGGTGTGGTAGCTGTTGTTGTAAGAAAATTTCACAAGTGGCAGATGTTTTTCCCAACCATTGCCAAAGTCAATTACGCACGCCCGAAGCATGTCTTCTAGAGTTTAAATAGTACGCTCAGACTGCCCATCCGTCTGAGGATGATAAGCTGTGCTCATGTCTAGTCGAGAGCCAAAAGATTTGTGCATTACTTGCCACAGTTCTGAAGTAAAGCGTGCATCACGATCAGAGATGATAGAGGTTGGCACCCCGTGCCTTGAAACCATTTCTTTTAAGTAGACGTCTGCTAGGGTAGAGAACTTGTCTGTTTCCTTAATAGCCAGGAAGTGAGCAGACTTTGTGAGTCGATCCACGATCACCCAAATAGTATCATTTCCGTGCTGAGATCTAGGTAAGCCTGTAACAAAATCCATGGAAATTTATTCCCATTTCCATTGTGGTATCTCAGGTCGTTGAAGTGAACCTGATGGTTTCTGGTATTCGGCTTTGACTCTTGTACAAGTCAGGCACTTGCTAACGTATGTCGCTATGTGGGCCTTCATGCTAGGCCACCAGTATGTAGTTTTGAGGTCGTGGTACATCTTATCTGAACCAGGATGTACTGAGTAGCGAGACTTATGAGCTTCATCCATTACAAGTTCGCGTAAATTACCATAGAGTGGGACCCAGATGCGTCCGGTTACATAGTAGGCGCCGTCTGTCCTTGGTTCTAACCGTTGCCTTGAACCGCGTAGAGCTTCAGCCCTGACGTTTTCTGGTTTCAGTGCTTCTACCTGAGCATCTCGTATTTGTGAAGGAAGACTAGACTGAATGGTGAGTTGCAACGCTCGTACACGCCTAGGTGTAGTATCCTTTCGATTGAGGGCGTCGGCCACCACATTGGCTTTGCCCGGATGGTACTTTATGGCACACTCATAATCGTTCAGCAGCTCGACCCATCTACGTTGTCGCATGTTCAACTCTTTCTGCTTGAAAATATGTTCGAGACTCCTGTGATTGGTGTAGATGGTGCCCTTAGTGCCATACAGGTAATGTCGCCATATCTTGAGCGCAAAAACAACGGCTCCCAGCTCTAAATCATGAGTAGTGTAATTCCGTTCGTGAATCTTAAGTTGGCGCGAAGCATAAGCAATGACTTTATCCCGTTGCATCAACACACATCCAAGACCTTGGATGGATGCGTCGCAGTAAACTACAAAATCGTCCGTGCCTTCAGGCAATGAGAGGATAGGTGCGCTACAAAGTCTATCCTTTAAGTGCTGAAACGCTGTCTCCTGTGTATTACCCCAACGGTAAGCAACACCTTTCTGTGTCAGTAGTGTAAGCGGCTGAGCAATCTTCGAGAAGTCTTTGATGAATCGTCTGTAATAACCTGCCAAACCCAAGAATTGGCGTATTTCTGTCGGTGTGCGAGGTGCAGGCCAGTTCTTGATCGTATCTACCTTGGATGGTTCGACATGAATCCCATCCTTGTTTACTACATGGCCTAGAAAGTGGACTTCACGAAGCCAGAAGTCGCATTTCGAAAATTTGGCGTACAGTTGTTCCGTTCGAAGGAGTTCCAAAATAAGTCGTAAGTGCTGCTCGTGTTCCTCCTGACTCTTCGAATAGATCAGGATGTCGTCAATAAAAACAATAACGGACTTGTCAAGATAAGGTTTGCACACCCTGTTCATAAGATTCCATGAAAACCGCAGGCGCGTCCGTTAGCCCGAATGGCAGGACCAAAAACTCGTAATAGCCGTAGCGAGTTCTGAATGCTGTTTTGGAGACGTCCTCATCCCGGACTCTCAGCTGATGGTATCCTGACCTTAAGTCTATCTTGGAGTAGTAGCTCGACCCTTGCAGCTGGTCGAATAAATCATCTATGCGCGGAAGAGGATAACGATTCTTGATCGTCACCTTGTTGAGTTCACGGTAGTCTATACACATCCTGAACGTACCGTCTTTCTTCTTTACGAATAACACTGGAGCTCCCCAAGGCGAAGAGCTAGGACGTATGAAACCCTTTTCCAAGAGTTCTTGTAGTTGCTTAGACAGTTCTTCCAGTTCCGTTGGAGCTAAGCGATAAGGTGCTCGAGCTATGGGTGCTGCTCCTGGAGCGAGCTCGATCTGAAATTCGACCACTGGAATATCCCCAATCTTTTTCTCTTTCTTCGATGTATCAGTAACGAGTGCTAAAACAGCTGTGTGGCCGTCCTTTCGTAAACACTTCTGGGCCTTCAAGAAGGGTATGATGCCACTCACGACACCACTCTTGTCGCCTTGAACTTCGAGAGGTTCCTTGCCCGAACGAGGAATACGAATAACCTTTTCTTTACATAAGATCTCCGCTTGCTGTTGAGATAACCAATCCATACCAATGACGACGTCAAAGCTACCCAGAGTTATAGGAATGAGGTCGATAGAGAAAGTCTGACCAGCGAGGATAAGGTTACAACCCTGAACTATGTGTGGCTTCTAAACTTTTACCGTTTGCTAACTCTACGACATGTTTGGTGTTCAAAAGTGTTGGTGCGCGTTTAAGCATTTGACTAACTTTCAGAGACATAAAACTGGTATCCGCACCCGAATCAAATAGTATAGTAACATAAAAGTCGTCGAGAAGAAACTTACCCATAATCACATTAGGATCGTTCCTTGCATCAGCCTGACCAATCACGAATGCTCGTTCCCTAGCACCATTGTCATCGTTATTACCCCACGTTGTTGTCTTCCCTAGTTCCCGTTTCCTTGGTTGTAGTTCTGATTCTGGTTCTGATTCAATCGTGGGCAGTGTCTCTTGAAGTGACCTTCAGCCCCACACTGATAACATCCCTTGTTACCCTGCCGTTGCTGCTGATTCTATAGATCTTGTATCTGTTGTTGTTGGTTCTGGCTTGCAGAACGTGAGTTTCTACCATCCTTGGCTCCATGACCAAGCTTGTCGCATCATTGACAATGATTTTGGTTGCACTGCCCGCTGTGCTGCAAGTTACATCGTTTGCACTTAGGGTGGTTTCCCCTGTATCCACCCTGCCATTGACTGCTGAAAGGTTGCTGACCAGGACTTTGGTTGTCATCGATCTTTCACTGTTGTGCCTGGGACAGAATCGTAGTCGAACCCTTGCCAGAGGTTCCATTCCACTTTCATTCGTTGTCACTGAGGATAGCAAAAGTAGTTGAAGTAGTAGCACCAATACGTCTAGGCAGCTTGTTCTGTTCCACTGCCTGGTCTGTGGGACGATGAGCAAGATGAGTAACATCTTGAATAGTAGCAAGATTAGCAGTCATCACATGACTTTGAATTTCTGGTACTAAGCCTTTGAGGTACCGCTCTCGGTGCGCTTGATGGGAGGTTCCACCATAGTAGGGCACAAAGTTGCCAGTTCGTTAGATCGCTTCGTATACGCCTCTATTTCTGACCCCGTCATCTTCAGGTTAAAGAACTCCACTTCCATTTTGTGGATGTTATCATAGTTACAGTATTCTAGTTTGATTAGTTTCTTGAATTCGTCCCAAGGGGTGGCATTAGCAGCCGCCAGCCCCCAGCATCGTAACTTGCGCGTTCCACCAAGTTTGTGCAGTGTCTTCGAGACTATCAGTGACATATTTCACCTTACTAGCCTCGGGTCATTCGCATAATCGAAGTCCGATTCGAGTTCCTCGAACTTAACGGAGGAGTCCAACAGCTCCTTCCATGTCGTTGAAAGTAGTAGGACGACAGTCCATAAAAAGTCGTGTATATGCATACAGGTGGCTGAGCGTGTTGACTTGTCGTGTGCGTAAGAGTAACCAAAATTAAGCACAAGTGTTGAGTTACGAGAGTAGGATCTAAAAATCCTAGAGTAAGTGGCGATGGCAGGTTACACCTCCTGCCTGGGCAGCTGCAAGTGCTGCAGTGACTTGTTCAGTGATCGAAGCCGCCAACTGGGCTTGAGTTAGGTTAACGCGTCCACACATGATCTTGACATCAAGGAGAACATGTGGGTGAGAGGTTCGCGAATAGTGCGAAGAGAGTGAGCACCCAAGTATTCTCAAGCAACAACATATAGTAGGTTCTGTAATCTAAGCATACCGCGAGCAAAGTTCTATGTAGTTCTAGCATGTAGGTAAAGTAACATGAATAGTAGTACCTATGATGTTGAGCCTTGCACGTGGAGCGAAGCGTCGTTGTGGATCGTTGAGAGCACTGTTCTGGTTATAGTCTGGTTTTAACGAAATCGTTTTCCCTTTATTAAAACCGAGTTCTCTATAACCAATGGCTCTGATACCAATCTGTCACACCCCCAAAATCCACACACGGAGTACCACCGCTTGGAGGCGTGACATGACCAGGATCAAGCCACCAATCATATTGAACATAAGTATAAAGTAAAAGTCATTCATCAATACGATAGGTGTTTGCAAAACCAAATATAAACAAGTGTGTAGCGGAAGCATTACTGTAAAACCCATCATAAGTTTAAGTACAAAAAGTTATAATGTTTGACCACACATTCACGATCCATGTCCACAACGACTGTGCCTCCCGTGCAAGCTCCAAAAGTACCTATGGTCCTGCAAGGCATGTAACAGAGAGTCAACAACTAGTTGAGCGAGTTCACAGTTGGTTATTTAGTTATAATGTTCATTTCGTAAATCGTATGTTCGATTAGTAATCATGTATCGTATGTAATAGCATCGCGGCCCTCAAGGCATGTTTGCGAAGTTTAGTGGGGGTTTCCCATGTTTTATAGACTAGTTATATTTGTATCGCGGCCCTCCAGGCATGTTTGCGAAGATTAAAGTATAGTTCGCGGCCATTCCAGGCATGTTTGCGAAGATCGTTCTAGTATAGTTCGCGGCCATTCCAGGCATGTTTGCGAAGATCGTTCTAGTATAGTTCGCGGCCATTCCAGGCATGTTTGCGAAGATCGTTCTAGTATAGTTCGCGGCCATTCCAGGCATGTTTGCGAAGATCGTTCTAGTATAGTTAAGGTTGTTGTCCTACCCAAGGAGGACGAACGTACGTATTCTACCCAAGGAGAATACGCAGGATTAATATTGGCATCCTACCCATGGAGGATGGCGGTACATATCCTACCCAAGGAGGATATGTAGGTTCCGTTTAATTTCTTTAACCCATTCCCAACCACCGGGAATCCCATGCCTTAGAAAGTGTGTGAACTCACCTGAGTTTGCTCGGTATGCTAAGTATGTGCTCAAAGTAAGTCAATCACGTCCTAAAGTACGCACGTATAGAATAATCAGTTGGTGTTCAAGTTGCTCACGTATAAGGTAGCACGTATTCACAATCATACAAGTCATGTCTAACGTCTAACAGCAGTTAAATATTCCAGTTAACACTTAACAGAATCCATTCAAGTTACAGCACAGCTCGACGAAACACATATACGGCGAAACACATATGTTGGCGAAACAAGATATTGACGAAACACATTCTGTTTCGTCGAGGTGTCCCCTGGCGAAACAGAACTTCTGATTCGTCGACTACTCTTGGCGAAACACATTCTGTTTCGCCGAGAGTTCTGTTTCGTCGGACGTCAGTTTCGCAGACAACAGATGCAGCAGTTACGAATATACACAGAACCCTAATCATGCTAGCAGCCGTTATCAGTATCAGAAATCATATGAAGGTCAATGTGCAGAACGAATCATCACAACTCAATCATCCAAGAATCATTGTCTAGCATAAACCCTAGTTTTTGTGTATAACATATAAATTTAACATCCAACAATCATATCATTGAACCCTATCAAGATGCTAACTTGAATTCAGAATCAAATCATATTAACAACATTCAGAACCGAGCATTCGATCATATTCAGTTTCGCATAGAATTACGCATCCGATTAACCATGTATATCGCAATCAAGAACATCATACCCATATACTCCTATATAATCCAGAAATCAAGTATATACACAAACATGAATCGAGCTATTACAGAAATATTAAACCGATTAACGAACACACACTAACCGGAATAAGAGAAATACGAATCGATCGCTAAGATATCGCCGGGAACCTCCAACTGCCGTCGCACAGGAGGGAAAGGGGCTCTAGGGTTTTGGTTGTTTGATAGCAGATGTAAAAACTGATGTTGTTTCACGTTTTAAACTCAAAATAGCGTGTTGGGCCCGAACTGGGCTTCGGTGAAACTGGGCTCGGCGAAACAGACTTCTGTTTCGTCGAGATGCTTTTGGCGAAACAGTCTGTTTCATCGAGATTTGCTATGGCGAAACACACTTGTGTTTCGTCGGGTTCTTTCATAAGTTAAGCAGTTTACGTTTCTCGACAGGTTCCATGTTATACAATCAAACACATAATCATGTAAACACAATACGTTTATTATAACACGAAGTGTACAGTTACAAGTCAGACAAGTCAAACAACTAAACAGTCAAAGTCAACGTGCAATAAGTGCAAATAAGGAATGTTGGAAATTTCGAGTTGTCACAATATTGTCTTCAGACTATATGAAATATTTTGAAATTAGGAAGGTTGGTTTTGATAACATGGCCAATGTTTTTGAAATAACATAGACAATGCATCTAGAAAAATTGTTTTCAAACTATATGAAATGTTTTGAGATCATGAAGATTGTGTTGAAATACTTGTACTGTGTATGTTGAAAAATCAAAACGTAATGGGTATGAGATTTGAAAATATCCTTAGTTATCTAACCAAGGATTCAAAGGCACAGATGTGCAGAAGCATGATCACTCATAATGTCACTTTATTTTCTGTACTTTGTTTCTTAGAATGAAACAAGTACTTAAAATGTTCGAGGGAATCATGAGCGATCATTTGAAAGAGAGAATCACAAGAGTAGTTTGTAAGGAACATAGTCCCTTAATGCAGGTATCATAGGAAAAACAAACACACATGTAATTATACTTGTATATCAGAATTGTGAACAACAACTTTTATTTATGAACAAGACATATTGTTTCACAATACACGAAAACAAAAGAAACAAAGGCATTAGACAACAACATCCTTTGTTCAGCCGAATGCTCATCCAAGAGTTGGATTTGCATTAGCATTTGCATTTGCATTCACCAGTCTCGGACAGTTGTGGCGGAAGTGACCAATCTCTCCGCAGTTGAAACAGGAACCCAGTGGGAATCTTGCAGCATTCCCTTGAACCGGAGCTTGGACCTGAGAAGCCTGATTTTTTTGTCCCAAACGACAAACATTGGCTAAATGCCCAAGTTTACCACACGTCGTGCATTGCCAGCAAGCTTGTTGTACCGCGTGATGACCGTTGCAGCGTGCACAATGAGGTGCGGTACCGGCATATGCTTTCTTTGCAGGTGGTGTTGCCACCCGGATGGGTCCTGCTTGATTTGCTACTGCTGCAGTTGGACAAACCCTTGCCGTATGACCTATAAGTCCACAAGTTTGGCATTTGCGGCACTTCACACTAGCCTGATGATGAAGGCTACATTGGTTGCACAAGGGTGCAGTTCCGTTGTATGGCTTCCTAACTGGTGGCCTTGCCACGTGGCTAGGTCCCGCTTGATTAGGTGTAACCGCTGCGGGTTTCCTTGAAGCCTTACGTTTCCTTGATTTTGGTGCTGGCTTGACTTCTGTTTCCTTTGGTGGCTCTTGAGTGGCTTCATTGTCGAGACGAGAGGCTTCATTGTTAAGACGAGCCATGGCAATACCTAAATCCACAGTCCTCTGAATCACTTCGCCAATTTGCTGGACAAATTTGGCTGTTCGCTTGGGCATTTGACCAGTGCCAAGAGGAATAGACATTCTAGAAGAAAATGAAAGACAGAGGAAGAAACGAGTGAAAGGTTATTGGATAATTAATACAGAAAGGTAACGAATGAAAATTGTGATCATTTGTTTGTTACCTAAGGCAAACAAATGAGATGGTGACAATCAAAGTAAATGGGTCAAAAATAATGTATCGCGAAGACATGCTCGCCTATAAGTGAACACTCATCCCAAGAATTCCCAGGTAAGCACAACTGGTCTCGCGTCTGATGAGATGTATACGAAGTGCTTGCCTAGCCAGAAAACCCAGAATACAGGCATTCACCCTTCCAGTTTGCACGTGTTCACATTATTAAAAACCCAAAACCTTGACGAGAGTTTTGAAAACTCAAAGGGGTTCAAAACCATATAATAGAGAGTTCAAAACTTTACAATAGAGGGTTCAAAACCTAGTAATCAATCATCCTAGAACAGATGATTAGTTTTCAAAGCGGTTTTGAAATTTATGTTCTTGTTGTGGTCGTCGCCTAAGGATAGGTGACGGTATTGTTTTATGACTAAACGCAAGTAAACTCGCGTTAGGTTCCTAAGAAGGTTATAGACTAGGTCAAAGCATTACTAATTACTAATAACCTAATTCCCTATAACCATTGGCTCTGATACCATCTTTTCTGTCACACCCCGACCACGTAGAACATACAAAACGTGGCGGAAATATCGGGGAGTGTTGTAACAGAATTAATTGTTTCAAACCCATGGCAATTGAAGTTTCGTTTTTATTGATTAAAAGTGTTACCATGTCTAAACAAACAAAGAAATACAACATAATTAACTAGTCTTGCATCTTTTATTGTCACTAAAGCCCAAGTCTGTCTATGTGTATCTTGATCATCTTATGCAATAGTTCCTGAAAAACACATGTGAAAATAGGTACGTCAGCATAAAAATGCCTGTGAGATACATAGGTTTTGTGAAGATAAGATTCATGACTTATGTTTGAGAAAATGTTTAGTCATGAACCTTGTTATTTGCTTTGTCTTTTAAATCATTTGAAAAATGATAAGATCAGATGATAAGTATAAATAAATGTAAGGTTAAATGAATAACCAAATAAAATATGTTTGCATAAGATAAGTTGTTTATGAATCAATGTCTTGTGAAAAGTATGTTATTTGTATGAAATGTTCTATGTCTCAAACTGAAATGATTCAAATAACGTTGCGACATGTAATACCATACAAACACTTATATATAGGAAGTACCAGCGGCGTATCCACCATGCTTGTATCATATTACACACGCATCGTTACTTAATCACTTAATCAAACCAAACCAAACAATGTAAAATGTTCATGTCAAGATGTAAATCATGTCAAAATGTCTATATCAAATATCCATGTCAAATGTCTATGTCAAATATCCATGTCAAATGTCTATGTCAAATATCCGTGTCAAATGTCTATGTCAAAATGTCATGTATGGCAAGTGAAATGTCTCAACTAAACCATATGCACAAAAACAAAGTATTGAAGTAAAACTTGGTTTAAATCAAAGTTATGTTTTATGGGAAATGCATGATCAAATGTCAATCATGTTAAAATGTCTATGCCGAAATGTCTATGTCAAATATCCATGTTAAATGTCTATGTCAAATATCCATGTCAAATGTCTATGTCAAATATCCATGTCAAATGTCTATGTCAAATATCCATGTCAAATGTCTATGTCAAAATGTCATGTATGGCAAGTGAAAGGTCTCAACTAAACCATATGCACAAAAACAAAGTATTGAAGTAAAACTTGGTTTAAATCAAAGCTATGTTTTGTGTAAATGCATGCAAATATTTAATATGAACATTTATGCGGTATTGTGAATATGCATACATCCAAGCCTGGCGACTGTGGTGATAAACCCTTTAAACAAATTAAAGGTCTATCTGTCTTATATCAACGAATTCGGTCATTCCTTTCTGTCCCCTTTCCCTGGGATGTCCGGAACGGGAGTTGTCAATTCCTATGGTACCACTACCTACTAACGAACGGCATGATCGGTGTTAATGAATGTATTGTCCCATGTAAACAAACCAAATGTCATACCAAAATGTAAGCATGTGAAAATAATGCACTAAGTATGTAATCAAATGAACATACATAGCGTGAAATGTCATGTAAAACGATGTACTAAGTAATGCACACAATGGGCACACCTAGCATGAAATGTAATGTAAAACAAAGTACTAAGTAATGCACACAATGGGCACACCTAGCATAAAATGTAATGTAAAACAATGTACTAAGTAATGCACACAATGGGCACACCTAGCATAAAATGTAATGTAAAACAAAGTACTAAGTAATGCACACAATGGGCACACCTAGCATAAAATGTAATGTAAAACAATGTACTAAGTAATGCACACAATGGGCACACCTAGCATAAAATGTAATGTAAAACAATGTACCAAGTAATGCACACAATGGGCACACCTAGCATAAAATGTAATGTAAAACAATGTACCAAGTAATGCACACAATGGGCACACCAAGCATAAGATGTAATGAAATCATGTACTATAATGTACTAACGAACATAGCATGCATATGATGTGAAAACAGGAAAGCATGAAAGTAACAAGTAGGCACATGTGTTCCACCCCAAAACAGTTTGGAAAACAGTAAAAGAGGGGTCTATGTACTCACTTGAGATTGCTCAGGAGTCCTAAGATAACCACCAAGCAACGCTAGAGATCACGGAAATCAAACGGCACCTAATATAGGTAACTATGTTAATTAACCGGACCTAGATCGGAAGATCGGGTAGCATTAGGGTTTGTAAACCAAACGAGTGTGGAGACTCGTGTGATATGGTTTAACAAAGCCTACATACTAAATGAAACCTAACATAACTGCCTACGACCCATTACGACCCGTTTAGGTAGCTTATGCTACTTTAACGCGTCGTTCGCGTGAAACGCGTTCGGATCGCCTAACTAGTCCTATGACAAGTGTTATATGCCTAAACATGTTACATAATCAGTTATGTGACAAAAGTTTAGGTTACATATGCTTAATTACCAATTATACATGAAAAGGGTATTCTGGTAATTTACCTAAGGCATATAAACTACCTATCATACAACTAATTAAACGATGTGACCATAGGGTATAACCTCGGAAGGTTATGCCCTATACTAGGGTCACCTAATGTATTTGGTCGGATCCTAACGATCGACCAAACTGGGTCGGGTTCGAAGGTATAGGCGATTTATCAGATCGCCTACCCTACGACCCTAGACAACGTGGTAATCAGTAGGCATAGTCCCAAGGGACTATAACCAACGTGATTACACTCACGTTGCGAAGTTCAAACGAACTTCGCATTGACCATTACTGGTCAACGCTGAAAGTCAAACAAAGTTTGACTTTCTGACTCGAAAAGCAGTAAAATAAGGAAAAGAACGAAAGAATACTTACCCAGGGTCCCCGAATGCTAATCCCGATTCAAGAATCTCAGGTATGAAACAATGGTTTCAACTTAGAGCTCCTCAAATCAGAATTCTAGTGCATTTGGGGTAATGGGGGGTGGGGTATTTATAGTTTTCGGTCCACCGTTAAGATCGTTTCATGTAAACCGTGCTTTAATCGCAACCGTACATGTGTCGGAAAGTTGTGGTGGCTTAAAACCATCCTTATCAGCTGAAAATGCAAGTGGGAAAGATGTGGTTGTGGTTAAAACAGCTGGATCGTGCTGACTGTTCGTTGTTATCTGATCAGACAGGCGGACGCGGCCCGCGTCAGGTTCAGAGAAAACTCAGGCGGGCCGCCTGAGGCTTCTGATCAGCAAACAAGTTTCAGAAATTACAGTTTCAGTCCCTGCACGTGTTTAAGCCCATTTCCGGCACTTCTAAGTCCCGTAAAGCCAACTTTAAGGCCCTAAAATGATGCCTAAACATTTTGGACTTGAAACATGCTCAAAAATATGCCGGATGTTGGTTTGTTTGGCCGTACGAACGCGATGTTCGCTTAATTACGACGGAATGCGCATAAGCGCGAAAAACGATCCAAATGACGAAACGAATGGATTTTTCTTAAGGCGAACACTAAAATATAATATAGTCATGCTCACATAAATTTTTGGATGTCCAGATGTATTCAGAACGTAAGTTATGCGCGAAAATGCAAACTTGTGCACTTTTTGACACTTTTAGTCCCTGAATGTCCCAAAAGTTTATTTTAGCACACCGAACCCCTCAAAGCCTATTTCTAAGCTATGTAAAGGATATTTAAGGTGTGTTTAACTTATGTTTATGTTCCGGTATGTTCGTTACAGTTCAAATTGACATACTTTCGCAGTTTGTCAACTTTAGTCCCTGTAAGCGATTTAACTTGATTTTGCCATACCAAAGCCTTCAAAACTTATTTCTAAGTTATGTAAAGGTTATTTAAGGTATGTTAAGCCTATTTCACTATTCCGGAGTGTTCATTGCATTAAACTGGTTATATTTACGCATCAGTGCGCGTATAACCTTCCAGAAAGCGATTTAGAGTTTGAAATTGAACAAGAATTGATATGTGCAAATGATACACATATTTTTACAATTCCCAAGTGTGAAATATAATATTTCATTGGTTTGGTATTTGTTTGATGGCCGTGAAGGCACAGGTGTTACAACAAATTTCAGAAAGAGCAGCTGAAACTTTGAAGAAAGACTACATTGAAAGCATCATGGCTCACAAGAAGTACAAAGGAGAGAAATACATGTACAAAGAGTGGATTGTTCCTGAGCTTGAAAATGAAGCAGCAAGAATTCAAGACATGATAAAAAGGAAAGTCACTCACACTCCTCCTGACTGGGCAAAGTTTAGAAAGAATGTACCTGACAAACAGGTAGAACTGAAAAGAATGAAAGAAGAACTGGTTGCTGCTGAATATGGAAACAAAAGACAAGTTGCTAGATGGAAAGAAGATGTGGTCAGGATCACCTACAAAAGGTTGGAGGAACTAAGAAAGAAAGATCCAAATGTTCCTCAAAATCCTGACTATCCTGAAGCAGAGGTTTCAAAAAGACCAACAAAGCTGCAAATCAGGAGAGCCACTGCTCCAACTGGTGCTGCCATCTATAAAAGAAGGTCACACAAACAGTTGGGAGGTGAAACCATCCAAGAGATGATAAAAGGAGATGAACTTGTAAAAGAAGGCATAAAGAAAATGATCATAGAAACTCTTGGTTTGGATCAAACTGCAAATACTGCTCAGCCAGTTATGAATAGGCCGGCCTCACCAAATACCTCTGCAAATAAACATCTCCCAAGAAACCCACCAGGCTCAAAAATACAAAAGTGGGAAACGGACAAACAGACCTGCGTATTGACTTTGCTCAGGTCTGGTGGAGAAGTGGAGAAAATATCAAGGGAACAAGCTCTTGGCCTGAGTCTTGAAGATTTGCAGGATCTCCTTGATCTTCCACTTAGCAGGGATGATGAAGATACAGATGCCCTAGACTTTGAATTACAATTTAAAGGTCAGATAAGGGAACTGTTGATGAGGCAATAAAGATTTCCACAATAATGAAGAGTTTTGGCATTATCTGTTCCAGGGGGAGATTGTTGGGATTGAACCCTATCAGAGGAACAGATAATTAAAGCCAAAACTGGATCAGAGGTTAGAGTTTGTTAGGAGGTTAGATGTCATTTTCATGGTGACGTCAGCTAAGATGCTCAGTGGTTTGCAAGTGCCTATAAATAGATCAGTACTTTGTACTGTTCTATTAGCTCTTTTGCATCATCGTCTTCTTTGCACGAACAAACTACTGAGCTCTGGCTGAGGGGGAGTTTGCATTCATTCATCAATCATTGTAATCGTTATTGAAATAAATTCAATCTTTCGATTCATTGTGAAAAGATGTTTGATCAAAGTATTACTCTCGTTTGATTGTATGCAAAGTTTGTTTTCATCATAATTCCGCTGCAAACTCATCCATTTTCATTTCAATTACAAACACAAAATACAATCAGAAACAAACTCAGATCCAACAATGGCCCCGATCATAAAATATCTCAAAGAAGGACACATTTCAAAGGATGAGAATCCTAAGGCTTTTAGGATGAAGGTATCCCGTTTCACTATTATAAATGATGTTTTGTATAAGAAGTCTTTTGCAGAACCATACCTAAGGTGCTTGGACGATCCTGAGACCAAGGAGGTACTTCAGGATATCCATGAAGGAGATTGTGGTAACCATACTGGGGGTAGATCATTTTTCTCGAAGGTGCTAAGAGCAGGATATTATTGGCCGACTATAAGGAAAGATGCTGCAGAATATGCTCGAAGATGTTATGCATGTTAGAGGCACACCAATATACTACATCAGCCTGCTGAGCCACTATATCCTATTGCTTCCCCTTGGCCGTTCATGAAATGGGGTATGGACATAGTGGGGAATTTGCCAAAAGCTCCAGGAGGAAAAGTTTTTATGCTGGCAATGACAGATTATTTCTCCAAATGGGTTGAAGCTGAGGCATTCGTTCAAGTCAGAGATCAAGAAGTAGTGTCTTTCATAAAAAGGAATATCCTGACTAGGTTTAGGGTACCAACTGAGATAATTTGTGACAATGGCTCTCAGTTTATCAGTAAGAGGACTACCAATTTTTGCAAAAGTTCGGGAATCAAGATGATTATATCCACTCCGGTACATCCTCAAGCAAATGGACAAGCAGAATCCTCAAACAATATAATTGTCAACAATTTGAAGAAAAGACTAGGAGCTAAGAAAGGAAGATGGGTAGAAGAGTTACCCTTAGTCTTATGGGCTGATAGAACGATAGTAAAAAGTGCAACTGGACAAACCCCATTTTCCTTGGTGTTTGGGGTAGAAGCGGTGATCCCGACAGAGATGGTGATACCTACAGCAAGATCGAACCTCCGGGATCCTGAGAAGAATCCCGAAGCTTTATGCCAAGAATTGGATACTGTCGATGAGACAAGGGACGCGGTAAAGCTAAGGATGGCAGCATACCAACAGAAGGTATCTAGAGCATATAACAAAAACCTAAGGACTAGAAGGTTTCAAGTTGGAGATTGGGTGTTAAGGAAGGCTTTTCAGACTACTACTAATCCTGCTGATGGAAAGTTAGCTCCAAAGTGGGAAGGACCATATGAAGTTGAATCAAAATCTGGGAAAGGAGCATACCGGCTTAAGAATATGGAAGGGGATATACTACCAAGATCCTGGAATGTTGGTGCATAGATGTCTGTTAACTTCGTCTTTATAGAGTCTTGTATCCAGATAGGATTAACCAGTGCTCAGCAGGATAGAAATTAGGGTTTGTATGTAAAAGGGGTATTTCGCACGAAATAGCAAGAGCTATTTCGTACGAAATGAAACAAAGTGATTTCGCATGAAATGGTGTTATCTGATTTCGTACGAAATGAAGTAACGGTACTTCGCACAAAATAGCTATGTTGGTTTCGTACGAAATAGCCACCCCTATAAATATATGAGCTGGTTATTCATTTGTAACGTTCGAGATTTCAGAGCCGAGGTGCTACCAGTTTGTCAAACGATTAGAATTGCTTTGAAATTAATAAAAGAAAGATAATTAAGGAGAATCAAGTTGTTATCACGTCTGTATCACTGATTCCGCCTTTGATATGGATTGTAAACTCTTCTGATTGACTCGTTCGAGTCATACGACGATCCAACAAGTGGTATCAGAGCTCAGGAAGAAGAGTTTATACCAATTCAGATTGTTTTCATCAAAATCACTGACTTCTACTCATTCTTTTCAAAATTAAACGAGATTTAATGGACAAAATGGATTGAATTTCACATATATCACGTAAAACACTGTTTTAACTAATCCTTGAAAGAATTGGACCGAAATTCGAAAAAAAAAAACGGATCAATTTGACAAAATGGTGGCCGATATGATGATGTCATCATCATTTTGCACGAAATAGTCAGCATCTATTTCGCACGAAATCAATCCTGTGAAATCTATTTCGTACGAAATCAACTTTGAGAAGTTCATTTCATACGAAATCAAGCTGGTTAGAGGTTATTTCGTACAGAATAGTCTTTGATATCCTTATTTCGTACGAAATCAGCAGATTATTCCTCATTTCGTACGAAATAGATATTCATTTCGTACCAAAGCTGCTAGTTCGCACCAAAAGGGTATTTCGTGTGAAGACCATTTTGTGTGAAATCTCATTTCGCGTGAAATTCATTCCGTTTGAAGTCTTTTCACTTGAAGACTGTCTATTTCGCTTGAGATTCATTCCGCGTGAACTCATTTCGTTTGAAATTGTTTCTCAAATCACAAAAAAAATTTCTAAGTGTTTGTTGATTGTTTCATGTACTTGAAGATGGATGATTTTCTGAATCCGTTCAGTGATGCTTTTGCTTTCATGGGAAGCACAGGAGATAATACATCAAACAACACAAATGAAAATGCTCCAAATCCGAGTGCGAAGAAAACCCTTTCTGATGCTTTGAGTGTAGAAAGTGCCTATGGCACATACAACAAACCGCCCAAACTGATGGCAATTGAGGAATACAACAGATGGGCTAAACGGTTTGAAGAATGGCTAAAAGCCTTTGCATATCTCAGTTGGAAAATGATGAAGAATGGTTTTGATATGGGAAGATCGGATTATGAAAATATAGCGGATAATGAAGTAGAAAGATTCGTTCCTGAACAAAAATGCATTGCTTTACTTCATCAGTCCATGAGGGATGACATAATATCGTTGATTGAATACACAAATTCGAAAGATCTATGGGAGAAACTGAAAGTAAAATGTGTGGGTAGTGCCGAAATTGTTAAAAACAAAAAGAAGTTATTAAGAAAAGAATTCGATTTGTTTGGATGTTTGAAAAACGAATCAGTGTCAAAGATGATTGAAAGATTCAGGCATTTGAAGCTGGAACTTGCAAGACACGGAATCATGTACACCCAAGAAGAATTGGTTGACAAACTGTTTGACTCGCTGGCTGATGAAAAAGACTGGCAGTACTTTGCATTGATGCTGAAAAACACAGTGGAGCCGACCAAACTAACAGTTGATCTGTTAATCGAAAGGTTGGAGAGTCATGAATTGGAGATCAGGAAAATGAACAAAGTCAACAACTCCTCGTATCAGCAACATGTTGAGTTGTATTATCGAGGAAGTATGATCCCGAAATCTGTGTCACCGAAGACAACATTTTCAGTAGAAAATTCAAACACGATGAATCAAGAAAGTCCAAGCAGTGGTTATCATGGAGGTTCATCGTCAACTACTCCAAGTCAATCAGTTCCAAAGAATCTGTTCCAATGTAACATTGCAGTGGATCTCAAGAATGCTCAAAATTTCAGTGAAGAATCCGTAAAGCAGCAAATGGTGTTTTTAGCATCTGTCCTAGAATCATACGAGAGCCTTGTGGCAGGAAAGATTGGAAACACTAACCTTACCAAGGAGGACTATGATCAGATCGACCCAGAAGATATGGAGTTGATCGATATCAGATGGTGTATGGCTAGTGCGGTCAGAAGGACAAAAAGGTTCATGGAGATTACAGGCAGACATTCTATTGGCGGACCTTCCACAAAACTTGGGTTTGATAAATCAAAAGTCACGTGCTTTAAATGTAAACAAAAAGGACATTTTAAACGTGAATGTCGAAACGCATTTGCTGATGATACGGCAAATCCATTCAGAGAGGATTATTACAAAAGAGCAATTTACCATCAAAACAAATCTGAACCTCCTAGAATGAAGCAGCTTGAAGATACCCCCAAAGAAAAATCTAGAGCACTTGCAGTTATTCATGATGACGAGGGTTTCGACTGGAGCGAATTGCTACCAGAAGAAGATGCAGTGGGCTATGCGTTTATGACAAAAATTGTTCCTTTCAAAGATTCCAGAACAGAAGATGTGAAATACATCAACAGAAAGATGCAAGCTCAGTACATGAAAAGTAAAATTTATCATACATGGAAAGAAGCAAAAATGGCAAATAGATGGGATGCTGATAGAGAATGTTACCTAGATCCCAATGGAAACATAGCTGTTGATCCAGTTTCTATCAGTGTTGAAACTCTCACCGAGCAAATTGCTGAAGAAGAAGAAGCAAGACAGGGAATGTGGTGGGGAGGAGGAGAATCTGAAGAAAAAGAAAATGAGAAAGAGTTACAGCCAAAGAAAGTTGATGATGGGATTATTGACACGTCACAAGAATTCACTGCAGAAAATTTGAAGAAGATGGCTGACAAAGTGCTTGCAGCGAAAGAGTTAGAGGTAGTTTCTGGTTCTGGAACTGAGTCTAAAAGCAAGGTCAGTCCGAATGATGCAACCAATGAGTCAGGTAAGAAAGCAAAAATTGAGAGTGACTGCAAAAATTGCATGAAAGACTGCAAGGTTTGTAGTACACTTGCTTACCTCAGCGGTAAAAAGACCGAAGAACTGACAGGAAGAGTCAGAGATGTTGAAGATCAGATCTTAAACCGTGACAAAATGTTAAAAGCTTCAAATGATAGATTAAAAGAATTAACTGAGAAAATTGAAAATGATAAAACTGACGTAGAAAGAATTAGGAAAGAAAACGAAAAATTAATTCATGAAAACCGTCAACTCTCAGAAAATCACGAGAAGCTGAAACGAATGGTAAAAGATTATGATGAAAGAAATGGTAAAACAAAGAAAGAAAATCTTCAACTGACCGGAGTTCTTAGGGTAAAAGAAGAGCAAATTAATCAACAATTGGATGAGATTGCTAAGTTGAAGCTTCAGTTTCAAGAAGCTAAAATTGAAAACGAACGCATCCAGTTGAAACTAAACAGTTACAACTCCGCAAGTTTTGTTCTTCAACATATTGTTCCTAAACCAATTGGGAAGAACAAAGCAGGCGAAGATGTTTATTCGGACGGAACTGGGGTTGGGTATCATCAGGTTCCACCACCAGTGTTAAATAATTTTTTAAAGAAAATGTCTGGGTTGGTTAATAATGATGAAACACATGAGGTTAAACTTCCAGAATCAATTGATGTTACATTCACCTCATCTTCCGATGAAGATAGTGTCCAATCTGAAGTTGTGAAAAGCTTGGTTGAAAATGTTTTAAAGTCTGAAAGTGACACTACTGAGGATGATGAATGCTTTTTGGACAAATATATTCCAAAATCAAAATCCAAAACAACTTAAATGAAGAACCTAATCTTGTGATGTACAAGATGGCGGGATCTGATAAGTTGTATTCGGATCGTGATTTTCCTTTGGAGAATGTGAATGTTGGTAAATTGAGAAATGTGTTCAAGTTGATTGAGATTGATGTGTCTGAAATCAAAGGTTTGAAAACATTCTGAAAGGCAATTAAATTTTGAAAAAGATATAGCTTACTACAAAAAACCTATTGTACCGCCACGTTTTTCTAAAAACAATCAAAACAAATGGTTGGGGATATCAGGGTGGTAAGAATTATCAAAGAAGGAACTTTCAAAACAAGAAATTTGTTGAGAAAAAGGTATTTGTGAAAAGCTCGAGTTCTCATTCCGAGCAAGAATCTGAGATTTTTTCAAAAACAAATGAAGAGTTTTTTGAATAAAAGGCCTCACAGCCTCAGACCGAAGGCACAAGTCGGGTAGCTGACACCTGTACATGCTTTAAGTGCAACAAAGTTGGACACATTGCACGAAAGTGCACCAACTTAAAGCCTAAGTCTGAAGTTGTTGAGTGTCAGAAAAGGAAAGCTGATGCAAAAGGCAAAGCTCCAATGGTTGTTGAGAAGAAAGTTTTGAAAAATGAAAACACCAAATTCAAAACTGAATCCGTAAAGAATGTGGTAACTAAAACTGTCAAATTTTACAAACGGGTTGCTTCGCCTCAACAAGCATGGAAGCCAAAATCAGTTGAAAAGAAATCAAGTTATCCAAAACCAAAGGTTTCTGAGATAGAAAAATAATCATCCTCTACCACTCCGGTAAAGATGAATGTTCCTTTGGATTTCTATGAGAAAATTGAGAAACAAAAGTCTACTGCTTCTGAAAAGAAGTATGTACCAAAGAAAGACCAATCATCTGGTCAACCTCCTAAAAATGATTTCTTTATATACAAAGAGGTTGAGATTGAGTCTGAAGAGAGCTTAAAGATGAATGAAAAAAATTTTCCACCACTATACACTGCAAAAACTTACCTCAATGTCAAGTTACCCGAGTCGAAAGAGGCTTGGGTGGCATCAAAATCTAACTAAGTGTTAGTGATATGTGCAGGAGCTTCCAAGATCCGTTTCACGTTGGATTATGGATAGTGGAGCTTCTCGGCACATGACGGGGAAGAAGACCCTATTGTACGATGTTCGAGGGTTTAGTGGAGGATATGTGGGTTTTGCAGGCAATCAAGGTGGTCGAATAGTTGGTGAAGGAACTCTATCTAATGGTATTGTCAAATTTGAAAGAGTAAACTACATCGCCGAGCTTGAAAACAATCTTCTGAGTATTTCTCAGCTCTGTGATCGTATGTATACAACACACTTTACAGATAAGGAATGTTTGATATTGAAACCAGGATTTGTTGTTCCCGAAGAGTGGGTTATCATGAGAGCACCTAGAGTCAATGATCTGTACGTGTTGGACACGAGTGTAGCAACTACTACCATGGGTCAGGCTCACTGTTTTATGTCAAGAGCAACGGAAAAAGAATCACAATTATGGCATCGAAAGATGGGCCACATTCACCTACGAAAAATGAATCACCTGGTGCATAACGACTTAGTAACTAGTGTTCATGTGAAAGGTTTCCATCTTGAGGGGGAGTGCATTAGTTGTGTCAAAGGCAAACAGAGAAAGATATCTCACCCTCAAAAGAAGGTTAACTTAGTCTTGAGACCGTTAGAGAGACTTCAAATGGATCTTTTTGGTCCAGTAAATGTCAAAAGCATAACTGGTGAACTTTACTGTTTAGTAGTAACAGATGACTACTCGGGATTTTCGTGGGTATCATTTCTGAAAACAAAGGATGAGACATTTGAAAGTTTGATGACGTTGTTCAGAAAAATTGAAAACTTATACCAAACCCGAATCAGAAGAATCTGGAGTGACAATGGTACAGAGTTTAAGAACAACAAGATGGAAGAGTATTGTGATGAGAGAGGTATATTGCAAGAATTTAGTGCTCCTTACACTCCACAACAAAATGGAGTTGCTGAAAGAAAGAACAGGACACTAATTGAAACGGCCAGGACGATGCTTGCTGATTCAAAATTACCAGTCAACTTTTCGGCAGAAGCAGTGTCAGCCGCTTGCTATACGCTCAACCGGGTTCTTACAGTGAAGAAATTCAACAAGACATGTTTCGAGCCGATCAACAACCGCAAACCTAACCTGAAGTATCTGGAACCATTTGGGTCTCCCTGTACAGTTCTAGAACCTTATGGCAAATTTGGTGCAAAGAGCATTGAAGGAATTTTTGTAGGATATGCAAGTCCATTGAAACGAGTCTTTGTTCCAAGCTTGAAGCGGATCATCAAAGCACATAATGTTGAGTGTCAAAGTTATACCATGCCACCTCAGAATCCCGGCCACTCATGGCATTTTAATTACGATACTTTGTGGGATTCGTTTGACATAGAAGAAGAAACAGATTTCTTTGACGAGTTGGATATTCTAAGATAATATGAAGAATCACAAGAAAGATTCCCAGCTGAGCCTTTTAGACGTCAATATCGAGCTTCCAATGACGATGAAGCCGGTCCTAGTAATGCTGGAGAACATGATGATATTCAGCAAACTCTTGACAATCAGACGGCAGTCAATGATAATCTAGAATCTGATGATAGGCCTGTATTTAATCATGGTGATTCAGATTCTAAGGGAGAGCAGATCTAGATTTCAAGTCAAACAATTCCAGTCAGTGAACAAGGTGCAAATCAGAATGTCACAAATTTGGAAGGCGAGGAAGATGTTCTAGGCGAGGTGATGCCGAGAACTCTTTCGTACCATCCAGAAGAGCTGATTTTTGGATAATTGCAATCAGGTGTCCGCACAAGACGTCAAATTGAACAAGGCCCTACTTGTTTTTATTCTACAGTTGCTCCTTTACAAACAGAGTTTTCACATAGTTGTTTTATTTGTGCAAAGATTTTGAAAGAGTTATGAAGCAAAAATTTGAAATGTCATCGATGGGTGAGATGAAATTCTTCTTGGGACTTCAGGTTGATCAACTACCCGAGGGAATTTTTATACATCAGACGAAGTATGTTCATGATATCTTAGAGAAATTTGGGGTGTCCGGGACTACTCCAGCTTCCACCCCATTAGCGACGAACCATGGGATAAACCCTGATCTCACCGGAGAGAAGGTAGATGAAACGTTATATCGTTCCATGATCGAATCGCTGATGTACTTGACAGCTTCAAGACCTGATATTATGTATCCAACCTGACTCGCAGCGCAGTTTCAGTCAAGCCCCAGAGCTTCGCATATGGTGATTGTGAAAAGGATATTACGCTACCTGAAAGGAACTCCATCACTGGGGTTGTGGTATCCAAGAAAAGGGGATTTCACGCTCGAAGGGTATTCTGATTCTGATTTCGGATGCTGCAAAGTTAACGCTAAGTCAACAATAGTGGGGTGCCAGTTTTTCGGATCACGATTGGTCACCTGGCAATGCAAGAAGCAGACCTCTGTCGCTTTATCCACATGTGAAGCCGAGTATGTATCTGCTAGCAGCTGCTGCTCTCAGATTTTGTGGATCCAGCAACAGATGCGAGACTACGGTTTGCAATTTCTTAACACCCCTATCTTTGTTGATAATGAGGCAGCGATAAACATAACGAAAAATCATGTTCATCACGCTAAAACAAAACACATTGAAATTCGTCATCACTTCATTCGAGACTGTTTCTAGAAGAAGTTGACACGAATTGAGAAAATCCACACTGACGAACAAAAAGCTGATTTACATACCAAAGCGTTTGATAAAACTCGATTTCAATATCTTTTAAATCTGAACGGTATGAAGCTTTTATCGGTGTTGGAGGAGATTCTTGGCGTAGATGAAGGTACAACTGTAGATGATGTTGAAAAGCAATCTGTAATGGTTTGTCGATTTTTTTACTTGTTTTGGTATTTAGGGGGAGGTAGGTTAATATTTTCAGAAAATACAAAAACAGTAAAAATTTTCAAAATCCAAAAACATGAGATATTTCAAAATCCAAAAACAATAGAAAACTGAAAAAGAGCTTGTGTAAAAAGGGAAAATGATAGTACATCGGCTTGACAATTACAATATGCTAAAGAATTGTAAAGTTTTAAATGTATTAAGCAGTCTCACTGATGATATGCCGATAGGTTTTTACACATTTAGTAGGTTTGTTCGGGATATAAACTTAAATTCAAACTTGTTTATTTCGTGGGGAACACTACTTGGATATATAGGTAACCCCTGAAATCTCGTTTGAAGGACCCCTCTTTATGAAATACTAGGTCTTTATACTCAGTGATATCTGGGGTATTATCCCAGGACTTCTGATTTTGCGGAAGCAATGACCTAGTCCCCGTATAATACTTTACTGCTGCTTGAAATAAAAGCTCGCCCTCAGCATAAAAAATGATGAAACATTGCAAAATGCTAATCATGTGCTGTTGTAAAAAAGATCCTCTAAAGGGGACCCACTTAAAGTCGAAGCCATCATCTCTCTGATTTTGCGGAAGCAATAGCCTGAGCTCTCATGGCCCTCGCATTTAACCCTTTACAGATACCATATGTGGTATATTCACCTGTAAGACTGAATATTCGGATCTGGATACGGGAGTATATTCAAGAGGTGGGACACATGAATGAGTTTAAGTTCTTAATACACCTAATTCGTATCCTGGATAGATTAAAATTTGTGTGAGAATTTAAGTGGATCAGTATTGTTATGGGTGAAATTCTGAGCCCATATCCTGGAAAATATCTTGATCTATATCTTATTTATGTAGTATCTGTTTACATCCGGGATGCTGGTTCAGGATATTGGTAACATCCTGAACGGTATCCTCGGGATTGCTAATGGATTATGTGCAGGTACGTGTGTTAGAAGCTAGCAACGTTCACGAAGACTTATTCCGCGGAAGACTCGGTCCAAGCCGTTTAAAGAAAGACGTTGAAACCTTATTACTCGGTCTACAACGTTCGTGGTGGAATATTCGGAGCATCCCATATTTATAGGAATATTTGTTTGTATTTCGTTACTATAAATAGGAGGAACACCAGATCAAATAGGACACAACAATCTCACTGCAATCACACTCACTACACTCTAACACTTGTTCTCTCGCAATTTGTACTCTCACACGAATTCATTGTAACACTTAGCGATCTGGTTGATATCCTGCACTGTATCCTGAAGTTTAAAGCAATAAGAAGAACAAGGCAGCTGCGATTGTCAGCTCCCGAGGTTTTGTGCCGGCGATCTAGATTGATCAAGGGCTTTCCTCGTACATCTCGTGTCGTTTCCTTTACTTTTTGTTTATTATTTGCTCACTGTTTGATCGCAGATACAGCTCAATATCCTGAGCCGTATCCTGAATACTGATTTTCTAAATAACTCAACAAGCATATTTTCTATAAACTTTCTAGCACACTACCTCACATTACTAATTTGATCACTAAATTGCTTCTGTAATTTTTTACCAAAACAATTTGGCGCCCACCGTGGGGCAAGTGGTGCTCTCTTTACTAAAATTTTTTGTTAAATCGCTAATCGTTTTTTTTTTCAAAACTTTTTGCTACATTGTCCACAATGGCCTCACGATCAAACATGAGTTCCTCTACTGTGTCTACTACGACTTCCGCTACTACAGGTTCGGTGCTTCCACCACCTCCTCCAAGAATGCCAGCCTCTACACGACCTCAGGATATTATCTCTACCCGCAGTGTTCAGGAATCTGCCCCTGTTTTAGCTTCTAACGACGAAATTTTAACCTTATTTGGAAGTGTGCAGGAACAGATGAGGCAGCAGCAAGAGACAAACCAAATGCTTTTAAGGGAAATACAACTCCTGAAGTCTGGCTCGAGCAGATCCGCTGAGGATATTGTCACTCCATTGCAACCCAGAGCTTTGAACTTCAGTTCAGCTGTGTATACTGAGGATAACAGGGGGACTATTGTGCCCAGCCTTCCTCAGAATCATACCCCTGAAATACCCTCCTCGGTCAGGATATCGACCATAAGGAGCTCAGGATATGCTTCAGGATATGGGCAGAATCCTCCAACGGGTAACATGTTAAATAATAATAATACTCATACTACTAACAATAGTGGATCCTTGCAGGATACAGGTGTGACGTCAGCACTTACCAGGGAACTTCAGAAGTTGAAGGACATGATATCAAGTGTACCTGGGGTGGTCCAGCCAATCCCGGAAGTGTCTCAAAACAGCCACAAGATATCTCGTTTTGCATATCCTATCTGTGATGCTGAGATTCCAAAGAGGTTCCAAACCCCCAACATGAAGCTTTACGATGGAACAACGGATCCTGAGGAGCATATTGCTTAGTATAGGGAAAGAATGGAGATTAACCCTATCCCTCCGGATCTCAAGGAAGCATGCTTGTGCAAGGGTTTTGGTTCAACCTTGACAGGATCAGCCCTGAAATGGCTTTTGAATGTCCCTCCACATTCGATTACATCTTTTGCTCACTTGGTAAATTTATTTAATAGTCAGTTTTCTTGTAGTAGGAGCTTTGAAAAATTAACAAGTGATCTCTACAGGATAACATAGGGGCCTCAGGAATCCCTTAGGGATTATGTGAACAAGTTTAGCCGAGAATCACTAGACATTCCTCATCTTGATGTTGCAACAGCTATGCAAGCTTTCAAGATGGGGTTGCAAAAGGATTCTCAATTCTACCAAGACCTTGTAATGAACCCATGCAGGAACCTGGATGAAGCTCGGAACAGGGCCCTAAGATACATTCGGTTGGAAGATGACAGAAAGATGCAAGAAAGGATGGACTCATCCAACACTTATGAGTCAACTAACAGGAAGTCGAAATCCTCATTCAAGTCGTATCGGCCTAAGCCATATGGCAGAAATGAGAACAAGAGAGTGAATGCTGTCGAAGATGAGGATCCTGAAGAGTATCCTGAATTATCTGAATATTGCTTTTCTGTTAACATTCCTGAATTGATGTATGCCATGCAGGGTCTAGGGGACAAGGCAAGATGGCCTCGAAAGAACCAACAAAAAGCGGATTGGAAAGACAAATCAAAATGGTGTGCTTTCCACGAAGATTTCGGACATATGACTGAGGATTGCATCGCTTTGAGGAAAGAAATAAGCTATCTTCTAAGCAAGGGATATCTGAAAGATCTCTTAGGAAGAAAGAAGAATAAGGGTCAGGATACTGAGAAGGATCCTGAGCGAGCAGCATCACCCCCCGCGGATGCCAAGATAATCAACTTCATTTCGGGAGGATCCGACATTTGTGGGACTTCGTATTCGGCAGCAAAGAGACATGCAAAGGAAGCTAAGGCCGAAAGGGGAGACAAACCTGTCAGGATGACTACACTCACAACTGACAAAGTGATCACATTTGATGCTGATGACAGGGATACTGTCCAGGATCCTCACCATGATGCTCTGGTAAAAACGTTATATGTGGCTACCCATTTTGTACGCAGGATATTGGTTGATAATGGCAGCTCCGTCAACATAATCCAACTAGAGACACTTAAAAGAATGAATGTATCTCCAATGGATATCACTTCAAAGTCTACCGTGCTTGTTGGGTTCAGTGGAGAGGCCAGAAACACAGTGGGAGAGATAAAGCTGCCGGTGTACGTTGAAGGAGTCAACTCGATACAACGTTTCTGTGTAATGGACTCTCTATCCTGCTATAACATTATACTGGGAAGACCGTGGATTCACGATATGAAGGCCGTGCCATCAACATATCACCAATGCATCAAGATACCTACCCCTTGGGGAGTTGTTAAAGTTGATAGCGATCAGCAGGAGGCGAAGGAATGCTACTCATCCTCAATGAAATCCTCAACCAAACCTAGTGCAGCATAGCAATTAAAGACGCGGGCCCAGGATATCGTGGAGGATCCGGAGCAGGATGTGAAGAAAATTATCCTAGACCAGGATAATCCCGATATTTCGGTGCTCGTGGGAACCAATATCCCTCAGGATATTGAAGAGCAATTAATTAACTTTTTAAAATGCAGGATGTCGACGTTTGCATGGAAGCATGAGGATATGACAGGCATATCCAAAGATATTATCACTCACAAGCTTGGAATTGATAAATCATTCAAGCCTGTGCAACAAAAAAGAAGGAAGTTTGCTCCTGAACGGAATACAATTATTCAAGAGGAAGTTGAAAGATTGTTGAAGTAAAAAATGATTAGAGAAGTCAAGTTCCCAAGGTGGCTAGCAAACGTGGTGGTACAGAAGAAAAACGGGAAATGGAGGGTCTGTGTAGATTACACAGACTTGAACAAAGCTTGTCCTAAAGACCCATTTCCTCTTCCCCATATTGATGCAATGGTAGATGCCACTGCTGGGCATGAAATGCTGACTTTCATGGATGCATCCTCAGGATTCCAACAGATCCAAATGGAGCCTTCTGACCAGGAGGATACTGCCTTCATGACACCAACAGGTATTTATTGTTATACAGCTATGCCTTTTGGTTTGAAAAATGCAGGTGCAACATACCAAAGATTGGTAAACATGATGTTCAAAGACAAACTGGGGGACACCATGGAGGTGTACATTGACGATATGGTGGTAAAGTCAAAGAAAGCTCAGGATCACCTCCAGGATATTAAAGGAGCGTTTGATATCCTGGATCAGTATAATATGAAGCTGAATCCTGCTAAGTGCCATTTTGGAGTGGGGGCAGGAAAATTTCTAGGATATATGGTGACCAAAAGAGGAATAGAAGCGAGCCCGGAGCAGATTAAAGCCATCTTGGATATTAAATCGCCCTCAAATATGAAAGATGTTCAACGATTAACGGGGCGAGTGGCAGCATTAAACAGATTTATCTCAAGATCCTCAGAGAAATGCAAAGATTTTTATGATATCCTGAAGAAGAACAAAAAATTCGAGTGGGGTGAGAAGCATGAAGCGGCCCTACAGGATTTAAAGCAATATCTTTCAACCGCACCTCTACTGATGAAGCCTGAGAATGGTGAACCATTATCCCTATACCTCGCGGTATCAGGGAATGCTGTAAGTGCCGTCCTTGTAAAGGACCATGAAGGTCAGCAATATCCTGTTTATTATGTTAGTAAAAGCTTGTTAAATGCCGAAACTAGATATTCTCATTTAGAAAAATTAATACTAGCATTAGTCATGGCATCAACAAAACTTAGACATTATTTCGAGACTCATAGGATTCATGTTAAAACAAATTATCCTGTCAAGAATGTGCTTAGGAAACCAGAGATGTCAGGCAGGATGGCTAAGTGGTCAGTAAAGTTGAGTGCTTATGATTTAGTATATGAACCTAGGAATGCCATAAAATCTCAGGCTTTAGCTGACTTTGTGGCTGATTTTAGTAGTGACATTTAGGATGAGGTAGACCTAGAAGTTCAACAATTAGGAGAATCCTCAGGATCCTGGACATTATATACTGATGGTGCATCTAATATAAGAGGAGTAGGATTAGGAATACTACTAAAATCGCCACAGGGGGACATATTACCCCAGGCTATTAGGTGTGAATTTCCTGCTACTAATAATGAGGCAGAATATGAAGCTTTAATTGCAGGATTAGAATTGGCTAAGAGTATGAGTATAAAAAATTTACAAGTATATGTTGACTCTTTGTTAATTACTAACCATTTTAATGGATCCTATGCAGTTAAGGGTGAGAAATTGACTGAATATCTTGATATTCTCAAAAAATTAGCAGGATATTTCGATGTTTTTACACTTGAACAGGTACCAAGAGAGGATAATGCTGAAGCGGATGCCTTAGCAAATCTGGGATCATCAATCAGGATACCGGAAGGGACCCAAATACCTGTGATACATGTCTTATATCCTGCAACGAATCCTCAGGATAACGAAGTAGCGGATATTCGGGGTCCTGGAGTGGAATATCCTGAACAGGATCCTAAATCCTGGACAACTCCAATTCTGAAATATCTTAAAGATGGACACGTCCCCGAAAATGAAAATCCTAAGGCATTTAGGATGAAGGTATCACGATTCACTATTATAAATAATATTTTATACAAGAAATCTCTTGCAGGACCATATTTAAGGTGCTTGGAGGATCATGAAGCCAAAGAAGTACTTCAGGATATACATGAAGGGGACTGTGGTAATCACACTGGGGGCAGATCATTATTCTCGAAAGTATTGAGGACATGATACTTTTGGCCAACAATGAGAAAAGATGCTGCAGAATATGCTCGAAGATGTGATGCATGTCAAAGGCATAGTAACATACTACATCAACCAGCCGAACCACTATATCCTGTAGTTTCCCCTTGGCCATTCATGAAATGGGGGATGGATATAGTAGGGAAGTTACCAAAAGCTCCGGGAGGAAAAGTTTTTATGTTAGCTATGACAGATTATTTCTCCAAGTGGGTTGAGGCTGAAGCATTTGTCCAAGTAAGAGACCAAGAAGTAGTATCCTTTATAAAAAGGAATATCCTGACTAGGTTTGGAGTACCAGCTGAGATCATTTGTGATAATGGGTCCCAATTTATAAGCAAAAGAACTACTGAGTTTTGCAAGAGTTGGGGAATCAAAATGATCACATCTACTCCGGTACATCCTCAAGCGAATGGACAAGCCGAATCCTCGAACAAGATAATAGTCAATAACTTAAAGAAGAGGCTTGGAGCCAAAAAAGGAAGATGGGCGGAAGAGTTACCCTTTGTTTTGTGGGCTGATAGGACAACGGTGAAGAATGCAACGGGCCAAACCCCGTTTTCCTTGGTATTTGGAGCAGAGGCGATGATTCTAACAGAAATGACGATACCTACTGCAAGATCTATGTTGCAGGATCCTGAACAGAATCCTGAAGTCTTATGTCAGGATTTGGATACTATAGACGAAAAGAGAGATGCAGCAAGGCTAAGGATAGCAGCATATCAACAAAGAATATCCAGAGCATATAATAAGAACATAAGGACTAGAAGATTTCGAGTTGGTGATTGGGTGCTGAGAAAGGCTTTTCAAAATACCACTAATCCTGCCGATGGCAAGCTAGCTCCGAAATGGGAAGGACCTTATGAAGTCGAGTCAGAAGCAGGGAAAGGAGCATATCGACTCAGGAATGTGGAAGGGGATATGCTACCAAGATCCTGGAATGCAATACATTTGAAGCTCTATTTCAAGTAAGAGTAGAATTTATTTTCTATCTCGGAATGGTATGTGTTCTATCTCTTTTAAATATATTTGTTTATTATCTTGAACCCAATACTGACTTAAGCATCGGAGGGGTGTTAGCCAAGCTAACACCCACCTTAGTTTACAATTGTTTTGCAGGATATGTTTCAGGATATAGCTCCAGGATATATACTCAGGATAAGTCGAAAGATTAGAGGATTGGCCCCCTCTCTCACGTTTAAGGGATCCTGATCCCTTCAAAGGTTTAAAGGTATTCACCTTTCTTTCGAATTGGGTTTAAACACCTCGCCTGGAGCGCAAGTTATCTAGGTATAGTTCGAGGTAGCGGGACCAGTTCATGTAAAAGTGGCTGACAATTTCGTTACTGTTGGCTATATCCTGGATCCTAAAGGTATATGAGGATTGATCACCCTCTCTCACGAAAGAGTATTTTCATACTCTCAAAGGTTTAAAGGTTTTCACCTTTCTAAGAATTGGAGTTTATACACTCTCGCCTGTAGCGCATGAAATTTAGGGTTTATCCCCAGATATCAGGGTTTATCCCCAGTATGCTAAGGATTCTTTTCAGGATATCAGGGGTTCTGCCCTTGGGCATTCGGAATCCATTCAAGTCAAAATGTAAATACATTTGTGTTTTTGTCGAACACAGGGGACACACGTTATTCTGATTCAAAGGATGGATCCAAGTTTATAAGTATACACTGGGGACAAATTTATGATAAAGGATTGGAACTGACTCTCTAAGAATCTCTGGTATGATCTCTCCTTTTTGTTTGGACAATTTATAGATTATATTTCAATATCCCTTTTAAGATATCTTTCAGGATATCTCCCAGGATACATTTATGATATGTGTTCCTAAGAATGATCAAACCAAACGATTTTCACAAGTAAAATTTGTGTGACAATAATAAAGTCAAAAGAGTAGTTATATTATTAACCTACCAAAAGATGTGCTCTTAGTTTCACCTCAAAACAAGGCCCATCCACTAAGAGCACTAATAGTTCATAACCATATTTACCCAACAGTTGAAGGCTTCATCTCAAACCGAGACCCATCCACCTTCAACTGTTGTATTGTTCAAAAAGCATGCAGGAAATGTAAATTGTTCAAGTACGGGAAAGTAAAATGCGGAAAAGTAAATTGTTTGTGGAACTACAAACCAACATTCAAATTCAAAAAGGTGGGCTCTGGCCTTGGCACGTATATCCGTCATCGCCCACCTAAATGCCCTCACACAGCGGCATCACCTCCAACCTTCTCAGACTTCTCCGCTCCAGCATCTTGACCAGCATCCTGCGCAGCATCCTGACCAATGTCCATCTCAGCATCACCTCCAGCATCCTTCTTCTCTCCAGCTTGGACCACCACCTCTGCTGACTTAGAGGACTCACCGGCTTCAGCAGGAAGTGGCACAGCTTTGCCTCCGAGCTCCTTTAACTTAGCCACCCAGGATTCAACTGGCCAAGATGGACAAACAAGGCCCGTCTCCTTGGCCTCGTAGGCCATCTTGATGCCTGCTTGTAGCAGGGAGACGATAGCAGAAGCCTTGATTCCCTCTCGAAAGTTGATCAAGGCCTGATCATATCCATTTGAACGCTGGCAAGTTTGACCTCAGCGTCTTGGGTGACCTTCTTTAGCAAGCTTTCATAGTGCCGGCTCTTTGCTTCAGCAATAGCACCTTGTTCAGCAACGGTGCTCTCGAGCTGCTTGATCCTGGCTTCATGAAGTGCCACAGTACCACAAGCGTCATTGTACAAGTGGAGCAAATGCTGGAGGCCCTGCACATTAATTACAGGTATGGAGTTAGAATGTATGCTGACTAAGACATCCTACCAGGATATCCTGTTAGGATATACATGCAGGATATATGTGCAGGATATACATGAAGGATATGCGGCATGATATTACCTTGTTGAGGAAGGATGTCATTGGCTCTAAGGAGTCAGAGAAGCTGAGTTCGTCATAGGAGAACCCTTCTGGGCCTGGAGCACTGACCTCGAGACCCTTTCTCTTTTTTTGCTGCGGAAGCACGGGTTCTTGGATTGGCCTTGGGAGCTGGGAGTGGCTTGGAGCTAGTAGCGGCAGGAGTCTCCTTCTTGACTGTGGCTGGAGTTGGATAGCTGTCAAGTTCATCCAGGTCTAGATAGATTGGGACTTTGCTGGAATCTACACACAGGGAGTAAATTCTAAATCCCTCCTATGAATAACAGATAAAGAAAGATATATGTGTGCAGGATATCTTGCAGGATCCTTACCAGACATGTTGGCACTGGAAAGAGGGCTTGGAGTCGGTGGAGATGGATTGAAACTTCTCTCTGCCTCTGGAAGGAGTCTGATGGCGTCTATTCTTTCTTGAGAATTTGCAAGAGGAGGTGCAATCTTCCTGAAATCAGCTGCACAAAAATGAAAATTTGTTAGTTTAGAATATGAGACAGGATAAGAGACAAGATCATTCTTAAACCCTAAGTCCTACCCTTTCTTAACCATCTCATCGGATAATCCGTTCCACCAGGGATTGAATCCCTTTTTACGAAGAAAAACTTGGATTGCCAACCACCCTCGTTCTTGGTGGCACGAAGTATCAATGGGGGGCCGGAACTAGAGTAAAACAGAAACCTAGATGAGCCATGGCATCTAAGCTTGTAGGCTAAAGGGAGGTCATGGACGGAAAGGTCAGGTATGTGGTTTCTCTTGATTTGGTCAAGAACAGACAAAACACGCCAAAGCATTGGCATGGTTTGGCTGAAAGAAATTTTAGTGATGTTAAAGAACTCGGTAATAAAATCCGGAAAGGGGAATCGTAGCCCTAAGGTTAAGGGGAAAGCATTGAAACAAATCCACTCGGTGGAAACCATATCTGACCGGATTTCTCTGTCAAAGGGTCGGAATATGGTTCCATCCGGAAAGATACCAGAAGATTTCAAAGCCGACAGATGAGCACTATCAAAGGTGCATGTTTCATTCTCCGGTTCTTGGAGAAGATTATGTTGGATGAATGTGGGAGCCGACTCTCCTGAACTGGATCTCGTTTGCCTAGGCATTTGGTCGCCTGAATTCTAGCCGGAGTAAAATGAAAGATGGTTATGAAGATGAGAGAGAGAATATTACCTTTTTTCTTGTCGATTGTGGGTAAAAAAGAAGATGAGGATGAGAAGATATAGGGTATGATGAGTAAATATAGGCCGGGTGGTTGAAAGCTGTCACATCAGAAGTCTTATCTCTTAATTATCTCGGCCACTGTGAAAAAATGTAACCGTTAGGATATCAAACGGTAACATTTTTGGGGACAATTGTTATGGGTGAAATTCTGAGCCCATATCCTGGAAAACATCTTGATCTATATCTTATTTATGTAGTATCTGTTTACATCCGGGATGCTGGTTCAGGATATTGGTAACATGCTGAACGGTATCCTCGGGATTGCTAATGGATTATGTGCAGGTACGTGTGTTAGAAGCTAGCAACGTTCACGAAGACTTATTCCGCGAAAGACTCGGTCCAAGCCGTTTAAAGAAAGACGTTGAAACCTTATTACTCGGTCTACAACGTTCGTGGTGGAATATTCGGAGCATCCCATATTTATAGGAATATTTGTTTGTATTTCGTTACTATAAATAGGAGGAACACCAGATCAAATAGGACACAACAATCTCACTGCAATCACACTCACTACACTCTAACACTTGTTCTCTCGCAATTTGTACTCTCACACGAATTCATTGTAACACTTAGCGATCTGGTTGATATCCTGCACTGTATCCTGAAGTTTAAAGCAATAAGAAGAACAAGGCAGCTGCGATTGTCAGCTCCCGAGGTTTTGTGCCGGCGATCTAGATTGATCAAGGGCTTTCCTCGTACATCTCGTGTCGTTTCCTTTACTTTTTGTTTATTATTTGCTCACTGTTTGATCGCAGATACAGCTCAATATCCTGAGCCGTATCCTGAATACTGATTTTCTAAATAACTCAACAAGCATATTTTCTATAAACTTTCTAGCACACTACCTCACATTACTAATTTGATCACTAAATTGCTTCTGTAACTTTTGACCAAAACAAGTATATCGACAATCTAAGCGAATTGTTTAATTCTGAGTATGAAATCTAAGCTTAACGGTACTTGTGACTTGTCGACAACTGATATGATTCCCTAACACGCTCACCAAAAATATGTTTGTAAATAGTTTACATTTACTGCATTTCATTTCTGTTTGGCATTCTAGTATAGAAACTTTATTCAAAATCCAAAAAGATTTTACATTGCTGCTTTATTTTTTCCGACAAACCAAAGTGGAAAGCTGATCTTCAGATTCGCAGTTTGAAGAAGATGCAGGAAGTTTCTGAGCTGGATGGAAGACTTGGGAGCTTAATATGTTTCACCTGAGAAAATGGAAAGTCAAAACAAGTTTATTAAATTGAAACTTGTAATTTTCAGAAAAATGTTTTGAAAAATGTTGAACAAAAGTCAGTTTTTGTTTTGTCTTAGATCAACCAAGGTCATTAAGTTGGACTTGGTAGATAAATTGATTACTCAGGGTCATTAACTTGGACCTGAATACTTATGTGGATTATTAAAACTGATAAAAACGAGAAAAGATGTTAAAGTCAATAGATTGTAATGTTATATTCTTGATAAGTAGGAAACAAGATCCCCATGGCAAAGTTTGTGTAAAGATTGAATCAAAATTTGAGTTCCAGCATATTGAAAGGGGGAGTCTACATTCTGGATCAACACTCAACGGGGAGTTTGAAGATAAAGATTAAAGGATGCTTATAGTGTCAGACATTTTGGACAAGAGTGAGAAGATAGATCAAGACTAAAGACTAAAGACTCGTTGCCAAAGACTTCGTCAACATCCAAGGGGGAGTCTGTTGGTGCATAGATGTCTATTAACTTCGTCTTTATAGTGTCTTGTATCCAGATAGGATTAACCAGTGCTCAGCAGGATAGAAATTAGGGTTTGTATGTAAAAGGGTATTTCGCACAAAATAGCAAGAGCCATTTCGTACGAAATGAAACAAAGTGATTCTGCACGAAATGGTGTTATCTGATTTCGTACGAAATGAAGTAACGGTATCTCGCACGAAATAGCTATGTTGGTTTCGTACGAAATAGCCACCCCTATAAATATCTGAGCTGGTTATTCATTTGTAACGTTCGAGATTTCAGAGCCGAGGTGCTGCCAGTTTGTCAAACGATCAGAATTGCTTTGAAATCAATAAAAGAAAGATAATTAAGGAGAATCAAGATGTTATCACGTCTATATCACTGATTCCGCCTTTGATATGGATTGTAAACTCTTCTGATTAACTCGTTCGGGTCATACGACGATCCAACATGGAATGCTATACACCTCAAAACCTACTTCAAGTGAGTTTAGAATTTAATTTCTAACTCAGGATGGTATGAAATCTATCTCTTTTATATATGTTTGATTTTATTTATTCTTTTGAACCCAATACTGACTTAAGCATCGGAGGGGTGTTAGCCAAGCTAACACCCACCTTAGTCTAAGGCTGTTTTGCAGAATATGCTTCGGGATATAACTCCGGGATACATACTCAGGATGAATCAAAAGATTAGAGGATTGGCCCCTTCTCTCACGTTTAAGGGATTCTTATCCTTCAAAGGTTTAAAGGTATTCACCTTTCTCTCGAATTGGGTTTAAACACCCCGCCTGGAGCGCAAGTTATCCAGGAATAGCTCAAGATAGCGGGACTAGTTCATGTAAAAGTGGCTGACAATTTCGTTATTATTGGCTATATCTTGGATCTTTAAGGTTCATGAGTATTTATCACCCTCTCCCACAAAAGGGTATTTTCATACTCTCTAAGGTTTAAAGGTTTTCACCTTTCTAAGATTTGGAGTTTATACACTCTCGCCTGCAGCGTACGAAAACATGGGATTATCCCCAGTATACTTAGGGTTTATCCCCAGAATATTAAGGATCTATCTCCAGGATATTTAGGGTTTATCCCCTGTAATACTAAAGTTATATTCAAATATGACATCAGTCTTGATCGTGTTGATGCACATTCTTTGAAAAATTGCTAAGTGTTTAAGTATGATATACACATGGGACATTCATCCTAAGGCATTGTGAACAACTCAAAGGATCAAGTTCGAACTTGGTTTACTAAGTGCTCTGGACAGGGGACATCTTTGATGGGAAGGTTGCAAGAAATTCAAAGTTTGAAAATTGGAATGTATTCTATGAATATTTTTGGTATGATCTCTCCTTTTTACCCTTTAAGAGCCTTATCTAAATAACCTAAGTTCTTGGAATTATGTTTGACAAAGTCTTAATAGAACATTTTTGATTAAAATATTAAGAGTATCCTGACCAGGATATTTCCTCAGGATACTTGATCAAAATGTCTGAAATGTTGTAAAAGTTGGAACTACATTCTAATTAAACACATGCAACGAAATTTGCAAAGGAAAGAACAGTAGATAAGGCTAAAAAAGGTTAGTTTATTATTAACATAGCAAAAGATTGTACTTTTGGCTTCATCTAAAACCGAGATCCATCCACCGAAAGCACAATTAGTTTTTAAATATTTACCTAAACAGTTGAAGGCTTCGTCTTGAAACCCAAGATCCCTCTACCTTCAACTGTTAAATTGTTCAAAAGAGCATACTAAAGGTTGATGACCAAGGGCTTCATCCTGAAACTCAGGATCCCTCCACCTTTGGCCATCAAATTGTTCTAAGTGCAGGAAATTAAATTGTTCAAGACACAAGAAAAGGAAATTGTTCAACAACAACCGCAACCATCATAATAAAAAAGTGGGCTCCGGCCTAGGCATGAATATCCATCATCACCCACTTCGCTGCTTTCAAGGGGCAGCACCCTCTTCAACCATGGTTTCGTCAGAACCCGCACCAGGATCACTACTAGCATCCTTCTCAAGATCACCACCAACATCGATCGCCTTTTCAGCTGCTTGGGAAGGCTCCTCAACCACAGGTTTTGCAGGATGCTCCACAGGATTGCCGCCGAGCTCACTTAGCTTTGCCTCCCAAGCATCAATGTTCCAGGAAGGGTATTCAAAGCCCATGGCCTTGGCTTCATAAACCAATTTCAGCCTGGCTTGGAAGAGAGAGATGACGACAGAACTCTTTAGGCCTTCTCGGTAAGAGGCCATATCCTGCTCATGCTGGACCTGAGCGGCGTTAGATTTGGCTTGAGCTTCGTGGGTGATCTTCTTGATGGCAGCCTGGTGTTCCTGGGTCATTGCCTTGAACTTGTCCTCGTAATGTTGAGATTTGGCGGCAGCAATCATCCCTTGGTCGGCAATGGTGACCTCTGCTTTCTTCAATTTGGACTCCAGCATCTTGTTGAGCCCACAGGACTCCTCATACAAATGAACTAAACGTTCGAGGCCCTACAATGAAAAACAACACAGGTATTAATATATACTGATCGAGATATTGGTTCACCATATATGTGCAGGATACGAGATAAGGATTTGTACCTGGTTAAGAAAGGAGGTCATGAACCCGCTTGCCTCAACAAACCCGTGATTCTCGTAAGGAAATGTTTCGGGAGTGGTATGGGAGTCAGTTTCCTTCCTCTTTCGGGCACTAGAGGCCCGAGTCTTGGTAGCTGGTGAAGGCTTGGGAATGGCTGCAACTTTCGAGCTGGTAGGCTTGGATGAAGTAGGCTTGGGACTTGGCTCTTTTTTTACCTGAACAGGACCAGAGTAACTGTCCAGCTCTTCAATATCAAAAACTTCCGGGGTTTTGACTGGTGCTACACAAAGGGAGAAACTTTAAACTCTTTTTACTCTTTCATTATAATAAACTAATTAAGAACATGCAGAATTGAATAACCCTTACCAGACATGTCGGATGAAGAGTATTGACTGGAACTTGGAAGGTGTGTTGAAATGCTTCTATCACTTTCTGGCAAGCAGTAGACTGCTTGGATTCTTTCTACGGATTCTTCGGTAGGAGGGGCTAGCTCTCTGAAATTCGCTGCATAAAATTCAAACAAGAGAATGTCAGTACATAATATAGACTCAAGATACGTTTGGTGATATTCCTAAAACCCTAAACCCTACCGGTGGTTAACCACTTCACCGGAAGACTATTACCCTCGGCGATGGTAACTCGCCTGACAAAGAAAAACTTTCGTTGCCACCCAACCTCATTTTTGGTCGCTTTGAGGATGAGGGGGTTAATAGATGTGGAAAAAAGTAAGAATCGGCTAGAACCGTGAGATCGGAGACGATAAGCTATGGGAATATCCTCAATACATAAATCGGGAATATGAAGGGTCTTGATTTGATTGAGCACATTCATCACCCTCCAAACCATGGGCATCGTTCGGGAAAACCTAAGGCCGGTTTTGCGAAAGAACTGCATCATGAATTCGGGGAAGGGGTACCGAAGGCCTAGAGAAAAAGGATATGCTGTAAAACAGATCCATTCACCGGAAGACACGTCTGACCAGACAGTCCGGTCAAACGGTCTGATGTTTGCTCTGTCGGAGAAGGCGCCGGAGGCTCTCAATGCAGCGATATCCGTGTTATCAAAGGCACAGATCTCCTTCTCGGGATTCTTGAGAAGGTTTTGTTGGACGAAGGTCTCAGATGATTCACTGGTTTGGGAACAAGTTCTGGTAGCCATTGAGAAGAAAACAAAGAAAACCAGAAGAGAGAAAGAGGGAATGGGTGGTTACCTGGAGATTCTGATGAGGATGGTTGATTTTCAAATAAAAAGAGAGAAGATATAGAGGCTTCATAGACAGGCATTGAGTAATTACCGCGTGGGAAGTTGCACACTGTCACTTCAAGCGTCTAATCAACTTAACTTCCTCGATCCAAGTGATAAGTTCTAAAATATATCCGTTTGAATTTAGAATTCCAACATATATATTTTTAGGGCAATTGTTATGGGTGTTTTTCTGAACCCATATCCTAAATTAGATCCTGACTTTATTATTTTTGTTTGTGACCAGGATACCGGATCAGGATATTGGTAACATCCTGATGTAGTATCCTGGTAATTACTAATTGTTCACGTGCAGATTAGCATGGCAAGCCTATAACATTCGAGTGGACTAGTTCTCCTGAAGACTCAGACTAATTAGTTGAAAAGGGAACGTTGAAGTCGAAAGAAGAGGTCTCCAACGTTCAAGAAGGGAATATTCGCAGCATTCTGGTTTTATAGGATACTTTGTTATTTCTATTTTACTATAAAAAGGAATGTACGGATTGATAGACACACACAATTTTTCACACACACTTTTGCTCTCTACAAGCTACAATCACCCGCAATCACAAACACTCACACTCGAAATTCATTGTAACACTTAGTTGATCCGTACAATATCCTGCACTGTATCCTAACATTTGAAGTAATAAGAAGAACAAGGCAGCTGCGATTGTCAGCTCCCGAGGTTTTGTGCCGGCAATCTAGATTGATCAAGGGCTTTCCTCGTACATCTCGTGTCATCCTTTAATTTTCTGCTTATTGTTTGATTGTTGATATAGCTCGGTATTCTGAGCTATATCCTGAAATTGTTTTTTGCAAACAACTAAACCAAAATATTTTCAATATACATTGTTAGCATACTACCTCACAAAACTAATTTGATCACTTAATTGCTTAGGTAATTTTTGACCAAAACAAGCATTCCACCTATGCCTCCTGTTTCTTCTGGATCCCAGAAGAATGCTGAAAATGCTGCGAAGAAGACAACCCCTGTTTTCACAAAAGCAACTACTGATGTTTCTTCTGCTCCTACTAATAATGATCTTTATTCTTTGATTTTGCAGATGAAAAATTACCTGCAACAGCAAGATAGAACTACTGACGGGATCCTTCGTGAGATTGATGAAATCAAGAAATTAAAGAAATCAGCGGAGGATCACTCTCCATTGGTGCCCAGATCATTGGATTTCACTACTCCAGCAATAACCGTTCAGCATTCTAACACATCAGGTGCCCAGTATCATGGAGGATCATCAAGTATGCAGTATGGATCATCAGCTTTGACACAGGCTTAAGGATCCTAGTTCCAGCCTTCAGGATCCTCTCTTCAGCCTCAAGGATCCTCTTTCCAGCATCAAGGATCCTTCTCTAGTTTGGGAGGATACATGGGGACTCTGTCAGCTCAAGGATCCTACCCTTATCATCAAGGATCCTCATCTTAAGTTCAAGGATCCTCATGGTAAGTTCAAGGATCCATGGAGTATCCTCCAAGACCTTCAACTCTGATGTATACTGGATCCAATATCTTCCAGGATCAAGTATCCTTAAGGAGCCAACAACCTAGAAGTTCTGAAATTCATGTGGGAGACTTCATTCCTATGCAGACTATTGCTTCATCTGGTCCCACGATTACACCAGAGCTTCCACAATTTGGATTCACTTCTGGAATCCCAACCTTAAACCAGTCAGGAGGTAACACTTTTAATACATCTTACAACACTAATCATGGTTTTATGCAGGAACCAGGGATCAACCAAGCTATGGCAAGAGAGTTACAAAAACTCAAGGATATGATATCAAGTGTCCCAGGAGTGGTTAAACCCATTCCTAAGATCCCGGATGGGAGTCACAAGGTGTCTCGCTTTGCACCACCTATCTGTGATGTGGAGATACCAAAGAGGTTTCAAACACCAAACATGAAGCTCTATGATGGCACAACTGGTCCAGAAGAGCATGTAACCTAATATATGGAGAGAATGGAGATCAACCCCATTCCAGAAAGGTTAAAGGAATCATGTCTTTGCAAGGGTTTCGGATCTACAATAACAGGATCAGCTCTGAAATGGCTGCTAAGTCTTCCTCCCTACTCCATTACTTCATTTTTCAATCTGGTTAATTTGTTCAATAGTCAATTTTCATGTAGTAGGACGTTTGAACGGTTAACTAGTGATTTATATAGGGTAACCCAAGGTCATAATGAATCATTAAGGGATTACATAACTAAATTTAGTAGAGAATCCTTAGAAATTCCTAACTTAGATATTGCTACAACTATTGAAGCTTTAAAATGGGTTTACTTAAGCATTCACAATTCTATGATGATCTTGTTATGACACCTTGCAGGAACCTTGATGAGGTAAGAAACAGGGCCCTTAGGTTCATCCGTTTAGAGGATGACAAAAGGATCCAGGAGAGACTGTCAAGATCCTCAAAGCAAGAAAAACAAGGATCCTATTTCAGGAATAACAAATCTAAGTCATACAATAAGTTTGAGAATCAGAATGTGCATGTTGTGGAACAGGAGGAAGATGATGAAGATTATCCTCCTATCTCTGAGTATTGTTTTGCTATTGATAATAGTGAACAAGTCCTTGCTATGCAGAATTTAGGTGATAAAGCTAGATGGTCGAGAAAGAGTGACAAGCTAGCTGCTACCAAAGAAAAATCAAAGTGGTGTGCTTATCATGAAGACTTTGGTCATTTCACAGATGAGCGCATAGCACTAAGGAAAGAGATTGGTTACCTGTTGAGAAAAGGATACTTGAAAGAGCTATTCGGAAGGAAGAAATCAAGGATCCAGGATCCAGAGAAAGTTCCTGGAAGAGCTCCTGCTCCACCCGCCGATGCTCAAATTATTAATTTCATCTCCGGTGGATCTGACATATGTGGCACTTCATTCTCAACAGCTAAGAGACATGCAAAAGAGACAAAGATGGAGAATGGGGATAGACCTATTTGAACTTCCATCCTTACACAGGAAAAAATCATATCCTTTGATGAGAATGACCGTGTGGATATACAGGATCCTCATCATGATGGTCTTGTTATTACATTATTTATCTCTAACCATTTTGTTCGCAGGATTCTCATTGATGGGGGAAGCTTAGTCAACATTATCCAACTAGATGTCCTCAAAAGAATGAACATTCCTGAATCCGAGATCATTCCAAGATCATCTGTCCGTATGGGATTCAGTGGAGAGACAAAAAATACATTTGGGGACATCAAACTTCATATTTACATAGAGGGAGTAAATTCTGTTCAAAAAATTTGTGTCATAGATTGCTTATCTTGCTGTAATGTTATCCTTAGTAGGCCATGGATACATGATATAAAAGTAGTCCCCTCAACATATCATTAGTGTGTGAAGCTCCCTATTCCATGGGGTGTGGTGAAGATTGAAAGTGATCAGCAAGAAGCCAAGAATTGCTACACATCATCAATGAAGCCAACCTCAAAGCCTAGGGAGGCATAGAAATTAAAGTACCCTCCAAGAGATGTCCTGGAGGCAAGAGAACAAGATGTGAAGGATATTCTGCTGAACTCGGAGGATCCTGAATCCCGAATTTTTATAGGATGCGGGATCCTTGACAGTATTGAACAGGATTTAATATCCTTCTTGAAAAGAAGAAAAACTACCTTTTCTTGGAAACATGAAGACATGACATGTATTTCTAAGGATGTAATTACTCATAAACTTGGTATTGACAGGTCCTTCAAGCCAATCCATCAAAAAGGAGGAAGTTTGCACCTGAAAGAAATGTCATTATCTAAGAAGAGGTAGAGAAATTGCTCAAAGTAGGTATGATTAGAGAAGTTAAGTATCCAAGATGGTTAGACAATGTAGTTGTTGTTAAAAAAAAAGAATGGAAAGTGGAGGGTATGAATTGGCTTTACTGATTTAAACAAAGCATGTTCCAAGGATCCTTTCCCTCTACCCCACATTGACTCCATGGTGGATGCTATAGCGGGTCATGAGTTGTTAACTTTTATGGATGCTTCATCTGGATTCCAGCAAATTCAGATGGAACCATCTGATCAAGAGGATACAACTTTTATGACCCCTACTGGTATCTATTGTTATATTGCTATGCCCTTTGGATAAAGAAATGCAGGTGCTACATACCAAATGCTAGTAAATATGATGTTTAAAGAACAAATTGGACGTACAATGGAAGTCTATATTGATGACAAGGTGGTTAAGTCCAAAAGAGCTGAGGATCACCTTAAGTATTTGGAAGAAGCATTTGATATCCTTGATAGATACAACATGAAATTGAATCCTTCCAAGTGCCACTTTGGTGTAAAAGCTGGTAAATTCTTAGGGTACATGGTGACAAAGAAGGGGATAGAGGCAAGTCCAGAACAAATCAAGGCCATTGTGAAGATCAAGTGTCCTGCCAATGCAAAGGATGTGCAAAGGTTGACAGGAAGAATTGCAGCCTTGAACAGATTCATCTCAAAGTCATCAGAGAAATGCAAAGAATTCTATGATATCCTGAGAAAGAATAAAAAGTTTGAATGGACTGAAAAACATGAGAATGCCCTCAAGGCCCTCAAGGATTACTTATCCTCAGCTCCAGCTTTAATGAAACTAGAAAATGGTGAAGCATTATCCTTATACTTAGTTGTTTCTACTAAGGCAGTAAGTGCGGTCCTTGTTAAGGATCATGAAGGTTCTCAACATCCAGTATACTATGTAAGTAAAAGTGTACTTGATGCTGAGTCAAGGTATTCTCATTTAGAGAAACTTATTCTTTCTTTAATCATGGCATCTACAAAATTACGTCATTATTTTGAAACTCATCCAATTATTGTGAAAACTAACTTTCCTATCAAGAATGTACTCAGGAAACCTGAAATGTCAGGGATGATGGAAAAATGGGCAGTCAAGCTTAGTGCATATGACAATTAATATGAACCAAGGACTTCCATTAAATCCCAAGCCTTAGCTGACTTTGTGGCTGATTTCAGTAGTGATCTACAAAGGGAAGCTGAATTGGAAGTTCAACAACTTGAAGAGACTAAGGATCCTTGGATACTCTTCACAGATGGAGCTTCAAATGTCAAGGGAACTGGACTAGGCATACTACTAAAATCACCACAGGGGGACATTATACCCCAATCAATTGCTTGTGAGTTCCAAACCACTAATAATGAGGCTGAATATGAAGCCTTAATAGCAGGTTTGCAAATTGCCAAACATATGAGGATCAATTATCTTGATGTACATGTAGATTCTTTATTAATTACTAACCATTATAACGGTTCTGATGTTGTCAAAGGTGAAAGGGTAATCAAATATCTTGAGGTAGTCAAGAAATTGGAAGACTCCTTTGCTTCTTTCAGTTTGACACAGGTACCCAGGGAAGAAAATGCAGAAGCTGATTCCTTAGCTAACCTTGGATTATCTTTGAAGATTCCAGAGGATGTTAAGATACCCATTATCCACATATTAACCCCTACTGTTGAGGATAACATAGCCATGGAGATAGTGGAGGATTTGGCAATTAAACCTAATGATGATTCAAGATCAATTTCAGGATCCTGGATCCTTCCAATCCTGAAATATATACAACATGGAGAGATTCCTGCTGGAGAAAATCCTAGAGCTTTCAAAATCAAGGTATCTCAATTTACATTATTGAATAACATCTTATATAAACGATCTCTTGCAGGTCCATATCTGAGGTGCATTGAGGATCCAGAAATTCAAGAAGTTCTGAAGGATTTTCATGAAGGAGATTGTGGGAACCACAGTGGGGCAGAGCACTATTCTCATGGATCCTTAGAACAGGATATTATTGGCCTACAATGAAGAAGGATGTTGTGGAATATGCAAAGAAATGTGATGCTTGCCATAGACATAGCAATATCCTTCATTAACCAGCGGAGCTTCGGCATCCTATATCCTCTTCTCGGCCGTTCATGAGATGGGGAATGGACATAGTTGGCAAACTTCCTAAGGCACCAGGAGGAAAAATGTTTATGTTGGCCATGACTGACTACTTCTCAAAGTGGATGGAAGCTGAAGCCTTTGCATAAGTTAAGGAGAAAGAAGTTATATCATTTATCAAAAGAAACATCATTACTAGATTTGGCATACCTTCTGAAATTGTTTGTGATAATGGATCCCAATTCATTGGGAGCCGAACTACTAACTTTTGTGACAGCTGGGGGATTAGGATGATAACATCAACACCAGTCCACCCACAAGCTAATGGTCAAGAAGAATCATCCAACAAGATCATCATCAACAACTTGAAGAAGAAGCTTGGATCCAAAAAAGGGAAATGGGAAGAAGAGCTACCTTATGTGTTATGGGCTGATAGAACAACTCCCAAGAATGCTACTGGTCAAACTCCATTTCCTTTGGCCTTTGGAGCTGAATCGGTGATCCCTACAGAGATGGTAGTCCCTACTGCAAGAACAAGCATCCGTGATCCTGAAGGAAATGCTGAAAACTTAGCTCAAGACATGGATACCATAGAAGAACTCAGGGATTTAGCAAGGATAAGGTTGGCTAGCTATCAACAAAGAATGGTTGGGGCCTACAACAAGAATGTTAGGATCAGAAAGTTTCAAGTTGGTGACATGGTGTTGAGGAAAGCATTTCAAAATACCACGAATCCTGCTGGTGGCAAGCTAGCACCAAAATGGGAAGGCCTCTACCTAATTGAAGCTAAGGCTGGAAAGGGGGCATATCGTTTGCTAACAATGGATGGTGATCTCTTACCAAGGGCTTGGAATGTTGTTCATCTAAAAAAGTACTTCATGTAAGAAGGATCAGGGATCCTCAGCTATGCCGGTATTCTGGTTAAGGATCCGGGATCCTCAAAGGATATATGATTCTATCTTTGGTAACACTTTACTTCCATTTTCATTCATGTTGCATTTATTACTTATTATAAGTCAAAAAGGTTAATCAGGTAACATCTATTTTCATGAAGTTTAAGCCTTCTTAGAGTTGCTATCATTTTACAAAAGATTAGAGTGGTTGGCCAACTCTCCAAAGTTTTTGGGTTTATCCCCAGTTTATGGGCTTGTCCCCAGTCTAAGGTATCTAATACCTCCTATGAATCAGGTTCTAACACCTTCGCCAGTTGCGCACGATTATCCTAGTATAGTTCAAGGCAATGGGACCAGTACCCACTTTAGGGGCTGAAAATTTCATTGTTTTTGGCTGTATTTAGGATCCTAAGTATAATGGTAGACGTACCATACATCCGTTCCTAAGGTTTCTAATGTTTTCACGTTAGCTAAGGTTTTGGCATCTTCATGTCACTCAAGTTTGGATAGTCTCCAGTTTGGGCCGTACTCCAGTTTACACAAGAATACTTGTTGATGTGTGCAAAATGCAACATATAAATTACATCAATTGTGGCATAAAACTAACCCCTTTTTAGTACTAATGTTGGAAAAAGTTTGCTTTTGTCTTCCTTTTGTATTTTCAGGATTAAATGAGCTCAAATTAACAAAAGAAACATAAAGGCAGCTAAATCTAACATAAATACAAGAAAAGGAACAAACGTGGCATGCCCGACCTCCCCGACAGCATCTTCCCAAGCAAATAGGAGAATAGAAGGCTGAACACGCCCCGTGCTCAGTGACCACGGGGGCGTGACCAAGTGTCAGCATAAAAGACAAAGTTGTAGGAGCTTCTATCGCCCACCACGGGGCCGTGCTCAGCGGATACAGGGTCGTGGTCAACTATAAGATTCGCAGAATCCAGGCAAATCTTGATAGTACAAATATGCTTCTGCACACGGGGTCGTGCCCAGTGGACAGGGGGCCGTGGTCAACTAATGCAGACAAGAGCAATTAATGAAGACAGAGAAGGAGGATGGACATGGGGCCGTGCCCACTGGACACGGGGCCGTGCCCGAGCTACTATTCAGGCTATAAATAGGGGTGCTCAGCTCATTTGCAAACCATCCCTTGGCACACCACCTCTCTCACACTTCACCCACCACCGTCACAACACCATCATCCACCACCCTCATCCATTGTCCATCATAGAGTGTGTGAGTCATCTCGGGATCCAAGATTGATCGTAAGAGTTCTTGACAATCAAGGCCATGTTTGCCTAAGTCTCTTACATCACTGTGTGAAGACAAAGTGTCTAGTGTAATACTTTTTATTTTTAATATTTTCGCACTTTTTACTTGGTTATGTATTAATGACTTTAATAACTAGTTTCTTATGTTGAAGGTGATTCTTCCTTATCGTTTGTCCGTGGTGTCTTGGCATTATTTTACTGTCTATATAAAATAAAAGATTTTCACCATTCATATCTCCACGGTCTATATGGAGGTATGTTGGCTACTTGGTCGGGGGTTAAGGGAACAGTTTGGTAGGAATCTTGCCTTGTTCAGTGTATAGATCCTGCAAGGACCTGGGTCAAATTTAGTAGGACCTCCTTCAATACCCATTGGTATTGGATGGCGGGGGTCCAAACTCTTTGATCCCCTCATATGTAAGCTACTATTAATACTTTAATCCGGCTACTTAGGACTGTATCCCTGCTGACTCAGACTACTTAGCCGAGGGTAACGACACCTTCAAAAGAGGGGCCTACCATAATACGCATTAATAACTTAATTAATTATCTTTCAATAATCCGACCCTTTAGGATTGTATCCTTGTTGACTCAAACTACTGGGTTGAGGGTAACGTCACTTTCAAAAGAGGAGCCCACTACAATAACTAAGTTAATCTCTTAAATAATGCGAAAGTGCGGAAATAATCAAAGGTTACACTAAACACGAGTCGGAGCCAAGTGATTCATCTTGTCTATCTGTTTTTATTTTTATTTTATTTTTCAGCATTTTAGTTAGTTTTATTTTTCTTGTTTAAAACCTTTTTTCTAAACTTTTGATATGATTAGACGTTGAGGATAAACCGGTACTAAAAGCTCTTGTGTCCTTGGACGACCTCGGTATCTTGCCAACACTATACTACGCTCACGATGGGTGCACTTTCCCATATGTGTGTTTGGTGTTAGTAAAATATCGTGTTTTATAAATTTAAAACTTGACTAACGTGTAAAAAGGGCTTAAAATATACTTAAAATTATATACCACCACACACGCATCAAGTTTTTGGCGCCGTTGCCGGGGACACAAGGATTTTAAGAAAGTTGGGAATCAACGGCCTAATCGTTTTTCTCATTTTTCTATTTTTTTAGGATTTTTCTTAATTTTTTTAGTTTCTGCAGAGCTCGGCATGGGCCGTGCCTGGTCGGACACGGGCCGTGCCCAGCATTGTTACTGGCAGTTTTTATTTTCCGAGTTACAGAGAGCTGAGCACGGGGCCGTGTCGGTGCAACACGGGGCCGTGTCCAACCCCCCAGTAACAGGGATCCGGAAAACAATCATTGTATCTCCGACCATGGTCCGTGTTCACCTGAGCACGGGGTCGTGGTGAACCTTCTGACCAACGTTCTTTTCTGTTTTTATTGCAGGACTTGGAACCCATGCGCCACATTTGAACTTCCTACGTAGTGTATGAGCTCCAGTTCTAGTAGAGACATAAAAGAACCTCTAGAAGAACCCGAACGCTTTCTCAGAAAAAGACTTAAAGCTAAAAACCAAGAGAGAGTTTCGGGGGACCCACTCCCAATGGCGGACCAACGTACCCTCATGGATTACCTACGACCCACTGTAGGTAATCTCGGCGCCGCTATCAATGCACCGAATGTCAAAGCCAATAATTTCGAACTTCGGCCACATTTGATACAAATGCTTCAAAACTCCGCAACCTTCCATGGGCTTGCGGACGAGGATCCCCATCTACATATTACTAATTTCTTAGAAATATGTGATACCTTTTGGATCAATGGAGCATCAAACGAAGCCATCCGCCTTCGGATGTTTCCATTTTCACTAAAAGACCGAGCTAAGGCTTGGCTTAATACCCTCCCAGTTGGCTCGGTAAACACCTGGGATGAACTAGCCCAAAAGTTTCTATATAAGTATTTCCCTCCTGCTAAAACGGCTAAATTAATGACCGAAATTAATACATATTCACAAGAAGATGGGGAATCCTTATATGAAACTTGGGAAAGGTTCAAGGAGCTACTAAGAAAGTGTCCTCATCATGGTCTTGCGGTATGGCAACAAGTATCCACTTTCTACAATGGGTTGTTGCCACACACAAGACAAACACTTGATTCTAGCTCCGGGGGACTTTTAGGTAATCGTCGCCCAAATGAAATATATAATCAAATTGAGGAAATTGCTCAAACCAATTTTCAATGGCACACTCCCCGAGGCAATAAATCTATTGCCCCGGGCGCCCATAAGGTTGATGAAAGCACTTCTTTACAAGCCCAAAACGAGGCCCTTTCTTCAAAAATCAAAAAGTTAGAAATGACAAAAACGGTCTCGGTTATGGCTTGTGAAGGGTGTGGTGGGCCACATGAAAATTGGAGTTGTATGAAAGAATTAGATGATCAAACGGAAACGGTAAACTACATTGATAACTGACCTAGGCCGTCGGGTCCTCCAACGGGTACCTACAACCATGGATGGCGTAACCACCCAAACCTTGGTTGGAGAGATCCCGGCAATAGTAGTTACCAACAAAACCAACGAACTAACTTTCAACAACCAAAAAATTTTTCTCAACAACAAGGTGGACGAGAAAGGCTTGAAGATACTGTATCTCGCCTCATCTTCGACACCGAAAAGAAAAACTCGGATCGATTTCACCAATTGGAATCGAATTATAGAAATCAACAAGCTAGCATTCAAAACATTGAAAAACAATTAAATCAAATAGCTCAAAATTTCTCCGAGAGACCACAGGGCGCGTTACCAAGTAATACCGAGACCAACCCAAAGGCGCAAGTACATCTCATAACATTGAGAAACCGTACCGTGGATCCCGAAGAGGCTCCACTCCCACCAACTGAAAGAAGCCAATCTAGCCAAACCACAACTCCACCCGCACCCCAACAAGAAAAGGCTTCTCCACCAGTTCAAGAGCCTACTAAGACTCCTCCTGTTCCATACCCCGGTCGGTTAATTCGTCAAAAGACCGATGAGCAATTCGCAAAGTTCAAAAATTTACTAAAACAATTGCATGTTAATATTCCATTTATCGAAGTCCTAACTCAAAAGCCTAAATATTCAAAATTTATGAGGGACTTCCTCACTCATAAAAGGAAAATTGAATCATCTCAATTAGTTAACTTAGGCGAAGAATGCTCGGCCTTACTACTCAACAAACTCCCGCAAAAGAAGCTTGACCCTGGAAGCTTCACAATTCCTTGCTCGATTGGGAAATCCCCCATTCGTAATGCACTAGCCGATCTCGGGGCAAGCATCAACCTCATGCCCTCATCAATGTTCAATCGACTCGGCTTAGGAAAAACAAGTCCTACAAAAATAAGCATACAACTCGCCGATAGACCCGTCAAATATCCACAAGGTGTCGCTGAAAATCTATTGGTCAAAGTCAGCGAATTTGTCTTTCCGGCCGACTTTGTCATATTAGATATGGAGGAAGATACCGAAGTACCACTCATCCTAGGGAGGCCATTCCTAGCTACGGCCCAAGAAGTGGTAGATATGAATGATGGAACACTAACATTGAGGGTTAGGGACGAGGAAGTAAAGTTTGGGGTCAGAAAAAGAGTAGAAGACGAAGACCCGGTCAACTACATGATGGTCATTGACTCAAGCTTGGATGATGCTCTCCGACGGTGTATCATGGGATGAAAAACATCCCACTTGGGTAACATATGACTAGGCTTTGGGTCTAGCCAAGGACCCTTATAAACGTGGCGCACCACGGAGGCATTCCGCGGAACTATCCTTAGTAGATTAATTTTTATGTTTTCTAGTTTAGTTTTAATTTTCAGGAATAAAACACACTCGGGATGGTGAAGGATAACAAGGGAAACTTGGACCAGCACCCCATGCATGAAAACAGGGTCATCCGACAAATTTTCTTCATTACAGCAGTTTCAGCACGGGTCGTGCCCGCCCAACACGGCCCCGTGCTGCACAGTCTGCAGAAAATGCCCAGTTCAGGTAAACTGGACACGGGCCGTGTTCAGCCAACACGCCCCCGTGTCCAGGCTTCTGTTTCTTTTTCCAACTTGTTGTTACTGGCACCTGAACATGGGGCCGTGTCTAGATGTCCAGTAACATAAAATTTTGCTTTTTCACACCTTTTACACATTCAATCAACCTAAAAACTTATTTTTCGGACACATTGAGGACAATGTGTAATTTAAGTGTGGGGGGATGCTAAAACTTTGAATCTTGCAAGTCCTAATTACAAGCCTTACACAAAACTTTATTGGAACCGCTAATCACCCCAAATTTTTTTCAAAAATTTTCATATTTTTTTTTACTTGTCTAGGTTTAATTTGGGAATTTCAAAATTCTAAAAAGGTTATATTTTTACAAATTTACAACTGATAGCGTCGTGATAAAAAGAACCAACATAAGAAAATTATGAAAAGGCATGACAAGCTTAGTTAAAATTTAATTATATATACTTGATCACATAAAAATCCATTCCCACAAAAGTGAGTTTTGAGCCTTTATTGAGCATACAAATACATATATTTAAACTAAATGCTCATTTTTCGTTTCTTGTGTGAATAGCCGCTTGATTCTTACAACTCTAGAACTTTCCACGACGATACATTCCCGGTCCTTACCAACTTAAACCCGAGTAAGTAAATGATGGAGGCATTAGGACTAACCCTTTTTTTTCTACACCATTATTATTATTTTTTTACCACCTACCCAAAATCCCCCTAGTTAACCCATTTGAGCCTAAACCTTTTCATTTCTTAACCCAAACCAAACACCCTTTAACCCACCAAAACCTTTTTTATTTTTAACCCTTTGTTTTAGTAACAAGCTCGGTTCTTCGTATGACTTTTCAAAAAAAAATTGTTGATGATGAAGCAAAAGAAATAAACAAACAAGTTCATCAAAAAAAACTTTGTTTGATAGCTTCATCCAAATAAAAAATTGTAAAAATAAAAAGTCTTACGAAAACTGACGCTTTTTACGCTTTTTCGCCCTTTTCTACTAACCACTAACCCAACCACCTACCTTTAACCCAAGCCTAACCCTTCACCCAAAAGTCCTATTGATATTTACAAAGGTATATAGTTAAAAAGGAGGAGGATTGATTGCTTGGCAAGCCTATGGTAGGAGTAAGTTCCATGCCGCTCTCGAGTGATTCACTACAATACATCTTCGGCCGAGTGTTGAGTGATCCCCCGTGAGGTATGTGAACTTGTATAAAAATAGAATTTTAAAGAGGCATGTTATGCCCTAATAAGTAATTTATCTTATGAAAAGTTTTAAATAAATCATGACGAATAGGATTGTAATAAATAAAAATAAAACTTAATAAAGAATCTTGGAAATCCCGACACTCTATGACAAGCCCAAAAACCTTCTCTTCTACCTATTCTATTTGGGAGCGTAAAGCTATATTATAAAGAGTTTTGCTTGACGACAAGCAAAGATTCAAGTGTGGGGGTATTTGATGTGTGCAAAATGCAACATATAAATTACATCAATTGTGGCATAAAACTAACCCTTTTTTAGTACTAATGTTGGAAAAAGTGTGCTTTTGTCTTCCTTTTGTATTTTTAGGATTAAATGAGCTCAAATTAACAAAAGAAGCAAAAAGACAGCTAAATCTAACATAAATACAAGAAAAGGAACAAACGTGGCATGCCCGACCTCCCCGTCAGCATCTTCCCAAGCAAAACAAGAGAACAGAAGGCTGAACACGCCCCGTGCTCAGTGAACACGGGGACGCGCCCAAGTGTCAGCATAAAAGACAAAGCTGTAGAAGCTTCTATCGCCCACCACGGGGCCGTGCTCAGCGGACACGGGGCCATGGTCAACTAGAAGATTCGTAGAATCCAGGAAAATCTTGATAGTACAGATATGCTTCTGCACACGGGGTCGTGCCCAGTGGACACGGGGCCGTGGTCAACTAATGCAGACAAGAGCAATTATTGAAGACAGAGAAGGAGGATGGACACGGGGCCGTGCCCACTGGACACAGGGCCGTGCCCGATCTACTGTTCAGGCTATAAATATGGGTGCTTGGCTCATTTGCAAACCATCCCTTGGCACACCACCTCTCTCACACTTCACCCACCATCCACCACCATCACAACACCATCATCCACCACCATCATCCATTGTCCATCATAGAGTGTGTGAGTCGTCTCGGGATCCAAGATTGATCGTAAGAGTTCTTGACAATCAAGGCCATGTTTGCCTAAGTCTCTTACATCACTTGGTGAAGACAAAGTGTCTAGTGTAATACTTTTTATTTTTAATCTTTTCTCACTTTTTACTTGGTTATGTATTAATGACTTTAATAACTAGTTTCTTATGTTGAAGGTGATTCTTCCTTATCGTTTGTCCGTGGTGTCTTGGCATTATTTTACTGTCTATGTAAAATAAAAGATTTTCACCATTCATATCTCCATGGTCTATATGGAGGTATGTTGGCTACCTGGTCGGGGTTAAGGGAACGGTTTGGTAAGAATCTTGCCTTGTTCAGTGTATAGATCCTGCAAGGACCTGGGTCAAATTTAGTAGGATCTCCTTCAATACCCATCGTTATTGGATGGCGGGGGTCCAAACTCTTTGATCCCCTCACATGTAAGTTACTATTAATACTTTAATCCGGCTACTTAGGACTGTATCCCTGCTGACTCAGACTACTTAGCCGAGGGTAACGTCACCTTCAAAAGAGGGGCCTACCATAATACGCATTAATAACTTAATTAATTATCTTTCAATAATCCGACCCTTTAGGATTGTATCCTTGCTGACTCAAACTACTGGGTTGAGGGTAACGTCACCTTCAAAGGAGGGGCCTACTACAATAACTAAGATAATCTCGTAAATAGTGCGAAAGTGCGGAAATAATCAAAGGTTACACTAAACACGAGTCGGAGCCAAGTGATTCATCTTGTCTATCTGTTTTTATTTTTATTTTATTTTTCAGCATTTTAGTTAGTTTTATTTTTCTTGTATAAAACCTTTTTGTAAACTTTTGATTTGATTAGACGTTGAGGATAAACCGGTACTAAAAGCTCTTGTGTCCTTGGACGACCTCGGTATCTTGCTAACACTATACTACGCTCACGATGGGTGCACTTGCCCATATGTGTGTTTAGTGTTAGTAAAATATCGTGTTTTATAAATTTAAAACTTGACTAACGTGTAAAAAGGGCTTAAAATATACTTAAAATTATATACCTCCACACACGCATCACTTGTGCTTGTCCCCAGCTTATTGGGTTTGTTCCCAGTTACTAATGCTTTCTTCATATGATGATTGGCTTAGTCCCAAGTGACGTGTTATTATAGGTTTCCAACGTTAAACAGTTTATTATCCAGGATCCTAACTTTCTGCTGGTTCTTATATTTTGACATAGTTGTAAGTGTAAAGGATATAGAATCCTAACTTGGATTCTTTGGTATAATCCTTATTTACCTTAGCCTTATTCTTGGTTTGTTAATTTTACCCTTATCCTTTGACAACAGGATATGTGATCCTTGATCATATAATTTTTAATTCTTTGACATAAACTGATTTTGGCATACATTTGATACTTTTTCTAACAACTTGTAAATTCTAAAATTATACAATGGAAATTGACAAGCAAATGTATGAGAAACAAAATTCTGTGATAAAATCAACAACACAAGGGATAGTCAAAAGTTAAAGTTGTATTTATTTATCATTTAAACCCTTTAAAAGGTTGACAAAATTGCCAACCCAAGCTTCTACTAGCAAAACGTGGCCCGTCCACTTGGGTTGGCAAAGGGTGTCCATATTAACGAGGTTCATAGTAGTGTAGGAAATAAAAGGCGAGGGGCATCAAAGGCTTAATCCTCTACAAATAAAAGGACCCATCCACCTTTGTTACCCCCTATTGTCCAAAGGATCAGTGATCCTTAACCCTAGAAACTATTGTTCAACATACAAACCATCATTGTTCAAAACATCACAACCAAAAAATTATTAAATCATAAAAAATGGGCTTCGGCCACATCTAGAATTTTCCATCATCACCCATTTGTGCAGCTCATGCCTTGGCTGCATCCTCCACTTTCTCATCACCGCCTTCACCTCTGTCACCAGCCGCTGCTACCTCCTCAGGATCCTTGACTCCACTGCCTCCAGCTTCAATAGCCAGCACCTCCTCAGGCTCCACTTCATCTCTAAGCTCTGTCAACGTCTTTGTCCAAGCCTCCACGTCCCACTAAGACCTGTCGAAGGAAGGATCTCCAGCTTCCTTGGCCATTTGAAGCTTGATCTCCAGCATCACAACGGCAGCAGAGTGTTTGGCCCCATCAATGACCTCCAACCTCTCCTTATTGGCAGTGATTTCAGCAAGGAGCAATTCCGTTTGCAGCGCCTTGATCTCCTTTTCAAGTTGGGAGATCTTCTTGTCCTTGGCAACTGCTATTGCTTGGAGGTCGAGGTTTTTCTTTTCAGCTTCGACCATGTGTTGGTCTAGGAGGATTTGGACTTCAGGAAATTTCTGCACAGAAAGAGTTCAACTATCAAGATCCTTTATCCTTAGAAAAAGTACAAATTTCAGGATATAAAATCCTTACCTCAGAGACATATTCTTAGAGTTGATGTTCCATCAGAGGGAGACCTTCAGTGGGTTCAGTGGGCTTCTTCCTTTTGGTTCCTTTACCCCTGGTGCTCATACCCTTGGCCTCTGGTATGCTTTGGCTTGCAACCAGCTCCTTCTTGATAAACCGTGGGGATATGATGTCCTGGAGATCACCAACACTGAATCTGGAAGTAGATTTTGAAGATTTAGCAGCACCTACAAGTACAACACACAGATAAGTATTTATGTCCTATTTTTATTAAACATTTACATACATATATATGTGGATACTTACTTCATATGGTGTAGGAACCGGAGGAAATTTCTTGAGAATCCTTTGCTTTGGGTTGATACATTCTAATGGCAGGGTCAAGCTTCCAGAAAGCATCTATTCTCTCCTTGGTGATAGGTGAATCTTGAATATGATAAAGGGATATAGCTGCATAAACAAAAAAGAAAGGATCAGTTATCCTTAATAGAAAAGAGAAGTCTTACCATGGTCCTGGCCTTAGGATCCTATATCCTACCCTAGGTGTTCCACTTCTTGGGAAGATGACTCCCGTTTGGAATGGAATCTCTTCTCACAAAGAAGAATTGATTTCTCCAGTTGGTGTCATTCTTAGTGGTCTGAAGGATTGGATTAGGTTGTTGGGGTTTGGATTTGAAGAGAAAGCGGTGAGAACCATGGATGACTAAATTGTACAAGAGGCTCAACTAAGACAAACCTATATCTATCCCCTCATGTTCTATGATGTGCTTAAGTGTGTGTATAGAGCTTTCCAAATCATTGGCATGGCCTGAATATAGTACAGACCGGTCAATGTGAAGAAACTCTATGTGAGAGTTAGGAAAGTATATGTGAAGCCTATCTGGAATGGGGCAACAGGAAAGGTGATCCAGATCTCAGATAGACAGTCGCTCTTCATCGAAGAGTCAGATGGTCTAAAAATGGTACCGTCTGGAAAACAATGGCGTAACTGATCAATTTCAGGATCAGTGAAACGGCAGAGTTCCACGGAGGGGTTTTTAGTGAGGCCCTGACTCTTCGGAGGGCTATCTTGTTTAGGATCCTTGGAAGGAGAGGATCGGGTGTTCATCTTGGCCATGGATTCTTGAAGAACAGGGGATCAGAAAAAAGAAAATTAGAGAGAAGAAGGAAGGAGATACCTGTGGTGATCATCGAAAGAGGATTTAAAGGGGAAGTTTCTCGAATTTAAATGCAGAAATTGCCTCAATCGTTATCCTATTTATAATGATTGTTTGTTGCAGGCATGACTAATGCTGATGTAAGCTGTAACGGCTCTATCCGTATGTAACGGCTAGTCCGTATTTAGCTGAAACATGACTATCTGATTGAATTTCAACTAGTCATGTTTGGGGGAAATTGTTACGGATAGAATTTTATTGGTTATGGATCACGGATCCTCAGTATAGCCTAGGTCAACGATCCTCAGTTCAATCTTGATCAAGAATCCTCAGGAAATGGTGCAGGAAGGCTAAGGATCCAGGATCCTCTTTATTATTCTAAAACTAACAACTGTTTTCGTTATCCTTTAGCTTGTTTTGCAGGTGTATTACGAAGGAGACTTATTCTAACCGAGATTCCAGGAGAATATGCTTCTTATTTTAGCACGTGCATAGAGTTCATGACCGTTACGATGATCGTGGATGACAAGCACATATTTCGGATAGTTAGTTACATAGATATTTTTCTATTTTTGAAGGGGATAACAAGCTATTATTAGAAATATAGTTACACACATTGACAGAAATCCTTGTATCAAGCTTGTTATCATCCAAAGTTGTTATCTTTGTTATTCAATATAGTTGATAGTGATAGTTTTTATTATCTGAGGTTTTTTATGCTGGAGATCATCCATTGATCAAGGGCTTTTTCCTCGAATAAATCCTTGTGTTCATCATCATTTTCATTCAATTATTGTTCATACATTTGTTCATTCAATTAAGCATCCAACCTCACAAAAATCAGATTTGGTTACAATATACTTGTGTGATTTTTGACCAAAACAGATCGTACGATCAAAATAATCTATGGACTAGATTGGCCCTGTGGCGTTTTCGTAAATAACACCAATTCTATTAAGCGGACGCGCTTCATTAAGGGTAAAAGGGTGTTTAAACTTCTCTACCAAAAACGCCAAATTAATGAATAAAATGCCATTACGGGCCAAAAGACATCCTTTATAAACAAAACATCTCAGACATTCATTAAACACAGCACCAATCCAGAAACGCCATATTTACTACTATATACCATTCATCTTAGAAACGCCAAAAACCCAAAACATCAAACACACCAACTCAAAAATTCCATATTTTACAATATACCAATCATCTTAGGAAACGCCAAAAAACTCAAACATGAAAATTCCAAAAATTGACGTTTCTTTTAAATACACTATTTCCTCAGTAAAACGCCAAAATGGCAAACCTCTTTTCTTGTATATTCAATATTGTTCTACGCGATGTTTCGCAGAACGCATTCTTAGCTGAGGTGCTGTAACTCAATAACATTTTGCTGCATGAGATGGACAAATCTTGAACAAAAAGATGCTGGTGTCAGACTTCTGTTATTTTTTGTTCTTGATGAATATTATAACGGCATGAAGAGAGGAATGACAATGATGAGTGGTTTGAAGATAAACATGAAGATAAAGATGAACTTCAAACAAAAAACTCACGTCATTTTGTCGTTCCAAACGGCTACAAAAAAGCTACTTCACAACAAAAACAAAAACTGAAGCACGCCAAAGTTAAATCGTCGGTGAATATGTTTCAAAGAAGAAAGAGACTGATGACAGTGAAGATTGGGAAGATGGATTGTTTCAATTTTTATTTTTTTATTTTCGTTTTCTGCTGTTTGTTATCTATTTTTCATCTAAGAACAAAAAAGCATTATTTTAATAAAAACGCCAAATAGACATAATGCTTGTGAAACGCCATTCTCCCATAAAAAGCCAAAAACTCCCAAACTATAATTTGGACAAGTATTATTAAAAGCTAAAAATGAAAAAAAAATCGCGAAAAACTACTTAAAGCCCTTAAAAAACGCCAAACTTGGAAGATGGCACGTCTATCAAACTAAACTTATAAAAAGCTGAACAAAAAACAGCAAAAATACACACAGTATCTGAAAAGACGGCAACTTTATTAATATCATTTATTATAATAAAATCCCGCCTAAAACTACGTGCCGAAAACATCCTATAAGAGAGACGTCTCTGCGCAATCAATTGATCACACCAAAAAACAAACGCCATGTTTCCTAGAAACCACTCACTTTAAAAACGCCAAACAAATAGTTACAAAAGCCACAGATGGGAAACCTCATTTTTTCTATATTGAATATTGTTAAGAATGAAGATTCACTGAATGAATTTTTCTCTGAGGTGGGTATCTCTATAAGCTTTTGCTGAATGAGATGGACAAATATTCATGAAAAAGAGACTGATGACACTGATATGTCATCATGTCACTTTGTTTTTTATGGATATATTGATGGTATGAAGGGATCAATACATTCGAGTAGGCGCTGATCTTCAACATGTCACTAAACAAGTATATGTCAAACCAAAATACAGATTACCACTAAAAATAAGCATCTTCTAAAGACGAGCGGTATATATGAAAATTAGCATCTATGTAAGATATTCAAAAAGGTTCAAAACGCCAAAAAAAAGGTTAAAGAAGAAGAGGCTGATAACAGTGAAGATTTGGATGAGAAATTAGATTAGAATTTTTAACTTTTTTTCATTTTCTATTGTTTGTTATCTAATTCTATGTTGTTTATGATCTAATTCTCTACTAATAAAAAAATTGAGTATAAAACACCAAAAAACTACAAACACCAAAACGCCTGATAGTATGAAAACTGTGAGAACGGATGCTTGCAAAGCACGTTGTTTCTATATAAAACGCCAAAAAATGCCAAACAAAGTATTACTGGAAAAGCAACACTAATTGACGAAACAGTAAAATGAAAAGACGGTAACATTATTGCCAAACATTCATTATATTAAAAGCCACTACATGGAAAATTGAATTAATCTTTTCACAACGCCATAATTGCATGTCACATTATAGGCCTGCATCCTACATGGCACAACAATCAAAGCCATACTTAGTTAAAACACCAAAATATTTACTAAGGACCTGATCTAAAAAAATCAATAAAAACGGCGCACATTTGTTAAACGCCAAAAAATGGAGAGGTGATGTGAGACGCGTTTAAAAAAATAATATAAAAGGACAAAAAAGCCCCTCCGCCCTTCACTATGTCGCATGACAATATATCTTGATTTTATGTTAGTTATCTGTGATCAGGAAATCGAACTAGGATATTGGTAAAATCTTGTGGCAGTATCTTGGTTATTACTAATGATTTACCTGTAGGCTGTGGTTGTAGGTTGTTAACGTTCATAAAGACTAAGTCCCCTGAAGACTCGCTCAATTTTGTTGGAAGAAAGACATTGAAGCCGAGAGAAATGGTCTACAACGGTTGTTAAAGAATATTCAAAAGTATCCTGGAATAATAGGATAGTTTGTTTGTTCTTGTAACTATAAATAGGAGTGCCGGATCGTAGGAACACACTCACTTTCGAGCTCTCATACTCGCATTCTCTCATTTCTAGCCGCAAACACATTCTAACACTCATAACTCACAATCCTTGTAACACTTAGATTCGATCCGAGCATTATCCTGCAACTATATCCTAGTTATTCAAGCAATAAGAAGAACAAGGCAGCTAACGATTGTCAGCTCCCGAGGTTTTGTGTCGGCGATCTAGATTGATCAAGGGCTTTCCTCGTACATCTCATGTCAACCTTTACTTTTACCGCTCATTGTTTGATTATTGATATAGTCTGATATCCTCGAGCTATATCCTGAAACTGTTTTCACATATAATCAACTTAACATATTTTTGCAAACATCAATAGCACACTACCTCACAAACTAAATTTGATTACTTAATTGCTTTGGTAATTTTTGAACAAAACAATGATGATGATATATTTAAATAAAAAGTTGTCTCGGATAAATGATTTCAAATGAAAAGTTATTTCAAATAAAAGATTTATGAAGTTAAATGATGACGATTTGATGTTTTTGAATAAGATGTTTCGTTGAAATGATGACGAGGATATGGAATTTGATAAATTAAAAATGATTTTTTTTCATGATTTGACTGATGAGATGATGATGATGATTATGAATTTCGGATAAATGCGAAGAGTTTCAAATGAAAAATTGATGTTGACTAATGATGATGTGATGTTATCCGAACCCTTTAACAACTTTTCAAGCAGAACAAGAAGCAAAATATAGTGATTTTTGTTAAAATACTGATGAACTTGATGAAGAACGTGAAGAACACGATGAAGATCTTCAACAAAAGTTCAAAATTTCTTGAATGTTTGATATAAAAAAGAGCCTAGAAACAAGTTCTAATGGCTCTGATACCAATTGTAAGTCCTGAAAACCGGATCAAACAACGATATCAAACGATCACCAAGGATGGGCGGAATCCAAACTTGATGATAATCAAGAAATCACAAGAACACCGAATCACTTTCAAACATTGCACACGATTCTATTACTATGAAATAGCAAAATCGTCTAGTACAAAGTTCCTCTTTCTAGCTCTTTCTCTAGGAATCTAACAATGGAGGCTATGGAGGCTTAGAGGTCTTCAAGGTATTCAAACCCTAGAATGACATAATCCTAGTATTTTTACCCTGGGTAAGCCCATTCCCTACATGGGCTCCCTTTGGGCTTGCGTGGCCCACATGGCCTTAGGCATGCCCAAATGACCTATTAAAGGTCCAAACCTAATAAAAACTAACCCAATTTATCCCATTCTCACACTTCTAGGGCCTAACAGGAAGTTTGCATATTTGATCATGTAGTTTCCTCGAGGATTGATTTGACACATGCGTGCGATTTGGTTGATGGTGGGATTGTATATGTTTCGGTGAACCAATCGGTATAGACATTCTCTCGACAAGTCCCTAACATCACCTATGGAGTAGAATCCCATATGTAATCCACCAACGTGTCTTGTCAATAAATGTGTGGTCCTCACCATCAAACCCCCATTAGCATATCAGGTTAGTAGGTTACTGGTAAATAGTCAAGATTTCACCGGTATGTTGCTGTGAATGTGGATTTGCAAGTCAGGGATGTCGTAGGTACGAGGTTGGAGGCTGTGGAAGAAGCCTACATGTCAATCATTTTCGAATTGGAGTCTGCTTCGCATCCCTTATCTACATTAAAAAGTTGGAGAACGTGTAAAAGCAAGAAGAACATGAAGGTGTTTGTGTGGTTCACACTAGTAAACCTTTTTGTTGGGTGTTTTAATTCACACATATAGTTATGTTAAACACCATTAGGTAGGGTTAATGGATTTAAGAAAATCATAGAATTCCAAGATCACCGATTTAATTATTTTCTAGTTTCAATGGAGCATTCGCTATGTGTGTGCGTGGGGGTGAGGAGGATTTCGGGGGGAATGATTAACATTCTAGGTAGTTTAAGTGTTGGAAGCAGACGATAAACGAGAAAAAAAAGAACAAGCGAAGAAAAAACTTTACAACATCATCTCAATAAAACTAAAGAAAGTTGATCGGCAACTAGCTTAATACCGACAACACACCTATAAAATGTGATCCACCACCAATGAAAGGAAATCAAACCCCCTTATATTGTTGTTGGCTGCCTATTTAACAACGGTGGGCTAATGTTATTCTTTAGAAGCAAGTAACCATCAGCCACGTATGAACACCAATGGACCAACCTTGCCTAAAATATGGGTGGCCCAATCATAGTTCATAATAAAAACACTTAATTAATCGACGACGTTAACGCCCGCGACATGTGTGTAATGCCAGTGGTGTAACACCCCAACCGTGTAATACAATAACACACGGCGGAAATATTAGGGAGTCACGTAACAAATTGCTCACAACACATGGTACTAGATTGTTTCATTATGTTAACATTGTTTTACAATACAAAGAATACATGTAATTGTCTTTTGTTTAAATAAGTCTAAGGACCGGATGCGATCCTATGTGTAGCATGCTTGAACAATCAAAAAGCCTTAAACATATGTGAAAAAGACGTCAACAAAGAATGCTTGTAAATACATAGGTTTTGTTAGCCAAATTAATGGCAAAAGGTTTGGTATTGCAATACTTTGACAACTACGAGAGTTGTCAATTAAAAATGGACTCTTTGAAACAAGTAAATGGCAAAAGGTTTTGTATTGCAATACATTGTCTTGATTATAAAACTTATGGCAAAAGAGTTTTGTATATGGCAATATGATTATTACTAGGTAATTTTTATGCCGTTGAAAATTGTACTTGTTCTTTGTTCTCTTGTAATTTGTTTTGTTACGACATTGAATTCGGTCAAGAACTTGTAGGAGTGTTATTACAAATCCAATCAAGGATTTATAATAGTACTTTAGATATCCTTCTAAGAATCTAACATATTAAAAATAGGAAGAATCTACAAGGATTTGGATATTGAACATTTGTTTCAACTAAACACAAAAAAAACCTAAAGTGATTTGGATAACGCTACAAGGGTAATACAATAAGAACACTTATATATAGGAAGTACCTGGGACGTATCCACCATGTTCTTATGGTATTACACTCGTTTCATTATCTAAATCACTACTAATCACATAAACACATAATCATCAACTTGTTCCAATTGCATTAAAGTACATCATAAAATCCAATTGAGGACTTAAATTAGCCCTTTAAACATCCCATAAGAATCTAACTATGAAGATAGATAGATGCTATAGGGATTTGGTTTGGTCTCACTGTATTGTCACATACGCATTAAAGTACTTAAAGAATCCAATCAAGGACTTCAAATTAGCACTTTAAACATCCTACAATAATCTAAATATGAAGATAGATAAATGTTATAAGGATTTGGTTTGGTCTCATTGTCTTGTCATATACGCATTAAAGTACTCAAAGAATCCAATCAAGGACTTCAAATTAGCACTTTAAACATCCCATAAGAATCTAACTATGAAGATAGATAGATGCTATAAGGATTTGGTTTGGTCTCAATTATCGTGTCTTGCTTTAAAACAATAATACACAAAAAGCACTTAGTAAACACATATATGCCATACATTTGAGAAAAAAATGATTACACATATGAATCACACCAAAACATTTGAAAAACGTAAAGGAGGGAACTACGTACTCAAAGGTTTGCGTATAGGTCTTGTTCAATCGAAAAGCAAAGCTCAATGTTCAAGTGTTGAAGTGGTTCCATGTGTATCGGATAACTACGTGTTAGTGTAACGAAACTTGAAATGAGAGTTTGGATAGAATGAGGTTTATAAACCAAACGAGAGTTGGATCTCATATAATATGGTTCATAATACCATACATTCTGATTTGGAAGTGTTTCAAAGTGTTTTGATTTGTTGGGGGGGATATTCCACGGTCCTCCCAACCGCTGGAGTGATCACACTCCATAAGCTAGCTTAGCCCCATAGCTTCCTGGGGGTGAATACCCATCCGAGAGCGAAGAGCTTGGCCGTGGGATGCGGACACCAAGATTCGAACCCGGGACCTTTAGGGAGAGGGTGGGTGAGGCTGGCCAACTGGGCTACCCCAGAAGGTTAGTGTTTTGATTTGTTACGGCTTGCTAAAGTGGTTTACGCCACTTTAACGAGTTGTAAGTGTAACTATGGGTTCGGATGGTTAAATACGTCCTATGACGAGTCTAATATGTCAAAACTAGTTTATATAAGTTGTATAATCAGTTTAGATGTCAAAACAATGTTCAAAACTATTTTATGCGCAAAAAGGGTATTTTCGACATTTTAAAGAATATATAATAGACTCGTCATTTCACTAACCAAACGATACGACCATATGGTATAACCTCAGTAGGTTATTCCGTATAATACTGTGGTCATAATAAAGGGTTTGGTCGGATCCTAATGTTGACCAAACGGGTCAGATTCGAAAGTCAAAGCGGTGGTCAAACCGCTCGACTTTCGACTAAGAAAATAAGCGCCAAACTAGAAATGATGAGTTAGACATGTTGGAACATGTCTAATAATATTATAAAACTGATTTTGGTGTCAAAACGTTGACTTTTAATACCCAAAAATAATTTCGTCATAAAATGCCTTTTTATGCATTTTGAGTTTTAATTTGTAAAACTTTGACTCGTCATTTCGCCTATGAAACGTGGTAATCAGAATGTGAAATTGTAGGGGATTAATACCTTCATGATTCGATCACGTTGCAAAGTTCAATTTGAACTTTGACTTGACCAAAATTTTCAGAACTGAAAGTCCAACAGAAAGTCAAATTGTTTGACTTTTGGCTCAAAATGGCCAAAATAATGAAAAGAGACTAAGGAAGAACACTTACTTGTGTTCTAGGAATGCTTAGAACTCAGTAGGAGGCTTCCATATATTAGAAACAAGCTCTAAGAGTAGAATTAGAGAGAAAGGAAGAAATGAGCAAGTTGAAAGTATGAACAAGGGTGGCTATTTATACTTAAGGAGGTGAAAGGAGATTATTCCAAGTGTTAGGATGTGTTCTAGGATCATAACAAGTGTTTAGTGAGGTGTTGCAACAAGAGGAAATATGACAAAATCATGCTAGGTGTCAACAATTGAAGCAACTTGGCTGAACTTGAAGGCCAAGCAAAAAATATGTTGCTGGCACTCTTATACGGACCATATAGGGGTCATCCTTAAGGTCTGTAAGGCTTGGGCTGGGGTAGATTTTTGGAGTCTGGCAGAAATGGCCCCTGGACTTGTATAAATGTGTTTTTGTCATTCCTAACCCGTCAAAACTTATGTCTAAGTTATTTAAAGGGTATTTAGGGTATGTCTAGCTTATGTCCTTGTCCCGGTGTGTACGTTACGTTAAACTGATTACGTTTAAGTATCGGTCAACGAATTAATTCCAAAAGAAAAAAATTTTGAAAGTTCGGAATGTTGCACAAGGGTTATAGTCTCCCCTACTTTAGGGAAATTCGTCCCGAAATTCATTCGCATGAGACCATAGAGTATGTTTGGAATGATTGAAAGATACACAAAGCTTTAGATTCCAAAGATACGGAGCATCATTTGGTGTTGGGAATTTTGGGGATTCAAAGTGTGAGTAGTGATATCCAAAGTATCTCAAGGTATTCAAACCTTTAGTACTTATGAATCTGAAGGATATTGTCAAGTGTATAATTTTTTTTTTGTATGGCATTATGTTATACAAAGCTCTTAGTGTAAATCTTAAGCAAACAATTAGTGTACATTCAAGCCTGGCCATACGTACTTGGTTTCTATCGTCCCACGAGGTACATCCCATGTACCATGAGCATCTCATTCATAGGAGACGTGTCATCATACCTATGGCATCAAGGTCGTCATCTTTAACACCATAATATACTCCCGGTCGGCTCGATTAGAGTTAATGAATGTCTTTAATATTGTACTCCATAAACATACAAATAAACACATAATCACATAAGGGTCCAAGATAACATAAAATCTTCAAGTGATCCGAATAACGTTCCGATGGATAACATAATAAGAACACTTATATAAAGGAAGTACCAGCGGCGTATCCATCATGTTCTTATTGCACATACTCTTCCCGTTTCCTAATCACTCTAGATCTTATGCCACCATACTTAACAAGGCTTACTATGATTTCCATGCATCTAACCTCATAATTATGTGTGCACCCATAATTATTCAATTCGTCGCATGGTCTACATAGCTCATTTTGTTAAGTGGGGAAACAAATAATAAGGTCGAATTAAAACTAAATCAAATAATACAACATCTATTTAACCAAAACGTGTCTCATACTCGCAATAATGGCACTACTTGTTTTGCATTTAGCAAAATTAGTAGTAGGTATTCCACACTAGTACAAATGATAATATGTGCTTCATACTGACCAAAATTGGTAGTATTGATTACATACTAAGCATTGATTGCCATACGTGTTTTGAATAGAAATAAGCTCATAGTATTTGTAGAGACTATGTTGTATAGTTTGTGTGAACGCACCAGTGTGCGATCATAATTTGCTAAACTACGAGATTTAGATCATAATAGTAAAGAACAGAATCCTCGAAGTCGGTATGTACTTGTATATAACACATACGTGTAATCATATTGGAATGTGTAATTGGAATACGAATAACAAGAATGAAGAAAACTTCTTGAAATTTATATTGTCATTACAAATATAATTGAGAGATGTTCATTGTTTTTGGATGATAAACATAAAATGTAAAGGTTCAAATGATCACAAGTGCTTGATCATCAGCTTGAGCCTCATTAACGTTGAATACTCATCCATGAGCTATGTCAGCATTAGCAAGCTTAGGACAGTTTCTTTTGAAGTGATTTGGATCACCGCAATTGAAACATTCTCTAGCTGGGTAGCGAGGGCGAGTTTGAGTAGGGGCTGCTTGGTTTTGGATGCGACAAGTCGCAGCTAGATGCCCTTGAAGATCACATATTGTACATTGCCAACATGGAGAATTAGCTTGGTGATGATAGTTGCAGCGGTTGCACAAAGGTTGTTTTCCACATTAAAATCCCCTAACGGGAACTGAATTTAGTGGAATTGGTGCAACAACTGTAAATTTCTTTAAAGCTTTACGTCTTTGAATTTTTGGAGGGTTTAGCTTTTGTTTCCTGTGGTTTCTCTTTAGTATTTTCAGCAGTTTGTTTCTTGTCCTCCTTTCGAAAAAGTTTCCCCTTTCTAACTTGGGAGTTGGTTAGGGTAACGGCTAGTTCGATAGCCTCCCTAACTGTAGTTGGTTTGCTGTCAGTGACAATGTCTTAGACTGGATCAGGTAGGCCATCAATATATTTCTCAATGGCTTGATCTAAAGGTTTAACCATAGTAGGACAGAGCAGGCTCAACTCTTCAAGCTGGTCAGTGTAGGCACAGTTTTCACCACTATCTTGTTTGAGGTAATAAAATTCGGTTTCAAGTGCCTTCGTTTTGCTTTGTGAACAAAATTCTTTCATCATCAGATTCCTAAATTCTTCCCACGTTTGTGCCATTGCCACGTCTGCACCTCTGTCTGTCATGACTCCATTCCACCAAGTGAGTGCTCTCTTTTGGAAAACACTCTAGGCGAAGTGTACCTTGCGTTCACTAGAACACTGAACATAGCGGAATGTGCTCTCGATACTCTCTAACCATTGTAGGAGTTCAGTTGCTCCTTCAGACCCATTAAATTTAAGTGGTTTAGTCGAGTTGAACTGTTTGTAGTTGCAAGGAGTGGGAACATTGTTGTTGTTGTTGTTGTTATTGTAGGGTTGATTAAGTTGGGTCACAAGGTGTTGGGAGTACAACAACTATATGCTGAGCGATCATTGGCGCCATTTCTGCATCCTGAGTAGCGTCGAGGCGAGGAGGCATCTTTTGAAGAAATAGTTACTGGTGAAAATAAACAAGTGAGATCCAAAGAAAAATCATAAATTTTAAAATGAAATACCGTAGTGAAATGAAATTTCTGACTTAGTATTTGTTCAAAAATCTCGTTTTTGGAATTATGAATAATAGCGTTGTAAGTTTTGGTTTTTGAAATAAGAAATGTTTTGAAAGATAAACTTTTTGAAATATTTTTGGATGAGAGAATACAAACCAAGTTAATGGTTTGTGTTATAAATTCTTTACCTATAGAGAAAATTATTTCTAAGATAAAAATATTTTTAATTGAATTTTTGAAATAAAGAAATTATGTATATAGTAAAAAATTTTAAAAATTCTCATCCAAATGATAAAAAAATATTGTAATTATGAAAGACAAAAGGTAGTATTTGGAAATGAAATAGGATTACAACGTGTCAAGAGATGAAATGAAATTTGTTCCGAAGGTTTTGAATAAAAGCAAATTACCGAAGATAATATGATGGAGTAGTGTCACAAGAATCGTAATGTTTTGAAAATGTTCAACTGATCAAGGTAGATGGGGTTTTATATTGTTTTGAAGAAGACATTCTTTAGCCTATAAGTGGACACTCACCCCAAGAGTTCCCAGGTAAGAGTGATTGTTCCGATAATGTGGATTTATACGAACACTCTAGCCTTAGACAGAAAAATCATGGTACAGCCATCCACCCTTACAGATTGCATGTGTTCACATTATTAAAACCCAAGATTTCAATGAGAGTTTTGAGAAAACAATTTGAGAAACACCTTAAGGCATAAATCCTAAGGGGTTAAGATAAATCATCCAAGGTTAGATGATTTGTAAATTATAGAGTAGTTTTGACAAGAAATAGGATGAGGATGGAGATTAGGATAGAGATCCTAAGACTACTCATGTTTGGGTCCCTAGGAAGGTTATAGACTAGGTTAAAGGCATTCTAACAGCCTAATTCCCTATAATTGGTGCTCTAATACCACACTGTAACACCCCAATTGCGTAATACAACAACACGCGGCGGAAACATCGGGGAGTCACGCTACAAATTGCTCACAACACATGGTACTAGATTGTTTCATTATGTTAACATTTGTCACACCTTGACCGCGTAAAACAACAAACCGCGGCGGAATCGTCGGGTAGTGTCGTAACAGAATCATTGTTTCACAACACATGGTAATTGAAATTTTGTTTTATTGAATTTAAAAGAGGTTACAATGTCTTAAAACAAAGATACATAACATAATCAACTAGTCTTGCATCTTTTATTGTCACTAAGGCCCTCGTCCAATCCTATGTTTGCATCATAATCATCTAACAACAGCACCTGAAACACATGTGAAAATAGGTACATCAGCATAAAAATGCCTGTGAGATACATAGGTTTTATTAAAATAGGATTCATGACTTGTAAGTTTAAAGAATATGTTTAACAAAAGTTAGTCATGAACCTTGTTAAATGTTTTTCTTTTATAAATCATACAAAAATCGATAAGAAAACAGAGGATATAAAAGAATAATGCATGGTTAAATAAATAACCAAGTAAAAATGAGTTTGTACAAAATATGTTGTTTGTAAAACAATGTTTTGTAAAGATATGTTAATTGTGTAAAATGTAATATGTCTAAACTGAAATGGTTTAAATAACGCTACGATATGTAATATCATAAAAGCACTTATATATAGGAAGTACCAGCGGCGTATCCACCACGCTTTTATCATATTACACACGCCTCGTTATTTAAATCACTTACCCAAAAAACAACCAATGTAAAAATGTTCATGTATAATCAAATGTTATGTATAGTGAATAAAAGCATTTACTCAACCCTATAAGAAAGAAATGTACAAAACAATGTATTTGATAAATCATAATTTAAATCAAAAGTTATGTTTTGTAAAACTAATGCTTTATTGATACAAACATCCACGTGTTAATGTTCTAACATCTACATCCAAGCCTTGCGAATGAAGAGACAAACCCTTAACAAGTTAAAGGTTTATCTAACTTATGAATTCGGATTCGGTCATTCCTTCCACCCAAACAAACCTAGGATTTCAGAAATGGGAGTTGTCAATTCCTATGGTACCACTACCTACTACCGAGCGTCGTGATCGGTGTTAATGAATGTATTAGTTTCGTTAAACAAACCAAATGTTATACCAAATGTAAGCATGTTATAAGAAAATAATGTACTAAATATGCTAAGTGAACATACAAAGTAGGAATGTAAAAACAATGTGTCAATATGTTGAGTGAACATATGCAACAAAACAAATATTTATGAAAATCAATGTGCTAGCATGCTAAGTGAACATACATAGCAAAAAAATAATGAAATCATGTACTATATCTGTACTAATGAACATAGCCAGTATATGTTATAAAAGCATGAAAAACATGAAAGAAACAAGTAGGCACATGTGTATCACCCCAAAACATTTGAAAACAATAAAAGAGGGGACTATGTACTCACTTGAGAATGCTTAGAAGTCCTTGAATAACAACCAAGCAAAGCTAGAGGGATCACGGAATCAATCGGCACCTAATATAGGTAACTACGTTAATAAACCGGACCTAAATTGGAAGATCGGATAGGATGAGGTTTCGTAAACCAAATGAGTATTAGAACTCATATGATATGGTTTAACAAAGCCTACATACTAAATCAAAACCTAACCTAAGTGCTTATGACCCGTTACGATCTGTTTAGGTAGCTTACGCTACTTTAACGCGCCGTTCGCGTAAAACACGTTCGGACCGCCTAACTAGTCCTATGACAAGTATTATATGCCTTAAAAAGTCCAATAATGTTACCTAATTAGTTTAGATATCAAAATTTAAGTTACATATGCTTAAAATGAATTTATGCGCAAAAAGGCATTTTGGTCATTTTCCTAAGACATATAAACTACCTGTCATACACCTAACTAAACGTAGTGACCATAAGGTATAACCTCGGAAGGTTATTCCCTATACAACTATGGTAACAAAATATGGTTGGTCGGATCCTAACGATCGACAAAACGGGTCGGGTTTGAAAGTCTAAGCGGTTGTTTAGAGCGCTTATCTAACGACCCTATATAAGCACTAAACTAAAAGTGACGAGTTAAGCATGTTAAAACATGTTTAACGAAGTTAGAAAACAGTTTTGATATCAAAACAAAGGGTTTTGGTACCTAAGAATAGTTTGGTTGCAAAATACACATAAACGCGTATTTTGACCGAAACTATGACTCGTCACTATGCCTAAATAACGTGGTAATCAGTAGGTATAGTCACAAGGGACTATAACCATCGTGATTACGCTCACGTTGTGAAGTTCAAACGAACTTCGTGTTGACCATTGGCTGGTCAAAGCACAATGTCAAACATTGTTTGACTTTCGTGCCCAAACGCAAAAAGATGAAAGAATACTTACAAAAGGTCTAATCTAGGAAGATTTGAACTCAAAACACTCAGGTGTGAAGCCTCACGAGGGAGAGCTTCAACTTAGAGCAGAAATGAGTTCAATTGTGAGGAATGAGGGTTGGATTTAGTGGGTATTTATAGATTTCGGACAACCGTTAGGATCGTTTCTTGAAGTTTGAGCTTCAATCTTGACCTTACAAGTATTACCCACTGATTTGGCATACTATGGGTGCCCAAAACCAGCTCAAGGTTTGTTAAAACAATGTCCAAAAACCCAGAACTAGGCTGCTTTTTAAAAAAAAATTGTTTTGCTGATATGATGGGCTCTCGCACCCCGTGTACTAGATAGCCACATCTTACGCGGCCCGCGACCGCCATGATTCTCAGAAGAAGTTTTAAAAATTACAACTTTGGTCCCTGCATGCATATAAGGTCAGTTTTGGCACGTTTAAGCCCCGTTAAGCCATTTTCAAGGCTCTACAATGATGCCAAAGTGTAGGGGACATGAAATATGCTCAAAAACATCTCGGATGTCGGTTCGTTTGGCCGTACGGTTGCGTTGTTCGGTTAATTACGACGAAACACGAACGAACGCGAAAAACGATCCAAATTACGCGACGAATGGGATTTTAACATTCTAATCACTAAAGTAAAATATTTTAATGTTTACATAAATTTTTGGATGTCCGAATATGTTCAGAACGTAAGATATGCGCGAAAATGCAAACATATGCACTTTTTGACGCTTTTACTCCCTGTTTGACCAAAAACTTTATTTTTGCACACCGAACCCCTTAAAGCCTATTTCTAAGCTATGTAAAGGATATTTATGGTATGTTTAACTTATGGTCAAGTTCCAGAATGTTTGATACCATACGAATCAGCAGACTTTTGCAGTTTGACGCAAATAGTCCCTACAATCGAATAAACTTGATTTCGACACACCAAACCATCCAAAACTTATTTCTAATTTATGTAAAGGTTATTTAAGGTATGTTAAGTCCATGTTACTGTTCCGGAGTGTTTGTCGCATTAAACTGATTACGTTTGCGCATCAGTTCGTGTATAACTTTCTAGAAAGCGATTTAGAGCTCGAAATCGAATGAGAATTGATATGTGCAAATGAGACACATATTTATACAAGTCCCAAGTATGAAACACAATATTTCATTGGTTTGGTATTTGTTTGATGGTCGTAGAGACACAGATGTCACAGTCTCCCCTACTTCAGGAAATTTCGTCCCGAAATTTATTTAGAGGAAACTTGTGAGAGCTCGAAACATGAAGTCAAAAAGATAAAACAACACTGGTTAGGGTTCTGAACTTCTAGTAACGTTAAATAACATCATGCTTGCAACGTAAGAGGGACACTTATATACAAGTATATGAAGCGCCATTGGTGTGTCCACCGTACCTCCATTACATTGTTCACGTTTCGTTATTGTTGCCACTATCGGTTCTTACACATGATAAATCTTACTGTGGTTTCCGTGCACTAAATTTCATAATTATGTATGCATCCATAATTACGTAATTCCATGAATAGTCCACACATTGCATTTTAAAATGTGTAGGGGAAGAAAAACAATGAACGAACCTGTGATTATTGTAACTAGACCACCCTAGGGTCCTTTTAATTAAATCAATAAATGATCTCTTTAAATAGACCACCAAGGAGTCTTTTCAGCTATATCATCACATGCCATTCTTAACCAGATTTTGAATCAATCTGTTTAACTAGACCACCCAAAGGGGTCTCTTTTGAATTATGGAATAGTACTATATAATCCAAGGGTCTTAACTATTACGTATAAGCCCATTAAGGATTTAAGGTAGTACCTTTGGATATCCTACCATGAATCCCTCATATGAAGATATGGAAGATTCTACGAGGATTTGGATAACGAAAAATCAGATTACACAAAAATACAACACATAAAACATAATCACGCAATCACATAATTATTTATTTTGATTTTCAATTTGTTATCATTTTGTTAATTTGTTTGTTAATTTGAACACGAGTATTTAAAGCACACCAGGAATCCAATCTGTGGATTTCAATTGGCACTTTAAACATTTTCAAGAATCTAACTATGAAGATAGGAAGATCTTAATAGGAATTCGGCTTTGTCCTTATTGAATCGTAATGTACGTATTAAAGGATACAAAGAATTCAATTAAAGACTCCGATTTGAGCGATAATCATCCACAAGGATCTAATTGTGAAGATAAGAAGATCCTATATGCATTTTGGAATTTGAATTGCGGGAAACGTTTCGAAATCTTGCACTAGACGTGCTTAAGTCGATACACGAGGTAGAATGTTCATGAAGTTGAGGCGCTAGATATGCCAAGGCGACATATGAAGCAAAATTTGGAGGTTGGGTACTACGTATGTTAAGTCAATCATACGAGCAGAATGTTTTTCGGAATCTATGCACGGGGTTCTTCAAAAAAATATGTTTAATGTTTTTGAAACCTTACATAATAATTTTGAAATCATACGGTAGATGTACTAGGTAAATATGTTTATAAATTGTTTTAAAAATCATGTGAGATGAATTTTAAAATTATGTATAAGGTTTTTGAAAACATGGATAATGCTTTTGAAATCATGCACTTGATATTTAAATAAATATACTATGTTAAAATGTTTTCAAATTATATGAAATATTTTGAAATCATGAAAGTTGTTTTTGAAAAACATATACTATGTATGTTGTTATAAAAACTAGAATGTAATGATATGGGTATGAGATCGAAAAATACCCTTAGTTATCTAACCAAGGATTTAAAGTGACATTTTGAGCAATCGTCTAGAATTGTCACTTATATTTTGTACTTCATTTCTTAGAATGAAACGGGTACTTAGATTTCTCGAGGAAATCATGAGCGATCACATGAATGGGAGAACTAGAAGAGAAGTTTGTTTTGTAAAGAACATAGTCCTTTGATGTAGGTATCGTAGGGGTATGCCATACACACATGTAACTACACTTGTACATCAGAATTGTGAACAACTATTTATTTATAAACAAAACAGGTTGTTTCAGAGTTCAAGAAAAACAAAAGAAACAAAAGAATAAGATTTAAACTAATCCAAAGTAGCAGCGTCTTCAAATCAGCCAATATGCTCATCCGTGGGTCAGATTTGCATTGACAATCTTTGGTCATTTGATCCGGAAATAACCCGTCTCGCCATAGTTGTAGCAAGTACCAGGAGGAAAACGTGCTTGTGTTGGATCTGCTTGAAGTTAAACAGTGTTCTGAATAGCTTGGTTTAGCACAGTGACTGAACGATAGACTCTTGCCGTATGACCAATAAGTCCACAGTTGTAACACGTTCGGCATTTGACAGTGGCATGGTGATGGAGGTTACACTGATTGCAAATTACGCTACGAATGGGATTTTAACATTCTAATCACTAAAGTAAAATATTTTAATGATTACATAAATTTTTGGATGTCCGGATATGTTCAGAACGTAAGATATGCGCGAAAATGCAAACTTATGCACTTTTTGACGCTTTTAGTCCCTGTTTGACCAAAAAGTTTATTTTTGCACACCAAACCCCTCAAAGCCTATTTCTAAGCTATATAAAGGATATTTATGGTATGTTTAACTTATGGTCAAGTTTCGGAATGTTTGATACCATACGAATCAACAGAGTTTTGCAGTTTGACGCAAATAGTCCATTCGTTCGAATAAACTTGATTTTGACACGCCAAACCTTCCAAAACTTATTTCCAAATTATGAAAAAGGTTATTTAAGGTATGTTAAGCCCATTTCATTGTTCCGGAGTGTTTGTGGCATTAACCTGATTATGTTTGCACATCAGTTCGCGTATAACTTTCTAGAAAGCGATTTAGAGCTCGAAATCGAACGAGAATTGATATGTGCAAATGATACACATATTTATTCAAATCCCAAGTATGAAACACAATATTTCATTGGTTTGGTATTTGTTTGATGGTCGTAGAGACACAGATGTCACAACATTGTTTTACAATACAAAGAATACATGTAATTGTCTTTTGTTTAAAGAAGTCTAAGGCCCGGATGCGATCCTATGTGTAGCATGCTTGAATAATCAAAACCTGAAACATATGTGAAAAAGACGTCAATAAAGAATGCTGGTGAATACATAGGTTTTGTTAGCCAAATTAATGGCAAAAGGTTTGGTATTGCAATACTTCGACAACTACGAGAGTTGTCAATTGAAAATGGACTCTTTGAAACCAATACATGGCAAAAAGGTTAAGTATTGCAATACATTATCTTGATTATGAAACTTGTGGCAAAAGAGATTTGTATATGGTAATATGATTATTACTAGGTAGTTTTTATGCCATTGAAAATTGTACTTGTTCTTTGTTCTCTTGTACTTTGTTTCGTTACAACATTGAATTCGGTTAAGAACTTGTAGGAGTTTTATTAGAAATCCAATCAAGGATTTATAATAGTACTTTGGATATCCTTCTAAGAATCTACAATATTAAAAATAGGAAGATTCTACAAGGATTTTGATATTGAACATTTGTTTCAACTAAACACAAAAAATCCTAAAGTGATTTGGATAACGCTATAAGGGTAATACTATAAGAACACTTATATATAGGACATTGAAAGGTTTTGTGACCTCGTCTGCATTACTAGATCATATATGTCCAAAACTGATCAATGAAATTCCAATAAGTGACAATGTCACAAATTATGACAAAGTCATAATTGAAGATTGTGATGATAAATCTGATGATGAAAATGATAAAAAGAAAATATTTTTGAAATTAAAATAAAAATTTCAAGAAACTATTTTACAATCTACTGAAAGAGGTGAATGCTCAATGCAAAAACCTTTTAAGAAGAATGTAGAACAAAAACAAAATGTTAAAAATTTGAAAAATTTTCAAAACAACAATAAAAGATCATCAGTTCAATCATCCGATCGTTATAAAAAACCACAAAAAATTGAAAATCAAAGCTCACAAAAAGTTGGTAATAAGTGGTGCAGGTTTGACCACAGTGCTCAAAAGTTAAATCAAGCTTACAGGAGAAGATGGGATGAAAACTCTTCAAAGTCAAATCATTACAATGATAGAAAACTGAAGAATGATGAGTACTACAAATCAAATCAGTGTTATGATTTGAGTGTTTGGTATGAAAGTGGAGAATGGTACGATAACAGGGTGTGTTACAAATGTGGTTTTCAAGGACACATTGTTGTTAACTGCCAGAGTCAGAGTTTTGAAACAAGAAGATGCTATGAATGTCAAATCAAAGGTCATATTGCCAAAGATTGCCCAATGAGATCAAAGGGAAGATCGAGGGTTGAATCTCATGGAACAGTGAAGAAATCAGTCAAAATTGATGAAAAGCCCAAAGAACAGAAAGTGAAATTATCACAAGGGCAGAAAAACAAATTGAGAAAGAAAAGAAAGAAAGCAAGGGAGTACCTTGAAAATATTTTGTCCTCGGATACAACTGATAAACCAGATAACAGTTCTGGTGAATCGTCTTGCTCTCCAAAGAATGATCAGTCAAGCAAAACGAATTCATCTGATACAAATTTGAGGACAAAAGAGAAAAAATCAAAGAAAGTTAAATTTTCACTTTCTGGCGATGAATTTGTTTCTTCGGAAACAAAGGAGCCACGTGTTGGCGATGAATCTGACTCGTCAAAGTCAGAAGAGCCACTAGTTGAGCAAAAAGGAGAAAATTCAGTTCCGCCAATGGATGATGTCAACTTTCCACCATTGCGGATTGAAAATTTTAAACAAAAAGTTGGGAAAGTAGGAATTTCGGATCAATTCTATTCTGAAAAGGAAGAATTTGATGTCGAAAAGGCGTTCAATGGAAAAGTGAAAAATATTTTTGGAAAAATGGTCGAGGGTAAGGTAAAAGGGGTTAAAGAATTTTATGAATAAAAATGATATGTTCAAACCCTGAGTGAAAATAACTCGGATACACCAAAGGCTGGTCAGGCTTGGGTGCCTGCATTCTTTGCTTAAAATCCTGACTTGCCGGAACTCCCAGGTTGGTAATTGGGGAGTAGGAATCGGCATCTTTCTTGAGAAATTCACATCTGTGATATTTCGACTACAAGTGGTTAACCAAGGACATTAAGTTGTACTTGATTTAACTATCTTACAAGTGGTATGATTATTGGAAATTGTTTTTGTGATAAACCTACAAGTGGTTGAAAACAGTGTGATGAATTAAACCTCGTGTGTGTGAATTCAACAAAACTAATTTTTCCGGAAAAACCATTTTGATTAAAACAAACTTAAGTGTTTTGAAATCATAATGGGAAAATAGTTTGTTGTCAGGGGGAGTTCTGATTGTTTATGCTAAGTGAATGGAGAATTGAAGCGATTCTCATCAGTTTGTCATTTTATTTGTACAGTTTATTGTTTTTAAATTTTCTCGGAAAATCAAAATTGAAACACATTTTGATTTTAGGGGGAGTAAAAAATTAGAAATTTTGAAAATTTGAAAAATCCAAAAACATCGAAAAATCAAAAAGAGTTTTGTGTAAAAAGAGGAAATGATAGTACATCAGTGGACTATCGGTGCACGCTAGAGAAATGAAAAGTTTTATAAAGTTTTAAACAGTCTCACTAGGGATGTGTCGATAGGCTCAGCTAAGACTAGTAGTTTTGCGAAAATGATACAAACATAAAGAAAAAGGCCTAAGTCTGGTGGGAAACACGGTCGAACGCATAGTACTTAGTTTTGTCCTTCTTGACTGTGTGCCTGCTTGGTAATCGCTGATTGTCTTAGGACATAAAACCGGTTAAGTTTGTGAGTTTTCACAACTTTGTTGAAAAGTCACTATGATTCTGTGTTTTCTTTTTGCAAAGATTTAAACTTGTTTTATTTCTTTATTTTGTTTTAGCATTGGACATCCTCTGCGTATACGTGAGTATCGACCTGGATGTTATTGCCTAAATGTTCTGCTTTATTTTCTTTGGTGTTTCGTTTAAGCTTTGGATTACCTCTGCGTATACGGGAGTATCGAACTGGTGGTTAAAGCCTAAACAACTTCAACTTGTTTTTTATTTCTTATTTTGTTTAAACATTGGACTTTCTCTGCGTATACGGAAGTATCGACCTGATTGTTAATGTTTAAACATTCTACGTTATTTTTGCACAAATCGCAGTTGATGAAAGTTTAAAGGCATTACATGAGTTAGTGTATTGCATGATGGGGGGATATGCTAAGATCGTGGGGCACATAAGACTTTAGTGATATCTAATGTACCTTAATCGTATCAGTAAGCATTATGAACATCTTAGAGGAGTTTAAGTGGATCATAATATCGTTGATCTAGGGTGAATTGTTTAAAAGATTTAAGTGGTAAATTTTTAGATCAACGGTGCATCTGATATGTCTCATTAAACTGATATGATCCTCTAAGGCAAACTCACAAAAATATTGACTGTAAATATTTCTTTACTGCTTTTCATTTAAAACAAAAATCCAAAAAGAATGTGTTTTAGCATAAAATTTTAAAAAATCCAAAAAGATTTTCGACAACTGATGTTGGAGAGCTGATATTCAAAATTCTAAGTGCTAAACAGGAAGAACAGAAGTTTGGGAAAGTTTGTTGGAAATCTTAATGTTGGTAAGCATAAAGTTAAATCTTAATGTTGGTTAGAGTTTGTGCAGATCCCCGTGTCGAAGTCTGTGAAGAGTTAAAGACAGGTTTCTGATACAAAACCTGTGAAAGTGCTATATCAGATTATGATCCCGGAACAACTTAAGGGGGAGTCTGTTAGCAAAGGGGAGTCTGAAGAGTGAAAGAGCCAGACTCAGATTTTGGAAAATAACTGATAATGGTGTTTGAAGAGAAAGAGAGAGTTTGAAGGATGCTTCAGCGTCAAATACTTTGCAAAAAGAGAGAGTTTGAAAGATGCTTCAACGTCAAATTTTTTGAAAAAGTGTGAAGACTGATCAAGACTGGAGTTTTGATGTACTAAAGTCTCGTACTGAAGACTCCGTCAACATCCAAGGGGGAGACTGTTGGTGCATATGTCTGTTGACTTCGTCTTGTATCAAGTCTTGTAATAGAAATGATAGATCTAGGTCACGGAGTACGAGGAAAATGGGAAATAGGCTGAAAAAGTCATTTCACATGAAATAGCAGTTTCGTGCGAAATAGCAATTGCCTATTTCGTGCGAAATACCATCACCTATAAATAGGTGTTGTGCCAATTCATTTGTAACTTTGTGATTTTGGAGCCGCGGTGCTGCCAAATTGTCTCCAGCCATTGTAACGTTGTATAATCAATACAAGAGACAGTTAAAGTATATAACAAGCTGAACGAAGACTAAATCAATGAATTCCACCTCTGATTTAGTCTGAGAATTCTTCTGAACGACTCGTTAGGTCGCCAAAACGATCCTACAAGTACCAGCGGCGTATCCACCATGTTCTTATGGTATTACACTCGTTTTGTAGCTTACCCACTGGTAGATTGTCAAACCACAGACGCGCTGCGCCTGTTAGGGTCTGGACAAACAAGTGGCACCACATAGGTAGTGTCCATCCACCAACTAACCCTGCACTAGTAAATACGCACAGGTGATCGTCAGGATCTGATAATCCATTAAACTTTCCAATATTTGAAGGCAGTTTTGCCCGCTCAATGGGAGCAAGTGCAATCTCTTTCACAAACTTTGAGTTTTCCGCCACTTCTGCTGGTCGGTAAATCAGATTGTAGTCATATTCTGCTTCTGGGTTGTAAACCGCATGGATCTTTGGTTTGTAGCTTGCATGATCTCTCTGCAACCGATTGAAAGCGCTCGTATTGTCATCTTGGTTGTACGTCCTGTCGTACACATCGGTTTGGGTGTCCCGTTTCTGCGAGGAATGCGGGCCCAAACGTGAGTGAATCGATTGGCGTTTCTGGGAATATTGTTCTTCATGAAGATTTCGTTGTCTGGATTCAGAGTGAGTTGATTCAAATCTAGTGCTAGATTTGAAATAGACATCCGTATCATCAACTAACAAGCGTGACTGTGCATCGTAGTGCAATACTCGAGGTGCAGATGGAACTCGCACCTGAGCTGTAGATCTACGTGTTTGTGGTGCTTGTTGAGCAGTTTGTGCATAGAGCTGTGCGTAAACGGCGCTCAACGCTCCCTGAGACTTAACATACCAAGAGATCGGTGTCTCGTTAGGTGGTAAAATTGAGCTGATCAGGATTTCAGGCTGTATTCCCTGTGTAATAGGATCATTCTCATGATTATCGTTATTTTGAACATCGTTATTGTTTCGGTCAAAAATTACCGAAGCAATAAGTGATCAAATTAGTTAAGTGAAGTAGTGTGCTAGAAACGAGTGTCGAAAATATGTTAATCAAATTATTTGCAAAAACAGTTTCAGGATATGGCTCAGAATATAGAGCTGTATCTATGATCAAACAATGAGCAAAAATGTAAAGGGTGACACGAGATGTACGAGGAAAGCCCTTCATCAATCTAGATCGCCGGCACAAAACCTCGGGAGCTGACAATCGTAGCTGCCTTGTTCTTCTATTACTTCGAATATCAGGATACAGTGTAGGATGTGATGCGGATCAACTAGGTGTTACAAGGTAATTCGAGTACAAGTGTTTGTGTGTAGTGTTTGCTAGAAGCTAGAGAGCAAAGTGTGCGAAAGAGAGTGTGTGAAAAATTGTGTGCCTTAATCTGATCCGCCCCATCTATTTATAGTAAAATAAATTCAACAAACTACCCTATTAAACCGGGATTCGGTTGATATTCCCTACTTGAACGTTGTAGACCTAGTCCTTCGGGTTCAACGTCTCTCATGTAACTGGTTTGCCCGACTCTTAAGGAGAAGAGGTCCATTCGACCGTTAGTGACCCACAGCTTCTAACCTGCACGTGGTTAATTTAGTTAATACCAGGATATCGCACCAGGATGTTACCAATATCCTGATCCGCTATCCTGATCACAAGTAAACATTCAAAAGCAGAATATTAGTCAGGATATATATATGCTCAGAAAATGACCCATAACAATTGTCCCCAAATATATCTGTTGGTATACCAATCCAACGAATATATTTTAAAAATCCTGTCTCGCAAATCGAGGTTATTAAATCGAAACGACGATTGAGGTGACATCGTGCAATTTTCAATGCAACATTTACTCTTTACCCCCCTCCAAACTCAGCTTTTATTTGATCGACTTATCACATATCATCATCACCATATTCCAGGCGATTTCTCAGGTACTTTTCTCCTCCCTTCTTTTCCTCTGTTTTCCTTTATCAAAATTCTTCGTGGCTAGCAAAACGAGATCTCATACAGGCGACCCGACTCCATCCTTTGAAGCCCAAAACCTTCTTAAAAAACCCGAAAAAGAAATCTGCTCATTTGACAATGCCGACACAGCCTTTCTGCAAGCTTCTGGTGCCTTCCCCGTTGGAACAATCATTCGTACTTTCAACAGGGAAGTCCGGTCGGATTTCTCTTCCACCGAATGGGTCTGCTTCATGGCTTACCCTTTTTCTATTGGACTCCGATATCCGTTTCCAACCTTTATATCCCGCTTCTTTGAGCTTACCGGTCTCAGTTATGCCCAAACCATGCCTATGGTTTGGTGAGTGCTGGTGACCTAAGACCAAATCCGATCCCGTTTTACCCCTGATCTTTGTATTGAAGATCTTTCGATGGCCTATCGCCTTCGTTCTCACGGCAACAGTCGTTTTTTCCTTTTCTCTACCTCCATAAATCCTCTTGTTCTTAAATCCATGAAGAATGAGGAGAAATGGAAACAAAAGTTCTTTTTTGTAAAAAGGGATTCTATTACTGGAGGTTTTGACCTTCCGGTGAAGTGGCTGACTTCCGGTAGGATTTAGGGTTTTAGGAATATCCCCAATCATATCCTGAAGTTGTATCTTGAAATGACAGCTTTATCTTTTGTGCAGCAAATCTCAAGGAACTTGCCCCTCCAAGCGCCGAGTCTTAAGAGAGGATCAAAAGCATTTACCAACTTCCAAAGAGTGAAAGAACTTTCTCCCTATTATCTGCAAGCTCAAGCCAGAGATCCAGCTCCGAGATTTCTGGTAAGTATGTTAGTACGAAATGTATGTATTAGCTTAAAAATACTCATGGATCAAATATTTCTTCCCTTTATACGGCACCAGTTAAAACTCCAGAGATCTTTGATCTCGATGAACTGGACAACTACCCCGCTCCCCTTTCGGTAAACAAGGAATCAAGCCCCCAGGTCACCATGTCCTCCAAATCCAGCGGCTCAAAGGCTATCGTTATTCCCAAGCTCCCTCCAACCTCCAGGACTCGTGCCGCCAGCGCCCGGAAGAGAAAGGAAACGGATTCTCCAGCTACCTCCGAGACTTTTTCTCTCGAGAACCATGGATTTAATGAAGCCACTTCATTCCTTAAGCAGGTATAAATTCCCATCCGATATCCTGAACATGTATGTTAACCATTATCCTACACATTTCATATTGATACCTGTGTCTTTAACTGCAGGGCTTGGAACGTCTCATGCACTTGTATGAAGATGCCTGCGGGCTGAATAAGATGCTGGAGAACAAGCTCGAAAAAGCTGAAGCCAGTATAGCTGATCAAGGAGCGATTGCGGCCGCCAAGTCCCAGCATTATGAAGATAAATTCAAGGCAATGACCCAGGAGCACCAAGCCGCCCTTCACAAAGCCAATGAGGATGCTAAAGCCAAGCTAGATGCCGCCCTTCTTTAATACCAGCAGGATATGAGTTCCTATTGGGACAGCCTCAAAGCATCCGTTGTTATTTCCCTTCTCCAAGCCAGGTTAAGGATGGCTTATGAGGCCAAAGCCTTGGGCTTTGAATGCCCCTCCTGGAATGTCAAGGCTTGGGAAGCGAAATTACAGGATCTTGGAGGCCATCCTGTTGCTCATCCCACAAAGCATGCTGGTGAAGAGCCTTCTAAGGCAGCAGAGGAAGTGGCCAATGCTGGTGATGATGCCGAGAAGAATTCTGAGGGTGATGCTGGTGCAGATGTTGGGAAAGAGGTTGCTGATCAAGAAGGTGTTGCCCCTTAGGCAGTGAAGTGGGCGATGATGGATATACGTGCCAAGGCCGGAGCCCACTTTTTTAAATTCAATGGTTGTGGTTTGTTTAAACAGTTTACATTTCCTGTCTTTGAACAATTTATATTTCCTGCATTAGTACAATATGATGACCAAAGGTGGATGGGTCCTGGGTTTCAGGATGAAGCCCTTGGTCATCGGTTAGTATAACCTATTTTGAATAACTTAACGGTTGGAGGTGGACAGGTCCCGTTTTGAGATAAAACCTTCAACCGTTATGTAAGTATGGTAAAAACTAATCGTGCTTTTGGTGGATGGGCCTCGGTTTGAGGTGAAACCAAAAGCACAACTTTTGACTTGTTAATAATATAACCACCTCTTGACCTATTTTTTGTTGCCTTTTAATTTCTGTCATGCATTTCTTAGTGTAGATTTTAGCTTTGCAACTATCTTTTGAAAATATCCTGATCAATATGCTTAGTGATATATTATGAAGAACTTTATAAAATTTCCAAAAAAATTTAGACAAAATTTTTAAAGAATAAAAGATAGTCTATTTTCTAAAACCTGTTTTGACAACACTTGTTTGATCAAAGTTTTAATTTTCAATCCAAGTATCATTTCCCAAATATTTCAATCAAATATCCCGAAACGTATCCCAAAAACACATTTTCAAGACATATCCTAAAGATATATCCTTTTCAGGATATTTTGAGCTTTAATCAGAGTTAAACAATTCATGTAAGGTTCACAAAGGAAAGATCATACCAGGAATTGAGTGTAACCCTAGTATTAAACTCCAACCCCTTTTGCGACTTCTCCCACTGAGATGTCCCCTGTCCGAGACACTTAGCCCAATTTTGATCTTTTGAGCTTCACACAATTGCTTTAGAAGGAATGTCCCCTGTGCATGAGGTCTACAAACACTTAGAAAATTTTTGAATATCAGTTCCAACTGTTTAGACAATTCTTGTGTTACAGGGGTAAAACCCAAAAATATACTGGAGATAAATCCTTAATATCCTGGGGAAAATCCCAAATTTTCTTGCGCTACAGGCGGGAGTGTATAAACTCCGAGACTTAGAAAGGTGATAACCTTTAAACCTTAGAGAGTATGAAAATACCCTTTCGTGAGAGAGGGTGATCAATCCTCATATACCTTCAGGATTCAGGATATAGCCAACAGTAACGAAATTGTCAGCCACTTTTACATGAACTGGTCCCGCCACTTTGAACTATTCCAGAATAACTTGAGCTCCCGGCGGGGTGTTTAAACCCAATTCAGAAGAAAGGTGTATACCTTTAAACCTGTGAAGGGATCATGATCCCTTAAACGTGAGAGAGGGGGCAATCCTCTAATCTTCGGAAGTATCCTGGATGTGTATCCTGGTGCTACATCCCGAAGCCTATACTGCAAAACAATCGTAAGCTAAGGTGGGTGTTAGCCTGGCTAACACCCCTCCGATGCTTAAGTCAGTAATGGGTTCAAAACAGTAAATAATATCAAAATTTTAATAAAAGAGACAAAATCCATATCATCCTGAGTTAGAATTTAAATTCCATACTCACTGGAAATAGAGTTTTAGATGTATAGCATTCCAGGATATCGGTAGCATATCCCGCTCCATATTCTTGAGTCGGTATGCTCCTTAGCCTGATTCTTATTCAACCTCATAGGGTCCTTCCCATTTTGGAGCCAACTTTCCATCAGCAGGATTAGTAGTATTCTGAAAAGCCTTTCTCAATACCCAATCTCCAACTTGAAATCTTCTAGTCCTTATATTCATGTTAAATGCTTTAGATATCCTCTGTTGATATGCTGTCATCCTTAGCCTTGCAGCGTCTCTTGTCTCATCAATAGTATCCAGTTCCTGGCATAGGATTTCAGGATTCTGTTCAGGATCCCTGAGGTTGGATCTCGTTGTAGGTATCACCATTTCTGTCAGGATCACCGCTTCTGCTCCAAACACCAAGGAAAACGGGGTTTGGTCAGTTGCACTCTTCACCGTCGTCCTATCAGCCCACAAAACAAAGGGTAATTCCTCTGCCCATCTTCCTTTCTTAGCCCCTAGTCTCTTTTTCAAGTTGTTGACAATTATCTTGTTTGAGGATTCTGCTTGTCCATTTGCTTGAGGATGTACTGGAGTAGACGTGATCATTTTGATTCCCCAACTCTTGTAAAAGTCAGTAGTCCTTTTACTTATAAATTAAGATCCATTGTCACAAATTATCTCAGCTGGTACTCCAAACCTAGTCAGAATATTCCTTTTTATGAAGGATACCACTTCTTGATCTCTAACCTGAACAAATGCTTCAGCTTCGACCCACTTAGAGAAATACTTGGTCATTGCCAGCATGAAGACCTTTCCTCCTGGAGCCTTTGGCAATTTTCCTACTATGTCCATTCCCCATTTCATGAATGGCCAAGGGGAAGCTATAGGATAAAGTGGTTCGGCCGGCTGATGTAATATGTTACTGTGTCTTTGACATGCATCACATCTTCGAGCATATTCTGCAGCATCTTTTCTCATCGTCGGCCAATAATATCCTGTTCTTAATACTTTTGAGAACAATGACCTGCCCCCAGTATGGTTACCACAATCCCCTTCGTGTATATCCTGAAGCACTTCTTTGGTTTCGGGATCCTCCAAGCACCTCAGATATGGTCCTGCAAGAGATTTCTTATACAAAACATTATTTATAATAGTGAATTGTGATACCTTCATTCTAAAGGCCTTAGGGTTCTCATCCTTTGGGATGTGTCCTTCCTTGAGATATCTCATGATTGGAGCCGTCCAGGTCTTAGGATCCTGCTCGGGATACTCATCATCAGGATCCTGATTACTTATTACTTCCTTATCCTGAGGATTCGTTGCATGATATAGGATATGTAATATTGGTATTCGGGTTCCTTCCGGTATCCTGATCGATGATCCCAGATTTGCCAAGGCATCAGCTTCAGCATTATCCTCTCTTGGTACCTGTTCAAGTGTAAAAATATTGAAATATCCTGCTATTTTTTTGAGAATTTCGAGATACTCGATTAACTTCTTACCTTTAACTGCATAAGTTCCATTAAAATGATTAGTGATTAACAAAGAATCAACATATACTTGCAAATTCTTGATACTCATATTTCTAGCCAACTCTAATCCTGCAATTAAAGCTTCATATTCTGCCTCATTATTAGTAGCAGGAAATTCACACCTAATAGCCTGGGGTAATATGTCCCCCTGTGGCGATTTTAGTAGTATACCTAGACCTACACCTCTTACATTAGATGCACCATCAGTATATAATGTCCAGGATTCTAAGTTTTCTCCTAGCTGTTGTACTTCTAAGTCTACTTCATTTTGAATGTCACTACTGAAATCAGCCACAAAGTCAGCTAAAGCCTGAGACTTTATGGCATTTCTAGGCTCATATACTAGATCAAAAGCACTTAATTTCACTGACCATTTAGCCATCCTACCAGACATCTCGGGTTTCCTAAGCACGTTTTTAACAGGATAGTTGGTTTTAACATGAATCCTATGTGTCTCAAAATAATGTCTAAGTTTTGTTGATGCCATAACTAGGGCTACTATCAATTTTTCTAGATGAGAATATCTAGTTTCAGCATCTAATAAACTTTTACTAACATAATAGACAGGATACAGCTGACCTTCATTATCCTTTACAAGGACAGCACTTACTGCATTCCCTGATACTGCAAGATACAGGGATAATGGTTCGCCATCCTCAGGCTTCATCAATAAGGGTGTGGTTGAAAGATACTGCTTCAAATCCTGCAAGGCTGCTTCATGCTTTGCTCCCCATTCGAACTTCTTATTCTTCTTGAGGATATCATAAAATTCCTTGCACTTCTCCGAGGATCTTGAAATAAATCTGTTCAATGCTGCTACTCGGCCTGTTAACCGTTGAACATCCTTCATATTTGAAGGTGATTTTATATCCAGGATAACTTTAATTTGCTCCGGGCTTGCCTCTATCCCCCTTTTGGTCACCATATATCCTAGAAACTTTCCTGCCCCCACTCCGAAATGGCACTTAGCAGGATTCAGTTTCATGTTATATTGATCCAGGATATCAAACGCTCCCTTAATATCCTGGAGGTGATCCTCAGCCTTTTTAGATTTCACCACCATATCATCAATATATACCTCCATGGTGTCCCCCAGCTTGTCTTTAAACATCATGTTTACCAACCTCTGGTATGTTGCACCTGCATTTTTCAAACCAAAGGGCATAGCAGTATAACAATAAATACCTGTGGGTGTCATGAAAGCAGTATCCTCCTGATCAGATGGTTCCATTTGGATTTGCTGAAATCCTAAAGAGGCATCCATGAAGGTTAACATCTCGTGGCTGGCGGTAGCATCTACCATTGAATCAATATGAGGTAGAGGAAACGGGTCTTTGGGACAGGCTTTGTTTAAGTCTGTGTAATCTACACAAACTCTCCATTTCCCATTTTTCTTTTGTACCACGACAACATTCGCAAGCCATTTAGGAAACTTCACTTCTGTAATCATCTTGCTCCTTAGTAGTCTTTCAACTTCGTCTTGGATGATAACATTTTGCTCCAGAGCAAATTTCCTTCTCTTTTGTTGGACCGGCTTGAATGACCTGTCAATACCGAGCTTATGTGTTATAATATCCTTGGAAATAGCTGTCACATCCTCGTGCTTCCATGCGAATGTTGACATCCTGTATTTCTAAAAATTAGTCAATTTATTTTCAATATCCTGTGGGATATTGGTTCCTATGAACACCGAGATATCTGGATTATCCTGATCCAGGATTATTTTCTTTACATCCTGCTCCGAAGCCTCCACGATATCCTGGGCCCGCATCTTTAATTGCTTTGTTGCATTAGGCTTGACTGAGGATTTTATTGAGGATGAGTAACATTCCTTCGCCTCCTGTTGATCACTATCAACCTTGACAACCCCCCAAGGGGTAGGGATCTTGATGCACTGATGATAAGTCGATGGCACAGCCTTCATGTCATGGATCCATGGCCTGCCTAGTATGATGTTGTAGCAGGATAGGGAGTCCATCACACAGAAACGTTGTATTGAGTTGACCCCTTCAACATATACTGGTAACTTTATCTCTCCCACTGTGTTCCTAGCCTCTCCACTGAACCCAACAAGCACGGTGGATTTTGAAGTAATATCCATTGGAGATACATTCATTCTTTTCAAAGTTTCTAGTTGGATTATGTTGACGGAGCTGCCATTATCCACCAATATCCGGCGTACAAAATGGTTAGCAACATATAACGTTATTACTAGAGCATCATGATGAGGATCCTGGACAGTATCCCTGTCATAACTGTCGAAAGTGATCACTTTATCAGTTGTGAGGATAGTCATCCTGGCTGGTTTATCTCCCCTTTCAGTCTTAGCCTCCTTTGCATGTCTCTTCGCCGCAGAATACAAAGTCCCACAAATGTCGGATCTTCCTGAAATAAAGTTAATTATTTTGGCATCTGCTGGGGGTGATGCTGTTCGTTCAGGATCCTTCTCAGGATCCTGCCCTTTATTCTTCTTTCTTCCCAGCAGATCCTTCAGATACCCCTTGCTCAATAGGTAGCTTATTTCTTTCCTTAGAGCAATGCAATCCTCAGTTACATGTCCGAAATCTTCAAGGAAGGCACACCATTTGGATTTATCCTTCCAATCAGCTTTTTGTTGATTCTTTCAAGGCCACCTAGCTTTGTCTCCTAAACCCTGCATAGCATACATTAACTCAGGTATGTTAACAGATAAGCAATATTCAGATAATTCAGGATATTCTTCAGGATCCTCATCTTCAACAACATTCACTTTCTTGTTGTCATTTCTGCCATATGGCTTAGAGCGATATGGTTTATACGAGGATTCTGATTTCCTGTTGGTTGATTCATAGGTTGAGGTAGAATTCATCCTCTCTTGCACCTTTTTGTCATCTTCCAAGCGAATATATCTCAAGGACCTGTTACGAGCTTCATCGAGATTCCTGCAGGGATTCATTACAAGATCCTGATAAAACTGAGAATCTTTTTTGTAATCCCATCTTAAAAGCCTGTACAGCTGTTGCAATATCAAGATGTGGGATATCCAAGGATTCCCGACTAAACTTGTTCACATAATCCCTCAAGGATTACTGAGGCCCTTGAGTTATCCTGTAAAGATCACTGGTTAGTTTCTCAAAACTCCGGCTGCAAGAAAACTGACTATTAAATAAATTAACCAAATGAGAAAACGAAGTAATTGAGTGAGGAGGAACATTTAACAGCCATTTTAAGGCTGATCCTGTCAAGGTAGAACCAAAACCCTTGCAGAGACATGCTTCCTTGAGATCTGGAGGGATAGGGTTGATCTCCATCCTTTCCCTATACTGGGCGATATGCTCTTCAGGATCTGTGGTTCCGTCATAGAGTTTCATGTTGGGGGTTTGAAATCTTTTTGGGATTTCAGCATCACAGATAGGATGCGCAAACCGGGATATCCTGTGACTGTCTTGGGATACTTCTGGAATCGGCTGGACCACTCCAGGCACACTGTATATCATGTCTTTCAGCTTTTGAAGCTCCCTAGTAAATATTGATGCCATACCTGCATCCTGCAAAGATCCAACACCATTAGTAGCAAGAGTGTTATTATTATTAGATACATTACCAGTGTGGGGATTCTGGCCATATCCTGAAGCATATCCTGAGCTTCTCACGGTTGATACTCTTATTGAAGAGGGTATCTCAGGAGTATGATTCTGGGAATGGCTTGGCACGATATTCCCCCGGTTATCTTCAGTATAAACTGCAGAACTGAAGTTCAAAGCCCTGGGTTGCAAGGGAGTAACAGTTTCTTCCCCAGGCCTACTTGGGCCGGATTTCAAGAGTTGTATCTCTCTCATCAGCATCCGATTAGTTTCGTGATGCTGCCTCATCTGTTCCTGTACACTACCAAACAAATTCAGAATTTCATCATTAGAAGCCAAAAAAGGACCAGATCCCTGGGCACTAGGAGCGGGAATAACATCCCGAGCCACATGACTTTCAGCTCCTTGTGAAGAGGCTTGCATTCTTGGAGGAGGAGGTGGAAGCATCGAACCAATTGTTGCAGAGGTTGTAGCAGATATGGTGGAAGAGCTCATGTTTGATCTCGAGGCCATTGAAAACAATGTAGTAAAAAGTTTTGACAATAGAAAACCGAGTAATGATTTTACTAAAGTTTTTAGTAAAAATAGCACCACTTGCCCCACGGTGGGCGCCAAATTGATTTGGTCAAAAATTACCGAAGCAATTAAGTGATCAAATTAGTTAAGTGAGGTAGTGTTCTTGAAACGAGTGTCGAAAATATGTTAATCAAATTATTTGCAAAAACAGTTTCAGGATACGGCTCAGAATATAGAGCTGTATCTATGATCAAACAATGAGCAAAAATGTAAAGGGTGACACGAGATGTACGAGGAAAGCCCTTAATCAATCTAGATCGCCGACACAAAACCTCGGGAGCTGACAATCGCAGCTGCCTTGTTCTTCTATTACTTCGAATATCAGGATACAGTGCAGGATGTGTTGCGGATCAACTAGGTGTTACAAGGTAATTCGAATACAAGTGTTTGTTTGTAGTGTTTGCTAGAAGCTAGAGAGCAAAGTGTGCGAAAGAGAGTGTGTGAAAAATTGTGTGCCTTAATCTGATCCGCCCCATCTATTTATAGTAAAAGAAATTCAACAAACTACCCTATTAAACCGGGATTCGGCGGATATTCCCTACTTGAACGTTGTAGACCTGGTCCTTCGGGTTCAACGTCTCTCATGTAACTGGTTTGCCCGAGTCTTAAGGAGAAGAGGTCCATTCGACCGTTAGTGGCCCACAGCTTCTAACCTGCACGTGGTTAATTTAGTTAATACCAGGATATCGCACCAGGATGTTACCAATATCCTGATCCGGTATCCTGATCACAAGTAAACAATCAAAAGCAGAATATTAGTCAGGATATATATATGCTCAGAAAATGACCCATAACAGTTATAATCAGACGTTTCTTCCACCACCCCCTCAATGCGGGAAGCAGTAACAGAATTCCCCATGTTCTCTGGTCGAGGACCTGGTGGATGATTAATCGGAGCTTCTGCCATGGAAAATAAAAGAGAAGAAATGAATCGAACGAGAAGATGAAAATCAAAATAGAAGAATTGGTGGGCGCCAATGAAGAAACAATGATCAGAATTGACCGAAGTCAATCAGATCAGGTTTTTAGTCTCTACACAAAAAGGGTCAATCCTCTCGTTGATCAGGGGGTTAGCTTTCTTCTCCGGTGATCACTGCAAAACAGAAAGCCGTTAGACTCGCCACGGGGAGAATGGGGGTTCTCTCCGTGACCATCCTCTGGCGTGAGAAAAAGTACAGTGATCTCGATGAAGAAGACGTAGTAGTAAAAGTGAGATTGAAGTGAAAGTAACTTGTGAGATCATACCTGCAATGCCTTACTTATAGCCGATTTTGGGCGGGAAATTGGTGCGACGGGGATAATAACGAAAAGTGTTTTTCCGTTGGCGGTAATTACTTTTCTGTCAACCACTAACGTCACCTCCATGCACACGGATTGTGAGTGTGATCGTCGGTTGGGGAGATGCCACGTGGAAGGTGGGCTTGTGTAGATTAATCTTCGGATGACTGTTATCATCGTGATTAGATGAGCGTTCATGATTATGCCATGTCACAATCAGTTGTAACCGAATGACCATGCATGATGATCGTTAAAGATCTTTCTAGAAGATTTACAGCTATAAACCATTGTGCCTCTTCTACGTGTCTATTATGTTGTAACAGAAAAGATTCTTATGTTCAAGTCTTAACTTTAGACGTGCAGAGATGGTGAGTATTTTATCTTCAAGCCTAACTGTTCCTTGCGCGAGCCCGCGCAAGGGTGTTAGTTGAATGTTTTCTCCTTTGCTTTGGCGCGAGGTTATCGAAGACTATTTTCTCCCACATCTTGTTTTAGAACCGCTGCACAGCCGTGCAGGGACTTGTTAAAGATGTTCTTAGGATAAGGCTATGGTATGGTCCTATGTGTCTGCGTAGGGTTTTTGGTATTATACTCAATTATTATTGCTTTTCCTTTCCAAATCCTATTTAGGACCGCTGCACGACCGCGCAGGGTCTTGTTTAGGATGATTTAGAATGAGGCTGTGGTATGGTCCTTTACGCCTGCGTAAGGTTTTTGGGACCATACCCCTTCAAGACTCTTTTGACGGTGGTACTAAAAGTGTGGTTGGTACACTCATCAACTTGATGTAAACAACACTTTCTTGCATGGCGACTTAAACGAAGACGTTTACATGAAGATTCCCCAAGGATTTGGGAAACAAGACGATAATATGGTATCTAAATTCAAGAAATCCTTATACGGTCTTAAACAAGCTTCAAGAAACTGGTACCACAAGTTCACTCGTTCATTGTTTTGAAATCGGCTTCAAACAAATCCCCGTCGTTCAGTCTCTCTTTATTTTCAAAGAAGACAACATTTTTGTTGCCGCGCTCATTTATTTTGATTATGTAGTTCTCGTGGTAAATGACTCGAGAAAAATACAAGCGACCAAGGATTTTTTGGATAAGCGGTTTAGTAGTAAGGATCTTAGACCCTTAGAATATTTTCTAGGCATTGAGGTTGCTAAAACCAATGAAGGCATGGTCTTAAGTCAACGAAAATACACATTGGACATCCTCGAAGATGTTGGCATGACAGGCTATTGCCCGAGTTCTTTCCCTATGGAGCAAAATTTGAAACTACATATGTGTGACAAGGAACCTCAGGTGAATGCTAATCAATGCCGTAGATTGATTGGAAGACTCCTTTATTTCCAAGCTACGAGACCTGATATAGCATATGGGGTCAACATTTTGAATCAATTCGTTAGTGATCCTCGATAAACTCATATGGAGGCTCCCACTCGTGTCTTGCGTTATTTAAAGGCGTCTTCAGGACAAGGTATTCTCATTCCTAAATAAGGGGGAACCAACCTCTTAACTTATTGTGATTCCGATTGGCTAGAATGTCTTATGACTCAACGGTCCAAAACCAGTTACCTGCTTCTTCTTGGAGGAGCTCCTGTTTCTTGGCTGACAAAAAAACAGTCTGTTGTTTCCAAGTCCTCAGAAGAAGCCAGATATCGGGCATTGTCCAATGCTGTTAGTGAACTCTTATGGATGAGGTGGCTTTTAAGTGAGCTTGACATGACTCCGTTTGGCCCGATTCAATTGTTGTGTGACAATCAAGCTGCTCATCACATAGCAAATAACCCGGTCTTTCATGAACGAAGCAAACACGTGGAGATGGATTGCTACTTTATGAGAGAAATAGTTGACTCTATGGAGATATGACCTATGCCGATTGCCACTAAAGACCAAATTGTTGACATTCTAATGAAGGCTTTGGGAGCCAACACTCTTCGTTTTCTGTTGTGCAAGTTGGGTGTTTGAGATCCTCACACTCCAACTTGAGGGGGAGTATAGAATATTTGTGCAATATTCTTGTCATTCTAGATTATTTACTTTCCTTATTTACCTCCTAGAATTATGTCACACCCCTTTCAAAGGCGAAAGCACGAGGTGTGATCTAAGTGGTTTTCATTGCATACGATGAGTAAACATTGCTACATGAATTAAAACATACTCCAAATTGCCATTCAAGTTTGATTATCCAAAATACAGAAATTAGTTTAAAGTTTACATCAGAAATAAAAGATAATTTTTGAAAGTTCACATCACAATTTCAAAACAAAGATCAAGGTTTTGTTTCCTATATCACCACAGAAGGTGAGATATAGTAAACAAACCCACAAAAGATGGCAATGGAGACTAGACACTAAACGTCTTGAAAAGGAGCCCGCGAACATCATCCACTAATTTCCTGAAATACATGTAAGCTTAAAAATCGTCAACAAAAGTTGGTGTGAATTCATGTAGTTTGTGTAAAATGTAACATTTGTAATTGTATAAAAGCATGGTATGTATTTGTAAAATGTAAGTTTGTAAGTTGTAATGAAATGGAATCGAGATCGCTAATGTTTAGCTAGGACATTAACATATGTGACGACATAGGAAGCATCCAAACCTAGGCGATTTTCGACATCGTTTACCCTACGACAGTGACCCAAGACAGTCCATGCCTATGTGTTGTCAAAAGAGTGAGGCTGCCCGGACCTGTTAGATCTAACCCTTATTCTTTCGGTCTAAACTAGATTGATGGTTCTTACGTATCATCTATTCGTGACATGATCTATGTATGATTCCTTTGTTTTAAACATAGCAATTTGTACATGTATTTTCCCCAAGTTTAGGAAACAGTAAAAACGTTTAAAAGTGGGGACATGAACTCACTGTTTTGCGTCTTGAGCGTCTGGCTTCACCGACTTCTGCTACTCGAGTGTCTTGACCTATAGACATTCTAAGTATGTTAATCACCTAACTTGTAAACCTCTAAGTTCAAGTTACTATTTGGATTTAAGGTGTCTTACTTGTATTGTTTCTTGTATCATTTGTATATGTATGTAACATTATATTTAATATTGTATTTGTTATATATATATATATATATATATATATTTATCCCAAAATTATATATTTTTTGTAAGTAGGATTTGAAATTGTTATATGTTAAAAATAATATATTTTTAACTTTTACAAAATATACGTCACTTATATTATTTGTCAAAATAAGTATAAGCAGTTTCTTAAATAATATTTCCAATATTATTTTTAGTGTAGGTATACTTAGGAAAGTATACTTGTATTTTAATTTTAAATACTTGTATATTTGTATTAATTACCCAAAAATCAAATCTTTAATTTTTATTACTTTTCGAAGTTTTTACTTCTTAAAAATAATTATATTTTTAAGGTTTATTGGTTATAAGTATTTTGTCACAGTTTTGTGATTTTCCCATTACTTGTAGTAATTTTTGTATAAATCCAAATATATATAAAATTGTCCAATAAGTCCAATACTTGTCCAAATCCTTAATTTTGTAGTAAATATGTGTGGATTGATATATATATATATATATAGGGGACCGCTAAAATGAGAACCACCTCGAGTTGTAAGAACCACGAGAACCACACCATCCGGGGCTTTTTACACCACAATTTTTTTTACAACTAGATGTGTGTATTGTAAACACATTCGTAAAAAAAATTTTAAAAAATGTTGTGTGGGTAGTTTTTTACACCACAAGTTTGGTGTTTTTTTTTTGTTTTTTTTTTACACCAAACTTGTGGTGTAAAAAACTACCCACACGACATTTTTTTAAATTTTTTTTTTTTTACGAATGTGTTTACAATACAAACATCTAGTTGTAAAAAAAAATTGTGGTGTAAAAAGCCCCGGATGGTGTGGTTCTCGCGGTTCTTACAACTCGAGGTGGTTCTCATTCTAGCGGTCCCATATATATATATATATATATATATATATTTATGTATTTGTCCATGTATCTTTTTATGTGTAATTTTCGTATACTTGTATCATTGTGTATATCTTAAGTATTTGTATGTGTATTTTTGTAGTATACTCCTTAGGAGTATTTAATGTATTTTTCAAGTTCCTAACATCACTAATACATATAATACACATAATATACAATTAGCACATAATCTTGTGACCACTAAATATACATTTTTCCCTAAAAATATACATATTTAATATTGTTTTTATACTTGAAGAAATCCGTATTTCTTACTTGAAACCTTTATAAATATTTTTAGGTGAACTTTTCGGGAATAAGTTTCACCAAAACTTATATTTTTCTAAGTGTCAAAATTTTATAAAAATTTTGACATAGTGTCCCCTAAAAATTGGAGGTTTCTCATGTTCTTAAAACATGTGTTTATTTTCTTCTCGTCATCAAAATTAATTTTCAACAAGTTTCACAAGCAACATACACTAAAATCATCATGAAAAACCTTATGATAAACTTTAATTTTGTTAAAATGTGTAGTCTTTTAGATCTACACTTTATATACAAAGATCCTTCAAAAATAAGTGCTCTTGTTTAATTTCTACAAACTTTGTATGAAACTTTATTTCACTAAGTAAACCATCCATAAGTTTTAGGGTTTTAAAATCACGAAAAAACATATTCTAAAACCATTTTTATGTTTATTTAAAAGATCTTTATGTTCATCATCAAGTTTCATCAAAGATCCATGCTTAACATACTTGAATCCTTCAAAAATAGGTTTCTTGATGAACTTTCTACAAACTTTTTATGATGTTTACTTTCATAAGTTAGTTTTTCATGGTCTTAGTTTCCTCAAGAACACAAGAACATACTTAAAAATCATTTTTCAAGTTTCCATAAAGGTTTTTAAAGTTCATCTTCAAGTTTAACCATGGATCTTTCAAGATCCATGCTTAAACTTGTTAGATCTAAGCTTCTAACAAGCTTTAACATGATAGATCTACACATACACACAAGATTCAACAACATCAACTTCATCACATACATCAAACTTCACCAAAATCACTTGTTTTTCTTTAGATTATGTTAGATCTTCATGTTTTCATACTTTAAAGTTTGGTTTCTTTGAAAGTGTAACATGTACATAACAGTAATATGAAGTAAAATAGAGTTTTTGAAGCTTACTACTAGCTCTAATGGCTAGGGAAGTGGCTCAATAAAGATGAAGAATGAAGAAATCAAGTGCATAAAAGCTCCTCCAAGTGGTTCTTGAACTTCTATCACTTCAAGCCTTCTTAGATAGCCTCCTTACACCTTGTGATCACCTTGGATTACTTGGAAGATGGTTGAAGATGGAGGTTGTAGTGTGGGTGTGTGTGGCCGAGAGTAGGGAGGAGAAGAGAGGGAAATATGAAGTTGGTAAGTAATGAAATGATAATGTTCTTCAAGTTAGTTCTTTTATAATCAACTTCACTCAACATAAGTTTAACCTATGGTTTTTATGTTGAATATCTAGCCAACATGAGAAAATATTATAATCAAAAGTTGTAGGCTCCTTATGGGGCCGGTTACTGACGTGTGCATGTATATAAATGTTTTTACAAAGAATGTTACACGCGATTCGGTTTTAAATTTATAAAAATGATTTATACTTCAACATTAAAACACACACAAAAGGGCAAGTGTACCCCGTCATATATGTAGTAAAGTATCGGTAAGAACCAAGTATCGATCTAAGGATGCGGGCGGATGCAATAATACTAAACCTTTGTCATTAAATTACCGGTAAAAAGATAGGTGGATAATTCGTTAAAACTAAAATATGACTAAACATATATTTTTAAAACATAATAGACTCCAAATATAAAATTAGGTAAATAGCCTTGCTTTATGAACAACCGGATCATGTTAACTAAGTCGGTTTTGCCACTAAAACACTTAATCAATTTTTCATTTTTCAAAGACAATTAGTATCCTTTTCGGGAATCCTAACATGACAACTCTTTGTAAAGTTAAAACGATAAACACATTTTAACCACCTGAAATTGTTCTTTAACGCCCTATTGATGAATGTCTATGGAAATCCCTTAAAGATAAGCTAGTCATCCGTTAGGAGTTTTCTAACCTCACCTAATCAAGGAAAGAGACATCGATGAACACAATGCAACCACCGAGACAAGCATAAACTAGATTAAATCACAACCGAGTTCATTTTACAAATCTTGAACATAAATTCACCAAGAAAGCTATTTTGGCCTAAATTACTAACAAAGTTTATAACTTATGTCAAGAATTCATAACAACACAATCTAACCCGTTAAGGTCCTTCCATGAGGGAAACCATTCTTGATTAATATTAATTGCCCCTTATTAAACTACTAACCATTTCTAGTCTCATGGTGTAAACATTTTAAACAAGTTAAAAGTCTACTAATACATGATTAATTAAGCTTCTTTTTGCAAATATCTCAACTAACCACATGCTAATCATCCAAGATAATTAACTATAATCAAGAATCCAACATCAATAAACAAGGTTGCACACTAATCATCAAGGATTAACAAAGAAAATGCTTAAGTGTCACTACAAACTTGTTTAACATACTAATGGTTGTTTATGAAGCAAGGAATACTAGTGTTTTTGCCCGTGGGCTACAATAATACATATAACATCAACCAAAATGCTTGGATTATAACAAAATAATGGAAAGATTCAAGAATCAAACCATAAACAAGCACAAGATTGAAGGTCCGGATGATAACAGAATTTTTTTGGAACGATGATGGCTTGATTTCGGGCGAAAGATGTAACTTCCGGAGCCAGAAAATCGCCTGTTGAGCTCCCAAAAGTCCAGACTTTTGAACTGATTGCCCCATGCTGTTTTTTATAACTTTTTCATCAGGCACGGTAGTGCCAATAAAGTGCACGGTCATGCACTATTCACCAAATCTTGTGACATCAGTAGATCTTAGACCGATCTTCAGATCGGCACGATCATGCTATCCAATGCACGATCGTGCATCTCCGAGAAGTGGCCGGCACTGCCAACCGCACTGGCAGTGCTTTCGAGAACAACACCCTGGCACGATCGTTCCACTCAAAGCACGGTCGTGCGTTTCCGAAGTTTGCTGGCACGACTGATCGCACTGACAGTGCATCTCCAAGCTTGGGTCTGATCATCGGATCGGCACAGACGTGCCGATGTTGGCATAGGTATGCCACTAACTGCAGTCTAACCCTCGTCTTATTTATTCCATTGTTTAATCATAAAATACGGACTATTTTAAATCAAATGCGTAATTAGCAAAAACTTAGTTAATAGTTAAGTTGTACATCATTATAGAGTATTAGCATAACCACCTGACTTGTTTAAAACATTCAACATCTAGTAACATTTATAAAACATCATTGTCCATACATGTCTAATTTAACGCGGAAGCTACAAAATTTGGTGTTCGGTTCTTGCATCCTTGCTTGATCGGCATCCGGAATAAAATGAGCATAACCTAGGGTCAAAACCACATCAATGATTAGTTTTGACAGTATTAAAATACGTCTAGACAAGCCCCAATAACATATACATAACAAGAAATAAAAATCCTGAATTTAGGTCTGTTGCGCCACGCGCTAGACACCAACAAGACTTTCGCGTGCCGCGGGCGGCCCCGCGTGTCGCGCCAGAACTGTGTAACCCCTTCGCGTGGCGCGAGGGAGTATGTTTTCCAGCAGGTCTAGTTTCTGGACCTGCATATTTGCCCAGCTCTGGATTTTGTCAAAATTCAAACTTTAAACAAGCATAACTTTTTATTTACATGTCCGTTTTAGCCGATTCTTTTTCCTATATGTCCATATTAAAATTACGGATCTAATCATTTGACTTTCACTTAACGAAACCCGAATTATGAACCAATGGTTCATAGAATCCTTGTTTCTATTATTCGACCCGTTAACTATGTGTGCATATTGTTTACCAATCCATTCTTTGGCATTCTAAACTTATTCATGTGACACCCGGCTTTTCAGGCCATACCGTACAATTGTAACATGTGTTGTGAATAGGTAAAATACTGTATCTGACTGGTTATGATGTTTGTTTTGGTCAAAAATTACCGAAGCAGTTAAGTGATCAAATTAGTAAAGTGAGGTAGTGTGCTAAAATGGGTGTTGAAAATATGCTGGTTAAGTTGTTTATGAAAACAGTTTTCAGGATACGGCTCAGGATATTGAGCTGTATCTACGATCAAACAATGAGCAAACAATGAGCAAAAAGTAAAGGAAATGACACGAGATGTACGAGGAAAGCCCTTGATCAATCTAGATCGCCGGCATAAAACCTCGGGAGCTGACAATCGCAGCTGCCTTGTTCTTCTTATTACTTAAACTTCAGGATACAGTGCAGGATATAGACCAGATCGCTATGTGTTACAATGTTTTTTGTGTGTGAGTGAAAGCTTGCTAGAGAGCGAGTGTTAGAGTGTAACGAGTGCAAAATGTGATGTCCTATTCGATCTGGTATACCCACCTATTTATAGTAATGAAATACAAACAATAATCCCTACAAATATGGGGTACTCCGAATATTCCATTGTGAACGTTATTGACCGAGTAATACGGCTTCAACGTCTTCATTTGAACGACTTGGACCGAGTCTTCCGCGGAATGAGTCTTCGTGAACGTTGATAGCTTCTAACCCACGTACCTGCACATAATCCGTTAGTAATCCTGAGGATACCATTCAGGATGTTACCAATATCCTGAATCAGCATCCCGGATGTAAACAGATACTATATAATCAAGATATATGTCAAGATATTTTCCAGGATATGGGCTCAGAATTTCACCCATAACAATTGTTCCCAAAAATGTTACCGTTTGATATCCTGCACTAACGGTTACATTTTTCACGGTGGCCGAGGTAATTAAGAGATAAGACCATTGATGTGACAGCTTTCAACCACCCGGCCTATATTTACTCATCATGCCCTATATCTTCTCATCCTCATCTCCTTTTTTAATCATAATCGACAAGGAAAAGGTAATATTCTCTCCCTCATCTTCATATTCTTCTTTTTCATCTTTCTCCGGCGAAAAATTCAGGCGACCAAATGCCAAGGCAAACAAGATCCAGTTCAGGAGACTCGGCTCCCACATTCATCCAACAGAACCTTCTCTAGGAACCGGAGAAGGAGATATGCACTTTTGACAGTGCCCACTTGTCAGCCTTGAAATCCTCCGGTATCTTCCCGGAAGGAACCATATTTCGACCTTTTGACCGAGAAATCCAGTCAGATATGGTCTCCAGCGAGTGGATATGCTTTAGTGCTTTCCCTTTTACCCTAGGGCTACAATTCCCCTTTCCGGACTTCATTACCGAATTCTTCAATATCACCAAAATCTCTTTCAGTCAAACCATGCCAATGCTCTGGCGTGTTTTGTCTGTTCTTGACCAAATCAAGAGAAACCATATACCTGACCTTTCCGTCCATGATCTCCCTTTAGCCTACAAGCTTAGATGCCATGGCTCATCTAGATTCCTATTTTATTCTACTTCCGGTGACCCATTGATACTTCGTGCCACCAGGAAAGAGGATGGTAGGCAATCCAAGTTTTTCTTTGTAAAAAGGGATTCAATCCCTGGTGGAACGGATTATCCGATGAGATGGTTGAGAAAGGGTAGGACTTAGGGTTTAAGAATGATCCTGCCTCTTATCCTGCTTTATATCCTGAACTGATCAAGTTTATTTTCTCTGTTGTGTATGCAGCTGATTTCAGGGAGATTGCACCTCCCCTTGCTGATTCTCAAAAAAGAATAGACGCCATCAGACTCCTTTCAGAGGCAGAGAGAAGCTTCAACCCATCTCCACCAACTCCAAGTCCTCTTTCAAGTGCAAACATGTCTGGTAAGAATCCTGCAAGATATCCTGCACACACATGTTTTTATTTGATATTCTTAGGAGAGATTTAGAATTTTACTCCCTGTGTGCAGATTCCAGCAAAGTTCCAGTCTATCTAGACCTTGATGAACTCGACAGCTATCCAACTCCAGCCACAGTCAAGAAGGAGACTCCTGCTGCTACTAGTTCCAAGCCACTCCCGGCTCCCAAGGCCAATCCAAGAACCCGTGCTTCCACAGCGAAAAAGAGGAAGGGTCTTGAAGTCAGTGCCCCAGGTTCAGAAGGGTTCTCCTATGATAAACTCAGTTTCTCTGATTCCTTAGAGCCAATGACATCCTTTCTCAACAAGGTAATATCCTGACGCATATCCTTCATGTATATCCTGCACATATATCCTGCACGTATATCCTAACAGGATACCCTGATAGGATATCTTGGTCAACATATATTCTAACTTCATACCTGTAATTGATGTGCAGGGCCTCCAGCATTTGCTCCACTTGTACAATGACGTTTGTGGTACTGTGGCACTCCATGAAGCCAGGATCAAACAGCTCGAAAGCACCGTTGCTGACCAAGGTGCCATTGCTGAAGCGAAGAGCCGGCACTACGAAAGCCTGCTGAAGAAGGTCACCCAAGACGCTGAGGTTAAACTCGCCACCGTTCAAATGGATCATGATCAAGCCTTGGTCAATTTCAGGGAGGGAATCAAGGCTTCTGCTATCGTCTCCTTTTTACAAGCACGCATCAAGATGTCCTACGAGGCCAAGGAGACAGGCCTTGTGTGTCCATCTTGGCCAGTTGAATCCTGGGTGGCCAAGCTAAAGGAGCTTGGAGGCAAAGCTGTGCCGCTTCCTGCTGAAGCTGGTGAGTCTTCTAAGTCAGCAGAGGTGGTGGTCCAGGCTGGAGACAAGAAGGATGCTGGAGCAGATGCTGGGGTGGATGCTGGTGAGGATGCTTGTAAGTCCCGTAAACCGGATCTTTCAATGATATCAAACAACCCAATTGATTGTGCGGAATCCAATCAATGGGTGATTCAAGAAATCAAAACGAAAGGAACAAGAATCACCGAAATAACCTTTAAACTTGCACACGATTCTATTACTATGAATTAGCAAAATCGTCTGGTACAAGCTCACAACCAATCGCCTCTCTCTCTAACTCTAGAGGAATTTTGTAACTATGAAGTTCCAAAGGTTCAAAACTAAAAACAAGTTAGAAACTTGTTTATATACTCAACCAAGCCCACTTCCCTACATGGGCTTCCCTTGGGCCTGCTTGGCCCACATGGCCTAAAGCTTGGCCCAAGTGACCTATAAAGGTCCACAACCTAATATAAACTAACCCGGTAAGGCCCAGCTCGTAACTATAGCTCGTTGTATTAATTTGATGCGTCAGTCTCACACTTTAGGGCCTAACAATCTCCCCCTAGACTGATGCCATCAAATTGTCTTCATAACATGAAATCAGCAACGTCTTTAACAAAGTCTATGGTTGTCGCTATGCTGCAGATGTTGTGGAAGTTCTTGACTTCTAAACTCTCAACACTGGGTCTCTTTCTTAAGCTTTTGTGGTTAGCTTCATATCAGGATCACGATCAGCTTTGCTTGAAAATCTTTGTCAAAAGAATGTGAGAGGAGGATTCTCAGCAGCTCTTTTCTTCTTCAATCTTTGTCTTTCAAGCAGGTTCACGGTACTTCTTCAAATGCACTATCACTGTCAGACGACAATTCGTATCCGATTCTTCTGACTCAGGTACATCTTGTTGTTGAGCTGCTTCAGGCTTCTTCAGCAACTAACAGCATCTTCTTAGTCTTCATCAACCCCTGTTCTTGATTGAAATCAAGTTCTGCACATTCTCACAAACTCATAAGCAAACATTTCTTATGCAACAGGGAGAGTACCATATGAACATTAGGTACATCCAAGTATTTATACTCGGATTTCACAATTTAAATTCTTTCAACTTTTGATGATCAGTCAAATCTTCAAGAACGGTTACATTTTTAATTTTAAGAAAAACAAATAAGCACTCTATTTTTTGGATTTTTGATTTTATAGGAAAACAAGACACTATTTTTGTATTTTTTAATTTCTTAAGAACTAAAAACAAATAAAAATACTCAAAATATAGACAACTACCATAATATACAATTACAATTGCAATGGGATCAAAATTCGTTCTCAGGCATACTAAGGAACACTTTTCAGTACGAGCCTAATCAAACTGGTCTATGCGATTGTCAATATGTTTGTCCACTTAAACTTTAACGCTCAACTTTCAATTTTTCAACTTCGTGATATGCTTTAGGTAATATTATACTATTATACCCGTGTGTCCCATTCCAAGGCATACCCCTGCGATCAAGGTAAGCACAACGATTCATCGTAGCAGGTGAGTATACTGATGTCATCCTTTAAGATATCATGACTGTGTCTAGATCTGCATATAATCTGTTTTATCATGTTTTGATTTCTTAACAATGAACACCCAAATAAGTACTAATCAAATCCTGGAAATATAAACTGCACACTCTATCATGCAAGTATCTTCCCTACCACATATTTCACAAGTCCAATCCAGATTTCTGAAATCTTAACTGGGAATAGATTGAGAAGAGAACAGAATAGATCTTAAGTAGAGATGGTATAATATACAGATCAAATGAGTTTTTCTCAATTTGATATAGGTTTCTTGGGTTTCTTTTGGGCACTTGAGGGCCTCTTTCGGGTGTATTAGATCTATAGCACGACAACGTACAGCTAGGTCAGCATGTATCTGGATGCAGCAGAAGCTGACGTTGCCTAGCACCTCCAGGTCAGCATATATCTGGATGCAGCAGAGGAGGTACACGACTTTTTTCAGAGAAGATTTCAGAATCAGATCAAAATTGTGTGTATCGGGAAAACATACAGACATTCAAATAGAAATGAGCTAATTCCAAGTGACTTTCTTTCCTGGGGTCATGTACAATTTTAGTTCTGAACATAAGGACAGCCAAGATATCCCCGGATGATTCAACAATATAAAGACCCGAAACCTCAGATGTTGGCTATCTATCAACGCAAGATTTAAGACCATAAAATCATACGCCGTTGGTATGTTACCCACATGGTACATAGTTCGTTATGTTTATATCACTTAGTATCTTTTATCATGTTGAGCGTCAAGCCTATCAACATATCGCAGTAGATCCTAGTCTTTTCAGCTATGGCACCTTACATGTGTTAGTCAAAACCCTTTAACACGAACATTTATTTCACTTCCCATATCATGCAATCTTTCTTTTTGGCTTTTTCATTTTCTCCCCCTAAAACAATACTCATATTTACAGCAAACTCTTTTTGTATTTTCTCAGTTTTCTCCTCCTAAACTCTATATCTGTCTATATGTTCCTCTCCCCCCCTAAATTTGTGCATAAATCTTGGATTTTTGCGCAAATTTACCATTTACTAGAGAAAGGACACTTTATATACAAATTATAAACTAAGAAAAAGAGAGAAAAATATTTTTGCTTAACCGTTCCGTCATCAGATTGAAGACTAATCAAATTCAAATCAAAGTACTGAATTTAAATGGTACCTTTTGCTGATCATTTCTTACTTCTGTTATCTCCTCCAAAGGAAACATATCATCTGTAAAAAAAATTTGAACTTTTTGCAACAGTGAAATGTTACCCGTTTTTATCTCTGGAACAACCGCTATCAACATTCCAGAGATTGTTCACAGCTCCTCCTTGGTTGTTCCTGAAAGGTAAGGAGATTAGTAAGACATGGGTACCCAGGCCATCGTGGTCCTGGGATTTCCTAAAGCATCAAAATAAGACACTTCCTTTAAACATAAGTCCCCTTTAATTTCAAGGATTGGAGACATTGCTGCTTTGGATTTGGGTTTCCAAATTTGTTTCGGTTTAACAAACGTGTTCGTTACCTTCAGTTGAGCAACTTTAGCTGATTTAGTTTTAGAAAGACGTTTTTGTTCTTGAACAGCCTTGCGTTTGTTTTTAGCAGCGTTCCAATCCCCATCAGAAGGTTTAACCTTGGGATTCACATTCTTCATTGCCTTAGGTGATGATACCTTCATTGGCTTGGAATGGTAGTTATCCTTAGGTGTAACCCTCTGATTTTGAGCATAATACAGTTCATGAGGACGCCGTGTGCAGTTTCTAGCAATATGACCCGCAATGCCACAGTTGTAGCAAGTTTGTCTTTTCATAGGAAAGACATTTTGAGCAGCTTGATTTGCTCTAGCAGGTCCTGAAGGACAAACCGGTCCTTTTTGCGTTGGATGCGCCTGCACATTACTCTTAGACATAGACGAATTTGGGTGCTTGTATGTGCTGGTTGCAGAAGTCTTGTTGCTTTGAGCACCATTCTTCGTCTTTTCTCCCTGATTGGAGCTTTCAATCACCTTGTCATGAGCCTTATGGGATCGTGATTGTCCTTGATGAGCAGACTTCTTATATCCTCGACTTTGATCTGCTCGTTTTGGTTCCTTTTGTGTGTTGTGAACCTGCTCACAAACATCAGCACAAGAGTGAGTATAGGCATTTTGCTGCACTTTTGGACGATGAACACAATTTCTAGCAATGTGTCCAGGAATTCCACAGTTGAAACATGTCTGTCGTTTCAAAGTATGGAGATTCTGATAGCTAGCAGCATTAGCTGATCTGGTGGGTCTAGATGATCGATCTTGCGTTGCCTGTGTTCCATGTGCCTTTTCTGAATTCTTATGTACCTGTTGATCAGAACTAGCACAAGCATGAGATTTAGACAGATGATGTTTTTCGTCTTTTATAATTTTATCAGGATCATTCTGAAAAGACGATTCAGTTTCTGTTTTAATTTTCTTTTCAGAAACATTTTCTTGTGACTTTTCATTTAATGTGACCACCTCTTCTTTTTCAAAATCTGGTTCAGTTTTAATTTCAGAAGATGTAGAAGTTTCATCAACACGTGTTTCATCAATGCACGTATCATGAGAATCTTCTTGTGGTTTACTTTCATCCACGGTTTCCAATGGGATCCCACTAGATTCAACATTAGGGATGCCCACTGAGACAGATTCAGAAGAAGAATCACAAAACTCTTGATTTTCTTGTGAAGAAGTTTTAGTGGTTTCACTGAATGTGTCCTGAGGAACCTCACCTGTAACACTGTCATCAACTAAAACATTAGAAACATTACAATCACACGCATTAACTGAAACACAATCATCACCAGACTTATTGTTCAAAGTTTCACCACAAACATTATCAGTTTTGCCCCAAACATCAGGCTCACTTGACGAAACATAAGCAGAAAACGACGCAAATAAAGAACGACTAAAAGCCATGTCAGATTCAGTTGGTTCAGAATAAGGTTCAAAATAAGGTTCAGAAATATTTGAAATAACGACTGGTTCACTCCCATGAACATCTCCACACTTTACTTCAGAAATATCATATGCACATGAAGAAGAAACGTTAGGATCAATCGAGCCTTTTGAAACAAAATTTAATGGAGTAGACTTCTGTTTCTCAACTTGTCTGTCATGAGAAGACGACTTGTTGGTTTTGGAACCAAAAGTCATGTTACTCTCATTCATCATCTCCTCCTCAGTCATTGGCAGATAAGTGTAATTATCATTATATGGAGGAGGAGTCTGATTATAACCCAAACCACGCCCTTTCTTTTCTTTGTACGCAAGCTGTTGATCGCACAGGTTTTTAACTAGTTTGCTGGAAGAATCAAATTTTTTAATATTAAGCTCATTAATTTGATATTTGTCTCTGATATCTTCCAGTTCCTTAGTCACTGTGCAAAGTTTTTCCTGAACGTATAAGAGTTGAGATGATTTTACACTTACATCATCCTTGAGTTTGATGATGTCTTTTCGCTGAGCTTCGATCTTTTCTTTGAAAAGTTTTTCGTTTTTCGATAAAGTAAAGTTTTTATTTTTTATGTCTTGATAATCTTGAATGAGCTCAGCGTTGTGTATTCTATAAACTTCAACTCTTTGTCTACACTCAGGAGTACAGAAAGCAGAAAGTACATCTTCACGAGTAATTTCTTGAGCCGCGGGTTTGTGAAACACAAATGCCATAATTTCAGCGGGTGGTTAATACTTTTGTTCTTCTCCTCAAAACACAAATCAAACGAGAACCCGTGTACTCGTTAACTCAAACCCTTTGCAATCGAATGAACCCGCTTTCTGAACTGCACCTCAAAACCTGTCAAAACCGTTATCACAAACAAACCAACCCTCGATTTTTTTTTTTTTTTAAATTAGAAGGTAACACTTAATATTATTATTATTAATATTATTCTTATTATTAACACCTAATAATTAAGTAATGATGACCTAATGATTAATATTATTATTATTATTATTATTATTATTAATATATTAAAATGGAATACTAAACATCAGATCAACATTAATGCAATTGTATCAATCCTTTCCAAACACACACTCTTTCCCCCCGACACCTCAACTGTCACAAAAAGAAAACAAAAAAAAAAATTCTTTTGTTTTATTAATCAAACAACAACGTTGAATATACGAAGGAGATGAACGGAGGTCGTGTTTTCGTGATCGGAGTGCAGAAAAATGGAGGTGATGATGATGATCGACTCAGAATCTGGTGATGAAACTTCTGTAATGGTGATGGTAATGGTTGCGAATCAGAACTGCAGTGAAAACAACTCGAGACCAAGATGGTGGTTGTTGGTTACGACTGGAGACTGCCCAGATGATGATTGAGAAATGATGTTGCAGGTTTCCGGCAATCGGTTAACGGAGAAGAAGATGATGAACTACGGAGAAGTTGAAGGTGGTGATCGGATGAACGGTGTCGGACAATACGACGATGAAGATGACGAACGGAGATAATGGTGAACTAGGGTCACAGGAGATGGTGGTTACGTTGAGATAGATGATGTGACGATGATAACTGTTGTAGGTGTGAACGATGGTGTTACAGGTTGCGGTGGAGTTGACGGGCTATGTTGGAGATATAACGACACGATGACAAAGATTGTCGGAGAAGGTGAACGATGGTGGAATGGTGGCCGGAGTATGATGTATGACAATGTTGATTGTAGGTTGCGACTCGAGACAGTGAAATGAATTACTCGAGATCTCGGTTGCGACTCGGAACCGTGGTTGCGACTCGAGACCTTGAAACCGTGAAGAGTCGAGACCAGTGATGGCTATGTCGTCGGTTGCGACTCGAAATCAGCAGAGATGATTCTTGTTGCGACTCGAGACAAGATAGAAGACTCGAAACCGTTGATGGAAATTGATGATGAAGGAGGTTGTTGTGAGTCGAACTAGATGCACTTTGTTTCCTTAAAACTTGGACTCGAGACCGCGGACAAGATGAAATCCCACGAGAATTTTAAATATAGATATATTTTGTAGCTAGCAATATCCAAAAAAAAAGGAAATAATTGTTTCGAAAAAGATGGAATTTTTTCAAATCAATTTTTTTCAATTTCAAATACTATTTAAAAATAAAACCATATCCTCGATCCTTTAACAACTTCCAGAAATCATCAAAATACCAAAATATAACGATTTTTTCTAAACAAAAAGAAGAACACTTTGAATACCGCGAAGAACACGAAGAACACAAACTCAAAAATTTCGGAAAACTTGAATCTTTGATATCAAACCGAGCCTAGAAATAAGTTCTAATGGATCTGATACCACTTGTAAGTCCCGTAAACCGGATCTTTCAATGATATCAAACAACCCAATTGATTGTGCGGAATCCAATCAATGGGTGATTCAAGAAATCAAAACGAAAGGAACAAGAATCACCGAAATAACCTTTAAACTTGCACACGATTCTATTACTATGAATTAGCAAAATCGTCTGGTACAAGCTCACAACCAATCGCCTCTCTCTCTAACTCTAGAGGAATTTTGTAACTATGAAGTTCCAAAGGTTCAAAACTAAAAACAAGTTAGAAACTTGTTTATATACTCAACCAAGCCCACTTCCCTACATGGGCTTCCCTTGGGCCTGCTTGGCCCACATGGCCTAAAGCTTGGCCCAAGTGACCTATAAAGGTCCACAACCTAATATAAACTAACCCGGTAAGGCCCAGCTCGTAACTATAGCTCGTTGTATTAATTTGATGCGTCAGTCTCACACTTTAGGGCCTAACAATGCTGCTCAGGATGCTGGTGCTGGGAAATCTGAGAAGGTTGGAGAAGATGCCGCTGTGTGAGGGCACTTAGGGGGGCGATGACGGATATACGTGCCAAGGCCAGAGCCCACCTTTTTAAATTTGAATGTTGGTCTGTAGTCCCTTAAACAATTTACTTTTCTGCACTTTACTTTCCTGCACCTGAACAATTTATATTTCCTGCATGCTTTTTGAACAATACAACAGTTGGAGGTGGATGGGTCTCGGTTTGAGATGAAACCTTCAACTGTTGGGTAAATATGGTAACAAACTATTAGTGCTCTTAGTGGATGGGCCCTGTTTTGAGGTGAAACTAAGAGCACATCTTTTGGTAGGTTAATAATATAACTCCTATTTTGACTTCAATATTGTTGTCATTGATATGAAAATTTTACTTGTGAAAACTGTTTGGTTTGTATATTTTTAGGAACATATATTATAAATGTATTCCGGGAGATATCCTGAAAGATATACTGATAAGGATATTGAAATACAACCTATAAATTATCCAAATAAAAAGGAGAGACCATACCGGAGATTCTTAGAGAATCAACTTCAATCATAAGTTTGTCCCCAGTGCACACTTATAAACTTGGATCCATCCTTTGAACAGTATAATGCATGTCCCCTGTGTTTGATACAGAAACGCAAATATATTCATACTTCGATTCGAATAAATTCCGAATACCCTAGGGCAGAACTCCTGATATCCTGAAATAAATCCTTAGCATACTGGGGATAAACCCTGATATCTGGGGATAAACCCTAAATTTCATGCGCTACAGGCGAGAGTGTATAAACTCCAATTCTTAGAAAGGTGAAAACCTTTAAACCTTAGAGAGTATGAAAATACTCTTTCGTGAGAGAGGGTGATCAATCCTCATATACCTTTAGGATCCAGGATATAGCCAATAGTAACGAAATTGTCAGCCACTTTTACATGAACTGGTCCCGCTACCTTGAACTATACCTAGATAACTTGCGCTCCAGGCGAGGTGTTTAAACCCAATTCGTAAGAAAGGTGAATACCTTTAAACCTTTGAAGGGACCAGGATCCCTTAAACGTGAGAGAGGGGGCCAATCCTCTAATCTTTCGACTTATCCTGAGCATATATCCTGGAGCAATATCCTGAAACATATCCTGCAAAACAATTGTAAACTAAGGTGGGTGTTAGCTTGGCTAACACCCCTCCGATGCTTAAGTCAGTATTGGGTTCAAAATAATAATAAACAAATATATTTTAAAATAGAATACATACCATTTCGAGATAGAAAATAAATTCTACTCTTACTTGAAATAGAGCTTTAAATGTATTGCATTCCAGGATCTTGGTAGCATATCCCCTTCCATATTCTTGAGTCGATATGCTCCTTTTCCTGCTTCTGACTCGACTTCATATGGTCCTTCCCACTTCGGAGCTAGCTTGCCATCGGCGGGATTAGTGGTATTTTGAAAAGCCTTTCTTAGCACCCAATCACCAACTCGAAATCTTCTAGTCCTTATATTCTTATTATATGCTCTGGATATTCTTTGTTGATATGCTGCCATCCTTAGCCTTGCTGCATCTCTTTTTTCGTCTATAGTATCCAAATCTTGAAATAAGGCTTCAGGATTCTGCTCAGGATCCTGCAGAATTGATCTTGCGGTAGGTATCGTCATTTCTGTAGGAATCACTGCTTCCGCTCCAAATACCAAGGAAAATGGGGTTTGGTCGGTTGCATTCTTTACCGTTGTCCTATCAGCCCATAAAACAAAGGGTAACTCTTCCGCCCATCTTCCTTTTTTGGCTCCAAGTCTCTTCTTTAAGTTATTGACTATTATCTTGTTCGAGGATTCAGCTTGTCCATTCGCTTGAGGATGTACCGGAGTAGATGTGATCATTTTGATTCCCCAACTCTTGCAAAAGTCAGTAGTCCTTTTGCTTATAAACTGGGACCCATTATCACAAATGATCTCAGCTGGTACTCCAAACCTAGTCAGGATATTCCTCTTTATGAAGGATACTACTTCTTGGTCTCTAACTTGAACAAATGCTTCAGCCTCAACCCACTTAGAGAAATAATCCGTCATTGCTAACATAAAGACTTTTCCTCCCGGAGCTTTTGGTAACTTTCCTACTATATCCATCCCCCATTTCATGAATGGCCAAGGAGAAACTACAGGATATAGTGGTTCAGCTGGTTGATGTAGTATGTTACTATGCCTTTTGTGACAAATGGCAAATAACCGGAAATTCCGTACAGTCTAATCACTATTCTTAGTATATAATCTCATGCAATTAGCGTAATTTAATTACGTAACGGTGTCGTATATTAGACGACAAGGTTAGGACAAGAAAACAATGATATAACATATATTGGTTTTCGTCGTATTGCGAAACCAATTAAACAATTTCCTAAAAGTGTTGATAAAAAGTGTTGCGCGCACTATTCACGGTTACACTATTCATGCCAGCAAAACCGTGAAAACAGAACGAAACAAGGAAAAACGACACACGGATGACATAACTGAGTCCGTTTATATAAGAAAACACTAATACGAAAACATATCTTACAAAGATATAAGACTTTCCGGTACAACGCCCTAATCGCTAAATCGTCCGTTTCACTAAAAATAAGACAATGTTAACTTGTCCAAAATAATAATTTAGCATTTCCGGGACTCCGAAAATATGACAAATGATGACAAACATATGGAAACAATATGAGGATATTAATGGGGTATTCGAAACAAAAGCTCTCGACACTGCGTTGCAACCCCCACAACTTGTCCGTTTCTGCACCGACAAGCTAATAAACGTCATTACCAACATCGAAAACAACCAAATGAAAGCTTTAGTGAACTAGTTAAGCTTATTTTGGGATTCAAAATAACTTCATACATCTTGTAAATGCGGAATGACAACTTACGGCAAACTTCCGTCGGTACGCCACAAAAGTGCCGTAAACTAGCCAACGATGAAACGAAAAGCATTCAAAGTATCAAAACATTATTTCTACTAGTTTAGTGAAGTAGTTAATGTTAATTTATGTTCCGAATCACTAATTACCCCATAATGGTGAAAGATTACCCTAATCACCATACTTAGCCTAATTACCAAAAATCTACATGTTTAAGACATTTTTATAAAAATGTTACACTTTACCCCCCCCCCCCTCATTCACGGTCATAAGACCCTTTGTGGGCCCCACTTTTCTTTCAAATTGTTTAAGTGTTAAATATCTAGATATTATTTGTTAGTTACTAGTGGATTATGTTGGTTATATTTTTATAACTTAACCACTAAGTAAACTAGCACTTTACCCATTTTTTTTTCCATCTTTCATTACCCAAATAAGAACTCTCTCATCATCTTCATCTTTTTAGTCAAGAACACCATCAAAAACCCATTTCATTTTAGCCTTTATTTGATGATCAAGTTGTACTTCTATGGAGTCTAAGGTGATCAAAAGCACCTACAAGTGAAAGCAAGTATTTTCATCCATTCAAGAGTGTTCTACCATCAAGATCATCATCTTCTTAGTTCTTAATAATCTTCTAAGATCATCCCTAGCCTAGTGCTAGAAGTAAGCTTCTATATCTATTTTTTTTATACAAATATTATGTTTATGATTGTTATTATTACTAATAATAACCAAGTAATCATACATAATAAACATGAAAAATACAAAGAAGCAAAGATAAAAATCATGATATATTTATGTTTGTTTATATTGTGATCTTAGATTTGTTATATGCATATTAGATCTTGCTATGATGATTATGATACAAATAAATTGTTAGAAGATGTTGTAAGATATGATCTAAAAATTTTACATGTTTATGTTAAAGGGTTTTTAACATAAAGGATTAAATGGATGATCATAACTATTGATCTTGTGAAAGTATTTAAGGTTTTTATTTAAAAACAAGACTTTCACAAGATTATAAAAAGTAACATACAACTAGAGATTTTTATAAAAGTTGTTAAAACTAAAATTAAACTTGGTTTTTGAACTTGTTAGCATATGAAATGATCATGGTTAAAACCCTACATGATTTGGATATCATCTTGAAAAATTATGTTATAAAAGTCTCATATGTTTAGTTAAGATGTTGGGTAAATTGATGATGATTTGAAAGAAAAAGAAAATGATATGTTTATGAAACATGGTTAAGATAAAAATACAAAGGTTATATGGCCATTTTTCATAAAAACTTTATTTTATAAAGTAACAACATTTTTGGTTAATTTTAGACAAGAGAAATATATATTTTTTTAGAAAATATATATTTGGTTATTTTGACAATTTTTGTGACATGTATTACTTGATGTATTAGTTATATATATCAATGTAGGAACTTGAATCTCATTGTCACAATTAAACTCAAGACACTTTATAACAAAAGTCTTACAAGACTTAGCATAATTACGCCTTAAAACGAGTTACGGACGATCCGAATGAGCGGACACCATTTATGGTCAAAACGGACGACGGACGAATCCTTAAACGAGTCACCAATCCGGGGAGTTACTACGACGTTTAGACGATCTTTCGACATGAAAATATAAATATGCTATCGATAACAAATTTCGGATGTTTATAAACTTATAAAAAATAGTATGTTTTTATTTACCAAAAAGTATGCTTAGTAAATTTTTATAAAAAAGGTTTTTATAAAAATGAAAGGCTTACACTTACAAGTGGGCTAAATTATAACAAATGGGCTTATTTTCTTAATGGACTTACTTTACTTAATGGGCTATTTTTCTACAAATGGGCTTATTTTTCTTAATGGGCTTATCTTCATAATGGGCTTAACATAAATTCATGGGCTAAGCCCAAACACCAAACATATGGGCCAAAGCCCAACACTATTCAAGCCCAACACTATTCAAGCCCAATACTATTCAAGCCCAACACTATTCAAGCCCAACACTATTGAGGCCCAACACTATTTGAGGCCCAACACTATTTGAGGCCCAACACTATTTGAGGCCCAACACTATTTAAGGCCCAACACTATTTAAGCCCAATAACTTGAAAACATGGGCTTGGCCCAATGATACCATTATTGGAAACACAACTATACAATTGACACATATAAGACACGAAATTCAGCGGACTAGATCCGACTATACAACTCACAAGATACAAGATAACATTTATATATATATATTTGGTGAAAAATATATATATAACATTTGAACAACTCATTCATCGAATACACAGTTAATGAACAGTAAAGACATACAAGTCTTACACATATTGAAGACACAAGACTTGTACTCAAGTTCTTTACAAAGACCGAAGTGTCTAACAAAAATAAGAACATTTGTAGGTCGCAACGCTATTCAAGACGACCGCACGTGAGATCTTATTTAGATCTATTCACAGGACGCGATACTGTGAGTTCATGTCCCCTATTCATTTAAATGTTTTACAACTTTACAACTATCGGGGAAAATACATGTTCAACGTATGTTAAAGTTAGGGAATGAAACACCTTAGATCATGTGCGAATTAGGGTTATACATATAAGCACCATTAATCCATATTGGACCTAGGTACAAGTGGTTAGATCTAATGGGTTTTGGCGAGCCCCACTCTTGGTCGTGGACCCATACAGAAGAGTGCTTTTGTGTCCCAGTCGATAGGAATCGACATAAAATCGTCTAGGGTTGGATTGCTTCCTTTTTCGTCACACATATTAATGTCCTCGCGAAACATTAATGATCAACGATTTCATTGACGCTTTACATACTACATCATTACATACAGATACATTTTATACAACTCACATTTTACGGATACATCTTATACAACTCACATTTTACGGATACATCTTATATCCAGTTTGGATACAATTACAATTGAGACAAATACATATTACATACTGGTTTGATACAAATACATCTTATACAGCTAAACTGCATGAACTCGCTCAACTTTTGTTGATGTTTTCAAACTTACATGTATTTCAGGGAATTAGTGGACCAATGCAAAGATTTCAGTTCAAGGAAAACAAGTATCAATACTCCATGCCAACAATTGAAGGGTTTGCCTGTTATATACCGCCTCTTTGCGGTGATATAGTGGTCAAAACCTTTACATTTTTAGACTTACATTTGATGTATAAAACAATGACAACTTATTTTCATTTGATGGTTTGTAAACAATGTACTTAAATTATGTTGCGATCTTTTGAACAATTATGACAATGGCATTGGAGCATGTTTTATTCATTTAGTATGTTTACTTATATCGTTATGCAATGAGAACCGATCAGATCACACCTCGCGCTTCCGCTACGAGCGGGTGTTACAGATTGGTATCAGAGCTTCGATTGTAGTGAACCAGGATTCTTTCCCGAGTCTAAGTCTACAATCACTAGGGATCTCTCACGAAAACCTCTTGTTCATGTTGAACAGATTATAAATAAAATTGGACAAGTCAAAAGGTTTTCATTGCATAAACATTTTTCAAGGTCCACTACAGCAAAAATTCATTTCACATAAATCAAGCGAGGACATTTCCATGGGTGAAGTCTATGAGAAACAGACACAATACATTAATAGACTATGTGCCTACAATAAATTACATTATCAGTTTATGCATTATAAACAGTTCACAAATTCAGCTTATACAAGATAGAAATCCTTGATTGATAGGATTTTACATGATTATATATATAGGTGGTTCATATATATGTTGCATGAAATATTTTGCCAAGAACAAAATACCTTCGACTTCAAACTCTATTATTATTCTTTACTCACACGGTGAAAATATCGACCTCATGTCTATTGCGGAGCTTATGGCGAACATGATTCCTAAGTGAAATCTTAAACTTAATTCCGTAAAATATGGTTGCTTTCTCGCGAATGCTGAGATGCCTGACCATGATAATGACGACGAGGCGAAGGTGGTAACCTTGGACAACAACTCCATTAGTGGGACGAGATCCATGTGACTCATACTAATCAAAGTGGATATACTCTTGTCCTTACAAGGAAGATGAAGTACTCATCTTGAAGGTGCCCCTTCAATTGTTATTGTTACAGATTCTTTCCATTTCTATTTCATCTAACGTCGTACCGTCCTGCGAGTAACAACAACGGACGTTGACACGTGAACTATCATGAAGTTTCCTTCTATGTTGAAGGTATATAAACAATAGTGTCCTCTCTCTGACTGATCGCCTGCTCTGAACGAGAGAATGCTAGGGTGACCATGCAAGACAATTTATTATTACGGGGGCCCACGTAATAACAACTTGTAGTGCATGGAAATTCTGGTGGACTCTGCGGGTCAAGCTAATGATCACTATTCATTCAAAATTCTTAAGTTATTACTTGAGATTCAATTCTTCCTATCTAGTAGAACACGAACTGGGGGTGGTTAGTATAACACCCTACAATACAATACAATACAATACAATACAATACAATACAATACAATACAATACAATACAATACAATACAATACAATACAATACAATACAATACAATACAATACAATACAATACAATACAATACAATACAATACAATACAATACAATACAATACAATACAATACAATACAATACAATACAATACGGGAAGACGACACATATTTGTTCACACCTAACATTCGATCTATATCACGATTCAGTTGAGACTAGTCATTTAAACAAACAAAACGTGTTAGCTACTCATGGAGGATTTTCCTCAACATTCTCAAAATTCTTGAACATGGGTTGGTTCCAGGGTGTCTATGACACTTTATCCTACTTTACCTTACCTTACTTTATCATATTCCACCTTATCATATTTATTGGAAGTGATACAATAAATTCCGTCGTTTGACATTTGTTTTTTTTTTTCAAGGGATGGTATGGCATGCACCATGCTGCAACTCCCTCATTACATTCTATTCGACATCTTTGGAAATTCTAAATAATTTTGCTAGAGCTCGTGAAACTCAAGCACTATTACCATAATTGTCACATGGACAAGTAAGACAAAGGATTCTCTCTACTTAGGATGATCGAGGTCCATAGAGTAGGGAATACATATTATATAGACGAAGACCACTGGTTGGTTTCCCCTCCTCAACGAATTATTTTTTTTTCTTTTTCCATTTAAACATATGACCAATACATGCAAGAGGCATTACACCTTTTGGTTTTGATTATCCACATTATCATTTATTCAAACATGTATGAACAATGCGGTCTTGAGGTTTCCATGACCGATTGATTGTATTCTTCATTCTTGGGCACATGATAGACTTTATTTATTCAAATAGATGTCTAGATTCTTTTAATAGTGTGTATTAAAAAGATCATGGCGCCAAAAGAATCAATTGTTTAAGTTAAAAGTTATGTGTTGAAAACTATTGCTTTTACACAAGACATGGTTTATACATGACATTGTTACGCAAGACATTGTTATACATATCATTTGATGTTGGTTTACACAAGACATTTTTGGTGGTTATTTGTAAGTGATGAGACGTGTGTAATATGATAAAAGCATGGTGGATACGCCGCTGGTACTTCCTATATATAAGTGCTTATGTTATATTGCATATCGTGGTGTTATTCAAATCTCTTCGACAAAGACAAGACATGACATTTTTGCACAAGACACGACATCCTCTACACAAGACATAATATTCTATTTCAAGACATGATATATTTATACACTACATTTTCATTGGTTATTTATTTAACCATACATCATTCTTTTATATCATCTGATTTTCATATCTATTTTCATATGATTTTATAAAAGAACTCGATCATAACTAGAGCCAATGTTGATGGTTACACTTGATGCTTTCACGGTCTCTCAGGGGTAGTTCCATACTGGGTAACACCCGAATTCAAACACACTAAGTGTTACATTTCGGGTTTAGCCTCGGAGATCCGAAGCATGATAGCATCATCCCTCCCTACCTCAATCACTCAAACAATAACTCTCGCCATGAGAGAAATGAAGGCAATTGCTGCCATAAACGATTTTGGCACCAGGATGTATGCTGGTAACTTGTTGAAATCCTAAATGCGACAAGTGAGACATTCATCATGAGGGCCATTGCAAAAGCGCCAAGAGTAGCAGTGTGCTAAGACCGAGCGCAAAACAAAGACAAGCAAGACGATAATACTTAAGAATGGATCAAGCTAGTGAATAAGTGTGTGTGTGGCTAGAACTATGAATACTCCACAAAATCCCAATGGAGTCATGAGTACTTACACTCTACTATCATCATGTATCAATTCTATTAATACCAACACCAAGCTTAACTAGTGTCTTTAGTTGTTATACATATACTCGAATTAGAGTCATGTTGGACACACATTACTATATCAAGTTAGCTAATGGGTAATTAGCTGAGACATATCAAATCATTAAGGGCCACCGGTATGTATCCTATTCGTCAACATTTCACATCCATGTTATTTTATACAATTGGCAATTTTAGCTTCATCTCAACATTTCACATACATGAGTTTCATGGCTATGGACGGGATTGTCCTAGCTACAATTAGGGATTGGGTTATCCTACATCTAAACATATGGTTAGGATATCCAACATCTAAACATATGGATCGGGTTATCCTACATCTAAACATATGGATTGGGTTATCCTACATTTAAACATAGGGTTCCTAAAACTATACAGTGAAGTCCTCGCCACACAGAATTTAAAATGTACTTGGCCTAGAGTCAAGTAAGCTAGACGTCTCCTCATTCTATAGAATTGGCAAAACGTAAACTAGTCGAGTCTAGAGCTGAAATTCAATATCGATCTCTTCCCCGTTCAGTTGAGTATTTTCGAAGTAGTGGTTGACATGGATTGGTTATCCGATAACCTAGCCAAAGTCTTATGTCACGAGAAGATCATTCGCCTACCACTACTGAACGAAGAGACACTTGTGATACATGGAGAGAAGCGCGACACCCCATTGCGGATCATCAATGGCATGAAAGCACATAAGTGCTTACGGAAAGGTTGTATTGCCTATCTAGCACTTGTAGTAGACAAGAAGGCCGTTGGGCCACAGCTGACAGATATTCTTTTGATAAAATAATTTCCTGAAGAAATTCCTGAAGTCTTGCCAGGACTACCACCATATCAACAAGTCGAGTTTCACATCGACTTGGTACCGGGAGCCGCACCCATAGCCAAATCTCCATGTTGATTAGCACCTTCTGAACCTTGTAGTTGACCGAATAAGGATGTTGTGATTTCATAACCCCTACTCTTTACCACTATACATCTTTATAAAGGTTTTGGGGGTGGAAAGACATGCAAGTTTTGCAAAAATGCACAACATTTCGATGAACGAAAATTCATATTTCTAAACCATGTTACAAATGAATTTCCAACTAACTCAAATGGTTTATGAAAGGTTCTAGTCTCTACTCTAAGATAGACTTACGATCGGAGTATCATCAGTTACGAATTCAAGAGGAAAGCATACCGAAAACGGCTTTTAAGACTCGTTGCGGTCATTACGAGTTTCTCGTTATGCCTTTTGGTTTAACAAATGCACTAGCGGTCTTCATGGATTTAATGAATCGTGTGTGCAAGCCGTATCTCGACAAATTCGTCATAGTGTTTATTGATGACATTTTGATATACTCTCGATCGACTGATGAACATGAGCAACATTTGAGAACCATTTTAGAGTTGTTAAAGACAATAAATTCGCCCCAAATCGAAAAACAAGATATAGCCTTACAACTTATTCTTAAGATTGGTGCATAGCATTTTACAATCTTATCATTATCCGACGATACCGATGACTCTGTTGTAGACTATGATGCTTCGCATCAAGGATTTGGTTGCGTACTCGTGCAACGTGAAAAAGTTATTGTGTACACGTCGCGCCCATTTAAAAAGTTCACGAGAAGAACTATACCACTCTCGACCTTGAGTTAGGCGTGGTGGTATTCGCTTTAAAAAAAATTATGGCGACATTATTTATATGGTACTCAATGCATTATTTTCACGGATCATAAAAGTCTTCAACACATATTCAACCAAAAAGAATTAAATATACGTCAACGATGTTTGTTGAATTGTTGAACGACTATGATTGTGAAATAAAGTACCATCCGGGCAAGGAAAACGTTGTAGCAGATGCCTTGAGCCGCAAGGAGCGAGTTAGAACACTGAGAGTTCAAGCATTAGAGAAGATGATTCACAAGCGCTCAAGGAAGAGTATATTCAAGCAGAAACACTTCGAGGCATGAAGGAACAATTAGTGTAAAGAAGATGGAACTTTATACATTATGAGTCGAAATTGGGTTCTATTCTTTGGCGGCCTTCGAGATGATATTTTGAGGAAGCACATAGGCCTAAGTAGCGAAAGAATACTACTGGTGGCCTAACCTCAAAAGTGATATCGCGACTTATATCGGAGAATGCTTGACTTGCGCGAAAGTCAAAGTCGAGTAGCAAAATCCCTCGGACTTGTTACAACAACCCGAGATTCCCGTTTGGTAATGGGAACAAATATCGATGTACTTCATTACGAAGTTACTCAGGACCTCAAGAGGTCACTACATGATATGTGTAATCATCGATAGACTAACAAAGTCCACGCACTTCTTACCGATTTGGTAGAAGGATAATACTGAGAAACTAGCGGAACTCTATCTCAAAGAAATAGTGGCTCGTCCTGGAGTGCCTATTTCAATCATTTCAGACCGAGACGGTCGTTTTATTTCTAGAATTTGGAAATCATTTCAATAGGCCTTTGGATCTCATTTGAATCCAAGTACGGCCTTTCATCCATAAACTGACGGCCAGAGCGAACGGACAATCCAAACACTCGAATATATGTTTCGCGCATGTGTTATGGATTTAGGCGGCAATTGGGATACTCATCCACCTTTAGTTGAGTTTTCCTACAATAACAGCTACAATACTACTATACAAAGCTGCACCGTTTGAAGCTCTTTATGGTCGAAAGTGTCGCTCTCCGCTATGTTGGGCGGAAACAGTCGATAGTTAATTAATTGATCCGAAACTAGTCCAAGAGACTACGGATAAAATTTTTCAGACCCGAGGCCGTATCAAGACGGCTCGCGATCGACAAAAGTGCTACGCAGATAAAAGACGAAAACCATTATCTTTCGAGGTTAGAAACAAAGTCTTGTTGAAAGTCTCGCCTTGGAAAGGCGTAGCAAGGTTCGGTAAACGTGGAAAGCTTAACCCACGTTACGTTGGACCATTTGAAATCTTAAAAAAAAATTGGCACTATTGCCTACAACTTGAAGTTACCAGACGAACTAAGCAGTGTACACGACACGTTTCATGTTTCGAATCTTTAAAAGAGTCCAACACAAGAAACGGTTATCATCCCTGCGGATGAGATTCATGTTGACGACAAACTTCAATTCACCGAAGAACCTGTTGAGGTCATGGACTGGAAGGTCCAGAAAACACGGAGAAGTCGTATCAAATTAGTAAATGTACGTTGGAACTCTCGACACGGACCCGGGTATACTTGGGAACGTGAAAAATTAAATCAAAGCCAAATACCCTCACCTGTTTGAGTAGTCTCCTACAAAGGATGACCCAGTTTGAATTTCGGGACGAAATTCTCAATAACAGGGGGAGAATGTGACAAATGGCAAATAACCAGAAATTCCGTACAGTCTAATCACTATTCTTAGTATATAATCTCATGCAATTAGCGTAATTTAATTACGTAACGGTGTCGTATATTAGACGACAAGGTTAGGACAAGAAAACAATGATATAACATATATTGGTTTTCGTCGTATTGCGAAACCAATTAAACAATTTCCTAAAAGTGTTGATAAAAAGTGTTGCGCGCACTATTCACGGTTACACTATTCATGCCAGCAAAACCGTGAAAAAAGAACGAAACAAGGAAAAACGACACACGGATGACATAACTGAGTCCGTTTATATAAGAAAACACTAATAGGAAAACATATCTTACAAAGATATAAGACTTTCCGGTACAACGCCCTAATCGCTAAATCGTCCGTTTCACTAAAAATAAGACAATGTTAACTTGTCCAAAATAATAATTTAGCATTTCCGGGACTCCGAAAATATGACAAATGATGACAAACATATGGAAACAATATGAGGATATTAATGGGGTATTCGAAACATAAGCTCTCGACACTGCGTTGCAACCCCCACAACTTGTCCGTTTCTGCACCGACAAGCTAATAAACGTCATTACCAACATCGAAAACAACCAAATGAAAGCTTTAGTGAACTAGTTAAGCTTATTTTGGGATTCAAAATAACTTCATACATCTTGTAAATGCGGAATGACAACTTACGGCAAACTTCCGTCGGTACGCCACAAAAGTGCCGTAAACTAGCCAACGATGAAACGAAAAGCATTCAAAGTATCAAAACATTATTTCTACTAGTTTAGTGAACTAGTTAATGTTAATTTATGTTCCGAATCACTAATTACCCCCTAATGGTGAAAGATTACCCTAATCACCATACTTAGCCTAATTACCAAAAATCTACATGTTTAAGACATTTTTATAAAAATGTTACACTTTACCCCCCCCCCCTCATTCACGGTCATAAGACCCTTTGTGGGCCCCACTTTTCTTTCAAATTGTTTAAGTGTTAAATATCTAGATATTATTTGTTAGTTACTAGTGGATTATGTTGGTTATATTTTTATAACTTAACCACTAAGTAAACTAGCACTTTACCCATTTTTTTTCCATCTTTCATTACCCAAATAAGAACTCTCTCATCATCTTCATCTTTTTAGTCAAGAACACCATCAAAAACCCATTTCATTTTAGCCTTTATTTGATGATCAAGTTGTACTTCTATGGAGTCTAAGGTGATCAAAAGCACCTACAAGTGAAAGCAAGTATTTTCATCCATTCAAGAGTGTTCTACCATCAAGATCATCATCTTCTTAGTTCTTAATAATCTTCTAAGATCATCCCTAGCCTAGTGCTAGAAGTAAGCTTCTATATCTATTTTTTTTTATACAAATATTATGTTTATGATTGTTATTATTACTAATAATAACCAAGTAATCATACATAATAAACATGAAAAATACAAAGAAGCAAAGATAAAAATCATGATATATTTATGTTTGTTTATATTGTGATCTTAGATTTGTTATATGCATATTAGATCTTGCTATGATGATTATGATACAAATAAATTGTTAGAAGATGTTGTAAGATATGATCTAAAAATTTTACATGTTTATGTTAAAGGGTTTTTAACATAAAGGATTAAATGGATGATCATAACTATTGATCTTGTGAAAGTATTTAAGGTTTTTATTTAAAAACAAGACTTTCACAAGATTATAAAAAGTAACATACAACTAGAGATTTTTATAAAAGTTGTTAAAACTAAAATTAAACTTGGTTTTTGAACTTGTTAGCATATGAAATGATCATGGTTAAAACCCTACATGATTTGGATATCATCTTGAAAAATTATGTTATAAAAGTCTCATATGTTTAGTTAAGATGTTGGGTAAATTGATGATGATTTGAAAGAAAAAGAAAATGATATGTTTATGAAACATGGTTAAGATAAAAATACAAAGGTTATATGGCCATTTTTCATAAAAACTTTATTTTATAAAGTAACAACATTTTTGGTTAATTTTAGACAAGACAAATATATATTTTTTTAGAAAATATATATTTGGTTATTTTGACAATTTTTGTGACATGTATTACTTGATGTATTAGTTATATATATCAATGTAGGAACTTGAATCTCATTGTCACAATTAAACTCAAGACACTTTATAACAAAAGTCTTACAAGACTTAGCATAATTACGCCTTAAAACGAGTTACGGACGATCCGAATGAGCGGAAACCATTTATGGTCAAAACGGACGACGGACGAATCCTTAAACGAGTCACCAATCCGGGGAGTTACTACGACGTTTAGACGATCTTTCGACACGAAAATATAAATATGCTATCGATAACAAATTTCGGATGTTTATAAACTTATAAAAAATAGTATGTTTTTATTTACCAAAAAGTATGCTTAGTAAATTTTTATAAAAAGGTTTTTATAAAAATGAAAGGCTTACACTTACAAGTGGGCTAAATTATAACAAATGGGCTTATTTTCTTAATGGACTTACTTTACTTAATGGGCTATTTTTCTACAAATGGGCTTATTTTTCTTAATGGGCTTATCTTCATAATGGGCTTAACATAAATTCATGGGCTAAGCCCAAACACCAAACATATGGGCCAAAGCCCAACACTATTCAAGCCCAACACTATTCAAGCCCAATACTATTCAAGCCCAACACTATTCAAGCCCAACACTATTAAGGCCCAACACTATTTGAGGCCCAACACTATTTGAGGCCCAACACTATTTGAGGCCCAACACTATTTGAGGCCCAACACTATTTGAGGCCCAACACTATTTCAGCCCCAACACTATTGAGGCCCAACACTATTTAAGGCCCAGCACTATTTAAGCCCAATAACTTGAAAACATGGGCTTGGCCCAATGATACCATTATTGGAAACACAACTATACAATTGATACATATAAGACACGAAATTCAGCGGACTAGATCCGACTATACAACTCACAAGATACAAGATAACATTTATATATATATATATATATTTGGTGAAAAATATATATATAACATTTGAACAACTCATTCATCGAATACACAGTTAATGAACAGTAAAGACATACAAGTCTTACACATATTGAAGACACAAGACTTGTACTCAAGTCCTTTACAAAGACCGAAGTGTCTAACAAAAATAAGAACATTTGTAGGTCGCAACGCTATTCAAGACGACCGCACGTGAGATCTTATTTACATCTATTCACAGGACGCGATACTGTGAGTTCATGTCCCCTATTCATTTAAATGATTTACAACTTTACAACTATCGGGAAAAATACATGTTCAACGTATGTTAAAGTTAGGGAATGAAACACCTTAGATCATGTGCGAATTAGGGTTATACATATAAGCACCATTAATCCAGATTGGACCTAGGTACAAGTGGTTAGATCTAATGGGTTTTGGCGAGCCCCACTCTTGGTCGTGGACCCATACAGAAGAGTGCTTTTGTGTCCCAGTCGATAGGAATCGACATAAAATCGTCTAGTTGGATTGCTTCCTTTTTCGTCACACATATTAATGTCCTCGCGAAACATTAATGATCAACGATTTCATTGACGCTTTACATACTACATCATTACATACAGATACATTTTATACAACTCACATTTTACGGATACATCTTATACAACTCACATTTTACGGATACATCTTATATCCAGTTTGGATACAATTACAATTGAGACAAATACATATTACATACTGGTTTGATACAAATACATCTTATACAGCTAAACTGCATGAACTCGCTCAACTTTTGTTGATGTTTTCAAACTTACATGTATTTCAGGGAATTAGTGGACCAATGCAAAGATTTCAGTTCAAGGAAAACAAGTATCAATACTCCATGCCAACAATTGAATGGTTTGCCTGTTATATACCGCCTCTTTGCGGTGATATAGTGGCCAAAACCTTTACATTTTTAGACTTACATTTGATGTATAAAACAATGACAACTTATTTTCATTTGATGGTTTGTAAACAATGTACTTAAATTATGTTGCGATCTTTTGAACAATTATGACAATGGCATTGGAGCATGTTTTATTCATTTAGTATGTTTACTTATATCGTTATGCAATGAGAACCGATCAGATCACACCTCGCGCTTCCGCTACGAGCGGGTGTGACACCTTTGGCATGCATCACATCTTCGAGCATATTCTGCAGCATCTTTCCTCATCGTTGGCCAATAATATCATGTCCTTAATACTTTCGAGAACAATGATCTACCTCCGGTGTGATTACCACAATCCCCTTCATGTATATCCTGAAGTACTTCTTTGGCTTCAGGATCCTCCAAGCACCTCAATTACGGTCCTGCAAGAGATTTCTTGTATAAAACATTATTTATAATAGTGAATCATGATACCTTCATCCTAAATGCCTTAGGATTTTCATTTCCGGGGATGTGTCCTTCTTTGAGATATCTCACAATTGGAGTCGTCCAGGATTTAGGAACCTGTTCAGGATATTCCGATTCAGGATCCCGAATACCCGCTACTTCTTTATCCTGAGGATTCGTCGCAGGATATAAGACATGTAATATTGGTATTTGGGTCCCTTCAGGTATCCTGATTGATGATCCCAAATTTGCTAAGGCATCCGCTTCAGCATTATCCTCCCTTGGTACCTGTTCAAGTGTAAAAACATCGAAATATCCTGCTAATTTTTTGAGAATATCGAGATATTCAACTAATTTCTCACCCTTAACTGCATAGGATCCATTAAAATGGTTAGTAATTAACAAAGAGTCAACATATACTTGCAAATTTTTGATACTCATGCTCTTAGCCAACTCTAATCCTGCAATTAAAGCCTCATACTCTGCTTCATTATTAGTAGCAGGAAATTCACACCTAATAGCCTGGGGTAATATGTCCCCCTGTGGCGATTTTAGTAGTATTCCTAATCCTACTCCTCTTACATTAGATGCACCATCAGTATATAATGTCCAGTATCCTGAGGATTCTCCTAACTGTTGAACTTCTAGGTCTACCTCATCTTGAATATCACTACTAAAATCAGCCATAAAGTCAGCTAAAGCCTGAGACTTTATGGCATTTCTATGTTCATATACTAAATCATAAGCACTCAACTTTACTGACCACTTGGCCATCCTGCCTGACATCTCTGGTTTCCTAAGCACATTTTTGACAGGATAATTTGTTTTTACATGAATCCTATGAGTCTCAAAATAATGTCTAAGTTTTGTTGATGCCATGACTAATGCTAGTATCAATTTTTCTAAATGAGAGTACCTAGTTTCAGCATCTAACAAACTTTTACTAACATAATAAACAGGATATTGCTGACCTTCATGGTCTTTTATAAGAACGGCACTTACAGCATTCCCTGATACAGCAAGATATAGGTGTTATGGGTGAAATTCTGAGCCCATATCCTGGAAAATATCTTGATCTATATCTTATTTATGTAGTATCTGTTTACATCCGGGATGCTGGTTCAGGATATTGGTAACATCCTGAACGGTATCCTCGGGATTACTAATGGATTATGTGCAGGTACGTGTGTTAGAAGCTAGCAACGTTCACAAAGACTTATTCCGCGGAAGACTCGGTCCAGGCCGTTCAAAGAAAGACGTTGAAACCCTATTACACGGACTACAACGTTCGTGGTGGAATATTCGGAGCATCCCATATTTATAGGAATATTTGTTTGTATTTCGTTACTATAAATAGGAGGAACACCAGATCAAATAGGACACAACAATCTTACTGCAATCACACTCACTACACTCTAACACTTGTTCTCTCGCAATTTGTACTCTCACACGAATTCATTGTAACACTTAGTGATCTGGTTGATATCCTGCACTGTATCCTGAAGTTTAAAGCAATAAGAAGAACAAGGCAGCTGCGATTGTCAGCTCCCGAGGTTTTATGCCGGCGATCTAGATTGATCAAGGGCTTTCCTCGTACATCTCGTGTCATTTCCTTTACTTTTTGCTCATTGTTTGCTCATTGTTTGATCGTCGATACAGCTCAATATTCTGAGCCGTATCCTGAAACTGTTTTTGCAAGTAATTTAATTATCATATTTTCAATACTTGTTTCTAGCACACTACCTCACTTAACTAAATTGATCACTTAATTGCTTCGGTAATTTTTTACCAAAACAATTTGGCGCCCACCGTGGGGCAAGTGGTGCTCTCTTTACTAAATTTTTTTGTTAAATCGCTAATCGGTTTTTTATTTTCAAAACTTTTTGCTACATTGTCCATAATGGCCTCAAGATCAAACATGAGTTCCTCTACTATGTCTGCTATGACTTCTGCCACTACCGGTTCGGTGCTTCCACCACCTCCTCCAAGGATGCCAGCTTCTACGCAATCTCAAGATGTTATCCCTACTCGGAGTGTCCAGGGATCTGCTCCCGTTTTAGCTTCTAACGATGAAATTTTAACCTTATTTGGAAGTGTGCAGGAACAAATGAGGCAACAACAGGAAACAAACCAAATGCTTTTAAGGGAAATACAACTCCTGAAGTCTGGCTCGAGCAGATCTGCTGAGGATATTGTCACTCCATTACATCCCAGAATGTTGAACTTCAGCTCGGTTGTGTATACTGAGGATAACAGGGGGAATATTGTGCCCAGCCTTCCTCAAAATCATACTCCTGAAATACCCTCCTCGGTCAGGATGTCGACCATAAGGAGCTCAGGATATGCTTCAGGATATGGGCAAAATCCTCCAACGGGTAACGTGTCAAATAATAATAATACTCATGCTACTAAAAATAGTGGATCTTTGCAGGATACAGGTGTGACATCGGCACTTACTAGGGAACTTCAGAAGTTGAAGGACATGATATCAAGTGTACCCGGGGTGGTCCAGCCAATCCCGGAAGTGTCTCAAGACAGCCACAAGATATCTCGTTTTGCATATCCTATCTGTGATGCTGAGATCCCAAAGAGGTTCCAAACCCCCAACATGAAGCTTTATGACGGAACAATGGATCCTGAAGAGCATATTGCTCAGTATAGGGAAAGGATGGAGATTAACCCTATCCCTCCGGATCTCAAGGAAGCATGCTTGTGCAAGGGTTTTGGTTCAACCTTGACCGGATCAGCTTTGAAATGGCTCTTGAATGTGCCTCCACATTCAATTACATCTTTTGCTCACTTAGTAAATTTATTTAATAGTCAGTTTTCTTGTAGTAGAAGCTTCGAAAAATTAACATGTGATCTCTACAGGATAACACAAGGGCCTCAGGAATCCCTTAGGGATTATGTGAACAAGTTTAGCAAGGAATCACTAGACATTCCTCATCTTGATGTTGCGACAGCTGTGCAAGCTTTCAAGATGGGGTTGCAAAAGGATTCTCAATTTTACCAAGACCTTGTAATGAACCCATGCAGGAACCTGGATGAAGCTCGGAACAGGGCCCTAAGATACATTCGGTTGGAAGATGACAGAAAGATGCAAGAAAGGATGAACTCATCCAACACTTATGAGTCAACTAACAGGAAGTCAGAATCCTCATTCAAGTCGTATCGGCCTAAGCCATATGGTAGAAATGAGAACAAGAGAGTAAATGCTGTCGAAGATGAAGATCCTGAAGAGTATCCTTTTCTGTTAACATTCCTGAATTGATGTATGCCATGCAGGGTCTAGGGGACAAGGCAAGATGGCCTCGAAAGAATCAACAAAAAGCGGATTGGAAAGACAAATCAAAATGGTGTGCTTTCCACGAAGATTTCGGACATATGACTGAGGATTGCATCGCTTTGAGGAAAGAAATAAGCTATCTTCTAAGCAAGGGATATTTGAAAGATCTCTTAGGGAGAAAGAAGAATAAGGGTCAGGATACTGAGAAGGATCCTGAGCGAGCAGCATCACCTCCCGCGGATGCCAAGATAATCAACTTCATTTCGGGAGGATCCGACAATTGTGGGACTTCGTATTCGGCAGCAAAGAGACATGCAAAGGAAGCTAAGGCCGAAAGGGGAGACAAACCTGTCAGGATGACTACGCTCACAACTGACAAAGTGATCACATTTGATGCTGATGACAGGGATACTGTCCAGGATCCTCACCATGATGCTCTAGTAATAACGTTATATGTGGCTAACCATTTTGTACGCAGGATATTGGTTGATAATGGCAGCTCCGTCAACATAATCCAACTAGAGACACTTAAAAGAATGAATGTATCCCCAATGGATATCACTTCAAAGTCTACCGTGCTTGTTGGGTTCAGTGGAGAGGCCAGAAACACAATGGGAGAGATAAAGTTGCCGGTGTACGTTGAAGGAGTTAACTCGATACAGCGTTTCTGTGTGATGGACTCTCTATCCTGCTATAACATTATACTGGGAAGACCGTGGATTCACGATATGAAGGTCGTGCCATCAACATATCACCAATGCATCAAGATACCTACCCCTTGGGGGGTTGTTAAAGTTGATAGCGATCAGCAGGAGGCGAAAGAATGCTACTCATCCTCAATGAAATCCTCAACCAAACCTAGTGCAGCATAGCAATTAAAGACGCGGGCCCAGGATATCGTGGAGGATCTGGAGCAGGATGTGAAGAAAATTATCCTCGACCAGGATAATCTCGATATTTCGGTGCTCGTGGGAACCAATATCCCTCAGGATATTGAAGAACAGTTAATTAACTTTTTAAAATGCAGGATGTCGACGTTTGCATGGAAGCATGAGGATATGACAGGCATATCCAAAGACATTATCACTCACAAGCTTGGAATTGATAAATCATTCAAGCCCGTGCAACAAAAAAGAAGGAAGTTTGCTCCTGAACGCAATACAATTATTCAAGAGGAAGTTGAAAGATTGTTGAAGTCCAAAATGATTAGAGAAGTCAAGTTCCCAAGGTGGCTAGCAAACGTGGTTGTGGTACAGAAGAAAAACGGGAAATGGAGAGTCTGTGTAGATTACACAGACTTGAACAAAGCTTGTCCTAAAGACCCATTTCCTCTCCCCCACATTGATGCAATGGTAGATGCCACTGCTGGGCATGAAATGCTGACTTTCATGGATGCATCCTCAGGATTTCAACAGATCCAAATGGAGCCTTCTGACCAGGAGGATACTGCCTTCATGACACCAACAGGTATTTATTGTTATACAGCTATGCCTTTTGGTTTGAAAAATGCAGGTGCAACATACCAAAGATTGGTAAACATGATGTTCAAAGACAAACTGGGGGACACCATGGAGGTGTACATTGACGATATGGTGGTAAAGTCAAAGAAAGCTCAGGATCACCTCCAGGATATTAAAGGAGCGTTTGATATCCTGGATCAGTATAATATGAAGCTGAATCCCGCTAAGTGTCATTTTGGAGTAGGAGCAGGAAAATTCCTAGGATATATGGTGACCAAAAGAGGAATAGAAGCAAGCCCAGAACAGATTAAAGCCATCTTGGATATTAAATCACCCTCAAATATGAAGGATGTTCAACGATTAACAGGGCGAGGGGCAGCATTGAATAGATTTATCTCAAGGTCTTCAGAAAAATGCAAGGATTTTTATGATATCCTGAAGAAGAACAAAAAATTCGAGTGGGGTGAGAAGCATGAAGCAGCCCTACAGGATTTGAAACGATATCTCTCAACCGCACCTCTACTGATGAAACCTGAAAATGGTGAACCACTATCCCTGTACCTTGCTGTATCAGGGAATGCTGTAAGTGCCGTTCTTATAAAAGACCATGAAGGTCAGCAATATCCTGTTTATTATGTTAGTAAAAGTTTGTTGGATGCTGAAACTAGGTATTCTCATTTAGAAAAATTAATACTAGCATTAGTTATGGCATCAACTAAACTTAGACACTACTTTGAGACACATAGGATACACGTTAAAACAAATTATCCTGTCAAAAGTGTACTTAGGAAACCGGAAATGTCGGGTAGAATGGCTAAGTGGTCAGTAAAGTTAAGTGCCTATGATTTAGTATATGAACCTAGGAATGCCATAAAGTCTCAGGCTTTAGCTGACTTTGTGGCTGATTTTAGTAGTGACATTCAGGATGAGGTAGACCTAGAAGTTCAACAGCTAGGAGAATCCTCAGGATCCTGGACATTATATACTGATGGTGCATCTAATATAAAGGGAGTAGGATTAGGAATACTACTAAAATCGCCACAGGGGGACATATTACCCCAGGCTATTAGGTGTGAATTTCCTGCTACCAATAATGAAGCAGAATATGAGGCTTTAATTGCAGGATTAGAATTGGCTAAAAGCATGAATATCAAAAATTTACAAGTATATGTTGATTCTTTGTTAATTACTAACCATTTTAATGGATCCTATGCAGTTAAGGGTGAGAAGTTAATAGAATATCTTGATATTCTCAAAAAATTAGCAGGATATTTCGATATTTTTACACTTGAACAGGTACCAAGGGAGGATAATGCTGAAGCAGATGCCTTGGCAAATTTGGGATCATCAATCAGGATACCTGAAGGGACCCAAATACCAATATTACATGTCTTATATCCTGCAACGAATCCTCAGGATAAAGCAGTAGCGGGTATTCAGGATCCTGAAGTGGAATATCCTGAACAGGATCCTAAATCTTGGACGGCTCCAATTATGAGATATCTCAAAGAAGGACATGTCCCCGAAAATGAAAATCCTAAGGCATTTAGGATGAAGGTATCACGGTTCACTATTATAAATAATGTTTTATACAAGAAATCTCTTGCAGGACCGTATTTGAGGTGCTTGGAGGATCCTGAAGCCAAAGAAGTACTCCAGGATATACATGAAGGGGATTGTGGTAATCACACCGGGGGCAGATCATTGTTTTCGAAAGTATTAAGGACAGGATATTATTGGCCAACGATGAGGAAAGATGCTGCAGAATATGCTCGAAGATGTGATGCATGTCAAAGACATAGTAACATACTACATCAACCAGCTGAACCATTATATCCTGTAGTTTCCCCTTGGCCATTCATGAAGTGGGGGATGGATATAGTAGGGAAGTTACCAAAAGCTCCGAGAGGAAAAGTTTTTATGTTAGCTATGACAGACTATTTCTCCAAGTGGGTTGAGGCTGAAGCATTTGTCCAAGTAAGAGACCAAGAAGTAGTATCCTTTATAAAAAGGAATATCCAGACTAGGTTTGGAGTACCAGCTGAGATCATTTGTGATAATGGGTCCCAGTTTATAAGCAAAAGAACTACTGACTTTTGCAAAAGTTGGGGAATCAAAATGATCACATCTACCCCAGTACATCCTCAAGCGAATGGACAAGCTGAATCTTCAAACAAGATAATAGTCAATAACTTAAAGAAGAGACTTGGGGCCAAAAAAGGAAGATGGGCAGACGAGTTACCCTTTGTTTTGTGGGCTGATAGGACAACGGTAAAGAATGCAACCGGCCAAACCCCGTTTTCCTTGGTATTTGGAGCGGAGGCGATGATTCCAACAGAAATGACGATACCTACTGCAAGATCTATGTTGCAGGATCCTGAACAGAATCCTGAACTCTTATGTCAGGATTTGGATACTATAGACGAAAAAAGAGATGCAGCAAGGCTAAGGATAGCAGCATATCAACAAAGAATATCCAGAGCATATAATAAAAACATAAGGACTAGAAGATTTCGAGTTGGTGATTGGGTGCTAAGAAAGGCTTTTCAAAATACCACTAATCCTGCCGATGGCAAGCTAGCTCCGAAATGGGAAGGACCTTATGAAGTCGAGTCAGAAGCAGGGAAAGGAGCATATCGACTCAGGAATATGGAAGGGGATATGCTACCGAGATCTTGGAATGCTATACATCTCAAGCTTTACTTCAAGTGAGTTTAGAATTCAATATTCTAACTCAGAATGGTATGAATTCTATCTTTTTTAAATATGTTTTGGTTTAATTTACCCTTTGAAACTCAATACTGACTTAAGCATCGGAGGGGTGTTAGCCAAGCTAACACCCACCTTAGTTTACAATTGTTTTGCAGAATATCTTTCAGGATATAGCTCCAGGATATATGCTCAGGATAAGTCGAAAGATTAGAGGATTGGCCCCCTCTCTCACGTTTAAGGGATCCTTGTCCCTTCAAAGGTTTAAAGGTATTCACCTTTCTCTCGAAATGGGTTTAAACACCTCGCCTGGAGCGCAAGTTATCTAGGTATAGTTCAAGGTAGCGGGACCAGTTCATGTAAAAGTGGCTGACAATTTCATTACTATTGGCTATATCCTGGATCCTAAAGGTATATGAGGATTGATCACCCTCTCTCACGAAAGAGTATTTTCATACTCTCAAAGGTTTAAAGGTTTTCACCTTTCTAAGAATTGGAGTTTATACACTCTCGCCTGTAGCGCATGAAATTTAGGGTTTATCCCCAGATATCAGGGTTTATCCCCAGTATGCTAAGGATTCATTTCAGGATATCAGGGGTTCTGCCCTTGGGCATTCGGAATTCATTCGAGTCAAAATGTAAATACATTTGTGTTTTTGTTGAACACAGGGGACACACATTATTATGATTCAAAGGATGGATCTAATTTTATAAGTATGCACCGGGGACAAATTTATGATAAAGGATTGGAACTGATTTTCTAAGAATCTCTGGTATGATCTCTCCTTTTTGTTTGGACAATTTATAGGTTATATTTCAATATCCCTTTTAAGATATCTTTCAGGATATCTCCCAGGATATATTTATGATATGTGTTCCTAAGAATGTTCAAACCAAACAATTTTCACAAGTAAAATTTGTGTAACAATAATAATAAAGTCAAAAGAGTAGTTATATTATTAACATACCAAAAGAAGTGCTCTTAGTTTCACCTCAAAACAAGGCCCATCCACTAAGAGCACTAATAGTTCATAACCATATTTACCCAACAGTTGAAGGCTTCATCTCAAACCGAGACCCATCCACCTTCAACTGTTGTATTGTTCAAAAAGCATGCAGGAAATGTAAATTGTTCAGGTACGGGAAAGTAAAATGCAGAAAAGTAAATTGTTTGTGGAACTGCAAACCAACATTCAAACTCAAAAAGGTGGGCTCTGGCTTTGGCACGTATATCCATCATCGCCCACCTAGATGCCCTCACACAGCGGCATCTCCTCCAACTTTCTCAGACTTCTCCGCTCCAGCATCCTGACCAGCATCCTGCGCAGCATCCTGACCAATGACCATCTCAGCATCAGCTCCAGCATCCTTCTTCTCTCCAGCTTGGACCACCACCTCTGCTGACTTAGAAGATTCACCGGCTTCAGCAGGAAGTGGCACAGCTTTGCCTCCGAGCTCCTTTAACTTAGCCACCCAGGATTCAACTGGCCAAGATGGACAAACAAGGCCCGTCTCCTTGGCCTCGTAGGCCATCTTGATGCGTGCTTGCAGCAGGGAGACGATAGCAGAAGCCTTGATTCCCTCTCGAAAGTTGATCAAAGCCTGATCATGATCCATTTGAACGCTGGCAAGTTTGACCTCGGCGTCTTGGGTGACCTTCTTTAGCAAGCTTTCATAGTGCTGGCTCTTCGCTTCAGCAATAGCACCTTGGTCAGCAACGGTGCTCTCGAGCTGCTTGATCCTGGCTTCATGAAGTGCCACAGTACCACAAGCGTCATTGTACAAGTGGAGCAAATGTTGGAGGCCCTGCACATTAATTACAGATATGAATTTAGAATGTATGCTGACTAAGACGTCCTACCAGGATATCCTGTTAGGATATACGTGCAGGATATATGTGCAGGATATACATGAAGGATATGCGTCAGGATATTACCTTGTTGAGGAAGGATGTCATTGGCTCTAAGGAGTCAGAGAAGCTGAGTTCGTCATAGGAGAACCCTTCTGAGCCTGGAGCACTGACCTCGAGACCCTTTCTCTTTTTCGCTGCGGAAGCACGGGTTCTTGGATTGGCCTTGGGAGCTGGGAGTGGCTTGGAGCTAGTGGTAGTAGGAGTCTCCTTCTTGACTGTGGCTGGAGTTGGATAGCTATCAAGTTCGTCCAGGTCTAGATAGACTGGGACTTTGCTGGAATCTGCACACAGGGAGTAAATTCTAAATCCCTCCTATGAATAACAGATAAAAAACATATGTGTGCAGGATATCTTGCAGGATCCTTACCAGACATGTTGGCACTGGAAAGAGGGCTTGGAGTCGGTGGAGATGGATTGAAACTTCTCTCTGCCTCTGGAAGGAGTCTGATGGCGTCTATTCTTTCTTGAGAATTTGCAAGAGGAGGTGCAATCTTCCTGAAATCAGCTGCACAAAAATGAAAATTTGTTAGTTCAGAATATGAGACAGGATAAGAGACAAGATCATTCTTAAACCCTAAGTCCTACCCTTTCTTAACCATCTCATCGGATAATCCGTTCCACCGGGGATTGAATCCCTTTTTACGAAGAAAAACTTGGATTGCCAACCATCCTCGTTTTTGGTGGCACGAAGTATCAATGGGGGACCGAAACTAGAGTAAAACAGAAACCTAGATGAGCCATGGCATCTAAGCTTGTAGGCTAAAGGGAGGTCATGGACGGAAAGGTCAGGTATGTGGTTTCTCTTGATTTGGTCAAGAACAGACAAAACACGCCAAAGCATTGGCATGGTTTGGCTGAAAGAAATTTTGGTGATGTTAAAAAACTCGGTAATAAAGTCCGGAAAGGGGAATCGTAGCCCTAAGGTGAAGGGGAAAGCATTGAAACAAATCCACTCGGTGGAAACCATATCTGACCGGATTTCTCTGTCAAAGGGCCGGAATATGGTTCCATCCGGAAAGATACCGGAGGATTTCAAAGCCGACTGATGAGCACTATCAAAGGTGCATGTTTCATTCTCCGGTTCTTGGAGAAGATTCTGTTGGATGAATGTGGGAGCCGAGTCGCCTGAACTGGACCTCGTTTGCCTAGGCATTTGGTCGCCTGAATTCTTGCCGGAGTAAAATGAAAGATGGTTATGAAGATGAGAGAGAGAATATTACCTTTTTCTTGTCGATTGTGGGTAAAAAAGAAGATGAGGATGAGAAGATATAGGGTATGATGAGTAAATATAGGCCGGGTGGTTGAAAGCTGTCACATCAGAAGTCTTATCTCTTAATTGCCTCGGCCACTGTGAAAAAATGTAACCGTTAGGATATCAAACGGTAACATTTTTGGGGACAATTGTTATGGGTGAAATTCTGAGCCCATATCCTGGAAAATATCTTGATCTATATCTTATTTATGTAGTATCTGTTTACATCCGGGATGCTGGTTCAGGATATTGGTAACATCCTGAACGGTATCCTCGGGATTACTAATGGATTATGTGCAGGTACGTGTGTTAGAAGCTAGCAACGTTCACAAAGACTTATTCCGCGGAAGACTCGGTCCAGGCCGTTCAAAGAAAGACGTTGAAACCCTATTACACGGTCTACAACGTTCGTGGTGGAATATTCGGAGCATCCCATATTTATAGGAATATTTGTTTGTATTTCGTTACTATAAATAGGAGGAACACCAGATCAAATAGGACACAACAATCTCACTGCAATCACACTCACTACACTCTAACACTTGTTCTCTCGCAATTTGTACTCTCACACGAATTCATTGTAACACTTAGTGATCTGGTTGATATCCTGCACTGTATCCTGAAGTTTAAAGCAATAAGAAGAACAAGGCAGCTGCGATTGTCAGCTCCCGAGGTTTTATGCCGGCGATCTAGATTGATCAAGGGCTTTCCTCGTACATCTCGTGTCATTTCCTTTACTTTTTGCTCATTGTTTGCTCATTGTTTGATCGTCGATACAGCTCAATATTCTGAGCCGTATCCTGAAACTGTTTTTGCAAGTAATTTAATTATCATATTTTCAACACTTGTTTCTAGCACACTACCTCACTTAACTAATTTGATCACTTAATTGCTTCGGTAATTTTTGACCAAAACAATAGGGATAGTGGTTCACCGTTTTCAGGCTTCATCAATAAAGGTGCGGTTGAGAGATATCGTTTCAAATCCTGCAAGGTTGCTTCATGCTTCTCACCCCATTCGAATTTCTTATTCTTCTTCAGGATATCATAAATGTCTTTGCATTTTTCTGAGGATCTTGAGATAAATCTATTTAATGCTGCCACTCGCCCTGTTAATCGTTGAACCTCCTTCATATTTGAGGGTGATTTAATATCCAAGATGGCTTTAATCTGCTCCGGGCTTGCTTCTATTCCTCTTTTGGTCACCATGTATCCTAGGAATTTTCCTGCCCCCACTCCAAAATGGAACTTAGCAGGATTCAGCTTCATGTTATACTGATCCAGGATATCAAATGCTCCTTTAATATCCTGGAGGTGATCCTGAGCTTTCTTTGATTTTACCACCATATCGTCAATGTACACTTCCATGGTGTCCCCCAGTTTGTCTTTGAACATCATGTTTACTAATCTTTGGTATGTTGCACCTGCATTTTTCAAACCAAAAGGCATAGCTGTATAACAATAAATACCTGTTGGCATCATGAAGGCAGTATCCTCCTGGTCAGAAGGCTCCATTTGGATCTGTTGAAATCCTGAGGATGCGTCCATGAAGGTCAGCATTTCATGCCCGACAGTGGCATCTACCATTGCATCAATGTGGGGAAGAGGAAATGGGTCTTTAGGACAAGCTTTGTTCAAGTCTGTGTAGTCTACACAAACTCTCCATTTCCCATTTTTCTTTTGTACCACAACCACGTTTGCTAGCCACCTTGGGAACTTAACTTCCCTGATCATCCTGGACTTCAATAATCTCTCAACCTCCTCTTGGATAATCGTATTCCGCTCAGGAGCAAACTTCCTTCTTTTTTGCTGAACAGGCTTGAATGACTTATCAATTCCAAGCTTGTGAGTGATAATGTCTTTGGATATGCCTGTCATATCCTCATGCTTCCATGCAAACGTTGACATCCTGCATTTCAAAAAGTTAGCTAATTGTTCTTCAATATCCTGAGGGATATTGGTCCCTACGAGCACCGAAATATCAGGATTATCCTGGTCCAGGATAATTTTCTTCACATCCTGCTCCGGATCCTCCACGATATCCTGGGCCCGCGTCTTTAATTTCTATGCTGCACTAGGCTTGGTTGAGGATTTCATCGAGGATGAGTAGCATTCTTTCGCCTCCTGCTGATCACTATCAACTTTGACAACTCCCCAAGGGGTAGGTATCTTGATGCATTGGTGATATATTGACGGCACAGCCTTCATATCGTGAATCCACGGTCTTCCCAGTATGATGTTATAGCAGGATAGAGAATCCATCACACAGAAACGTTGTATTGAGTTGACTCCTTCAACGTATACTGGCAACTTTATCTCTCCCACAGTGTTTCAAGCCTCTCCACTGAACCCAACAAGCACGGTAGACTTTGAAGTGATATCCATTGGAGATACATTCATTCTCTTCAGAGTTTCTAGTTGGATTATGTTGACGGAGCTGCCATTATCAACCAATATCCTGCGCACAAAATGGTTAGCCACATATAATGTTATTACCAGAGCATCATGGTGGGGATCCTGGACAGTATCCCTGTCATCAGCGTCAAAAGTGATCACTTTGTCAGTTGTGAGGGTAGTCATCCTGACAGGTTTGTCTCCCCTTTCGGCCTTAGCTTCCTTTGCATGTCTCTTCGCCGCCGAATACGAAGTCCCACAAATGTCGGATCCTCCCGAAATGAAGTTGATTATCTTGGCATCCGCAGGAGGTGATGTTGCTCGCTCAGGATCCTTCTCAGTATCCTGACCCTTATTCTTCTTTCTTCCCAATAGATCTTTCAGATATCCCTTGCTTAGAAGATAGCTTATTTCTTTCCTTAGAGCAATGCAATCCTCGGTCATATGTCCAAAATCTTCGTGGAAAGCACACCATTTTGACTTATCTTTCCAGTCAGCTTTCTGTTGACTCTTTCGAGGCCACCTAGCTTTGTCTCCTAGACCCTGCATGGCATACATCAATTCAGGAATGTTAACAGAAAAGCAATATTCAGATAACTCAGGATACTCTTCAGGATCCTCATTCTCGCCAGCATTCACTCTCTTATTTTCATTTCTACCATATGGCTTAGGCCGATACGGCTTGAATGAGGATTCAGACTTCCTGTTGGTCGACTCATAGGTGTTGGATGAGTTCATTCTCTCTTGCATCTTCCTATCATCCTCCAACCGAATCTATCTTAGGGCCCTGTTTCGAGCTTCATCCAAGTTCCTGCATGGGTTCATTACAAGATCTTGATAAAATTGAGAATCTTTTTGCAGCCCCATCTTGAAAGCTTGCACAGCTGTTGCAACATCAAGATGAGGAATGTCCAGGGATTCCCGGCTGAACTTGTTCACATAATCCCTAAGGGATTCTTGAGGTCCCTGTGTTATCCTGTAGAGATCACTTGTTAATTTTTCAAAGCTTCGACTACAAGAAAACTGGCTATTAAATAAATTTACTAAGTGAGCAAAAGATGTAATCGAATGCGGAGGAACATTCAAGAGCCATTTCAAAGCTGATCCTGTTAAGGTGGAACCAAAACCCTTGCACAAGCATGCTTCCTTGAGATCCGGAGGAATAGGGTTAATCTCCATTATTTCCCTATACTGAGCAATATGCTCCTCAGGATCCGTAGTTCCATCGTAAAGCTTCATGTTGGGGGTTTGAAATCTCTTTGGGATCTCAGCATCACAAATAGGATATGCGAAGCGAGATATCTTGTGGCTGTCTTGGGACACTTCTGGAATCGGCTGGACCACTCCAGGTACACTAGATATCATGTCCTTCAACTTCTGAAGTTCCCTAGTGAGTGCTGATGTTACACCTGTATCCTGCAAAGATCCAGTGTTGTTAGTAGTATGAGTATTATTATTATTTGACACGTTAGCCGTTGGAGGATTTTGCCCATATCCTGAAGCATATCCTGAGCTCCTCATGGTTGACATCCTGACCGAGGAGGGTATTTCAGGAGTATGATTCTGAGGAAGGCTGGGCACAATATTCCCCCTGTTATCCTCAGTATACACAGCTGAACTAAAGTTCAACGTTCTGGGATGTAATGGATTGACAATATCCTCGGCAGATCTGCTCGAGCCAGACTTCAGGAGTTGTATTTCCCTTAAAAGCATTTGGTTTGTTTCCTGTTGCTGCCTCATTTGTTCCTGTACACTTCCAAATAAGGTTAAAATTTCATCGTTAGAAGCTAAAACAGGAGCAGATTCCTGAACACTGCGGGTAGGGATAATATCCTGAGGTCGTGAAGAGGCTGGCATCCTTGGAGGAGGTGGTGGAAGCACCGAACCGGTAGTAGCAGAAGTCATAGCAGACACAGTGGAGGAACTCATGTTTGATCTTGAGGCCATTGTAAATAATATGGCGAAAAGTTTTGAAAATAGAAAACCGATTAGAGATTTCACAAAAAATTTTAGTAAAGAGAGCACCACTTGCCCCACGGTGGGCGCCAAATTGTTTTGGTCAAAAATTACCGAAGCAATTAAGTGATCAAATTAGTAAAGTGAGGTAGTGTGCTAAAATGGGTGTTGAAAATATGCTGGTTAAGCTGTTTATGAAAACAGTTTTCAGGATACGGCTCAGGATATTGAGTTGTATCTACGATCAAACAATGAGCAAACAATGAGCAAAAAGTAAAGGAAATGACACGAGATGTACAAGGAAAGCCCTTGATCAATCTAGATCGCCGGCATAAAACCTCGGGAGCTGACAAACGCAGCTGCCTTGTTCTTCTTATTACTTAAACTTCAGGATACAGTGCAGGATATAGACCAGATCGCTATGTGTTACAATGTTTTTTGTGTGAGAGTGAAAGCTTGCTAGAGAGCGAGTGTTAGAGTGTAACGAGTGCAAAATGTGATGTCCTATTCGATCTGGTATACCCACCTATTTATAGTAATGAAATACAAACAATAATCCCTACAAATATGGGGTACTCCGAATATTCCATTGTGAACGTTATTGACCGAGTAATACGGCTTCAACGTCTTCATTTGAACGACTTGGACCGAGTCTTCCGCGGAATGAGTCTTCGTGAACGTTGATAGCTTCTGACCCACGTACCTGCACATAATCCGTTAGTAATCCTAAGGATACCATTCAGGATGTTACCAATATCCTGAATCAGCATCCCGGATGTAAACAAATACTATATAATCAAGATATATGTCAAGATATTTTCCAGGATATGGGCTCAGAATTTCACCCATAACAATGTTTATATATGGTATTTAATGAGTTGGTAAATTTAAACTTTGGTAAAAATTATGTTGGCAACGGTAAGATAAACGCTTATCGTGTAACGGTATGCGAAACGAACGTCGGTGACCACCCGATCAGTGTTAAAATCCTAAAAATAGTCTGTTATGATTAGAATAATTATTTTAATCATATCCGTGTGGAAAAATAATTTAAAACGCTAGGAAACTCTATTTTTCGAGTTTAAGCGCGTACCGCGCAATGCGGCGCGTGTACCGACAAAATACTGTCAACACAGCCTGTCAAGGCAACTGATAATCATTTTAGTAATTATTTGATGTGTTTATTACTTTATAATGATAAAAATAAATAAAAACGCATAAATTCCTATTTTTGCGATTTTAAGCGCGTACCGCGCAGCACAACGCGCATACTGTCAAATACCGACAATGTAGCCAGTCCCGGCAAACAAAATATTGTGCAATAATATTTTGGTGAGTTTATTTTTATAGAGTGTTAAAAATAATTTAAAACATTAAACGGGATTAAAACGCTAGATAAAATACCTGGTATCTAGTAAAATACAAGTTTAAAGCCTAGAATGTATATGTATATATATATATATATACATGTATATGGGGTGTGTAAGAGAGAGAAACTCTTGTTGGCAGCCATGCAATATAGTTACTCTCTCACTCTCCTCTAGTTATTGGACCAAAAAGGGGTGGAGATGATTATGTCTCCCATTACCCCATATATTCACATTTTCAAGACTAAAATTTATAACTCATCTACTCCTCTCTCTCTCTCTCTCTCTCTCTCTCTCTCTCTACAATAATTCAGCCGAACACACCCTCACCACCTCCATATTTTCGAAAATCTTGATGATCTTGCAAGAACCAACTTAAATCCAAGGTGTTCCTAAGTTATTTTGAAGATCCAAATGTGTTTCCAAGGTGAAACAAGCTCCATAACATCAAAATCGTGTCAAAAACCCACTTGAATCTTGAAGGTATAAGATTTATTTTTAAAAACATATTCTTGATTCTTGATGTTGGAAGTTTCTCTTGAATCTTGGAAAATTAATCACAAACTTGAAAACAATAACAAATGGTTTTTTAAAGAAAATAAAAAAATGGATGTGTATATATATATATAGCCGTGAGTGTATGTACGTATATAAGAGATTTGAGATTTGATGTTCATGGATTTTTGTTGAATGATTCTTGTTTGACATGATCCTTGAAAGATTGTTACATGCATGAATCGAAAAGTTGTCATACAAGAAGGTTCTTGTGATTTGAAAAGATGACATAAAAGTATATATATATTTTTTATGCATATGCATATGTATGTGTGTATGCATGTATGTAGGTTTTGTTTACTAGCAAATAAATGGTACATACATTTACACTTTAATGATCATATGTATGATTAGATAATAATTTGATGATGATACATGGATGACATGAATTTAAAGTGTGTAGATACATTTAAGTTCATGTGGGATGATGATGATGATGATGATGATATGGTATGGGTGTATTAGATGCACTTACTTGAACATGCGTGTTGAAATATAATCGTGAAATGATGATTTGAGTATGATTTGATAAAAATAAATTTTAATCAGAATCTAAACACTAAAAATATGAATTTTTGAAGTGTTAAATGGTATATAATTTTGTCATAATGTTTGCTAGTTTTTGCATGTTGTACTTGGTGCATTAAAAGTTGTAAAATACGTGAAATCGCATGATTTATATATAACTTACACAAAAACTGCACTAATCTGATTATAATCATTATTTTAATCAGTAAATAACACGTATTGTGTTAAAATATCAAGTTGTTTCGAGTTGGGATGATTATAGTAACGTTTAACGCAAAACTATGCGTTAAAACGGTCAAAAATCGGCTTTTCGAGTGATTTTTATAAAACTGATTCAGATCAGTAAGTAAACTGATATTTTTAGTTTAAAAATAAGTAATTTAACTAATTTTAAGTTACTTGGTGTTTGGTTGGTCATACGTGACTTTCTAAGTACACTAGCATGGGTAAATTTTTGGGTAAACATTATGTGTTAATATGTGTTATGTGATTTAAACATGAGAATGTGAAAATATGTTAAGTTTTAACATGATTCTACAGATTGGATTATGCATGTATATATTTGTACGTTTTGTGCGGTAGAAAAGGTAAAAATTGCGTTAAATGTGTAACTTGTTTGTCGAGCATGAAATTTGATGTATATAAGATATTTTATGGATATTTTCTTTAAAAAATGATAAAATAGATACGTTAACAAGATTTCGCGTGTTTCGGTGTTAAATTATGTGAACGTTTATGTATATATATTACGACGCGCAAATTGTAGATACATTGCGTATAAACGGGAGAGTTAACGGATTTACACAATAATGGTCACCAATAAAATCGTTCAAGTCGCAAAATCATAAAAATATATATATATGGACTCATATATATATTAACGTGCCAACATAATAAAAAAATGATAACTTTTCGAGAAAATCTCAAAGTTATGTTATAATTCTAAGAAACGGAGAAACTTAGGATTTTTGTGTTATGTATATTGATTTAGAATCGTTCCTATATTAGGACGTGTAGAAATCAATCTTTGGGATTGCGCTATTTAAAATACGCACCCAAAGGTGAGTGTCACTAAACCCCTCTTTTTACTGCTTTGTATATATTTTGGGGGTAGAATACGTAAATAAAAAGGTTTAATAATGTTTTTGAAATAAAACATACCTTTAAATATAAAATATATATTTTCGATGAAAATATATGAAATTTGATAAATCAAACGTTTTGAAGTAAAAACGTTTTTGATAAATAAATGTTGGACATTGGGATGGTACGGTATTTCCTAGGCGAAACATGACCGTACAGTTGGGACGGATGCCGGCCTGGGTCTCGAATGATGTAGATCCAGGGGTTTCGTACAACATCGTGTATTAAATTGTCATATTAGTAGGATATATATATATTGTACGTGAGGCAGACATCATATTGTCCTTTAAGAGGACCCTGTGCCCATGATGTTGTTTAATCATTTAAGTATTGCACGCGAGGAATTGTTGGTAGATCTATAGGGTTGACAACCCCCGTCGTGACCAGTCGCTCCGTGTCAAGTCAAACGACGAATTGATATTCTGTTAAATTGTCTAGCTTTGATTATCCCTGCATGGTTAATATATAGTTCGTATTGTCTAGCTAACATACGAGTCTGAAAGTTGACGCAATAATTTAATATACAAAAACCTGGGCAATATTACTGTTGTCGGATTGATGAACCGACGGAAGGCCCATGGATTTTATTAAGGAAGTAAAATGGACTTTCTAAAATTATATGGATGTTTTCAAATAAACACCTAAACAGAAAGTTTTCCTTGGAATAAAATTGTTTGTAAGTGAATATGTGAACTCACCTTCCTTTGTGTTGACACTTGATTTTAACGTGTTCTACAGGTACTTGAGTTCGGCTTCGGGAATTATGGCGTATCTTGTGTTTGTTGATGCATGTTTTGTCACTTAAAATGTTGGACTGATTTTTAAACTTTCTGGGACAAATGTAATAAGATCCGTGAGGATCAAAGACAACTTTATCTTGCCATGGTTATGTCATGTTTTGGGACATTAAGTTTAAAATCTATGTTTTAAAATAAGTAATATCGTCCAACACTATAATGCATCAAACATCAAGATAGAAATGGGCACCAGCTTCCGTCACCACTACGTTTTATATTCCGCTGCGACGTTTTTTGGGGTGTGACAATTCACCCATTTCCCGGGCTTGTAATTTGTGGCGTATCCATGCCATTAAATGGCTGTACGCTCACCTTAAGATTTCATGCTCGACTTCCAACGATTCAAGCATGCCACTTCTTGCAACAATCGCAATTGATCTCTACCATTCAACCTAACAACTCAGGTTTGTAAACTAATTTGGCATGACCAATTCATTGGCGTATTGCCATTTAACATTAGCACTATATGAGACTTTTAAGTACCCACACACATAACCGTTTTAATGACATAGTTTTGACCCGTTCGTCTGTCAAGTGAAAACCGTCACTTTAATGACAAGCCAAAACAATTCCAACCATTATTTTGACCCGTTTGATTGTCGAGTGAGCTTCGTCACTTCAATGACACACCAAATGCGTATACTACATTACGACACCAATAACACACTAATTTAAAACGTTTGCGCATAATGTAATGGGACTAAAGCCACGTACCTTTCAAAGCACCCCTTTCAGTCGCGCGTCATCACCGGCTTGTCCACTTGACGCTCCGGTTTCCTTTCCTATAGAGTTCAATCACAACCCGTTTAGAACTCTTTTGTTTACATATAACGCATAGTTTGCCATAACTCTACAAACACGCGTTTTAGCTCAAATTTCCAGTTTTTAATCTTCTTTTAGGCATTTTCACAAACACCTTAAGGGCATAATTTCTCATAACCTATCATCAAGTTCATAACTTTTTATTTAGCCAAGAATAACATCAATTAGGCAATTTACACATGTTTTTAACATCAACGTTTCAGAAATTACTTCATAAAACTCGGATTACATTAGAACAAGAATCATAATCCTAGTGTTTATCAAGTTTCTACAAAACCCATTAATCACCTACAATGGTGATTATGAACCCCAGAAGTATCAAGTAAAATTTTAACAAGAAATCATCTAGGGTTTATCCCTAGACATCATATTACTCCAATTTCATTTGTACAACACTCATGCAACATCAAATTTGAATTTCCTATGTTCATTCAGAAATTTAAATAAGAATTTTCTACAAAATTTACATACCTTATGATCCCTTTCACTGAGGTGATCACTAATCTATGTTTGGATTTTGATTTGGGGCAGAATTTGGTCTTCAATTTGATCAAATATCATGAACTAGGGTTTGGAGAAGCTCTGGTCGCCCCACCCCTGTGTTTGATCGATCCCATCACACTCAAATGTGTGTTTTGTGATAAAAAAAAATGGTGTTTATTATAATTAGTTTCCTTCTTGACACCTTTGGTCCCTCTAGTTTCCTTTAGCTCATATTTTGAGTGTTTTAACCCACATATGAGTTACTACAAGACTTGTAACTAACTGGGTTATTTAGTCCTATGTATTTTGTTCTTGTTTATTTAATGCTTTATAATTCTAATATATAGTTTATATTTTTGGGGTGTTACAAGCAGACATCTTCACAGAATCCTCGTAATTCTGCCGTTCGGTCAGAAAATCCTCGTTTTCTTCATCTTCTTGTTTGGCACGCTATTTGAGGCCCGTAAACAAAAGTATACACGATTAAATATCTAATCCTCGGTTTTATGGCCAAAAACGTGTAAAATGGGGGAATAAAGTATGTGTATTTTAGTAAATATCAAACCTCCCCACACTTGAACCTTGCTTGTCCTCAAGCAAGCTAAAATTGAAATAGAATAAAAGATAGTTTCTTAACGAGAAAATTAATTTACATACTACCTACTAATACACATACATATGGTTAGCCATTTTTTCGAAAGGCAACATCAAAGGACTTAAACCAAACAAGCACATGCAAATATATGTAGAGATAACCCAAAAGCCATGATTTCACTTCTAATTAACATAGCATGCTAACCTTCACACGACTCACAATGTTCACACACACTCGGCTATTTTTGTGAAACATACATAAAATGTGTATGTGTAAACACTCGATGCCTAGACAATGAAGCGTGTAATATCATAAGCTTGTCACCAAATCTCATCTCCACCAACTAACATGCGAAAAAAATGTAAATCAAGAGGTCTTCATGGGTTGTAACGATAGGCTAGGGTGAAGGGTGTGGAATGGAAAATTTTAAGTGACTAAATGGTTAAGACACGGTAATTACATTTAACAAGCGTAAAACAACTAAACTATACATAACTAATGCCTTAAAAAACGACTTTTGTGTTATTGAGCTAATCGATGAAACTTCACCATTTTAGCACTTAAAATTGCTCGAATTTTTTCGTCTTCACCCTATTTTAGGGCGTTTTATTTTCTGATTTTTTTTTACATATTATGTTGCTTTTGTACAACAAATAATTAATTACAAAGAACGCTAGCTAAACGATAATTTTGACCGAGTTATTACATGAAGGGTTAAAAATAAAAAAAAGGCTAAATTTGGCTAAGTGGGTTAATTGGTCGGGTAAAAGAAAGAAAAACACGGGGAAAGGCTCAACATGGTTAATCCTAGTGGGTGACATAGGGTTTAGGGAAAACAAACAAAGGAACACGGCTAATAACAAAAGGTTTTCTAAGTGCCTCTATCATTTTTACACAATCTCACACGTTTATGATCTTGAAAAGTATGCTAGTGACAAGTTCTAAACTACAAGAGACATCCGACTCACTCCTATTCCGAAATGAACAACCATATGACGAATCTAAGGCTCAAACATGCTCACATAACGGAAGGAATGGGTAAAAGTGTGAAAATTAACATGCAAGCCATTCTTTGTTTGTCACGTTTTTTTAGTTATCTTTTTCAAAATTTATTTGGCTTGTCGGTTCTTTATCGTTTCTGAAGCTTTCTAAAACAACAACTAACCGGTTTATTTAATAAAAATACACAAATTTTTTTTTAGGACAAACAAAGTCACAATGTTAAACCCCCTCCCCATACTTGAACTTCGCATTATTCCCGATGCGAAACCCAAAATATAGGGAAATTGAGAATAATACTCCCCTGAAGATGACTGAAGATGGTACGAGGCTCCACTGCCGGTTCTGTTGTCTCTTTCCGGTCCAACATGTGCTCCAAAGACCTGCATAGATGTCACCACACAAAACGCAGCACGAGGGAAAATCTAGTTCCAACACAAACTATAAATTAGATAATAATAATAATAATAATAATAATAATAATAATAATAATAATAAGCATCCATACATAAACTAAGAAAATAAAAGATAATGTCTGAAAATAAAAACATATCCGAGGGTGTTTATGTGACACCCGACCTCTTAGGCCGTACCAGACAATCGTGATCTGTGTAGTAGACATGTAATATGACTAATTGTAACTGAATGTGATGCTAATATATGCTATTTGATGTGTTGGTAAAGTTAGATGTGTGTAGAAATTATGTTGGCAACGATAAAACTAACGCTTATCGCATAACGTTTAAAATACAAAACGAACGCCGGTGACCACCCGATCAGTGTTAAAATCCTAAAAAAATAGTCTGTTATGATTAGAATAATAATTGTAATCATATCCATGTGGAAAAATAAATTAAAACGCTAAGAAACTCTATTTTTCGAATTTGAGCGCGTACCACGCGATACTGCGCGAATTAAACAAAATATCATCAACGCCGCCAGTCAAGGCAACTAGTAATTATTTCAGTAATAATTTTAAGTGATTATTTTTATAGAATGATAAAAATAATTTAAAACACACTAAAACGGGATTAAAACGCCAGATAAAATACCCGGTATTCAGTAAAATACATGTTTTTAACTCAAATTTATATACATAAGTATAAGTATAGGTGTTGTATGTGAGAAGGGGGCAAGGTGGCGGCACATAGTGCTGCCCACCTTCTCTTGTTTCTCTCAAATTGGACACATGTAACAATTAGGGAATGGAGTGTGATGATTAAGACCATTGCATGCATCCATAAACCTCCACTTTTCAAGAAACCCTTTTCAAAAACTTCACACTCTCTCTCTCTCTTCAAACATCTCGGCCAAAACCCCCCTAAACACTTCAACATTTCATTTTCAAAATCAAAACATGAAGAATCAAGGTCTTTACATGGTGATTTGAAGCTCATAAGGAGGTTGGGAGGTGATTTCAAGTTGATTCAAGCAAGAACAAGTCTCATATCCCCATCTTTTCTCAAAAACCCACTTTGAAAACTTGAAGGTATAAAATATTTCTTCAAACATTGTTCTTGATTCATTTTGATAATAAAGTTATTAAGAAGTTTCTCTTGATTCTTGAAATCTAAACATAAACTTGAAACTAACAAACAAATGAGTTTTGAATAAAATGAAAATGAGTGTGCGCATGTATGTATATATGGCCGAAAATGATGTTAGTGTATGTGTATATTGCATTTTGAAATCTTGATGAAAGACTTCTTGATTATTTGATTTCTTGAAAAATAAGATGATTAAAGTAAGTATTAGTTGTCATACAAGAATGTTTTAAAATTATATGTGTTGCATTTTAAAAACATGATGTTAATATATTCTAGAATAAATATGGAACATAAATGATGATGATGAAATTTTAGAAGTGCATTAGATGCACAAATGTAAACATGCATGATGATATATGAACTCAAAGGATGATTTGAACATGATATGATAAAAATCCGTTTTGATCAGAATATAAACACCAAAATAAAGTTACTTTGATGTGTTTAATGGTAAATAACTTTGTCATAATGTTTGCTAGCTTTGCATGTGGTATTTGGTGCATAAAAAGTTGTAAAATATGTGAAATCGCATGATTTATGTGAATTATATAAAAACTGCACTAATCTGATTATAACCACTATTTAAATCACTAAATAACATGTATTGTGTTAAAATATCAAGTCGTTTCGAGTTGGGATGGTTACGGTAACGTTTAACGCAAAACTATGCGTTAAAACGGTCAAAATCGGCTTTTCGGGTGATTTTTATAAAACTGAATTAGATCAGTAAATAAACTGATATTTTTAGTTTAAAATTAAATATTTTAACTAATTTTAAGTGTACTTGGTGTTTGGTTGGTCATACATGACTTTCGACGCCCGAAAACGTTATCGAATTGCTAAAATACGCATTTTTCAATGAACATGAGTATGGGTGAATTTTGAGTGAATCTTATGAGATAAAATGTATTAAGTGATTTGAACATGTAAATGTGATTATATGTTAAGTGCTAATTCAATAATGGGAAAAATTAGACTATGCATGTATGTTATGTGCGGTAGAAATGGTAAATTTGCGTTAAATATATGTGACTTGTTTGTCGAGCATGAAATTTAGTATATATGAGATGCTTTATGTATATTTGCTTTAAAATGATAAAATAGTTAAGTTAGTTATGTTTCACGTGTTTCGGTGTTAGATTATATGAACATTTATGTATATATGTTACGACGCGCAAATCATAGATATATTACGTATAAACGAGAGAGTTAATCGATTTACACAATAATGGTCACCAATAAAACCGTTCAAAACGCAAAATCATAAAGATATATATATATATATTAACACGCCAACATAATCAAAAATGACAACTTTTTGAGAAAATCTCAAAGTTATGTAATAATTCTAAGAAACGGAGAAACTTAGGATCTTTGTGATTAAATGTTATTTTGATTTAGAATTGTTCCCATAATAGGACGTATATAATCAATATCTGGGATTGCGGTATTAAAATACGCACCCAAAGGTGAGTGTCACTAAACCCCTCTTTTTTACTGTTTTGAATATATTTTGGGGGTGGAACACGTGTATTAAATTGTCATATTAGTAGGATATATATATTGTACGTGAGGTAGACATCATATTGTTCTTCGAGAAAGAACCCTGCGCCCATGATGTCGTTTAATCATTTAAGTACTGCACGCGATGAATTGTTGGTAGATCTATCGGGTTGACAACCCCGTCGTGACCGGTCGCCCCGAGTCAATGTCAAACGATGAATTTAAATTTTGTTTATTGTCTAGCTTTGATTATCCCTGCATGGTTAATATATAGTTCGTATCATCTAGCTAACATACGAGTCTGAAAATAGACGTTATAATTTAATATACAAAACTTGGGCAGTATTACAATTCTCGGAGTAATGACCCGATGGAAGGCCTATGGATTTTATCAAAGGAGTAAAATGGACTTTCTAAAACTACATGGATGTTTTCAAATAAACACCTAATCAGAAAGTTTTCCTTAGAATAAAATTTGTTAGTAAACAAATAAGTGAACTCACCTTCCTTTGTGTTGACACTTGATTTTAACGTGTTCTACAGGTACATGAAATCGGCTTCGAGAAATCATGGCGTATCTTGTGGATGATGATGGATGTTGTTATGTTTAATTATGTTGGATAACTTTTAAACTATCTGGGGCGTTTGTAATAAGATCCGCGAGGATCAAAACAACTTAACTTGTGTGGCTGTGACGTGACTTTTAAAAAAAATGTAATGTTTAATATTATGTTTTAAAAATATGTCAAAATGTCTAACAAAAGAGTGCATCGTCCGACAAGGTATAAATGGGCACCAACTTCCATCTCCACTACGTTTAATATTCCGATTCGACGTTTTTGGGGTGTTACAGAAGTTGGTATCAGAGCCATTGGTTGTTAGCTAACTAGATGTTTTCGTGAAAAACAATAGACTTCAACCGAATAATTTTGAAATATAAAGTCCAAAATTCCCGAAGCCGAGATTTTAAATAAACATAGAAAATATTTTACCATGTATGAAAACCATTATGTGTTTTATGTGCATATGTGATTTTCTGTTTATTTGATTTTATTTGTTACTGTTTATGTTGATTACGCACTTACTTGTACGATTATATGTGTGTCACAGATGTCGCACGAACACGAGGTCATCGAGATCCACGACTCAGATTACGAGCCAGATTTCGAGACTTCACCCAGACCTACGCCGCCAGAGACACCTATCACGACTCCACAGATGGTTGGTACTACCGAGCTTACCTCATCTTTCCACGTCGACCCTGCTGCTTTTGCCAGCCAGGGAGACCCCCGATGCGCCTTCACTAGCAACGGGTGGATAGATGATGATAATGTACCTCTCTCAACTCATGAGAAGGGACGATCATCTGGCACTGTACCAGTTATCGATGACGTGATCAGGAGTGTCCCTACTAACGGAGGATCTTCTACTATCGCACCAGTGGTGGACGCCACTATCGTTACAGCTCAACCCTTAGAGCCATCAGTCGTCCCACCTGCTGCTGTGATCGAGCCTGCTACTGAGATCCCTCCGCTTATCTTGTCTGAGTCTTCTTTGCCTGTTTTAGAGTCACGCATTTCTTCTACGCCGCGGTTAGTTTATTATCATCGTAGGAAGAGGATTAGGCCCGCTGGAGATAGGATAGATCGATATTGCCGTTGTGATCGACAGCTCGCCGCATTGCGCAAAGACCTAGACATAGCCAATGGAAAGGCGAAGTACCTCGAGGAACAGATGGACGACCACAAGGAGTTGAGGGTTATAGATCACACCGAGAGAGATGAGATGCATTGGAGGGTTATGGATTTGGAGAAGCTTGTCTAGGAGATGTTAGAATCTCTAGGTTTGAGGCGTTGATGTTAGCTATTTGTTTCATTGTTTGATGGGTTGTACTATTAGACATTTCTTTTTATGTTCTTCGTGTTTGTGGCCTGCATGCCAGTTTCATCTTTGGATATTAATTGGGAACTTTATATGAACTTGTTTATGGATGTCGATGTAGGCATTCCGAGAACAGTCTTTGTACTGAAAATGAGTTTAAATGATTTCTTTAACAATTACCAATGATGTACTTTTGGTTTAAAAAGTTTTTCTCTCGTTAAAATGTGGATATTTTACATGCGCCATGTTTGATCCATTAACATTTAATGATTGAATTATTTTTGGTTATCATCTTATGTGGATATTATTGTTATGATAATAGAAAAGACGAAATGCCACCAAAAGCAAGACAGGGTACCGGATTACCTACCACACCGGAAGAGTTGGCTCAACTCATAGCCCAACACTTTAATACTGCCATGGAAGAGCTCAATGCTAACAATGGTCAGGGACGTGGTGCTCGTGGGCAAGGTTTTGGTGGGGCACATAATGGAAATCCTCCAGGTAAAATGTGATCGGAAAAGTTTTAGTAGTTCATGTGTTATGTTATCATTGGAACGAATTCCTGATTTCTATTAACATTTTTAAACAGTGCACGGATGTACGTATAAAACATTTCAGGGCTGTAACCCACGATCATTTACTTGTACTGAAGGACCCTTAGATATCACTCGATGGATTGAGAAGATGGAATCTGTCATGGCGATTAGTGGTTTTGCTGCTGATCAACGAGTGAGATATGTTTCTTGCTCTTTTCTTGATGAAGCGCTGTCCTGGTGGAACTCGCAAGTTCAAATTTTGGGTGAAGACGCTGCCTACGGTCTGACCTGGAATGCACTTAAGGAGATGCTCTTGAAGGAATACTGCCCGTGCAGTGAAATCCAGAAAATCGAGACAGACTTCTGGAATCTAACCATGGAAGGTCTGGATGTCAGAGCTTACACTTCTTGTTTTAATGACTTGGCAAGGTTAGTTCCACGAATGGTTACTCCTGAATATGTAAAGGTAGAGAGATATATCTAGGGATTGTCGTCACGAATTCGTAGTACAGTTACATCCGCAAAACCTGCCACCTATTTAGAGGCTACTACATTGGCAAAATCATTAGCCGATGACGCCGCTCGCAAAAGCGGTCTTGATAAAAAGGAGGAAATCGGGAAGTCATCGGGCAAGGCCAAAGCAGATGTGAAATCTGAACGTTCGGGGCATTCTGAGTCCAAGACAGAAGTTATGAAGAAGCGCAAGTCCGAGAGCTCGAGGAAGGAAACTGAAGAGAAGCGCAACAGGAAGCGCAGTTCTAAGAAGGCATATGCAGCAAGCACTAGTGGTACTAGAAAGGATGGCGCCAGAGATAGCCGAATCGGATCCGAGAGAAAGGCTCGTGAAGATGGACAGAAGAAATGTAACCGATGCGGACGAACCGGGCATATTACCCGTGAATGCTATGCCAAGAGTACTGTGGAAGGATCAAGACTCGAAGGATGTTTCCAGTGTGGAGAACAAGGACATATCAGGAAGGATTATCCCAAGACGGGAGGTCAGAATGCCAGAGGTAGAGCGTTCGAGTTAAACATTGGGAAAGCACGCGATGATCCTGATGTAGTTACTGGTATGTTTATGATCAATAACCATTCCGCGTTCGTACTTTTTGATTCTGGAGCTGACTTGAGTTTTGTTTCGAAAAACTTTGAACCATTCCTGTGTTCACCTGCAAGTAAGCTAAATAAGAAGTACTCGATAGAACTAGCAAATAGTAAACTGATAGAGACTAGCGAAGTCGTACGTGACTGTAGTATTCTGTTAGGCGATCATAAATTTAGTATCGATTTACTACCAGTGGAGTTGGGAAGTTTCGATGTAGTTGTAGGAATGGATTGGATGTACAAGAATAAAGCAGAGATTGTCTGCTCAAGGAAGCAAGTGCGAATACCTCGTCCTGGTAGTGGCAAAGCGTATCCATGGAGATCGATCGGGTCGTGTGCTGAGTGTTGTCTGTAGTATGAAGATGCTCAAGTTGTTGCGAAAAGGGTATCCTGCGTTCCTAATTAACGTAATGGATACAAAGGCCGAATGTAGGAAGATCGAGGAGATTCCTATTGTTCGTGATTATCCAGAAGTTTTTCCTAAAGACTTACCTGGATTACCCCCTATGAGACAGATCGAATTCTGAATCGATTTGGTACCTGGTGCTGCACCAATTGCGAAATCTCCCTATAGATTGGCACCGTCGGAAATGAAAGAGATGTCGAACCAGCTTCAAGAGCTACTAGACACATGTTTCATTCGACCGAGTTATTCGCCTTGGGGTGCACCTGTTCTGTTCGTGAAGAAGAAGGATGGATCCTTCAGGATGTGTATAGATTACAGGGAGCTGAACAAGTTAACTATCAAGAATCGGTATCCATTGCCGAGGATTGATGATTTGTTTGACCAGCTTCAGGGGTCCAGCTACTACTCGAAAATAGATCTGCGTTGCGGATATCATCAGTTTAAGGTTGCTGACGAAGACATTCCCAAAACAGCCTTTCGAACGTGATACGACCATTATGAGTTTCTAGTCATGCCCTTTGGTTTAACTAATGCGCCAGCTGTATTCATGGATCCCATGAACAGGGTATGCAAACCCTACTTGGACAAATTCGTGATAGTATTCATCGACGATATACTTATTTATTCACGAACCAAAGAAGACCATGAGCAGCATTTGAGGTTGATTTTGAAGTTGTTAAAGGAAGAGAAGTTGTATGCCAAGTTCTCTAAATGTGAGTTTTGGATTCGAGAGGCTCATTTTCTCAGACATGTCATAAATGAGAAGGGTATACATGTAGATCCGTCCAAGATTGAAGCAATAAAGAATTGGGAAGCGCCAAAGACTCCGTCGGAAGTACGGCAATTCTTAGGGCTTGCTGGGTATTATCGGAGGTTCATTGAGAACTTCTCTAGAATAGCGCAGCCATTGACGCTATTAACCCAGAAGGAGAGGAAGTTTGATTGGACGGAAAAGCAGGAGGAAGCTTTTCAGTCGTTGAAGGAAAAGCTCTGCAGTGAACCTATTCTTTCCCTTCCTGAGGGAAGTAATGATTTCATCGTTTACTATGATGCTTCACGCTTGGGTCTTGGATGCGTTCTAATGCAAAGAGACAAAGTGATAGCCTATGCGTCCAGACAGTTGAAAGTGCACGAGAAGAATTACACAACACATGATTTGGAGCTTGGAGCTGTTGTGTTTGCTTTGAAGATCTAGAGATACTACTTATATGGCACGAAGTGTACGATTTACACGTACCATAAGAGCCTCCAGCACATCTTCGATCAGAAGGAGCTCAATATGCGACAACGCCGTTGGGTGGAATTACTCAACTATTATGAATGTGATATCCGTTATCACCTAGGGAAAGCAAACGTTGTTGCAGATGCGCTCAGTAGGAAGGAACAGGAAAACCCTCTACGTGTGCGTGCTTTGGGTTTGACCATACAAACGAGTTTGACTAATCAAATTCGTGATGCACAACGGGAAGCTTTGAAGGACGATGATCAGAGAAGTGAAGGTTTGAAGGGCTTAGAATGCAAACTGCTACCGAAAACAGACGAAGTAATGTACTCCATGAACCGAGTCTGGGTTCCGCTTAAAGGTAACCTCCGTGAATTGGTTATGGACGAAGCTCATAAATCCAAGTATTCCATTCACCCAGGTTCTACCAAGATGTATCAGGACATTAAAGAGTTTTACTGGTGGCCAAAGATGAAGAGAGACATCGCGGCCTACGTGAGCAAATGTCTGACGTGCTCTAGGGTCAAAGCTGAGCACCAGAAGCCGTCTGGGCTTTTGCAGCAACCGGAGATTCCTAAGTGGAAATGGGAACATCTTACGATGGACTTTATCACCAAGTTACCCCGTACGTCGCGTGGACACAATATGATCTAGGTAATTATGGATCGATTGACAAAGTCTGCTCATTTCCTGGCACTTAAGGAAATAGACAATACGGAGAAGATATCACAGTTATACCTTAACGAGATTGTAGCCCGACATGGAGTACCTGTGTCAATCATTTCGGATAGAGACGGACGATTTGACTCCAGATTTTGGAGATCTCTTCAGAAATCCCTGGGTTCTCGTTTGGATATGAGTACTGCATATCATCCTCAAACGGATGGTCAGAGCGAAAGGACCATTCAGAAATTAGAGGATATGCTAAGAGCGTGTGTAATTGATTTCAGGGGAAGTTGGGATACTCATTTGCCCTTGGCAGAGTTTTCCTACAACAATAGTTACCACGCCAGCATAAAAGCCGCTCCATTCGAAGCCCTGTATGGAAGAAAATGTCGATCACCGCTTTGTTGGGCTGAAGTCGGTGAGAAGCATTTGACCGGACCCGAGATCATTCAGGAGACTACGGACAAGGTTGTTCGGATCAAGAATAGGCTGAAGGCTGCCGCAGATCGACAGAAGAGTTATGCAGACAACCGAAGGAAACCGCTGGAGTTTCAAGTTGGTGATAGAGTTATGCTGAAGGTATCACCATTGAAGGGCGTTGTGAGGTTTGTAAAAAGGGGGAAAGTTGAGCCCACGCTATATAGGTCCCTTCGAAGTCATCTCTCAAGTTGGACCGGTGGCGTATAGACTCAAATTGCCACAGGAGTTTATTGGAGTCCATGATGTATTTCACGTCTCCAACCTGAAAAAGTGTCTGTCTGATGAGACACTAATTATACCCCCTGGAAAGGTTCAAGTGGACGATAAACTGAGATTTATCGAAGAACCAGTGGAGGTTCTGGATCGGAAAACCCAGAAACTCAGGAGGAGTAAAATCGAGTTGGTCAAGGTCCGTTGGAATTCTAAGCATGGACCCGAGTTCACCTGGGAGAGACAAGACCAAATGCAACAGAAATATCCTCACCTCTTCCCACCAAGTGCAAAAGCGAGACCTGTAAAGAGTAGAATTTCAGGGACGAAATTCCCTAAACAGGGGGAGACTGTGACACCCGGCCTCTCAGGCCGTACCAGACAATCGTGATCTGTGTAGTAGACATGTAATATGACTAATTGTAACTGAATGTGATGCTAATATATGCTATTTGATGTGTTGGTAAAGTTAGATGTGTGTAGAAATTATGTTGGCAACGATAAAACTAACGCTTATCGCATAACGTTTAAAATACCAAACGAACGTCGGTGACCACCCGATCAGTGTTAAAATCCTAAAAAATAGACTGTTACGATTAGAATAATAATTTTAATCATATCCGTGTGGAAAAATAAATTCAAACGCTAAGAAACTCTATTTTTCGAATTTGAGCGCGTACCGCGCGATATTGCGCGAATTAAACAAAATACCGTCAACGCCGCCAGTCAAGGCAACTAGTAATTATTTCAGTAATAATTTTAAGTGATTATTTTTATAGAATGATAAAAATAATTTAAAACGCACTAAAACGGGATTAAAACGCCAGATAACATACCCGGTATTCAGTAAAATACATGTTTTAACTCAAATTTATATATATAAGTATAAGTATAGGTGATGTATGTGAGAAGGGGGCAAGGTGGCGGCACATAGGGCTGCCCACCTTCTCTTGTTTCTCTCAAATTGGACACATGTAACAATTAGGGAATGGAGTGTGATGATTAAGACCATTGCATGCATCCATAAACCTCCACTTTTCGAGAAACCCTTTTCAAAAACTTCACACTCTCTCTCTCTCTTCAAACATCTCGGCCGAAACCCCCCTAAACACTTCAACATTTCATTTTAAAAATCAAAACATGAAGAATCAAGGCCTTTACATGGTGATTTGAAGCTCATAAGGAGGTTTGGAGGTGATTAAGTTGATTCAAGCAAGAACAAATCTCATATCCCCATCTTTTCTCAAAAACCCACTTTGAAAACTTGAAGGTATAAAATATTTCTTCAAACATTGTTCTTGATTCATATTGATAATAAAGTTAGTAAGAAGGTTCTCTTGATTCTTGAAATCTAAACATAAACTTGAAACTAACAAACAAATGAGTTTTGAATAAAATGAAAATGAGTGTGTGCATGTATGTATATATGGCCGAAAATGATGTTAGTGTATGTGTATATTGCATTTCGAAATCTTGATGAAAGACTTCTTGATTATTTGATTTCTTGAAAAATAAGATGATTAAAGTAAGTATTAGTTGTCATACAAGAATGTTTTAAAATGATATGTGTTACATTTTAAAAACATGATGTTAATATATTCTAGAATAAATATGGAACATAAATGATGATGATAAAATTTTAGAAGTGCATTAGATGCACAAATGTAAACATGCATGATGATATATGAACTCAAAGGATGATTTGAACATGATATGATAAAAATCCATTTTGATCAGAATATAAACACCAATAAAAAGTTATTTCGAAGTTTTTAATGGTATATAACTTTGTCATAATGTTTGCTAGCTTTGCATGTGGTATTTGGTGCATAAAAAGTTGTAAAATATGTGAAATCGCATGATTTATGTGAATTATATAAAAACTGCACTAATCTGACTATAACCACTATTTAAATCAGTAAATAACATGTATTGTGTTAAAATATCAAGTCGTTTCGAGTTGGGATGGTTACGGTAACGTTTAACGCAAAACTATGCGTTAAAACGGTCAAAAATCGGCTTTTCGGGTGATTTTTATAAAACTGAATTAGATCAGTAAATAAACTGATATTTTTATTTTAAAATTAAATATTTTAACTAATTTTAAGTTTACTTGGTGTTTGGTTAGTCATACATGACTTCCGACGCCCGAAAACGTTTCCGAATTGCTAAAATACGCATTTTTCAATGAACATGAGTATGGGTGAATTTTGAGTGAATCTTATGAGATAAAATTTATTAAGTGATTTGAACATGTAAATGTGATTATATGTTAAGTGCTAATTCAATAATGGGAAAAATTAGACTATGCATGTATGCATGTATGTTATGTGCGGTAGAAATGGTAAATTTGCGTTAAATATGTGTGACTTGTTTGTCGAGCATGAAATTTAGTATATATGAGATGTTTTATGTATATTTGCTTTAAAAATGAAAAAATAGTTAAGTTTGTAATGTTTCACGTGTTTCAGTGTTAGATTATATGAACATTTATGTATATATGTTACGACGCGCAAATCATAGATATATTACGTATAAACGGGAGAGTTAACGGATTTACACAATAATGGTCACCAATAAAACCGTTCAAAATGCAAAATCATAAAGATATATATATATGGACTCATATATATATATATTAACACGCCAACATAATAAAAAATGACAACTTTTTGAGAAAATCTCAAAGTTATGTGATAATTCTAAGAAACGGAGAAACTTAGGATCTTTGTGATTAAATGTTATTTTGATTTAGAATTGTTCCCATATAAGGACGTATATAATCAATATCTGGGATTGCGGTATTAAAATACGCACCCAAAGGTAAGTGTCACTAAACCTCTTTTTTTTACTGTTTTGAATATATTTTTGGGGTGGAACACGTTGTTAAAAGGGTTTAATAATGTTTTCGAAATAAAATATAACTTTTACTATAAAATATATATTTTTTCTAAAAATTTATGAAATTTGATGAGTTATACGTTTCACAGTAAAACGTTTTTGATGAATAAATATTGGATGTACGGTTTTTCTTAAGAGATACAGGATCGTACAGTTGGGGTACGAATGCCGGCCTGGGTCTCGAATGATGGAGATTCAGGGGATTCGTACACATCGTGTATTAAATTGTCATATTAGTAGGATATATATATTGTACGTGAGGCACACATCATATTGTTCTTCGAGAAAGAACCCTGCACCAATGATGTCATTTAATCATTTAAGTACTGCACGCGATGAATTGTTGGTAGATCTATCGGGTAGACATCCCCGTCGTGACCGGTCGCCCCGAGTCAATGTCAAATGACGAATTTAAATTATGTTTATTGTCTAGCTTTGATTATCCCTGCATGGTTAATATATAGTTCGTATCGTCTAGCTAAGGAATAAAATGGACTTTCTAAAACTACATGGATGTTTTCAAATAAACACCTAATCAGAAAGTTTTCCTTGTAATAAAATTTGTTAGTAAACAAATAAGTGAACTCACCTTCCTTTGTGTTGACACTTGATTTTAACGTGTTCTACAGGTACATGAAATCGGCTTCGAGAAATCATGGCGTATCTTGTGGATGACGATGCATGTTGTTATGTTTAATTATGTTGGATAACTTTTAAACTATCTGGGACGTTTGTAATAAGATCCACGAGGATCAAAACAACTTAACTTGTGTGGCTGTGACGTGACTTATAAAAAAATGTAATTTTTAATATTATGTTTTAAAAATATGTCAAAATGTCCAACAAAAGAGTGCATCGTCCGACAAGGTATAAATGGGCACCAACTTCAGTCTCCACTACGTTTAATATTCCACTGCGACGTTTTTTGGGTGTGACAGTTTACAATAGTAACCGATAATGAACACCCAAAAATAAACTACTAAAGAACTAAAAGAAACACCAAGTGAGAAGCTCCTTAACTACTCCTCATCATCATCATTGCCAGCGCCAGATGGGCCCGCCCCGCCATGGTCACTTGGGTTCCCGAATGGGAACTGCGAGGGCTCACTGAATTAGCTGGGGTAAGCATTCTGAAGACCACCAAAAATATAGGAACACCCTGCATGCATCTCCTGTCGCAGGAAATCCTGGTTTACTTGAAGTTGCTCCTGATTTACTTGCATCTGCTGAAACCGACCGTAGAACTCAGGATAAGATGGGATGCTAGGTGGCCAGTCCTGGTACTGCTGGTGTTATGGCTGTGGTGAATGTGGTGGCTGCTCGTGCTCCTCCTCATGCTCATGCATCTCTACATCCTCCTCGTTGGCTGGAACTGGTGGCAATGGGTCCCAAATCTTGTTATTTTGGCCTTTCAACCATAGGCAGCTATCGGTATCAACGACCCACCCCATGGCTTTCAATGAGCGGATGTCTACATAAACCTCATGATGAACCAAAGTTAGACCGGCTGGGACCTCATCAGTCATGATACCTATTGAGTAGGCAAGCTGAGTGACATATTGACCTACGTGAATTTGGCTGTTGGGGGTCCTACCAGAGCTGTGCTTGATGAACTCATCCATACGTGCGGCGAGGTTAATGTTTCCCAAACTGCCCATGCGCCCCGCAATCGTGTGGCTGATGATATGATGTAGGACCAGAAGCAGTGGGTCTCTCCGTCCTGATGCCTTCGACTTCTGAGGGTCATACTCTGGGCCAACAACAACCCTTTCCCAGAAATCCGAACGTTGTTGGTCGTTGGCAAAGTTGTATTATTATGTGAATAACTCGGAATCCATTTCATCGTCCATGTAGATCCCAAGACTTCTTCCAAACCTTCCAACAGTCCAATTATGCCATCGACCACCTAACCTGAAGTTATTCTGTTTCTTTCTTTGAAAATCCAGATTTCGGCTTGCCTTGTGTTTTTCGTATGAGTATGTGGCGAAGAATTCCAAGCTAAGCTCAAGGTAGACAGGTTGGTTGATGTTGAGCAGTCGGGAGAACGGGGATGATAACATCTCTTGTAGCCGATCGGATTGGTTCAATTCCTTCATCACATCCCAACTCAGCCTCCGTGGCACACCAAACTGATCCCTCCTTTGCCAAAGTTCATTGAGGGTGGTGAGACAAGGATGATCTCGTTGATTGTTTTGGTCAAAACGGAGGAAAGGATGATTCATCTGCATGAGGAATTAGTGTTAGAATAATGAAGAACAGAAAAAATTTCAAACGGAGAAGCCTAGCACAGTGTTGCGGAGCTTCTGTTCATCTGATCTAGGCGTTTGGCACGGGCGTGCCCAAGGTGGCACGGTCGTGCGTCATCGAGAATAGCCTTGATCATCATAACTTGTCGAATCGGCACGGCCATGCCAAGTGTGGCACCACCATGCATCTCCGACAACACAGCTGATAGTCGTGAATAGCCTCATCGGCACTACCGTGCCAACAACGGCACCGCAGTGCGAATCGATTATCGGCAGATTTTAACCCCAATATCTTGGACAATAAAATTTCTCTAAAAATCAACAAGTTTATGATGATTGGGGGTTAGAAGATCGACTAGGTGTTCACGATTTGCACCATTCTTAGAAGGACTAGGGTTTCGTTTGTATTTATGAAGAGAACCCTAAAACCCTTGATGAAATTTGAAATCCCCAGGTCTAAAACAAGATTAAGACTCAAAATCAAGAGAAAATGCTACCTTGTTTGAAGAATGGAAGAAATCTTGCAAAAAGTGGTGAAGTTTTTTAGAGGAAAACAATCTGGAACGAGGGTGTGGCTGGGTTTTTAAAATATGAAATAGGGTATTCAGAAAATTGCCATATATACCCAACTGACAAAATTGCCCCTGATGTTTGGCACGGTCGTGCCAATTTTGGCACGGGCGTGCGTCGTCGACAACTGCTGATCTTAGCACCCTGGTCTCGGAAAGCACGGTGGTGCCGGTGCGAGTGCTGGCTTAGAATGGAACGGGTGTGCTGATGGTGGCACGGGCGTTCCAAATCTGCAGATTAGCAGTTTCTACACAGAACCCATTTTTAAGGGTTGTTTCGACCGATTTCTACCACTTTTGCAAGATAAAATAGATTTAACAATTTTCTAACTCCGATTCTTTGCTCGGTATGATTGAAAACTGTACAAACCTACGAGAAATGACTAAACACACCAAAACACGGAAAAAACGAAAGAACTAAAACTATGACAATTCTACCCCTAAGCGTATAAGACACGCCTGCTACATTTTTAATCAACGAGTTGATATCGTAGACTCTCCTCCCCACACTTATGATGCGTGCGGGGTGTGGAGTTCGATAACCACCACCGCTGAATCGATCGGCTCGGCCACATAAAGCTTTAAACGATGACCATTCACTTTGAAAGTCATACCATCGGTGTTTTCAATCGCGACGGTCCCATATGTAAACACCTTCTTTACCGTATAAGGCCCCCTCCATCGTGAGTGTAACTTTCCTAGAAATAAACGTAACCTAGAGTTGTAAAGTAAGACAAGATCTCCCGCTTGGAATTCTTTGTGGTCCTTCAAGCGCATGTCATTCAACCTCTTGGTCCGTTCTTTGTACAACACGGAGCATTCGTAGGTATGATCTCGCAACTCTTCAAGTTCATGAATATGCAAGAACCGAGCTTTACCTCCGGTTTAAAGATTCAAATTCGCAGTCTTAGGAGCTCACACTGCCTTATGCTCCAACTCCACTGGTAGATGGCATGCTTTTCCATAAACAAGCCTAAAGGGAGTAGTCCCAATAGGTGTCTTGTACGCTGTTCGAAAAGCCCAAAGCGCCTCATCCAACTTTTCAGACCAATACTTGTGGCTTTGACCAACCGACCGCTCAAGGATCCTCTTTAACCCCCGGTTAGTGACCTCCACCTGCCCACTTGTTTGAGGATGGCAGGGCGTGGATAACCTATGGTGCACACTGTCACACCCCCAAAATCCACCTGCGGAGTACTACCGCTTGGAGGCGTGACTGACCAGGATCCAGCCACCAATCATATTGAACAAGCATATAAGTAGTCATAAAAATCCAACCAATACAATTGGTGTCCAAACAAAACATAGTTAAGTTGCAAGCGGAAGCATAAGTCTTAAAACCAAAACATAAGTTAGATTGTTTCAAAGTTTAACATGGCACACAGCCGTCCATGCCCCACAACGACACTCTTCCATGCAAGCTCCAGCTAAGTACCTATAGTCCTGCAAAGCATGTAGTAACGAGTCAACAACAAGTTGAGTGAGTTCACGGTTGGGTGTTCGTTTTAAGTTGTTTCGAAAACTGTTTACTTTATCCGGCATCCTGTCGTGGGGGTTACCCCATAGTTTAAAAACGTGACTTGTTTATTCCCGGTTACTCTGGCAATCCAGCCGTGGGGGCTACCCCGTGTTAGTTATCTGGCATTTCGGCCGTGGGGGCTACCCCATGTATACACTAGACTCGTTACCATATCGACTGCTGACTGTAGTCATGTTTAGAGCACAAACATGTTCCCTTGTCTAACTATTTACCGAAATGGATCAAACATACCAATTTTCAAATATTCAAGACATCTTCATAACATATTCATATTGTTCTTCATACATTCAAGTAGTTCATCATGATCAATCAAACTTGTTCATCATATTTTAGGGTTTTTAGAATTAATCACAATCATAACATGAACAACAATTAGAACACTTGAACATACTCATCTAATGGTTTCAAATCATCTTACAACACCTCAAACTCGACTCTACACTAATCCGATTTCCACACACATGTAGCCGGTTTAACAAGCATTCGGTTCTTAGCACAAGAGTGTACAATCCGATTAACATGGCATTATCTAATACATATATGCAAGCCTATTTCATGAACATCGACAATCAATGGTTCAAATCACATTTAGACACAAGACATCATTAGCTCAATATGCAATATATCCGAAATCAAGACATGTTAGCCGAATAACATCATCATACACATCCGATTCACAAGAACATCATCATTCATACAACTATTCTAACAACAAACATCATAAAACACTAACCGGTTGATGAGGTGTGTGTGAAGCAGGGTAGGTTTGTTGTCCGAAAGTTTCCGAGTGAAGAACACAAGCAAATCTGAGAGCTTGGCTTACTACTCTTGATCCGGCACAAGAGAAGAGGGTGGTGTTGCTAGGGTTTTAGTGAGAGAGAGTGAGAGTGTGTGTGTGTAGGAGAGTGTGTGTTGTTTGCCCAAAAATGACAAGTGTGGCTAACCACAATGGTTATATACTAGTGGACTAAAGAGGTGCATGCCCCAATCCGGCCCAACCGTTACTGTTCACTCGAGACCGCATGGTCTCGAGTCGTGTCCTTGTGTCTCGGTTCACATAATCACACTCATACATACAAGCATAACATATAATCACATAATTTCACTTAGGTCATTCATTGAACCAACAAGTTAACTAATCACATAACGTTTCAAGCAAGTTACACCAAGATACAACGAAAGGTTCTAAATTTCGAGTTGTCACATCATCCCCAAGTTGAAAGAAATTTCGTCCCGAAATTTGGTAAGCACTCACTGAGGAAGCTAGTTAAGTTGTGTGGTTTTTCCCGGTTTTCCTGGGGTGTCACATCCACCCCCCGTTGATCTGAAATTTCGTCCCGAAATTCCGTAGCTTCAGCCTCAGTAGTGGTTGTACTGTTTGCGAACAGTTGGGGATACTTTTGTTTCATCCGATCTTCGCGTTCCCAGGTGAACTCTGGGCCGCGACGTGAGTTCCAACGAACTCGAACGAGAGGTATTCTAGTGCTCTTGAGGACCTTAACATCCCGGTCCGTGATTTCAACTGGTTCCTCGACGAATCGTAACTGCTCGTCGATAGTGAGTTCCTTCATAGGAACTATGTGGGTCTCATCTGACAGACACTTCTTCAGATTCGACACGTGGAAAACGTTGTGAACTGCACTGAGTTCCGCTGGTAAGTTCAGTCTGTAGGCCACCCTGACTATTTTCTCGATGATCTCGAAAGGTCCAACGTATCGTGGGTTAAGCTTGCCTCGTTTACCAAAACGAACCATACCCTTCCAGGGTGAAACTTTGAGTAGTACCCGCTCCCCAACCTGGAGCTCTAGTGGTTTCCTGCCCTTATCGGCGTAAACTTTCTGACGGTCACGAGCTGCCGCCATGCGTTTTCGTATTTGAGCAATTTGTTCGGTCGTGTCTACCACATATTCTGGACCAGTGATCTGACTATCCCCCACCTCTGCCCAACAAAGAGGTGACCGGCATTTACGTCCGTACAATGCCTCAAACGGAGCAGCTTTAATGCTGGTGTGGTAGCTGTTATTGTACGAGAATTCCAAAAGTGGCAGATGCTTTTCCCAGCTGTTTCCAAAGTCGATTACACATGCGCGAAGCATGTCTTCTAAGGTTTGAATAGTGCGCTCGGACTGCCCGTCCGTATGAGGGTGATACGTTGTGCTCATATCTAATCGTGAGCCAAAGGATTTGTGCATCGCCTGCCACAGTTCTGAAGTAAAACGCGCATCTCGATCCGAGATAATGGAGATGGGCACCTCGTGCCTCGAGACAACTTCCCTGAGGTATACTTCTGCTAGAGTGGAGAATTTATCTGTCTCCTTAATCGCCAAGAAGTGTGCAGACTTTGTGAGTCGATCCACGATCACCCAAATAGTATCGTTTCCGCGCTGGGATCTAGGCAGGCCAGTAACGAAATCCATGGAAATTTGCTCCTATTTCCATTGAGGTATCTCTGGTTGTTGGAGTAGGCCTGAGGGTTTCTGGTATTCAGACTTGACTCTCGCACAAGTCAAACACTTGCTGACGTAGGTTGCTATGTGGGCCTTCATGCTAGGCCACCAATACGTAGTTTTGATGTCGTGGTACATTTTATCCGAACCAGGATGTATCGAGTAGCGAGACTTGTGTGCTTCATCCATCACAAGCTCTCGTAGGTTGCCATAGTGTGGGACCCAAACGCGTCCCGTTATGTAGTAAGCACCGTCTTCCTTCTGTTCTAAGCGTTGCCTTGATCCGCGTAGGGCTTCAGCCCTGACCTTTTCTATTTCAGTGCTTCTATCTGAGCGGCTCGTATTTGGGAAGGGAGACTAGAATGGATCGTGAGTTGTAAAGCTCGCACGCGCTTAGGCGCAGTGTCCTTTCGACTGAGGGCGTCAGCCACAACATTGGCCTTGCCCGGGTGATACCTGATTGAGCACTCGTAGTCATTCAGTAGTTCGACCCATCGTCGTTGTCGCATATTCAGTTCTTTCTGTTTGAAGATGTGCTCGAGGCTCCTGTGGTCGGTGTAGATGGCACACTTGGTACCGTACAGGTAATGCCTCCATAACTTAAGTGCAAAAACAACAGCTCCCAGCTCTAAGTCGTGTGTAGTGTAGTTCTTTTCATGAACCTTAAGTTGGCGTGAGGCGTAGGCTATAACTTTATCTCGTTGCATCAGTACACAACCAAGACCCTGAATTGATGCGTCGCAGTAAACCACAAAATCATCTGTGCCCTCTGGCAAGGAAAGGATAGGTGCGCTGCAAAGTCTATCCTTTAGATGCTGAAATGCTAATTCCTGTGCATTTCCCCATCGATAAACAACGCCTTTCTGCGTTAGTGAGGTGAGAGGCTGTGCAATCTTGGAAAAATCCTTAATGAACCTCCTGTAGTATCCTGCCAACCCCAAGAATTGGCGAATTTCCTTTGGTGTACGAGGTGCAGGCCAGTTCTTAATCGAGTCTACCTTGGATGGATCAACGTGAATCCCATCCTTGTTTACCACGTGGCCTAGGAAATGGACTTCTCGAAGCCAGAAGTCGCATTTTGAGAATTTTGCATAAAGCTGTTCTGTTCGAAGGAGTTCTAGAATAAGTCGTAGATGCTGCTCGTGTTCCTCCTGACTCTTAGAATAGATCAGGATGTCGTCGATGAAGACTATAACGAACTTGTCCAGGTAAGGCTTGCACACTCGATTCATCAAGTCCATGAAAACCGCAGGTGCGTTTGTCAGCCCAAAAGGCATGACCAAAAACTCATAGTGCCCATAGCGAGCTCTAAAGGCTGTTTTGGAGACGTCCTCTTCTCGGACTCTCAGCTGGTGATAACCCGATCTCAAATCGATCTTCGAATAGTAGCTCGATCCTTGCAATTGGTCGAACAAGTCGTCAATATGCGATAGAGGATAACGATTCTTCACCGTCACCTTGTTGAGTTCCCGGTAGTCGATGCACATTCTGAAGGTACCGTCCTTCTTTTTCACAAATAGTACTGGAGCTCCCCAGGGTGATGAGCTTGGACGAATAAAACCCTTATCCAAGAGTTCTTGTAGTTGCGTAGAGAGTTCTTCCAACTCTGATGGAGCTAAACGATACTGTGCACGAGCTATAGGCGCAGCTCCAGGGGCTAGTTCAAACTGAAACTCGACTTGGCGATGAGGCAGAAGACCAGGTAATTCCTCAGGAAATACCTCCGGATAGTCGCGTACAACTGGAAAATCTTCTATCTTCTTCTCTTTTTCCTTGGAGTCAGTAACGAGAGCCAAAATGGCAGTGTGGCCCTTTCGCAAGCACTTCTGGGCCTTAAGGAGAGAGATGATGTTCTCAACGGCACTCCTCTTGTCGCCACGAATCATGAGAGGTTCACCACCGGAACCTGGAATACGGACAACCTTCTCGTTGCAAAGAATCTCTGCTCGGTGTTGGGATAACCAATCCATCCCAATGACAACGTCGAAACTACCCAAAACGATAGGAATAAGGTCGATAGAGAAGGTCTGGTCAGCGAGAATAAGTTTACACCCCCTTGACTACGTGTGTGGCCTCTAAACTCTTACCGTTTGCTAGCTCTACAGTGTGTTTGTTGTTCAAAGGTGTTGGGATATGCTTAAGCATTCGACTAACTTCTAGTGACATGTAGCTAGTATCGGCACCCGAATCAAATAATACTGAAACATAAAAGTCGTCGAGAAGGAACTTACCTGCCACAACATTGGGGTCATTCCTTGCTTCACCTTGGCCAATTACGAACGCCCGCCCCCTGGCACCATTGTTGTTGTTGTTCCCATTGTTACCATTCCCCTGATTGTTGTTATTATTGTTGTTGTTGTTGTTCTGGTTCCTGTTCAGTTGGGGACAATCTCTCTTGAAGTGGCCCTCAGCTCCACACTGAAAGCACCCTTTGTTATCACCCTGCTGCGGCTGCTGGCGTTGGTTCTGTGGGGCCTGTTGCTGACGATTCTAGTTTGCGGGGTATAAGCTCCAGCAATCCTTTGCAGCGTGACCTGGCTTGTTGCACCGATGACAGTTACCCCTGGTGCACGGCCCGCTGTGGTGTAGGCTGCAGCGATTGCATTTGGGGTGATTCCCTTTGTACCCACCATGATTTTGACCACCAGATGATTGCTGACTAGGGCTCTTATAGTCATCAGTCTTTCTCTGCTGAGACTGGGACTGAACAGAAGTCCAACCCTTACTTGAAGTCCCATCCCATTTCCGTTTGTTGTCACTAGGGACACCAGAAGTAGTTGCAGCACCTATGCGCTTTGGTAACCTGTTCTGCTCCACCGCCTGATCAGTGAGACGGTGAGCCAACTGAACAACTTGGTGGATGGTGGCGAGGTTTGCTGAAGTCACATGACTTTGGATCTCTGGCACCAAGCCCTTGAGGAAGAGTTCAATTCGCTTAATTGGAGGATCCACCATAGTAGGACACAATGATGCAAGCTCATTCGATCTCTTAGTGTACGCCTCAATTTCTGACCCCGTCATCTTGAGGTTGAAGAACTCGACTTCCAGCTTATGAATGTCATCCCGACTGCAGTATTCTTCCTTGATCATTTCCTTAAAAGTTCCCCATGGGGTGGCGTTGGTAGCAACCAACCCCAGCATTTGAACCTGAGCGTTCCACCATGTGAGGGCTAAACCCTCGAGAGTACCGGTAGCATACTTCACCCTGCGCGCCTCGGGGCATTCACACATTTCGAACACAGATTCTAGTTTCTCAAACCAGTGGAGGAGGCCTACAGCTCCTTCAGTGCCGCTAAAAGTAGTTGGTCGGCAGTCCATGAAAGTTTTAAAAGTGCACACGGGTGGCTGAGCATGCTGACCTATTGTGGGCGAAAGAAAGACAGAGTTTAACACAAAGGTTGGTTCACGAGAGTAGGATTCTAAAGACCCCAGAATGAGTTTGGACTGTAGGATATACCTCCTGCGTGTGCAGCTGCAAGTGCCGCAGCAACTCATTCGTTAATCAGAGCCGTCAACTGGGCTTGTGTCAGGTTAACGCGTCCAGACATGATCTTCATATCAAAAGGAACGCGAGTGAGAGGGGTTCGCGAAAAGTGCGATGACAGAAGAGAGTAAGCACACACGTGTTCAAGCAACAGTAGTTATACTAGCCAAGCATACCATGAGCAATGTACTATGTTACTAACAAGTAGGCAATATACACATAGATCATATCACCTAGAACGTCGAGCCTTGCATGTGGAGTGAAGCGTCGTTGTAGACCGTTGAGCACTGTACAGGTTATAGTCTGATTTTAATAAAACTTTTCCCCTATTAAAACCAAGTTCCCTATAACCAATGGCTCTGATACCAATCTGTCACACCCCCAAAATCCACCTGCGGAGTACTACCGCTTGGAGGCGTGACTGATCAGGATCCAGCCACCAATCATATTGAACAAGCATATAAGTAGTCATAAAAATCCAACCAATACAATTGGTGTCCAAACAAAACATAGTTAAGTTGCAAGCGGAAGCATAAGTCTTAAAACCAAAACATAAGTTAGATTGTTTCAAAGTTTAACATGGCACACAGCCGTCCATGCCCCACAACGATACTCTTCCATTCAAGCTCCAGCTAAGTACCTATAGTCCTGCAAAGCATGTAGTAACGAGTCAACAACAAGTTGAGTGAGTTCACGGTTGGGTGTTCGTTTTAAGTTGTTTCGAAAACTGTTTCCTTTATCCGGCATCCTGTCGTGGGGGTTACCCCATAGTTTAAAAACGTGACTTGTTTATTCCCGGTTACTCTGGCAATCCAGCCGTGGGGGCTACCCCGTGTTAGTTATCTGGCATTTCGGCCGTGGGGGCTACCCCATGTATACACTAGACTCGTTACTATATCGACTGCTGACTGTAGTCATGTTTATGTGCCCTGAAACTGTCAATGTCTATCATCATTGACGTGCCCCAGATCCATTAGTTCACGCCCGTCCTCTGCGGCACGGTGTGAGGTTTGTCAGACCTAAATAGCGCTATCTAACTAATGACCCGCTCGCCATTGGCCCGGCGATTAAGTCGATATAAAAAGGAGGGACTTCGTGATAGAGTTTTGGTCTAGTACGAGTTATCTGTCCATGAGGACGAGGAATTACATTCCTGAACCAATGCTGTCCTACCCAAGGAGGACGAGGAACCCTTGTTCCTTAATCCCAATTCCCGACCCCTGGGAATCCCATGCTTTGTAGAGGGTGTGAACTCACCTTGGTTTGCTCGGCAGATACACAGAAAAGTCAATCAAGTTGTAAGTGGTCAACTACGTCCTAACATAGATACCATTCACGTCAGGTTCATATCCAAGTAGTGCACGTATGTTTTACACGTATTATACACAAGTAACGATCATGGCATACATGTCTAGCATGGCAGTTCATCAACAGTTCGCAACAAGTTCCACAATAACATTTATGTAATAACCAAAGTCTAAGTGTGCGGCCCAAACAGTTGGGCTCGTAATAGCATGCAGGTCCAAAACAGTGCACGACATACACAATTAATAATACACAGAAGTCCATACATTCGGCCCACTAACTTAGGCCCGTAACTATGCAAGTCCAATCCAGCGAGTGTGCGTACATGGTCTCGAGTCGAGACTGTGCGATCTCGAGTCGAGACTGTGCGATCTCAGTTAAAGCATATGAGTTCTCGAGTCATGCATGAACTAGTCGAGACTAGGTGATCTCGAGTCGTAACCGGACCCGCAACCATGGTCTCGAGTCATGCTGTTTTATGCCGATGTCGTGTGGTCTAGAGTCGAGACTAGGGGTTCTCGACTTGCAACCTGAGTCGCGAACTGCAGTCTCGAGTTATCATGTTCCTGGTCTCGAGTCGAAACCAGAGGTCTCGACTGGACATCAGCTGATCCTACACAGGGTACTATCCAATAGAGTTTTGATTTCATGATATGGTGTACTATCCAATGGTAGAGCACAAACATGTTCCCTTGTCTAACTATTTACCGAAATGGATCAAACATACCAATTTTCAAATATTCAAGACATCTTCATAACATATTCATATTGTTCTTCATACATTCAAGTACTTCATCATGATCATTCAAACTTGTTCATCATATTTTAGGGTTTTTAGCATTAATCACAATCATAACATGAACAACAATTAGAACACTTGAACATACTCATCTAATGGTTTCAAATCATCTTACAACACCTCAAACTCGACTCTACACTAATCCGATTTCCACACACATGTAGCCGGTTTAACAAGCATTCGGTTCTTAGCACAAGAGTGTACAATCCGATTAACATGGCATTATCTAATACATATATGCAAGCCTATTTCATGAACATCGACAATCAATGGTTCAAATCACATTTAGACACAAGACATCATTAGCTCAATATGCAATATATCCGAAATCAAGACATGTTAGCCGAATAACATCATCATACACATCCGATTCACAAGAACATCATCATTCATACAACTATTCTAACAACAAACATCATAAAACACTAACCGGTTGATGAGGTGTGTGTGAAGCAGGGTAGGTTTGTTGTCCGAAAGTTTCCGAGTGAAGAACACAAGCAAATCTGAGAGCTTGGCTTGCTACTCTTGATCCGGCACAAGAGAAGAGGGTGGTGTTGCTAGGGTTTTAGTGAGAGAGAGTGAGAGTGTGTGTGTGTAGGAGAGTGTGTGTTGTTTGCCCAAAAATGACAAGTGTGGCTAACCACAATGGTTATATACTAGTGGACTAAAGAGGTGCATGGCCCTATCCGGCCCAACCGTTACTGTTCACTCGAGACCGCATGGTCTCGAGTCGTGTCCTTGTGTCTCGGTTCATATAATCACACTCATACATACAAGCATAACATATAATCACATAATTTCACTTAGGTCATTCATTGAACCAACAAGTTAACTAATCACATAACGTTTCAAGCAAGTTACACCAAGATACAACGAAAGGTTCTAAATTTCGAGTTGTCACACACACCATATCGGGACAGGGCTTTTTCATGCTGAGTGTTGCAGAAATGTGTCCCTCGGTCACTAATCAGTGCTTTCGGTGCTCCGAACCTGGCAAATAAGCTCTTTAAAAACCTCACGACAACCCTGGCATCATTGGTGGGTATGGCTTGTGCCTCCTCCCTTTTTGACACATAATCTACAGCAACTAGGATGTACTTGTTTCCACGTGAGGGAGGAAATGGTCCCGTGAAGTCTATTCCCCAAATATCAAAGACTTTTCAAACCTGAATCCAATTCTGAGGCCATCGCGTGCCGATATATTGGTTGCCCTCTAGCAAGCATCGCACGCACTGACCCATCTCTACGCATCATGGAATATGGTGGGCCAATAAAACCCAGAGTCTAGCACCTTCTTTGCGGTGAAATTGGCTCCGTGATGCCCTCCTGTAGGTCCCTCGTGACAATGACGCAGAATGTCAGTCGCCTCCTTCCCAAACACACATCTCTGAGTCACTTGGTCCGCTCTGACTCGAACAGGAAAGGGTCATCCCATATGTAATGCTTGAGGTCGACAAAGAACTTCTTCTTCTGCTGATGCGTCATTCCTTTGATAAGGATCCAACAAGCAAGATAGTTCACGAAATCAGCGAACCAGTGCGACTCATCACATACCTCATCACTTATCAAAGACTCATGCAGGAAATTGTCATTTATCGTCTCCCAATGTGCATCCTCAGCATCTCCGTGCTCCAATCTGGAGAGATGATCTGCCGCTACATTCAACGAACCCTTCTTATCCTGAATCTCAATGTCAAACTCTTGCAACAATAGAATCCACCTGATAAGACGCGGCTTAGAGTCTTGCTTGCTAAACAGGTATCGGATGGCCACGTGGTCGGTGTACACAATCGTCTTCGGCAACACTAGATACGATCTAAATTTATCAAACCCAAAAACTACCGCCAAAAGCTCCTTTTCCGTAGTAGTGTACTTCTCCTACGTATCATGAAGAGTCTTGCTGGCGTAGTAGATCGGATGAAAGTGCTTGTCCTTTCACTACCCCCAAAACAACCCCTATCGTGAAATCACTCGCATCGCACATTATTTCAAATGGCAAACTCCAGTCCGGTGCGACTAAGATAGGGGCCTTAACAAGCTTTTGCTTAAGAAGGTCAAAAGCCTTCAAGCTATCATCACAAAAGATAAACGGGGCATCCTTTTCCAACAGATGAGTCATGGGCCTGGCGATTTTTTAGAAGTCCTTAATGAATCGCCTGTAGAATCCAGCATGACCTAGGAAGCTCCATATCTCTCTAACTGAGGTGGGAGGTGGAAGTCGAGAAATGATGTCAACTTTCACAAGATTGACTTCCATTACTGCTTGCGAAATCTTATGTCCTAGAACTATGCCCTCTCTTACCATAAAGTGGCATTTTTCCCAGTTTAGGACAAGATTTGTCTCCTCACACCTCTTTAACAATCTTTTTCAAATTCTCCAGACACTGATCAAAGGAATCCTCGAATACTGAAAAGTAATCCACGAATACTTTCATGGAATCCTCAATCATGTCATGGAAAATTGCAACCGTGCATCGCTGGAAGGTAGCCGGTGCATTACACAACCCGAAAGGCATACGCTGGGAGGGGAAGGTGCCAAAGGGGCAAGTAAAAGTAGTCTTCTCCTGATCCTCAGGAGCAATAGGAATCTGAAAGTAGTCGGAAAACCCATCTAGAAAACCGTAATAAGACTTCCCCAACAGACGTTCCAACATCTGGTCGATGAATGGAAGCGGGAAGTGGTCCTTACGGGTGGCATCATTGAGTTTGCGATAATCGATGCAAACACGCCATAGGAATAAGCTTGTTCCTATCATTTATGACTACCGTCATGCCTCCCTTACCGGGCACTACCTGTAAGGTACTAACCCAAACTGAGTCGGAGATAGGGTAGATCAAACCTGCATCTAACAACTTTATCACCTCCTTTTTGACACCCTCTTGCATATTCGGGTTTAATCGTCTCTGTGGCTATGCGCACGGCTTGTAATGGTCCTCCATGAGAATTTTATGAGTGTAGAAGGAGGGATTGATTCCTTTAATATCCATTATCTTCCAAGCGATGCCTTTCTTATGAAGTCGTAAAACACTGAGAAGTCTGCTCTTTTCCTCGTCTGACAAAGATGATGAAATAATAACCGGCAGACGGCGCTCCTCGTCTAGAAAGGCACTCTAAATGGGGCGGAAGCTCCTTAAGCTCTAAGGATGGAGGATCTTCAACTGAAGGCTACGATTTTTCTTCATCCTCACGATCAATCTCTGTAAATCGATTTGGACTCTGGGAACCATCATCACCAATCTGATAGACTGGCAGCTCGAAATCGTGGCCCTCCTGCGTAATGCCATCTAGGTCCCCACACGACAGATGTGTGTCCGAATCAATCTCCTCAATCGTGCCCTGGAAATGGGTGCTCACATAAGTGTCGACAATGTCAACATAGTAGAGCGCATCATCCTGACTCTACGGGTGCTGCATTGACCGCTTGATGTCAAAGGTCACATGCTCATCATTCACTCGGAGTGTAATCTTGCCCGCAGCTACATCTACAATGGTCCAGGCGGTATTCAAGAATGGACGTCCGAGTATCAAAGGAACCCTAGAATCCTCATCCATATCCAAGATAACAAAGTCCACAGGAAACACAAACTTGTCAATCTTAACAAGCATATTCTCAACAAACCCACGTGGATACTTGATTGAACGATCAGCTAGTCAAATGTTCATCCTCGTAGGTGACGACTCACATAGATCCAGCTTGGTAAAAACCTTATAGGGCATAAGGTTAATGCTTACTCCCAAATAAGGTAACGCATGACTAACAGACATATTTCCAAAAAGGCAAGGAAGCATAAAGCTGCCTGGATCTCCCATCTTTGTAGGCAAACGATTTTGAAGTGTAGCTGAGCAACTCTCATTCATCACCACACAAGACATATCCTCAATTTTTTGCTTGTTCGTGAGGATATCCTTCAAAAACTTCGCGTACTTAGGCATTTGGGCTAAGGCTTCGACAAATGGTATGTTTATGTGTAACTGTTTGAACAACTCAAGAAACTCACCATATTGTTCTTCATTTTTTTGTTTCTTCAGCCTGCCTGGGTACGGAACTGAGGAGTGTAATCTTTGACTGGCTTCTGGAGCTGTGCTATACTTACCGTGACTCGCCTAGCGTGCACCTCGTCTGAAGTATCAGTCGGGACCGCCTCAGTGATCGGTGGTGAGTCTGATGTGTCGGATCCAGTGGTTTTACCTCTCCTAGTCATCACGACATTCACCTGCCCTCGCGGATTCGGCTCAGTATTGCCTGGAAGACCACCTGGGGGTCTCTCCGACATCATTTTAGCCAACTGACCAACCAGATTCTCAATGTTCTGAATCGAGGCCTTCTGACTATGCATATCTCCCTCATGAGCTAAGAAATGATCCTCACTTTGTTAATATCACTTCTCAGCTAGCTGATTTACACTAGTTGAGCCATTATCTCTTCCAGCTTGGAATTTGCTTGAGGGGCTTGTTGCTAGGAACTACTCCCGGCACCCTGATTTTGATACGAATAAGGGCGTGGCTGAAAGGATTGATTGTAAGGCTGGTATCGCTGACCTTGAGCCTGTGGCGGTGCTGGAGCTCGCTGAGCAAATCCGAGCGGGTTTTGATTACCCATATTTGCTCTCCACCCAAAGTTCGGGTGATTCCTCCTTCCCGTTTTATATGTGTTGCTATAGGGATTATTCTGTGGCCTCGATTTATTGCTGAAAAAGTCTACTTCCTCGATTTTGCGATTCTTCGCACTGGTCAACCCAGAACTAGCCTGTGCTACCATCTGGGATCTGTCAAACTTTTCTGACAACGCCGAAATCTATGCAGTGATAGCCATGTAGTCATCAACAGTATGAACTCCTGGGCGAGACGATGTCTGGCTCCTCTCTCCATCTCGACGTGAAATTGACTTTAACGCAGCTTTCTAAATAATAGCGTAAGCTTCATTAGGCGTCTTTGTCCCCAGATCGCCTCTTGTGTGTACATCTAACCGCTCCTACATGTCGTAGTTGAGTCCCCGGTAAAACGTCAAAACTAACTGCCTCTTGAAGAAACCGTGGTGTGGAACATCAAGTAATACATCTCTGAATCGCTCCCAGGCTGCATGTAATGACTCTACTTCATCCTGTCGAAATGTGACGATCCGGTTCCTCAACTTAGTCTTTTTCTCAGGCGGAAAGTACTTTTGCATAAAAAATTCTTCCAGCTCGTCCTAGGTCCTGATGGACCCTGCGAGAAGTGACATAAGCCAAGCTCTAGCTTTGTCACGCAGTGAAACGGAAATAGTCGCAACCGAATCACATCATCCGAAACATCCCGTATGTTGAAAGTTGAACGTACTTCAAGGAACACAGCAATGTGTTGTCTAGGATCCTCGTGCTCACGTCCATCGAACTGCACTAAATTTTGTATCATATTATTATACCAGATTTTATTGCAAAATTAGGTGCTACTACCATCGGTCGGGCAATGCTTGGCTCCAGGCCTACACCTCCGGGTTGGTTTGAATCATTCAGTGGTCGATCGCCGTCCGCCATGATGATGTTTCCTATGTCGGCTGAGCCCTCGGCCTCAGGGGGTACCATCGGCTCGTCCGCAGCAGCTGCAAGTTGCAGCGCAACCGCGGGGATCTCTCTCAAAGACGCCTCCTCAGATCACGCTCGGGTTCGTCGGAAGGCTCAACAGTGGCGGGTGCGGTGGTTGAGGACATCAACCTGCAAACGAAAAATCGGCACACATGAATATTATATTATTATAATTAATCTGTTTTTTTTTTTTTTGCTGTAATATAACAAATTCTGTTTAAGGGCTGAAAAATTTAGTCAAAGTTCATAAATAGGCCCGAAATTTTATAAAAATCAAAACAAATGAAAACAATTGAATTAGCTAGCACAAAAATAACTTTTCGGTTCCGAAAACTCAAGAAATAAATGAATAATTAGTTCGAATTCGAACAAATACACGGAATAAAAAATAATTTTACAAGTATTCAAATAATCTTAAAACGAATGATTTAAATCAACTAAAAACAGGAAATATTAAAACACAAATAAATAAATAAATAAATAAACTATAAAATATTTATGAATATTCACAAGTATGTACACCGATAAGATATTAACTCTGGTCATTCCTAAAGCTCGCCACATCCCCGGCAACGGCGCCAAAAACTTGACGTGTGCGTATATATACATGTTTTTACAATGAATTTTACCCACGATTCGGTTTTAAATTTATAAAAATGTTTTATAGTTCAACATTAAAACACAAATAAAAGGGCAAGTGTACCCCATCATATATGTAGTAAAGTATCGGTAAGAACCAGGTATCGATCCAAGGATACGGGCGGATGCAATAATACTAAACCTTTGTCATTAAATTACCAGTAAAGAGATGGGTGGATAATTCGTTTAAACGAAAGTGTGACTAAACATATATTTTTAACACATAATAGACTCCAAATATAAAATTAGGTAAATAGCCTTGCTTTATGAACAACCGAAACATGTTAACTAAGTTGGTTTTGCCAATAAAACACTTGATCAATTTTCCATGTTTCAAAGACAATTAGTATCCCTTTCAGGAATCCTAACATGACAACTCTTTGGAAAGTTAAAATGATAAACACATTTTAACCACCTGAAATTGTTCTTTAATGCCCTATCGATGAATGTCTATGGAAATCCCTTAAAGTTAAGCTAGTCATCCGTTAGGGGTTTTCTAAACTCACTTAATCAAAGAAAACGACATCGATGAACACAATGCAACCACCGAGACAAGCATAAACTAGATTAAATCACAACCGAGTTCATTTTACAAATCTTGAACATAAATTCACCAAGAAAGCAATTTTGGCCTAAATTACTAACAAAGTTTACAACTTATGTCAAGAATTTATAATCAACACCATCTAACACGTTAAGGTCCTTCCGTGAGGGAAATCATTCTTGATTAATATTAATTTCCCCTTATTAAACCACTAACCATTTCTAGTCTCATGGTGTAAACATTTTAAACAAGTTAAAAGTCTACTAATACATGATCAATTAAGCTTCTTTTTGCTAATATCTCAACTAACCACATACTAATCATCCAAGATAATTAACTATAATCAAGAATCCAATATCAATAAACAAGGTTGCAAACTAATCATCAAGGATTAACATAGAAAATGCTTAAGTGTCACTACAAACTTGTTTAATATATTAATGGTTGTTTATAAAGCGAGGAATACTAGTGATTTTGCCCCGTAGGCTACAATATACATATAACATCAACCAAAATGCTTGGATCATAACAAAATAATGGAAAGATTCAAGAATGAAGCCATAAACAAGCACAAGATTGAAGGTCCGGATGATAACGGAGCTTCTAGGCACGATGATGGCTTGATTCCGGGCGAAAGATGTAATCTCCGGAGCCATAAAATTGCCTGATGAGCTCCCAAAAGTCCAGACTTTTGAACTAATTGCCCCCCTGTTGTTTTTTTATAACTTTTTCATCTGGCACAGCAGCTGTGCCAATAAAGTGCACAGTCGTACACAGTTCACCAAATCTTGTGACATCAGCAGATCGTGGACCGGTCTTCAGATCGGCACGGTCATGCCATCCGATGCACGGTCGTGCATCTCCAAGAAGTGGCCGGCACTACCAACCGCACTAGCAGTGCTTCCGAGAACAACAGCCTGGCACGATCGTTCAACTCAACGCACGGTCGTGCGTTTCCGAAGTTTGCTGGAACGACTGATCGCACTGGCAGTGCATCTCCGAGCTTGGGTCTGATCATTGGATCGGCACGGGCGTGGCGATGTTGGCACAGGCTTGCCACTAACTAAAGCAATCTTCACAGAATCCTCGTAATTTTGCTGTTTCGCTCGGAAAATCCTCGTTTTCTTCATCTTCTTGTTTGGCACTCTGTTTGGGGCCTGTAAACAAAAGTATACACGATTAAGTATCTAATCCTTGGTTTTATGGCCAAACAACGCATAAAATGAGGGTAAAATGGGGGAATAAAGTATGTGTACTTTATTGAATATCAGTTATCAAGAGGAGGGGGTAAAATGTAAAAATTTGGAAGTTGTGGGTAGAAGATGTAAGTTTAGGTGTTAAATGGAAGGTTAAGTGTGTTTATGGGTTTTTATGATTTTCAATGTGTTCTAGCATTATAACTAGCTTTATATCACTAAAACAATGCTTCTAGTCTATTTTTGGTGTTTTGGGTAGTGTCTGGTTATTGTTTTGGTTATCGGTTCGTTAAAGTGCTAAATTACGCAGTTTTATTAGATATGAAGTACCTTTTATGACAGTTTTCATTCCCGACAATTTACAAGTTATTCTGGACATTTAAACCTTAATTCTGCATAATATTTTGATATTAAATTGCTATTTTTGCTGAATTTTTGCAGAAATCCGCATTTAAAGTGCGTTTCAGGTGCTTTTTGGTGTCTGTTTTAGCTTCCGGAAAGTGTTTACATTAACCTTTGTTCACCTACTTAGTTTCCAATGTATTTTTGATGTTGGGCCTACTTCTAAGTCCTAAATCTATTATCTGATTGTTTTCTATAGATATGCTGATGCAGCTTGTCTAACTGGTGAGCTTACTAATCAATTAGACGCAATGCTTAAAGTATTGTATGATGGGACAGTTCATGTATGAATCATGCATGAATTTAATCGCATACCAAATAAGCACATAATGTTTACATGTAAACACATAAATGCAGGAAATAAATATTAATTAAAATAGTAAGGAAATTACCGGTTTTGGGTCAGTAATAATAGTAACTTGTTGATCCGCGGTAAACTTGCTCATTCAGATCGTGGAATCAGTTTTGTCAATTCATCACACGAAAGCCACTACACCTACGGTGCCTTTATAATTCACTGGCTTGCAGTCTAGAAACTATTTGTAGGTGCAACCTGGAATTTATCCAACCGATTCGTGAATGAGCAAACAATGAAACAATGACCATTCATAAGTTTCATCAAATTGTAGCAAATCAACTCAATGTTACCTTGGTAAGGTTTTCCTCCAGATGAATTCTCCTTTACCACAGTACCTCCTAAGCCTCCACTTTGCTCAACACGGTTCGCCTCATACTGGGCGTGGGCTTCAGAAATCCTTTCTTTAAGAAGAGAGTTCAACTCTTCAGTAGTCCTCGACATCAACGAGGGTGGTTTTACCCCACGTGTGTGAATCATCCTTCATTCTGGTGCCATGTTCTTCTAAATAATCATACGACAATGATTAGGGGGATGTGAGGTGTGAGTGGGTGTATGGGTAGGAATAGGTGTGGGTGTAGCTGTGACCATAGAGAAGACATCATCAGTAGGATATGCCTCTAGGCCAATGGTCTGAGGTGCAGTTGAAGTAACTAACTCCTTAGGGTCAGAATCAGAAGGAATATCGACAACTGCCACCACAGATAGACCTACCCCCAAAGTATCAATATTGAAGACCTCTCTGTTGCCAAGGTCTTCGTCAACATGATTCGTGGGAAATACTGGGATCTCATCCTCGTCAGCGTCAGAATCGGGATCAGAATCAGAAGAAATGTCAATGACAGAGACAACAGGGGATACTACATCTAGAATAGCGATGTCGAACACGTCTCCATCACTGAGGTCCACGTTGGCGAGGTGTTCTTGGGATACTGGAATCTCATCATCGTCCAAGTTGACATCAAAAGGTCAATCCTCAACAGGGATGGCAGCAAGGGGAATAACGTGAATAGGGATAGGCTCGACAATATGCTCACCATTAGGATGTCCAATGTTGAGCTTTCGTGGATGGGTAAGGGAAAGGCTAGAACATCATCAATAAAAGGGTCATCATCTCCAAAATATGGTAGGGCGAAAGGCTGAAAATCTTCGAGATCGTCGTCATCAAACATCATCTCCGGGTCGGTCTCGGAGTCAGACATGAAGATCCCGGGGGCGTGTGCTACCTCATCATCAGAGACGATCGCCATAGGATCATGCTCATCAGACAGACCACTGCTCTCAGAAGAAGACATGAGTACCTGTAACATAAAATTATGGTATATGTACATATATTAATTATTACTACTTAATCAATATATATAGTTACACCAAAATAAGAAATTAGTTCCTAGTTGAAGATAAGTGCTACCCCTTTGCACCCTAAGTCTCATAGTGTCCCTTCTTGATTTTTGAAAAACAAGTTTACGTAGTGGATGTCGTGGAATGTTTTTACGCAACGAAAACTTTTGAAAAATTGTTTTCATGAGAGGATCCTAAGGATTGTAGACTAGACTCGAGAGAGAATCCTGGTTCACTACAATCGAAGCTCTTATACCAATCTGTCACACCCCTTTCAAATGCGGAAGCACGAGGTGTGATCTCAGTGGTTTTCATTGCATACGATGAGTAAACATTGCTACATGAATTAAAACATGCTCCAAATTGCCATTCAAGTTTGATTATCCAAAATACAGAAATTAGTTTTAAGTTTATATTAGAAATAAAAGATAATTGTTTTGAAAGTTCAAATCACAATTTCAAAACAAAGATCAAGGTTTTGTTTGCTATATCATCACAGAAGGTGAGATATAGTAAACAAATACACACAAGATAGAAACGAATACTAGACACTAAGTGTCTTGAAAAGGAGCCCGCGAACATCATCCACTAAATTCCTTAAATACACGTAAGCTTAAAAATCGTCAACAAAAGTTGGTGTGAATTCATGCAGTTTGTGTAAAAGGTAACATTTGTAATTGTATAAAAGCATGGTATGTATTTGTAAAATGTAAGTTTGTAATTTGTAACGAAATGGAATCGAGATCGCTAATGTTTAGCTAGGACATTAAAATATGTGACGACATAGGAAGCATCCAAACCCAGGCGATTTTTGACATCGTTTACCCTACGACTGTGGCCCAAGACACTCCATGACTATGTGTTGTCAAAAGAGTAAGGCTGCTCGGACCTGTTAGATCTAACCCTTGTTCTTTCGGTCTAAACAAGATTGATGGTGCTTACGTATCCTCTATTCGTGACATGATCTATGTATGATTCCTTTGTTTTAAACATACCAATTTGTACATGTATTTTCCCCGAGTTTAGAAAACAGTAAAAACATTTAAAAGTGGGGACATGAACTCACTGTTTTGCGTCTTGAGCGTCTAGCTACACCGGATTCTGCTACTCGAGTGTCGTGACCTATAGACGTTCTAAGTATGCTAATCACCTAACTTGTAAACCTCTAAGTACAAGTTACTATTTGGATTTAAGGTGTCTTACTTGTATTGTTTCTTGTATCATTTGTATATGTATGTCACATTATATTTAATATTGTATTTGTTATATATATATATTTTTATCCCAAAAATATATATTTTGTGTAAGTAGGATTTGAAATTCTTATATGTTAAAAATAATATATTTTTAACTTTTACAAAATATACGTCACTTATATTATTTTCAAAATAAGTATAAGCAGTTTGTTAAATAATATTTCCAATATTATTTTTAGTGTAGGTATACTTAGGAAAGTATACTTGTATTTTAAGTTTAAATACTTGTATATTTGTATCAATTACCCAAAAATCAATTCCTTGATTTTATTACTTTCTAGAGTTTTTATTTCTTAAAAATAATAATATTTTTAAGGTTTATTGGTTATAAGTATTTTGTCACAGTTTTGTAATTTTCCCATTACTTGTAGTAATTTTTGTATAAATCCAAATATATATAAAATTGTCCAATAAGTCCAATACTTGTCCAAATCCTTAATTTTGTAGGAAATATGTGTTGATTGATATATATATATATGTATATATATATATATATACATGTGTATTTGTCCATGTATCTTTTTGTCACACCCCCAAAATCCACCCTGCGGAGTACCACCGCTTGGAGGCGTGACGTGACCAGGATCGAGCCACCAATCATATTGAACAACGTAATCAAGTAATTAAAACCAACCACGATACAATTGGTGACCAAAAGAAAGTAACCTACTTTAAGTTAACAGCGGAAGCATAAAACGTAAGTCCAAAACATAAGTTCATAGTTCATAACTTTAAAGTCCAAAACGTAGGTTTAATAAGTTCATAAGGATTTAAATACTAAGTACGGAACATAACAGTCTGTATCCCACAACGACCACCTCCACGTGCAAGCTCCATAGCATCTAACGACCTGCAAAGCATGTAGTAACGAGTCAACAACAAACTTGAGTGAGTTCACGGTTGGTTGTCCATTTTAGAGTTGTTTCCAAAAACATAGTTTAATCTTAATCAGCTATCCAGCCGTGGGGGTTACCCCATAGTTCAAAAACGTTTATCAGTTAACCATCCCATGTCCACCTTCCCTGGCTATCCAGCCCGGCACTCCGGCCGTGGGGGCTACCCAATTATTTAAACTACCAGACTCATTTATCATATCGACTACTAACCAAAAATTACTTGTGCCCTAGCGTCGGTGTCTATCATCACCGACGTGCCATAGTCCATTAGTACACACCCGTCTGACTGGCACGGTGTGAGGTTTGTTAAACCTAATAGCGCTATTAACTAATGACCCGCTTGCCATAGCCTCGGCGATTAAGTCGATATAAAGGGAGGGACTTCGCTGATAGAGTTCTAGTCCAGTAAGTCTAATTCCGTCCCAACAGGACGAGGAGTTCTCATTCCTGAACACGTCCCAAGGACGAGGAATCCCTATTCCTGATCCCATTCCCATTCCCACCGGGAATTTCCATGCTTTGTAGAAAAGTGTGAACTCACCTCGGTTGCTCGTTTGACTCTCAAAAATAGCTAACAGTCAAGGTCGGTCAATCACGTCCTAATATGATTACCAGTTAGTCATTTAGTGGTTTTCAAATAGAGCACAAAGTTCCTACACGTATCTATCACATAACATGCATTACTTTAACGGTTTATGCCCATATAAGCTTCCCATCTATTCCCGTTCATAAGCAAACATGCGACATTGCACATAACACTTTTATTGACATATAACATATTAGATAATTCTCAGATAAACTACCCAACATTTAGACACGCAAATCACTACTTATGTTGTTTCAGCTTTAATGTTCAAAACCGGGCTGTTTTCGGGGATTTTAATAAAATAGTTAACTTGTTCTAAAAATTATCAAATTTTTACAGAAGGTCTTAAACGATCCAAATATTATTTTGTAAAAATCTCGGGATCCAATTCATCACCATTATTTTTTAAGAAATCATTTTCCGGACTGAAATCAGATTCATCTTTTTCTGACTGCAGTCCACGGAATAATTTATTTAAAATTCATCGTAAGTCCGATTTACGAGATTCCAGTGGGAGGATCACAAATACATCAGTGGTCATTTACAGTACAAATTTCATGACCTAGTTCTACTCAGGTTTCAAGTTATGATGAAGAATATAACACGTATTTTCAGCAGCAAAAATGCAGCTTTTGCTGCTGTTACAAAACGGGTCCTTAAAAATAGTAAACAAAGTCCAAAAATTATGATTCCAGTGCCATTAGAACCGTATTTCATAATAACACGTTATAGACTCAAGAAAATCAAGTTTTTGTTAAGTTACGATGTGGTTATAGCCAACTGAATATGGCTGTAATATTTGGACAGAAGCTGTTTTCAGCTTATGGTGTTCTAACGCATGTTCTATTTGTTCCGTTAACATGTCTAGTGATCAACAACGACCTTTAACATCAATATTAACAAGTAAATCATCAAGTAATCAACAACATGTTCACTACAACATCCTACTAGTAACTTTTTACTTTCATCTTCAAGTAATCTTTTATGTAGAACTTCATGTAAAGTTTCATGTTCATCTTTTTAATGTTCTTGTTTCTTTAGTTATTTGAACATACTAAACATACTACAACTTGTAACCAAGAAACAAGATGAACAAGGGTGTACAAGTAACTTACTACTAGCACAAGGCTAGGGTAGAATCTAGTGAAGAAGATGATGAGAAAAAAAAATGATGAAGAAGCAAGAACAAGGCTCCTTTTGAAGCTCCACAAGTTGCAACCTCCTTGAATCACCTTTGTAGCTTGAATGGAACTTGATGAATGGAGGGTGATGGTGGCGGTTTGGGGGTGAGCCGAAAGAGGAAGAGAGAGAGTAAAGTGAGAGAGTGCGATCTTGTGTGAAGATTTGAGAAGATATGAGGAATGGTGTGGTGATCACACACTATACTTATAATCATCCTACATCATATTTTGTTCACCTCCATAAGTAAACAATCAAATAAAATATAAGGTAAAATCTCATGGGCATGGGGGTGGGGGTCCCTTGGGACCGAAATCGGTTGGGGGGGGGGGGGTTAAGGGTAATTTTTGTGACTAAGTGGTAAATATAAGTTGGAATCCAAGTATAATATTTCCATATATTAGTATGTTGATATTTAGGGGGTGTTAGGGTATACGGGGATCATAACTAGTTTAAAAATAATTAACCAATGTATTTGACAAAAAATTGGTGTCCCGGGTAATGTCCGGTTGTTCGGTTAGATACCGTTTCGTTAAAGTGTTTAATTATTCTGTAAAGTGTCTTTCATATATATTTTTGTAACACAAGTAATTCCCAACACTCAGGAAAGCATACATGACTATTTAGTAACTTTTCTGCACATGACTAGTATGTTAACAAGCACATGTAAGTATGACACAGTAATCAGGAAACAGTTAAGTAATTCAACACAGTCACCAAGCACTTTAATTATCATTAATAAATCGTACGGATACATGAAATCATGAGGGTTGTCACATTCTCTCCCCGTTAAGAAAATTTCGTCCCAAAATTTAGTACGTGGTTACTGAGGAAGCTAGTTAAGTTGCGGTGTTTACTGGCTTTTCCTGGGGTGTCACATCATCCCCCCATTGATTTGGAATTTCGTCCCGAAATTCTGCAGTAGCTTCAGCCTCAGTTGTGGTTGCACTTTTCTTAAATAACTGGGGATACTTGAGTTTCATTTGGTCTTCTCGTTCCCAGGTATACTCTGGGCCACGACGGGGAGTTCCAATGAACTCGAACAAGAGGTATCCTGGTACGCTTGAGAACCTTAACATCTCGGTCTGTGATTTCAACTGGTTCCTCGACGAATCGCAACTGGTCGTCAATTGTGAGCTCCTTTAAGGGAACTATGAGGGTCTCATCTGACAGACACTTTTTCAGATTTGACACGTGGAATACGTTGTGAACTCCGCTAAGTTCTTCAGGTAGATCCAACTTGTAGGCGACTTTGCCAATCTTCTCAATGATTTTGAATGGTCCGACATAACACGGATTGAGTTTGCCTCGCTTGCCAAAACGAACTACACCTTTCCAATGTGAGACTTTGAGTAGCACTCGATCCCCAACCTGGAACTCGAGTGGTTTCCTGCGCTTATCAGCGTAGCTTTTCTGACGGTCACGAGCTGCCGCCATTCGCTGTCGTATCTGAGCAATCCTTTCGGTTGTATCTACTACAAGCTCTGGGCCAGTGATTTGACTGTCGCCAACCTCTGCCCAACAAAGAGGTGATTGGCATTTTCATCCGTACAATGCCTCGAACGAAGCGGCCTGGATGCTGGTGTGGTAGCTGTTGTTATACGAAAACTCCACTAGCAGGAGGTGCTTTTCCCATCCATTACCAAAATCGATTACACATGCCCTAAGCATGTCTTCAAGGGTCTGGATGGTGCGTTCAGATTGCCCATCCGTCTGTGGGTGATAAGCGGTGCTCATATCTAAACGTGAGCCGAAAGACTTATGCATGGCTTGCCACAGTTCAGAAGTAAAACGTGAGTCACGATCAGAAATGATGGAGGTTGGCACTCCGTGCCTCGATACTACTTCCTTTAGGTAGATGTCTGCTAGAGTAGAAAACTTATCTGTTTCCTTGATAGCCAGAAAATGTGCAGACTTGGTCAGTCGATCCACGATCACCCAAATGGTATCGTTTCCGCGTTGAGATCTGGGCAGACCAGTAACGAAATCCATGGAAATTTGCTCCCATTTCCATTTCGGGTTCTCTGGTTGTTGTAGTAGGCCTGATGGTTTCTGATATTCAGTCTTGACTTTCGCACAAGTCAAACATTTGCTAATGTAGGTTGCTATGTGGGCTTTCATGCCCGGCCACCAATACGTAGTCTTTAGATCGTGGCATATCTTATCCGAACCAGGATGTACCGAATAACGAGACTTGTGCGCTTCATCCATCACAAGTTCGCGTAAGTTTCCGTAAAGTGGAACCCAGATACGCCCTGTTACATAGTAGGCGTCGTCTTCCTTTTGTTCTAGCCCCTGCCTCGATCCTCGTAAGGACTCAGCCCTGATGTTTTCTGCTTTCAATGCTTCAACCTGAGCATCGCGAATCTGAGCGGGAAGGTTAGATTGGATGGTAAGCTGTAACGCACGTACACGCTTAGGTATAGTATCCTTTCGACTGAGGGCATCGGCCACAACATTGGCCTTGCCCGGATGATACTTGATCGCGCATTCATAATCATTCAAGAGTTCGACCCATCGGCGTTGTCGCATGTTTAATTCCTTTTGCTTGAAGATATGCTCGAGACTCCTATGATCGGTGTAAATGGTGCACTTGGTACCGTACAGGTAATCTCTCCATATCTTAAGTGCGAAAACAACTGCTCCCAATTCCAAGTCGTGTGTAGTGTAATTCCTTTCATGAACTTTAAGTTGGCGTGATGCGTAGGCAATGACCTTGTCATGTTGCATCAACACGCAACCAAGTCCTTGGATGGAAGCGTCGCAATAAACCACAAAATCATATGTGCCTTCAAGCAATGAGAGGATAGGTGTGATACAAAGTCTATCTTTTAAGTGCTGAAATGCGGACTCCTGTGCATCACCCCAACGATAGGTGACACCCTTCTGAGTCAGTGAAGTGAGAGGTTGCGCAATCTTTGAGAAATCCTCGATAAACCTTCTGTAATATCCTGCCACACCCAAGAATTGGCGGATTTCTGTTGGTGTACGGGGTGCAGGCCAGTTCTTGATCGAATCAACCTTGGATGGATCCACATGAATCCCATCCTTGTTAACCACATGGCCTAGAAAGTGGACTTCGCAAAGCCAGAAGTCACATTTTGAAAATTTAGCATACAGTTGCTCTGCTCGAAGGAGTTCCAGCATAAGTTGTAGATGCTGATCGTGTTCCTCCTGACTCTTCGAATAGATCAGGATATCGTCGATGAACACTATGACAAACTTATCCAGGTAAGGCTTGCACACTCGGTTCATGAGATCCATGAAGACTGCAGGTGCATTCGTTAATCGAAAGGCATAACCAGAAACTCGTAATGGCTGTAACGAGTTTTGAACGCTGTTTTGGAGACGTCCTCCTCTCGGACTCTCAGCTGATGGTATCCCGATCTCAAATCAATATTAGAGTAATAACTCGACCCTTGCAACTGGTCGAACAAGTCGTCAATACGTGGAAGAGGATAACGATTCTTCACGGTCACCTTGTTGAGTTCGTGGTAGTCAATACACATTCTGAAAGTACCGTCTTTGTTCTTTACGAATAACACTGGAGCTCCCCAAGGCGAAGAGCTAGGATGTATGAAACCCTTTTCCAAGAGTTCTTGTAGTTGCGTGGACAGTTCCTCAGGTTCTGATGGAGCTAGACGATATGGTGCTCGAGCTACTGGTGCTGCTCCAGGAGCTAGCTCGATTTGAAACTCAACTTGGCGATGAGGCGGAAGACCAGGTAATTCCTCCGGAAATACCTCAGGAAAATCACATACAATAGGTATGTCTTCTATCTTCCTTTCTTCCGAGGATGTATCAGAAACGAGGGCTAGAATAGCAGTGTGGCCCTTTCGCAGACACTTCTGGGCCTTAAGGAAAGAGATGACGCCTACAACAGCACCACCCTTGTCGCCACGAATCACGAGGGGTTCTTTACCAGAACGAGGGATGCAGACAATCTTCTTGTTGTAGAGAATTTCTGCTTGCTGATGAGATAACCAATCCATCCCAATAACAACGTCGAAACTACCCAGAATGATAGGAATAAGATCGATAGAGAAGGTCTGACCAGCTAAGACGAGGTTACAACCTTTAATTATGTGTGTAGCCTCTAAACTTTTACCATTTGCTAACTCTACGATGTGCTTGGTGTTCAAAAGTGTTGGAGTGCGCTTAAGCATCTGACTAACTTTTAAGGACACGTAGCTAGTATCAGTACCTGAATCAAATAAAACAGTAACAAAGAAATCATCCAGAAGAAACTTACCCATCACAACGTTGGGATCGTTCCTTGCATCACCCTGACCAATCACGAAGGTGCGACCTAGGGCGCCATTGCCATTATTGTTACTCCCGTTTTTGCCTCCATTGTTGTTCTCATTTCCTTGGTTGTTGTTCTGATTCTAATTTTGATTCAGCTGTGGACAGTGCCTCTTGAAGTGACCCTCAGCACCGCACTGGAAGCATCCCTTATTACCCTGCTGGTGTTGCCATTGGTTCTAGGGAGGTTGTGGCTGCTGTTGTTGATTATGTTTCGCAGGACGACAGCCCCGGCAATATATGGCTTCATGTCCAAACTTGTTACATCTCTAACAGCGACCCTTATTGCACGGCCTGCTGTGGTGCAAACTACATCGATTGCACTTAGGGTGATTTCCCCTGTGTCCACCCTGACCTTGATTTCCAGAAGGCTGCTGACTAGGGCTCCTGTGCTCATCTATCTTTCGCTGGTGGGACTGAGACTGAACTGAAGTAGAACCCTTGCCCGAATTTCCATCCCACTTGCGCTTGTTATCACTGGGAGCATCAGTAGTAGTAGTAGCGTTATCACTGGGAGCATCAGTAGTAGTAGCGTTAATACGCTTGGGCAGCTTGCCTTCTTCCACCGCCTGATCGGTGAGCTTGTCTGCCAAACGAATGACTTGCTGGATCGTGGAAAGGTTGGCCGCAATTACAGACCCTTGGATTTCCGGGACTAAGCCTCTGAGGTATAGCTTGATTCGTCTGGATATGGGTTGTGACAAGTTAGGGCATAAGGCAGCCAAGTCGTTAGACCTCTTTGTGTACGCCTCAATCTCTGATCCTTCCATCTTCAAACCATAATACTCTATTTCAAGTTTCAGAATGTCGTCTAGGTGGCAGAACTCTTCCTTAATCCAATCCTTGAAGTCGCTCCAGAGGGTGGCATTCGCGTCTGCCAACCCGAGCATCTGAACTTGTGCGTTCCACCAAGAATACGCTTTCCCTTGCAACATGCTAGTAGCATACTCTACTCGTTTTCTAGCAGGGCTTTCACTTTCTTCGAATGTATATTCGATTCTTCGAATCCAGTGTAGAAGGCCGATTGCCCCTTTAGTGCCATCGAAAGTGGGAGGTTTGCATTCTAGGAACGCCTTGAAGGTGCCCATGCGTGTTTGAGTGTGCATGGGTTGACTCCTTGTTTGGGTTGCTAAGGCTTCAGCAATCCGTTCGTTAATCAAATCCGTCAGCTGACCCTGGGTTAAGTTGAGACGCTCCCTCATGATCTTCACATTGAGGGAAACACAGGTAAGAAAGGTGTCGCAGCGTGCGTAAGTGTTGGGTGACAGAAGAGAGCACACACATAAGGTTCAAATAGCAGTTATCACGTTAACTAATGCATACCATGAACAATATACCATGTAACTAACAAGTAGGTAATATAAACATAAACCATGTCACCTAGAATGTTGAGTCTTGCACGTGGAGCGAAGCGTTGTTGTGGATCGTTGAGCACTGTACAGGTTATAGTCTGGTTTTATCAAAAATCTTTCCCCTTTTTAAAACCAAGTTCGCTATAACCAATGGCTCTGATACCAATCTATCACACCCCCAAAATCCACCCTGCGGACTACCACCGCTTGGAGGCGTGACGTGACCAGGATCGAGCCACCAATCATATTGAACAACGTAATCAAGTAATTAAAACTAACCACAATACAATTGGTGACCAAAAGAAAGTAACCTACTTTAAGTTAACAGCGGAAGCATAAAACATAAGTCCAAAACATAAGTTCATAGTTCATAAGTTTAAAGTCCAAAACGTAGGTTTAATAAGTTCATAAGGATTTAAATATTAAGTACGGAATATAACAGTCCGTATCCCACAACGACCACCTCCATGTGCAAGCTCCATAGCATCTAACGACCTGCAAAGCATGTAGTAACGAGTCAACAACAAAGTTGAGTGAGTTCACGGTTGGTTGTCCATTTTAGAGTTGTTTCCAAAAACGTAGTTTAATCTTAATCAGCTATCCAGCCGTGGGGCTTACCCCATAGTTCGAAAATGTTTATCAGTTAACCATCCCATGTCCACCTTCCCTGGCTATCCAGCCCGGCACTCCGGCCGTGGGGGCTACCTCATTATTTTAACTACCAGACTCGTTTATCATATCGACTACTAACCAAAAATTACTTGTGCCCTAGCGTCGGTGTCTATCATCACCGATGTGCCATAGTCCATTAGTACACACCCGTCCGACTGGCACGGTGTGAGGTTTGTTAAACCTAATAGCGCTATTAACTAATGACCCACTCGCCATAACCTCGGCGATTAAGTCGATATAAAGGGAGGGACTTCGCTGATAGAGTTCTAGTCCAATAAGTCTAATTCCGTCCCAACAGGATGAGGAGTTCTCATTCCTGAACATATCCCAAGGACGAGGAATCCCTATTCCTGAACCCATTCCCATTCCCACCAGGAATTTCCATGCTTTGTAGAAAAGTGTGAACTCACCTCGGTTGCTCGGTTTGACTCTCAAAATTAGCTAACAGTCAAGGTCGGTCAATCACATCATAATATGATTACCAGTTAGTCATTTAGTGGTTTTCAAAAAGAGCACAAAGTTCCTACACGTATCTATCACATAACATGCAATACTTTAACGGTTTATGCCCATATAAGCTTCCCATCTATTTCCGTTCATAAGCAAACATAAGACATTGCACATAACACTTTTATTGATATATAACATGTTAGATTATTCTCCGATAACCTACCCGACATTTAGACATGCAAATCACTACTTATGTCGTTTCAGCTTTAATGTTCAAAACCGGACTGTTTTCGGGGATTTTAATAAAATAGTTAACTTGCTCCAAAAATTCTCAACTTTATACAGAAGATCTTAAACGATCCAAATATTATTGTGTAAAATTCTCGGGATCCAATTCATCACCAATATTTTATAAGAAATCATCTTCCGGACTGAAATCAGATTCATCTTTTTCTGACTGCAGTCCACGGAATAATTTATTTAAAATTCATCGTAAGTCTGATTTACGAGATTCCAGTGGGAGGATCACAAATACATCAGTGGTCATTTACAGTACAAATTTCATGACCTAGTTCTACTCAGGTTTCAAGTTATGATAAAGAATATAACACGTATTTTCAGCAGCAAAAATGCAGCTTTTGCTGCTGTTACAAAACGGGTCCTTAAAAATAGTAAACAAAGTCCAAAAATTATGATTTGAGTACCATTAGAACCGTATTTCATAATAACACGTTATAGACTCAAGAAAATCAAGTTTTTGTTAAGTTACGATGTGGTTACAGCGAACTGAATTTGGCTGTAATATTTGGACAGAAGTTGTTTTCAGCTTATGGTGTTCTAACGCATGTTCTATTTGTTCCGTTAACATGTCTAGTGATCAACAACGACCTTTAACATCAATATTAACAAGTAAATCATCAAGTAATGAACAACATGTTCACTACAACATCCTACTAGTAACTTTTTACTTTCATCTTCAAGTAATCTTTTATGTAGAACTTCATGTAAAGTTTCATGTTCATCTTTTTAATGTTCTTGTTTCTTTAGTGATTTGAACATACTAAACATACTACAACTTGTAAACAAGAAACAAGATGAACAAGGGTGCACAAGGCTAGGGTAGAATCTAGTCAAGAAGATGATGAGAAAATAAAATGACGAAGAAGCAAGAACAAGGCTCCATTTGAAGCTCCACAAGTTGCAACCTCCTTGAATCACCTTTGTAGCTTGAATGGAACTTGAAGAATAGAGGGTGATGGTGATTTAATGGTGGTGGTTTGGGGGTGAGCCGAAAGGGGGAGAGAGAGAGAGAGTGAAGTGAGAGAGTGTGATCTTGTGTGAAGATTTGAGAAGATATGAGGAATGGTGTGGTGATCACACACCATACTTATAATCATCCTACATCATATTTTGTTCACCTCCATAAGTAAACAATCAATTAAAATATAAGGTAAAATCTCATGGGCATGGGGGTGGGTCCCTTGGGACCGAAATCGGTTGGGGGGGGGGGGGGGGGTTAAGGGTAATTTTTGTGACTAAGTGGTAAATATAAGTTGGAATCCAAGTATAATATTTCCATATATTAGTATGTTGATATTTAGGGGGTGTTAGGGTATACGGGGATCATAACTAGTTTAAAAATAATTAACCAATGTATTTGACAAAAAATTGGTGTCCCGGGTAGTGTTCGGTTGTTCGGTTAGATACCGTTTCGTTAAAGACTTTTAATTATTCCGTAAAGTGTCTTTCATATATATTTTTGTAACACAATTAATTCCCAACACTCAGGAAAGCATACAGGACTATTTAGTAACTTTTCTGCACATGACTAGTATGTTAACAAGCACATGTAAGTCTGACACAGTAATCAGGAAACAGTTAAGTAATTCAACACAGTCACCAAGCCCTTTAATTATCATTAATAAATCATACGGATACATGAAATCATGAGGGTTGTCACACTTTTTATGTGTAATTTTTGTATTCTTGTATCATTGTGTATTTCTTAAGTATTTGTATGTGTATTTTTGTAGTATACTCCTTGGGAGTATTTAATGTATTTTTCAAGTTCCTAACATCAATAATACACATAATATACACTTAGCACATAATCTTGTGACCACTAAATATATATTTTTCCCTAATACTTGAAGAAATCCTTATTTCTTACTTAAAATTTTTGTATAAAAATTAGGAAACCTTTGTAAATATTTTTAGGTGAACTTTTGGGGAATAAGTTTCACAAAAACTTATATTTTTATGAGTGTCAAAATTTTATATAAATTTTGACATAGTTTCCCCTAAAAGTGGAGGTTTTCCATGTTTTTAAAACATGTGTTTATTTTCTTTTCATCATAAAAATCAATTTTCAACAAGTTTCACAAACAACATACACTAAAATCATCATGAAAAACCTTATGATGAACTTGATTTTTGTTAAAAATGTGTAGTCTTTTAGATCTACACTTTACATACAAAGATCATTCAAAAATAAATGCTCTTGTTTAATTTCTACAAACTTTGTGTGAAACTTCATTTCACTAAGTAAACCATCAATAAGTTTTAGGGTTTTAAAATCATGAAAAACATATTCTAAAACTATTTTTATGTTTATTTAAAAGATCTTTATGTTAATCATCAAGTTTCATCATGGATCTTTCAAGATCCATGCTTAACATACTTGAATCTTTCAAAAATAAGTTTCTTGATGAACTTTCTACAAACTTTTTATGATGTTTAGTCTCATAAGTTAGTTTTTCATGGTCTTAGTTTCCTCAAGAACACAAGAACATACTTAAAAATCATTTTTCAAGTTTACATAAAGGCTTTTCAAGTTCATCTTCAAGTTTAACTATGGATCTTTCAAGATCCATGCTTAAACTTGTTAGATCTAAGCTTCTAACAAACTTTAACATGATAGATCTTGTTAGGATCTGAGGCTCTCATGATAGTGTTTGTTTGTTTAAAATGAATGATCAATGAATATGAAAACATGTTAGGTGCAGCGGAAATGAAAACAAACTTTGTAAACACAATCAAGGGAGAAAATAGTTTGATAAACAATTGCTTCACATAGAGTCAAAAGATTACAAATCAAAGCAAAAGATTACAGACATGCTTACAAACTATACTCCCCCTCAGCCTGATGCCCCAAGGTTGGTTGCACACAAGATGAAAGGATTAGACATGAGGAGAAGAACCCACTCAGTCAATCAAATGTAACAGTACAGGGTACTGTTACATTTATAGGCAAACCAAACCACTGAGGTATCTCAGCTGACGTCACCATGAAAGCGACGTCTAACTGCCTAACAACCTGTATCTACTGTCCTTTTACAAATACTGCTTTGCCTAACCACTGACTATACATAAAACAAATAATTCACAAAACATCTGCTCTCTCTTTTCATCAGTGCTTTCCTCAAGGTTGATCAGTCCTTGATTGGGCAGAGCTTTGTTATCAGCAGTTTGTACCAGCAGTGTTTAGTGTCCAGCAGTCTTTTAAGCTTTATCAGTAGTTATGCAGAACAGCAGCAGTTGTATCCAGTCAGTGGATGTAAGACCATCAGTTGTTATAAATCACTTTCAAGGGGGAAGTCTAATGTAAACCGCTGCTTATTGTGGATCCACTGTTGTGACCAGGTTTTGGCTTTACATTATCTGTTCCTCTGGTAGGGTTCAATCCCAACAATCTCCCCCTGGAACAGATAATGCCAAAACCTGTCATTATTCTGGAGCTTTATTCCTCATCAAAAGTTCCTTTGCTTCTCTTTTAAAATCTGCTTCAAAGTCTCTGGAACTTATATCATCTTCATCCCTACACAGTGTAAGTTCAAGTAGATCCTGCAAATCTTGAACACTAAGGCCTAGTGCTTCTTTCCTTGATATATACTTCACCTCTCCATTGGATCTGAACATAGTCAATACGTGGGTCTTTTGATCAGAGAGCCACTTTAGTACTTTTAAACCCAATGGATTTCTTGGGAGAGATTTATTTGAAGATGAGCTTTGAGATATTGGCCTTGAGAAGACTTGCAGACTTTCAGACATTCTTTTGAAAGCCATTTCTATGACATCATTTGCTGCAGCTATATCTTCTGCAGTTTCTCTTTCAATCAGCTCCTGCCTTTCAATGTCTGTCATGTCTGTTGAAGTGTCTGATGATGCAGGTTTGGTTAACATCCCTTTTAAAAGGTTTTGAAGTTTTTCTGAGCTCTCTTCTTTTAAACCTATTTTCATGATGGATTCTTTGAAGTACTCAACTTCTTTTTCTTTTACCTCTTCATTGGTCAGCTGTTCTTTTTCTTCTTGGTTTGTCACAAAAGTAGACCGGAACAGTGTTTTGAGGTTTTCTATCTGCTGTTCAAGCTTCACTCTTTGTTCATGCTTCTTTGAAGTGCTTGAAACAGTTATCTTTCTTTTCTTTAGCCTTTCATAGGCTTCATCAGTCTGCTGTTTTGACCATTTTGATATGGCTTCAGCAGTATCCATTTTTGCATCCACCAGCTCCTTTTTCTTTCTCTTATACTCAGCAGTTAGGTCAGCAATGAGCTTTTCGTATTTTCTCCAGTTTGGAGCATTCTTCTTCTTTGTAGGATCATTCTTAATTTTCTCAATCCTTTCTGCCTCACGCTTAAGAGCTACTACTGGCCATTCTTTGAACTGTTGTTCTTCAGCAGGATAGAATTTCTCTTTCATGATGTCGGCTAGATATTGTTTTCTTAACTCTTTCTTTTGATCAACCTTTTCTTTGTTTAGGTCTTGTGCAAACTCTTCTATCTGCTTTACTTTTGTGAAGTAGAACTCCAGTCTTTTAGCAATGCCATCTTCGCTTAACCGTTCTTTTTCACTCTCAACTTTAGCTCTTAGTCTTGCTTGCCTTGCCTTGATTTTGAGGTAATCATCCATATCATCTGGTGGCATGTAGCCTATGAGTGAGGAGAACCTTCTTTTTGAAGGATCTTCTTCTGTATAGAATTGCCTCATCTCATTTTTGATGGCTTCAAGCTCCAGTGGATATTGTGCAGCATTAGGATCATGTATACCCTCATCGGCAGGGATTGGCATTCTTTTTCTGTGAAAGAGCTTTGGTTGTGATGTAGGAAAGATAAGGGCAGTGGTGGATGATTGACTAACAGCTGTTGAAACAACTGGTGTCTCAACATCTGTTGTCATTACAACTGCTGATATGTCAGCAGTTGTCTTCTACTTTTGAGCAGGATCAGTGGTGGTAGATTGTATGGCAGTGGTTTGTGATTGTGATTGACTGACAGTGGTTGAAACAACTGGTGTTTCAATCACTGTTGTCTTTTGCTTTATGGCAGGAGGCAGTGGTGGTGATATGATTGTAGATGAGGATGGTGGTGGAACAGTGGTTGTAATGGTGTGTGATAGAGTGGTGTGTGTTGAAAGTGTGTGTGTTGATGAAATGGCAGCGGTTTGGCTACTGACAGCAGTTTTTGTAACTTCTGTTGTATCAGCTGTATGATATTTCGTGGGAGGTGGTTTAGATGTTTGCTTTGCTTGCTCAGGTTCAACACACAGGCCATGTTCTATTCCCTTCTTCTTCATTTGCTTCATTATCTCCCCCTTTTTGGCATTATCTGCAAGGGGGTCATCAAAGAACAGCAAAGTTGAAGGAGCTTTGCCAGTGGTAGTTTGGATGCTGGCCTTAATAGCCTTGATATCTGCTTGAGTATCCTTGAACCTTGATTCCACCATATTGGTCAGCATTTGTATATGCATTTCATGCTGCTGATCAGTCACTTGTTTTTGTCTTTCAAGCATAGGTTGAAAAAAATTCCAGAGCTCATTTGCAGCAAGTGCTTGTTGTGGAGCAGGTGCTTGAGGTGGAACAGTAGTGGATTGTGCTTTCTGAGCTTTTAAAATCTCTTGCACCATCTCCTTTATTTCAGAAACTGATTCTTCAAGTTTTTCAACTCTGCCCGTCAATTCCTGATATCTTGAATCATCACCCATTTTACTGGGATCATCTGAATCCCCACCAGCAGTGGTTATATCAATGTTTGACTTAGGAACTGAGTCCCAAAAATCTCCCATTGATGCCCCTTGTTCTCGGTACTGGGGACTTCTTTCTTCAGCACTCGATAAACATTTGATAGTACCAGTGGTTAGATCCAACTCTCTGGTGGTTACCGAAGTTGCCATGGAAGAAATTGCCTTCAAGGGAGTCTTACTTATGAAACAACTGTCCAACTGAGGATCTGTTGATCCACCAGTTGTAGTTGCTGCTCCACTTGAACTACCACCAAGAGTTATATGTAACTCAGGCGGTGTAACCTCCACAATTGTTGCTGGGATAGCAGGAGTAGTAGCATTAGACCCAGTCACTTGTGGATGTATACTCTCAGTGATAGGTGGTAGAGAGGAACTGGTTTGTGTCTGAGCTATATCAGCTGCATGCAACAAAGGTAGCATGGTTTGTGGTAATATGATTGGTGAGGGTATGGGAGTTGAAAGAGACATGTCCTTGGGATCAGGACTGAGGAAGATGGATCCGAGTGGATTCAGAGCTTCATATTGTGGTGTCCCTGTGCTTACAACCTGATCCTTTTGTGAGGATGCAGGAGGAGTTTTAGGCATGGGTTGAGATCTTTCTTCCAACTGCTGTGAGGAAGTAGCAGCAGTGGTTTGTGGTGACTTTTGTGTTGTCACTGGCAGTTGCTCTGGGATCTCATCTTCCAGAGTTGCCTTTGTTTTGGGTTTGGTGGGTTTTCTGGATGTTTTTCTTTTGGTCTTTTTGGTGATGTCAGGTGTGGGTTTCAAAGCAGTGGTTGTGGTGCTTTGATCACCTGGAGCAGTGGGCTCAGCAGCAGATGTCTGAGGAGCAGTTGTAACTGCTAAATTCTGCTCAGGCACCTCTGCTTTTGTTTTTATAGGTGCCATCATCCTTGAAAATGTTTCATTTGTTAAGCTTTTTATTTGACAATGAACACCTTGTTTGAGCAGATTTACATTTTCCTTTTCAAATTTTTGTTCAAAATAATAACTCAAAAATCTTGGAAAAAGTAAAAATGCTTTGCTATCAACATTTTTTATCAAGTTATTAAAGATTTCCTGGGAGTAGTTGTAGTTTTTGTTGTTTAGAATAGCATATCCCAGGCATTGAATCTTTAATGGTATTTCATTGAACGATGTTGTTTTATTCGAAACACACATCAAAAGTGTGTGAAATAAAAACCTAGGTGCAGAAGGGAAATAACCTTTTTGTAAGGTATCTACCTTTGATTGTTCTGCATATCCCCTTTTTACGAAATCAGTTTTCATCTCGGCTTTATCAAAGGAGATTTTACCTTCCTGATCGTCAAGATTAAAGACTTCGGAGATTGATTGTGGTGTGATTTGAATCACTTTACCCTGTAACGAGGAGTTAATGGCTATGACTTTATCGTCTTGTTTTTCAAGCGTCGCCTTTTTCCAAAACTCTCTCTGGGTTTGCAGATAGATGGGAGCATTTGCTGTCAACAAAGTTTTGTACTTTGATGCAGATATTATATCAATGATGGAGTCGAAAGTGTGGTTGTCTTTGAGTTTTGTGAGTAAACCCAAATAGTTGTGAGATTGTTTGTATGGTATTTCGATGGGTTCTTCGACCGTTTGAGCGACCTCTTTTGAAGGTGGTGGTGATTTTGGTTTGGATTTTGATTTTGACTTTGATTTTGTCATTTTTTGCAGAGAAGAACGAAGAATGATTTTGAAGTTTTTGAGAAGAAGGGTTGGAAACTGCTATGAGAAGAGAATTTTGGAATTCAATTCGACAGTGTAAAACCCTGTTTGGGGTTTTGGGCAGGGTTTTATTTAGGAAAAAAAATGATCGCTGATGTGGCAGCGGTTATTACGATCTGAGGGCCAAAAACTGACCACGTGTCAAACACTGATGAAATGGATGAAGTATGGAGAATAGTTGTTTTAAGGGCCACTGACGTATCAAGCATCAGTGGTTACAACGGTAAAAATTGTGGGCAGTGGATGATTTTTACTATCAGTGGATAGCATATCAGTGGATAGGTCACTGATTTTGAACATCAGTGCTTATCAAGAAAATGAGGGATCAGTGGATAACTTTCAGCAGTGGACAGTGTTTAGAGATCAGACGTTGGAACAAAACAGTGGTTAGGGTAAATGATACATATCTGAAGAGCAAGTATTCCAGCAACATTTTTGAGAATGTTCATTCAAGGTTTTGCCACATGTCAATTTTGAAGGACAGTGGTTTAGTACCCCAGATGATGAAAACTTTTTGCTAAGGCAACTCATTTTCGTATAATATACAATTAAAACATGAGTACCCTAGTATTTCAAGCACAGATTGCAATCAACCTTTGATAAGAATTTAGGAGCAAAACTGAGTATGACATGACCCTGACATATATATATACCATTTCCTTTTGACCCATTTAAGAGGACAGTGATACCAACAAAAATAAGGTATTACATCCTGACAGGAACTGAAACTATTGCTAAACAAAAACAAGCAAAAGTTCCAAATATATTATTCAAAAAAAATGAACAATATATCCTGGTTATTCGAGAAAATCCTTTTGAAAAAAATGGTTAAAGGATTTTCTGAGAACAGCATCAAAAAGGATCTGGTATAATTTCAATAAAATACATAATCATATCATTCTCAAGTTTTTGAAAATGGTCAGTGGTTTTGACAATAGTGGTAGGAAAACTTTGAACACATTTTGACCACTGTTTGATACCATTTTCTTTGTCAGTTGATTTCAATCATGAGGACACATGGACACATGAGTTTTGAAGATCCTGTTGTAGATCTAATTTCTATGTGATGATTTTGAAAATTTGTCTAGTCCTTTTGTAGGTTCAATCACTGGGAACACTAATGTCACCTGAACTTTCTTGAACCTATGAGCACAAACAGTTGCTTAAATGACCATTATTACCCCAAATTTTGACTCTTAAGTGTTTTAAGTTTATTCCCTTTTCTTCTAAATTCAAAAGTTTTGAGATAAACACACTTCAGAGTTTTTGTGAATATTAGTCCAAAATCATTTTGCAGTAATGTTTTGAGAGACTTGGTCATGTTGCCACAACTTTTTAACCAATCTCACACTACACATGATACGGACTATGTTGACCCCTGATTTTCTTAATGCATTATTAACAAAGTTGATTTGTTCCTTTGGAGGATCTCAACCTGTTTTCAACACATAAGATCAAATGACTAAAGTTATAATTTCCCTCTTTTTGTGTTAGCAAAACATCAATGTTTTTATGAACATATGTTTTGTTAATCTGAGGTTCAGACTTTAGTATTTATGGAAAACATCACAAATTACACATAACCAATTGAAATTAATTTAGAAAATAAGAAGTAATCTCATAGTTTAACAGATATTTATTTCAGATCTAGAAACCATGAGTGTTTTGTGCATAAATTCACTTGTTGTGTGAAATTTTGTGTGTCATATGACATCTTGGTTGATATACAGAGTTGTTGAATAACCATTTTGATCATGATTAACTCGATACTCTGTTTTTCAACTAAATACAACCAACCTTTGTATCAATGAATTTTTTAGCCGAACTGTTATGTCAATTTGACTGTTAAATCGAAATTGACTGTCCAAGCTCTGATACCAATTGTTAGGATCTGAGGCTCTCGTGATAGTGTTTGTTTGTTTAAAATGAATGATCAATGAATATGAAAACATGTTAGGTGCAGCGGAAATGAAAACAAACTTTGTAAACACAATCAAGGGAGAAAATAGTTTGATAAACAATTGCTTCACATAGAGTCAAAAGATTACAAATCAAAGCAAAAGATTACAGACATGCTTACAAACTATACTCCCCCTCAGCCTGATGCCCCAAGGTTGGTTGCACACAAGATGAAAGGATTAGACATGAGGAGAAGAACCCACTCAGTCAATCAAATGTAACAGTACAGGGTACTGTTACATTTATAGGCAAACCAATCCACTGAGGTATCTCAGCTGACGTCACCATGAAAGCGACGTCTAACTGCCTAACAACCTGTATCTACTGTCCTTTTACAAATACTACTTTGCCTAACCACTGACTATACATAAAACAAATAATTCACAAAACAGCTGCTCTCTCTTTTCATCAGTGCTTTCCTCAAGGTTGATCAGTCCTTGATTGGGCAGAGCTTTGTTATCAGCAGTTTGTACCAGCAGTGCTTAGTGTCCAGCAGTCTTCTAAGCTTCATCAGTAGTTATGCAGAACAGCAGCAGTTGTATCCAGTCAGTGGATGTAAGACCATCAGTTGTTATAAATCACTTTCAAGGGGGAAGTCTAATGTAAACCGCTGCTTATTGTGGATCCACTGTTGTGACCAGGTTTTGGCTTTACATTATCTGTTCCTCTGGTAGGGTTCAATCCCAACAGATCTACACGTACACACAAGATTCAACAACATCAACTTCATCACATACATCAAATTTCACCAAAATCATTTGTTTTTCTTTAGATTAAGTTAGATCTTCATGTTTTCATACTTTAAAGTTTAGTTTCTTTGAAAGTGTAACTTGTACATAACACTAATATGAAGAAAATAGAGTTTTTGAAACTTACTACTAGCTCTAATGGCTAGGGAAGTGGCTCAACAAATATGAAGATGAAGAATGAAGAAATCAAGTGGATAAAAGCTCCTCCAAGTGGTTCTTGAACTTCTAGCACTTCAAGCCTTCTTAGATAGCCTCCTTACACATTGTGATCACCTTGGATTACTTGGAAGATGGTTGAAAATGGAGGTTGTAGTGTGGGTGTGTGTGGCCGAGAGTAGGGAGGAGAAGAGAGGGAAAGATGAAGTTGGCAAGTAATGAAATGATAATGTTCTTCAAGTTAGTTCTTTTATAATCAACTTCACTCAGCATAAGTTTAACCTATGGGTTTTATGTTGAATATCTAGCCAACATGAGAAAATATTATAATCAAAAGTTGTGGGGTCCTTATGGGGCCAGTTACCAAGAGAGGGGTGGGGTAAAATGTAAAAATTTGGAAGTTGTGGGTAGAAGATGTAAATTTTGGTGTTAAATGGAAGGTCAAGTGTGTTTATGGGTTTTTATGATTTTTAGTGTGTTCTAGCATCATAACTAGCTTTATATCACTAAAACAATGCTTCTAGTCTATTTTTGGTGTTTCGGGTAGTGTCCGGTTATTGTTCGGTTATCGGTTCGTTAAAGTGTTAAATTGCACAATTTTGTTAGATATGAAGTACCTTTTATGACAGTTTTCATTCCCGACACTTTACAAGTTATTTTGGTCATTTAAATCTTAATTCTGCATAATATTTTGATGTTAAATTGTTAGTTTTGCCGAATTTCTGCAGAAATCTGCATCTAAAGTGCGTTTCAGGTGCTTTTTGGTGTCTATTTTAGCTTCCGGAAAATGTTTACATTAACCTTTGTTCACCTACTTAGTGTGACACCCGGCTTTTCAGGCCGTACTGTACAATTGTAACACGTGTCATGAATAGATAAAAAGGCTGTATTTGACTGATTATGATATTTATATGTGATATTTAATGTGTTGGTGAATCTAAACATTGGTAAAAATTATGTTGTCAACGATAAAATAAACGCTTATCGCGTAACGATTAAAATGCGAAACGAACGTCGGTGACCACCCGATCAGCGTTAAAATCCTAAAAATAGTCTGTTATGATTAGAATGGTAATTCTAATCATGTTCTTGACGAAAAATAAATTAAAACGCTAAGAAACTCTATTTTTCGAGTTTGAGCGTGTACCGCACGATACTTCGCGTATTTGACAAAATGCTGTCAACGTAGCCAGTCAAGACAACTGGTAAATATTTCAGTAATAATTTAGTGTGATTATTTTTTATAGAATGATAAAAATAATTTAAAACGCACTAAAACGGGGTTAAAACGCTAGATAAAATACCCGGTATCCAGTAAAATACCAGTTTTAACACTATTTACATACATATGTGTATATGTTAAAAATGTGAGAGGAATGTGTGAGTGTTGATAGGTGGCGGCTAGGGGGAGCAAAATACACTCTCTCTCCTCCATGTGTTGGCCTAGAAGAGTGTACATGATGATTAATCTTGATAAAGCTTCCATATCTCACCATAATCAATACAAACTTTTCAAAATTCACTCTCTCTCTCTCTTGAACACACCCACAGCCGAACACCCTCTAGATCACATCCATTTTCATTTTCAAAATTGTTCTTGAGGATTCAAACTCATTACAAGGTGTTTACAAGTCTATTTGGAGGTTTAGAAGTGATTTCATGGTGTTTCAAGCAACAATCAAGTCCCATATCATCAATCTTTACTAAAAAAATCATTCAAGAACTTGAAGGTATAAAACTTATTTTAAAAACCTTATTTTTGATTCTTGATGATCTTGATGATGATGGAAGTTTCTCTTGTTCTTGAGTTTAATCACAAACTTGAAACAAAAAAAAATGGGTTTTCGAATGAAATAAAAATGGGTGTATATATATATGTATGTATGGCCGTGAGTTTGTGTGTGTGTGTGTAGGTGATTGTGTTTTGATTTTGATTGAATGATTCTTGAAAAACATGTTACTTAAATGATAGATTGCATGCAAGAATCAAAGGTGTCATATAGGAATGTTCTAAAAGTGTTTCAAGATTTAAAAGTGACATGATAAAAAGTGAACTTTTGGAAGTTCATATGTATATATGTATGTCATGTATATGTATGTATATATGTATGCATGCATGTAAAAGTTTGTCACATTTTCATAAATGTGAAGAATACTTGCATTTACGTATGAATGATTGGATGATCATGATGATATATGTTATGTTTTGTAAGAACATGGAGTAAATGTGTTCTTGGGTATGATTAAAACATAAGTAATGATGATGATGTTGTATGAGTGCATTAGATGCACATACATGAACATGCATGATGATATGAAATCATGAAATGATGATTTAAACATGATTTGATAAAAATAATTTTTGATCAGATTATAAACACTAAAATATGATTATTTTGAAGTGTTTAATGATATAAAACTTTGTTATAAAGTTTACTAGTCTTGCATGTTGTACTTGGTGCATTAGGATTTGTAAATTACGTAAAATCGCATGATTTATGTGACTTACACAAAAACTGCACTAATCTGATTATAATCACTATTTTAATCAGTAAATAACATGTATTGTGTTAAAATATCAAGTCATTCCGAGTTGGGATGGTTGTAGTAACGTTTAACGCAAAACTATGTGGTAAAACGGTCAAAAATCGGCTATTCGAACGATTTTTATGAAACTGATTTAGATCAGTAAGTAAACTAAAATTTTTAGTTTAAAAGTAAGTATATTAACTAATTTTAAGTTTACTTGGTGTTTGGTTGGTCATACGTGACTTCCGACGCTCGAAAACGTTACCGAATCACTAAAATACGCGTTTTACAATGAACACTAGTATGGGTTAGTTTTGGGTGAACCTTATGTGTTAAAATGTGTTATTTGATTTAAATATGTGAATATGATAATATGTTAAGTGTCGACATGATAGCAGGAAATTTAGGCTATGCATGTACACTTGTGCGATTAGAATCGGTAAAATCGTGTTTAACGCGTAACTTGTTTATCGAGCATGAAATTTGATACATATAAGTTATTTTATGTATGCATGCCTTAAAAATGACAAAATAAATAAGTTAACGAGATTACGCGTGTTACGATGTTGATTTATGTGTACGTTTATGTATATATATTACGACGCGCAAATCGTAGTTATATTACGTATAAATGGGTGTGTTAACGGATTTACGTGATAATGGTCACCAGTAACATCGTTCAAGTCGCAAAATCTTAAAAATATATAAATATGGACTCATATATATATTAACATGCCAACATAACCAAAAACAATAACTTTTCGAGAAAATCTCAAAGTAAACTTAGGATTTTTGTGATATATTGATTTATAAATCGTTCCTACATATAATAGGACGTGTAGAAATCAATCTGTGGGATTGCGCTATTTAAAAATACACACCCAAATGTGAGTGTCACTAAACTACCTCTTTTTACTGTTTTGTATATGTTTTGGGGGAAGAACACGCCAAAAAGGGTTTAATAATGTTTTTGAAATAAAACATACCTTTTTTATATAAATTATATATTTTCATTGAAAATATGTAGATTTGTTAAATATATTTGTTTCGGGGAGAAACGGTTTGGAGAAAATATATGTTTCGGGATGAAACGGTTTTGGTATAAATATGTTTCTGGATGAAACGGTTTTGATGAATATATGTTTCGGGATGAAACGGGAATTTGTACGGTGTTTCAGAGAAAACGACCGTTTGGTTGGGACGAATTTATTTGGTCCAAGGGATTTCAGTAAATTCCTACAACTGTTTATATCAAATTTCTCATATTAGTAGGATATATATATTGTACATGAGGTAGGCATCATAGATGGCCTTGATATGGGCTATGCGCAAGTGATGTCGTTTAATCATTTAAGTATTGCACACGAGGAATTGTTGGTAGATCTATCGGGTTGACAACCCCGTCATGACCGGTCGCTCCATGTCAACTCAAATGACGAATTGATATTCTGTTTATTCTCTAGCTTTGATTATCCCTACATTTTAAATATATAGTTCGTAATGTCTAGCTAACTTACGAATCCGAACATTTGATGCTATAAATTTAATATGTAAACTTGGGAAGATGCTTAGTTCGAAGGTTTCGGGGAAACGCTTGCAACGGCTGACCCTTGGATTTTTTAAGGAAATAAATTGACTTTCGTAAATTATATGGAAGTTTTTATAATAAACACATAATGAGAAAGTATTTCGTTGGGATTGCTTTAAATTTGAATATGTGAACTCACCTTCCTTTGTGTTGACACTTGATTTTTAACGTGTTCTTCAGGTACTTGAGTTCGGCTACGGGAATCATGGCGTATCTTGTGGTTGTTGATGCATGTTTTGTCACTTAATATGTTGGACTAACTTTTAAAACTTTCTGGGACAAATGTAATAAGATCCGTGAGGATCAAAACAACTTAACTATATCGTGGTTGTGTCATGTTTTGAAACGTTATGTTTAAAACTTATGTTTTAATTAAGTTATTATGTCCAACAATTAAATCATCGTTCAACAAAGATATTATGGGCACCAACTTCCATCACCACTACGTTTTATATTCCGCTGCGACGTTTTTAGGGTGTGACACTTAGTTTCCAATGTATTTTTTATGTTGGACCTACTTCTAAGTCCTAAATCTATTGTCTGGTTGTTTTCTACAGACATGCTGACGCAGCTTGTCTAATCGGTGAGCTTACTAATCAATTAGACGCAACGCTTAAAGTATTGTATGATGTGACAGTTCATGTATGAATTATGCATGAATTTAATCGCATACCAAATAAGCACATAATGTTGAAGTGTAAACACATAAATGCAGCAAATAAATATTAATTAAAATAGTACAAAAATTACCGGTTTTAGGCCAGTTGTCACAAATTATGACTCTCTTCTGTTTATATAGAGGCTTTCTTTTTCTTTGATCTATTGTACTACATATACATTTAGAAGATGGGGGAATAGTGCCAGGCAGCTGCCTGGCACTTCCCTATTGGACCAAACTAATTTTAATTTAATTTTATTCTCTGTTTAAAATTACGCTTTCGTCCTTCGTTTAAAATTAAGTTTTTGCCCCTAGCTCAAAATAAAATTATAAATTTGCCCCTAGCTTAGATTTACGCTTTTGCCCAAACTCACTTTTAATTTTGTTCCCAGTTTAAAATTACGGTTTCGCCCTCCGTTTAAAATTACGTTTTTGCCCCCAGTTCAACATAAAATTTTGTTTTTTCCTCTAGCTCAAAATTATTATTCTGCCCTCAGCTTAAAATTACTTTTTTGCCCACAGTTCAAAATAAAATTATGTTTTTCCTCGTAGCTCAAAATTATGATTTTGCTCTCAGTTTAAAATTATGATTTCGCCTCCAGTTGAAAATATAGTTACGATTTTGCCCTCTGTACAGACATATATGTTATGAGAGAGAAATATTCGGCTTATTGTCCCGCAACACGAGCGAGGCAAAAACTAGTTAGAAAACAATCAATAAAACCAAAACCCATAACGATTTTGTTACATATATCACGATGAATTTGGTAAAAGTTGTTGGAGTTTGTGAGGGTGACGTATATGGTGGTGCCGCAAGTTCCATATGTGAGTGAGACGCTATTGACATGCTTAAAATAGAGTATTTTATTATATCGTAAGTTATACGAGCGTCGATACCATGACAAACCGATCAAATTCCGACTGAACATCGACACCAATGTTGTTACTATCAGAACGTTACTGGTATCCTTTTGGCATATCACGACTTTATTTTTTAAGGTTTCTCTTTTGGTTACTATAGTAAGTGTCGGCACCGTAACAAAGCCAATCAATACCGACCAAGTTCCCGTTGCGTAGCGCGAGGGAATCCAATGACCACCGGCCAGGGCCCAATATTTCGAAGGGCACGTTATTTTTTTAAAACTCTAATATGTAAAAATAAATAAAGTAATAGGATATACCCATACAAACACAAACATATGCCCACTTACAAAACTATTTTTATGGTTTAGATTGATTATTAGCTTATTGGCATTAGGTTTAGACCTTTAGTGGGCCCAATACTCAATTTCGTTAAGGCTTAAGGACACGTTTGTTCGAGTTCGAATAGGGTACATGAATTTTTAGGGCCGGCCCTACCGATATCGTTACTATTGGGACGTTAATAGTATCCTTTTGGCATATCACAACTTTATATTTTAAGGTTTCTCTTTTGATTACTATAGCAAGTGTAGGCACTCTAACAAATTGAACCGATATCGACCAGTTTCTCATGGGTAGCGCGGAGGATTCCAACTAGTTGAAATATAGTTTTTCTGTGACAAACTATATGTAATAATTTTGTAAGAATTTAGGAAAATAATATAATAGAACTGAAATGATTATTGTAAAAGAAATCCAAGTACATCAAACCTTTAACATATGATCATTTATAAAACATTTTCATGTTTATTTTTATATACGTTTTCAGTTGGTCTACACCATGTTTATTTTTATATACGTGTCGGTATTAATTCACGCTTTGACATAAACGATAGAAGTTCATGTTTCGACCTATGGTTTTTTCGAAAATGAGTAGGATCAAATATAATAAGTTTTCATGTTATGTTTATATACCTTTTCAGCTCGTCTAAATTTTGACCTAAATTAAAAAAAATATATATATTTTTTCACGTCCTTATTTTAATTTACGTGTCAGTATAAATCACATTTCGATGTAAACGATATATATTCATGCATCGACGTGAATTATTTTCTAGAAACGAGTCAGGTTAAATTTAATATGTTGTCATGCTTATTTTTATGTAGGTTTGCAGTTGGTCTACGTGTTGACGTACATTTTGTTCGGGAACGAGTCGGGTCAAATATAATACATTTTTATTTGACGGTAAAAATCTATTACAATACATTTTGACGCTGCTAAGTCTTGATGCAAAATGTATGGGTGGTGCAGTGGTTAGGTGGAACCCCACTAAACGAACCAAACCGGGCTCGATTCCGTTTCTTTTATACGGTATGAAATCGATTTACTTTACTTTTTTATTCAACTGCAATGCTTATATAATTACACTGAGTTATATCGAATACGTTGAAACACGCGATTTAGTATGGTTCAAACATCACATAATGATTGAACTAATCTATTCGATGTTTACAAGGACCCGCAGGTCATGTCACTAGTTAAAACTTTTTCTAGAATATAGTCATGTAGAAAATTGGTACATTAGCTATATACCAAAGCCTATGTCTTCATTAATGACAAACTTAGTCACGCAATTTAGCTATTTAGTTATAACTATAGTCACGTTTGGTATAATCACATAGTTATATAGTGTTGATAGCATGTTCAATGTTATGTATTGTAAACGAACCGAACGAACAAGAACAAGGCTTTGTTCGTGTTTGTTCGTTAAGGAAATAAATGTATTCACGAACGGTTCATGAACACTTACCGAACGAGATTTTATGTTTGTGTTCGTTCATTAAGGAAATGAGCGTGTTCGCGAACGGTTCACGAACACAAATAAATTTGGCGAACGCGACGAAGGATAAAGATAGATGGCCCAGAGAGTAGAACTCGAACTTGAATCCCTTATTGTGGAACGGAGGTTGATCGTATTCGTCGATGTAAATAATGAGAAATGAAAGGGAAATGATGCATAAACAAGGTGAAAGTGGGTTTCCTAGTTTAATTGTTAGGGTAATAAAATAAATAAAAGTTTAATAATATAAAAAGTACAAATAAAATATAAGAAAGTACAAAGATCTTCAATTAAAACACAAACATACGAATATAAACGAATGCAAATCAACGAATGTTCACGAACACGTTCACGAACACCTTACCGAACGTTCACGAACACAATCGAACGAACGAGACCTCTGTTCATGTTCGCTCATTTAACTATTCGAACGAAATTTCTTGTTCATGTTCGTTCGTTTATTAAACGAACTTCCCGCCGAACGGTTTACGAACTGTTCGCTGAACGTTCGTTTCGTTTACAGCCCTATATAATACACATATGTCAACATTAATACACAGTATTACATATAAAGTATAAGTATTATTAATATTGTGTTATTAATTTGAAATTTGAAATCATGTACAAAATGAACGAAACGTGTCTTCATAATGGTTACATTTCACGTAATGCATGGCGATTAAATGTTTTTTTGTAATAAAAGTTTACCATCCATAATTCTATCTAAAGTAATTTGCAGTTGTACATATGTTGCCGTCCACAAATATTTCATGCTGATTTTGACTTTGTTTAGATTCTAGTGGAAACCTAAATGCACATGCAATTTTTGACGTAGGAACCATATTCTAATATATTATAATAATTTATTTTGTTATATAAATACCCCTCGAACAAAGGTTAAGAAACAATCAAAATGGCCACCGAAAAGCCCTTCCGAGAAGTGGAGCTGTCTCAGCAAAAACCTCAGGACGACGGCGTTTTATTCCCTGTGGTGCTGTCTCCGAACAGTAGCACTGATTCAACTGCAGCACAACTCTACAGTTTCGAGGATGCGATCCGAGCTCATAAGCCTTGGCTGGAGTCTCTTCTCCTCAAAAGTGGCGCTATTCTCTTCCGAGGTTTCCCGGTTAAATCTCCTTCCAACTTCAAAAGCGTCATCGAAGCCTTTGGATATCCGGAGATGCCTTACGATAGCGGCGTAGCCCCTCGAACCAAAGTCGTTGAGAGGGTTTACACAGCTAATGAAAGCCCTCTAGATAAAGAAATTCCTTTTCATCACGAGATGGCTTACGTTAGTTCCTTGATTCTATACTTTTTTTTTAACTGCAAATTTGTATCACTAACGGATCACTGGAGTATTGTCGTGCCACCAGCGAAACCACCCGATCATATCCATATCCACTAGATAATAATGCTTATACACTCTATACCTTATTTGCTTTCTATGTTTTTGGTTAAGCTCGTTAGTTGTTATTCTATCTCTAGTTTTAATGTTTATTATTATTACTAGGTTGTATCTCTTTATGAAAAACTCTTTGTGTAACAGCTTCCATTTCACCCTAGCAAGTTATTTTTCTTTTGCGAAGAAGAACCAGAAGCAGGAGGAGAAACTCCAATAGTGTTGAGTCATATTGTATATGAAAAGATGAAAGAAAGACATCCGGATTTCGTTGCGAAACTGGAGGAGCATGGATTGACGTATATAAAAATAGCAGGTGAAGATGACGATCCATCATTCTACAGCGGAGGTGGTAGTTGGAAGTCGGCATTCAAGACCAATGACAAAAATATTGCAGAGGAAAGGTAGTCAGTCGTGTATCTTTCTTCATAATAAACCTATGGTTGCTGGGCCAGGCTGTGAATTTTATGCAACCTATACGCTGCATATAGCTCTATACGCAGCGTATTAAAACCCTAAGTGTGCAAATAGGCGCCATAAGTGTGCCAATAGTCTGGGCCATATCAAAATACCAATTTAAGTTTTTGGGATTGTCAGGGCGGCGAAGCTGGGAGCAAAGCTTGAATGGATGGGGAATACTGCAAAGATTATTTTAAATCCATTGCCCGCAATTAAGTTTGACAAGGAGAGTTGCCGGAAAACGTGGTTCAATAGTCTTGCAGTTAGTTACGTTGGACCCGCGACAGAGAAAATTGGCAATCGAAATACATCGGTGGAGTTGGGTAACGGCGAACAAGTGGATGATGATGTTGTGAAAGACCTTTTGAAAATCATGGAAGAAGAATGTGTTGTAATGCCTTGGAAGATAGGCGATGTCTTGCTGCTCAATAACATGACAGTTCTTCATAGCCGGTGGCCACTAATAAAGCCCCCACGTCGTATACTGGCTTCCCTGTGCAAGTGATTAAAAAAGACCATATGTTTTTATGTAACATTAATGTATGTTGTGATCAAACTTTGCAATATGAATAAAGCTACAACTTAACATATCCATCAATGTTTAAAGATATCTATTAGTCAACCACTGATAAGGACGATCAATATATATTATTCAACTAGTGATGATACCCAATGCTTCAAATACATATGAGGTGTAAAGATAGAGGGACGTACATAGAAAAAAAAAAAAAAGGAGGAAACTGATGCAAGAATGGGATGTAAATGAGGCTTGAAATATTAGCTACAATATTTTTCCCTCTCACAACCAAGATTTACTCTATTGTATACGATTTAACTAAATAAACTATATAAATAAAATGCATACGATGTTCATTCATTCATCAATCAAGGAATAGTTTACAAGTCAAAATGCATACCATGTTCATTCATTCATCAATCAAGGAATAGTTTACAAGTCATAGTTGTCTATAAAAAGACAACACATGTTATATTGTTTTACAAAAAGACTTGTACAAAATAAAGTTTTAAATCACCAACGCTTTGCATTCTATATCTTGCTCGAGGGCAAGATATATGAACCAAACCCTTCAAAATGGGATGACATCACAGCCTTGACTATCTTGTACTCTTGAAACTGAACCGAGCAAGGATCCACTTAATTGCCCGAAATACATGTAAGTTTAAAAAGTCAACAAAAGTTGGTGAATTCATGTGTTTGAGTTCGTATCAAATGAATCTTCAATACATATGAACATTTTTTATAGGAAACTGTATGTAAAAGTGTGGTATGTAAAGTGTCTATAAAATCGTTGATCATAAATGTTTTGAAAGGACATTAATATGTGTGCCAACATAGGAAGCAATCCAACCCATGACAATTTAGTGCCGATTAACCTCAACTGTGACATGAAAGCACTTCATGCGGCCTCACGGACCCATGAGTGGAGCTCGCCAAAACCTAATAGATCCACCCCTTTTGTTCCTCGGTCTGTAAGTGATTAATGGTGATTAAGTTCCACCCTATTCTCAAAAGTTGGGTCGATTAGACGTTGACGATAAACCGGTATTAAAAGCTCTTTTGTCCTTGGACGACCTCGGTATCTTACCATCACTATACTACGCTAACGATGGGTGCACTTGCCCTAGCGTGTTGTAGAGAGTGATAGTGTTATATCGTGTTTTATAAATTTAAAGCTTGATTAAAGAGTAAAAAAGTACTTAGAAATATAATAATAATCATACACCCTCGCTCCACGTCAAGTTTTTTGCGCCGTTTCCGGGGACACAAGGACTTTAAGAAATCTTAAAATCAACGGCCTAGTAATTTTCGTTAGTTTTTATGTCCAAATTTATGTTCTCTTTTCTGAAAACTTTAGTTACAGTAGCTTCACACGGGGCCGTGTTGTATTGATACGGGATGTGTGTAGTCTGCAGTAACTGGAAACTTTTTACAGAAGGCTCACACGGAGCCGTGTTTTATTCGACACAGGGCCGTGTAAAAACTCCCAGTATCGAATAAAACACAGTCCTAAGCACGGGTCCGTGTTCAGAAAGCACGGGGCTGTGTAAAACTTCTGTGTTCACAAAAAAAAATCTAATTTCCGAAGACCGTAATCTTCTGAGTACTATTCAAACAATGGATTATTATATGGGAGATTATGATTACTACGATTATGATGCTTATGAGGAACCATATTGTACCATATGTGCTGAATCCCATTCGGTACAAAATTGTTACCTTTTTCAACCATCAACCTCATACACAACATATGAGGAATCAAGGTTTGAGCTTCCAAAATCAAGCTTTGATTGGAACACTCCAACATTTGAAACGTACGAGACACCACCTACAATCGTTCCCAAAGCCAAAAGGCTCATACAAAGTCTCAAGAACTTACAATTCTTGTTCAAGCAATCTCGTGTAAAAGAAGAGACCATTTGTATTAAAGAGGTAATAATAGAAGATGTAAAACCTAAGGAGCCAATAAAAGAGGAACCACTCAAAGAAAAGTCAACACATGAAGATGAAAAACCCGAACCAAGCACCTTAAAGGTAAATCATGAAGTGGAATGATGTGGTCGAGCGTGGTTATAATTTTTGTTATATTTTAAGCACTTTTTACTTGTGGATCAAGCTTTAAATTTATAAATCATGATATAATACTACCACTCTACACACGTTAGGGCAAGTGCACCCATCGTAAACGTAGTATAGTGATGGTAAGATACCGAGGTCGTCCAAGCACACAAGAGCTTTTAATACCGGCTTATCGTTAACATCTGTGAATGAATTATGTCTGTAGCTTCCGTCTTGTATCGAGTCTTAGTATAATGTTTATTGTGTAATTCCTTACGAAATGAAAGGTTTAGTATTGTAATAGTCCCTACGTACGAAGGCACTTTAGTCACTTCGTACGAAGCTACAAGGCCACACCCGGTTCGTACGAAGCTGATGTATGGCTTCGTACGAAGCTAGTCAGTCTATATATACGGGTGTTGGGTTCTTAGTTTAGATAACTTTTGGGCAATTAATGCGAAGCTCTGTCCAAACTTCTCCAGGATTTGTATATCTTTGAATATTAATGAGAAGAACATTTAACGGTGTCTGTGTGATCATGTCAATGTATTTCATGGATTCCGCACTTGCAAGTAGATTCTAGATCCGGTCGGAGTGTTCAAGAACCGAACACGGTCCTCATAAGTGGTATCAGAGCTTGGAGACCAGATTCGAGACTGAAGATCATTTGATACCGGCGATTTCTTACAGATTCAATTCGATTTGAATCTGCTTTCATTTCATTTCTACTCCTACTTCTTTTTCTTAACTTTTTCAGACCTTAAAATCAAAATTCACGTCGAAGAAGGGTGTTTGTTAAGACAATCAAAGCAATTTTGAAAATGGAAGAAGAGGTACAGAGGGGTATCCTAACGCTTGGCATCCCTCTTGATAACGAATGTAATGAAACATATAAGCTTATGAGAAGATTAACCAGGAAATTTGGACCAAGCAAAGCAGATGGGAAAATGGACCCAGTCATCACATCATGGCGTTTTGATGAAGAAACAAATATGGTGACCGTTATATGTGACAACGGAGCGCAGGAAGACTACATGCTTGAAGACATCATGAACAAGCAGGGGGTTGGGTTCATTGAAGAGTTACAAAACGCCACATGTTTGAACACAGACATGGACATAAAAATGGCGTTGATGCAGGACATGTTCAAATGGAGGATTCAAAATCTTCAAGAACAAGAAGCCAATGAAAGTGAAAGCGATGACTTGGATGAGAGACTAGAAGAAAACTCTGAAGAAGAAGACGAAGAAAATGATGGATACTTTTCAGACAAAGTCCCTTCTGACGAGGAGTTTTAATTTTTTTTCTCTTGTGTAATTTTTTTTTCAGATAATAAAATACTATATTTCTCTCCTTAGTTTCAAAATGCCAAATAATACAAACTATTTTCCTGTGTAATTTTTTCTCTCTTAGTGTATTTTATCATCTTTGTCTACAAAAACGCCATTAAATATAAAAACGCCAAACTTGGAAGATGGGACGTCTAACACCCTTAACTAATAAAGCTGAACAAAACAGTAAATACACACAGTAACTAAGAGGACGGTTACTTTATTACTAGCATTTATCTTTACTTTCTATAAAAGGAGAAAACCAAGTGAAATAAGAAAAGCTGAGGTGGTAGCCATGGAGGCTGTCCAACAAGGCTTTTCTTATGTCATTATCGCATCATAACCCTTATTATATAAAATTACTTTAATTTTCAAAGGTCTGACCCACATCTATACTTTCAAAGGTCTGTCCGTAGCTTCGTATGCAGATTTTAAACATCTGCTACATACAAAAGAGCAGTTGTTTATTAAATCACTTCAAACCTCTGCCGATAGCTTCTACCCATATTCAAAATTTAAAATCATGGCTCCAAATTCAAAATTCAAACTAATATGAATCTGGCTCCCTATAAATAACATATATGAATTTGGCTCCACATTCAAATTTCAATTTATCTCTCACTCATATTTGCGATCATATCTCTCTCACTCAAATGCATAGCTCTCATGATTGAGCCGGTTAATCTTCGATTACAGTTCTTTGTTCGAACGTTTGTTGACTCTGTTTACACATTATCCTTTCAATATCATTGTTCCAATATCATTGTTCCAACATCGTTGTTTCATGAAGCTCTGTTTCACACATCAACGTTTCATCTCAGCTTTTCTTATGTCACTTGGCTTTCTCTTTTTATAGAAAGTATAGATAGATTGTTACAGAATGCAGAATTTCCAGATTTTTTCTATTCATCTGCGATTACAGCTTTTTGTACTTCACATATTTTTCCAACATCATTGTTGCAACATCGTTGAGGGTATGTTTTTTTCTGTAATTTTGAATCTTAAATGTTTTGAACTAATCTATTCTAATTCTCGCTTTATATTTCAGCCTAATCAGAGTTATTGAAAATTCAAACAATCAGTTGCGGGTTATTTTAGGTTTGTGGATTCTTTTAAACTGTTGATATATGTTGATAATATTTATTTTAAGGTGTTGATATATTTCAACTTTGTTTTTTTTTTCCGAGCGAGCAGTGGGAAATTCTTCTACACTGTTCTTGAAGTCTGAAGTGCAGAAAGTGGAACGCTTCATGAAGCCCCGATGCTGTTCCAGGTTTTCTTGTATTTATTATCACTGATGATGTCGATTTTATATATTAATTCTTCAATCAGCCTAATCATCAGCCTTTATAGTGTTTAAAATGCATCTTTATGATAAATGAAGAAGTTAATGGTAATTATGATAACCTGTTTTTTTTTGTATTAATTTTTGTTCTTTCGGTTTCTTGATATTTAACTTTTTAGTTTTCCCATGAAAACTTATTTTTGAAAGGCTTTGCATTAAATGGCTGCTATTTTGAAATATATGAATTTATATGTTTATATTAATGTACATGTTTTTGCCTCCTAGATTAGTTTAATGGTGCGGTGAAATTAAGTCTGACCTTTGGGCTGTTAGCTATTTCACTATATAATATGATTGTCAGCTCAGTTGTTTTTATCACGTTTTACTACCATAATATCCTTCTTTTACATCAGACTTGAAGAAATATACAAGTTAAAATGTCATCATACCCTTCTGCAGATTCTGATGATTTAAAGTATCACTTTATCAAGCAAGTTGGGGATCAAGTATATGAGGATAGGGCTACTCTTCAAGAGCTAAAGAGGTGTTTTGATGGACTGCATCTTGGTCTGTTTACGAGAGACCAGGTGTCCAGAAACTTGATGGTGATGCCTTCAACTGTCGTACGTGACCTTTGTGATGTCAGTAATATAGAGTGCGGAGATAGAGACTTGGAGTTCATGGTGATGCTCAAAGATATACATAGAGAAGTTTAGTACTCAATGGAGTTGAAGCTAAAATTTCTTAGTTTTTGCTGTTAGATTATTAAATTCCATTGGCTATTGCTTGAAATCAATGTCTTTGGATTATTAAATTCCGTTGTTCAGTACTCAATGTAATTGTTGATCTATTGTCATATGTGATAGGTAAATTTTAATTCTATTAATCTTTGTAGAGCATTTTATTTTTACTAATTTGAGCATCAACAGTTGTTAGAGTTGATAACTGCTATTGTAAAGGTCTGTTAAAATTAAATTTTGCCAAAAGAGAAGAACTGTTTGGAATCATCGTCTGTTGATGATTAAAACATTATAATGTCTTCAGAACATCAAAAGTCCATTCTTAAAAAATAGGTATTTTTAAAAAATTTGTCAAAACTCTTTAAAAGTCTGTTGAAAACAGCTATTTTTAAAACATCTGTTTGGCTAAAGATTCATCCACTGCTTAAAGGTATCGTCTGTTCTCATAATTTCTATTTTATGTAACGACTGTTGAGTTGCTACTGTTGCCAACATCTGTTATTGCCAACACCGGTTTCCAAAGAATTGTCAACCATTAACACAACAGAAGTTCTGAACATCTGTTATTGCCCAACAGATCTTTGTAAAATGTTTTCAGAACATCAAAACTCCATTCTTAAAAAATAGCTATTATTTAAATATTGGAAAAAACCTCTTAAAAGTTTGTGGAAAAAAACTGTTGGGCAAACCTCTGTTTTGCTCTAAAAATTGCGGTGACATAAGAAAAGCTGATGTGGCAGGCAGAGAGGCTGTCCGACAATGCTTTTCTGAGGTTATTATTGCATCATAATCATAAGTCTTAATATATAAAATCAATTTAAAACTAATTGTCAGTGTTTTCATAGTATTTGTTGATGTTTTGAATCAACTTCTGTTTGGATAAAAATTCATCCAGTGCTGAAACGTATTGTTTGTTTTAATAAGTTCTGTTTATCCTAGCGACTGTTGATTTACCACTGTTTACAACATTTGAGTCCGATGAAGTGGTAGAAGCTTGTGTTTGCCATGTAGAGTATTGTTGGTGTTTAAATGAAGAGGTTTTTTTTTAATTTTTTTTATGCCAGAGGTTTAAAATTTGTCCTTTCGGTTTCTTGATATTTAATTTTATAGTTTTCCCATGAAAATTTATTTTTTAAATGTTTTGCATTAAATGGCTGCTGATATTTAATATCAATTTATTTGTTTATATTAAAAGTCTGTTGAAAACAACTGTTTTCCAAACCTGTGTTTGACTAAAAATTCAACAGACTGCTGAAGGGTATTGTCTGTTCTCATAGGTTCTGTTTAATCTAAGGACTGCTGATTTACCATTGTAGCCTAACATCTGTTGTTTCCCAACAGTGGTTTTGAAACACTGCTGAAGGGTATTCTCTGTTCTCATAGGTTCTGTTTAATCTAAGGACTGCTGACTTACTATTGTTGCCTAAGATCAGTTGTTGCCCAACAGTGGTTTTCAAACACTGCTGAAGGGTATTGTCTGTTCTCATAGGTTCTGTTTAATCTAAGGACTGCTGACTTACTATTGTTGCCTAAGATCTGTTGTTGCCCATGTTAGGATCTGAGTTTCTTTTTTATTGTGTTTTTGTTTAGAAATTAGTGAAGATGAACAAGTAACTGCAGCGAAAATAAATGGAAATAAACTTTACACACAATCAAACAGGAGAAATTCTTTCAACACACATGTTTGAACATTGAACCGAATGATTAAATTTATTTCAATCACTGATTACAACTTTGCATGCATGAAATACAAACTCCCCCGAAGCCTGAGCTCACAGTGAATTGTTCATGCAGGAAGACAAGTGGTGAAAGAGCTAATAGAACAGTACAGGGTACTGTTCTATTTATAGGCACGAGCAAACCACTGAAGCATCTTGGCTGACGTCATCATGAAAGTGACATCTAACCTCCTAACAAACTCTAACTACTGACCTCATACAAACACTGCTTAGCTAACTACTGATTACAATACATTACAAATGAAAGACTAAACTACTACTTTTCTCCTTCCACTATTGTGACTCCAACAGTACTTTTATCATCAGCAGTGCTTGACCCATAGCAGTAGATTGATCAACAGGTCTTCAATCTTTATCAGTCTTTACATGATCAGCAGTTGTTTGTACAACATCACTTGTATACGGACAGTGGATAGAGACCATCAGATGTTAGAAACCCTTTCAAGGGGAAAGACTTGTATACATCCACTGCTTATTCTGGATCCACTGCTCTGATCCAATTTTGGCTTTAATCAACTGTTCCTCTTGTAGGGTTCAATCCCAACAATCTCCCCCTGGAACAGATGATGCCAAAACTCTTCATTATTGTGGAACTTTATTGTCTCATCAAAAGCTCCCTGACTTATCCTTTAAATTGCAATTCAAAGTTCAAGGAGTCTGTGTCATCCTCATCCCTGCACAGTGGAAGATCAAGGGGATCTTCCAGATCTTCAACACCTAGGCCCAATGCTTGTTCCCTTGATATTTTCTTCACATCACCATTGGACTTGATCAGAGTCAATGCGTGGGTCTGTTTGTCAGACTTCCACTTTAGTACTTTAGAGTCCTTTGGGTTTCTTGGGAGAGGTTTTAATGAAGATGAGTTTGGTGAAGGTGGCCTGGTGATGACTGGCTGAGCAGTGCTTTGAGCTTGAGCAAGTTCAGCATCTTCAGCCATCATCTGCTTAATGACTGATTTTATAATATCATCACTAGCAGCTACACCCTCTGGTGTTTCTTCTTCCATCTCTTTTTGTCTTCTTCTTTGATAAATGATCGCACCAGGTGGGGCAGTAGATTTCCTGACTTGCAGCTTTGGTGTTCTTGTTGAGACCTCTTCATCAGGATAAACAGGCTTTTGTAGAATGTTTGGGTTTTTCTTTCTTAATTCTTCCAGCCTTTGATAAGAAGCAATCACCTTTTCTTCTTTCCACCTTGTCACTTGATTTCTAGACCCAAAATCAGCAGTGATCAGTTCCTCTTTCATTCTCTTCAGCTTTAACACTTTATCAGGCACATTCTTTTTGAAATTTGCCAAAATAGGAGGAGTATGCTTAACTTTGTCTTTATTCATTTTTTCAATTCTTTCCAACTCCTCTTTGAGTTCTCCCACTATCCATTCTTTATATTGAGCTTTGTCACCCTTGTACCTTTTGAAGGCCAAGATGTGCTCAATGTAGTCTTTCCTTAGGGTCTCATCAGCTCTTTCGGACAGTTGCTGACATAGGTTCTTAGAAAACCTTTCCAAAGTATTGACTTGAGTAAGAAGATATTGGGAGTATCTTTGGATTTCTTTGTCAGATTTACCCTTTGAATTTCTTTTGGAGATATCCTCTGCTTGTTGACCTTTCACTTTCAAGTATTCTTCAATATTTTTTGGTCTTGGATATCCTTCAACTGATGGCAAGCTCCTGTTATCAGAATCATCTTCTGAGTAAAAAGACTTTATTTCTTCTCTGACAGCTGCAAGGTCTAGAGGATACTGGACAGCTGCATATACAATAGTAGTGGTTGGGTTAAAGACTTGTGCGGAAGAGAGTGGAATAGGGTTTGGAATAGTAACAAGTGACAAAGGTTGTTAAGATGTTGGTGGTGGTGGTGGAGAATCATCATCTTCCAAAATTACCCTTCTCCTTTTTGGTTTAGGAGAGGCTGGTGGTGTTTTGGATGGTTGTGAAGTGGTGATTTGAGTGGTGGTATTTGAAGTAGATGGTGGCTGACTAACAACTGTTGAAACAACTGCTGTTTCAACCACTATTGTCATTACAACTAATGATGTGTCATCGGTTGTCTTCTGCTTTTGGCAGGAGGCTGTTTTGGTGGTGAGGAAGTTTTTGGTGGTGATGGTATTTTTGGTGTGGCAGTGGTTGTAGTGGGATCAGTGGTTGTGGTTGAAATGATGGTTGTTGGTTTAACAACTGCTGCAACCACTGAAGTACCAACAGTTGTTGATACAACAGGTGTTACAACAGCTGTTGTTTTAGGAGATTGATGTTTGGAGCTTTTGGAAGAGTGTTTTGTGGATCTGGATGGTGTGTTCTTGGGTTGCCTTACTTGTCTAGTGGGCTGCTTTCTTTTCTGCACAGGATTTTCTTCATCCTTTGGCTCAGAAGTACCCTGCTCATTCATCTCCATAAAAACTCTTTTCTCTTGCTCAAACTTGGCTTTATCCTTTGCCTCCCTATCCTTTTTCACCTTTTCTTTTTCATCAGCAATGGCATTTAAGGTCACATCAAGCTTTTTAGTACCATCTGGCCTAGGGATGTCTGCAAGCATGCTTGATTTGTCAGGTGCAATGTATAACCCATCTTCATATCCCTTTTTCTTCCACTGCTTTATTTTCTCCCCCCTTTTTGGCATCAGCTGTTGGTAGGTTGTCCACAAAGATGATAGAGGGAGGAGCAGTGCCAGTGGTTTTCAACAAATGAGCCTTGATTGCTTTAATATCTGCCTGAGTATCTATAAACCTAGCTTCCGTCATATTCCTGATCTTTTGAACTTGTATCTCATGTTGCTGATCAACAATTTCTCTTTCTTGGATGAGCATAGGTTGAAACAAATTCCACAGCTCATTTGCAGCAGGTGCAGGTGGTGGTGCAGGTGCTTGAGCTGGAGCAGCAGTGGTTGGTACCTTTTGAACTTTCAACAACTGTTGCAGCATTTCTTTGATTTCTGCAACAGATGTATCCAGTTTGTCAACTCTAGCCGTCAATTCTCGGTACATTAAACCATCACCCAACTTAATGGGATAATCTGATTTCCCACTAGCAGTGGTTGTAACAGTGGTTGATTCAGGAAATGTATCCCATAAATCATTCACTGATGCCCCTTTGTCTTGGTATTGGGGACCTCTTCCTTCAAAATGAGAAACACTTTTTAGTGAACCAGTAAATACTGGATACACAAATGTTCCCAGAGAAGAAATTTCCTTCAAGGAAGTCTTATTGATGAAACCACTGTCCAAGTGCAAACCAGTGGGTTCAGTACTTGTAGTGGCTGCTTCACCTGAACTACCACCAAGAGTTAATTGTAACTCAAGGGGTGTAACCTCCTCATGTGTTGTTTGTGGGTTAGAAATGATTGAAACACCAGACCCAGTCACTTGTGGAGGTATATTCTCATTAACAGGTGAGTGAGAAGGACTGGTTTGTGTCTGGCTCAAATCAAGAGCATCCAACAAAAGTTTTGTTTGTGGGGGAATTGTGGCTGTGAGTATGGGTATAGAAAGCGAATTTGCCCCGGGCAGTGGGCTGTGGATGATGGAAGCAAGTGATTCCAGAGCATCATATTTTTGTGTCCCTATTCGTACAACCTTTTCTTTTTTAGAAGAAGCAGGAGGAGTTTGAGGCATGGGTTGAGATATTTCTACCATCTGTTGTGAGGAAGTAGCAGCAGTGGTTTCTGGTGACTTTTGTGTTATCACTGGCAGTTGCTCTGGGATCTTATCTTCCAGAGTTTCCCTTTTTGTAGGTTTGGGGGGCTTTTGAGTTTTCTTTTGTCTTGGTTTTCTGGTGGTTTTAGGTGTGGGTTTCACAGTAGTTGTTTTGCTGTTGTGATCACCTAGAGCAGTGAGATCAGCAGCAGGTGCTTGAGGAGCAGTGGTAGCTGCTAAATTCTGCTCAGGAGCCTCTGCTTTTGTTTTAGAAGGTTTTGATAATCTTGTAAAAGTTTCAGCTGTTAAGCTGTTTATTTGAAAAGATTCACCTTGTGTGATCACATGAGCATCATCCTTTCCAAACTTCTTTTGAAAATAAAAGCTTAGGAACCTTGGAAATAGTAAGAATGATTTTTTATCAACATTTTTAACCAAATCATCAAAGATCTCCTGGGAGTAGTTAAAATTTTCTTTTTGTAAAGTAGCATATCCCAGGTATTGGATCTTTAATGGTATTTCATTAAAAGCAGTGGTTTTATTTGAAACACACATCAAGAGGGTATGAAATAAAAATCTTGTTGCAGGAGGAAAACTACCTTTTTGTAAGGTGTCCTTTTTCATTTCCTCAGCATACCCCCTTTCAATAAAATCAGTTTGATACTCGTGTTTTGGAAAAGAAGTTTTACCTTGCTGATCATCGAGTTCAAATACCTCTGAAATGGATTGTGGTGTGATTTGTCTCACACCCCTTTCTAAGGCGAAAGCACGAGGTGTGATCTTGAAAGGTTCTCATTGCATACGAAAGGTAAACTTACTACATGCTCGTAAAATAACTCCAAATGCCATCATCATTGCATAATTAAAGCATAACATAGGTTAAGTGTTTACATCACAAGACATCATATTGTCTGAAAAGTTTACAACTTTATTTAAAAGACGAACATCGAGAACTTGGTTCTTATATCCCATATAGGATGAAATATAATAACCAATTCCCACAAAAACAGGCATCGGAGTCTTGACACAAGATAGCTAAAAACATAAACAACATCCAAGAGCAAGAGTATGACCGCGCGCACATCCACTTTAGTTACCTGAAATACATGTGAGTTTTTGGAAAATCGTCAACATAATGTTGGTGTGAATTCATGCCGTTTTTGTATTGAACGTTTGTATACTTGAATGAAAACATGGTATGTAATTTGTATGAAACAAGTATTTCTGTAAATATAAGGAAATCAAGATCGCTAATGGTTTGCAAGGCCATTAACATGTGACACGACATAGGAAGCATCCAAACCATAGGCATTTTTAGATGTCGAATCCACGACTGTCGATTCACGACTAGAGACACAAAAGCACGGCTTGGTACTAGAGTGACCAAGAGTGTGCCTGCCTGAAACCCATTAGATCTAACCTTTTGTTCCGCGGTCTTGGTATGTAACTGATTAATGGTGCTTATGGCACCCTATTCGTGACATGATCTAAAGTATCATTCCTTAGTTTTTATATTCAACATACCATAGCACATGTATTTTCCCCAAGTTTAGAAAACAAGTAAAAGTTTAAAAGTGGGGACATGAACTCACAACTTTGCGTATCCTGCGCCGTAAACTTCACCTGTTGGTTTTATAGCGTCGTGACCTATACGTGTTTTATTAACGTTAGTCACTAGACTTGTATCGCACAAGTACAATGTCACACCCCGACCACGTAGAACATACAAAACGTGGCGGAAACATCGGGGAGTGTTGTAACAGAATTAATTGTTTCAAATCCATGGCAATTGAAGTTTCGTTTTATTGATTTAAAAGTGTTACAATGTCTTAACAAACAAGGAAATACAACATAATTAACTAGTCTTGCATCTTTTATTGTCACTAAAGCCCAAGTCTGCCTATGTGTATCTTGATCATCTTATGCAACAGCTCCTGAAAACACATGTGAAAATAGGTACGTCAGCATAAAAATGCCTGTGAGATACATAGGTTTTGTGAAAATAGGTTTCATGACTTATGTTTGAGAAAATGTTTAGTCATGAATCTTGTAATTTGCTTTGTTTTTGTAAATCGTTTGAAAAACAATAAGTTCAGATGATATGTATAAATAAGAGAATAATGTATGGTTAACTGAATAACCAAGTAAAATGAGTTTGTATAAGATAAGTTGTTTGTAAATCAATGTCTTGTGAAAGGTATGTTATTTGTATAAAATGTTATATGTCTCAAATTGAAATGATTCAAATAACGCTACGATATGTAATACCATACAAACACTTATATATAGGAAGTACCAGCGGCGTATCCACCATGCTTGTATCATATTACACACGCATCGTTACTTCATCACTTAATCAAACCAAACCACAAATGTAAGATGTCTATGTTTAAACCAATTGTCAAATGTATTGAATAATATACCAAAATGTTTATGTCAAGATGTAAATCATGCAACGTATAACCAATGTTGAAAATGTTTATTTGTCAAATGTAAATCATGTAATGTGTAACCAAAATGATATGTATGGCTAGTGAAATGCATCAACTAAACCATAGGTGCAATGCACAAAACAAAGTATTGAAGTAAAACTTGGTTTAAATCAAAGTTATGTTTTGTGTAGTAAATGTATGCTATACTGATATTAGACATTTATGCGGTATTGTGAAAATTCATACATCCAAGCCTTGCGACAGTCGGATAACCATGTAAAAATGGGTTATCAAAAGAATATGTATAGTATAGTTTAAACAAACCAAATGTCATACCAACATGTAGCATATGATGAATAAGAAATGTACTAAGTATGCTAAGTTAACATATAAAGCAGAAAAGTCATGTAAATCAATGTGCTAGCATGCTATCAGTTAACATACATAGCAGAAATGTAATGTAGAACCATGTACTAAGTATGCACACAATGGACATACATAGTATAAAATGTAATGAAATCATGTACTATAATGTACTAATGAACATAGGAAGTATATGATGTGAAAACAGGAAAGCATGAAAGTAACAAGTAGGCACATGTGTTTCACCCCAAAACAGTTTGGAAAACAGTAAAAGAGGGGTCTATGTACTCACTTGAGATTGCTCAGAAGTCCTAAGATAACCACCAAGCAATGCTAGAGATCGCGGAATATCAAACGGCACCTAATATAGGTAACTACATTAATAAACCGGACCTAAGTCGGAAGATCGGATAGAATGAGGTTTCGTAAACCAAACGAGTGTAGAGACTCGTGTCATATGGTTTAACAAAGCCTACATACTAAATGAAACCTAACATAAGTGTTTGTGACCCATTACGACCCGTTCAGGTAGCTTATGCTACTTTAACGCGTCGTTCGCGTGAAACGCGTTCGGAACGTCTAACTAGTCCTATGAAAAGTAACATATGCCTTAACATGTCTAATATTGTTGTCAAATCAGTTTAGATGTCAAAAGTTATGTTACATATGCTTAAAATGAATTTTGGCATCAAAAGGGCATTTTGGTAATTTACCTAAGGCATATATACTACCTATCATACAACTACTTAAACGAAGCGACCATAAGGTATAACCTCGGAAGGTTATTCCCTATATACTATGGTCACCTAATGTGCTTGGTCGGATCCTAATGATCGACCAAACGGGTCGGGTTCGAAAGTATAAGCGATTGTTTAGATCGCTTACCTGACGACCCTATATAAGCACTAAACTAAAAGTGACGAGCTAAGCATGTTAAAACATGCTTAACTAAGTTTAGAAAACAGGTTTGGTATCACAACAAACGGTTGTGATACCTAAGAGTAGTTTGGTTACAAAATACGCAAGAATACGTATTCTGACCGAAACTACGGCTCGTCACTGAGCCTAGATAACGTGGTAATCAGTAGGTATAGTAACTAGGGACTATAACCATCCTGATCACGCTCACGTTATGAAGTTCAAACGAACTTCGCATCGACCATAAACTGGTCAATGCAGAAAGTCAAACAAAGTTTGACTTTCGGACTCGAAAAGCAATAAAAGAACGAAGGAACACTTACGAAGGGTCCCCGAATGCTAATCTTGATTCAAGTAGCTCAGGTATTAAACAAAGGTTTCAACTTAGAGCTCCTCAAATCAGATTCTAGTGAGGAATGAGTGAAAATGTGATGGGTATTTATAGATTTCGGTTCACCGTTAGGATCGTTTCTTGGAGAAGAGGGAATGATCTAGCCCGTACACTTGTCGGAATGTTGTGGTAACTGATTTTGGCCACCACAAGAGTTTAACAAGTGGCACTTGACCTTTGGAGAATGTTTAGGGGCAGATAACAGCAGCCAAAAACAATTTGCTGCATCTGGACACTGCTTGCGCACCGTAACAAATAAACCCTTACGGTGCGCAAGGGCCAAGTTTGGCAGATTTACAATTTTGGTCCCTGTAGCCCGTTTAAGCTATTTTCGATGCGTTTGAACCCCGTTAACCTCATTTTAACGCTCTAAAATGAATTTAAAGTATAGGGAACTCAAAATATGCTCAAAAATATCTCGGATGTCGGTTCGTTTGGCCGTACGGTTGCGTTGTTCGGTTAATTACGACGGGAGTCGTAACGAACGTAAAAACGGTCCAAATTGCGCGACGAATGGATTTTTGACAAGCCAAACACTAAATCATAGTATTATAATGCTTACATAAATTTTTGGATGTCCGGATGTATTCAGAACGTAAGATATGCGCGAAAAAGCAAACTTGTGCACTTTTTGACGCTTTTAGTCCCTGAATGACCCAAAAGTTTATTTTAGCATACCGAACCCCTCAAAGCCTATTTCTAAGCTATGTAAAGGATATTTGTGGTATGTTTAACTTATGGTCATGTTCCGAAATGTCTGTTACAGTTCAAATTGGCATACTTTCGCAGTTTGTCAACTTTAGTCCCTGTAAGCGATTTAACTTGATTTCACCATACCAAACCTTCCAAAACTTTTTTCTAAGTTATGTAAAGGTTATTTAAGGTATGTTAAGCCTATTTCACTATTCCGGAGTGTTTGTTGCATTAAACTGGTTATATTTATGCATTTGTGCGCGTATAACCTTCCAGAAAGCGATTTAGAGCTTGAAATCGAACAAGAGTTGATATGTGCAAAACATGGAGTTTCAAACTATAGACAGGAGAACGTTTCCCGTGAAGAATTATCATAGGAAACTTGTGTGTGCTTGAAATCAGAATTGGGGAGTATAAGAATATATGACATTGGTCAAAGTTCAAGACTTCTCTCGTATCATTACTCTTGTCACTGTAGGTCTTAACACATGACAAAACTTCCCGTGGTTTATGTGCACTGAATTCCATAATTATGTAGGCCTCCATAATTACGTACTTCCTTGCACAGTCCGCACAGTTCATTTCATAATGCGTATGGGAAAAACAACGAATAATCTCTTGAACTAGACCACTCGAGGGCCTATTTAACTACATAAACACATAATATATTTAACTAGATTGTCAAACCAATCTATTTAACTTAGATCGACGTAGGATCTCTTTAACTAGACCGCCAGAGGGCCTATTTAACTATATCAACGCATGATATATTTAACTAGATTGTCGAACCAATCTATTTAACTTAGATCGACGTAGGATCTCTTTAACTAGACCGCCAGAGGGCCTATTTAACTATATCAACGCATGATATATTTAACTAGATTGTCGAACCAATCTATTTAACTTAGATCGACGTAGGATCTCTTTAACTATATCAACACATGATATATTTAACTAGATTGTCGAACCAATCTATTTAACTTAGATCGACGTAGGATCTCTTTAACTATATCAACACATGATATATTTAACTAGATTGTCGAACCAATCTATTTAACTCAACTACCCAAGAGGAATATTTAACTACATCGACGTAGGACGTCTTTAACTAATTGTCGAACCAATCTCTTCAACTATATCAACACATGTTGTCCTTAAACTCTGGAATAGTACTTTATAATCCAAGGGACTTAACTACAACGTAGGAGTCCATTAAGGATTTAAGATAGTACCTTTTTGAATATCCTACTACGAATCCCTCATATGAAGATAAGAAAAATCTATGAGGATTTGGATAACGAATATCCAGTGTATACGAAAACACAAAATGCATAAACACATAGTCACATAACCACAAAATTGTTTATCTAGATCTTTAATTTGTAAGTTTTGTTTTGTTAATTATGTACATGCATTTAAAGCACACTAGGAATCCATTTCATGGATTTCATTTGGTACTTTAAACATTAGCAAGAATCTAACTATGAAGGTAGAAAGATCTTCCAAAAATTCGATTTCGTTTTCAAGAAAACGCACTATTCGAGTTAGAGTACAATAATTTTAGAATATACAGAAATACCCTTAGGTACCTTATTAAGAATTTATAGTGGTAGTTTGGGTATTCGTACAGAGTTGCAACTTGCGCCTTGTACTTCGTTTCCTTGGAAGAAACGGGTACTCAGGATTTTCCGTGGAAAACGCAAGAGATAATAAAATGGAAGAAATTATGGGGTAGTCTGTTCTTCAAGGAATACGGTTCCTTGATTTTCGGTATTGTAGAGGATACGTTGTTTATACAAGCCATCACATTTGTACATTGCAATGTAATTAAAAGGATTTATTTATAAACAACAACAACAACTGTTTCATGGACCTTGACTACAAAAGAAAATAATACATAAGGCTTGATTATTTCTAAACAACATTGTCTTCTAGTTGGTCCGATGCTCATCCTTGCGCTGGATTCGCATTAGAAATCTTTGGGCAATTTCTTCGGAAATGGCCCATCTCGCCACAGTTGAAGCAAGGTCCTGGTGGAAGACGAGCTTGAGCAGGATTTACTTGAGGTTGGTTTGGACCACCTTGGTTCGGGGTAAATCGACAGGCATTTGCCAGGTGACCGAGTCGCCCACATGATGCACATAAACGACACTGTAGGTGAGCTAAATGGTGTGCATTACATTTGTCGCATATTGATGCAGTACCGGCATAAGGTTTCTTTACAGGAGGTTGAGTTGGTTGCTTGTGGTTGTTTTGGTTGGGTTGAGCAGCAATCGCACAATTCTACGAAGCCTTATGCTTCTTAGACTTCTCAGGGGATCCAGTCTGTTCATCCATGGTCTTTGATTCCTCGATTGGTTTTGATTCCTCGACCGGTTTCTTGTCACCCTTTCGGAAAAGCTTACGTTTCCTGATCTGAGATTCAGTCAAGGTTGCAGATAGCTCAATGGCCTGCCTAACCGTAGTGGGGTTACTACCAGTAACAATGTCCTGAACTGAGTCAGGGAGACCATCAATGTATTTTTCGATCGCCTTATCCAAAGGCGTAACCATGGTAGGACACAACAGGCTCAGCTCCTCATATCGATCAGTGTATGCTCGATGTTCACCGCTGTCTTGCTTAAGATCGTCGAATTCCCTTTCCAAGGCCCTGATCTCGTGACGAGGACAGAATTCCTTCATCATCAGTGCTCTAAGTTCTTCCCATGTTTGAGCCAGTGCCACTTCGGCACCCCTATCTCTCACCACACCGTTCCACCATGTCAAAGCTCGTTTCTCAAAGACACTAGATGCGAAATCTACCTTTCGCTCGTTTGGACATTGAACATGCCTGAAGGTGCTTTCTAGACTCTCGAACCATTGCAGAAGTGCAGTCGCTCCTTGAGACCCAGAAAACTTTGATGGCTTGGCCGAGTTGAACGTCTTGAAGTTGCAGAGGGCATTATTGTTGTTGATAGCTTGGTGACATTGGGCAACGATGGTCGGGATTGCAGCAGTTATTTGCTGTGTAATGACAGCTGCCAGATCGTCAATAGATACCGGATTTTCGCGTCGTGGAGGCATTCTAAAAGAGAAGAACATGAAAGGAAACGAGTGAGAGAATTAGACGAAAAGAATGGGATGAAATAAATCTGATGAAAGCAAGGATAGTGGTCATTTGTTTGTTACTACAAAGCAACAAACGACCTCGGTGATTAATCAAAGTAAATAGGTCAAAAATAATGTATCGCGAAGACATGCTCGCCTATAAGTGAACACTCATCCCAAGAATTCCCAGGTAAGCACAACTGGTCTCGCGTCTGATGAGATGTATACGAAGTGCTTGCCTAGACAGAAAACCCAGAATACAGGCATTCACCCTTCCAGTTTGCACGTGTTCACATTATTTAAAACCCAAAACCTTGGCGAGATTTTGAAAACTCAAAAGGGTTCAAAACCATATAACAGAGGGTTCAAAACCTTACAATAGAGGGTTCAAAACCTTGTAATCAATCATCCTAGAACAGATGATTAGTTTTCAAAGCGGTTTTGAAATTTATGTTCTTGTTGTGGTAGTCGCCTAAGGATAGGTGACGGTATTGTTTTATGACTAAACGCAAGTAAACTCGCGTTAGGGTCCTAAGAAGGTTATAGACTAGGTCAAAGCATTACTAATAACCTAATTCCCTATAACAATTGGCTCTGATACCATCTTTTCTGTCACACCCCGACCACGTAGAACATACAAAACGTGGCGGAAACATCGGGGAGTGTTGTAACAGAATTAATTGTTTCAAATCCATGGCAATTGAAGTTTCGTTTTATTGATTTAAAAGTGTTACAATGTCTTAACAAACAAGGAAATACAACATAATTAACTAGTCTTGCATCTTTTATTGTCACTAAAGCCCAAGTCTGCCTATGTGTATCTTGATCATCTTATGCAACAGCTCCTGAAAACACATGTGAAAATAGGTACGTCAGCATAAAAATGCCTGTGAGATACATAGGTTTTGTGAAAATAGGTTTCATGACTTATGTTTGAGAAAATGTTTAGTCATGAATCTTGTAATTTGCTTTGTTTTTGTAAATCGTTTGAAAAACAATAAGTTCAGATGATATGTATAAATAAGAGAATAATGTATGGTTAACTGAATAACCAAGTAAAATGAGTTTGTATAAGATAAGTTGTTTGTAAATCAATGTCTTGTGAAAGGTATGTTATTTGTATAAAATGTTATATGTCTCAAATTGAAATGATTCAAATAACGCTACGATATGTAATACCATACAAACACTTATATATAGGAAGTACCAGCGGCGTATCCACCATGCTTGTATCATATTACACACGCATCGTTACTTCATCACTTAATCAAACCAAACCACAAATGTAAGATGTCTATGTTTAAACCAATTGTCAAATGTATTGAATAATATACCAAAATGTTTATGTCAAGATGTAAATCATGCAACGTATAACCAATGTTGAAAATGTTTATTTGTCAAATGTAAATCATGTAATGTGTAACCAAAATGATATGTATGGCTAGTGAAATGCATCAACTAAACCATAGGTGCAATGCACAAAACAAAGTATTGAAGTAAAACTTGGTTTAAATCAAAGTTATGTTTTGTGTAGTAAATGTATGCTATACTGATATTAGACATTTATGCGGTATTGTGAAAATTCATACATCCAAGCCTTGCGACAGTCGGATAACCATGTAAAAATGGGTTATCAAAAGAATATGTATAGTATAGTTTAAACAAACCAAATGTCATACCAACATGTAGCATATGATGAATAAGAAATGTACTAAGTATGCTAAGTTAACATATAAAGCAGAAAAGTCATGTAAATCAATGTGCTAGCATGCTATCAGTTAACATACATAGCAGAAATGTAATGTAGAACCATGTACTAAGTATGCACACAATGGACATACATAGTATAAAATGTAATGAAATCATGTACTATAATGTACTAATGAACATAGGAAGTATATGATGTGAAAACAGGAAAGCATGAAAGTAACAAGTAGGCACATGTGTTTCACCCCAAAACAGTTTGGAAAACAGTAAAAGAGGGGTCTATGTACTCACTTGAGATTGCTCAGAAGTCCTAAGATAACCACCAAGCAATGCTAGAGATCGCGGAATATCAAACGGCACCTAATATAGGTAACTACATTAATAAACCGGACCTAAGTCGGAAGATCGGATAGAATGAGGTTTCGTAAACCAAATGAGTGTAGAGACTCGTGTCATATGGTTTAACAAAGCCTACATACTAAATGAAACCTAACATAAGTGTTTGTGACCCATTACGACCCGTTCAGGTAGCTTATGCTACTTTAACGCGTCGTTCGCGTGAAACGCGTTCGGAACGTCTAACTAGTCCTATGAAAAGTAACATATGCCTTAACATGTCTAATATTGTTGTCAAATCAGTTTAGATGTCAAAAGTTATGTTACATATGCTTAAAATGAATTTTGGCATCAAAAGGGCATTTTGGTAATTTACCTAAGGCATATATACTACCTATCATACAACTACTTAAACGAAGCGACCATAAGGTATAACCTCGGAAGGTTATTCCCTATATACTATGGTCACCTAATGTGCTTGGTCGGATCCTAATGATCGACCAAACGGGTCGGGTTCGAAAGTATAAGCGATTGTTTAGATCGCTTACCTGATGACCCTATATAAGCACTAAAATAAAAGTGACGAGCTAAGCATGTTAAAACACGCTTAACTAAGTTTAGAAAACAGGTTTGGTATCACAACAAACGGTTGTGATACCTAAGAGTAGTTTGGTTACAAAATACGCAAGAATACGTATTCTGACCGAAACTACGGCTCGTCACTGAGCCTAGATAACGCTCTAAAATGAAGTTAAAGTATAGGGAACTCAAAATATGCTCAAAAATATCTCGGATGTCGGTTCGTTTGGCCGTACGGTTGCGTTGTTCGGTTAATTACGACGGGAGTCGTAACGAACGTAAAAACGGTCCAAATTGCGCGACGAATGGATTTTTTACAAGCCAAACACTAAAGCATAGTATTATAATGCTTACATAAATTTTTGGATGTCCGGATGTATTCAGAACGTAAGATATGCGCGAAAATGCAAACTTGTGCACTTTTTGACGCTTTTAGTCCCTGAATGACCCAAAAGTTTATTTTAGCATACCGAACCCCTCAAATCCTATTTCTAAGCTATGTAAAGGATATTTATGGTATGTTTAACTTATGGTCATGTTCCGGAATGTCTGTTACAGTTCAAATTGGCATACTTTCGCAGTTTGTCAACTTTAGTCCCTGTAAGCGATTTAACTTGATTTCACCATACCAAACCTTCCAAAACTTTTTTCTAAGTTATGTAAAGGTTATTTAAGGTATGTTAAGCCTATTTCACTATTCCGGAGTGTTTGTTGCATTAAACTGGTTATATTTACGCATTTGTGCGCGTATAACCTTCCAGAAAGCGATTTAGAGCTTGAAATCGAACAAGAGTTGATATGTGCAAAAGATACACATATTTATACAAGTCCAAAGTATGAAATACAATATTTCATTGGTTTGGTTTTTGTTTGATGGTCGCAGTGACACAGGTGTCACATACAAGTCACCATCTTTTATGTATGCGTTCTTTGTTGTTAAAAATAATTTATATTTTTAACTATGTATCTTACTTATATTATTTTCCCAAAAATAAATATAAGTATGTTGTTTTTTTCACCCGAGTTATATATTTTCGTCCAAAAATGCATTTTAAGTTCATAACTTGTCCAAGTTACATAATCTATTAAGAAATATATTTTCTTGTATTTGTCTATGCATGTTGTATATGTATTTTTTTTTTTTTTTTTTTTGTATTTTTACTCCTTAGGAGTATTTAGGGTATTTTCAAGTCCTAATACACTATTACATATAATACATATTACATACACTTAGCACAAAATTTGGTGACCAATAAATATATATATTTTCCTCAAAAATATACATACTTAATATCAATTTTTATCTTGAAGAAATCATCATTCCTTAACTTTGAAATTTACCCAAAAATTAGGGAAACCTTGGTAAATCTTTTCAGGTAAATTTTTAGGGAATAAGTTTCACCAAAACTTATATTTCTCTAAGTGTCAAAATTTTATGAAAATTTTGACATGGTTTCCCCTAAAAATGGAGGTTTCCCATGTTTTCAAAACATGTGTTTATTTTCTTTTCAATCATCAAAACAATGTGCAACAACAATCAATAATGAAATCAACACTCACCAAGTGCCAAAATTATGTAATTTACCTAACAACATGAACTTGAACTTTTATAAAAACTTGTAGTAACTTGGTAGTGTGTTTAGTAGGTTAGTTACCCTTTAAAATGTGTTTATTTCTTTAAAGGTTTCATTCTTGAAAGATTTAGGTGTTTACAACTTGTAAACATGTTTTACAAAAACATTTCTTTATGAAATCTTCTTGCTTCCCAAGTGTTTCTACACTTGTTTAACCCTTAAAAAGAGTGTTTGTTTATGTAAAAACCAAGTCTATGTAAATCTTGTTATTTAGCTTAGTTTCTTTGGAAAACTATTTCTGAAATCATCCAAGTTTATGTCTAGTAACATATTACATACTACATCATTCACAAAATCATTTTCATTTTTCAAGTTCATAAAAAGATAAAACATGATGATCTCGGTCTTTCACAAGATCCCACCTTAACTTACTAGATCATGTGTTAAATCACAATCTAGTAGGTTTCATATGGTGTCTAACATCACTAACACAAATCATCAATCATCAAGAAGCAAATCAACACAATCAACATGTATTCTTATGTTATTAAGCTTATGTTAAAGATTCATGATCATGTTCTTTAGTGTTCTTCATGATTAACAATGTTCATCATCTTTTAACCATCAAAATATGAAGTAACAAGAGATCATAAGGGCCTTACTACTAGCTTTATGGCTAGGGATGAACACAAGAGGTTGAAGATGACAAATGTGTTGGATAATAGCAAATGAGAAAGGTCCTTCAAGATCCAAGACCACCAAGCTTGCTTGTAAACCTTCTTGCACCTTAAAATTAACTTGGATATTTAGATTATTGATGAGCAAATCGTATCAAATCCTGTAATCAAACCGGTATAATATTGGTACCAAATTTACTATCACCAAATCATTTTCGTTACCAATTTGGTACCCACCTTCTGGCATTTTCAGAATCGTTACTTTCGGTTCGACACCGGTCTAGCACAATACCTGTATTTATTGATTTTTACCTTCAAATACCATACCGTATTGTACCAAGCATTTTCGGTGCCGGTAACTAATTTCGATGATTGTCCGGATCGGTACTTTCGGTGCCGTTACCGGTACCGAGCTTATCCATATTTTAACATGTTAGCACCGTAATAACTAAATTGAAAACAACCGACTTTTCAACGTGTAGGATGTGTGGGTCCTATTATTATATATTAGGTTATTTAAAATCGTTTTTTAGGACGGAGTGACCATTCTTACCACGTCATTTTTTTTATGTTTTGATATTCGGTATCTGCTGCTGACACGCGTTTTGCAGACATTGGGTCCCCGCCGCAACGCGCAGGCGGAAAATCAACTAGTTATAATAATTCTTGGTCAGTTGAAAAAATGTTGTAGGCAGATAATATATAATCAAAAACATATAAAGCTGCATATATAACAACTGCATGTTGTTACCATCACAAAAATGCACACAATAGCATGAACACAGTAGAACCATAATATAAGCGATTTTTTTACACATAACATTCCAAAAAACCAATCACAAAACATAAATAGACCACCACATGACCTCCTTATATTTCTACATATTTATTCCAACACACGATCCATCATGAGTGAAGCAAAATGATGGAGCCACTCACCGACCCCAGCAAACGGCATCAAGCCACATAGCAAAGGCAGGTACACCAGCATAGCTGCATAAAACACCACTCGCCGGAACCAGTACGGAAATAACTTATAGCTCATTGACCGGTCTACCATTGTAACCGGCCCATGAAGCAAAGTGAACAACATTGATGTACAAACGTTTGCAAATAAATGAACCAAACAAAGAAGTTCCCAGAACAAAAGCCAATGGGTCCCACTTCCTCCCAATGTGTCTATGCAAAACTTTCCTGCAAAACCGCACCCGACACCCAGTAGTAGAAGTATGAATGTAACTGGCATTGTTTGATTTGCAGTTCCAGAGCGTTGAATGAGGAGACATGTGATTCCGATAATCATTAATATGCCGAATATCATTCTACTTATTACTTGAGCTTGACACCGTAAGATTTGTAACCCTGAACTGAAAGTCGCCATTGGTTTTGGGATCCACCATGAACTCGATTCCTGAAAATAAAAAAGATGATTAAAAATGTGATTAGATGCGTGTTTTTGTATGTGCTTTTTCTGTTTGAAGTTGTGACAATGAGAAAATCAGTATTACTGTATTATTTGGATAATTCTGATTATTTAACAAAAAATAATATACAAAATGACCAAAAAAGGTTGTGAAATGTAGTATAAGTCTCTCAAATTGGGTTAAAAGAATGTTACGAGGTGATTTCAAATTATCATAATAAGTATGATAAAACGAGTTACACCGGTACTTTTGGGAAGCTAGGGACCAAATCCAAAATTTTGGTAAACCACAGGGACCATCTGTGTAATTTACTCTTAATAATAAGTTTTAGCCAAACACTAAATTAGATACTTACTGCCAAAATGTAAATCATAACAAATGATTAAATATCATAAATTGATGAAAAAAGAAACAAATTTAATCCATACCTTGATGGGCATACACGATTCGGTAGCTTCAGTGAGTTTTTGACGGGAATAAATATAAGTTCCATAAGCAAGACACGCCAGCATAATCAGCAAACCAGCAACAAGACAATCAACACACTTTTTAAGCAGTTGAGCGTGTCTCGAGTCTTCTAGTTCTGTTTTAAACTTTTCGGCTTTAAACTTAGCTTTTGAGACGCCCATAGATAACTTAAATCTCTCCAAAACATTTGAATCACAATCAACAGCAATCTGTGCCTCTTTAAGTCTCATTTTCTTCATAGTAAGACTGATTTCCAATGCCTTAAGATCGTTAGAACGCGCTTGTTCGTTTACAGATTTTTCAAAAGTGGTGAGCATGGATGAACGACTGAGATCGACTCCAGAATGCAGTTGGTTTGGAGGCACACATGCCAAGTGTTGACCATTTTTTGAGTCATCTAAACGAAAATTGGTTGATTGTTCTTGAAATTTATTAGTTGATGTGTTTACTTTCATATTTAAACGAGAATAGCTTGAGCTACTTTCCCCGTACATGTATGATCGTTCTCTGTTTCCTGATGATTCGCTGATTACTCTGAGTGTCATTAAAGTGCTCTGAAATGATCTCTCGAAGTTGCTAATAAAGCAGTTGAATTTGTCGCCAAAGACCTTAAATAAGAATAGCACAATAATGTGTTACAAGAAGTACATTACAACGTAAAAATCAAGGGTTGTTTTTAGACAGCGGAAGTGAAAATCTTACATTGGATAATGATTCTTTAACCGCCAAAGTGCATATCTGCGAGTAAAAATCTTTTATCAGAATAAAATTCATATGTATATTAGGATAATGAATGTGACAACTTCAACTCATTTACATGAAAACGAGTAAAATCGGGTTGTGTTCATCTTTAATACAACCATTTAAAAAATGCATATCCACAAATAACTAAAATATTTGATACGGTTACAAAAACTAAATTCTTAAAGTACAAATCTATGTTTCTGAACAAAACCATTTTGAGAGGCTGTATGCATTTCAATACGCTTGAGTCACATTTGACCAGTTCGATAGTTCCATTTGCAACCAAGCTTTAAAACTTACCCATTTGACCCGTTGCTAAAACTTATATATCCCAAATCAAAACATGTAAATCAGCTTGATATTGCCTCCTCTAAAATTAAAAAAAAAATACCAAACCATGATTAATCCACAAAATTATCTGTTACACCTCTAAACTTACCAACACGACATGTCAGCAGAACCTTCAAGGGGTGGTGCAGTGGTAAGCACATGATTCCACAATAGTAGAGGTCTCATGTCCGAATCTTTGCTTCCACTGGTTTGCTACCATAACCTCTTGAAGGCCACCTGCCCAGCACAAGTTGCACCTGATCCCCTTGGTTAGCAAGATAATGGCAGATAGATCCCGTAAGTTTCCGGGCTTAGAGTTACCATAATTACCAAAAGAAAAGTTCTCAGCAGGATAATCCACAACAATTTCTCTAATTATAAATACAACTTTCATAACAATTTTTAATAAATAAATACCTCAGAGAGATGATCTACAGACATCTTTTCTTCAGTTGCATCTTTCTTCTCCAACACCTGATGCAAAAAAAAAAATTTGTTCCATCAAATTCAAGATACAGTATTTGAAAAACAGGTTATTATTTCTAAACCTACATTTTGTAATTGTTCGATTTCATTAAAAAATACTGATCAGTAATGATAGTCAGGTTGTCAATAGTGCTGACTGCTAGTAGCGCCTGTTATAGCGAATAGCGTATAGGTGAAGGGTCGCTACAGACCCTATAGCGATAAATAGTGGATCCTTTTATTCTTTTTATTTACTTAGTTGATTAGTTAGCGTATTTTTAGCACTTGTATACATTTTTTTGGAATGACGACTTTCTTGTATTAGCCTACCACACTCCCCAAATTGAAGAGCCCCATTGCCCCACTCCCGCCAGACTATGTCATCTTAACCGGTCCCACGTTGGCTTCAGAGTTTGGCTTGGGCGTTCCCCCAGGAAACCATACCACCGGCTGCCACTTGACAGTCGTTGTGCCACGACAAGGGCAGAACTCTCTAGTGTAACACACGGTGGAACGAAAACCCGGGTGGGCTCAGGATAGAGAGTGGCACCTCTGCAAGGAGGCTAGGCTCTATCTATCATTGCCTAATCCACCAAAGTGACAAAAGTAGGGATTGAACTTGAGGTGTCTTAAATATAGTTTTCAATTTTATTTTTCTACCCTTTATTGCGAATAGCGGGTAGCCAGTCGCTATGGTTCGCTATTGACAACTATGACTAACAGATTAATGAAATTCAGGCAGAAAAGTAAGAAAGAACCAACCTTGGCAACAAAAGCAGCAATGGACATTCCGAGAGGAAGAGCAAGAGCATCCGCTTGGCTTCTGGTCCGTTTAAAAACCCTACGGTTAGTGAACAGACGAACACCTTTGGCTTTCGAACAATAAGATGATGATGATGAAACTGAACTGGAAGTTACGTGGGTGTTGGATTTGTTCGTCTTCTTAATCTTTTTGTTGAGGAGTGTTGTGGGGTTTGGTGGATTTTGGTCGACGGTCATGGTGGATGGATGAGACGACGTCGTTGATTGGCGGTTGCGACGGTGTGCCGCGGCAATGACAAAAGGGGGGAACTTACGCTATGTTAAGAGAAAAAAAGGGGAGTTTACGCTATATGTTACGAAATGAAAGATACGAAAGGAAACTAAGGGGCTGCTTGGTAGCCTCTTAATAACAATTTAAATGTTACCTCTTAATGGTTTAAAACCTCTAAATAAACAAAAGTTAACCTCAAGTCTGAATGGTTAAGAGGAACCTCTAAATGGTAAATCATCACATGTCGCATTCTTCTACATTCTCATTGGTAAAATTCTTAATGGTTTCATTAAGAGGTAGCGTCTTAATAATCATTCAAAGGCTACCAAACAGCCCCTGAGCATCCCAATAGGGCTTTTTTACACTTTTTTTTTTGAGGGTGATGTGGCAGTGAATGTGTTTTTAGCTATTGGGATTTGGGGGCTCATATTTAGCTTCTATTTTTTGGATTCATTTTTTTAGACAAACTACAAAAAATGAAATGCGGGATGGTGTCAGTTGGTGGGTCCGGGTGGAAGGGTTGGGTATAATATTAAAAAAATTATTTAAAAATGGTGATGATGTGACATTATGTTGAGATGTTTTTAAGGTTTTGTTATTGGGTGAATTTTGAGTGTTTTTTAAAAATGGATGTTTTTATGATATGGCGCTGACTAGACATGTTTTTAGGTGTTTTTCATTTTTCTTATTGGGGATGCTCTAAGGGGGTGTTTGGCTAAGCTTATGAAACTCTTTATTGACTTCTTGGAAAAGTCATGATGGAGTGTAGAAAAAAAAATCAATCCTAAGAGAGTGTAGAAAAAACTGATTTGAGTCTCATGAATCGGTTCCGAGGCTGAGTCTCATGAATCGGTTCAGAGCCCAATTTAGCAGCCTAAAAAACGGTTTAGGACTACTGATTTAGATCTGGCCCCGACTCGGCAATTTGGTATAGGTATGTTTTTTTTTTATGTGCTGAATTTGTTTCACCCGAATTTGTTTCACCTAGAGATGGGCATAATAACCGGTTTCAAACCCGAACCCGTAGAACGACCCATACCCGGTTCCAGTTCCAACCAGATGTATAGAAGAACTGGGTTCGGGTTCAAAATAGCTGGCGGTTCTTACCCGATTCCATATTTCTTGATAATAAACGGGTCGTACCCGGTTCCTAACCCGTACATGGTTAGTACCCGTACCCGGTTCTTACAGTACCCGGTCCTACTGTACCAAGTAATAAGCTACCGTTAGAACCGGTTACTAGCCCTTAGGATCGATTCTTGGAGGTTGCAGAAAGCATTAAATGCCAAATGTGACCGTTGGAACCGGTTACTATCTGTTGGACCCGGTTACTAGCCGTTGGAACGGTTATTATAAATTGTTTTCAATTTTCATTTGTTTAACTCACTAATCCTCATCTTCTTCTTGTATCATTTTCTTCTACTTCTTGACATACTTTTCTACAATGGCTTCAAAGAACTCTAAAACTACAAATTCCCCATCCGTCAATAATGTTCCTCAAGCTCAAACCGCCCCATATGTTGTTGGAACATTATCACATAGTCGCAATATGGAAGTATGGTGCAATTGGGACTTGGTTGAAATGAGTGACGGTTCGCAAAAGGCCCAATGCAAACATTGTGGCGCCTTGTTAAGCAAGGACTCTAATTCCACGTTAATGAAGCATGCTAAAAAGTATTGTAAAGCTTTAAAAGATTTGACACCCGGTCAAGTTCAACTCTCAAAAGATGGTACGATATTCCGTTATGAACAAAAGATAGCTCGTGATAGGATGACGAAGTTGGTGATTCCAAAAGTGTTGCCGTTTGGATACTTCGACGACCCCGGTCTTACTAAGCTTATTAGGGAAACGCTTCAACCTCGCTACAAACATGTAAGTTGTCGTACTTTAAAACGCCATTGTTTAAATTTATGGGAAAATGCAAGAAAAGATTTAATTGTTTTTTTTTTTAATTTAAAAACTTGTGTAAACTTAACTAGTGATGTGTGGTCGGCTCCACACGGTTTACCGGAATAATACATTTGTGTCACCGCTCATTGGGTTGATCCCGATACATGGCAAATGATGAAGCGTACGATTGCATTTGACGAGTTTTCTTCTCCTCATACGGGAGAAAATATTTATAAAATTATAAATGCCACAATAATTAAATATTGTTTATAGGATAAAATATTTTCAATATCATTTGATAATGCTTCAAACAACTCAAATGCGATCGATAAATTAAAGTTGAAGTACAAACCAATTGTTGATAGTGTTTTTTTCCACACACGGTGTGTTGCACATATTATTAATTTAGTTGTGCAAACCGGTTTAAAAGATAAATTTGTATCGGATTTTATTATAGCTTTTAGAGCTATGCTTCAAGATGTTTTCAAAAGTGGTAAAGAGAGATATCAAGATTATAAAAAAACTTTGTAAAAATGTTAACCAAAAAATAATTGGACCTGATTGGGATATACCAACTCGTTGGAATTTAACTTGTCATTTGTTTGAAATGGCTTTAAAATAAATGGACACTTTAAAATCATTTCATACAACTTTAAGTGATGACTACCAAGTCGACCCTTTTCCCGACACGGCTTGGGCTAATATTCAAACACTAAGTAATTTTTTAAAAGTTTTCAAAACCTCAACAACTTTGATTTCCGGTGTTTATTATCCTACTAGTTCTAAAGTTCTATCTGAATTGTATTTGATAACAACAAATTTTAAAAAGTTTGAAAAGTCAAGTGACATCGTGTCGCCGCTTTAAATCCAATTTTAAACGTACCGGGTGTTGAAGCTTTAATTGAAGAAATTTATGACAAGTTGGATATGCATGAGGAGAATCCAACATTGAAAGATAAAACAAAATTATTCAACAAGTATTTGTCCAAGCTTTATGATCATTATTTAAAAAAATATGGGGAAAAACATCATACCAATTTGTTTGAGTCTCGATCGTCGGCCTTTAACGATGAAACGATCGGAGACCCGATCATAACCATGTTGAATGTTGTTAGAGACGAAACGGCCAAGCAACAAAGGGGTAATGAACCATCAAGTGAACTCGGTCGATATAAAATAACGAATTATTCACGTACTAGGACCGCCGAGGAATATACCAACTTTGATATTTTGGCATGGTGGAAATCAAAAGAATCGGAATTCCCTAAGTGGTAGCTTCGGAAAGTGTCTTTTCTCTTAGTGGTAGGGTATTGTCCATTCGAATATACTAACATCGGAATCGCTAGAGATGGCAATTTGCCTAAAGGATCATTTGGATGTCGTTGACCGTGTTCAACATAAATCGGGTCTAGAAGACGAAGTAGACTTAGAACACAAGATTATTGATGAAGAGGAGGAAGACGAGTAGAGACTAATGATTCCGAAGATGATTGTACCGAAGTACCCACACCAAAGCGTAACGCATGTGAAAGTGTCGCACCCGACACAAGCAAACGGCCAAGGAAATAAATCGGTTCACGTAGAACCGGTTACTGTTGCAAATTTTGAACCGGTTTTTTTTTTTAATTATGGGAACCAGTTACTGTTATATGTTTGTTTAAGTACTTAATGTGATTTATTTTTTTAGAACCCGTTACTAAAACGCACCATATATTTATTTCAAACGGTGACATCATAACTAAACAAACATAACACACCAAACATAACTAAACATAACACACCTAACATAACTAAACATAACACACCAAACTTAACTAAACAAACGGGTTACATCAAACACACTAAACATTTGAAGAACCGGTCCCGGATCCTTCACCCTTTTCATTTTTCGCCTTGGTCACGGGGCAATGGTGGTCGATGTGTTTCTTTAGCGTCGAGTTGGCGGTCGCTTTCATGAACTTTCTGCAACCTTTGCACCTAGCCATCTCATGGTTATCGGTCATCAAACACAAATCGAAATGCTTCCAAATTGACGGGTTTCGTTTGGTTTCAAAAACCATAACAACCTCGTCATTGCATGCCATTGTATCTTCGAAAATATGAAATCAAATGTTGAAGTGTTGAATGTTTGTAGTAGTAAGGAAAGGGAATGGAGAAGATGGGGTATATATACAAAAAAACCGATTTTTATATTATTTAATCGGTTTCCAACGGCATTATATCTGTTGGAACCGGTTCCAACAGTAAAGTTGCAGCTTTTTGATTTGACAAACCCGACAAACCCGGTTCCAAACAGTACCCGGAACCGGGTCCACGGTACCCGAAACGGGTTACATCGGTTCTAGTTTTATTGACGACTACCCGGGTTCAACCCGGACCCGGTTCTTCAGAGAACCCGGTTCCCCTAACTAGTACTTACGGGTAGTACCCGGTTCGGGGTATTAATAATACCCGATTATGCCCATCTCTAGTTTCACCCCGAATCAGTTTGGGCCCACATGTTTTAAGCCCACATGTTTTAAGCCCACATGTTTTAAACCTGGTCAGACTGGGTTTTTTTTTGCCAAATCCATTTTAAACCTGCATAACACTAACATTTTGAAACCATTTATTTGAATTTGAATTGGTTTTTTAAATGATTGAAAAAAGAGCCACAATATTAGGATCGCCATAGCCATCCCTCTGCTCATGTTATGTTCTGCTTTAGGTAATTATCCATAATTAATTTGGTTTCACTTATTTTAAGAGGATGTTTGGGATTACGTTTTGAAGTGATTATTTGATTATTGTTTTTGTAAAACATAAATAATCTAAAAAAGTGTGGATGAAAAAGTGATTATCTGCCTCCAAAACGTAGTTTTGAAAACGCAAAATCTATTTTGATAACGCAACACCAAACACCCCCTAATCTTCAAGTCTTGCATGATTTTCATTGAATAAGTTTAGTTTATTTGAATGAGATTTTAGTTTATTTGAATAGGGTTTTAGTTTATAAGATATATAGATATAGATTTTGATCTTCAAAGACCAATTTTTATTAACTAAATTTTGATGAATTGTTATCTATTAGTTGATGAATTCTTGATTTAAACATTTAATCTATACTTTTGGAAATATGAAATATGGATCCCACAGTGGAATTATATTTCAAACACAAAGCTCAAGGATCATCATCTAATGAAACGACTTATTAAAAAAAAACAAAGCGTTGAAATATGCTTTTCGACAATGAAGTACGTGAAGTCCGAGTTGCTAATATGATTGGTGATGACAATTTGAACGATAATTGTATTTGTTATATTCAGAAAGACTTGCTTAGAAACATCTCTTTAGATAAAGTTATGGCTAAATTTAAAAAAATGAAAAACCAAAGATAACAACTTTATTACGTGAAGTCCGAGTTGCATAATTTGTTTGGCTAAACTCAAATCCTTCATCTAGAATTCTCTAGACATTTGCTTCTTTAACTTGCGTATCTCTTTCATAGAACCTGCAATCAACATATCATCAACATAAAGTAACAATATGATATTAGAGCTACTGAATTATTTTTTCAGATAGCAGCAATGATCCATCTGGCATCTCTTGAACCCTGATCTTTCCAACAAGGAATATTGTACATTAACCAACCCCTATATATATATATATATATATAGGGTCGGGATTTAGAGAAAATGGTAGAAAGTGTGAGAACGCTTATTGATTTTATTAACCAACCCCTATGGACTAGATTGGCGCGGTGGTGTTTTCGTAAATAACATCAATTTTATTACGTGGAAGCGCTTCATTAAGGGTAAAAGTGTCTTTTGACTTATCCACACAAAACGTCATCTCATGAAATAAAACGCCAAAACAAAAATCACAGACCATTCCCAGTAAAAAACACCATTATATATAAAACGCCAAACTTAATTAGAGTAAAATCCCGCCTAAAATCCCCGCCAAAAAAATCCTATATATACAACATCTCAGACCTTCAATTAAAAACACACACAAAAACCCAAACGCCATATTTCATATATCCCATTCGCCTTAGAAACGCCAAAAAAACCCAAACATCAAATACCTTCTAACCCAAAACGTTTTCTTGAAATTCAGTTTGGTTGTCTGTAAAGATTTCGCTCAATGAAATGGACAAAATCCTTAAGTGAGGATGTTGTCCATTTCATTGAGTAAAATCTTATTGACTAGTCCTCAACTCCCATCCAATTTATAACGCCAAAACATACAAAAATCATTATTGAGCTTTGTTGCCAATAAAGTTTAGCTGTATGGGGTGGACAACATTGTCAGTTATCTTTCTTAACAGAGGATTAACAATGTTGTCCATCTCATACAGCAAAACATTATTGATTTTAGCATGATCAAATTTTGAGGTTTAAGGTGCTCTTATTTCGTGGCGTTCTTTTTATCGGTAAAACGTCAAAAAGGTTAAAAAATCAAACATCGTTCATTGTGAAATTCAAGATTGTTGGCCGAAGGGTCTAAACTCAATAACATTTTGCTGCATGAGATGGACAAATCTTCAAGAAAAAGATGCTGATTTCAGACTGTGTGCTTCCAAACAGCGACACATAAAAGTACTTGAAAAACAAAAAAACAAAATGAATCATACGAAAGTCGAACCAGCCAGTTAACATGATTCAAAAAAGAAGAAAGAGACTGGTGACAGTGAAGATTTGGAAGATCAATTGTTTATGTAGTCTTTTTTTTATTTTCCTTTTCAGTTGATTGTTATATAATAAAAACGCCATATATAATAAAAACGCCAAAACAACAAAAATGTTTGTTTAAACGATATCATCCCGTTAAACGCCACCAAAAACTCACAAACTATAATAAAATTACTTTGAAAAAGTATTATAAATAAAACGCCAAAAAAATAAAAAATAAAAAATAAAAAGCAAACTTGAAAATGCAACTAGAAACAAAAAATACAAATCAGTAATTACTGAAGATAGGGAAAATTTAATATATTAGAATGAAAAACGTCAAACTTGAAAGATGGGACGTGTTACAGACATCAGAGATAAAGCTTATCAAAAACAATAATTACAAACAGTAACTGAAAAGACGAATACTTTATTATAATAATGCACCGCCTAACTTAGGCACCAAAAAGGCATCCTATAAAATGATACGTCTCAGCAACTTCCATTTGATCAAACAAAAAAAAAACACCAATACTACTAAACACCACTCACTGAAAAACGCCAAAAAAAATCAAAGATGGCTAATATGCTTTCTTAGATATTCATAATTGTTCTTCGGGAAGTTTCACTGAATGAATTATTATCAGAAGGGAATAACTCAGAAAGATTTTGCTGCATGAGATGGACAAAAATTCAAGAAAAAGATACTGATGCCAGTCATATGGCATTTTTTATTTTTTGTTCTTGAAGAAAGTTTGGATGACGAGAATAGATCAATGACAATGAAGAGTGGGTTGATTATAAAGATGAAGATCAAGATAAACAAAAAGCGAAAAAGCCACCCACACTTCATAGATCTATGTCCCCAAACATCCACATAAAAAGCCACTACAACAGACGAGCAGGCAAAAAAATCAAACCAATGGGGTTGTTAAGTTTTACATAAAACGCCATATATTTGGTGACAGTTCTAGTACTATTAAAGAAGAGAGAGACTGATGACAGTGAAGATTGGGAAGAGAGATCCGATTAGGATTTTTAATTTATTTTCTTCGCTTGTATTTTTTTTTCCTGTGGTTGAAATATAATATAACAATAGTAAAACGCCAAGATAACACAAACGCCAAAATGTTTATAAAAAATAATAGAACAATAGGCCATCTTGTTTAAAACGCATTGGAAAACCCCATTCAAATAGATAATGGCATACGATTTGAATAAACGCCATAAACGCCAAAATGTTAATACAATGAAACCATTAAAACGCCATTAAATATTGAATTTGGTTAACGCCAAAAATCTTAAAAACCAACAATACTAGGAAAAGCGGAACTGGAAAAGAAGAATATGAAAGGACAAAAAAGCCCCTCATCCCTTTTCTAAGCGGCGTGACACGTGTTAGGCCAGGAAGCGTTCTCACACTTTTGAGCGTTTTCTCCTGATCCCGTTTCTATATATATATATATATAGGGCAAGGATAAATTGAAAACCCACTTGAGTTGAATAAAACCTAAAAATCCAATAACAACCATTGATTATGATGCATGGATGGCTAAGATTAATTTTTGGATATCTGTGGCTTTTTCTCCCTTTCTCTCAATATTTAAATATATATAATAGGGTAAAATGGGAACACTCTTACACTTATTTCTTACAAACAAACAAAAAGTCTACATGCATGCGTCAGATTTGTGTTTCTTTTAATGTAATTTTGCTTTTTTCATTTTTTATATAAATCGGATCTTTTGTTTCTTTTTTATATACATCTGTATTTGTATTACATAAAAATGTAACATGCATTTTTTAATTATCAATTTATGCCACATTTGTAATAACACACTTTATTTCTGTAACATAAAATATTACATAGAAACTTAACATATAATTTTTACATGATCAAATGCACTTTATTTTCTGTAACGGACATTATTTCTGTAACACAAAAAGTGTAACAGACATTTTTGCTTTGATTGATTGTTACATTTCTAACACAAAAAAAAATGTAACAACACACTTTGTTTCTGTAACAGTCACTTCGTTTTTACAATAATCTAGGAAAAAATGTAACAACACACTTTATGTTTACAACAGTCTAAAAAAGTGTAACAATGCACTTTATTTTCAGTAACGTGCATTATTTATGTAACACGAAAAAATGTAATATGCATTTTTTCTTTGATTGTTACATTTCGTAACTATGTTCAACATCAAACATCTTTTGAATCATTTTCAACATCTGAAACATCATCTTCAAATTGTTTTGGTTGGTACAGATTTGAAACAAATTTTACACAAAAAATTGCTGCAATCAATAATAAAAACAACAAACCCATAAAACAAGAACTTAAAAACCTCCATCTTCTTGAACAAAAAAAATTGCAGATCCACAAAACACAACAAAAATGCAGACTAAAAAAGTGTAGATTTGCAAACAAAGCTGGAAAAAACATACTTATTCACCTTCTTGAACAAGATTTTTGAACAAACCCCTCCAGCCTCCTCAAAAACGTAAAAAATGTGTAATTTCACCGGATCTTTCCCTGGTTTCGAACAAAAACTTCAGCCTTCTCTTCGATATCTGATTCATCATCTTCTTCGTGTACGATTTTCTTCAAAATAAACCAAAGAGGATTCGTCTTTATGGGGTTTGAAAGAAAGATGATGGATCCAGATCTAGATGACGGGTCCAGATCTAGATCTTGATGGGTTTAAAAGAAACATGATGGATCCAGATCTAGATGACGGTTCAGATCTAGATCTAGATGGCGTCTACATGGATCTAATGCTCATCAGTTTCTCCGATTTCATTTTTGATCTTGTTTTATCTATATTAGAACAAGAGAGAGAGGGGGGGGGGGGGAAGTGTGCTAGAGAAGAGAGATGAAGGAGGAATATGAGATCTTTCAAAGATGCACGTCACTTTAAGTTAAAAAGATCTGGTGAGTTTTAATTGTAGAGAGAGAGAAAATGTATATAAAAAGAAAGAGAAAGTGCAGATTAACTATTACATTTTCTGCCATCATGCAAAATGACGTATATACCCCTCACTTATCAATGTGGCAGATGTGACGTGGCTGAATCCTAGACACATATGTGGGTTTCTTGGGTTTTCTCAACTGGAGTGAGTTTTCTCATTATAATTAGCATATATATATATATATATATATATATATATAGGGTGGGGTTCGGCTACAAAGTCTATTTTTCCTACAAAGTGTACAAAGTCATATAACGCCACAATTTCAGTCGTAAAACACACTCAAAACCCACAAATAACAAAGTGAAGAACACTAAAACACAATATCCAAACCCTATCAGTCCATAAAAACTTCAAACACACCATCGTAAAACTATGAATATAAAACACAACATGATAATCAATATAAAACACACTAATGTTAGTCATTCGATAATCAAAACCTTATCATCCAAAATACAACACAAAACCCATAAATATGGTGTTTTAGTAATCTTCACTTTGTTATTTGTGGGTTTTGAGTGTATTTTATGGCTGAAATTGTGGTGTTTTATGGCTTTGTACACTTTGTAGGAAAAATGGACTTTCTAGCCAACTCCCACCCTATATATATAGGGTAAGGTTATTGTAAAAAAGGTTAAAAGTGTGAGAGTGTGAGAAATATTGTGGAGATGACATGTGTCCTTAATATAAATTAATTTAAAAGGGTAAACAAGTAATTTTATCATTGATTCAATTAATTCAAAACCTTCCATAACCGTCACCTTATTTATAGGAACATTAACTTTTTTAAAAGATCTCTATAAAAACACTACGAATAACACTGCAACCACCATTCAGCACATATATAACAGTACCATTCAATAATTATATAACACCATTCAATAAGTATATAACACCATTTTAAAGATCTCTAAAAAAACACTACGAATAACACTGCAAAATCACCATTCAACACATATATAACCCCATTCAGTAATTATATAACACCATTCAATAAGTATATAACACCATTCAATAATTATATAACACCATTCAATATGTATATAACACTATTAAAGACACTACCTCCACTTCTTGAATGTGTTCTTAGTATAATGTTCATAGTATGGTTATTGTACATGGTGTTTTAGGGTTGAGTTCATTTCAGAACTCTAAATAACTACAGAACTTTCAGAACTCCTAATAAACAGTCATTTTATATATAAGTTTTTGTATTTAAAATCTTTTTTATCATCTGTTATATGTATTTCTTTGATTACATACATGTTAAAAGTAGTTTACATATGTTTAATTGCCAAAATTATATATATGTGTCATAACTAATTACATATATGTAAAAAAACTAGTTTACATATGTGTAATTATAAAATTACATATAAAAAATAATAAAATTACATATAAAAATGATAAAATTACTCTTAACATGTATGTAATCGTAAAAATACACATAATAAATGATAAAATATCCTAAACATAAAAATATATAAATAAAAATATTGTTTATTAGGAGTTCTGCGATTTCTGTAAATATTTATGTTTCTGAAATGATCCTGGCCCTTTAAACCTTCTTGCATGGTGTTTTACATCTGCATGCTAATAGATGTTTTAGATTTCATATGTTAAAACACCATGATGTTTTAAAACCTACATTCCAGTAGATGTTCTTCGTATGTTCATCGTATAGTGTTTTACACCTGCATTCCAGTATGTGCTTAAAACACCACGCTTTGAATCACAATACAATTAAAATACCACTGTATGAACATAGACAAAACATCATGGACTAAACATCTGATCGAAACATATTTTTTTCTCTATACAAGTATAGCAATATGGTACTCATATTAAAGATAAAAAAACGCTCGTTATTATTGTGTAATTTAAAAAAAGTTACGCATAAAAAGTTATTGACGTTTAAAAAAGACGGGGGAAAGTTGCATGTGCATTAATGTTAGTTTCTTAATTTAAAAATGTTAAATTTACTTGTATACCCTTAATCTAGAAAATTAATATGTTTAATAGTAAACATTATTTACAATTTTGCCATTATGATCTCAACCATTAGATCTTTCAAAGATCTAATGGTGTAGATTCTTTCTTACCTTTCTAGAAAATTATATCATATGCATATTATTCATTGATTCATATTTGAGGAGTTAGGCCATCCGTAGTCATAAAACTCATTTGTGGGCGTTATACGACACGTGTCGTGCCACGTCACACATGGGCTTTATGGGGCGTTATGCCACTTGAGGCCGTAGTAATAAATCCCCTACGTCATCATTACTCAATTATTTAATTTTCTTTTTTTAATTAATTTCTAAGTTTTTTAAAACTAAAAATCATTTCATTAAATAAAAAAAAGATTGCAATAAAATAAAATAAAACAGTAAAATAAAATAAAACATTAAATTGAATAGAATAAAAAAATAACACAATCAAAGGTTATATTTTTTTCTATTCGCTCATTTTGTGCCAACGCCATCTTTAACGCTTTTCCCGTTCAGTGGTCGTGCAGTTTCGAGTAGAACTCAAAGTTGTGAGCCCATTGTCTATCCCGCATAATCTCGGTCACTTCGCGGTTCTCCTCCATACGTTTAGTCCCGAGTTCGTGTATGTCTTGAAGTCGTTTGTTTATCTCCGAAAATGCGTTACTCATTTCGGTTCCCATCGACATCGACGACGACTCGGGCCTTTTCGACCGGCTTCTTCTTCCGACCGGTCTTGGTAGCTCTACCACCGGCTCTTCATCCGGAATATCCTCATTCAACTCGGTGTTTCGAGCGTCGGAGGTTGGCGTTTCGGGTTCACCCGACTCGTTTGTTTTGGACCTCTTTGACGGCCTTTTATTTTCCGACCGACCACTAGGAGTAGAGATGTTGGCCCATTTGGGGCTATGTCGAAGGATTTGCCAACACCTTAGGTACGGGAAATGGCCATTAGCATTTGTATACTCGACCAACGCCGCTTGCGTAATGTCCTCGTCCTTGCTTTCACTTTTCCATCCCGCAAAATTGCGTTGGTACACGGTTTGAAAGTTCGTGCACTTTTTGTTGATATCGGTCCACTTGATATCGAGTTCGGCGGCCGGTATTCGTCTCCTTTACCCATGAGATCGAAAAAAAGATCTCGTATTCGGCTCCAAAAAACGGATTTACTTTGATTGTTTGCTAAAAAAAAGAAATCAATAATTAGTGCAAAATTAAAAAAAAAAACAGAATATAAACAGAAAAAAATAAACTGTTAATAAAAAGAAAAAAATAAAAAACAGAAATATAAAACTGTAAAAGAACAGAAAATAAAAAAAAACAGAAAGAGTACCGAAATTTAAAAAACAGAAATTATAAACTGAAAATAAATAAAACTGAAAATAAATAAAAAACAGAAAATAAATAAAAAACAGAAAATAAAACAGAAAAAAAGAAAATAAGAAAACTTAAAATAATAAAATAAACAAATAAATATACCTATCACGGGGTCCTCCGACACATCGATCCAAGCGCGGGTCAGTGCATACTCCTCGTCGGAGTCCCACGATATCACATTTTTTTTTTCGCTCGGGTGGTGGTTTCCTCTTTCTTTTTATGTGCCCGTTTTCCTTTTCCTTTTTGCGTCTTCGCTTCTTCGGGTTGTGTTTCCGGAACAACATCGGGTTCGTGTAGTGGGGAGCCGAAAGCTTGAGCCGACCCGAACGCTTAAGACGACCCCATTCCGTCGGTGTTTTGATTCGGGTTCCACCCGTAGAGATTCGGGTCCCATGAGAGCGGTTGGTTCAAAAGATTCATGAACCCGGCATTTTGTTGATTGTAATCGACAAAACCGGATCCGAAAGGGGTGGGTCGAGTGGGAACCGGAGACACGGGGTGGGTAGGATTACCACTTTGGTTTGGGCCCGCACTTGATCGGGGAGGAATGAAACCACGGTTGAATGTATGCATTGTATAAAATTTGTGGATTTTAAAAAAAAAGCTAGAGAGAATGAAGGTTTGAGAGAGTGTGGGTTTATAAAATTATGGGAGAAGGGGTTATTATTTAAAGGAAATATTGAAAATTAATTGAATTTTAATTTTTATTTAGAATTGACCGTTCCAAACGGTCAGAATTTCAAAATCACAAACATAGCGCCGCTATGCTGATGGCGCAGGTTCTTTTTTTTGGCCCAAAACGCCCCCCGTCGGCGCTATACGGTGCTATGGGAAAAAAAAACCAGCCTCATACCGCCCCACTACAGACAACCTTAGAATAATGGCATAAAAATATGAAATGAAATAATCTCTCTAAAGATTTTTAATTAATTATACAAGATCAAACATTTTGCTTTTTTGCTTTTAGCAGTTTGTCAAAATAAGTAAAAGTATGTGCTTACAACTTATTATATAAGACGACATATAAGAACACCAATGGTTACTGGTGCATTCTGACCATATACTACTGCATGCTCAACTTTGATAAGAGTATTCCTAACTCCGAAATATGTTTTTCCGTTTTCATCAACATATATTCGTCATCTTGAACCCTTTTCTTGAGTTCTTCATTCTCAGCTTTGTAACACCTGTGCCTCCACGGCCATCAAACAAATACCAAACCAATGAAATATTGTATTTCATACTTGGGATTTGTAAAAATATGTGTATCATTTGCACATATCAAATTTTTGTTCGATTTCAAGCTCTAAATCGCTTTCTGGAAGGTTATACGCGCACTAATGCGTAAATATAACCAGTTTAATGCAACGAACACTCCGGAATAGTGAAATAGGCTTAACATACCTTAAATAACCTATACATAACTTAGATATAAGTTTTGGAAGGTTTGGTGTGGTGAAATCAAAGTTTAATCGCTTACAGGGACTAAATTTGACAAACTGCGAAAGTATGCCAATTTGAACTGTAACAGACATTCCGGAACATGACCATAAGTTAAACACACCATAAATATCCTTTACATAGCTTAGAAATAGGCTTTAATGGGTTCGGTGTGCTAAAATAAACTTTTGGGTCATCCAGGGACTAAAAGTGTCAAAAAGTGCACAAGTTTGCATTTTCGCGCATAACTTACGTTCTGAATACATTCGGACATCCAAAAATTTATGGAAGCATGACTATATTATATTTTAGTGTTCGCCATAAGAAAAATCCATTCGTTTCGTCATTTGGATCGTTTTTCGCATTCGGGACCAGATTCGATGTATTAGCCGTTGTTTAATTCACAACCACACATTCTAACAATGCTTAGTCAGCGGATAAGGATGGAATTTAGGCACCATGACATTTAAACACATGTATGGATGGAATTTAAACACCTAAACACCATGACATTTCAACACATGTATGGATGGAATTTAAACACCTAAACACCATGACATTTCAACACATGTATGGATGGAATTTAAACACCTAAACACCATGACATTTCAACACATGTATGGATGGAATTTAAACACCTAAACACCATGACATTTCAACACATGTATGGATGGAATTTAAACACCTAAACACCATGACATTTCAACACATGTACGGATGGGATTAAGGCACGTTTTCCATGAAGCGATCTTAACGGTTCGGGTATTCCTATAAATACCCAACCACCCCCATTGCTAAAAATCACTAGAAACTTGATTTGAGAAACTCTAAGTTGAAACATTTGTTTCATACCTGAGATTTTTGAATCGAGTTTAGCATTCGGGGACCCTTCGTAAGTATTCTTTCGTTCTTTTCCTTATTTTACTGCTTTTCGAGTCAGAAAGTCAAACTTTGTTTGACTTTCAGCGTTGACCAGTAATGGTCAATGCGAAGTTCGTTTGAACTTCGCAACGTGAGTGTAATCACGTTGGTTATAGTCCCTTGGGACTATGCCTACTGATTACCACGTTGTCTAGGGTCGTAGGGTAAGCGATCTGATAAATCGCTTATACCTTCGAACCCGACCCAGTTTGGTCGATCATTAGGATCCGACCAAATACATTAGGTGACCCTAGTATAGGGCATAACCTTCCGAGGTTATACCCTATGGTCACATCGTTTAAGTAGTTGTATGATAAGTAGTTTATATGCCTTAGGTAAATTACCAGAATACCCTTTTCATGTATAATTGGTAATTAAGCATATGTAACCTAAACTTTTGTCACATAACTGATTATGTAACATGTTTAGGCATATAACACTTGTCATAGGACTAGTTAGACGGTCCGAACGCGTTTCACGCGAACGACGCGTTAAAGTAGCATAAGCTACCTAAACGGGTCGTAATGGGTCGTAGACACTTAGGTTAAGTTTCATTTAGTATGTAGGCTTTGTTAAACCAAATGACACGAGTCTCTACACTCGTTTGGTTTACAAACCCTAATGCTACCCGATCTTCCGATTTAGGTCCGGGTTAATTATGTAGTTACCTATGTTAGGTACCGTTTGATTTCCGGGACTCCTCTAGCTTACTTGGTAGTTGTTCAAGACTCCTAAGCACTCCCAGGCGAGTACATTATTCCCCTCTTTTACTGTTTTCAACTGTTTTGGGGTGACTCATATGTGCTAAATGTTTTATCAATGGTTTCAAGAACAATTACAATGTGGTTTCAAGAACAATTACAATTATTTCAAGAACGCTAACAATGATTTCAAGAACGAATACAATGATTTCAAAAACTAATAACAAATTTCAAAAAGTGAACAAAACTTGTTGGTTGTAGTTTACATGACCGATGACATTCATTAGCAATGATCAAGCCGACCAGTATTAGGTTATGGTACCATAGGATCTGACAAATCCCGTTATTTACTGCACCCATTGTTATGTGTGGGGGTTGTGGGTAGCGACTGAATCTGTAATTATTAACTTATCCTTTGGTAAGGGTTTGTTAAGAACGAGAGCGAGAGCGAGATGGAGCGAGGAACGCGTCAAGAAGGTTTGAATGTTATTAGAGAATCGACCATAAAGTAGTTTCACAATTAAAACAAGAACGACTATAACGATTTTACAAAATGGGTTAACGATTGGGTAAACATTTGTACATGATTGACATTTGATCATGTATTTTCCACAAAACATAACTTTGATTTAAACCAAGTTTTACTTCAATACTTTGTTTTTGTGCATATGGTTTAGTTGAGACATTTCACTTGCCATACATGGATATTTGACATAGACATTTGACATGGATATTTGACATAGACATTTGACATGGATATTTGACATAGACATTTTACATTGATTGGTTTGGTTTGATTAAGTGATTAAGTAACGATGCGTGTGTAATATGATACAAGCATGGTGGATACGCCGCTGGTACTTCCTATATATAAGTGTTTGTATGGTATTACATATTGTAGCGTTATTTGAATCATTTCAGTTTGAGACATAGAACATTTTATACAAGTAACATACTTTTCACAAGACAATTATTTACAAACAACTTATCTTATACAAACTCATTTTACATGGTTGTTCATTTAATCATGCATTATTCTCTTATTTATACATATCACTTGAACTTATTATTTTTCATATGATTTACAAAGACAAAGCAAATTACAAGGTTCATGACTAAACATTTTCTTAAAACAGAAGTCATGAATCTTATTTTCACAAAACCTATGTATCTCGCCAGCATTTCTTTGCTGACCTCGTTTTCACATATGTTTCAGGTATTGTTGAATGATATCGATTGATAAGATGCATGCTCACATAGGACTGGACAAGGCCTTAGTGACTCAATAACAATGATAGATTATGTTTAAATTGTGTATTTAGATTTCCAGACGATGTAATTATCCAATGTTTAATAAAACGAAACACTTTTTGGTATCCATGGTTATGAAACATTAATTCTGTTGCAACACGCCTCGATGTTTCCGCCGCGCTTTGTTGTTCTACGCGGTCGGGGTGTGACAGAAAGATGGTATCAGAGCCAATGGTTATAGGGAATTAGGTTATTAGTAATGCTTTGACCTAGTCTATAACCTTCTTAGGACCCTAACGCGAGTTTACTTGCGTTTAGTCATAAAACAATACCGTCGCCTATCCTTAGGTGACGACCACAACAAGAACGTAAATTTCAAAACCGCTTTGAAAACTAATCATCTGTTCTAGGATGATTAATTTCTAGGTTTTGAACCCTCTATTGTAAGGTTTTGAACCCTCTGTTATATGGTTTTGAACCCCTTTGAATTTTCAAAATCTCGTCAAGGTTTTGGGTTTTAAATAATGTGAACACGTGCAAAGTGGAAGGGTGAATGCCTGTATTCTGGGTTTTCTGTCTAGGCAAGCACTTCGTATACATCTCATCAGACGCGAGACCAGTTGTGCTTACCTGGGAATTCTTGGGATGAGTGTTCACTTATAGGCGAGCATGTCTTCGCGATACATTATTTTTAACCTATTTACTTTGACTAATCACCAAGGTCGTTTGTTGCTTTGTAGTAACAAACAAATGACCACTATCCTTGCTTTCATCAGATTTGTTTCATCTCATTCTTTTCGTCTAAATTCTCTCACTCGTTTCCTTTCATGTTTCCTCTTTTAGACAATGCCTCCTCGACGCGAAAGCCAGATAGAGACTGCCGAGCTGGCAGAAATCATTGCGCAGCAAATGGCTGCTCAATTCCCAAACCTCTTTGCTCAATGGAACCAAGCCAACAACAACAACAATGTGCTATGCAAATACAAGGATTTCAACCAGGCTAAACCACTCAAGTTTAGTGGTTCTGAAGGAGCAACTGGGCTTCTTCAGTGGTTCGAAAGCATTGAGAATACTTTTCGCCACGTGCAGTGCCCGGATAATCGCAAGGTCGAGTTCTCCTCGAGCGTGTTTCAGAAGAGGGCTCTTACATGGTGGAATGGGGTAATGAGAGACCGAGGTGCGGAAGTTGCTCTCGCACAGACCTGGGCTGAACTTAGGGCTCTGATGATGAGGGAATTCTGTCCTCGTCATGAGCAGCGAGCTTTGGAGAAGGAATTTGATGAGTTGAAGCAAGATAGTGGTGAGCACAGGGCGTATACTGATAGGTTTGAGGAGCTGAGTCTGCTTTGCCCTACAATGGTTACCCCGCTTGACATAGCTATCGAAAGGTACATCGACGGCCTACCTGACTCGGTACAAGACATCCTTACTGGTAGTAACCCTGCCACACTCCGTCAGGCGATCGAGTTATCAGCGACATTGACTGAGTCGCAGATTCGGAAGAACAAGTTACACAGGAAGGGTGACAAGGGCAAGAAACAGTCAGCTGACAAGGAGGATAGCAAGAAAGGCCACAACAAGAAGGGTAAGGAAGGTGAGACGTCAAAGAAATCAAAGAAGCGAAAGGGTGCCCAAAATTTTGCTGTTACAGCACAGACTGCACAGAACCCGCGGAACCAACCAGCTCAGCCACCTGCAAAGAAAGCATATGCCGGTACTTCACCTTATTGTGCACGCTGCAACGGTCATCACGCAGTACAACAAGCTTGCTGGCAATGCACGACGTGTGGTAAACTTGGGCATTTGGCCAAGATTTGTCGTTTGGGACAAAATCAGGCTGCTCAGGTTCAAGCTCCGGTTCAAGGGAATGCTGCGAGATTTCCACTGGGTTCATGTTTCAACTGCGGAGAGATTGGTCACTTCCGCCACAACTGCCCAAGACTGGTGAATGCAAATGCTAACGCAAACCCAAATGCGAATGTCAACGTCAATGTGAATCCAGCACGTGGTCGAGTGTTTAACATCAATGAGGCACTCAATGATGAAGGAGTGAACAATTAGTATTTTGTTTTTCCTCTGGTTGGTATCTTGTAACATTTAAAGACAATGCGGTTGTTATATAAATAAAAATTTGTGGTTTTATTTTCTAACTAATGCAATTGTATGAATGTTTGATTCAACCTTGTGATGTCAACACAAAGACAAAACTACTCGTGTGGTTCTGTCATTTTTACGATCACTTGAGATCTCCCTAAGAACCTCAAACACTGGTTTCTTTTAAATCTAAAGTATTTTATCGTCTTGCACCGTTCGAGATGGAAGAATTATCAAAACAGCTTCAAGGAGTTGTCTGATAAAGGATTCATCCGTCCGAACTTTCACCTTGGAGAAACTCCTGTTCTCCTTGTAAAAAGAAAAATGGATCTTTTCGAATGTATATCGATTAACGTAAGCCTAGTAAGCTTACCATCAAGAATCGATATCCCCCTACCTTAAATCAACGATTTCTCCGATCAACTGCATAGCGTTCATGCTTTTCCAAGATCGATTTGCGTTTTGGGTATCATCAACTTTGTATTCTCGAAGAAGATATTCCCAAAACGGTTTTCTGCATGAAGTATGGCCATTACGAGTTTACAGTCATGCCTTTTAGGTTGACAAATACTCCAGCCATCTTCAAGAACTTAATAAATAGAGTCTGCAAGCCTTATTTGGATCAGATCGTCATTGTTATTATTGATGACATCTTGATCTATTCATGTCCTGAGCCGATCACGATCAACACCTTTGTTGACATCGGAGCCCTGATTGAATTCCTTGTACACTTTAAAATGTACAAAACAACTCAATTAGGACAAACCGAATCCCTTTTAAGATCTTCCTATCTTCATAGTTAGATTCTTGAAAATATTTAAAGTGCCAAAGGAAATCCACGGATTGGGTTTCTGGTATGCTTTAAATACCCGTGTCCAAAGATAACAAATTATAGGTCAAATTGAACGATTATGCGATTGAACGAGTATGCAATTATGTGACTATGTGTTTATTCATCTTATGTTTTCTTTTATGCATTTTTGTGTTTTTAATACTCTGGATATTCGTTATCCAAATCCTCGCAGAATCTTTCATATCTTCATATGAGAGATTCGTAGTAGGATATTCAAAAAGGTACTACCTTAAATCCTAAATGGGCTTCTATGTAATAGTTAAGACCCTTGGATTATATAGTACCATTCCATGTTTCATAAGAGACCCTCTTAGTGGTCTAGTCAAAAAGATTGTTTCACAATTTGGTTAAAGAACGACATCTAGTGATGTAGCTGAACAGACTCCTTGATAGTCTATTTAGATCATTTATTGATTTAATTAAAAGGACTCTATGGCGGTCTAGTCACACTCATCACAGGATTGTTCATTTGGTTTTCCCCTATACATTATAAAATAGACTGTGTGAACGGTGCAAGGAATTTTCTGATTATGGACGCGTACATAATTATGAAATTTAGTGCACAGAAACACAGTAAGATTTATTATGTGTAAGAACCGATAGTGACAACAATAACGAAATGAGAACGATGTAATGGAGGTACGGTGGACGCACCAATGACGCTTTATATACTTGTATATAAGTGTCCCTCTTACATTGCAAACATAATGTTATTAAGGTTACTAGAAGTTCAAGAACCCTAACCAATGTTGTTCGATCTTTTCAACTTCATGTTTTAAACTCTCACAAGTTTCCTCTAAATAAATTTCGGGACGAAATTTCCTAAAGTAGGGGAGACTGTAACACCTGTGCCTCCACGGCCATCAAACAAATACCAAACCAATGAAATATTGTATTTCATACTTGGGATTTGTAAAAATATGTGTATCATTTGCACATATCAAATTTTTGTTCGATTTCAAGCTCTAAATCGCTTTCTGGAAGGTTATACGCGCACTAATGCGTAAATATAACCAGTTTAATGCAACGAACACTCCGGAATAGTGAAATAGGCTTAACATACCTTAAATAACCTATACATAACTTAGATATAAGTTTTGGAAGGTTTGGTGTGGTGAAATCAAAGTTTAATCGCTTACAGGGACTAAATTTGACAAACTGCGAAAGTATGCCAATTTGAACTGTAACAGACATTCCGGAACATGACCATAAGTTAAACACACCATAAATATCCTTTACATAGCTTAGAAATAGGCTTTAATGGGTTCGGTGTGCTAAAATAAACTTTTGGGTCATCCAGGGACTAAAAGTGTCAAAAAGTGCACAAGTTTGCATTTTCGCGCATAACTTACGTTCTGAATACATCCGGACATCCAAAAATTTATGGAAGCATGACTATATTATATTTTAGTGTTCGCCATAAGAAAAATCCATTCGTTTCGTCATTTGGATCGTTTTTCGCATTCGGGACCAGATTCGATGTATTAGCCGTTGTTTAATTCACAACCACACATTCTAACAATGCTTAGTCAGCGGATAAGGATGGAATTTAGGCACCATGACATTTCAACACATGTATGGATGGAATTTAAACACCTAAACACCATGACATTTCAACACATGTATGGATGGAATTTAAACACCTAAACACCATGACATTTCAACACATGTATGGATGGAATTTAAACACCTAAACACCATGACATTTCAACACATGTATGGATGGAATTTAAACACCTAAACACCATGACATTTCAACACATGTATGGATGGAATTTAAACACCTAAACACCATGACATTTCAACACATGTACGGATGGGATTAAGGCACGTTTTCCATGAAGCGATCTTAACGGTTCGGGTATTCCTATAAATACCCAACCACCCCCATTGCTAAAAATCACTAGAAACTTGATTTGAGAAACTCTAAGTTGAAACATTTGTTTCATACCTGATATTTTTGAATCGAGTTTAGCATTCGGGGACCCTTCGTAAGTATTCTTTCGTTCTTTTCCTTATTTTACTGCTTTTCGAGTCAGAAAGTCAAACTTTGTTTGACTTTCAGCGTTGACCAGTAATGGTCAATGCGAAGTTCGTTTGAACTTCGCAACGTGAGTGTAATCACGTTGGTTATAGTCCCTTGGGACTATGCCTACTGATTACCACGTTGTCTAGGGTCGTAGGGTAAGCGATCTGATAAATCGCTTATACCTTCGAACCCGACCCAGTTTGGTCGATCATTAGGATCCGACCAAATACATTAGGTGACCCTAGTATAGGGCATAACCTTCCGAGGTTATACCCTATGGTCACATCGTTTAAGTAGTTGTATGATAAGTAGTTTATATGCCTTAGGTAAATTACCAGAATACCCTTTTCATGTATAATTGGTAATTAAGCATATGTAACCTAAACTTTTGTCACATAACTGATTATGTAACATGTTTAGGCATATAACACTTGTCATAGGACTAGTTAGACGGTCCGAACGCGTTTCACGCGAACGACGCGTTAAAGTAGCATAAGCTACCTAAACGGGTCGTAATGGGTCGTAGACACTTAGGTTAAGTTTCATTTAGTATGTAGGCTTTGTTAAACCAAATGACACGAGTCTCTACACTCGTTTGGTTTACAAACCCTAATGCTACCCGATCTTCCGATTTAGGTCCGGGTTAATTATGTAGTTACCTATGTTAGGTACCGTTTGATTTCCGGGACTCCTCTAGCTTACTTGGTAGTTGTTCAAGACTCCTAAGCACTCCCAGGCGAGTACATTATTCCCCTCTTTTACTGTTTTCAACTGTTTTGGGGTGACTCATATGTGCTAAATGTTTTATCAATGGTTTCAAGAACAATTACAATGTGGTTTCAAGAACAATTACAATTATTTCAAGAACGCTAACAATGATTTCAAGAACGAATACAATGATTTCAAAAACTAATAACAAATTTCAAAAAGTGAACAAAACTTGTTGGTTGTAGTTTACATGACCGATGACATTCATTAGCAATGATCAAGCCGACCAGTATTAGGTTATGGTACCATAGGATCTGACAAATCCCGTTATTTACTGCACCCATTGTTATGTGTGGGGGTTGTGGGTAGCGACTGAATCTGTAATTATTAACTTATCCTTTGGTAAGGGTTTGTTAAGAACGAGAGCGAGAGCGAGATGGAGCGAGGAACGCGTCAAGAAGGTTTGAATGTTATTAGAGAATCGACCATAAAGTAGTTTCACAATTAAAACAAGAACGACTAGAACGATTTTACAAAATGGGTTAACGATTGGGTAAACATTTGTACATGATTGACATTTGATCATGTATTTTCCACAAAACATAACTTTGATTTAAACCAAGTTTTACTTCAATACTTTGTTTTTGTGCATATGGTTTAGTTGAGACATTTCACTTGCCATACATGGATATTTGACATAGACATTTGACATGGATATTTGACATAGACATTTGACATGGATATTTGACATAGACATTTTACATTGATTGGTTTGGTTTGATTAAGTGATTAAGTAACGATGCGTGTGTAATATGATACAAGCATGGTGGATACGCCGCTGGTACTTCCTATATATAAGTGTTTGTATGGTATTACATATTGTAGCGTTATTTGAATCATTTCAGTTTGAGACATAGAACATTTTATACAAGTAACATACTTTTCACAAGACAATTATTTACAAACAACTTATCTTATACAAACTCATTTTACATGGTTGTTCATTTAATCATGCATTATTCTCTTATTTATACATATCACTTGAACTTATTATTTTTCATATGATTTACAAAGACAAAGCAAATTACAAGGTTCATGACTAAACATTTTCTTAAAACAGAAGTCATGAATCTTATTTTCACAAAACCTATGTATCTCGCCAGCATTTCTTTGCTGACCTCGTTTTCACATATGTTTCAGGTATTGTTGAATGATATCGATTGATAAGATGCATGCTCACATAGGACTGGACAAGGCCTTAGTGACTCAATAACAATGATAGATTATGTTTAAATTGTGTATTTAGATTTCCAGACGATGTAATTATCCAATGTTTAATAAAACGAAACACTTTTTGGTATCCATGGTTATGAAACATTAATTCTGTTGCAACACGCCTCGATGTTTCCGCCGCGCTTTGTTGTTCTACGCGGTCGGGGTGTGACAAGCTTGAACTCTCATCCTTAGTTCCTCTTCATCTTGAATTTTCTTCCACAATTCATAGATCTCATTTCCATGCTCAACTCTCTTCTTAGCTTCGTTTTCTTTTCTTTCTTCCATAATCGTCTTTAATTCTATAATTTCCTTTTTAAGATATTCAATCTCCTTCGACTCCTCATCCTTGCAAAAACACAAGCCACGTGCAATTTCAAATAAAAAAAATACAAGTTATATGACTTTAGAGGTAGCAAAATGGACGAGTTGTGTAATTAGCTTGATGAATCAAACACTTTAACACCTCATCTTGACGTTGCCGACGTATATCTGACATATAAGCCATTATATCTGACATATTTGCCGACATATACTCACTTTTTATTTATAAAAAAACAGGATATATGATGATAACATATGTTGTCAACATTAGGATGGCTGAAGATTTTCTCATATTGCCTCAATAACCAACTTTCTATCAACAAAATATGTATATCAGCTCTAGATGATTGAAATAGAACCCATGAAAATTTATAATCACATTACCCGGCCCACATAATCCATTGGGACAGCAGAAGAGGATGTAAATGTGGCCCAAACAAGCCAGCATAATTTGGAGAAATTTAACTATGTATTAACATTTTCAGACATTATCCCTAGGAATGAAGCACTACACCTAGGAATCCATAACACTAAAACTTTGTTATAAACTATCCCTTTCTCTCGTTTGTATTTTAGATACCCGTATAACCATCGACTGATCGAAGGCACTTGCTTCCATGACTATCTCCTCCTCTTGTTCTTTACGAATTTGTCTTAGACACGGAAGTAGCAGCTTTATTAGATAGTGAAGATGCTGCAACTTCACATCATCATTGCAGTCTATGTTTGGCATCTGTATTACAAAAGTATGAAATGTCATGTTATTATGCATTTTCTTGTTTGTCTACACATCTCCTTACAAACCTCAACTTTTGACTGTAAACACAAGTTGCAATTGCAGTTTCCACGACACAATGGGCAAGGCTCTAATATTTTTTCTTCTGACAAGTGAGGATACCTGAATATTCAAGGAATACCTTAGGTTAGCAACGAAACTATGTGGCAAACAAAGCTGAAACAAACGAACATTTCCGACTTAAAGATTTACCATTTCTTGATGCACCGGGTACAATAGAATGTTTCTTTACACTTGGTGCAATGAACAACATTTCTTCTATCAGTTTTCTTACACTGGTGACACTTGGAACACTAGAGAAAAAGTAATAGCCAAAATTTTAGCTACCTAAGAGACCTCCATATGCGCACTTTAGTGAAATAGTGCACAGAGACTTCCATGTAGTGCACATAACTCCATGAGACTCCATATGTGTGTTATAGAAAATCACAAACGAGGTTAAAGAGTAAGGTTTACCTTCATGTTATTAGGAAATTCTTCATATTCTTTATAAGGAGCATGATCTTTCTCATCAGGAAATTCACTCATCTTTATACCATAATCAGTCTGAAGTGCATTGTGAACTACTTCATCATCAAAAAGCTTAGATTTTCCTTAGGATAGACCAGGAGATGAACATTCTTCTCTAACCAAACCAGAATTAAACTTCTTAGAACTTTGTCCAGTAGTATCATCATTTGTAGCTTTCCTTTCTCTGGAATAAGTAGAATCATCACAAGTTCTTTCTTCATTGTTAACAGCAGCCTCATCTTCTACATCTTCATTCTCAGTCTCTTTTTCTTGGTCAGAATTATCAGGCAGTTGCACTTGATCAGAAAATCCAATATCCAAAATTTCATCCTCTGTTTGAACAGCAACATGAGAAACTTGGTTTGCCACTGGATCAGAAACTTCAATATTAAGAACAGCTTGGTTTTCCACTGGATCAACAACATGACCAGAAAAAGAACTTTGCTGACATCTCAAACGATTTAGCTCAAACTGTTGACAATCAATCACGCAATGTTGCATCATTATGTAGGTGATCAGATCCATTTTAGATGTTTTGCTCAACTCTTCAACAGTAGGAGCTTGTAGTGCCTCTACAGGAGAAGTTGAGCATGTAACTTGCTCATGGACAACCTCAACCTTTTCATGAGAAACACCAGCATCTTGAATGGCAACATTTTCTTGAACACCAGTATCATGTTCATCCTCTACATCCTCCAACATGTTTGGAAAAAAATCAACAATGTGTTGACCAACCATGTTCTTCATATATGAAAACACCTAGCGATCCATATGGGAAATGCCCAATGTAGCTCCCTCTTGTCGTAATCCATGAAGATTAGCATTGAAGATGATTTGGAGAAATCTTGGGTACAACAAAAACTTAGAACCTTCAACAGCTTGAACATTTGCTCTCAGATTTTGAAAAATCATACTTGAGAAGCTGAAATCACCATAGAGAAGACCAACCATGGCAGCAGCTTGCTGTTGACTAAGCTCATGAAATGTGCCCCTCTTGCATGACATGCACTTTAGGATGATATGGGCAATATACCTCCACTGAGGACCTAATAAGCTCTTCTTGTATTGTTTCTTGATGAGAGCAGCATCATAACCAATAGACTAAAAAAGACGAGCGATCCTCCTTTCATAATAATAAATAGCCCCATCAGCATCATTCAAACACAAAGAGTTTCTGACCATTGCGTGGGTAATAACAATCTCATGGCCAGAAACTGTGGTAGAAATCCCTTGAACGTTATCCCCATCATGTAGTTCTGCAGAATCCCAGAATGATCTAACATGTTGGTCAAAAACAGGTGGTCTCTCTTGAATGGCAAATGAAATAGATGACCTCTCCAAAAATGTAAAGACATCATGAAATTGACTAGTTGTTGGAGATCTATCTAAGCAGGCACACACATTGTGCAACTCTGAGAAATCCAAGTTTGCCATCTGCCACTAAAAACACCCACCAAAACATACTAACTTTCAAAGCACTTACCAGTAAAATTATGGAAAAAAACCGTAGTTTCAAATATTCATACCTATGATAGGAGTTATCAGTCAGTAGTAAAAGCTCAACACATGTGTTAAAGAAAGCATTAACTCAGCCATCTGTAAACAAGAAATCACATAGAAAGCACAGAACACGTACAACAGTTGAAACAAAGAACACATATTAACTGTATCTCTGGGTTATCAGCTGAGAAGATTAGAAGGCATTACCTGGTCTCAATTAGTCATCATGGTGATACCAAGTCAAGACATAACCCAGCTATGAAGATGTGCTTATGGGTTACGTTCTAGAACCCATACTTAGTATATTGTACATGAACAGGTATTGTAGAATATTATGAGAATAGTTAAATTCGTTTTATCATCAGGGTCGGGCTTCTCGCGGAAACACTGATATAATGGTTTTGTTCTCTTAAACACACAACGAATGGCTTATTTCAATCCAAAACCTTGCCTCGGATGATATAAGAAATTTCTGAATATAAACATTAATCGAAGGAGGGGGAAGGAATGTGAAGTTTATACACGAACCTGAATCGATTTCTTCTTCGTGTTTAACCTTTCTTTCTGAAAACACCCACCAAAACAGAGTAATTTCAAAACCCTTAGCAATTCTTGTGAGACCAAACACCAAATACATATGATGAAATACATATGATGAGATGTACCGATCATATGCACAACAAGGATGAACACATTAAACGGTGGATTCTCCGGCTTTCACACAAATTATGGCTCAACAGTCATAATAAGTCAAATGGGTAAAACCCAGACATGAAATAGACAACATATGGGTTAATAACTGCTAGAAGGTCTAACGGGTCGCATAGGGAATTTCATCAGCCGCCGCCTTTGGAAACTATTAATCTTCCCATGCATAACGTGCATGTTGAGGGGGGAGGGGTGGTTCACTAGTGATAGAAACTATCACTCACATTGTCCAATAAGATCGTGTCATGTCATCAACCAAATTTCTATCACTAGTGATAGAAATGTAGGCGGGGTGGTATCACTAGTGATGGAATTCTACCACTCCCAAAATATTTACTCACAAAGAACACGTGTCCAGAGCATGTCTCCACTATAATTTGTTGTCAACATGCAAGAGGTCAAGAGGACATGCATCACCAAGTGCAACAGGATATCTTGTCAAATAAATGCAGATCACAGAGCCATATCCAATCAACATGCAGCATTCAATATTGTTCAACGAGTGATGAAAATGACGCGTTGAAAAAATAACGCGTGATATATGCACCGGCGGCGGTGTTCCGTGACATTTCAACGCGTTTTGGGGTGGTATAACGGACCACCCCGTCCCCCCTAACTGTTGTATATCCTAAATATTTATACAATATATAAATTAAAGAAGTGTATAGGTTCCGATTTTTTGTCCGGAAATTTCAAAAATTATATAGGATCGCCTCCCCCTAATTATTTTTCCTAAATATTTATACAATATATAAATTAAAGTAAAGTTTGTTACCACTTTGTATATCCTAAATATTTATACAATATATAAATTAAAGTAAAGTTTGTTACCACTTTGCATATAAGTGATGGATAGTTTTGTAAATATATTTTAACTCTTATACATATGTTTAACCCTAGATTACCCACCACACAATAAACTTAATCGCAAGTTTTTATGTGTAAGAACGAACCCTTTGAATGAATGAAATTTTTTAGTTTTATTTGGAACTATTATTATTTGACTTGACGCGACTCGATAGCCTACCCGACCCGAAACATAACGATAGGAAAAAAAATTGGGTCCCATCACTTTACACCCCCTGGAAACTTTTGGTCAAGCTCCGCCACTGACATCCGCCAATTAAGAACGAAAACAAAAGTTAAAGAGAAATAAAAAACTAGAAAACCAGAACAGTCATTACATAATAGAAACTACAAAAAAACTTTCAAAAGACTTCGAACCTCCTCCATCTGTCCCAGTTCAGATTACCTTCTCTCGACCGATTTTTGACCCATTGGTAGCTCATATATTTTATTTCCTCTACAACCGCAAGAACCGATATAGGGGTTTGTTCGAACACGACCTTGTTCCTCATCCGCCAAATACTCCAATGATACACGGGTGTAATGGCATGTATCAGTTTTTTTCTTTTGGTTGATCCGGTCACCAAGTCATTAATTTGAATCAAATCCAGCATGCTAAAAGTGAAAAAATTCGGGATCTTACACCATTGTGCGATGATGATCCACACCATTTGGGTAAACTGACACGACACGAAGAGATGCTCACACGTTTCTGGAACTTCGTAACAAAGGAGACAGGTTATTGACGCCGGCTGGATCCCTTTTAACTGCAGTGTGCTTCTTGTCGGTAACCTTTCCACCATCGCATGCAACATACTATCCCTACCTTTTTTGGGGTCCAATTATTCCACTTGAAAACTGAATTCGCCGGAGGCCTGTAAGTAGATAGAACATGTTGTTTTATGGTGGCGACCGAGAAATCACCGTTCAGGTCAAGGCCCCAGATCCAGTGGTCTTTTTTATCTACATATTTAACCCCCAAAAGCTTCTGAGTTAGCTGTTGTAGTTCCGCTAATTCCTCCACCAAGACCGGTTCACGGTTCCAAACCCACTTTAGTGTCACCCCTTGTGTAGTATTAGCAACTCGGACCGATACTGTGCACATTTTATTGGACTCTATATTAAACAAGGCTGGAAACTTCTGAGCCAATGGTAATTCATCTAGCCATGTGTCTAACCAAAATAAGATGTTGACCCCATTCCCAAACACCCCTTTAATTTGGTTTGATAAACTCAGATTCGAACTTTCTAACTCAGCCGAAATATTCCGAATTTGTTTCCATGGGCTAGGTATCGATATCTTCGCTGGAATGAATCCAGGACCTCGATTTGTTATGAATCGCCCAAATTACCTTTCTCTACAAGCCTTCTTTCTCAACCTTGAACCTCCACCACCATTTTGCTTGCATGGCAAGATTAGTATCTTTTAGAGAACCAAATCCTATCCCACCGTATTCGACCAGAGCGATAACCATCTCCCAAGCAATCCAATTCCCTTTATTTTTGTCTTCCGTACCACTCCAAAAAAAATGATCTCCAAATGCTTTTGAGTTCTTTAATTACTTGAATCGGGGCCTTGTATAATGAGAAATAATAGTTCGAAAGAGAGTTAAGAACCGATTTTATTAGTATGATTCTTCCTCTGTAGGAAAGGGTTTTTCCTTTCCATAAGAACAATCGGTTCTTAAACACTTCCAAAACCGGTTTCCAGTTTTTGACTAAGTTCATATTACCTCCAACTTGTAGCCCCAGGTACTTAAATGGGAAGGATCCGGCCTTGCATTGTAACACATCGGCCATAACCTCCACTTCGTTATGCCCAACTCCCACACCAAAGAGATTACTTTTTCCAAGGTTTACCTTAAGGCCTGAGCCAAGTAAAAGCATCTAAGCATTCTTCTTAGATTTATCGCATTTTCAATCGACCATTTTCCAAGGAAAACGACGTCGTCCGCATAGAGTAGGTGAATTAAAATAGGCCCATTCACCGAGCATTTAATACCTTGAAAAAGCCCACTCGGGGAGGCCTTGTACATACTTCCGGATAACACCTCCATTGCCATGAGGAATAAGAATGGTGATAGCGGATCCCCCTGGCGGAGACCACGTGTACAATTAAATTCCATGGTGGGGGATCCATTAACAAGTACGGAGGCCCGAGAAGATCGTAGAATAGCCATTATCCACATACACTATCTGGGCGGAAAGTTCATTTGGACCATGATGGAATGAAGGAATTCCCAATTAAGCGAGTCGCAGGCCTTCTGAATGTCAACTTTGAAAAACATACCTTCCTTTTTAGTCACCTTTATCCAAGCCAATACCTCGTTAAGCATAAGTGGTCCGTCTATGATATTCCTACCACTTAGGTACGCCGTTTTCTCTTCCGAGATCAACTTCCCGATCATCCTTTTAAGGCGATTTACTAAGACTTTGGATATTACTTTGTTGACACAACCAATCAAGCTTATAGGCCAGAAATCTGCGGGTTGTAGCGGATCCTTAATTTTTGGGATTAGGGCAATGAATGATGAATAACAACTCCTGTTGATATTTCCATTAACATAGAATTCTTCTAATAATTTTTGGAAATCATTCTTCAACCCGTCCCAACACCGCTTTATGAACCGAAAGTTGAACCCGTCCGGGCCGGGTGCTCGATCACCATCACATTCCCATATAGCGTTTTTTATTTCTAACAATGTGAAAGGAACTTCCATAGCTTCAGCCTCTACCATAGACAACGTTTTCAAATTTGGCCATTCGAAATTTGGACGGTTAGGCATGGGTTCCAAAAAAAAGTTTAGCATAAAACTCGAAGAATTGTTGTTTTATGATAACTGAGTTCGTGACCCACACCCCATCCATAAAAACACCATTAATCCTGCTGGAGCTAATATTCAATTTAACCACCGTGTGGAAGAATTTTGAATTTTCATCCCCTTATAAGGCCCACTTAGCCCTAGATTTTTTATGGATATCAAGATCTTTTATACGGTCATGCTCCCACATAAACTGTTTATACTCAGACCGGAGTTCCATTTCGGTTGAAGAAAGTTCCCTGTCTTCAGCAATTAATTCTAGTGCAACGACCAGACTTCTTTTTTCTCTATACGTTTCATCCCCGCGAGCACGGTCCTCTTTTACCCAATCCTTAATTCTATACTTGAGCCATCTCAGCTTAGTAGCTAGTCGAAGATCGGCTGGGCCATTAAACTTAAAAGACCTGCACAAAAGCATCACATACTCCAAAAAACCAGGAAGTTCGAACCACGAATTGAAGAAACTAAAAGGGATATGGCCGAAATCTGACAGAATGACATTCAGGAGTAAAGGTTGGTGGTCAGTAATGTATCTTTCCAGGGCGGTGAGGGCTGTAGCTGGCCATTTCTCAATGAAACCAAGACAAACTAAGACCCTATCAAGTCGACTCAATTTATCCCCTCTGTCCGATATATATGAGAACTAAGCTCCTCCCACAGGCATATCATGCAACGCACCAGACAAAATAAAGTCATTAAAAGCCTCGCCGCCGTTCGATGCGTTGAACTAGGAATTTACCCTTTCATTCAATGCCCGTACCTCATTGAAATCACCCAAAAAATCCATAGCCCCTGTCTTGAATTTTTCAAATGCAGCAAATCCAACCATAGCAATTTACGGGTAGGTGGGTCATTAGGGGTGTCACACCCCAACTGATGGCGGAATCATCGGGGTGAGGCACTGAGCGAAAAAGATTGTCCAAGAGGTTCCATAACAACTATAAATTACCAAATATTTAAGCATTATGTCCCATACCGTAAAATATCAAGTAACACAGTTATTACAGACGAATTGTTCTCAAAGACAAATAAAACTGTTCCGACAACTCATAAATTAATTGTTTTGTTTCTAGACTCCCCTAAGCTTGATTCCAAAACATCCAGAAATCCTAGCATCTTAAACACCTGTCACATACGTTAATATAGAGGTCAAAACACATTGTGTAAAGGTAAGCATACAAGTTTAATAGTATAATAGATAGCGAAAGCGGTTTACGCGTAACCAGCATGTAACATGTTGAAAAGTGAAGTTAGTAAGTTATCGACAATGAAAGATGCACAGACATGACTGCGAGTTGTAGAATGCGCAACACATATCACCACTATGACGCGTGAAGTAAAACCCTTAACAACCCCCGTCCACGACAGGGGTTGAGTCCAAACTATAGTACTATCGTTGCTAAGGTGTCAGGCAACAATCACTGTGTAAACATAACATACAAGCATTCATCAAGTAACACATATAACATGCAGAGTCGGTTAGCGTATAAAAGTGTTTACGTTGTGTGTCGAATGTGATTTAAAATAGGTAACGTATGTAACACCCAAAAGGGCATAAAGCAAAAAGGGTTCGAGTATACTCACAGTTCGTGTTAAATGAATAACACAACCTTGGATTGAAGGGAGCGCTGGAAAGATTAGCCTGATCACAATACGATAGTATAAGCGATGAACAGCGCGTTAAACGGTGTCGAGTAAACTGAGTGACGAAGGGTCATCCGATCGGATGACAATCCAGATGGATGACCATTCGGTCGGATGGTCACTCGTTTTGGGATGGATGTGTTTGTGTATGATGTGACTTTGAAGTTTTCGTTATAGCATTTAAAAATTTGAGAAGTATCTCTACCTTTCAGGTCGTCCGGTCGAACGTTCATCCGGACGGATGGTCGTTCGCTCAGATGGCAATCCGTTCCAAGTGAGATGCTTTAAAGAATCAAGTCTCCTGATAGAATAGTCATTCAATCGGATGGTCATCCGATCGGATGACTATTCGTTGGGAACTGATAATTTTTGAAAGTTTTGCAAAATTTTGGTTAAGTGTTGAAAGCAATCATATGTCATCCGTTCGGATTGTTGTTCGATCGGATGGCAATCCGATCAGATGACAATCCGTTCAGTGGTCTGTTCGTTTTGAAATCCGGTAAATTTTGCTAAGTTTAGAAAGTTTTGCGTTTGGGCCGAGACGGTATGACTACGTGTCAAACAACGGAAACCCCATCAAGTCTAAGTCATCCGATCGGATGGGAATCACCCCGTCCAATCTGTAACTGTTCTTGACGGTCTTCATGTTCAACCCGTTAAATCGGTTATCTCGTCGATAGGAATCAGTTTCTCAAACCGGCACTTCACTAGAGAATGAGTAGAAGGCCGGAATAAGCTCAGATTCTATTGGTTTTATGTGAAAAGTTTAGAATGTTGAAGAAAAGTTCGAATCTAGATGTTAAATGTTTAGTTTTAGGTGAAATGTGTTTAAACATTGTAGAATCCTTCAGATCTGAGTTGTTCTTGATGAGTTGATGTTACACTTCAATGTTCATGAGAACTCCATGATGACATCACCCTTGAACAGCCCAAATCGGTAGATTTCATGGTGAAATGGTGAGATTTGATGGTGAATATGATGAGAAAGTGTGTGTAAAGATCAAAGAAGTACAAGATTTGAGGATAAAACTTACAAGAATAGCGAGGAATCGAGAGAAAATAGGCCAAGAGCGTGCTGGTCGAATGAGAGCTGTCACATCACATGAACAGTGATGTGACAGGTGATATTTATAGGTGGTGGAAAGAAAGGCGGTGTGGGTTGTGCGATCGGAGGGCCTTCCGATTGGATGGCCGATCGGATGGTCATCCAAAGACCATTCGATCGAATAGTCCTTCGATCGGATGTCTGGTGCGAGTTGGTTTCCGACTTTTGTTTCGTGCGTTGAGCATTGCGATGTGTTTAAGTGAGCGTCGAGTAAGCGATGCGATAGTTTTCAAATAATAATTACACAATAACCTAACTAACATACAACAACATAAGTAGACTTGCGTTTCTAGTTCGCGATGAGATTGCGTTGCGATAGAGTTGTGATTGCTTTTGCGATTAACACTTCAAAACATATAATAAGCATGCACAAGTAACACATAATAGCGCACACACGTAAAATAATATCCAGAACATGCGATTCTAATTGCGATGCGATTGTGATGAGATTAGCATTAAGTAGATAGCGATTAACTGCGATTATTGCATTTACTCCACATAATACAACTAAAGTAACATAACTAACGTATCGATTTAACAAGTTAAAGAGTACAAGTAATAATTAACCAAGGAATGATAGATCGAATTAGCAATCGTTTCTTCCTTTGACTTTTACTTTGACTTATACTTTGATTTTAAAGAGGCGGGTTGTTACAAACTCCCCTACTTTAGGGAATTTCATCCCGAAATTAGGATGCAGGCATAACGAATAGCTGTGGATACTTAGCCTTCCTGTCACTTTCGAGTTCCCAGGTGAACTCAGCGCCACGTTTGCCTTCCCAGCGAACCTTCACTATGGAAATGCGTAAGCGTCGGAGCTTCTTGGTTTCTCGATCCATGATCTCGACAGGCTTTTCCACGAAGTGTAATGTTTCGTCAACTTGTAGATCCTCAAGTGGTACATGCAAATTCTGCTTGGCCAGACACTTTTTGAGGTTCGAAACATGGAAAGTCCGGTGGACGTTGCTAAGTTCCTCCGGTAGCTCAAGTCTGTAGGCCACCTTTCCAGTCCTTTCTAGAATTTTAAAGGGTCCAACATATCGAGGCACGAGCTTTCCTTTCTTGTTGAATCTGATCACCCCCTTCCAAGGTGAAACCTTTAGGAGTACGTGATCGCCAACATCAAATTCAAGGGGCTTGCAGCGTCTATTGGCGTAACTTTTCTGACGATTCCGAGCTTTCAGCGGGTTTTCTCGAATTTGGAGGATTTTGTCAGTCGTTTCTTGCAGCAGCTCAGGACCGGTAATTTGTGCATCTCCGATCTCGTGCCACACAATAGGCGATCGACATTTTCTTCCATATAGTGCCTCAAATGGTGCCATTTGTATGCTAGAATGATAACTGTTATTGTACGAGAATTCGACCAAAGGTAAATGCGTGTCCCAATTACCACCGAAATCTATGACACACGAGCGAAGCATGTCTTCAATGGTACGAATCGTTCTTTCAGTCTAACCGTCGGTTTGGGGATGGAAAACGGTACTTAAATTAAGAGTAGTACCGAGAGAAGATTGAAACATTTCCCAAAGAGGCGAGGTAAACCGACCATCGCGGTCAGAGATGATATCACGAGGTGTCCCGTGTCGACAGATGATTTCGTCGGTGTAGATCCGTGCTAATCGTTCTACCTTAAAGTCTTCTCGTATCGGCAGAAAATGAGCAAATTTAGTAAGTCGGTCAACGAAAACCCAGATGCTATCGTGACCTGATGGCGTGCGTGGAAGTTTCATTATGAAGTCCATAGCTATACTCTCCCATTTCCACATAGGAATCTCAGGTTGCACGAGTAAGCCAGAGGGTCTTTGTTGGTCAGCCTTGACTTTTGAACAAGTCAGGCACTTCGAAACATAGATAGCGATATCCTTCTTCATTCCAGGCCACCAATACCGAAGACGAAGGTCATGGTACATCTTGTCGGCACCGGGATGAATGGAATATCGAGACTTATGCGCTTTAGTCAACAATATATCTCGAAGGTTATTTCGACTTGGAATCCAGATGCGATCTACATAGTAGTAGATACCGTTCAATTTGGTGACAAATTTGCGATTCAACACCACACTTCTTCATTTCCTCTCGCAAGGTATTCTCAATGAAGCAAGCGTGCTGAGCGTCATGAATTAAGGCTTCAAGGTCGTGATGGGTGTGAGTATTACGAATGCTATGCAAATAGCTTCGTCGACTTAAAGCATCGGCAATAACATTTGATTTTCCAGGATGGTAACGAATCTCACCGTCGTAATCAACCCATCGGCGTTGGCGCATATTCAGTTTCTTTTGGTTCAAGATATGCTGCAGGCTCTTATGGTCGGTGAAGACTGTACACTTGGTATCGTAAAGGTAGTGTCGCCAGATCTTTAATTCAAAAACAACTGCACCAAGCTCGAGATCGTGGGTTGTATAGTTCTTTTCGTGGATTTTGAGCTAACGAGAGACGTACGCGATAACCTTGTCTTGTTGCATGAGAACACAACCGAGACCAAGGTTCGAGGCATCACAATAGACTACGAAGTCATCGTCTCCGTCGGGTAAAGCGAGGATTGGAGCATTGCAGAGCATATGATTGAGAGTTTGAAAGGTTTGCTCTTGTTCGTTTCCCCAAACAAAAGACTTATCTTTATGCATGAGAGAAGTAAGCGGAACGACGATTTTCAAGAAATCAGCGAAGAATCGACGGTAATAGCCCGCCAATCCGAGGAATGAACGAACTTCGGATGGTGATTTTGGTGTAACCCAATTCTTAACAGCTTCGATCTTCGCTGGGTCGATGTGTATACCTTAACTATTGACGATGTGACCGAGGAATTGAACCTTCTCTAGCTAAAATTCACACTTGGAGAACTTGTCATAGAGTTGATTCCCTTGGAGTAATTCAAGAACCAAACGTAGATGTTGTGCATGTTTGGTTTTCGATTTTGAATAGATAAGGATATCATCGATAAACACGATGACGAAGCAGTCAAGAAATGGTTTACACACGCGATTCATCAAAACCATGAAAACCGCGAGTGCGTTGGTTAAACCAAAGGGTATTACGACGAATTCATAGTGGCCATATCGGCTTCGGAAAGTGGTTTTAGGTATATCTTCCTCCTGGATTCGTAACTGGTGATAGCCTAAGCGTAAATTGATCTTCAAAAAACACATTGTGCCTTGCAATTGGTCAAACAAATCATCGATTCGGGGCAGGGGATAGCGATTCTTGATAGTCAGCTTATTCAATTCTCTATAATCGATGCACATCCGGAACGATCCAACCTTCTTTTTGACGAAAAGGACAGGTGCGCCCCAAGGAGAGGTGCTAGGGCGAATGAAGCCTTTGTTAAGTAATTCCTGGAGTTGACTCGAGTGTTCGCGCATTTCAGACGGAGCGAGACGATATGGAGCTTTAGCAACAGGATTAGCTTCAGGAATGAGGTCGATACGGAAATCAATGTCATGACTCAGGGGTAAACCAGGTAAATCATTAGGAAAGACAGTAGGAAAATCACGAACCACAGGCACCTTATGTAACACCCCGTGTTTTCACAAGTGAAAGTCAAAGTCAAGGTCAAAGTCAACGACCGATTTCGCGCAACCTGAGTTGTAGAAATGTCTTTATTTTACTAGTATTATGTGGAGTAAGTGTCGTTCAATGCAATAATCGATGAGTATTAATCGTATTTCAATCGACCTACGACTGTGAACTATAGGAAGTAACAATGCGATAAAGTTAATCAACTGATAATCAAGCTATGTTAACCGAATCGACATCAATTCGCAACTCGAGCTATGTATTTTACCTGTTGCTTATACGTGTGTGTGTGTGCCTTACGTGTTACCTGTGCATGTTTACTTATGTTGTGTTGTGGTAACCAAGCGAACTTAATCGAAACTCGAAATCTAACTCGAATGTAATCGAACTCAAACTCGAATCACGATCAAACTAGGATGGATAGTGGAAAATAGATTACGCAAGGTACGAAGTAGTCGGGACTAAAAGTAATTTGACTAGGAAACCCTATCGAATCACTCGCAATCGGAATCGAAACGTCAAAGATCATCGCACCAAACATACCACCCAGGCGCCAATCCGCACGGACTGATGTCCGCACGGACAGACCATCCGCACGGATAGCCACCTGGGGAAGTGTTAAGTGCATCCGACCAGGGTTGCTGTTCGCACGGATGACCATCCGGGTGATGCGCACTCCGGACGGATGACACTTTCCTCTTTTGGCATCCTATAAATACACGGGTCACTTTCCAAACTTTCCACTTTTGGCAAGTGACGTCCTACCAGCACGCTCTCTTCACCTTTCCTTCGATTTCTCTCAATCCAGGTAAGATCTCGCCCTAAATCTTGTACTTTCTTGATCTATACGCACTTCTACACCTTTCTATATTTTAAATATTAACTTTTAACCGTGAAACCATCAAGATTTGAGGTATTCTAGGATGACGTCATCATGAAGTTCCCATGAACTTCAAGTCCGACCTCATTCCACCAAGAATAACTCGGATCTGAACGGTTTCCACAAGATTTCACAAACAACTTCGCGTAAACCTGAACTTTCTCAAAAGATAAAAGAGTTGAAAGAAATAAACACAAGTTTTCTCCCTCTTTTACACTCAAAAACGATAAGAATCGGATTAGTTCTGGTCTTCTACTCAATGTTAGTGATGCACTAGTCCTAAATCCGGATTCTACCCGCAAGACACCTGATTTCGGGTTAGACCAGAATGACCGTTCTGAGCCGCTGACCGGCCAAGTTGGGGTGATTCCTAGCCGGCTTAGTCGTGCGGGTAAGAATACAATTCCGATTGGTTGACACATAATCAGAACGTCTCGATAGAACGACAAAGGCGACCAAGGGTAGACGAATGGAGCAACCAGAACGAGATGCTGTCCGTACGAACTGATGTCCGCACGGACATGATATCCGGACGAACTGATGTCCGCATGGGCAGGATATCCGGACGAACTAATATCCGCACGGACAGGATATCCGGACGGACTGATGTCCGCACGGACAGGCTATCCGGACGGGTTGCCATCCGGACGGACTACACTTGGGACCCATATTCAAACAAGGTTTGAGTATCGACGAATGAATAATCCGCACGGATGACTCTCTGAATGGATTACTCTTCGGATCATGAGATACTAAGACCTTAAACAATTTCCAACATGTTCATCCGCACGGACTACCATCCGGACGGATTTCACCAATTTCACCAAGTGACTCACCATTAAAGCTGTTGTCCGCACGGACTACCATCCGCACGGATTGTCGTTCGCTCGACCGACTTGAAGGGTAAGAGAACTTTAAGGTTTTCAAATGCTACAACAAAAACTTCAAAAGTCAAGCCATCATACACAAACACATCTCACCCTTAGGAAGAAACAATCCACTCGAATAGTCACCCGCCCGGACAAACTGTCCGCACGGATGACTAACCGAGCGGATTACTATCCACACGGATTGCTGTTCGCAAGGATGATCATCCGAACGACCAGCTATCCTACCCACTCTCATCCTATATTGTTTTACGCGCCACTTATCGCTACGTTACCGAATCTATTCAGGCTAACCGTACTCGCTAAAAGCGCTCCCTTCAATCCATTAATCGCTGTGAGTATACTCGATCCCTTTTTGCTTTAAGCACTTTTGGGTGTTACATACGTTACGAATATTCAAACTACAATTATCACACTACTCAAACTATCTGAACGCTAACCGTTAATGCATGTTATACGTGGCTTATGAATGCTTGTTTGTTATGTTTACACATGGAATGCTGTCTACCTGCCTTAGCAACGATAGTACTATAGTTTGGACTCAGCACCCGTTCACACGGGGGTTGTTAAGGATCTTTTACTTGCATGGATTACGGTGGTAATCATGTATTACGAACTGCCTCGGGCAGTCAACCCGCAGTCATTGGTATCGATGGATCTATGTCGATAACTAACGTGCTTTATTTCACTATGTGTACGTGCTGGTTATACGTAAACGAATTCGAACTCTATATGCTATATCAAACTTGTATGCTCACCTTTACATTATATGTATTGACTTTTATTTTAACGTATGTGACAGGTGCTTAGGATGCACATGTGGTAGGAATTTGAAGCTAGAATAAAGCTTTAGAGCCCAACAAATAATTGTCTGTAGATAACGAATCAGGGGTCTCTAGAAGCAGATAAACAATTGCTACTTATTTAAATCTGAGTTGTCGGAACAGAATATTTGTCTTGATGTTTATCTGTAATAATTATTTGACTGTTTGAGATACGGTATGGGACGTATTATTTAAATTGAATAGTTTTGATAATTGTTGTGGAAACTTCTGGACAATCTGTTTCGCTCAGTGCCGCGCCCCGATGATTCCGCCATCGGTTGGGGTGTGACACCTTATCCATTGCCTTCTTTTCCTTTTCCTCTTCTACTATGATGTGTGCCAAAAAAGCTTTGTATTCCTTGCAGAGATACTTGCTCGCTTGGAATTAGGCATAACTATAGGGAATTAGGCAAGACTCGACCTAGTCCTGGTCGAAGTCTTAGATACCTAGACTATAGTTAAGAACCAACAGACCGACTCGTGCATAACCAGTAGGGGGTATGTACGAGCTTATTTCCTCGCTATTCTCGCTTGTTTCACGCTACCACCACACTCGAAATTTTAACTATGAGTAGGCAATAAGGTCGAGAATAGGTGTGAAAACCGCAAACTCTTGACTAAAGTTGCTTAATCAACTCGCATTTTAAACTACAAACGAGGAGGATTATGCCAAATCAGGAGTGAAATCCATATTTTGATGAATAATCTCCTCAATTTTATTAAAACAGGAACGAAGTTGTTAAGCCAGGGGTGAAACCCTAACCTTGACGACTTGTTTCAGTCTTATACAAAAACTCCCACCAAAGTCTCGACGGACTCCAACGACCTAAAGTCACGATATGACCAACGGGATGCGTGCCAAATGCCCAAGAATCGAGGCAGGGACACAGTCCTGGAGGTTAAATGTGCACAACAAGTCCTTGTGAATAGTCGAGCCACTTTGGTTAGTCAAAGTCTACTAGCCGCAGACAATCTATTTTTCAAATTTCATGTGTTTCAAATTTGCCGATTTTATGTGTTTTATATGGTTTTACCAATTTATGTGTTTAAATTTCTGAAGATTTACTCGATTTTGCCTTCACTACGATCGACACGCACGACGCGCACTGCATTTCTATCTCAAATCACTAACAAATCGCCGAATTTTGGACAACCCTACGCTATACTACGCTATTCGATATACTAAGCGCGATCGCTATGCCTGACCGATCGCGAACTTTGAATAATAGGTTTCTGTTTTCTCACCGCCTCTAGTGATTAAATGCGTATGTGCTCTCTTGTTTCTTTACTCTACGTGCTTAGGAATTATGTGATTTTGTGCTCTATGTGCTTACGTGATTTGTGCTCTATGTGTTGTGTATTGCGTGAATGTACGTGTTACTGAGCTTTAGTAAGTAGTAAACGTGTGAGGTGAGATTCGAATACAATGTGTTGAGTTCCGTGGCGATGTCTATTGCAGACAATGTCGTCTGGATCCCGTCACATGCTTTCTCGTCAAGAAAAGAGAGACAAACGCCTTGCTTCCATTATCGCTAAAAGTGTGGCAAAGGCCGTGAGTGATGTTTATGAGAATGCCAGCAAATCATCCGAGGAATCGAGAACCGAAGCTCCTAAAACTGCTGCAAGACCTTTCAGTTTCAAGCAATTCAAGTCTTGTGGGCCAAAAGAATTCACTGGCGAAGGAGGTCCCACTGCACTATTTCACTGGTTTGACTCTATCGAGGTTACTCTGCGACAGAGTGGTTGCCCTGATGACCTTCGAACTCTGAATGCTACCGGCGTTTTCCAGTCCCGAGCACTACACTAGTGGACGGCCGAGAGGAACAAGTGAGGGAACGATGCAGCCTACGGTCTATCGTGGGACGAGCTCAAGGAAGTTATGCTGGAGGAATTTCCTCACGAATGTCAAAAGCTAGAAGATGAATTTTGGCACATACAGCAAAAGGATGGTGACAATGCTAGTCTTACTGCTTGTTTTAAACAGCTCAACATTATATGTCCCGATCAAGTCAAGACTCCTAACATGACGATCAAGAAGTACATCCGGGCCCTGCCCGACTGCGTTGCTGATTTCGTGCAAGCAGCTAAGACTACGACGATCGAGGAAACTTATCTACTGGCCGCTGAAATCAACGACAAGCGGGTTAAGGCTGGTGTCTGGGATAAGACTTCGAAGCATCTGCATCAAGCTACTGCTACCGCACCAACTGCTGAACCTACCTCATCAGGCAACAAGAGAAAGAACAGCTCCACCAATAAGAACTGTGCGATTACTGCTGCACCGATCCAAGCTGTACCTGCTCAACAGCGTCAAGTAGCGGCGCCTGTGGCCAATGCACCGCCTGCAAAGCGTGCATACACTGGGCCACACCCGCTCTGCCCTACTTGCACCTACCACCACCCAACTGCCATTGCTTGCCGTCATTGTGCTCATTGCAACGTATACGGTCATTTTACTGCCAATTGCCGTATTCGTCAAGCCCCTACCAACCAAGCTCTACTCACTGCCCCACAGGGTCAACAAGCTCCTCCGGCACCCGCAGTCAAAGCCAGAGCCTGCTTTGCATGTGGCGACCCGAACCATTTCACCAACGTGTGCCCAAACAGGGTCGTGAAGCAAGAGACTCAGCAGCAACAGCCACAACAGCAACAACAACAACAACAGCAACAGCAACAACAGTCCGCACGCGCCAGAACTTTCAACCTCAATGTGCGTCAAGCCCAGGCAGACAACAACGTGGTCAATGGTACGTTCCTTGTGAATGGTATTTATGCTTCCTGTTTGTTTGATACCGGAGCCGATAACTGCTTTGTATCGCTCGAATTTGAGAAACTCCTTAGTCGTAAACGTTCCCAACTGTCCTCGGCATTCGATGTTGAAGTCGCTACCGGAAGAACCGTCGCTGTCAATTCCGTTATCCGTGATTGTACTCTTGAGCTCAACAATCACATCTTTTCAATCGACCTTATTCTGATGCAACTCGGAAGCTTTGACGTCATAATAGGCATGGACTTTCTTCGAGAAAACCATGCTGAAGTTGTATGCTTCGACAAGATGATCCGATTTTCGCTCGCGAATGGTGATTTATTGTGTGTATATGGCGATACTACTTCAAAGGGGCTCAAGCTTATGTCATGTATCCAAGCCAGCAAGTATCTCCGCAAGGAATACAGGGCTTTCTTGGTGAACATTGTAGTAGCGGAGAAGGAAAAGAAGGAGAAGAAGGAAGTAAAAGATGTTCCTGTGGTTCGAGAATTTCCTAATGTTTTTCCAGAGGATCTTCCTGGACTACCGCCAAGTCGTGATATCGACTTTCGCATTGACCTCATTCCTGGAGCCAACCCTATCGCCAAAGCTCCTTATCGTCTTGCACCATCTGAAATGCGCGAACTCTCAACCCAACTCCAGGAATTACTTGAGAAAGGCTTCATTCGCCCGAGCACCTCTCCTTGGGGCGCGCCAGTCCTTTTCGTCAAAAAGAAGGACGGGACGTTCAGGATGTGCATCGACTATCGGGAATTGAATAAGTTAACTATCAAGAACCGCTATCCTCTACCTCGCATTGACGATTTGTTTGATCAACTACAAGGTGCTACGTGTTTCTCAAAGATCGACCTGCGCTCAGGATATCACCACTACGTATTCAAGAGGAGGATATACCCAAAACCGCGTTTCGTACTCGTTACGGTCACTACGAATTTGTTGTCATGCCATTCGGTTTAACCAACGCACCAGCAGTTTTCATGGATCTAATGAATCGCGTGTGTAAACCATATCTCGACCGTTTCGTCATCGTATTCATCGACGATGTCTTGATTTATTCCAAATAGAAAACCGAACATGCGCAACATCTACGTTTGGTTCTCGAGTTACTCCAGGGGAACCAACTCTATGCCAAGTTCTCCAAGTGTGAATTCTGGCTGGAGGAAGTTCAGTTTCTGGGTCACATCGTAAATAGTCAAGGCATTCACGTCGACCCTGTGAAAATTGAACCTGTCAAGAGCTGGGTTACACCTAAGAACCCGTCTGAAGGATTCTCGAAGATTGTTGTACCACTTACCTCTCTTACGCATAAGGACCAGCCTTTTGTCTAGGGAACCAAAAAAATAGACCGCCTTTCAAACCCTCAAACACATGCTTTGCAATGCTCCTGTTCTCACATTTCCCGACGGAAACAATGATTTCATTGTCTACTGTGATGCTTCCAACCTTAGTCTTGGTTGTGTTCTTATGCAACGAGACAAGGTCATAGCTTACGCATCTCGTCAGATCAAAATCCACGAGATGAACTATACAACCCATGATCTCGAGCTAGCCGCAGTTGTTTTTGCGTTAAAGATTTGGCGACACTACCTGTATGGTACCAAGTGTACGATCTTCACCGATCATAGGAGCCTGCAACATATCTTTAATCAGAAGGAACTTAATATGCGTCAACACCGACGGGTAGAACTTCTCAACGACTACGACTGTGAGATTCGTTATCACCCAGGCAAGGCAAATGTTGTTGCCGACGCACTTAGCAGACTGAGCTATCTGCTTAGCACTCGTAATATTCAAGCCCAACATGATCTCGAAACCCTCATCCGCGACGCGCAACATGCATGCTTCAATGAACGCACCTTGAAGAAAGAAAGAATCTACCACGATGGAGCCCAGCTTGTGAGCAAATCGAATGGGATATTCCACTTTTTAGACCGAATTTGGATTCCCAGGAGAACCAATTTGCGACAGATTCTGATGGACGATGCCCACAAATCTCGGTACTCTATTCACCCCGGTGCTGACAAAATGTACCAGGATCTCCGTTATAGGTACTGGTGGCCGGGTATGAAAAGGGATATAGCTCTCTACGTTGGAAAATGCGTAACTTGTGCTAGAGTCAAGGCCGAACATCAAAGACCCTCTGGCTTACTCGAACAACCACCAATTCCCATGTGGAAGTGGGAAAGCACAGCCATGGATTTTATAACCAAGCTACCACGCACGTCGTCAGGTCACGACAGCATCTGGGTTGTGGTCGACCGTCTGACTAAATCATCTCACTTTCTGCCAATACGAGAAGACTACAAGGTAGAACGATTAGCCCGAATCTACACCGATGAGATCATTTGTAATCATGGAACGCCTCGTGACATCATTTCTGATCGTGATGCTCGGTTTACCTCGCGACTATGGGAAACGTTTCAAACGGCACTCGGTACAACGCTTAATCTAAGTACCGCTTTCCACCCACAAACCGACGGTCAGACTGAAAGAACGATTCGTACTCTTGAAGACATGCTCCGATCGTGTGTCTTAGAATTCGGTGGTAATTGGGATAAATACCTGCCATTGGTCGAATTCTCGTATAATAATAGCTATCATTCTAGCATCGAAATGGCACCTTTCGAGGCATTATATGGAAGAAGATGTCGGTCGCCTATTGTGTGGCACGAGATCGGTCATTCGCAACTAACCGGTCCTGAGCTATTACAAGAAAGGATAGACAAAATTTTCCAAATCCGAGACAACCTAGTGAAAGCTCGGGATCGACAGAAAAGTTACGCCGATAAAAAGCGTAAGCCCCGTGAATTTGGCGTTGGTGACTACGTACTCCTAAAGGTATCACCTTGGAAGGGTGTAGTCCGATTAGGCAAGAAAGGGAAACTCGCGCCTCGATATGTTGGACCTTTTAAGATTCTGGAAAGGATCGGAAAAGTCACCTACAGACTCGAACTACCGGAGGAACTTAGTAACGTCCACCCGACTTTCCACGTGTCAAACCTCCGAAAGTGCATAGCCGACCACGATTTACATGTCTCTCTAGACGATCTACAAGTGAACGAAACATTACACTTCGTGGAAAAGCCTGTCGAAATCATGGATCGCCAAACCAAGCAACTCCGACGCTCGCGCATTCCTATTGTGAAAGTCCGATGGGAAGGCAAACGAGGCGCAGAGTTCACTTGGGAACTCGAAAGCGACATGAAGGTGAAGTACCCACAGTTGTTCCAGGAGAAAGTCTAGATAGAGAAAGCTCTCCACGTGATGCATGGCGGTTGTAGCAGCTTCCAGCTTAATTTCGGGACGAAATTCCCTAAACAAGGGGAGGCTGTAACACCCCGTGTTTTCACAAGTGAAAGTCAAAGTCAAGGTCAAAGTCAACGACCGATTTCGCGCAACCTGACTTGTAGAAATGTCTTTATTTTACTAGTATTATATGGAGTAAGTGTCGTTCAATGCAATAATCGATGAGTATTAATCGTATTTCAATCGACCAACGACTGTGAACTATAGGAAGTAACAATGCGATAAAGTTAATCAACTGATAATCAAGCTATGTTAACCAGATCGACATCAATTCGCAACTCGAGCTATGTATTTTACCTGTTGCTTATACGTGTGTGTGTGCCTTACGTGTTACCTGTGCATGTTTACTTATGTTGTGTTGTGGTAACCAAGCGAACTCAATCGAAACTCGAAATCTAACTCGAATGTAATCGAACTCGAACTTGAATCACGATCGAACTAGGATGGATAGTGGAAAATAGATTACGCAAGGTACGAAGTAGTTGGGACTAAAAGTAATTTGACTAGGAAACCCTATCGAATCACTCGCAATCGGAACCGAAACGTCAAAGATCGTCGCACCAAACATACCACCCAGGCGCCAATCCGCACGGACAGACCATCCGCATGGATAGCCACCTGGGGAAGTGTTAAGTGCATCCGACCAGGGTTACTGTTCGCACGGATGACCATCCGGGTGATGCGCACTCCGGACGGATGACACTTTCCTCTTTTGGCATCCTATAAATACACGGGTCACTCTCCAAACTTTCCACTTTTGGCAAGTGACGTCCGACCAGCACGCTCTCTTCACCTTTCCTTCGATTTCTCTCAATCCAGGTAAGATCTCGCCCTAAATCTTGTACTTTCTTGATCTATACGCACTTCTACACCTTTCTATCTTTTAAATATTAACTTTTAACCGTGAAACCATCAAGATTTGAGGTATTCTAGGATGACGTCATCATGAAGTTCCCATGAACTTCAAGTCCGACCTCATTCCACCAAGAATAACTCGGATCTGAACGGTTTCCACAAGATTTCACAAACAACTTCGCGTAAACCTGAACTTTCTCAAAAGATAAAAGAATTGAAAGAAATAAACACAAGTTTTCTCCCTCTTTTACACTCAAAAACGATAAGAATCGGATTAGTTATGGTCTTCTACTCAATGTTACTGATGCACTAGTCCTAAATCCGGATTCTACCCGCAAGACACCTGATTTTGGGTTAGACCAGAATGACCGTTCTGAGCCGCCGACCGGCCAAGCTGGGGTGATTCCTGGCCGGCTTAGTCGTGCGGGTAAGAATACAATTCCGATTGGTTGACACGTAATCAGAACGTCTCGATAGAACGATGATGGGTGTGAAGTGTTATATATATTAGGTGTATATTTTAAGCCCCTTTAACACTTATTTTTAGCCAAGTTTAAATTTATAAAACACGATATTTTACTAACACTAAACACACATATGGGCAAGTGCACCCATCGTGAGCGTAGTATAGTGTTGGCAAGATACCGAGGTCGTCCAATGACACAAGAGCTTTTAATACCGGTTTATCCTCAACGTCTAATCAAAATAAAAAGTTTAGAAAAATGTTTTAAACTAAGAAAAATAAAAACTAACAAAAAATGCTGAAAATAAAATAAAAAGAAAAACAGATAGACAAGACGAATCACTTGGTTCCGACTCGTATCTAGTGTAACCTTTGATTATTTCCGCACTTTTGCACATATTTAAGAGATTATCTTAGTTATTGTAGTAGGCCCCTCTTTTGAAGGTGACGTTACCCTCACCCCAGTAGTTTGAGTCAGCAAGGATACAATCCTAAAAGGGTGGATTATTGGAAGATAATTAATTAAGTTATTAATGCAAATTATGGTAGGCCCCTCTTTTGGAGGTGACGTTACCCTCGACTAAGTAGTCTGAGTCAGCAGGGATACAGTCCTAAATAGCCAGGTTATAGTATTAATAGTAGTTAACTTATGAGGGGATCAAAGAGTTTGGACCCCCGGCCATACAATACCGTTAAGTATTGAAGGAGGTCCTACTAAATTTGACCCAGGTCCATTGCAGGACCTCTAAACGCTGAACATTGGCAAGACCTTTACCAAACCGTTCCCTTAACCCCCGACCAGGTAGCCAACATACCTCCATATAGACCGTGGAGATATGAATGGTGAAAATCTTTTATTTTATATAGACAGTAAAATAATGTCAAGACACCACGGACAAACGATAAGGAAAGATCACCTTCAACATAAGCAACTAGTTATTAAAGTCATTAATACAAAACCAAGTAAAAAGTGAAAAAGATTAGAAATAAAAAGTACTACACTAGACACTTTGTCTTCACCAAGTGATGTAAGAGACTTAGGCAAACATGGCCTTGATTGTCAAGAACTCTTACGATCAATCTTGGATCCCGAGATGACTCACATACTCTATGATGGACAATGGATGATAGTGGTGGATGATGGTGTTATGGTGGTGGTGGGTGGTGGGTTAAGTGTGAGAGAGGTGGTGTGCCAAGGGATGGTTTTAGCTTGAGCCAAGGACTTCTATTTATAGGCTGAACAGAAGCTCGGGCACGACCCCGTGTCCAGTGGGCACGGCCCCGTGTCCACATCCTTCTCTTTCTTCATTTAATGCAGTTTTGTCTTTTTAGTTGACCACGCCCCCGTGTCCACTGAGCACAACCCCGTGGTGCAGAAGAATCTTTGTACTATGCAGATTTGCTGGATTGTGCGAATCTTATAGTTGACCACGGCCCCGTGTCCGCTGAGCACGGCCCCGTGGTGGGCAATAGAAGCTTCTACCACTTTGTCTTTTCTGCTGACACTTGGGCACGCCCCCGTGCTGGCTGAACACAGGGCGTGTTCAGGCTTCTGATCTCTTGTTTTGCTTGGGAAGATGCTGTCGTGGGGTCGGGCATGTTACGTCTTGTTCCTTTTCTTGTATTTATGTTAGATTTTGATGTCTTTTTGCTTCTTTTGTTAATTTGAGCTCATTTAATCCTGAAAATACAAAAGGAAGACAAAAGCATACTTTTCCCAACATTAGTACTAAAAAAGGGTTAGTTTTATGCCTCATTTGATGTAATTTATATGTTGCATTTTACGCACATCAAATACCCCCACACTTGAATCTTTGCTTGTCCTCAAGCAAAACTCTTTATAATGTGGCTTACACTCCCAAATGGAATGGGTAGAAGAGAAGGTTTTAAGGCTTGTCATAGAGTGTCGGGATTTCCAAGATTCTTTATTAAGTTTTATGTTTATTTATTTACAATCCTATTCGTCATGATTTATTTAAAACATTTCATAAGATAAATTACTTATTAGGGCATAACATGTCTTTTTTTTAAATTCCACTTATATACAAGTTCACATACCTCACGGGGGATCACTCAACACTCGGCCGAAGATGTATTTTAGTGGATCACTCGAGAGCGGCATGGAACTTACTCCTACCATAAGCTTGCCAAGCAATCAATCCTCCTCCTTTTTAACTATAAACCTTTGTAAATATCAAGAGGACTTTTGGGTGAAGGGTTAGGCTTGGGTTAAAGGTAGGTGGTTGGGTTAGTGGTTAGTGGAAAAGGCTAAAAACGTAACAAGCGTCGGTTTTCGTAAGACTTTTTTTTTGTAACTCTTATTTTTGATGAAGCTATTATTCAAACAAAGTTATTTTTGATGAACTTGTTTGTTTATTTCCTTTTGCTTCATCATCAACACCCTTTTTTTTTTGGAAGAGTCATACGAAAAACCGAGCTAGTTACTAAAACAAAGGGTTAAAAATGAAAAAGGTTTTGGTGGGTGAAAGGGTGTTTGGTTTGGGTTATGAAATGAAAAGGTTTAGGCTCAAAGGGGCTAACTAGGGGGATTTTGGGTAGGTGGTAAAAAAAAAAAGAAAAAATTAATGGTGTAGAAATAAAAAGGGTTAGTCCTAATGCCTCCATCATTTACTTACTCGGGTTTAAGTTGGTAAGGACCGGGAATGTATCGTCATGGCAAGTTCTAGAGTCGTAAGAACCAAGCGGCTATTCACACAAGAAACGAAAATGAGCATTTAGTCAAATGATATGTAAGTGTTTGCTCAATAAAGGCTCAAAACTCACTTTTGTGGGAATGGGTTTTTATGTGATCAAGTATATAATTAAATTTTAACTAAGCTTGTCATGCCTTTTCATAATTTTCTTATGTTGGTTCTTTTTATCACGACGCTATCGGTTGTAAATTTGTAAAAATATAACCTTTTTGAGAACTTGAATTTCCCGAGTTAAACCTAGACAAATAAAAAAAATGAAATTTTTTGAAAAAATTTGGGGTGATTAGCGGTTCCAATAGAGTTTTGTGTAAGGCTTGTATTTAGGACTTGCAAGATTCAAGGTTTTAGCATCCCCCCCCCCCACACTTAAATTACACATTGTCCTCAATGTGTCCCAAAAATAAGTTTTTCGGTTGATTAAAATGTGTAAAAGTGGGTTAAAAACAAGATTATATGGTACTGGGTAGCTGAACACGGGGTGGTGTTGGCTGAGCACGGCCCAGTGTCCAGACTGCCAGTACCAAAAGTAAACAGAAGGCTGGGCACAGGGGCGTGTCCAGTGAGCACGGCCCCGTGTCCAGGTACCTGAACTGGGCATTTTCTACAGAACCTTGGGCACGGGGCGTGTTGGGGTGAGCACGGCCCCGTGCTGAACTTGCTGTAATGAAGAAAAATTGTCAGGAGGCTTTGTTTTTGTGCATGGGGTGTTGGTTCAAGCTTCCCTTAGCATCCTTCACCATCCCAAGTGTGTTTTATTCCTGAAAATTAAAAACTAAACTAGAAAACATAAAAGTTAATCTAAACTAAACTACGGATAGTTCCGCGGAATGCCTCCGTGGTGCGCCACGTTTATAAGGATCCTTGGCTAGACCCACTTTATCAGGTGGTTCTGGCTCATCTTCAATTAGGGGTTCGTCATTGCCGAATGGATATTTCATTGATCGCTCAAGATCGACACTCTTTTTAAATGCCAGTAATTGAAGAGGTAGATTGTTGAACTTCCGGTTTTTCAAAGCTTCGTGAGTTTTTACAAATGGTCGTCCCAACACTAGAGGAGCTTCATCGAGGATGACAAAGTCGGTCGGGATTACCATTTGATTTGTTTGAACCAAGACATCCTCAACTATACCAATTGATTTTATTACTTTCCGATTGGATAGAAAAATGGGTATTTGAAGTGGAGAAAAATCACTAATACTTAATTTTTCAAAAATGTAGTTAGGCATTATGTTAACACAAAGATCTTTATCAATTGTGACGTTACTAATAAACGAATTTTGAAAGAAACATGGAACCGGTGTAATGTTAATTTCAAATGGGTCTTCTTTTATTAGCGAAGTTTGATCATTAGTTAACTTAACACTTACCGTTTCGTCAATTTTAGTGTTAGTGTTTAACTCTTTTAAAAACTTAGCATGAGTGGGTACTAAACAATGATTTTCAAAAGAAGGTGACAAGAGATTAATTTCTTCAAAATTAGACTCTTCTTGAATTTTACCTTTGTCGGACTCACCTTTTTCGTTGTTTAACTCATGTGTAGGTTTTTCACTTATTTGTTCTTCCATTTTTACACTTTCAGTTATCTCTTCCTTTTTTAATTCTTCTCTTGCGCGGGACTCCTCTTCCCTTGCACGAGATTCTTTTATACAACGATCGATAACTCTAATGTGTTCTAATATCCTATCGGTCACTTCGGTTATAGAAAAAGAATCGGGATTTTCAAAGCTTGAATCCGGTTGTTCGACCCTTTGTTCCTCATAATACACATGTGAAGTAGATGGTTCGCACCATTATTCTTCATTGTAAGCATATGATGGATAAGGTTCGTAATTTTGTTCTTCATAATACTCATATGAGGTGGGTTGTTCACGCCATGGTTCCTCATAATAAGCATACGAAGGTGGTGGCTCATATCTTGGTTCCTCAAAGTATGAGTAAGAAGGCTCATACCTTGGTTCATCAAAATATGAGTATGAGGGAGGAGGTTCATACCTTTGGTCTTCATAGGATGTGTATGAAGTCGATGGCTCGTACCTGGGCTCCTCATAGTAGGTGTATGAATTGGATGGTTGATATGAGTGATTATTTTGAACCGAGCGTGAGTTACGATAATTAGTGCAATAATTACCCCTATAATCCTCCTCCTCATAGGTGTAGTTGTAACCTCCTGAGTATTGATCCATAAGAATCACTCAGCAGACCACAACCAAGTCTCGAGACCAGAAAACAAAAATAAAAACGGAAACAGAGGCTGGACACGGCCCCGTGTTCAGGATCTGTATCTGGGCGTTTTAATTAAATTTACTGATTTCGTTGAGCATGGGGCGTGTTCAGTGAGCACGGCCCGTGTTCAAGCTTCTGTTACTGGGTGTTTTAAGAAAAATCTGCAGCACGGCCCCGTGTTCAGTGAACACGGCCCCGTGTACAGGTTACTGTAAATGCAAATCTAAACTAAAATGCAGAAAAATGTGCGCGCGTTTTAAAAAGGGTTTTGAAAAAACTAATTAGGTCGTCGATTTTAAGCTTTCTTAAAATCCTTGTGTCCCCGGCAACGGCGCCAAAAACTTGATGCGTGAAGTGTTATATATATTAGGTGTATATTTTAAGCCCCTTTAACACTTATTTTTAGCCAAGTTTTAAATTTATAAAACACGATATTTTACTAACACTAAACACACATATGGGCAAGTGCACCCATCGTGAGCGTAGTATAGTGTTGGCAAGATACCGAGGTCGTCCAAGGACACAAGAGCTTTTAATACCGGTTTATCCTCAACGTCTAATCAAAATAAAAAGTTTAGAAAAATGTTTTAAACTAAGAAAAATAAAAACTAACTAAAAATGCTGAAAATAAAATAAAAAGAAAAACAGATAGACAAGACGAATCACTTGGTTCCGACTCGTATCTAGTGTAACCTTTGATTATTTCCGCACTTTTGCACATATTTAAGAGATTATCTTAGTTATTGTAGTAGGCCCCTCTTTTGAAGGTGACGTTACCCTCACCCCAGTAGTTTGAGTCAGCAAGGATACAATCCTAAAAGGGTGGATTATTGGAAGATAATTAATTAAGTTATTAATGCAAATTATGGTAGGCCCCTCTTTTGGAGGTGACGTTACCCTCGACTAAGTAGTCTGAGTCAGCAGGGATACAGTCCTAAATAGCTGGGTTATAGTATTAATAGTAGTTAACTTATGAGGGGATCAAAGAGTTTGGACCCCCGCCATCCAATACCGTTAAGTATTGAAGGAGGTCCTACTAAATTTGACCCAGGTCCATTGCAGGACCTCTAAACGCTGAACAATGGCAAGACCTTTACCAAACCGTTCCCTTAACCCTCGACCAGGTAGCCAACATACCTCCATATAGACCGTGGAGATATGAATGGTGAAAATCTTTTATTTTATATAGACAGTAAAATAATGCCAAGACACCACGGACAAACGATAAGGAAAGATCACCTTCAACATAAGAAACTAGTTATTAAAGTCATTAATACAAAACCAAGTAAAAAGTGCAAAAGATTAGAAATAAAAAGTACTACACTAGACACTTTGTCTTCACCAAGTGATGTAAGAGACTTAGGCAAACATGGCCTTGATTGTCAAGAACTCTTACGATCAATCTTGGATCCCGAGACGACTCACACACTCTATGATGGACAATGGATGATAGTGGTGGATGATGGTGTTATGGTGGTGGTGGGTGGTGGGTGAAGTGTGAGAGAGGTGGTGTGCCAAGGGATGGTTTTAGCTTGAGCCAAGCACTTCTATTTATAGGCTGAACAGAAGCTCGGGCACGGCCCCGTGTCCAGTGGGCACGGCCCCGTGTCCAGTGGGCACGGCCCCGTGTCCACATCCTTCTCTTTCTTCATTTAATGCAGTTTTGTCTTTTTAGTTGACCACGCCCCCGTGTCCACTGAGCACGACCCCGTGGTGCAGAAGAATCTTTGTACTATGCAGATTTGCTGGATTGTGCGAATCTTATAGTTGACCACGACCCCGTGTTCGCTGAGCACGGCCCCGTGGTGGGCAATAGAAGCTTCTACCACTTTGTCTTTTCTGCTGACACTTGGGCACGCCCCCGTGCTGGCTGAGCACGGGGCGTGTTCAGGCTTCTGATCTCTTGTTTTGCTTGGGAAGATGTTGTCGTGGGGTCGGGCATGTTACGTCTTGTTCCTTTTCTTGTATTTATGTTAGATTTTGATGTCTTTTTGCTTCTTTTGTTAATTTGAGCTCATTTAATCCTGAAAATACAAAAGGAAGACAAAAGCATACTTTTCCCAACATTAGTACTAAGAAAGGGTTAGTTTTATGCCTCATTTGATGTAATTTATATGTTGCATTTTACGCACATCAAACGACAAAGGCGACCAAGGGTATACGAATGGAACAACCAGAACGAGATGCTGTCCGGACGAACTGATGTCTGCACGGACAGGATATCCGGACGAACTGATGTCCGCATGGGCAGGATATCCGGACGAACTGATGTCCGCACGGACAGGATATCCGGTCGGACTGATGTCCGCATGGACAGGCTATCAGGACGGGTTGCCATCCGGACGGACTACACTTGGGACCCATATTCAAACAAGGTTTGAGTATCGACGAATGAATAATCCGCACGGACGACTCTCTGAATGGATTACTCTTTGGATCATGAGATACTAAGACCTTAAACAATTTCCAACATGTTCATCCGCACGGACTACCATCCGCACGGATTGTCGCTGTCCGCACGGACTACCATCCGGACAGATTGTCGCTGTCCGCACGGACTACCATCCGGATGGATTTCACCAATTTCACCAAGTGACTCACCATTAAAGCCGTTGTCCGCACGGACTACCATCCGCACGGATTGTCGTCCGCTCGACTGACTTGAAGGGTAAGAGAACTTTAAGGTTTTCAAATGCTACAACAAAAACTTCAAAAGTCAAGCCATCATACACAAACAAATCTCACCCTTAGGAAGAAACAATCCACTCGAATAGTCACCCGCCCGGACAAACTGTCCGCACAGATGACTAACCGAGCGGATTACTATCCACACGGATTGCTGTTCGCACGGATGATCATCCGAACGACCAGCTATCCTACCCACTCTCATCCTATATTGTTTTACGCGCCACTTATCGCTACGTTACCGAATCTATTCAGGCTAACCGTACTCGCTAAAAGCACTCCCTTCAATCCATTAATCGCTGTGAGTATACTCGATCCCTTTTTGCTTTAAGCACTTTTGGGTGTTACATACGTTACGAATATTCAAACTACAATTATCACACTACTCAAACTATTTGAACGCTAACCGTTAATGCATGTTATACGTGGCTTATGAATGCTTGTTTGTTATGTTTACACATGGAATGCTGTCTACCTGCCTTAGCAACGATAGTACTATAGTTTGGACTCAGCACCCATTCACACGGGGGTTGTTAAGGATCTTTTACTTGCATGGATTACGGTGGTAATCATGTATTGCGAACTGCCTCGGGCAGTCAACCCGCAGTCATTGGTATCGATGGATCTATGTCGATAACTAACGTGCTTCATTTCACTATGTGTACGTGCTGGTTATGCGTAAACGAATTCGAACTCTATATGCTATATCAAACTTGTATGCTCACCTTTACATTATATGTATTGAATTTTATTTTAACGTATGTGACAGGTGCTTAGGATGCACATGTGGTAGGAATTTGAAGCTAGAATAAAGCTTTAGAGCCCAACAAATAGTTGTCTGTAGATAACGAATCAGGGGTCTCTAGAAGCAGATAAACAATTGCTACTTATTTAAATCTGAGTTGTCGGAACAGAATATTTAAATTGAATAGTTTTGATAACGAATCAGGGGTCTCTAGAAGCAGATAAACAATTGCTACTTATTTAAATCTGAGTTGTCGGAACAGATTATTTGTCTGTAATAATTATTTGACTGTTTGAGATACGGTATGGGACGTATTATTTAAATTGAATAGTTTTGATAATTGTTGTGGAAACTTCTGGAAAATCTGTTTCGCTCAGTGCCGCGCCCCGATGATTCCGCCATCGGTTGGGGTGTGACACCTTATCCATTGCCTTCTTTTCCTTTTCCTCTTCTACTATGATGTGTGCCAAAAAAGCTTTGTATTCCTTGCAGAGATACTTGCTCGCTTGGATACTTCACCATAGACACAGAGTTGATCACCATTAGCGAGCGAGAAACGAATCATTTTATCAAAGCCAACGACTTCAACATTATTTTCGCGAAGAAAATCCATGCCTACTATGATATCAAAACTACCAAGCTGCATCGGAATAAGATCGATAAGGAAGACGTGATTGTTGAGTTCAAGCGTACAATCACGGAGAACATAATGAATAGTGACAGTTCTTCCAGTGGCAACTTCTACGCCGAACGTCGAAGGAAGGTTAGCGCACTTACGATTTAGGAGCTTTTCGAATTCTAACGATATAAACCAGTTATCGGCTCCATTATCAAATAAACACAAAGAATATATATCGTTGACGAGAAACGTACCATTAACCACGTTGTTATCTGCTTGAGCCTGGCGGGCGTTGATGTTGAATGCACGTCCGCGGGCTACTGGCTGCTGCTGCTGCTGAGGCTGCTGCTGTTGATGTTGTTGTGCTGGTGGCTGCTGTTGTTGCTCTTGCTTCACCACTCTGTTTGGGCAGACATTTGCAAAGTGGTTGGGATCACCGCATGCAAAGCAGGCTCTTGCGTGAGCAGCGGGTGCAGGAGCTGCTTGTTGGCCAGTACGGCAGTTGGCAGTAAAGTGGCCGTACAGATTGCAATGAACACAAAACCGGCATGCAATCCCAACAGGATGATGATAAGTACAAGTAGAGCAGAGCGGGTGTGGACCAGTATATGCACACTTAGCCAGCGGTGCGTTGGTCACCGGTGCCGCTACTTGGCGGTTCTGGTGTTGCGGTTGAGTAGGTACAGCTTGGAGTGGAGCGGCGGTTACTGCGCAGTTCTTGTTGCTGTTGTTGTTCTTGCGTTTGCGGCAAGAAGACTTGGAAGCTTGTGGTATTGCGGTTTCAGCGGTGGGAGCAGCGGTAACTTGATTGAGACTTTTGGTGGTATTCTTGAAATAACCAGCCAACACTCGCTTGTCATTAATCTCGGCAGAGAGTAAGTACGTCTCTTCGATGGTTGTGGTCTTCGCGACTTGCAAAAAGTCAGCAACACAATCCGGTAAAGCACGGATGTATTTCTTGATCGTCATATCAGGTGTTGCCACCTTGCTTGGACAAATGATACTCAGCTGCTTGAAGCGGGCAGTTAGACCGGCATTGTCGCCACCATCCTGCTTGATGTTCCAAAATTCATTCTCCAGCTTCTGGAGCTCATGGGGTGGGCAGAATTCCTTCATCATGAGTTCCTTCAACTCATCCCAAGTAAGCCCATAGGCTGCGTCGTTCCCAAGCCTGTTCCTTTCGGCTGTCCACCGATCAAGAGCCCTGGACTGGAAAACGCCAATTGCGTTGACAGTACGTAGGTGATCGGGAGATCCGCTCTGGCGTAGTGTGACTTCAATTTAGTCGAACCATTGAAACAAGCGCTTGGTCCGTCTTCGCCTGTGAAGTCTTTTGGGCCGCAGGTCTTAAACTGTTTGAAGCTGAAAGTACCCTTTGGAGAGTCAGTCCTTGATTCCTCAGAGGACTTGCTAGCGTTTTCATTAAGCTCGCTGACAATTTACGGAATGACCTTAGCCACCTGCTTTGTGACTAGAGAAGTGATACGCTTGTCAGCATGATTGTGGCGAGCGGCTCGGGAAGTATGCGATCCAAATGACGACATTGTCTGCAACAGACATCGCCATAGGATTCAGGCGTGATATAATCGAATCTCACCTCACAACACACTACTACTAGATAAAGCTTAGGAACACATCGGCATATAACACATAGTCACATAATCACGTAGGCATATAATCCACATAGGCACGTAAGCACATAAGCACACAAACACATAAGCACATAGCCCGACACAATCACGCTTTACACTATATTTTGCATGTATTCACCTACATATATTGCACGTATTCACCTATTAATCAAGGTTTGCGTGGCACGTTCGAGAATAGCGATTGCGAGTAGCGAGTATTACAGTGAGTAGTATAGCGTAAGTGAGTAACATAGTATGCGATTTATTAATGTTTTGAGATAGATGTGCAGTGCGAGTTGTGCGTGTTGATCAAAGAGAAAAGCGAAAAGCGTATAAATCACCAAAATCAAAACACATGAACATGTAAAAACCACATAAAACACATAAAAGTGATAAATCCCAGAGTCAGCGGTTGCGGGCTCAGAATCGAAACACAGAACATCAGCGGTTGCGGCTTGAAATCGAAAATAGATTGCCTTGGCTGATAGACGTCGACTACCCAAAGTGATTCGACTATTCTCAAGAACTTCGATTACACGCTTCAGCCTAACAGACTGTGCTCTATCACCGGCATACGGTGAATGGCACGCATCCTTTCGGTTATTCACACGACTCAAGTCAATGGAACCCATCGAGACTTTGGTGAGAGTTTTGTAAAGCCAAAATAAAGAACGGAATAATTCGTCAAGATTCGGGTTTCACCCCTAACATCCAACTATATTCCTGTTTGTTTGATAGAATCACGAGATAAAGAGGGAGATTTGCATTGAAGTATGGATTTCACTCCTGATTCAACGCAAATTCTCGTGTTTATAGTAAAAATGCGCGTCGAGCGAGCGATTTAATCGAGAGTTCGCGGTTTTCACACCTAGTCTCAATCCAATCACTCGTTCGTTTTTGAAAAATCGTGTGTGGTGTTAGCCTTAGGAAAGGCTAAGTGATAGTGTTCGACCATAGGAAGGGTCGATAGAGTGTAATATGTTCGCGAGTCGATCGAATAACAAAAATAGGCTCGCGCGAAACACCTACTGGGTTCGCACAAGGCGGTCTGTTGGTACTTAGACTATAGACTAGGTCGTTTCTAAGATATCGACCCGGACTAGGTCGAGTCTTTTTCTAATTCCCTATAGTTATGGCTCTGATACCAATCTGTCACACCCCAACCGATGGCGGAATCATCGGGGTGAGGCACTGAGTGAAACCGATTGTCCAAGAGGTTCCATAACAACTATAAATTACCAAATATTTAAGCATTACGTCCCATATCGTAACATATACAGTAACACAGTTATTACAGACGAATTGTTCTCAAAGACAAATAAAACTGTTTCGACAACTCATAAATTAATTGTTTTGTTTCTAGACTCCCCTAAGCTTGATTCCAAAACATCCAGCAATCCTAGCATCTTAAACACCTGTCACATACGTTAAAATAGAGGCCAATACACATTGTGTAAAGGTGAGCATACAAGTTTAATAGTATAATAGATAGCGAAAGTGGTTTACACATAACCAGCAAGTAACATGTTGAAAAGTGAAGCTAGCAAGTTATCGACAGTGAAATATGCATAGACATGACTGCGAGTTATAGAATGCGTAACACATATCACCACTGTGACACGTGAAGTAAAACCCTTAACAACCCCCGTCCACGACAGGTGCTGAGTCCAAACTATAGTACTATCGTTGCTAAGGTGTCAAGCAACAATCACTGTGTAAACATAACGTACAAGCATTCATCGAGTAACACGTATAACATGCAGAGTCAGTTAGTGTATAATAGTGTTTACGTTGTGTGTCGAATGTGATTTGAAATAGGTAACATATGTAACACCCAAAAGTTCATAAAGCAAAAAGGGTTCGAGTAACTCACAAATCGTGTTAAATGAATAACACAACCTTGGATTGAAGGGAGTGCTGGAAAGATTAGCCTGATCACAGTACGAAAGTATAAGCGATGAACGGTGTATTAAATGGTGTCGAGTGAACTGAGTGACGAAGGGTCATCCGATCGGATGATAATCCAAACGGATCGTCATCCGGACGGATGACCATTCGATCGGATGGTCACTCGTTTTGGGATGGATGTCTTTGTGTATGATGTGACTTTGAAGTTTTCGTTGTAGCATTTAAAATTTTGAGAAGTATCTTTACCTTTTCAGGTCATCCGGTCGAACGGTCATTCGGACGGATGGTCGTTCACTCGGATGGCAATCCGTTCCAAGTGAGATGATTTAAAGAATCAAGTCTCCTGATAGAATAGTCATTCGATCGGATAGTCATCCGGTCGGATGACTATTCGTTGGGAACTTATAATTTTTGAAAGTTTTGCAAAATTTTGGTTAAGTGTTGAAAGCAATCATATGTCATCCGTTCGGATTGCCATTCGATCGGATGGCAATCCGATCGGACGGTAATCCGTTCAGTGGTCTGTTAGTTTTGAAATCTGGTAAATTTTGCTAAGTTTAGAAAGTTTTGCGTTTGGGCTGAGACGGTATGACTACGTGTCAAACAACGAAAACCCCATCAAGTCTAAGTCATCCGATCGGATGGGAATCACCCCGTCCAATTTGTAACTGTTCTTGACGGTCTTCATGTTCAACCAGTTAAATCGGTTATCTCGTCGATAGGAATCATTTTCTCAAACTGGCACTTCACTAGAGAATGAGTAGAAGGCCTGAATAAGCTCAGATTCTATTGGTTTTATGTAAAAGTTGAGAATGATTCTATTGGTTTTATGTAAAAGTTGAGAATGTTGAAGAAAAGTTCGAATCTAGATGTTAAATGTTTAGTTTTAGGTGAAATCAGTGTTTAAACATTGTAGAATCCTTCAGATCTGAGTTGTTCTGGATGAGTTGATGGCACACTTCAATGTTCACGAGAACTCCATGATGACATCACCCTTGAACAGCCCAAATCGGTAGATTTCATGGTGAAATGGTGAGATTTGATGGTGAAAATGATGAGAAAGTGTGTGTAAAGATCAAAGAAGTACATGATTTGAGAAGAAAACTTACAAGAATCGCGAGGAATCGAGAGAAATTAGGCCAAGAGCTTGTTGGTCAAATGAGAGCTGTCACATCACATGAACAGTGATGTGACAGGTGATATTTATAGGTGGTGAGGAAGAAAGGCGGTGTGGGTTGTGCGATCGGAGGGCCTTTCGATCGGATGGCCATCCGATCGGATGGCCATCCGATCGGATGGTCATCCGGACGGATGACCATTCGATCGAATGGTCCTTCGATCGGATGGCTGGTGCGAGTTGGTTTCTGACTTTTGTTTCGTGCGTTGAGCGTTGCGATGCATTTAAGTGAGTGTCGAGTAAGCGATGCGATAGTTTTCAGATAATAATTACACAATAACCTAACTAACATACAACAGCATAAGTAGACTTGCGTTTCTAAGTTCGCGATGAGATTGCGTTGCGATAGAGTTGCGATTGCGTTTGCGATTAACACTTCAAAACTTATAATAAGCATGCACAAGTAACACATAATAGCACACACACGTAAAATAATATCCAGAACATGCGATTCTAGTTGCGATGCGATTGTGATGAGATTAGCGTTAAGTAGATAGCGATTAACTACGATTATTGCATTTACTTCACATAATACAACTAAAGTAACATAAATAACGTATTGATTTAACAAGTCAAAGAATACAAGTAATAATTAAGCAAGGAATGACAGATCGAATTAGCAATCTTTTCTTCCTTTGACTTTGACTTGTACTTTGACTTCAAAGTGGCGGGTTGTTACAAGGGGCTTAAACATTAACAATATTCAGGCGTACTTCAGACTGTACAAGCCGACCACAAACACATAGGAAGTATCGAGATTTAATTACCTCAACGCAGAAGAATACTAACGGGTCCCACAGCGAAGCGATACCACCCGAACTCCCTATGGAATCAACTGCTGCAAGTTAAAAAGCCGATCTACCCCAAAAGCTATTGAATTGGAACTTGTCGGAATCATTCAATTTCGTCTCTTGTATTGCGATAAATTGAATCCCAGAACTTGTCTTCAGACCCCGTACCCATTCTACCTTCTGGTTATTCTGGACGTCTCGTAAATTAATTGATAAACAATTCATTGATAACGATTTTCGTCACCTTCACCAACAATTACCTCCGTTGTATCCTTTTCAAATCTGGCCAAATTTATCCCAATCTCAGCCCCGACCTGAGCCGTCGCCATGGTTTCAGCTTCGGCTTCCATCTCCTGCTTCGAGCTCTGTTTTTTGCCTTGACACGCATACCTAGGATCTGGTTCTGGCATTGCATTAATAACCATAGTAGGTGTAGGAGGAACCAGAGTTGATTCATCTGTGGAATCACCAGTGGTAAAGATCCGAGTACAAGCCGCTACATTTAGGTCAAATTGGGCCGTATGTGGAGTGTCACCATAGAATGCCTTAGTTTGTGGGCCTTAAGTTGGGCCCACAGAAGGTGGGCTACGTTGATTTCGGAGCCTTTTACCAAGTGTTGTATTTTGTAAAGGCACAATGTTACCATAAGTTTCTCCAACCTTGGGATTATCCAACATTACATTATTACCTTGGGGTCCACTAGAATTACCTGCTGGTGTGGTCTTGATATTAACACCAGCCTCATCAACTTGGCTCGGAATACGGAATGGTGTATTACAGTTACCATGCAGATTTTTGGCCACGCCAACCGGACTAGCATGCACCTCTTGGGTTTCCGGTATCGAATCTTCCACCGTTTTCCGATCATCGGACCTCCTGGTGTCTTCACCGGAGCTCTACAACTCCCCTTCTTCAAACTCATCGTCGACCGGGATCGTATCAACGCTATTCCTACACCGTTCCAAAGCTCTCTCTGAGCCATGTATTTCAAATTCCGATTCCCATGACATTACATCTTCTGAGACCCATATCTTATGAATCCTACCTTTCCATGTAATCGAAACCTCTTCCTCAATGCGTCTAGGACAACTGGAAATTATTAATCATGATCCAGTAGAAACGTTGGTTTGATCAAATGAAAATTCAGACTTTTGCACCACATTTCCAAACAATGCCCTGATTCTATCATACATTGTATTGTCACGCAGTAAAAATGACATACCTTGGACTATTAGTTTAACCACCCGGGTGAACTCCACCTCTTCCCCCTCACAGATCTTCACTTTTGTGAAGATGGTACTCCATGTCAGACGCCCTTCGTCAATGAACCTGGGGTAACACCCCGTGTTACGAAAGCCAAAGTTAAAGTCAAGATTGAAGTCAAAGGAAGAAAAGATTGTTAATTGCGATATGTCACTCCTTGCTCAACTTCAGTTTTGACTTCTTTGACTGTAATTAATCTATTTTATTTATCGCTTTAGTTGTATTATGTGGAGTATTTATTAATAATCGACGTTTAAACGCTATTTATCGCATGTTTTATCGCTTAATCGCTAATCGCATCGCAATCGCATTCGCGCCTTGTTTATAGATTCTGAATATTGTTTTACGTGTGTGTGTGTTTCCTATGTGTACTTGTGCATGTTTACTTTATGTTTTGTGGTGATTAATCGAAACGCAATCGCAACTCTATCGCATCGCAACTTAATCTCAAACGCTAAACGCAAGTTATGTATAGTGATTGTATGTTAGATATAGTAGTTAGGTTATTTGTGTAACTAATGGGTAATTCTATCGCATCGCTCGCTCGAAACGCATCGCCATGCTCAACACGCGAATCGAAATGGCAAAACTCAACATGTCGGACACCTGGATCGAGTGGCCAACTGATCGAGTGGCCATCCGATTGAGTCGCCATCCGATCAGTGACCAATCTGACCCTTGTGCCCTTCCTCTTTTGGAAACCCTATAAATTCCCTCCCGTCACATCATTTGTGATGTGACAGCTCCTTCACTCGACCAGCCGCACTCAAGCTCTCTTTTTCTCGATTTCTCGCGATTCTTGTAAGTTTTCAACTTAAATCTTGTACTTCTATGATCTACACGCACTTCTTCATCTTTTTCTCTTTTGAATCTTAACTTTTAACCATGAAATCAGTGGATTTGAGGTGTTCTAGGGTGATGTCATCATGGAGTTCTTATGAACTTCAAGTCTTGACCTCATTCCACCAAGAACAACTCAGATCTGAAGGATTTCCACAAGATTAAACAATGTTTTCGCATAGATCTACACATATTCATGGTTAAAAGGATTGAAAGATGGTTTTCCAACTTTCTATCAACTCTTTTACATTCAATGCACTCAAAACCGATAGAATCGGAGCTTGCTCTGATCTTCTATTCCTTCTTAGTGATGTGTTGGTTCAAGATCTGATTCCTATCAATGAGACAACCGATTCCGGGTTAAACACGAACAACCATCATGAACAGTTAGCTGATTGGATTAGGGTGATTCCAGCTCGATCGGGTCACTAGGGTCTTGACGAGGTTCTGTTGTTTAGTACATTGTCAAGCCGTCTCGAAAAAACCGCAAACTTTCAAAATAATCAAATTCAAAACGATCAGATGCATTGGGACGGATTGTCGTCCGGTCGGATTGCCATCCGATCGATTTGCATTCCGATCGGATTGCACTTGAGGATTCAACACTCAAACTTTTTATTTGATTATTCAAAGGTCTGAACGTCGAATGGATTACCGTCCGATCGGATAGCCATCCGATCGAACGACCACCCGACCATGTGACGTTTGGGGCTTCGACACTTAATCATTTTCATATTTTTCAAAGATCATCAGTAACTAACGGATTACCAACCGATCGGATTGCAATCCAATCGAGTGACAATCCTGCTGTGAACTTGTTCTCACTAAGTGTCCTACCAATCGGATCACTACCCGATCGAACGACCGTTCGATCGATCGACCTGAAGGGTAGAGATACTTCTCTGTTTTCAAATGCTACAACGAAAACTTCAAAGCCATCATACACAAACACATCCTTACCAAACAAGTGTCAATCCAATCGAATAGCCATCCGATCGAATGATATCCGAATGGATTGACATCCGATCGACTGGCCATCCGATCGGATTGCCATCCGACACTTGGTACTTTGCACCGTTTAACGTGCCACTCATCGTTTATGCTATCGTTAACTGTTCAGGCTAATCTCTCAGCGCTCCCTTCAATCCAAGAGAGTGTTTACTTGTTAAACGCTATCTGTGAGTATACTCGAACCCTTTTTGCTTTACGCACTTTTGGGTGTTACATACGTTACTTATTCTAAATCACAATCTACACACAACGCAAACACTATTTATACGCTGACCGTTATTGCATGCTACGTGTTATTCGATGAATGCTTGTATGTTATGTTAATACAGTGATTGTTGCCTGACACCTTATCAACGATAGTACTATAGTTTGGACTCAGCACCTGTCGTGGACATGGGTTGTTAAGGGCTTTACTTCACGTATCCCAGCGGGGATATGTGCTGCGCATTCTACAACTCGCAGTCATGTCAGTGCATATTTCTCTGTCGATAACCTACTTGCCTTCACTTTGTACATGTTACATGCTGGTTATGCGTAAACTATTTCGAATTCTATTAATATATCAAACTTGTATGCTCACCTTTACACTATGTGTATTGACCTTTATTTTAACGTATGTGACAGGTGCCTAGGATGTTGTGCTTTACCTGCTTTTGTGGAATCAAGTAGGAAGAGTCTAGAAACAAACAAAGACAATTTATTTACTTATTTAAATCTGAGTTGTCGGAACATGTTTTGTTTTGAGGATAACAGTGTCTGTAATAATTTGATTGCTTGGTAGATTATGGTATCGGACATAATATTAACTATCCGGTAATTTAGTTGTTATGGAATTTCTCTTGACAATCTGTTTCGCTCAGTGCCATGCCCCGATGTTTCCGTCATCGGTTGGGGTGTGACAGATTGGTATCAGAGCCATAACTATAGGGAATTAGGCAAGAATCGACCTATTCCGGGTCGATATCTTAGAAACGACCTAGTCTATAATCTAAGTACCAACAGACCGCCTTGTGCAAACCCGTTAGGGGTTCCGTACGAGCATATTGCTATTTCTCGACCGACTCGCACTCACGCTATACTATCACACTACCTTTCCTAAGGTAGTCGTACTGCACTATTTTCAAAATGAACCAAGTGATTGGATCGAGATTAGGTGTGAAACCGCAAACTCTCGATTAAATCACTTGTTTGACCCGCATTTTTACTATAAACACGAGAATTTGCGTTGAATCAGGAGTGAAATCCGTACTTCAACGCAGATTCTTCTCTCAATCTCGTGATTTCATCACACAAATAGGAATGTAGTCGCTAAGTTAGGGGTGAAACCCGAACCTTGATGACTCATTCCACTCTCTATTCTGTTTTACAAAACTCTCACCAAAGTCTCGATGGATTCCAACGGCTCAAATTGCGTAAATAACCAAAAGGATGTGTGCCATTCACCATATGCTGGTAATAGAGCACAGTCAATTAGGCCAAAAAGTATACTTGTAGACGTTGAAAATAGTCGAATCACTTTGGGTAGTCAATATCTATCAAGCCTTAGACAATCTATCTTCGATTTCAAGCTCGCAATCGCAGATTTTATGTGTTCCGATTCTGAGCCCGCAACTGCTGACTCTGTTATTTGCCGTTTTATGTGGAATTTTGTGTGTTTTATGTGGTTTTACCTGTTCATATGTTTCGGTTTTGGTGATTCATACGCTTTCCGCTACTCTCTTTGATCGACACACATGACTCGCACTGCACATCTATCTCAAATCGCTAACAAATCATTGCTACTTGTGGATGATCGCATGATATGTTACTCGCTTATGCTATACTACTCGCTGTGTGCTCGCTAATCGCAATCGCTATTCTCGAGCGCGTGAACTTTGAATAATAAGTTTCTGTGTTCTGACTGCCTCATGTGCTTCCGTGCCTTTCGTGCTTATGTGCTCCTACGTGCTTACGTGTTCTGTGATTATGTGCTTAGGTGATTATGTGTTTGTATGGTTGATGTGTTCCTACGCTTTAGTAGTAGTACGTGTGAGGTGAGATTCAATTATATAGCATTTTGAATCCTATGGCGCTGTCTATTGTAGACAATGTCGTCATTTGGATCGTTTCACTCTCGTGCTGCTCGCCACAATCACGATGACAAACGTATCGCTGCCATCGTCTCGAAGCAAATGGCGAAAGTCATCCCGCAAATTGTTAGCGAGCTGAATGAAAATGCTAGCAAGTCGTCTGAAGAGTCCCGGACTGATTCACCAAAGTCTGCTTTCAGCTTCAAGCAGTTCAAAGCTTGCGGTCCAAAGGAATTTACCAGAGAAGATGGTCCTACGGCCATGTTTCAATGGTTTGATTCTATCGAAGTCACCCTGCACCAGAGTGGCTGTCCTGATAATCTTCGTACTCTTAACGCCACTGGCGTCTTCCAATCCCGAGCTCTAGATTTGTGGACGGCCAAGAGAAACAAGTGCAAAAATGATGCAGCTTACGGGCTCACGTGGGATAAGTTGAAGGACGTTATGATGCAAGAGTTCTACCCTCCCCACTAGCGCCAAAAGCTGGAGGACGAATTCTGGCATATTAAGCAGAAAGATGGAGACAACGCTGGTTTGACTGCTCGCTTCAAGCAGCTCAGCATAATCTGCCCTGGGCAAGTTACTACGCCTGAAATCACCATCAAAAAGTATATTCGTGCTCTTCCAGATTGCGTGGCTGATTTCGTTCAAGCTTCAAAGACGTCAACCATCGAGGAAACTTTTCTACTCGCTGCTGAGATAAACGACAAGCGAGTTAAGGCTGGTTATTGGGATAAAGCCTCCAAGAATCTGCATCAAGCTACCACTGCTGCAATCGCTGAAGCCGCCACCGTATCGCAGTCTTCAAAGTCCTCTCGTCGCAAGAGGAAGAACAACAACAACAACAGTAGCAAAAATTGCGTTGTCACTACTGCTGCCCCGCTCCAATCAGTACCTGCTCAACCGCAGCCTCAACACCGCCAAGTAACGGCGCCGGTTACCCATGCACCGCTGGCAAAGCGTGCATACACTGGTCCTCACCCGGCTTGCCCTACTTGTACCTATCACCACCTAGTGGGAATCGCCTGCAGATACTGTGTGCATTGCAACATGTACGACCATTTCAACGCCAACTGCCGTACAGGTCCACGTCAAGCTCCAGCTCAACAAGCTCTACTTCCTGCTCCTCAAGGCCAACAAGCGGCTCATGCACCCCGATCCATGCTAGAGCTTGCTTCGCGTGTGGTGATCCCAACCACTTCGTGAACATGTGCCCGAATCGGGTGGTGAAGCAAGAGCCACAGTAGTAGCAGCCCCAACAACAGCAGCAAGTGGCTCGTGGACGTACGTTCAACATCAATGTCCGCCAAGCTCAAGCCGATAACAATGTGGTCAATGGTACGTTCCTTGTGAATGGTATATATGCTTCGTGTTTATTTGATATAGGAGCCGATAACTGTTTTGTGTCGTTAGAATTCAAAAAGCTCCTTAATCGTAAGCGCGCCCATCTCCCCTCGTCATTCGATGTTGAAGTTGCCACCGGAAGAACCGTCGCTGTCAATTATGTTCTTCGTGATTGTACTCTCGAACTCAACAATCACATATTTCCTATCGACCTTATTCCGATGCAGCTCGGTAGTTTTGACGTCATAGTAGGTATGGATTTTCTTGATGAAATTCGTGTTGAAGTTGTTTGTTTCAATAAGATGATTCATTTCTCGCTCGCTAATGGTGATCTATTGTGTGTCTATGGTGAGGTCACATCAAAGAAACTCCAACTCATGTCGTGTGTCCAGGCTAGCAGGTATCTCCGCAAGGAATACCAAGCTTTCTTGGCACACGTTGTAGTAGTGGAGAAAAAGGAAGTTAAGGTGATAGACAAGGTGCATGTAGTTCATGATTTTCCTCTTGTCTTACCTGACGATCTTCCTGGTTTAGCTCCGAGTCGTGATATCGACTTTCGTATCGACCTCATTCCTGGAGCCAACCTTCTTGCTAAAGCTCCTTATCGCCTCGCTCCGTCCGAAATGCGCGAACTCTCGAGTCGGCTCCAGGAATTTCTTGATAAAGGCTTCATTCGCCCTAGCACCTCTCCTTGGGGCGCACCAGTCCTTTTCGTAAAAAAGAAGGATGGGTCGTTCCGGATGTGCATCGACTATAGGGAGTTGAATAAGCTGACAATCAAGAATCGCTATCCCCTGCCCCGAATCGATGATTTGTTTGACCAGTTACAAGGTGCTACATGTTTCTCGAAGATCGATCTACGCTAAGGTTATCACCAGTTATGCATTCAGGAGGAAGACATTTTGAAAACCGCCTTTCGAACTCGTTATGGCCATTATGAATTCGTCGTAATGCCCTTTAGTTTAACCAATGCACCTGCAGTTTTCATGGATTTGATGAACCGTGTGTGCAAACCATTTCTTGACCGCTTCGTCATCGTGTTCATCGATGATATCCTTATCTATTCGAAGTCAAAAACCAAACATGCGCAGCATCTACGTTTGGTTCTCGAGTTACTCCAAGGAAATCGACTCTATGCCAAGTTCTCCACGTTTGAATTCTGGTTAGAGGAGGTTCAATTCCTAGTCAAGGTATTCATGTCGACCCCGCGAAGATCAAAGCTGTTAAGCGTTGGGTTACTCCAAAATCACCATCCGATGTACGGTCGTTCCTCGGATTGGCGGGCTATTACCGTCGATTCATTGTTGACTTCTCGAAAATCGTTGTCCCGCTTACTTCCTTGACGCATAAAGACAAGCCTTTTGTTTGGGGAACTGAACAAGAGTCTGCCTTTCAAACTCTCAATGATATGCTCTACAATGCTCCCGTCCTTGCTTTACCCGACAGAAATGATGACTTCATTGTCTATTGTGATGCCTCAAACCTTGGTCTTGGTTGTGTTCTCATGCAACGTGACAAGGTTATCGCTTACGCATCTCGTCAGCTCAAGATCCATGAGAAGAACTATACAACCCACGACCTCGAGCTAGGGGCAGTTGTTTTTGCGTTGACGATTTGGCGGCACTACCTTTATGGTACTAAGTGTACGGTCTTCACCGACCATAGGAGCCTACAACACATCTTCAGCCAAAAATAACTGAATATGCGTCAACGCCGATGGGTAGAACTTCTCAATGATTACGACTGTGAGATTCGTTACCACCCCAGCAAAGCAAATTTCGTTTCCGACGCCCTCAGCAGACGAAACTATTTGCATAGTGTTCGTAATATTTCCGCCCAGCATCATCTCGAGACTCTTATCTGCGACGCCCAGCATGCTTGTTTTACCGAACGCACTTTGAAGAAGGAAAGGATTTATCATAACGGCGAGCAGTTAGTGAATAAGTCGAATGGCATATTCCATTATTTGGACTAAATTTGGATTCCCAAACGTACTAACTTGCGACAAATCCTGTTGGATGAAGCCCACAAGTCTCGATATTCTATTCATCCTGGTGCCGACAAGATGTATCATGACCTTCGTCAACGATACTGGTGGCCTGGTATGAAGAGGGATATCGCTATCTATGTTTCGAAGTGCCTGACTTGCTCGAAAGTCAAGGCCGAACAACAAAGACCATCTGGCTTGCTTGTACAACCCGAGATCCCGATGTGGAAATGGGAAAGCATAGCCATGGACTTTATTACAAAACTCTCGCGTACAACCTCAGGTCACGATAGCATTTGGGTTATCGTTGATCGTTTGACTAAATCCGCTCATTTCCTACCGATACGAGAAGATTTTAAGGTGGAAAAATTAGCCCGAATCTACACCGATGAAGTTATCTATCGACATGGTACACCTCGTGACATCATTTGTGACCGCGATGGTCGGTTTACTTTGCGTCTTTGGGAAACGTTTCAATCTGCTCTCGGTACTACGCTTAATCTAAGTACCGTATTCCATCCCCAAACTGACGGTCAGACTGAAAGAACGATTCGTACTTTGGAAGACATGCTTCGCTCGTGTGTCATAGATTTCGGTGGTAATTGGGACTCTCACTTACCTTTAGTCGAATTCTCGTACAATAACAGTTATCATTCTAGTATACAAATGGCACCGTTTTAGGCATTGTACAATGTCGATCGTCGATTGTGTGGCATCAGATCGAAGATGCGCAGCTAACCGGTCCTGAGCTACTGCAAGAAACGACTGACAAAATCCTCCAAATTTGAGACAACCTGCTGAAAGCTCGGAGTCGTCAGAAAAGTTACGTCGATAGATGATATTCACCAATTTATACATATTATAATCCCCCATTTTATGCGTTTTCGGCCGTAAAACCGTTAATCGGATACTTAATCATGTATACTTTTGTTTACAGGCCTAAAACAGCATGCTAGACAAGATGATAGTGAAAACGAGGACTTTCCGGACGAAACGACAAAGCTGCGAACATTCTGTAGAAATTCTTACCTGGGCGTTTGGCACGGTCGTACGAAGAGTGGAATGACCGTGCATATCCGACAATGTAGCCCAGCCCGACAATGAACGACGGTGCGATCTGGCGTGCAAGCCAATCCCGGAGATGAACGGGCGTGCGGATGGTTGCACCCGTACGGATCCGATGACCAGCCCAACCCCGGCAATGCACAACCCGTTCAAGAGTCCGTGCAACAAGAACCCGGAGACGCAAGATCGTGCCACCAACGGAACGGTCGTGCGTGATCGAAGACTGGTCAAGATCTGATGACGTCATGCGGTATGGTGAACAGTAACTTCAATAATGCAAAAAGTAAACGGTCGTGCACTTTATTGGCACAACCGTGCGAATTCAAAATGTTATAAAAAAACATGCAGAAACATTCTGCTCGAAACTCTGGATATTTTGGGAGCGATTCTGGCGATTTTCAGGCTCCGGAGGCGTTAGCTTTCTCCCGGATTCAAGCCACATTATGCCGATTAGCTCCGTTATCTTCTGGATTCTTAATCTAGTGCTTGTTTATGGTTTGGTTTTCTAATCTTTCCATAATTTTGTTAATCTTTCAAGCATTTAGATTAATGTTTATGTATTATTGTAGCCTTTGGGCAAAAACACAACAATCCCTTGCTTAATTATAACCATTAGTATGTTAATTTTGTTTGTAATGACACTTGGAAGCATTTTCTAAGTTAATCTTTGATGATTAGTTTGCAACCTTGTTATTGTTGTTGATTTCTTGATTATAAGTAATTGTGTTGGATGATTGGTATTTGGTTAGTTGAGATAGTTGAAAAATGAAGCTTAATTAATCATGTATTAGTAAACTTTGAACTTGGTTAACTAGTTTAGCTTGGTTAAAATGTGTGCACCATGATACTAGAAATGGTTTGTGGTTTAATAAAATGTAATTATTGTTAATCAAGAAAGCTTTTTGTCACGTAAGGACCTTAATGGGTTAAATGGTGTTGTTATGAATTCTTGCCATGAATTGTTAGCTTAGTTAGTAGTTTAGGCCAAAATTGCTATCTTGGTGAATTTATATGCAAGATTTGTAAAATGAACTCAGTTGTGATTTAATCTAGTTTATGCTTGTCTCAGTGGTTGCATTGTGTTTATCGGTGTCACTTTCCTTGATTAAGTGAGGTTAGAAAAATCCTAACGGATGACTAACTTATTTTTAAGAGATTTTCATAGACATTTATCAATTGCACCTTAAAGAACAATTTTAGGTGGTTAAAGTGTGTTTATCGTTTTAGCTTTCCGAATGATTGTCATGTTAGGATTCCCGAAAGGGATACTAATTGTCTTGTAAATGGAGAATTAATCGAATGCCTTTAGTGCCAAAACCGACTTAGTTGACATGCTTTGGTTGTGTACAAAGCAAGGCTATTTATCTATTTTCATATTTGAAGTCTTTTATGTTTTTATAAGTATTTGTTTATGCTTTTACTTTAGTTTATATAAAATCAAACAACTTATCTTTTTACCGGTAGTTTAATGACAAAGGTCTAATATTATTCCTCCGCCCATTTCCTTGGATCGATACTTAGTTCTTACTGATACTTTACTACATATATGACGGGGTACACTTGCCTCTTTCGTGTGTGTTTTGATGTTGAAGTATAAATCACTTTTATAAATTTAAAACCGAATCGTGTGTAAATTCATTATAAAAATATGTATATACGCGCACACGTCAATAGACGACGCAAGCCCCTTGAATTTGACGTTGGTGACCATGTACTCCTAAAGGTATCACCTTGGAAGGGTGTGGTCAGATTCGGCAAGAAAGGAAAGCTCGCGCCTCGATATGTTGGACCCTTTAAGATTCTGGAAAGGATCGGAAAAGTGGCCTACAGACTCGAACTACCGGAGAAACTTAGCAACGTTCACCCAACTTTCCATGTATCGAACCTCAGAAAGTGCCTAGCCGAGCAGGATTTACAAGTTCCGCTAGAGGATCTCCAAGTGGACGAAACATTACACTTCGTAGAGAAGCCTGTCTAGATCATGGATCTAGAAACCAAGAAGCTCAGGCGCTCACGCATTCCCATTGTGAAGGTTCGCTGGGAAGGCAAACGAGGCGCGGAGTTCACCTGGGAACTCGAAAGTGACATGAAGGTGAAGTACCCGCAGTTGTTTGTTACGGCTTGAGCCTAATTTTGGGACGAAATTCCCTTAAGTAGGGGATGCTGTAACACCCCGTGTTACAAAAGTCAAAGTCGAAGTCAAGATTGAAGTCAAAGGAAGAAATGATTGCTAATTTCGATATGTCACTCCTTGCTCAACTACAGTTTTGACTTCTTTAACTGTAATTAATCTATTTTATTTATCGCTTTAGTTGTGTTATGTGGAGTATTTATTAATAATCGAGGTTTAATCGTTATTTATCGCATGTTTTATCACTTAATCGCTAATCGCATCGCAATTGCATTCGCTCCTTGATTGATAGATTCTGAATATTGTTTTACGTGTGTGTGTGTTACCTATGTGTACTTGTGCATGTTTACTTTATGTTTTATGGTGATTAATCGAAAAGCAATCGCAACTCTATCGCATCGTAACTTAATCTCAAATGCTAAATGCAAGTTATTTATAGTAATTGTATGTTAGATATAGTAGTTAGGTTATTTGTGTAACTAATGGGTAATTCTATCGCATCGCTCGCTCGAAACGCATCGCAACGCTCAACAAGCGAATCGAAATGGCAAAACTCAACACGCCGGACACCTGGATCGAGTGGCCATCCGATCGGTGACCAATCCGACCCTTGTTCCCTTCCTCTTTTGGAAACCCTATAAATACCCTCCTATCACATCATTTATGATGTGACAGCTCCATCACTCGACCAGCCGCACTCAAGCTCTCTTTCTCTCGATTTCTCGCGATTCTTGGAAGTTTTCAACCTAAATCCTGTACTTCTGTGATCTACACGCACTTCTTCATCTTTTTCTCTTTTGAATCTTAACTTTTAACCGTGAAATCAGTGGATTTGAGGTGTTCTAGGGTGATGTCATCATGGAGTTCTTATGAACTTCAAGTCTTGACCTCATTCCACCAAGAACAACTCAGATCTGAAGGATTTCCACAAGATTAAACAATGTTTTTCGCATAGATCTACACATATTCATGGTTAAAAGGATTTAAAGATGGTTTTCCAACTTTCTTTCAACTCTTTTACACTCAATGCACTCAAAACCGATAGAATCGGAGCTTGTTCTGATCTTCTACTCCTTCTTCGTGATGCGTTGGTTCAAGATCCGATTCCTATCAAAGAGACAACCGATTTCAGGTTAAACACGAACAACCGTCACTAACAGTTAGCTTATCGGATTAGGGTGATTCCTGCTCGATCGGGTCACTAGGGTCTTGACGAGGTTCTGTTGTTTAGTACGTTGTCAAGCCGTCTCGAACAAACCACAAACTTTCAAAATAATCAAGTTCAAAACGATCAGATGCATTGGGACGGATTGCTATCTGATCGGATTGCCGTCCGATCGGATTGCCGTCCGATCGAACTGCAATCCGATCGGATTGCACTTGAGGATTCAACACTCAAACTTTTTATTTTATTATTCAAAGGTCTGAACGTCGAACGGGTTATCGTCCAATCGGATAGCCATCCGATCGAACGACCACCCGACCATGTGACGTTTGGGACTTCGACAATTAATCATTTTCATATTTTTCAAAGATCATCAGTAACTAACAGATTACCAACCGATCGGATTGCAATCCGATCGATTGACAATCCTGCTGTGAACTTGTTCTCACTAAGTGTCCTACCAATCGGATCGCTACCCGATCGAATGACCGTTCGATCGATCGACCTGAAGGGTAGAGATACTTCTCTGTTTTCAAAATGCTACAATGAAAACTTCAAAGCCATCATACACAAACACATCCTTACCAAATGAGTGTCAATCCAATCGAATGGCCATCCGATCGGATTGCCACCCGACACTTGGTACTTTGCACTGTTTAACGCGCCACTGATTATTTATGCTATCGTTAACTGTTCAGGCTAATCTCTCAGTGCTCCCTTCAATCCAAGAGAGTGTTTACTTGTTAAACGCTATCTGTGAGTATACTCGAACCCTTTTTGCTTTACGCACTTTTGGGTGTTACATACATTACTTGTTCTAAATCACAATCTACACACAACGCAAACACTATTTATACGCTGACCGTTATTACATGCTACGTGTTATTCGATGAATGCTTGTATGTTATGTTAACACAGTGATTGTTGCCTGACACCTTAGCAACGATAGTACTATAGTTTGGACTCAGCACCTGTCGTGGACAGGGGTTGTTAAGGGCTTTACTTCACGTATCCCAGTGAGGATATGTGTTCCGCATTCTACAACTCGCAGTCACGTCTGTGCATATTTCTCTGTCGATAACCTACTTGCCTTCACTTTATACATGTTACATGTTGGTTATGCGTAAACTATTTCGAACTCTATTAATATATCAAACTTGTATGCTTACCTTTACACTATGTGTATTGACCTTTATTTTAACATATGTGACAGGTGCCTAGGATGCTGTGCTTTACCTGCTTTTGTGGAATCAAGTAGGAAGAGTCTAGAAACAAACAAAGACAATTTATTTACTTATTTAAATTTGAGTTGTCGGAACATGTTTTGTTTTGAGGATAACATTGTCTGTAATAATTTGATTGCTTGGTAGATTATGGTATGGGACATAATATTAACTATCCGGTAATTTAGTTGTTATGGAATTTCTCTTGATAATCTGTTTCGCTCAGTGTCATGCCCCGATGTTTCCGTCATCGGTTGGGGTGTGACACCTGGTAACCGTAGCACGATCATGGAAAGTAACCAACATCAACAAGCCATCTACGTATGATATACTAAAATTAAGGAAACCCCCATGTCTTATGGCTTGATCCACTATGTTAAACACTTTGAGATTTCTTGCCACACCTAGGATCGATTTCCCTACACAATGGTTTGGGTAAATTGCCCATGACCTTCCAACTGAATGGATTTCTGGCTATTATTTGGACACGGACCTCTCACCATATCAGCATACATAACACCCGGCTTCGTCCCGCTGGCACTCGGTGGAATACTAGGTTTCGGAACCCATCTCGTTTTATTACCAGTAGCACATGTTTGATGGAAAGGCCCCTAAAAGTTGATATCCTGATGGTTAAACTTCTGGTGATCCTTGTCATATTTTGCTAAAGAGACTAAGACTTTCGCATCGTAGATAGTAATTGTATTCATGTTCCTCAGCACTCCTTGAATGTCCGTAACACCCACATACCGGATGAAACCAAAGCAATTCCCTCGAGAGTCTCTTAGTATGCATCTGTTACTGTACCATATGGTTGGAACGCTTTCCCCATAAGTGATTTAGATGTCCTGTCAGGCAAGTTTGCCACGAAGAACGTAATCTCTTTCTCGTTACTCCTCTATTGTTTCCGGTAGGTTACGTTGTGCCATTCATCATCTCCTCTGCCCCACATTTTCGCTTCTTAGTTTTAAACACCAAGTCCAATCAGCCAAAATCGCAGATCTTTAAAAGGATAATAGGATTCATATCAATCAAGCTAAACTATCATGATAGCCGTGATCGATTACAGACCTACTAAGCAATTAAAATCTGGACTTGGCCGAGGAACCCCACAGGTACACTAGAACCTTAATACGATCAACCCCAAACCTCGCTAACAATGATTGTATTGCGTAGTATGGAAGAGGAATCAAACCACACAATCATAGGATTGTTATACAGAACTGGAAATGAGATCGATTAAGGTTAGGAAGACTGTTCATCTTCCATAGCAACGAGAGAGAATTTTGGGAAAACTTTTGCCCTGAGAAGGACTCTTGCTTCCAAAAAAATAAAGCACAGGTGGGTCCCTCTTTTAAGGATAGTTGGGCCAACCATGTTTCTCAGTCCTCTCCAAGGCCTAGGAAACGTCAGAGGAGTGATGAGCTTTTTTTGTTCGATGAGACTTTGGACCCTAATGGCCCAAAACAATCTTTGGAGGAATTAATGTTGGGCCTGTAGGATCTTCTGGTATAGACGGTGATAACATTTTTCAGATTAAAAGTGAGGCTTTACCTTTCCTACCCTTTATTCATAAAGTGTTCGCATCTGAGGAGAACAGAAAACCAACTCATTTGGAGCAAGAGGAGGTCGTTAAAGACACACAAGTGTTATCTATGCAGAAAGAGATTCAAAATACCCTTGATTTTGGTATAATTGTGGGCATGAATCTGGAAAAAATTAAGGACAAGATTGAAGAAGCTATTATGGAGGAAGGCATTAATGTAGTGCCAAGATGAATATACTCTCTATCAACATCAGGGGTTTTGGGGTTGATAAGAAGGCGGACTGGATTAGGGAGTTGAAGATGGTAGAAAAGGTATCTTTCATCGCGTTTCAGAGACAAATCGCTCATATATTCCTAACATAGACATCAGCAAGTTTTGGGGGCGATCGAGTTGGGCTAAAGAATACGTGAACCCTTCGAGGCGCTCACGTGGGATCCTCTGCGTCTGGGACTCGAACTTCTCTTACTTAAACGGTCGGTGAAGGGTTGTGATGATGTCGTGAATATTATAAATATCTATTCGCCACAAAAGGCAGTGGAGAAACGGGCTCTCTGGTCTCGTATCTTGGCGGTTAAGGGTGGGTCTCCGGGAGTTTGGGTCTTGGCTAAGGATTTCAACGATGTCTGGAGCTCAGAAGAGCGAAAAAACTCAAAGTTTAAAGCTCTGTGTGCTAGGGATTTTAACTCCTTCATCTACAACGCTGATTTGGTGGAATATGAGATGAAGGGCAGCAAGTTTACTTTTATGGTAGAAGGTGAGAAAGGGAAAAAAATTAGTAAGATTGATAGAGTTCTGGCGTGCAAGGATTTTCAGAATAAATGGCCCGAGGCTTATTTGAGGGCCTTTCCTCGGGCCCACTTAGACCATAACACCCTACTATTATCGGTAAAGGATTTAAACTTTGGTCCTCGACCATTTCGGTTCTTCAGCTCCTGGTTGGAAAGGCCTGATTTTGAAGAGGTGGTGTTAAAGGCTTTGAACTTGTTTGGGCATGGAGGCCAGCCAGATGTCAAACTGATGAATAAATTCAAATGTCTTAGGAATTGTATCAAAAGTTGAGAGATGAGATCCGGGTCAAAGAAGGGGAGACGGAGGAAACACTGAGAAAAGAGTTGGAAGACCTTGAAGTAAAGATGGAAGAAAGAGACCTTTCCGAGGAGGAAGAGTGGATTCTTATGGAGTGTAAAAAGAACTTAATGGAGATGGAAGCCTACAAAACCAAAGACCTTAAACAAAGATCTAGGGTTAAATGGGCTATGGAGGGTGATGATAACACGGCCTTCTTTCATGGCATGGTGAATCAAAGGAAAACTACTAATGTTATTCCGGTGCTTATGGTTAATAACGAATGGGTGGAGAAACCGAAAAGGATTAAGAAGGAGGTCTACGAATTTTTTCGTAAAAGATTTTTGGAAGACATGAAGATCAGGACTGATGCGGAGTGCTCCTTTGACAACACTCTTTCCGAGGAATGTGCTAATAGTCTTATTGAGGAATTCTCGGTGGAAGAGATAAAAATGACTGTCTTCGAGTGTGGTAGCGACCGGGCGCCAGGCCCGGACGACTTTTAACATGGATTTCTTGAAAAGATTTTGGGGAAGTTTCGAGGAAGATTTTCTGAATATCTTTAATAAATTTTTCGTTTCGAGTGTCATTAGTAGAGGATGTAGCTCCTCTTTCATTACTTTAGTACCTAAAGTATAGGATCTAGGGGGATTAAACGAGTATAGACCTATTACTTTGGTGGGGTTGATTAACAAGGTGATATCTAAAGTCCTCGCCAATCGGTTAAAGAAGGTCCTTGGATCGGTCATTTCGGCCAACCAATCTGCCTTCTTGAAAAATAGACTTATTCTTGATGGTCCTCTAATCCTTAATGAAGTCTTAGCTTGGTTGAAGAAGCAACACCACAAAGCTTTTTTGTTCAAGATTGACTTTGAGAAGGCATACGATAATGTGAATTGGAATTTTGTTTTGAAGGTTATGGCCCAAATGGGCTTTTCGACAAGGTGGTGCAATTGGATATATGGTATTCTCTCTTCGGCAAGGTCTTCGGTTCTCGTTAACAGGTCACCAACCTTCGAGTTCCAATGTCACAAAGGAATGCGCCAAGGCGACCCGATCTCCCCTTTTTTATTTATTATCGTTATGGAAGCCTTCTCTTGTATGGTGCGTAAAGCTAGTCGGATGGTCGCATTTAGAGGAATTATACTCCCTAACGACGGGCCGGTTCTCTCTCACCTTCTCTATGCAGATGATTGTGTGTTATTAGGTAAATGGGCGGAGAATAATATTAAAAATATGGCTTTGTTGCTTAGATGTTTTTTTTTCTTTGTTCGGGTTTGAAAATTAATATGAGGAAATCTAGCATCTTTGGGATTGGAGTTGAGTCGTGTGAGATTGAGGCTATGGCCTTGGTCTTGAATTGTAGAATGGGTTCGATGTCGTTCACTTGGGTGTGATGGTAGGGGCTAACATGAATAGGGTGGTTAATTGGAAATTTGTCTTTAATATTTTTGAATCGCGCCTCTCTATGTGGAAAGCCTCTATGTTATCGATTGCAGGATGTGTTACTCTAATAAAATCGGTGTTTGAGAGTATTCCTAGCTATTATCTTTCACTTTTTAAGGCTCCGGTGTCGGTCCTTAAAGGCTTGGAATCTATTATTAAAAGGTTCTTGTGGGGAGGAGATGTTGATAACAAGAAGTTGCATTGGGTTTCTTGGAACCGGGTCACCATGCCTATTGACATGGGCGGTCTGGGGCTATCGAAGTTAAAGGATACTAATGTTGTGCCTCTTACTAAGTGGATGTGGCGATATAAAACAGAGGCAAATAGTATGTTGAAAGTTGTCATTGACTCTCTCCATAACACTAAGAAGTGTTGGTCGTTTATTCCAGTTAATAATTCCTTAGCTGGGGTATGGAAGCGGATCGTTAATGAGTTGGACAAGATAAAAGTGGGTGGGATAAAGTTGTCCCATAATTTTAAAGGGGTGGCTGGAGATGGGAGATGCATTCGGCTATGGCTTGAACCATGGTTTGTTAGTATGCCTTTAAAGGAGTGTTATCCTAATTTGTTTAAACTTGAAAAAAATAAAAAGTGCAAGGTTTTCGAAAGGTATAATTCGGAGAGTAAAAGCTTTATGGGTTTATAGCGCTATAGGAGTAACGCACCGCCCGTGAATGTGAGGTCATGTTAAGTCTTTAAACATTGCGTTAAACCTTGGTTTGACTTGATTTTTCACATGCTTGATTTACGTTAATCTTGATAACATAGTTTGCCATGTGGATTCATTTAAACGTTTTTATCTTATGCTATGTAATAAAACTTGTGTACTTGCCAATGCATTTTGTGTTGAACTATACTTTTAAACATGTTGTAGGTTGATCATGATGTTCATGATGAAATCTAGTAGGTCGAGTTTAGAAACTCATAACGAAATGCTAGATTTGTTATCTTATTTTGATTAAACTTGTGTATTTTGAATTACGAAATGTTGTACTTTGATTTCCATGTTGTACTTGACAATTTTTGTTATGAAATGAAATCGATTTTGAATTAATTATTGTCACAAATAGTGTTATGTGTAATGAGCAATCTATTTCGTCTCACTCCGATGTTTCTGCCCTCGGTTGGGGTGTGACAGAAGGCCAGCTGGCTTGCGAACACCAAAACAATGTCACGCGATGTCCGGCGCGAGCCAAGGTGAGTGTGGTAGCGGGAATTTTTGACCATTGGGGTGTGGGATTCCGAGCCATGTGTTTGAATTTAAAAAAAATACAAAAATTCTATAAATAATCCCCTTAACTCTCACATTTTCCCATATTCTTTAAAAAAACTCTCTTACTCCCACATTTCTCTCATGTTTAAAAAAATCTCTCTTGCTCTCACAAAAAAATGGAATGAAATGCATCTTCTTCATCGATTCTTCCGATGAAGATGAGCTCATTATTGAATCAGGTAGGATAACAGTTAACCACTTAACTACTTGGTTTAGAGATCTCAAAGGCGACAAGGGCTAACGAGACAACCACAAGTTGATCGTGACTGAGAGGAGCTAACGAAACATTGATACGTCACTATTTTAGCCCTGATCCCATTTACGATGAAGAACATTTTAGGCAACGTTTTCGACTGAGTAGATAATTATTTATGCGTTTAGCGAATGGTTTGTCGAAACGATGTCCTTTTGTTAACAAAAGGAAGATGCGAGAGGTAGACTCGGGTTCACCTCTATACAAAATGTACTGCACGACAACTAGCGTATGATATTTTGTCAGACGCAATGGATGAATATCTAGAAAATGTCCGAAAAAATTGGGCGCGGTTAACTTATTTTATTTGTCAAGGTATATACATCTTTACTTAAATTATATATATATATATATTTTTTTTTTTTAATTTTAAGTTTAAATTTGACAACGCATGTATAAATTATATATCTTTATATAGGGATCATATACATTTATTCACGAAGATATTTGCGTAAACCAACATTGTTTGATATCCAACGGATATACGAGGTTCATGGTAAAAAACATGGTTTTCCTGGAATGCTCGGTAGCCTCGACTGTATGCATGTTGAATAGGCTATATGTCCTACGGCTTGGCGAGGTCATTTCCACCGAGGTGATCACTCCGGCCCGACAATTATACTTGAAACGGTGGCCTTGCATGATCTTTTGTTTTGGCATGCGTTTTTTTGGAGTTATTGGGTCAACTAACGACCTAAATGTTATCGATCAATCCCCAATATTAGATGACATTATCGACGGGATTGAGCCAACACAATCGTTTTACGCAAACTACTACCTGGCTGACGGTATTTACAACAAGTGGTCGACACTTGTTCAATCTTTTTCATCTACAATTGATGACAAACGAAAGTACTTTACAAAGAAGCAAGAATCATCAAGAAAAATATTGAAAGAGCGTTAGGAGTTCTAAAGAAAAGATTTCATTTGATTGCCAACCCAATATGGTTTATGACGAGAGAAAATAATGGACGTCGTATACACTTGTCTAGTTCTACATAACATGATTCAGGAGGACCAAGGTATGGCTATTTGTCAAAACTACCAAGGTGATGTCCCATGGGGTGAATCAACAATATCTAATGAACAAAAACTCCAAAACATACAGAATATCAAAAACCGTGAGAGACACGAAAACCTTTCCCATGAGTTGGTCGAGCATTTGTGGGCTAGGCGACCCAATGATTTTGTATTAGACTAGTATTATTTGTTGGTTGTACTCTTTTTATTTTAATATGGTATTTTATAAAGAATAGTTTTCTATTAATATTAGTTTTCAAATTAAGAAAGAATAAACATAAAATAAAATAAAATTTACGTTGAAGCCACTACTCACCTGGACCACAACAGGGTCAGGTGGCCTTAGCAGTGGCATTATCCAATGCCTAGTTAGCGTCCAGTCAGCACCAAGTGGAGCAATATTACAGAACGAATCTGGGTGCTCACCTGGACCATAACAGGTAGTCTAAGACAGGAAGGGTTATTTAGTCTTTTCTCAAGTGAACTAGTTTGCCCCTTGATTTTCAAACGACTATATCTTTTTCGTACGTTAATTTTTTAAAAAAAATTGTACACCATATTAACGAGCATTTCATTCTTTTTAATTTGAGTAGCCTATTGCTATCGTTTTCTTAAAAAAAGTTACAGGTTTTTAAATACCCATTACGTGATTTTGAATACCCAGTACATGACTACGTGATTTGGAATACCCATTCAACATTAAACATAAATCATTATGTGATTACACATTCAGTATAAATCCATTACGTGATTACACATTCAATATGATTTGTTATAACTAATGTTATTATAATTATGCTAATTACGTGATTACACATTCAATAATAAGAACTTTATTGTTTATTCTTTGTTACGTGATTCAATCTTTAATATATAGTATTATGTGGTTATTATAGGTTGATTTGACTAATGTTTTGTATATAATTTATCCTTAATATGTGATTAGACCTATAATATTAAGTATTTCATATGAAATATTATGTATTACATGTTTTGTTTTTACATAATTACATAATCATGAAATGGGTATTCAAAATCACGTAGTCACGTAATAATACGTAGTCAACTATTGTTACGTAATTATCAGTTAGTGGGGTTTCACATAAAAAGCCATAATGAAATCATGTAATCACATAATGAGTATTCAAAATCACGTAGTCACCTACTGAGTATTCAAAATCATGTAATCACGTAATGGGTATTCAAAATCCTGTAACTTTTTTTAAGAAAACTATAGCAATAGTCTGCTTGAATTAAAGAGAATGAAATGTTCGCTAATACGGTGTATTTTTTTTAAATATTAACGTATGAAAAAATTATATCCGTTCGAAAATCAGGGGGAAGGAGTTCAAGTGAGAAAAGATCAGAATATGCTTTTTCTATTTGTTTTTTCAATTGTTTAAAACCTCATATTTACCAAAATGTCACCGCTTTATTTTTTACCATTGATCTTGGGAGATCAAGGGTGGAAGATCTCACGTATCCTTCATACAAAAAAAGTTCTCTTGTATGATAATCACCCTTTATATCTATAATACTATATAAAGCAAATTTGATGAACTAAAATGTAATTTTACCATATATATACAAGTTTTGATACAGTATGTACAAATAAGTCCAAGAATATAAAATAGGAAATGGAACAACTTTTTAAGACGCTCTAGGGGTAAACTCGAGAAATCCTCCTCCTGCATTTAAGATCCAGAATCCCAGTAGTGAAAACCGTGTATTAGAGGATGTTTGGTGTTCCCGGAATGTTGATTCATCATGGGAGCTCTTCCATCGCATGACCTACCCCTTCAAGAAACCATCACTCTCCGGTTTGTATTTTCTTCGATCCCACAATTGAAATGGCCGACTGAATATCTCATTATCAATTGAAATCAATAGATCACAACTCAAACCAGGCGATTACATCTGTTAGGTTTCCTCTCTCTCTGTTCTGATGAAGATGGTGGTGCAAGGAAGAGGGTTGGGGCTATATTACGAGTATCATCTCTTTCACAAAACCTCATCAGAACCCTATTTTTCCTTCTCATCGAGGTTTATACCCTGGTAAAGTATTCACCACCTGATTTACTTCATTGTTATGTTCTTCTGAATGATTCGAATTTAAGATTCATGTTAATTTTTGTTTTGTTAATTTGAACGATTTATAGATGTCTCGTACAATTGTCGCTTGAAGTTTTTGTTGATATTACAATCGCCCCATGACTCTATTTTGGTGTTCTGCAATCGCTTCATCTTTTCGTTAGATGATTCTGAGAAGATTTTTGTTAATATTGGTACGGGTCATTTCATTGAGGTTTGTGTTATTTTTTTTTCCTGTTTAACATTTTTGGTTTGTGTTGCTTTTATGGGTCAAGTTATTCTACAAAGGCTCCTAATTGTAAGAAGTGTAAGAAGGATTTATAGAGTGACAAGTGTCCAATAACCTAAAATTAAACCCACTTCATCACCACCTAAAACCTAAACACCCACCCCCACCCCACCCCACCCACACCACCCAAAAACCTAAACCCCCCACCCCACCACCACCCAAAAACCATACAAGTAGACGCGGTTAAAGATCAAGTTGAAGACTTTTTCTTTTGAAGATATTGGTTTGAATCAATTGTTTTATTAAATATGTTGTAGTTTATATTTATTATCGTTTGAATTTGTACACGGTTTATACTACAATTTTCCAAATGTTTAAAGAGAGTATCTTTATTTTTTTATTAGTTTTATTAATAAAATTGTGACTCATTTCCTACACAACTAGGATATAACCCCGTGTATTACACGGGTTGAATAAATGAAATTTATATAATAAATAATAAAAAAAATATCTTTAAAACCTCATTTATTGCACGGGTTAAACAAATGTAATTTTATATATTAAATAATAAAAAAATATATCTATAAGAACCATATTGTACGGGTTGAATAGATGTAATTTTATATAGCAAATAATAAAAAAAGTTATATCTCGAAAACCACGTGTATTACACGGGTTGAATAAATGTAATATTGTTTACCAAATAATAAAAAAAAATTATATCTTAAAAAACCCTCGTGTATTACACGGCTTGAATAAATATGAATTTATATACCAAATAATAAGAAAATTATATTAAAAAAAACTAATGGATATACTCGGTACACAATAGATATGGGGATTGCAGAGATGATTATTGAAAAGAAAATACAGTGGTCAAACATGTTATTCAAGAAGTAAATAAGCAGTCATTTGAGTGATAACATATAAATTATATTTAAAAACCCGTAATAAATCTAATTTTATATATAACGTAATATTAATATTATAAATGAGAAGTATACATTAAATTTAAATTAAATAATAATTATCTATAGATAAGTAGAAAAGATTAAACAAAATAATATTTAGTAGGAGCGTTATCTATAATTAATTAGAAGAGATTAAACTAAAGAGTAAATTGCCAAAATCGTCCCTGAGTTTCGGCATGTTTGTCATTTTCATCCAAAACAACTTTTTTGTACTATATAGTCATTCACTTTTGGGACTTTTTTGAATAATAATTCTAAAAAGGTAAACTTTCGGAACCTTGCTAGTGTAGAGAAACAAGATGGCTGTGATGTGGTTTTAACCCGGGATTCGGTTAGGGCGGTTCAGGATAAGCTGGCCAATACTTTATATGGATATTTTTTGGGTGATCGTGTGGCCTACCCGGAAGTAGAGTATTTTGTTTGTAACAATTGGAAGAAGTTCGGTCTCCAGAAATCCATGATGAATGCTAATGGATTCTTCTTTTTCAAGTTCGCGGATCAGTCTGGTATGATGAATGCTCTGAAAGCTGGGCCGTGGATTATTCGGTCTCAACCATTATTTTTAAACATCTGGTCGGCTTCTACTAAGCTTGAGAAAAAGGAGGTAAAACAGTTACAACTCTGGGTAAAAATACATGACGTCCCAATTGCTGCTTACACGGAAGATGGCTTAAGTCTTATAGCGACGGCGATTGGAGAACCAAAAATGCTGGATTCATTTACTACAACTATGTGTATGGATGCTTGGGGGAGGAGTAGTTATGCTCCGGCACTCATTGAAATCTCTGCCGATAACGATTTTAAAGAGGAGTTAGTTGTTGCTGTTCCAGAGATCGATGGAGATGGTTTCGTTAAAGAGAAGCTGTATGTCGAGTATGAGTGGAGTCCGCAGAGATGTGGTCACTGTTGTGTGTTTGGGCACTCTGATGAAGGGTGTCTGAAACAAATAAGGACTAATCTGAAGCAGGGAAACATGGGATATTATGGGAAAAAACAAAAGGAGGTTGCTAATAATCGTGGAGAGGGAAAGAATAAGGTAGATGAGGATGGGTTTACGATTGTTGATGATAAAAAGACTGCAAAAAGATCGGGTTTTCCAGTAAATAAGCAGAAACCAAAGTTTGAGTATAGGCCTATAGGCAATAAAACGGATGGAGGTATCGAAAAAAATCATAGACCGCCTTCTCTGGTTTCTAAAAATCCTTTTGATGTCTTAAGAGATGATGTTGGAGAATCTAGTAAGTCTGGTCGGGATATGGAAGGTGAGGTCGAGCACTCGGATGATGACGACGTGGAGGAAATATATAATGAAACGAATGAATTTCTTAAAGTAGATTCAGGCCATGATATTCATAAAAAAGGTGCAAGCACTCCTTCTCCAAAGGTGTTTAAATGATTAGTATGGCCGTTTGGACTATTCGGGGTCTGAACCGGCCTCTAAAACAAAACGAGGTTCATCAGGTTGTTAAAAATAATAAGCTCAGTTTGTGTGCAATCTTGGAGTCTCATGTGGATATGGATAATCTTCGGAAAGTTTGTAATGTTGTGTTTAGAAGATGGAATTGGACGTCTAATGGGAGTTGTTGCAATAAGGGTGCTCGCATTATCTTGGGATGGGATCCTGTGGAGGTGGATGTTATGGTTATTGCTCAGACGGATCAAATATTACATGTCCAGGTTATTTGTAAAGCTAATAAGAGTATGTTCTTTTGTTCTTTGGTCTATGCTGCGAATTACTATGTTGAACGTAGGGAACTCTGGCTGAATCTACGTATGCATAAAGGCCTCGTTCATGATAAACCTTGGGTTATTATGGGAGATTTCAACTCTGCTCTTAATCTTGAAGATAGATCGATTGGTAGTTCCTCTATTTCTCCTGGTATGCATGAATTTAAAGATTGTGTTGAGGATATTGAGGTTTTTGATATTAATCGAACGGGTTTTCACTACACTTGGAGCCAAAAACCCAAAAAGGGTGTCGGGTTATTAAAGAAGGTTGATAGAGTTATGGGTAACGCTCCTTTTGTTAGCTCGTTTCCTCAGTCGGTAGCTATGTTTAGACCTTATGGAGTTTCGGACCATTGTCCATGCGTTTTGAAATTGTTTTCGGCTGAAAAGTCTAAACCGAGACCTTTCAAGTTCGCCAATTTTTTAGTGCATAAACCTGGCTTTATGGAGCTTGTTAGTTCAGAGTGGGATATTAACGTCAACGGGGTTCACCAGTTCCGTGTTGTGAAGAAACTAACTCTTATGAAATCTTCTCTTCGTGCTTTTTTATTTCAACAAGGGAACTTACATGAAAAGGTTGTTAATTTAAGAGGTGAACTTGAGGCTATCCAGCGAGACATAGATAGGGACCCGATGAATGATCTTTTAAGATCTCAAGAGGCGGCGGTGCTTCGTAATTTTCAGGAGGCGTCACTTGATGAGGAAAGGTTTTTAAAGCAGAAGTCTAAAGTAGAGTGGTTGCGTGCTGGTGATGCAAATACGGCATATTTTCACATGTCGTTAAAATGTAAGAACCACATAAATCGTATTGAGGCCATTTCTGATTCTAGTGGGAACCTGTTTGAGGGTGATAAGGTGGCGGAAGCTTTTGTCAATCATTATGAGCAATTTTTAGGTTGTGAAGGTCAACTTTCTTCGGTTCCTTCACCTGATCTCTTTTGTTATAAGCTAAAACCTGAGAGTGCTAATCATATGGTGCGGCCGGTTACTTTGGAGGAAATTAAATCAGCTATGTTTTCGATTGGGAATGATAAAGCTCCAGGACCGGATGGTTATACGGCTGCATTTTTTAAGAGTACTTGGCAAATTGTGGGGAGTGATGTGTCGATGGCTATTCTTGATTTCTTTAACACGGGAAACCTTCTTCAGCAACTCAATCACACATTAGTAGCTCTGGTTCCAAAGGTTTCCACTCCTACTTATATAACTGATTATCGGCCTATATCGTGCTGTAATGTTATTTTTAAATATATCAGTAAGGTGTTGGCGGATCGGTTAAAGGGTTTTTTGAATGAGATTGTAAGCATTAATCAATCAGCGTTTGTTCCTGGTCGGAAAATTTCAGATAATATTCTTCTTACTCAGGAATTAATGCATAACTACCATCGTGATTTTGGTCCTCCGAGATGTGCTTTCAAGGTTGATATCCAAAAAGCTTATGACACGGTTGAGTGGAGTTTTCTTAAAGCTGTGTTGCTGGGTTTTGGTTTTAATGGTATCATGGTCGACTGGATCATGTTATGTGTGACTACCAGCTCTTATTCGGTATGTGTAAATGGGAATATTCATGGTTTTTTTAAAGGAAAAAGGGGTCTAAGACAAGGTGATCCTCTATCTCCGTATCTTTTTACTCTAGTAATGGAAGTCTTGACTTGCATTTTGAACCATGCTACTAGAATTGATTCCTCTTTTCGGTTCCATAATAAATGTGAGAAGCAGAAAATTGTAAATTTGTGCTTTGCGGATGATTTATTCCTTTTTGCTAGGGATGATGTGGCTTCGGCTAGGTGTGTTATGCTTTCCCTTACAAACTTTACACGAATGTCGGGATTGGTTCCTAGTGTTCAGAAGAGTATAGGGTTTTTCTGTAATGTCCCGAATCATGTGAAAAGAGAAATCTTGAACATTATGCCGTTTGTCGAGGGTACTTTGCCTGTCAGATACTTGGGGGTTCCTCTGATCTCGTCACGGCTTTTGTATAAAGACTGTAGTATTCTTGTGGAACGGCTTGATCGTCGGATTGATAATTGGAAAAATAAAATGTTGTCTTTCGCTGGTAGACTTCAACTAATTATATCCGTTCTATCAGCTTTACATGTGTATTGGTCTTCGGTTTTTATTTTACCAGCTAGATTGGTTAAGGAATTGGAAGCTAAAATGCGGAATTTCTGGTGGGCTCAATCTTCTTCTAAGCGTGGTAGGGCGAAAGTGTCTTGGAAATCTATTTGTGTGCCGAAGGTGGAAGGGGGTTTAGGCATTCGTCGGATAGCGGATTTTAATAAAGCTCTTATGGTTTCGCATATTTGGAGTATTCTAAGTAATCGTCAATCTTTATGGGTTGCTTGGATTCACTCTTATCGATTAAAAGGTCGAAATTTTTGGGATCACAAAGTTCCGATTACTTGTTGCTGGAGCTGGAGGAAGATAGTTCAAATTCGGCCCGTGGTTCGTCAATATGTTTGGTCTCGGCTTGGTGACGGAAGAAATACTTCAGCATGGTTTGACACATGGAGTAATATTGGTCCGTTATGTACCTTCTTGTCTCCGTGAACCATAACTCGAGAAGGTTTTTCTCTTAATGCTACAGTTGCGGACGTATCTTCTAATGGTTGTTGGCTTTGGCCTGCTGCTTGGAGAGATATGTTTCCAGTTCTTATTCAACTCGATCACATGCAACGAAATTTAAATGCTCGAGATCGTCTTCTTTGGAAAGATGGGGATAATGTGACCGAGCACTCTTCTACTGGTGTTTGGGATTCTATTCGTACAAGGGACCAGGAGGTGGATTGGGCTACAATTGTTTGGTTTTCTCAATGTATCCCTCGTCATGCATTTTTGATGTGGCTTATTATGCGACGTAAGTTACTAACTCAAGACAAAATTTTGATATGGAATCATACACGGTGTAGTAGCATGAACTTGATGTGTTGCCTGTTGTGTTATGAAAATGTGGATTCGCATGACCATTTATTTTTTGAGTGCAAGTTTTCGGCACAAATTTGGGAAATGGTTCGGTCCAAAGCAGGTATGGAGAATGTAGATCCAAAGTGGAATGCTATTCTTGAACGGCTTCGTCTTCATTCGCGTTCAAAATCAGCAAAGAATATGGTTTGTAAATTGTTAGTTGCGGCATTGGCATACACTATTTGGCATGCAAGACCACCGGATATTTTATGTCAGGCTGTTTTGGAGAGTGTCAGATATAAATTGATGGGGCTCAGATTCAAGAACACGGCTAGAGTTCGGGAATTACTCGAGAAGTGGGACATTCATGGAGCTGATTTAGTTACGGATAATGGATAATGGATGATTTCGGATAATTCGGGTGTCCTTGTAGTCTAGATAGTTTGTCTAGTGGTTGTTTTTGGATTACTTTTTGTTGTTTTTCTTTGGTTTATTTTCATGGGGGTATGTCCCATGTTTGAACTAGTAAGGGTTATCCTTACTACTTGTTTTTATTTGGTTGTGAATATATAAAATCACCGAGGTAACCCTTTACCCAAAAAACACTCTTGGGATTTTTTGTCATTTTCATTCAAACATCTAATTTACTTTATTTTTTCTATCAAACATTTGGATCAAAATGACAAAAATTCCCAAATCTCATGGACAATTTTGGCAAAAAAAAGTCAGACATTTGGATTAAAATGGCAAAAAATCCCAAAAGTAAAGGACTATATGGTACAAAAAAGTTGTTTTGAATGAAAATGGCGAACATACCCAAACCTCAGGAACGATTTTGGCAATTTACTCTAAACTAAATAATAATTAATCTATAGAGTAAACTGTCAAAATGGTCCCTGAAGTTTGGTCACTTTTGCCACTTTAGTCCAAAACTCAAACTTTTGAATTTGGGTCTCTGTGGTTTCAATTTTGTTGTCATTTTCATCAAAAATCCAAAATCTTGTTGATTTTTCAGTTAACATCCATTTTTTTGTCATTTTCCTCCCTTTTAATGAAAAGCAAAATGGTTAGATTTTTTAATTTCTTATAATAAAACGTTAAAAAACCATTTTCCCATTCATTAAAAGAGAGGAAAAAGAAAAAAAAAACTGAATGTTAACTGATAAATTTGACTAGATTTTGGTTTTGGATGAAAAGGGCAACAAAATTGAAACCACAGAGACCTGAATTCAAAAGGTTTGAGTTTTGGACTAAAGTGTCAAAAGTGACCAAACATCGGGAACTATTTTGGCAGTTTACTCTTATATATAAGATATTAAACTAAATAATATTTATTAGGAGGTTATTTATCTATATCTATACTAGTTTATTAAGAGAAGTGGGTTTTCTACCCTTATGGTAATTTTACATTGTGTATACATTTTGAAGCAACATGTACAAGAGAGCCAACCTATTTTAGAGGGGGTAAAATTGCACATTGTCCAAAAATTTAAGACACTTTAAGGGTATTTTAGGGATTTCGACACCTATAATTAAGATGACATTTGAAGAGTCTAAATTGTTATTCTTATTCTAAATATGAATTAAAGGAATTTAATGTTATCCATAAACACAAACAAACGTTTTGTTCCCCTTGTGAAACTCCATGGAAGGTCTTGTTTTAACGGCAAACTATAAAATCAAAATTCAGTGTTTATCATTGTGAGCTATAAAATCAAAATTAAATGTTCATCATTGTAAGGAACTGAAAAGTCAAAACCGACCAATGACGAAGTCCTTTAAAGACGATTCCTAGCTCCAAATGCTTTGTACAACACAATATTCTTTCTCTAATCCTAAAATCATCTCACCCTCTTTTGACTCTTGAGCAACGACTTCCGGTGAGGTTTCAAACCATTGAACGCCCACTGAACATCAACTTGGAGCGTCCAATGGACCACTACAATTCAGTTCTCCACCACCCATCTCCTTCCACAGCCACCGTAGGGTCTTGCCGTGTAACGTTTGACGCCTACGATTGAGGCTTTTGTTTTCGCACTTCAAGATAAAGGATTGATCTTTTATATAGGCACACACAAGTTTGTAAATACACACGCTTATTAAACAAAAATACTGTTGACGTCAAAAAATTTCCAGCAACTTGCTCGAATGAGGATGACAACCTGAGTTCTTGAATTTCTTCATATTTTGTTAGTTTCCAAGTCAGAGTTTATACTTTACTCATACTTGATATTAACTAAATAATATATGCATACTAATTTATTTAGTATAAACTATTATTATATATGAAAACAGTCTATGTAACCCCATAATATACAAACTCTACACACTTATTTGTTAAACTAGAAAATTAATTAGTTTTAGGGGTATTGGATTTTAATAATCCCAAGTTTCACTAATTTGCCGGTAATAATCCCAACTTCAAAAATTGCCTACAACAGTCCCAACTTGTAAGATTTTGGCCACCAATGATCCTTGTCTAACTGGGTTATAACCTTGTTGGGCTGGTGACCTGCAACTTATTCTGGCGACCCGTTTTACCCCTGAAACCACCAAACGAGACCACCACCAATCATCTCCGACCTCCTGTAATCTTCTCCGCTTCTCAAAAGTTCAAAATTTCCACCATCTACGCAACTCCGGTGACCCGCAACTTATTCCGACGACCTTCTTTACCCCTGAAACCACCAAAGGAGACCACCACTTGTCATCTCCAACCTCTAGTGACCTTCTCCGCCGCTCAAAACTTCAAAAAACTAACTGGGTTATAACCCAGTTAGACAAGGATCATTGGTGGCCAAAATCTTACAAGTTGGGACTGTTGTAGGCAATTTTTGAAGTTGGGATTATTACCGGCCAATTAGTGAAACTTGGAATTATTAAAATCCAATACCCCTTAGTTTTATATATGCAATTTGTTAGGTCGATTAAATCCTTATGGATTAATTTTCCTTTTGAAATACATGTGATCTCTAATTATAAAAAGAAAATAAAGGATAAATAGTTTCAGACAAAGAATCGCATTAAGTTATCGGATAATTGAAGTAGATGGTTTCCACTAGCTTCGTAAATAAAGAGAATGATTATTAGGAATTTGGTATAATAATAAGGAAAATTGGTTTTTAATAAACCAACATTTGCCCCATTGGTAAATAATAATTCTACCTACGTAATTGGTATACAATAATCATACCTATCAACATGTTGGTTCTTAATGAACTTCCGTTAATTTTTTTTAACTAAAGTTAGTTTTTAAGTTTTATTTATTACACAAACAGTCCCTGTAGTTATAATTTACTAGTTTTAACTATTTTGTAAAACAAAAAAACGTCAAGGGCCATGTAATTAAATTTTATAAAATAGTTAAAACTAGTAAATTACAACTACATGGACTGTTTGTGTAATAAATAAAACTTAAAAACTAACTTCAGTTAAAAAAAAATAACGAAAGTTCATTGAGTACCAACATGTTGATAGGTAGGATTATTGTATACCAATTACGTAGGTAGGATTATTATTTACCAATGGGGAAAAGGTTGGTTTATTAAAAACCAATTTTCCTAATAATAACTCTCAAAGGATCCTCTTGATCTTTTAGTAAAAGAAAAATTATAATATGAAGGTAAAGGAATTAGAGAGTTTTAACACGTTTAATGATTCCAAACTTTAAGATTTTGCATGTTTTTTGGCGGACTGTGGTTGCATACGTATCACTCCAAATAAAAATATTAGAGTTTTGAGAAACCATTTAAAAAAATATAACCACATTATCACAATCCTATATATGATATTTTCGTAATTATGGTACCACTTCATTTCACAACTTAACCCATTGGGAATACAATAATACATATGCTTATAGTGCTTCCATGTATTTTTACGTTAAATACATATGATATGGTTTAGACGTTCAGAATGTGAAACCTTTTTGGGTAATTAAAATCTTAACTGGTTATCAATGCTATTAAGAATGTGAAACATTTTGGGTAATCAAAATCTTAATCATGGAGACCTAACTTAAACAACTGTTGAAGGAGTGCATTTTTTTTTTTTTTGAAAGTTAAACCTTTATTCACAACAGACAAACAACATAAGCTCGAAACCAAACATACATACATAACAAAAAACCCAGCCAAATTACATTCTAACTACAAAAATCAAATCTACACCACTAATCCCATTCAAACTCCAGTTGAAGAAGTGCAACGAAACCATAAGTTTCATACACACTCACACTCACACTCATACCATTCAAAATAGAAGCAAATTAACCCATTCAATTCCTTTTATACCTGGTGTTATTACTGTGCAAAAAGTAATTAAGAAACATGCATCCCTTCTTTTTTTTATTCCTATTTCACGCATAATCTACGCTTTTTTCTTATAAAAGTAGATGAGATCATGCTTCTTTTTTTATTCCCATTTCACGCATAATCTCCACTTTTTTCTTACTTCACACGCCACCATAACGAATAACCTACAAACGTCATACACACACCACAAACCTCAACAAAAACTACGAGGCGACAAAACAGACACACCCGCCGCAACGCGCGGCCATTCCCACTAGTAATTAACTAAAAGAGATTAAACAAAAATAATAATTTATAGAGTAAAATGCACGGATAGTCCCTGTGGTTTTGCAAAATAACACCTATAGTCCTCAACTTTTGGAAATTACACCGGTGCTCCCTGTGGTTTGACAGTTTGTTACTCGGATAGTCCCTGGAGTGGATGACAATTAGTTTTCTCCGTTAAGTGGATGTGAAAGGACAAATTTACCCTTCATCTTCTCTACTATATAAAAACAAAACAACCCAACCCCACCCACCCCCACCTTCCTCTATATTTCCCCCACTATTAACCACCAACCACCACCAACAGATGCAGCTTCAGGAGCAAGAGGTATCTCTTCTAGCTCAGAAACTTCACTGCAGCAGGATCATAGCGAAAGAATCCAAAATCGTGAACCTGAAATTGCAAAAACATAACATTGTAATTTGTAATCACCACACACAGCTGTCAAAACACACGAATGGTCTATTAACAGACTCACAGGATCTCTGTATATCAGATAGACCGGAATCTCTTCACGATTAACAAACATAGCTTCCGCTGTCACAGGACCTACAAACAAACAAAAGATATAATTAATCAATCAGCCTAAAAGAACAGAATACATTGTGATAGAAACAAGAACAGTCCACTCTGAAATAATGTTGTGTTTAGAATCAGAAGCATCCAAGTTAAAGCATACGGACTACTAGTCAACAGACCTGGTTTGACCACATGATGGTTAGTGAGTATAATTCCACGACGTTTATCAACAACAAACCCTGTAGCAGAGCCTGAACGTGCAGATTCGGTGTCAAAAGCTCTGCATATAGTCGTACAGAGCACCACCACCGCCGGAACAACCTACTGCAGCGCTTTTCTCCAATCTTCAGCGGACGCGTGATTCTCTTTGATCAGAGGATCGATTTCAATAGACAGCTCCGATTGTAATATCTCCGATGAGTCCTCCATCTGTGATGTCATATACTGACTGGTATGTATGGGAGTTTTTGTGAGCCGGCATCCTTAAACTCCAAATTGGGGTGGTGGTTGGTGGTTAATGGTGGGGGAAACAGAGAGAAAGGTGGGGGGTGGGTGGGATTGGGGTGGGGTGGGGTTGTCTTGTTTTTATATAGTGGAGAAGATGAAGGGTAAATTTGTCATTTCACATCCACTTAACGGAGAAAACTAACCGTCATCCACTCCAGGGACTATCCGAGTAACAAACTGTCAAACCACAGGAAGCACCGGTGTAATTTTCAAAAGTTGGGGACTATAGGTGTTATTTTGCAAAACCACGGGGACTATCCGTGCATTTTACTCTAATTTATATATACTCTAATTTGCAACATCTCTAAGCATTAGCCTCTTGTAGGGGTGAGCAAAAACCGAACCGAAAACCGAAACCGCACCAAAAACCGTAAAAACCGAAACCGCAAAACCGCAACCGACACAAAAACCGTAAAAACCGAAACCGCAAAAACCGAAACCGCAAAGGTATGGTGCGGTTCGGTTTTAGCTTTAAAAACCGCACCAAAAAACCGAAACCGCACCGCAAAATTATTATATATATATATATATTATATATATAATATACTTAAAGATTTAAATATAAAATTCCCTATATATTATATAATCTGTGTTTGTTAAAAAAAAGTACAGACTTGACTTTGTTAAGTTAACTATCGTCTGCTCCCTCTAAAAAAAAATGATGTTAACCTACTAGTTACAAGCCCATTAAATTAGCACTCCAAACAGCCCAACTTTCAACCCAATAACCTTTTGATAAAAAAGAAACCTACGTACCTTTCCCTTCATTTCCCTAATTTAACATCCAGCCGACAATCTTTTCTTCATCTGGTGCGATCATCTTCAGCCGGGGCGATCATCTTCAGCTGGTGCGATCATCTTCATCTGGTACGTATGTGTTGGTTCATGTTTGAGCTAGGTTCATGTTTTTGGTTCTTGTTTCATCGCTTGTATGTGATTTTTGATTTCTAAGTACAAGACTTTCTAGTATAAAGCAAAAAAGAATAATCCAAAAAATCAGTCAACCTTAAACTTCAAGCCAAAAGATACGCAGGGGGGTGGGTCATTGACTAAGCATTCATTTAGCCAGGAGAAGTGTAGACTAGGCCTCGCTAAAATGTGCATTAAAGACAATAGACCTTTTAGTATTGTCGATGATGAAGGATTTAAGGAGTACTCGTGGGAATTGAATCCCGAGTTTATTATGCCATCTAGATGGACGGTTGCTAGAGATTGTATAACTGTTTTTGAACAAGAAGCAGAAAAGGTCAAACATTTGTGTTGATTGGGGTAACTAAACTTGCTTATTACTAACATCGTGTTCCTGTTTTATTTTCTAAAAAGGCTTTACTTGATCGATTCTTCTTATGGTGCTTATTTTCGCACCGAGGCGGAGGAAGATGTGGAAGGGAGCATAAGAAAAAGGAAAAGGAAGCATAGAGTAATTGGTGCTCCGAGTGGTGTTGATTGGGACGCGGCTAGGTATGTTATTATATTTTTCATTTAAATATCTCTAGCCTATAAAAATAATAAGTCGTTAACTCATTTAAATACTTACACATGGATATTGGATTGTTAAATTAGGAATCTGATCGACTACTTGAAAATATTTTTCGATGTTACAACCAAGATATCTGGCTCAAAGTATGTAACTTCGAATATTTTTTTTTCCGAACTTGTGAAAATGCAAGCAACCATCACTCGGATGACTTTGAGTCAAGATGAACAGAAAAAAAAAGATGGCTATATCGATGAAAACAAAGTATGATAAATATTGGGACAACGTAGATAATATGAATTATCTATTGTATGTTGCGGTTGTTTTGGATCCACGCAACAAGCTTTCATATGTTAAGTATTGCATTGAATTGATCCATGGTAAGGATTCGGAGAAAAGTAAAGAGATTGTGGGAAAGGTGACTAAGACTCTTGATGAGTTGTTTAATCATTACAAAGGCAAGGGAGAAAACACGAATTTACCAAACTCACAAGATATGGTTTTTGGTGAAAAGTCAAGTATTAATGAGATGGATATTGATCTGGAGCTAGAGTTTGACAAACTTGATGATGGAGGTCAAGACATCAAGAGTGAGGTGGAGATCTATCTAACGGATTTAAGGGAAAAAAGGGACCAAAAGTTTGATCTTTTGGGATGGTGGAAAGCAAATTCAACCAAATTTCCTATACTATCCAAAATAGCTAGACATGTTTTGGCAATGCCGATCTCGACAGTTGCATCAGAATCGGCGTTTAGTACGAGTGGTAGAGTTATCGACAAGTATAGAAGTTCACTTAACACCGAAACTGCGGAAGCTTTGATTTGTGCACAAGATTGGATAAGGTGTACAAGGGTTGATCTTGAGCTCGGATGTTCTATGAAGAATAAAGACATAGATGAATTTAATAAGAAGATGGCGGGTTTAAAAATTGGTAAGGTTTTCTTTACATGTGTGAGTTTATATTTCAAATACCTACTAACATATATTTTTTGTTTTTTTTTTCTATCTAGGAAACACTAATGGCAAATGATAGTTGGAAACATTGAAAGTTGGAAAGATTGAAAGTTGGAAACAAGAATGAGTTGGAAACCATATTACGTTTTTATTTGGATACGACTATGTGATTAAGCTTTCACCGTTTCACATAGCAACTATTATTCTAGACATGTTTCTAGTACAAACTCTTGTTTTGATTGATGTCCTCTAGCCCATACATATGCTCTTCACATTGCTCTTGCAAAAATTATATTCTAATTACCATCAAGTATTAGATGTATTCCAGTATTAAAACCGAGAGTTTTTTTAGATGTATTCAAGTATTGCTGAGAGTTTTTTTTAGATGTATTCAACTATTAAAACCGAAACCGCACCGAAACCGAACCGCAACCGCAAATAAACCGCAAAAACCGTACCGCAAAAAAACCGCAACATGTGGTTTTAAAAAAATAAAAACCGCACCTCGCGGTATGAGTTGCGGTTTTATGCTAAAACCGCACCAAACCGCACCATGCTCACCCCTAGCCTCTTGTATATGTTGCTTAAATGGTATTTTGTACAGTTTATTCTTGTACTATATCTTTTATGGTTGTACTGTACTTTGATTGGTTAAGAGTTCTGGTGGTGGGGTGTACGTGGTCTTATTCCCACCACTTAGACCGCCCGTAGTGGGGCGTGTTTTTTAAAAATTTTCAAAAAAAACGCCCTATAACGCCCCATAAGCCACTACACCCGGCGTTATAGGGCGTTATAATCGAAAAAAATCAAGCCGGCGTGATTATTAAAACGCTTGTTCGATGTTGACCAGCCAATCAAATGCCACAACGGCTAGTTAACGGCTATATTATTTATTTTTTTTATTTTTTAAACCTTTTTCCTATATATATATATATATACAAACACAATCAAAACTCATTCATTTTCAACCAAAACTCTCAAAAACTCTCTAAAAAAATACAACCATTTTAAAAAAAAATGGATTCTCCTAGTTCTTCATCCACGGTAAATTTTTACTACAACGAGTTTTTTGCGGATGGCGATGGTTCGACCGATGATGAGCTTGAGCAAGAGACGGTTACGAGTGCATGTCAACTAGCGGTGAGATATGTCAAGCATTCTAGTCGGCCCCAAGCAGAAAAAAATAAAAGAGGTTATATTGAAAGAGACCGACGCGCGGCACACGATCGTTTGATGAAAGATTATTTTGATGAGGCGCCGACATTTTCGAACGAATTTTTTAGGCGTCGTTTCCGAATGAGTAAGCGGTTGTTTCTACGCATAGTCGACGACTTGGAAGCCACCTGAGGGAGAGGAAGAAACGGAGGACGAGGAAGACGAAGTTGGCGAGGGTGAAGAAAGCGAAGACGAAAACAAGTATTTTTTTTTAATTTAATCGGATGTTTTTTTTTTATTTCTAGTATTGTATTTTTTTTTATTTAATGAAGTATTTAAGTTTTTAAAAAAAAATTGTGAAATGCTTGAATGGGGGGTTATTGGCATAATGCCCCACTACGCCACTTTTGCTATAATGCCCCATCGCTGACTAGGACACCACGTGTCGGATAATGCCCCATGGTAGGGGCATTATAACACATTACCACTACACATGGTCTTAGAACATCCGTAGTGGGGCGTGTTTTTTAAAAAAAATTCAAAAAAAACGCCCCAAAACGCCGTCCCCCCACTACACCAGGCGTTTTTGGGCGTTATATTTGACAATTTTGCATGTTGGCGTTTTCATTAAAACGCTGAATTTGGTTTTCATTGTCTGACAATTACTTTGGTCCTCCAATCACTTTTGCCCACCCACACTTTTCAACCTGACATCCATTTGACTTTTTTTTTTTTTTTTGCATTAAAAATAATATGGACATTATAATTCTTCACCACTACACCACTTTATGCTATAATGCCCCATGCTGACAGGGATGACACGTGTCGGATAATGCCCCATGATGGGGGCATTATAATTCTTCACCACTACACATGGTCTTATACCCTTGCTTCATCAAAGTAATGGAGACTGATGAGGCTAAGGGACCAAAATTTATTTCCGGCGGCTAGGGTTCCACTGCGAACCCGATGACGATGGTGATTTTCGGTTTAGCGGCGGCTAGGGTTTCACTGCGAAGATGATTACAATTTGGAAGAAGAAATCGTGTTTCTTAGACGACAACGGTTGTTATGTGGACCACGATTTGTTCTCATCCGGTCAGGAAACCGCTTCTAATGCCCATCACCAGAGTAACAGACAGAGAACAGAAGAATAGAGAGATGATGGTTCGTTTTCCTGCTTCTTCTTCTTGACACCGATTCGTCCTCATTAGAGGATTCCGTTCTTGAAATCGAACTCACTGGTATATGTGCTTCTTCAAGTTGTAACCATTCTAAATTTGCTTCTAAGATTTATTTCTCGGGGTGTTATGTTGTTTGTGTATTAGTCCGTGCTTTCTTTCTTTCTGGTATTTTGTGAAATTTATGATTTGAGATAGTATTTCGATTCTGTTGGAGCTTGATTATAATCAATTCAAGTGGGTTTGTAAACTGATCGGGTGATTTTTCCAGTGGGTGATGTAGCTGGTATTCATCAGAGACTAATGTTGTGATGGTAAGTTATCAATTTAACTTTAGATTCATTAGTTAAGTTAGTTCTGTGACATTGTGAAAGTAATTGATTGGAAGTTTGTCTAAATCTTACAGTTTGCCTAAATGTGCATTTATCTTTTTTTGTTTGTGCAATCATAAGATAACCATTTCATGCGGATTGACTAATTGTTGCAGATGAAAACATCGATTAAAAATAGAGACTGCTTGCGATGATGTGATCAGTCATGTTAGTTTAGTAATCAACAAAACTGACACAAATAACCGAAACCTCTGCACAAACATATCATTTCCTAAAACTCCACCAGTCTTTTCCTCAAACAAAGCAAAAATTCCTAAATTACAAATCCATCCTCAAACTTTCAGGTACAACCCGCCATAATATCTTTTTAGTTGTGATTTCTACACATAAAAGAGAGTTTTGTAAGTTTGGATCTTCTACAGCTCTTGTAATGTTCAAAAATTTTCAATGTAATTTGTTAATGTATATTATGAAGGAAATGTTGGTAACGTTAATTAATGACCAGGTTATCAAATTCCTATTTTATGAGTTTTAAATTAGTTCGTTCACTATGGATTTTATTTATTATATGAGTAGGAATAAAGTTTATTTGATGATCCCCCAGATTTAAAATAGGAAAAAAAAAATTAGGTTATAGAAATAATGGTAGTATATTGAATATCTAACTCCCTTGCAAACTGATCATATTATCTACAATGTCATTATAACCCTTGAATGCTATCAACGTTGCTGCTTTAATCCTTAAGACAACAACAACGTGAGACACCGGTCAAATATTTATTAAGTTATTTTAATTTGATTATCATCCTGCTTTAATATATATATATATATATATATATATATAGGGTGGGGTTCTAAAGTGAACACTAGTGTATTTGCGAACTGAGTGAACAAATCCTGGCCATTGATCTACACACGTGTATGGCCAGGATCTCATCATCAAATCGTAAAATACACTAGTGTATTTCAACATCAAATCTTGGCCATTGATCTACACACGTGTATGGCCAGGATTAGTTCACTCAGTTCGCAAGCTACACTAGTGTTCACTCTTGAACCGAATCCTATATATATATATATATATATATGAGAAAGTATAATGTACAAAACGCCTTAACGTACATTAACGTACGCGACCATATAGAACGTGCGTAATTATGATCCCATGCGTGATTATCACCAATTTTTGATCAACTGAACGTGCGTAATAATGTTCCCATGCGTGATTATCTTCAAAAAACTGATCCTATGCGTGATTAACTGCTCCCATGCGTGATTAACTGATCCATGCGTGATTATTGCCCTGATCTGATGGTTGTGACTGTCGCGTACGTAAAGTACGATAAGGCGTTTTGTATGTTAACCCCTCTCTATATATATTATGCTAGGAAAACTGAATCTTTTTTGTTGTTTAATGTGGTTTTCAATTAATTTATGCAAACTTCTGTTAAAGACATTTACTTGGGGAAGATCTTGGACCACTTAATCTTTAAAAACAACTTGAGAGGGTTCTTACTCAAGCTAGAAAAAGGATGGTAATTAATATAAACATGTATTGGCTTAAGGTATTTGTACCTCTTGCATAAACTGTTTTCCCTACTGATAAGGCTTGAACATTTTGTTCTTTTACATGTAAAGTCTCTTATTGTTTACGCTTGTCAAATGACGTGGTTTATTATTTCTGTTTAACCTCAGCTGCCTTCATTTTTTTGTTGCATGTTGCTCCGGCCTTCATCATTCGATGTTTGTTAATTTGGGTTTCTTATTTGTATCAGGTACATGCGTTTGAATTTCTTTGCATCTTCTGCGATTGGGTGTGTATACTTTAGATTCGTTCGATTTTATGTGATTCATTTGTGTACTTACTGAATTTCATACGGGTTATGTCTTGGGTGATTTGTTTCAGTTATCTCTTTTGAATTGTGTACGGACATAGGCCTTTGTTGGTGGGAGGAAAGGTGCACCGACGTAATTTGGGTGAGTGATTCTACATTGTTGTCTATCTTTTAATACTCTTTGTTGGTTTTTGTGTGTGTAGTTTAATTTAGTTTTGTTTCTAGAATTTTATGGCGTCTCAGGTCTTCAAATGTATTTTTAACACTATTGTTTTTGGGTGTTCGGATTAAGTTGGAGGTCTTTTGGGTTACTATTTTGTTGTTGCAACTTTGTTGTTTTGCATAGTGTTCGGTGTTTGGTTTGTTTTTGTTAGGTTATTTTTGATGTCATGTTTGTAGAGTGTAAAGCCTTTGTGTTGAGTGTTGCCCGATGATGATGTGTGTGTCGTATAGAGATTTAACTTCCATTACCTTTATATTATTGCTTTTGTATAGTTAGACCGAATGATTTTTTATACAATTTGGTTTCGTTGGGTTTATAAGTAGGCTGCATTTTAGGTTTGTTGGCTGATGATAATATAGTGTCTTTTTGTTGGCAAAATTGATTTTTTTTTTACTTTGAGATTGTCAATGTTGTTAGATTGGTTGTTTTTTAGTTACCATCTGATGTGGGTATAGCCATAGATGTTTTTATGTGAAAGAATGAGCAGGATCAGTATGTATATAACTTGCATGGTTTACCTTTGTCGTATGGTGCTTTTGGTATTGCAAATCTAATACTTCGTTGCTTTGGACAAACATTATAAGCTACAGAGTCGACATCTTCGAAGAAAACATTATCGGATAAGATGATATAGATAAGTATTAAGTATGTTGTAGAATCTCTATTGTTAGTTGCATCTTTAGATAGTTCATAATCCAATGTCAGAGTATGCTAACTACAACTGGGTTACACAAAGATAATGCCAGAGAGTTGCTACAAAAGTAGACGCCTGCCGATTAAGAAAACATGCCCTAGGTTTTTGTCCCTGAAAAAAAAAACATTAGGCAAACTTAATAGGAAATTTTAGGGGAACAGAAAGAACCTAGACTTAGGAGAGCTGGTATCGCATTCAAAGTAGCTTTTAATACTAGATAGAATGTCGAGCCAGGGGCAGTGGCTACCGGATACTCAAAACAACCAGTCACAAAACGTAGGATCTCCGTTACATTTGCAATCTCCTTGTACCAAATAAAGGTCATAACTAGCATAGGTTATGACCATACAAGGTTCTGCCACTTTTAAGTCTCGCGTGTAACATAATACACTCATGCCAAACATAAATGGGAGTCAATAAATTAGTAAAGGCTTTACATGAGTGTGATAATTGTAAGTAACCATGCTTTGGTTTATTACGACTGGCATATCCTAACACAAAACATACTAACAAACCTCTTTTTAACTTCCAGATCAGAGCAGTGCTTCTAAGAAGGGGCATCAGGAATGATAGGAAGGGGAAACAACTTTTGAACAGTTGGCCACTAGAAAAACAACGCGACTGGAAGCCGTTGGTCAAGAAGCCACATTGCCTAGGACAATCTCCATTTTTTCAAGTTATGTAAATGACATCCTTAATGTTAGTCATGTAACGTGCAGCCGTAACCTTTGTATTAAACTTGGATACCATCTTTTGGGGTACACCATATGTAATCGATGTGACTGTCACTTTGATGGAATGCCACACCCCACACGGCTTAAGAGAAATATAAATCTCGCCCCCGCCGCATCGCGGCGGGTTGCGCTTCTAGTTATCCATAAAACATAACCTAATATCATAACAAATATCCTATAAATGGTTTCTTTTATCGTATATAAATACAGCTAACCAAACTAACACTCAACATTTATTTTTCAATATCTTTATAGCAAATTTAAAAAAAAAAAAAAAAAAAAAAACTATATTTTATATAAAGTATTCCCAAAAGTATCTTTCAAAAAGGGATTTAAAGGAATTTATAATGCGAAAATTGAGTTGGCTCATGTGCCGGCAAGAACTAAAATCGTGCAGCCAGGTCATGCCAAACTTATATAGCTCCCTCAACTATAACTTCACGTCACTTTTGCTCCTTCTTTTTTATATTTATCCTATTCAACCCTCAAGTTTTATTTTTTTACACATATAAAAAGACTTTTAATTCGTTAACACTATATCTACTAAAATTTATAATCATGTTTAACACATTTAATATTCTTAAAAAATATAATAGACACTATATATACAATAGTTTCGAAAACATGTTTTAACCATTGCTAATCCGCTCACTATACTCACTTCACAACCTCTTTTTTAAGATGTCAAGTTTTTGTATTTGATCATAATCCTATATATTATTATTATTAGGTGTTTGCGTCCTGTTTCCGCCAGTTTTGATAAATGTTCTTGACCAAATCGTTAACTACACTTTCAAAAAACGACAAACTTAACCGACTAGTTCCAAGTTTTGAATCGTGAACCGAATTGTTAAACCTGATTTATCCTTAACTAAAACGTATAAATCTCAAACCGATAAATCTTAAGCCGCTATGGATATTAATTTTTCAATCACTCTTGATGGTTTATACACTCCCGGTTATTACATTGGATGCCACTATGGCATTTATGAAAGAGGTAACATATCACATATGTGTGCAAATAAATGAGCCACTTTTTATAGCTTGTAATAATTGCCAACAAGAAAGATCCTACATCAAATTCATAAATAGTAACCAACAAAAATGGGGTTCATCCCAAATTAAATTCCAATAATTTAAAGTAAAAAAATAAGAATTAAATAAATAAAAGACTACTTAAGCAAACATTCTGTTCTTCCTGCAATTAGTAAATCAGAAACAATCAATGGACTTTACACAAGAAAATAAGAGCAAAAAATCAAGGGTTGAGGGAGGAAGAAGACAATGAATTACGACCCGTTTTAGCCCGAACCCGAAGCCCGAATTCGAAGGCCCGAAACCAATGAACCAAGAAAATAAACAAACAAAAACACATTGTACAAAAGCTTTTCAAACAGATATGGCACATAAATCTTCCAAGATCTGTCTCACTGTCGGCCTTTCGGTTAACGGGAGTATGCACCGGAGTGATACTTCAAGCAAATCATCCATCGCTTTCGACTGTTGTTCACCACCTGCAATGTCTCGGTCAATACAATCCATCACCCGACCCTCTTGGTCACACAACCGAACCCAATCGGTTAGATCAACAGCACCAGATTGACCTGAGATAATGTCACCCGCACTTCTTCGGGTTAATAGTTCCATCAAGATGACACCAAATGCATACACGTCGGCTTTGAATGACGGGACGGGTTTCGATGCGTTTGCAAGTTCAGGGGCCCGGTAACCAAGTGCACCAAGGTTTAGAATTTGCTCCGCTATGCCTGCGGGCGTCATGAGCCGGTGGAGACCGAAGTCGGTAAGCCGGGCATTGTATTGCGGGCCTTCTAAGATTATGTTTGTCGGTTTAAGGTTTCCATGCGGTATGCCCCTCCCATGAAGGTAGGACAAGCCTCTAGCCACATCAATAGCGACTTTTAGCCGTTGGTTAAATGATAGTAACGAGTACCTTCGAGGGGTCGTTTCTGCAACAAAAATGTAAAAAGGTTAGATGCCAATGAATTTAAAGGCGTTTTAATTATATTTTAACGAGTTAATAACATTTTTCGTCATTGTGGTTTGTTGAAAATAACCATTACAGTCCGTTAATTTAAAAATTGCCAAAACAGTACCAGTACTTTCACTTTTGTAACAATTACAGTCCACCTACGTTACAAAAGCGAAAAAAACTGGTACTGTTTTGGCAACTTTTTAGACTAATGGACTATAATGGTTATTTCAACAAACCACAAAGACGAAAAATGTAATTAACTCTATTTTAATAGATAATTAACACGTTAAATATCGAAACAAAAACTTGTATTAAAACAAATACTCACCATAAAGATGTAACGCCAAGCTATCTCCTTCAATGTAATTAGCCAACGTAAGTCTCTCTTGTTCTCGCGGGCCCCAATAATACGCGACTAACCGCACAACATTAGGGTGATTCATGGTTCCGATCTTCTTAATCTCTTTGGCAAATTCTTTCTTATCTTTGGTCAACCCGACCCTCAACCACTTCACGGTCAACATATGTCCGCCACCTAGCGTGGCTTTATACAGTGTCCCATGGCTGCTTCTTCCAAGAATCTCAGCTGGGGCCCGCGACAGATCTTCAGCTGTAAACGATAATTGAGGTCTCGGGTCAAAGAAATACAGTTGACCCGCAAACCGATCTGGTGAATACACGTCTAGCGTCACTTGCTGTTCGATTGTCTCGACAAAACGGGGCGATGAACCCACGGGTGAACCCGGAGAAGATTTTCTTCCGGATGGTGTAGGGTCGGTGTCGATCAGATTGGGAATCATGGATGCGGAACTAGTGGCATAAGCTGGCGGCATTGCGGGAGGCTCCACAATGTCACCACCAATCTCCGACTGTCCAGAATTTGAAGTAAGTAAGTGAGCGTTTGAAAAACTCAGTGATGTCGTCGGTCGGCTAGATATTCCTCCATGTTTTATATCTCTACTTGTCAAACTTGTTTGACCACCAAACGCAGTTTTAACACGAAAATCTCCGATTTGTGCTCGATAATAAGCCAATAACACAAAAGCTATCATTAACGCAGCTACAACAGAAGCAACTATAATCGCTATTTTAATGCTAGACTTCGAGTGGCCTTTCCCACCGTTTGGTGACCCTGATGCAAAACCGTCACCATTAGCAGGTGGCAGACCACCAATTGGTGTGATCAGAGACGGGTTTCCCGGATAAAACGAAGCATTCGAGAAATTCCTCAAGTTCTCTGGAATTTTTCCGGATAAATCATTACCCGAAACGTTAAGAAACGTCAACTCTGACGAAAGTTTTTCGGGAATCTTACCGTTGAAATGATTATTCGATAAATCAAGAAACTCCAATAGACTAAGTTTCGTCAAATCGTTCGGTAATTCACCCGATAACCCGTCATTTCCAAGATTTAACACTCTAAGCCTCCTGAAGTTGCCAATATCTGACGACAATGCACCCGTTAACGTATTATAGGAAAGATCGAGAAACTCCATGGGTGGATACGACGATAATTCGATTAAAGATTTTTCTTGTGATCCGTGAAGAGGAATCGGGCCCGTCAAACGGTTATTCGAAAGATCCAGATGGTTCAAAGTCATTGAAGTGAATAACCCGGGTGGAATCGGCCCGTCAAGTTCGTTCCTACTGAGGTCGAGAAAAACCAGATTGGGTATCAGGATAGACGGTACCACGCCTTTTAATGAGTTGTTTCCTAGATTTAGTGAAACCAGTGCGTTAAAATGTGTTAAGTTCGGGAAATTCCCGATTAGCTTATTTGAGCTCAGATCAAGAACTTGTAGAGGTGATTCCCATTTTTCGGAAACCATGATGTCATCGGAGAGTAGATTGTTGCTCAAATCGACTATCTCACAGTTTCCTAAAGACGGTGGTAACGAGCCTGATAATTCGTTTGATGATAAATTTAGCATGATCAAACTGGTAGAGTTGATTTTCGGAATCAAACCTGCAAATAAACATAAAAAGAACCGTTATCAGAATAAAAACTGAATTTACAAATAATTGAGCCTTAAATTCTATAAAAGACTTAACTTTATCAGATTATGCAAACATACAACTATAAAATTTTGATAATACATATTACTTATTCATTAAATGATATAAATCCCTACTTTTGTTCCCTAAACGCTTAATATAACAATTAGTTGCAAACGGAAATGACAGAAAATGCATAAGTAGACCTAAGTATGTGTTTTTTGTACGTTTCCAGTATTTTTTTAAAGTTTAATGATTAACTGACGCAGATCCCGGATTTCAGATTCCAAGAATGCACACGAGCACGCAAATAATAACTTTATAAGATTACGAATGGATGTCACTTTAACGCCATTTATTCCCTTCTATTTTGCAAGAAAATATAAGAACTTTGTGGTCCTATTACAAAGCCTCTGGATACAGCTTCAATAAAAGATTTGAAGATATCGCAAATGACTATATCCCACACGATACCGCAAGAATCTTAGTAAGTAATTACACATTTAATAGCAGAAGAATTTAAGAGTGTAAAACTAAATTCACTATCATTATCAGCAACTATACTATATATAGCATATAATCAATCATACAAACAACAAACAGTAATCAAATTATCAAAGGTCAAGCAAGATCTTCACCTGAAAAGCCATTCCGACTAAGATCCAGCTCTTTCAGCGGAATCAAGCTCTCCAAAAGCTCTTCCGGTATCGGCCCAAACAACTGAGCATTACTCAACCTCAAAACCTCAAGATTCGGCAACCCTCCAAACGGCGGCAACTTCCCATTCAACCCATTATCACTCAAATCCAAAACATGCAAATTCCTAAACAAAACAAATACATCCTCACTAAAGAACCCACCACCCAACCGATTCCGACTCAAATTCACATACTGCACCGTATTAACCACACTCGGAATAACACCACCATCCATCGATAAAGACCCGTAAAACGCATTATCACTCAAGTCAACATACTGCACATTCCTAAGCTGAGAAAACAACACCCCTAAATCCCCCCACAATGAATTCGAATGCAGATCGAGAACCGCCAGCTGCTGCAAGTTCCCAATCCCATTCGGAAACCCGCCGGTGAAATTATTCCTAGACAAATTAAGATAACTCAAACCATACAGATCATTAATCTTTTCAGGAACAGGCCCGTAAAACTCATTACCAGACAGATCTAGATACTGAAGCGAATACATTGACCCGAGATTCGGAACAATCCGGCCGGTCAATCGGTTCCCAGACAAGCTCAAGTTCTTCAAATTTTTCAACATAAGCAAAGTACTAAACTTTATTTCACCGGTCAACTGAATCCGGTCAAGATTAATGGATACAACCCGACCCGTTTGTTCATCGCATGTAATGCCGTAGAAATTAGGGCAAACTGAAGCTGGATCGGAGGTGGAAATGTTCCATGAATTGGAGATTTTACCTAGGGGATCTGTAGTGATCCCTTTGCGGAACTCTAGTAGGGCTCGAATTTCTTCCGGCGGTGGTGCGGCGGTGGCGGCGGCGGCGGCGTAGAGGAAGATGAGGAGGAGTTGCAGGTGGCGCATGTTGGGAAGAATGAGGTGGAATGAAGTTGGAAATTAGGGCTTTTAGGGTTTGGTTGTGGGTGAATTTGATGGATTGAAGAAGGTGGGATTATTCATGGAAGCCTGTATGTAATGTGATTTTTGGGGATGTTTGTGGGGGAGATAGTTAGGGATTTAGAGCATTCACATCCTAACCATCAAATTATGTGAGGGGTTTTTATATTATAAAGGGTATAAAAAGTGGTTGTGAGTAGAGGAGAGAGAAAATGTTACTGTTCATCTGTATATTTGGGGGGACACTGTTCACCCGTTATAATTTTTTAATATATTTTGGAAGTGGTTGTGAGTGGAAGTGAGAGAAAAATGTAATGATAATATTATTTAATTGAAAGGAGAGAGAAAAAATATTTGTTTTTAGTGGAAATATATTGATATAGGAGTTGTTTTTTAGTGGAATGTATGTATAATTTGATGGATTGGATGTGAATGCTCTTAGAAGAAGAAAAGGTGGCTTTTTGTCAAGTATGATTTGTGTGAGATGTAATGTGATGTTGTCTAAGCCCCAAAATGAACATAGATGGACTAGGAAACAAATCATTCACTTTTTTTTTCTTTTTTTTTGGTTTTGTTGTATTTTTTGGTTTTGTAGACTATCCTTTTAGTTCCAAGTTAGGGTTTTTTTGTTTTGTTTTGTTTTTTTTTAAGAATTTTGTAGAAATTTTCATGAGTTTAGGTTGGTTTTAGGGTCCTCCATAGTTCTATCACATGAATAATGTTTTTTTGGTTTTGTTGTATGCTTGAAGACTATCTTTTTAGTTTCAAGTTAGGGTTTTTTTTTTCTTTTTAGTTTCAAGTTAGGGTTTCTTTTTTAAGAATTTAAAAAAAAAAATCATGAGTTTAGGTTGGTTTTAGGGTCCTCTCTCTATCACATGAATGATGTTTTTATTTTTTAAGAAATTTAGATTTGTTGATTAAGTTCTTGATTTTGATTTAGTTTTGGCTTAGTTTTGAGTTGTGTTGTTGTAAATTACGGTTTTGAAAATAATTGATTTTAGCGATCGGTGCTTTGATTTTATAGTTTTAAATTTAGGTATTTAAAGTATATTTACCAAATTTTATGTTATTTATAGGGTATTTGTGCCGTGAATAATCTTTATCATTAAAAAAGTTGGGTATGTGAATTAGCATCTTAATTTTGATTAGTTTAATCTTAGTTTTGGTTTTTGAGGTTGGGCTAATATAAAATTAGGTTTTCCAAATAACTGAATTTAATGGAAAGGTGTTCTAAATTTATAGCTTTTGATAAGATATCATGGTCCCTTTCTATTGAATTCAACCATCACCAAATGATGCAGCATGTGCATGTTCAAGATTTGATTATTAATTTTTATAAGGTAGGATAAACTATGATTGTTTTTTTTCGTGTATAGAGGTTCTTTTATGATGATACATAAAATCAATAATGTTTGTAAATTGAATGAAAAATGACTCACGCTTCGAAGTTGCGGAGCTTTTTTTAGCGGCTAAAATCACCACATGTCCTTTGCAGGATTTGAACCTATAACCATATGGTTGGTGAATACACTACTTTACAACCAGACTATTCCTTACTGAAGTTGTGGAGTTATCCGACCAAAAGGACATGAAAATTGAAGCAAAAAGAACAAGTTAATGGACCACGGATATATTAAAAGCAAAAGTGTCATGTGATCGTCAAAATCTTTCTTTTAGTTTTCAAAATCAATGGAATATGACAATCCAAATCTAGTAAGTTTTCTTATAAATAACATAATTTTCAATTAAAGTTTTATGAAAACCAAAGTCATAGACTGCTTTCATTTTATACATGACATTTATATACTGTCATATAAAATTGTAACTAACACACTTTTATGACTATTACCCAAAAACTATTGGTTCAAATACTTTGATCTCTAGAAGACACCTTTTTAGTCTATAAATTATACATATTTTTTTATTTATTTTCTATCATCCTATTAATTAAAGTTAATTCCACATCGAATTGTTAATGATGTGGCAAAGATTTTAATAGCAATGACGGCAACAATTATAAGGGAGGTGAAAGCACAACAAATATAAAAAAATATTGTTAACAAAAAGTATTTTGTTCTGTTCAAACTTTTTTATAAGGGAGGTGAAAGCACATCAAATATAAAAAAAATATTGGTAACAAAAAGTATTTTGTTCTGTTCAAACTTTTTTACACTTTGAAAAAATGAAAAGTAGTTTTCTTCTAGAATGCTTTCCTAAACTAATGAGCGAAAAGAAATTATTAAGAAAGAAAACTTTTGTATCTCTTCCGGACATTTACCTCTACTGGGTTTTCATTTATAATCCTTTTGTGAGTTTTCACCAACTGCGTTATTTTGTTCTTTCCGTTTCCGTGGGTTCTTGTCTTTGGAACCGATTGGTCTCCCACGCTTTCGTTGTATAGTAATCATTTCTAGGATTACTTCAATTCGAGCAAGTGCATTTGATGTTGGTATATGTGACTTTGTTACTCTATTCGTGTTTGTGAATGCATCTGATAATCCATTTACTACTCTTTGCAAATGTGTAATATTTTGGACTTCATATTCACATTGACCACTTCGAAGGTCGAGATTTGATAGTGATGATGCATTCCATGTTATTTCTTGTGTTACCAGTCTTTCTATATTATTATCTCCCCCTAAGACTGGGAACATATTTTCATTAAAATGATCATCAGTATATCGTGTTGTAAACATGTCTCCAGTCAATGGTTCTAAATATTTAATAATATAAAGGGAGTTAAGCCAACACAGATACTCAATCTTCTTTGGGGTCCTATTATAGTACATTGTGGTGGCGATATTGATACGTATACCGCACATCCAAAAATTCTAAGGTGGGAAAGACTTGGTTCTCATCCAGAGACCAGTTGTAATAGGGAGTATTTGTGATCAGCAGTTGGTCTTAATCCAATCCGTGCAACAACATGCAAAATATCATGGCCCCTGCAGAAATGGTAGTTTACATCTCACTGGGAGCGGTCTAGCAATTATCTGTAACCGTTTAATCAAAGATTCAGCTAAACTGTTGTGTGTGTGAACATGAAGCACTGGATGTTCAACATTTATCCTAATTGAAATACAATAGTCATTAAAAGCTTAGGATATGAATTCTCCTGCATTATCCATCCGTATATTTGTAATTTGATTATCCAATAAATTGGCTCTTAATTGTATGATTTGAGCTAAAAGTCGGGCAAATGCTACATTTTGAGTAGCTAAAAGACTCACATGTGACCATCTTGATGATGCGTTAATTAAGACCAAGAAATAGCGGAATAGTCCACATGAAGGATGTATAGGCCCACAAATATCCCCTTGGATTCTTTCTAGAAATGAGGAGGTTCCATATATTAGTTTAGTTTGTGAGGGCCGAGTAATAAGTTTGCCCAGAAAGCATGCTGCACATGATAAATCTCATCATTATGCTACCCGGGTGACCTAGTCGGTCATGCCGTATATTGAAGGTATCTTTATCTAATAACTTTTGGTTATTCACCATGTATGATTCGATCGGATTGATATTAGAACAGTATAATCCAGAAGGTAAAGCTAATATTGTTTGAAAATAGTTTCTTTGCCATTTTTGGTTGAGGTGATTTGAAGATATTCAAAATTATTTTCAGATATTGTTTTTAAGTGGTATCCATTTTCCGAATATCTTTAAAACTAAGTAAAGTTTTTTTCTAATTTACTAGAATATAATTCATTTTCAATAATCAATTGGGTACCCGAAGATAGGGTTATGTGTGCTCTTCTAGAGCCTTCAATAAGGTTACTAACACCATAGATAGTACCTACAGGTGTCTTTGGTGGAAATAACTCAGAGAAAATTTTGTATGTTTGAGAATAGTATTGGTACTACCACTCTCTATGAGACATTCATCACCAGTAATAGCTCTGTTGGAGCTAGTATACATATTTCTTTTGGAAATAAAAATAAATAAATTTAATACAAAGTATGAAGTTAAATCATTACATTAGTTTAAATAGAACATTACAAGAGTTTAAACTAGATTAAGTAAAAAAGTCATAGTTTGAAAGTAAAACCATAAAAGATACATAACAAATGTTTAAACATCACGGACATTTTCAATGAAATTACATGCATCCAAATGAATGTCTGATATCATGGATGGAGATGGCAAATTAGGTGCATCCTCAATCAGATTAGTTTCAACCTTCTTTCCTTGTTCTTTCATCATGTGTTTATATGCCTCAACGAGGTGTTTAAGGGTGCGACATGTGCGGGACCAATGACTTGACATCCCACATCTATAACAAATGTTGTTTTGGGTCCTGTTAGTTTTCCCCTTTGGAGGTCACCCCATATTATGTCGACTTGATTGCCACCACTATTTTTAGAGTGGTGAAACTCCTAACGCCAGGTATATCCCCGTCCACGACCTCTGTTAGGGTTGCGGCCTGTAATGCTCAGCTTTTTCATAAACTTCCTAAATTAGAAAGCTTGTCTTGCAAATCTATTTTTGGAAACTTGATTCTTTTGTAATCGTATTTCGTTCCATCATCATAAATCTGAGACTTTAATGGTACTAAAACCTATCGTTTTATTTCAAAATTTTACCTTCACTTATTCATTATACTTGTACGTTTTAATTCATTATACATTGTTACATCATTCGTGATTCTTGTAAACATATGCTAAGCTTTCAAATACGCTTCATACATACACAACCATTAGGTTTTCACTCATGTTTATACGCCTTTAACACCTACTAATACTTAATCATACTGGTCCATACTTATCCTTATATTAAGAATACTTAAAAACCCCTTATTATATGATTTTCTCTCATAAAACATCCTAATATACAACAAAACCTAACTTAGTTAAACATCAAGGGGCTAAATTGCCAACTTTGGAACTTATTTCCAGAATATATAGCCGTCGCGTCGCGCCACAGGTACCCCCCCTCGTCGTCGCCGCCGGCGACGCCTTCAATCCGTCAGAATGGGTTACCAGCTCTTGGATTGGTCAAGTTTGTGTTTGTTTATTGTGTTTTCTTCATTAATCATCCACCTAACTCACCCTAATCACCTCCTATAAAACCCAACTCACTTCCACACTTCTCCCACTTTACAAACACTTCACTTTCACTCTCAAAGCACTCCAGATCAGTAGCTAATTCCATGTTTAAAGTCAGAAACAAGTCAAATTCATACAAGTTGCTACAATGAGCATAACTTCATCATTTCTCCATTTTTTTCAATGATTCTTCTTTCTAATCACTTGGAAAAACCTTAGGTATGTTTTCCACAGGTTTTCCATGGAAACCCAAGGCTGGAACATCACCATATAAGGCTCCAAAGTTGAATAAACTTTCTGATTTTGTATGAACACTTGTTTAACTCACTTTTAATTGAGATTTCTCAATACATTCCTATGTCCTTATGCTCATAATCAAGTCTATGATTAGTTGGGCTTAAAAACAAGGTTGTGACACGTAAATCCAGAGGTTTAATCCTCATAAACATTCTGTTTTGATAAGGTTTTGACCTACAAGTAATGAACAAGTCCTACACTTGAAGTTGTGTGATTATTTGGATAGCTTGGGCTATCCTACCTTCAATCCACACATCACTTGATGTTTTCTTAGTTAGATATTACGTATTTCATATCTTATTGTATGTATTCATGACCATCCTTATTGTCCATGACAACTTGTGCATTGGTGAAACACAAGAGGTTCCTAAATGGAAGATTTATCTTCCTACCTCCTACATGACTTCTATGACATCCTTGTGATAATCTTGGAATAATAACTTATAATATAAACTATATAAGATATATAATACTTATAATAACCAAACTTTTGATGATAACCTAATGGTTAGTTGTCAAAATAGTAGGTTACACCACCTAAGAACATAATATTCGTCACGATTCTAATGGGCATTATGACCCATGAAAACATTTAAACTCTTTTGAGTTTCATAGTGTCAAGAACGAGTATTATATGATTAGATGGTTATTTTCTCCTATATTTACTTTCATATACTTTTAAATTCCGAATCTCGACTCTAAACATACCTTGAACTCCAAACCGTATACATTCAACCTCCAAAACTCATTCACTCGTCAACACTTGGATAATCGAAAAGCAAATGCAATTTTGTGAGTATACTTGAACCCCCTTTTTCGTTTACCACCTTTTGGGGTGTAACATGTTAAACTATAAACTTACACTTAAACTTTGTTCTTAATGCACAAACATTCCTTATACAGGCATGCCTACTTGATTACTTGATACTTTAAACTTGGGGTTATACGTTTTGTGTTAGACTTATCATTAACTTCGTACGAGCTTATCCTTGACATATATAGCGCTATAGGATTAATACACCACCCGTATTCTTGAGGTTATGTCACGAGTTTATTGCGTTTCATCATTGGGTTGATTAGTCGAACACATGCCGATTTTATTGTTTATCTTGTATCAATAGCTTACCATGTGGAATTGTTTAAACTCATTCTTTTTATGCTATGTATGTATGAAAACTTGTATACTCGCCTTTACTTTTGCATTGAACTTTATTTTAAACATGTTACAGGTTGAGGAAGATGATGTTTTGAAATTGAAGTAGTGATGATGCTTACATACACATTTAGACGTCTTAGGTTTAATATGTTGTGTAAATTTTTTACTTGTTTGTTGTATTGTTTCTTGTATTGAACATGTTGTATTTCAGCTTCCATGTATTGTAACATTTGGTTATGAATGAAATCAATTCATTTCTTCCATTGTCACAATTAGCGTTATGTGTGATGAGCAATCTTTCTTCGTCCCACTCGATGATTCCGCCATTGGTTGGGGTGTGACACAGCCTGTGCCTCCCTCACATCCACTTTGATAATTTGCCAAATTCGCTTCAGGGAATGGGCTTGCACTAGCGGGTCGCCTTGATGGTTTTGTAGTAAAAGTTTGTTGTTTTATCTGCAACCAGAAGACATGATATAAATTCAGAATATTTAGTAAATTTACATTCTTGTATTGTTGCGAAAGGAGATGTTTGATGCATGGAAAGTTGGCACGTCTTAATCGGTTATTTTTTCACCGCATAATTTAAGTTCAGATGTAATACGTAACAGGGCAGAGTTATACTTACTAATAGTTTTAAAATCCTATAGTCTTAAATGAAGCCATTTATAGTGGGAAATGGAGAGTAAAACCAACTTTTGGTGGTCAAAACGTTCTTGAATAATTTTCCACAATTCAAATGGGTCCTGAACAATCAGATATTTCCGTTTTAGGTCTTCGTGAAGATGATGACAGAGGAATATCATAGCTTTTGTTTTATCTTGAGGTGAAGTCTGATTATCATCAGTAATTGTCTCCTCCATAATTATTTGTTGTCAAATGAATTTTGGCATCAAGAGTCCATGGGAGGTAGTTGGGTTATGTCCCATTTGCTTAAAAGTCACACCCTTTAGTTCATTTTATTTTGTATACAATTAGTAACATGTCCCATTTGTTTAAAAGTCACGCCCTTTAGTTTATTTTTTTCTATTATATATATATATATATATATACACACACACAAAAAGCAACCTATCTCATATCCATTCGTTTAAAAGTCACGTCTGTAGAAAATTAGATTATATATTGAGGTTCGTATAAAAGTTACTTTGATCGGTTACGGTATATTATATACACAAAAAAAAACACATCGTAACATATAATACAATACACCATTTCCTATATTATACATATTAATCGAAACTGTTGATGAACAGTGTTTTAATATTTTATTTTAAAGTGTTTTATTTATTTTAATCATATTTTCAAGCATTCATTTATTTTGAAATAATATTTTATTTATCATTTAATTTAATTTTCTTTTAATAACTTGCGTTCGTAAATTTAAAAATATATTAAATCCGCAACAATGTTTTTTAAACACTACAATATAACTTTTATTGAAAATGGATACTGTATTGCAGGTGTACCAAATCGAACTGAAACCGACAATCAATGGTAATTATTATTTAGAAGTATTTATTTATTTTAAAAAAAAATATTATTCATCATTTATATTGATTTTTTTTCTAATAATACGTGTTTATTTTTTCCAATATTGTGATAAGGTTTTTTTTTTTTTTTGAAAATAGACAATGTGTCGCTAATGTACCAAAACGTACTGAATCGATTGAACAACATCTGTATCTATACCGCTATTTACTTTCATTGTTTTTACTTTTCATAAACTGGCACCATATCGTCATTATGTCGTAACAAACCAAAAGAACAACATTGGTACCGATACCTGTATTCATTTTTATGGTTTCCGATTTCGATCATTTTTAGTTTATACAACTCTGTCTGCGATGATATGTGAAAATGATATAAATATTGTGACGAACTGAACTAATCAATACCGTTTGAACATCGGTGTCGGTGCATGTGTTCATTTTTGTCGTTTTTACTCGAATGATTTCTATACGAAGTGCATGTATCATACCAGTATTGTAACGAACCAAACCGATACCAATCTAATGCACGCAGTAATGTACCGCCGCAATGCGCGGTCAAATAACCTAGTTAATATTATTTCATACTAGTGTGGCTTTCATACGCACACATGTATGGTTCTGAACATATAATAAATAAATTAAATATGCAATTCAAAACGTTGCCAAACATGTAAATAAAGAGAAAAATGCCCGGATAGTCCCTGTGGTTTGCCCTTTTTTCACCTTTAGTCCCTGACTTTCTAAAATTACAGCTATAGTCCCCAACTTTTTCAATTTCGTTCCCGGATAATCCCTATGCCTAACATCAGTTACTTTTCTCAGTTAAAAGGCTGTGAAATGACAAAAATACCCTTACTATAAAAACAAAATAACTTAACCTGTTTTATGGGATCTGTTGCACACATTGTAATTTTCTAGCTTCAATATTTCCTGCTCTCATTTATTCATTCGTCTGTATCATACTACGCACACATATCCAATGAATTTACTCCAAACACACAAGTCTTCCTCTTTCTTGTATACTAATGTAACACCTCGTAAAATCATGACCAATGATGAGTTGACACGTGTACTAAACCCTAATGAAGTCAAACGTTGACTATAAAGGACTAATTTTTTTTTTACGAAAAATCAAAAACTTTGAATGCGAAAGGACTGAAAGTATTAGCATGCTTAAACTAAGCCTCTGAATAACCTTACACGGTATTCGTATTCGCAGATAAGCCACTTGTTGATCGAGAGTAGCCGTTTACGTAATTATTTGAAAGTTTTCGCGTCGAAGGGTTAAAAGCGTCAACATGTTAATTCTTACCTCTGAGTGACCTTTTAACAAACCGAGAGCTTCATGATGTTTGATCATACTCTTGGGAATGCCTAATACTGGCCATATAAGGCTTTTATGCCAATAAGTGATGTTACGCGCAAGTTTGCAAGTTAAAGGGGTTAAAAGCGTCAACATGTTTAATTATACCTCTGAATGACCTTTTAATGAACCTGGAGCATCATGATGTGCAATCATACTCTCGGGAATGCCCAATACGGGCAAAAAAGGGCTTTGATGCTATTAAACAATAATACTCGCAAGTTTGCGCGTTAAAGGGACCAAAAATGTCAACGTCTAAAACTACACCTTTGAGTGACCAATTTAGCAAACTGAAAACTCTGTAATGCTCGGTCACACTCTCAAGAATTCCTAAAGTGGGCTATGTAAGGCCTTGACGTCGTTAAACAATATTACGCACCATTTTGTGCGTTAAAAGGACTAAACACGTCAACAAACGAAACTACACCTCTTCATGACCTTTTATACGAACCGAGAAGTTTATGATGCTTGGTTATACTCCCGGATGCGCCTAAGATTAGCCATTTGAAGTTTTGTACCATATAAACATAACCTAATGGATATGAACATAATGTGCCGATTATGTCATTTCTGAAAGTTTAAAGAATGCATAATGAAGTCAGGGACTGATCTGGTCATTTCTGAAAGTCTAAAAGGGATTAAAAAGAGTGCAGGGACAGATCTGGTCATTTCTGAAAGTCTAAAAGGGATTAAAAAGAGTGCAAGGGCTGATCATGTCACTTTTGAAAGTTAAACAGGTGAATAAAGGGAACATGGGCCAGAACTATAAGTTTGCCAAACTGTTGCTGGGCTTGACAGCCTCGCGGGATGCGACCACTGGGCCTGCAGCATTCGTGGGTTGCCAGCAAGCCAAACATCAGCCCAGTATGCGGAATTCTTGAGTTTGATGGTTTTTCTCCGATTATTTCCCCACAAAACCATTTTTAATCAAACTATGGACTGGTATACAGATGTCAACATCTATAAAGACACATGTAACAATCTTAAGACAGCCCTAAACACTTGGCAAGATCTGATCTAATCCCAAAAACTATAAATAGGTGGGTTTTTCACCACTTTCATTTACACCTTCATTCCAATCTTCCTCTATCTCTCAATCTAGAAGTTCCTGAACATTTTGGAACATTCTCTGAGTTTATTTCAGTCCCTAGGACCTTATGTAAGTGTCCTTTCATGACTAGTTTATTTTATTTGGCTTAAAAAGCCGAAAAGTCAAGCGTTTACCATAAACGCTTTGACTTTTAGCTAGACCGTAAATGGTCAAGCCATTGTCCACAATGAACATGGCTACGTGATCGTTATTAGGTAGGTGTTAAACCCTCAAAAGGGCACCTCCTAAGAATCACGTTTGCTTGTTCAATTGACGAGTCAAAGTAATATTGTTTTAAAAAGTCAACAGGTCAGTTTTCGAAATAATTGCGATATGAGTTTAGAAATGTTCTAAAATACGTTTTATCACTTAAACAACTTGGTAATAATTATTAGAACATGTGTAAACATGTTCGGCTCGTCAATTGCAGTTTTAGGGTCGGTTCGCAACCGAAAGTCGCGAAGTTTGACTTCTGTGTTGACTTTTGATTATGAACCAAATTAGATTAGCTTCTTACTGATTTTAGGTTCCGTTATGATCGTAATTATAACCCTATCAGGTTATATCACACGATCATATTAGAAATCTGAGTTATTTGCATGTTTCAGTTATTTGCTTAAAAATTGACTATTATACCCTTATATTATAAAAACAAGATTTTTGAAAACGTGAGAGGACAAAAAGCTTTATTACTGATATATAAGTATGTCCACAAAATTTGACATCAGTTTCTGGTCTCAAACTAAAGTTATGCAAGATAGCGTAAAATGAACATTTTTGTTAATTAAATGACATTTTTAGCATAAATCATGTTTAAACCCAAATTTTGGCACCAAACCCATTACCTACTGTTTTGATATTATTTTTAGGGATTTTTGGAATTTTTGTTCAAATTATAAACTGAGCTTATCATTGAGTTCTCGTATAATTCGATAAATGACGATAATACCCTTTTCATTCGTAAAATGAGATTTACACATGATTAACATGCCAAACCTTTTCCTACTAGATTTATATGTTAAATAAATTATTTTGAACATTAAAGGCTGATCAAATTCTCATATTTTCATAAACATCTCAAATATCGTCAAGTATCGACTTTTAAGCTAATTAGGCGCATAGTATGGTTTAAAACCATATTTAACACCTAAGACTTGTTACCTACTGATTTTATAAGTAAATTTTGACACTTTAACAGTAAGTATAAGTTTTGAACTCAGATTTCCAATTTTGTCCTTAAAACATATGTGAAATGACCAAAATGCCCCTACGATGCATAGTTTTGCCATAAATGGTGAACCTTACATATGTATGATATCTTACTGATGTAACTTGATAAAATAAACTATTTCAATATAGTCCCTATGTGGACTTATAATATTTTGTAGTCTTTATACGGACTTATATTTTTCCTTATAAGTCCTCTGTGGACAAATAAGATACTAAAAGTCCTGATTAAGGCACTATTATAGATTTCTTAATGATTTATGGAAAGTTTTGAAAATTTTATATAGGTATTCATTTCGTCCTTTATCAAATAATAGTATCAATTTTATTCGAACTTTATCGATCTGCTAAATAATTTCAAAAGATCTTCTTAATGGTATAACATAGCCAATATGTCAATACAGACATGCTATGATGGTAAAACCCTCCTAAGACAATTAATCCTTGTTAACATCTAAGAACATGTTAACACTCCTGGCAGTGTAACTTGAGAAACCACATTAGCCGTCAAGGTATTTGGACTATGTCCAAGCCTTAAAGCCTATATGATCGAATTAGATCATGGCAAGTATCATCAATGTGATGATCAAAATATAAACATCCGTTAGTGATGAAGTGCCTACGGGCTAAACTTGTTGTCCTATAAGACAACGATAGTTGTGGTCTACGGCCCCTGTCTAAAAATGCTGGACTATGTCCAAGCCTCATAGTCTAAAAGGTCAATATGATCATGACTAATATCATCCAATACGATGATCAAGTAATTTAACATCCTTTAGTGATGTTTCGCCTACGAGCTATATACTATATTGTCCATTAGTGACATTGACAAATGGGACCGTTATGGTTTACCGTCCAAGGTAAAGGGCAATGCCCAAGCCTTATAGTCTGTGAGATCGATAAGATCATGACTAATATCCTAAATTTATGATAATTATATATATATGTATAAACATTCATTAGTGATGTCCGTTGATTGGCCTATGTGGCTAAATAAATTGCCTTACAAGCAATGACAAACGTGGTCTATGACTCTCTGCCCAAAGGTGAAGAACTATGTTCAAACCGTAAAGTCCCTGATCAAATAAGATTGTGGATTATATATTAAATGTCCTCTGTGACAGGCCTTTTATGCCATATTCTATGTGTCCTTTGCGACAAGGCATTCGTGCCTTAAGGCTACTAATGTCCTTCGTGACAAGCCTATGTACTACATTTATATGTCCTTCATGACGAAATTATGTTTCATATTTTTAAAGGTCCTTGTGGCGAGCCTTCGAGCTGTCCAAAATCGACAATATAACAAAGACAGTTGTGACATTTTGATCCCCTGTCAAAAAGGTAATGGACTTGGTCCAAACCCTAAGTGCCATTAGTGGTCCTATTGTGACCTAGGCTAAATGTAATGGATATGCAATCTAATAACATTCATTAGGAATGTTCATAACCTATTAGCCTGTATGGTTTAATGACACCATGGCTAATGTATGTTAGGTCGTCAGGATGATGACTCGCTATTGTAATGCAATTAAACAATTGCTTAATTTGATGTTTAGTACCAAGCTTCGAGTATGGCAAACTTGGATCAGACAAATAACAGTTGCGATACTGATGATGCGACAAATGCTAATGATGCAACAAATGTGAACCTCAAGGTTAATGGAGTTAATCTCTAAACTGTGATTGACGCAACTGTTAGAAAGGCTATGAGAAAGGTCATGAAAAGGTTCAAAGAGCCGAATGCTACTTGCTCTAAATCATATTTCCCTGCTCATGAGAAGAGCTTTGTTCATACTTCGAATGCGAAGAATAAACCAAATAAGATGATATATAGCGAGGAGCCCCGTTCCTCTAAAGGATGTACTTAAAAAGTACTTTGTCTCTTACAGGATAAGAGACTTCAATGGCGAAAAAAGGGCCATTGATTGCATGAAATTGTTGGATGAAATGGAAACTATTATGTATATCAGCGTTTGTGCTGAGAAAGATATTGTGAGGTATGTATCACAGTCATTCAAGGGCAATGCCCTTAGTTGGTGGAAGACTTTAATAAATTTATAGGAAAGATACTCTTACACAATTTGGGATGGTCCAAGTTTATGGACTTATAAAAAAACGGTTGTCTGCGACATGGAATGGAAAAGGTGGAATAAGAATTTTCTGACTCTCACCATGAAGGATCTAGACTGTCGACAGTATGTTACAGACTTTAATTCATTATCTGAGATAGTGCCCTATTCGGTTAACCCAAAATCTAAGCTTAACGCATTAATTATTGGTGGTTTAACATCGGAAATAAGAGGGCATATTAAGGTTTCAAAGCCTGCTTCTTATAAATCCATTATGGATCTATCTCAGCCACCCGCGCTAGATGGGTTAAGAAATAAACCAGTCAAAACTGAGACTGCCAGAAATCTAAGAAGAAAGGGGTATAGTTAAGTTTAGAGAGACTAAGAATGGAGGCGCCTAAACCCTCCTATTGGATGCCAGAGGCAGTTCGTATCAATAATGGCACCAGGTACATCCCTTATCGTGATATTATTGCTAAGAATTATGTTTGATTCAGGTGCTACTAAGTCTTTCATAGATCATAAGTTTAGCAAACTTTTAGAATTTTCCCATAAGAACCCTAGATATTAAGTATAAGGTAAAACTTACCAACGAAAATCATCGGAATCATTTCTTCCATTCTTGTTGAATAATCTTCATTCATAAGATTTGGAGTACTCTATCTTCAGATAGAGTACGACAATATATGTTATTTTATTTAGTTATCTCATTGATTTCTATCAACTGCGAATGCTAGACTATGCTTGATAAAAGAGCCATATGAGGATTGGCGTATCCTAGTGTGTCCCATAGATTGCTTCCATGCCTGATCAGTATGGAGGTTTAATGCATGGAACCACTGAGATATCCCAATGGTCATATTGTACTAGAGTCGGATAATGGTATTCAAAGAAGATATCCAGTATAGAAATGTCCAAGTAAGTGTCACTAATTAAGGCATCCATGCATTCGTAAGGAAAATGTGTCATTTATATGACACAGGTAACGATAGATGAACTGAAGCCTGAGATTCAGAATATCTCTGTCATCTCTGTGAATCTCGATTGTCCTCTTCATAGAACTACCCTATTTACCTCTTGAGAGGCAAGTAGAGTTAAGATTAATATCCCACTTAAAGCTGCATCTATTGAAAAATCTCCATATCGGTTAGTACCAACGGAAATGGATAAACTAAGAGCCAATTAGATAAGCTTTTAGAAAAGGTTTCATAAAGCCTTATTTAAATTTCTGAGAGCTCCTGTATTATTAATTAAGAAAACGGTTCATTATGCTTATGCATTGATTACCGCAACCCTATTTAGGCAACAATTAAGAATCGCCATCAGCTGCCCTGGATCGTCGATTTGTTCGACTAACCGTGAGGTTAGCTATTATTTAAGATTGGTTTAAGCAGTAGTTGGAATAACCATCTCACCTTAAATAAGCTTTCCTATAACTAATAGTTAGTATATAAGCATCAAGGATGCTCCTTTGGAGACCTTGTGTGGATGGAATGTCAAACGTCCGTTTGATGGACAGAAGTTTGGTAAGACCAATCATCGGGATCTGAAATTACCCTGAAGACAACGGATAAGATCATACAAATCCGTGATCGTCTGAAAGCTGCCAGTAATCGGCAGAAAATCAATGTTGAGGAGAGTCGCAAACCTCTTGAGTTCTCAATAAGGAACAAGATTCAGCAGAAAGTACCACCCTAGAAAGGTGTGCTGCATTTTGATGTAACGGACAAGTTAAACTCTAAATATATAGGACCATTCGAGAAAATCGGATATGTCAAGATCGGTAGCCTATAAGGTAAAACATACCTAAGGAATTTGATGGTATTCACAATGTGTTTCACACTTGTGATTTCAGGGTATGTCTAGCCGTTAAGTCAATAAGCATTATCACATATTGATATGTAGATTAATGAGAACTTATGGTATATTGAGAAACCCATACTGATTAAGGGTCGGCAGGTAAAGAAGCTCTGTAAAGAAAGTATGTACCTATGATATAGGTCAACTGAGATACCGTAGGGGCCCAAATATGTTGTGGAGGTTAAGTCCATTATACGACAGAAAGTACTTCCATCTTTTGAGCAAATCTAGAGGTCGAGATTTCTTTTAAGGGGGTGAGGAAGTATCAACATGCTTAAACTAAGCCTCTAAATAACCTTACACGGTATTCGTATTCGCAGATAAGCCACTTGTTGATCGAGAGTAGCCATTTGCGTAATTATTTGAAAGTTCTCACGTCGAAGGGTTAGAAGCGTCAACATGTTAATTCTTACATCTGAGTGACCTTTTAACAAACCGAGAGCTTCATGATGTTTGATCATACTCTTGGGAATGCCTAATATTGGCCATCTAAGGCTTTTATGCCAATAAGTGATGTTACGCGCAAGTTTGCAAGTTAAAGGGGTTAAAAGTGTCAACATGTTTAATTATACCTCTGAATGACCTTTTAACGAACCTGGAGCATCATGATTTGCAATCATACTCTCAGGAATGCCCAATACGGGCAACAAAGGGCTTTGATGCTATTAAACAATAATACCCGCAAGTTTGCGCGTTAAAGGGACCAAAAGCTCAACGTCTAAAACTACACCTTTGAGTGACCATTTTAGCAAACCGGAAACTCTGTAATGCTCGGTCACGCTCTCAGGAATTCCTAAACTGGGCTATGTAAGGCCTTGACGTCGTTAAACGATATTACGCACCATTTTGTGCGTTAAAAGGACTAAACACGTCAACGAAGGAAACTACACCTCAACATGACCTTTTATATGAACCAAGAAGTTTATGATGCTTGGTTATACTCCCGGATGCGCCTAAGATTAGCCATTTGAAGTTTTGTACCATATAAACATAACCTAATGGATATGAACATAATGTGCTGATTATGTCATTTCTGAAAGTTTAATGCATGCATAATGAAGTCAGCGACTGATCTGGTCATTTCTGAAAGTCTAAAAAGGGATTAAAAAGAGTACAGGGACTGATTTGGTCATTTCTGAAAGTCTAAAAGGGATTAAAAATAGTGCAAGGGCTGATCATGTCACTTTTGAAAGTTAAACATGTGAATAAAGGGAACAGGGACCAGAACTGTAAGTCTGCCAAACTGTTGCTGGGCTTGACAGCCTCGCGGGCCGCGACCACTGGGCCTGCTGCATTCGCTGGCCGCCAGCAAGCCAAACAGCAGCCCAGTATGCGGAATTCTTGAGTTTGATGGTTTTTCTCCTCTTGTTTCCCCACAAAACCATTTTTAATCAAACTATGGACTGGTATACAGATGTTAACAGTTGTAAAGATACCTGTAACAATCTTAAGACAGCCCTAAACACTTGGCAAGATCTGATCCAATCCCAAAAACTATAAATAGGTGGGTTTTTCACCACTTTCATTTACACCTTCATTCCAATCTTCCTCTATCTCTCAATCTGGAAGTTCCTGAATATTTTGGAACCTTCTCTGAGTTTATTTCAGTCCCTAGGACCTTATGTAAGTGTCCTTTCGTGACTAGTTTATTTTATTTGGCTTAAAAAGCCGAAAAGTCAAGCGTTTACGATAAACGCTTTGACTTTTAGCTAGACCATAAATGGGCAAGCCATTGTTCGCAACGAACATGGCTACATGATCGTAATTAGATAGGTGTTAAACCCTCAAAAGGGCACCTCCTAAGAATCACGTTTGCTTGGTCAATTGACGAGTCAAAGTAATACTGTTTTAAAAAGTCAACGGGTCAGTTTTCGAAATAATTGCGATATGAGTTTAGAAATGTTCTAAAATACGTATTATCACTTAAACAACTTGGTAATAATTATTAGAACATGTGTAAACATGTTCGGCTCGTCAATTCCAGTTTTAGCGTCGGTTCGCAACCGAAAGTCGCGAAGTTCGACTTCTGAGTTGACTTTCGGTTATGAACCGAATTAGATTAGTTTGTTACTGATTTTAGGTTCCGTTATGATCATAATTTAATGTAGCATAACCCTATAAGGTTATATTACACAATCATATTAGAAATCTGAGTTATTTGCATGTTTCCGTTATTTGCTTAAAAATTGACTATTATGCCCTTATATTATAAAAACGAGATTTTTGAAAATGTGCGTGGACAAAAAGCTTTATTACTGATATATAAGTATGTCCACAAAATTTGACATCAGGTTTTGGTCTCAAACTAAAGTTATGCAAGATAGCGTAAAATGAAACTTTTTGTTAATTAAATGATATTTTTAGCATAAATCATGTTTAAACCCAAATTTTGGCACCAAACCCATTACCTATTGTTTTGATATTATTTTTAGGGATTTTTGGAATTTTGGGTCAAATTATAAACTGACCTTATCATGAGTTCTCGTATAATTCGATAAATGATGATAATACCCTTTTCATTCATAAAATGAGATTTACACATGATTAACATGCCAAACCTTTTTCTACTGATGTTATATGTTAAATAAATTATTTTGAACATTAAAGGCTGATCAAAATCTCATATTTTAATTAACATCTCAAATATCGTCAAGTATCGACTTTTACGCTAATTAGGCGCATAGTATGGTTTAAAACCATATTTAACACCTAAGACTTGTTAACTACTGATTTTATAAATAAATTTTGACACTTTAACAGTAAGTATAAGTCTTGAACTCAGATTTCCAATTTTGTCCTTAAAACATATGTGAAACGACCAAAATGCCCCTACGGTGCATAGTTTGGCCATAAATGGTAAACCTCACATATATATGATATCTTACTGATGTAACTTGATAAAATAAATATTTTTACTGAATATTTTAGACCAGAACCTCAGTTAATGTTAAAACCTCTTTTATGAACTTTAAAATGACCAAAATGCCCTTACGGGACTTAATTTGGTTAAAAATTCATTTGGGGCATAATTGTTGATATCCTACTGATATCACAACATATTTTAAGCATAATAACTTATGGAACTTGTACATGACTCATCCGGTTACCCGTTATGCATATACGCGTTCGTACGTTGTATGTAACTAGTTTACATAAATTAATCGAAACGGGTCAAAACTTATCATTTTTTACTTCAAAATCCAGAATGTATTTAGTTTAACCATTTTATACAAGTCTCCATACTTGTCGGGTCTAAATTACATTCAAATCCGGTCACCGCTTAATCTTGCGTTTCGTACCGTAAACCTTTCTTTAAACTAACCGGTCTAAGTTTATAACTTAAATAAGACCCGTTAGTAATCTAATAGGTTATTAAAACCTTCGTTCGTTCCAGATTAGGATCACAATAAAAGCTACCTACACTTGTTTGAGTAGGATGTACGACTGAGAATACAAAAATTTTACATTTTAAGCTCAGATAAATACTTTTAACTTATTTTCCCTTATACGGGCTTGGGATACGGTAAATTATTACCGCTTGGTTGGGTATTGAATATTTAATCGATTAGTCATTAAATCATTAAGATAACCCGTTTTAATCTGTTTTGTTTGATTTAAGCATTTGGGGGTTAATGACCATGTCCTGGATATCCTCGGCTCATTCATTTGAAATGGCCACGACTTAAGCATGGGGTGTAGGCATACACCTGACAGTTGCGTATGTAAAATGGTATCCCACTCGTGAGGATAACTTCTTGTGGGCATATACTAGTGGTGTATCTATTAATCTTGTCTCGGCTTCTATCTCGGGCCCTGAAAGTACGACAAATATGTGAATCTGTATACAAGATTATTTTATATAATTGTCCCAAGTTATAAAAGATTTTATGCCTTGTGCATCCAAGCCAATTTTATAAACATTTTTCAAATGAGTCGGTTAATTGTATTTACCAGTGTAAACTGACGTATTTTCAAAAGACTAAGTGACAGGTACTATACGTAATTGGCTGGAAGCTCCTTGGTGTCAATGAAGGATCTTGCAAATCCTTAAGATGCCCTAAAGTCTGCTAAACTTCATTTTGTACATTTTAATATGATCCGCCTGTGGATTTAATATTGCAAGCTCGAATGTAATTATCTTTTCAGTATTTTCTGACAATTGGGTTTGTAATAATATTTTATATTCCAACTATTCTGTGTATGTTTGACTATGACGATATCAATCTTACGTCATGATACTCCCCACTGGGCCCATCGGGCTTAGCTGTAAATATCGGGGTGCGACAACTAACTACATAAATAAGTAATAAAAATGGCTCACTTTTGTGTGGTGGAATGGTAATGTAGTTGGAGGTTTTTGGATAAGTGAAAACAACAGATACTTGCAAAGCAGGGGGGCTTTTTTTTCCACGAAGGAGAGTAATATTGAGAAGCGTATGATTTTGCTTTTAGCAAACATGATTCTGGTGGCTTTTAGGCTTACCTTGCTTCATCTTTGTACTTGCCTCTGTTATTATGTTGCTTTCACCCGCCTCCTCAACCCCTCATCATCTCCATCACTCTCCTTCCTCTCCAAACAATCCCTATCCACCACCACCACCGCCATTGTTTCCGACATCAAATCTCACCACCACCACACCCCTAATTTCTCAGACCCCAAACCTTCTAGAAACTTCCAATGGGTGTTTCTTGGATGCCCCGGTGCCGGAAAGGGAACATATACTAGTCGGTTGTCGAATCTTCTCGGTGTCCCTCGTATCGCCACCGGTGATCTTGTTCGTGAAGAGTTGTCTCTTAATATATTATCAATGATCTTTCCCGTCAGGTAGATCTTTCTTTAATATATGTGTTGTTCTGGTCTTTGATATGGGTGTTCTTGTAAAGAAGATGAAATGATGGAGTGAGTTGCATGGGAAGAGAGAATAAATGATGGGTCCCACATACAAGTAAATTTATTTAATAGGTTAAGTTATTTTGTTTTATTGTAAGGGTATTTTTGTCATTTCACACCATTTTAACTGAGAAAACTAACTGATGTTAGGCCTAGGGACTATCCGGGAACGAAATTGCAAAAGTTGGGGACTACAGCTGTAATTTTAGAAAGTTAGGGACTAAAGGTGAAAAAGGGTAAACCACAGGGACTATCCAGGCATTTTTCTCTGTAAATAAATTAAATATGCAATTCGAAACGTTGCGACTGACTTCTTTAACCGACTTACCGGACACATGTTGAAAGGTGGAGACGCATAACTTTGTGAAACGATATTATTAGATTATAACTAACCGTCGTATTTTTTTCCAACGAACAAATGTTTCATTATAGAACGTTCACAACGATTTGGCAAACGACGCGATGCTTTGACTACGGGTACCAATACCCTATATATAACAGCCATTGTTTGCAAACATATTCAAAGCGTATACAATAGAAAGTATTATATAACAGGCCCAAGTTAACTTGGGATGAAAGAATTAGGAAAGATTTGGTAGAGTTGCACCTCTCTGAGGACATGGTTCAGGATAGGAGTTCGTGGAGACGTAGGATTAAGGTTAAGGACTTGTATGTGAGGGTATAGACGTGCCCTAGCTTTGCCGTGGGAAGGGTGTTAGTTTTCTTTTACACTTTAGGTATGCCAACATATGATGATTTTCTTGTATCTATGCCTATGTGTGCTTGCTGATGATCTATCTGACTACTGCTATGCTATTTACTTATCCATCTTTCATCTATATGCCTGTTGGTTGTTTTGGAGCCGGGGGTCTCTCAGGAAGCAGCCTCTCTATTCGTAGGATAGAGGAAAGGTTTGCAGACATCCCACCTCCCCTAGACCCTACCAATAGTTCTGTTATTTGTGTGATATACTGGGTATGGTGGTTGTAAGTATTTAAATTATTTTGGCATAATAGTTAATATTTAATTTCTCTCTGTTCCCCCAATATTATTATCTCAACAAACTATTTAATTTTCCCCAATTCTCATTCCTGTTCTCGTTCCTTAAAATTCATTGTTCGTTAAACTTAAAACAATTTGATTATCAATGGTTGTGCCTGATATAATGTATGTTTAAAATAGTATGTATTCTGCCTAATATTGTGTATGTTGATGTAGTCTAAGGATGTATGCTACGGATAAATGCTTTGCTTATACAAAAGAATACTCACATTTTATGCTAACGACTTTTCAAATAACATCCCGTCGCAACGCGTGAAGTGACGTCAACTCGTTTAAGTACAAAGTGCTGTTTATAAAAGATTAAGAGCTAATAAATGTTAGATGAAGATTATCTTTATTTACTATTAAACACTAAAAAATGTTATTTTATGATGATCCAGAAACTCAAGAGTGTTTGGAAATTTGAAGAATGTTTCACGCTTCGAAGTTGTGGACTAATCATACCAAAAGGACATGAAAAATATGCAAAAAAAAAAAAAAAAAAGAAACAGTGTACAAATTAATGGACCACGAATATATTAAATTCAATAGCGACGACTCATGATCTAAATCTTTATTTTAATTCAGAAAATCGATGAGAAAGGGACAATAACATATTTTTCCATTGAAGTTATGAAAACCAAAGCCATGGGAGTACATTCATAGTATACAAAAGAAGATTTACATTGCCTTTATATATTGTCATCTTATCTATGAAATTGTAACTAGACCTAACACACATTTATGACTATATCACGATAAGACTTTGGGTTCAATACTTTCATCACTAGAAGACACCTTTTTAGACTTTAAAATTTAAAGTGATAAATAAAAATCTCTTTCAAATTATCTGTCCACCATAATAAAAGAAACCAATTTTTGAACACATGTTATTATCCTTAAATATATACTTATCTTATATTAACTAAATAAATAATAAATTAATTAATATTAAATCTTATTATACTTTAATAAAATATTATCCTCAAATCTAAATTGTTAATTTAATATATTTTTAAAACAAATACCTCTCTTTCCTATTTATCTTATGTTAAATATATAAATAATAAATTAATATTAAATGTTATCCTAATTTATTAAAAATATAACTTTTTTTATTATTTGGTATACAAAATTATATTTATTCAACTCGTGTAAAAAGCGGGGTTTTTTAAAAATTTAACTTTTTTTTATTATTTAGAGAAAAATGCCCGGATAGTCCCTGTGGTTTCGCATTTTTTCACCTATAGTCCCCAACTTTCTAAAACTACCTGAATAGTCCCCAAGTTTTCATTTTTTGTTCCCGGATAGTCCCTGGGTCTAACTTCAGTTACTTTTCTCTGTTAAAATGATGTGAAATGACAAAAATACCATTTCCTTAAAAGGCCAAACCATAGGGATTATCCGGGCATCTTCTTCATTTTTATTTATAAAACCCCACCACCACACTTCATCTTCAACCTCCACCCACCATCACTCTCCTCCACCCTCCACCATCACCGCCACAGTCACTCTCCATCTCTCGTTCCCCTTTCATCTTCCATACCAGAACAACATCAGCGTCAATTTTATTAATTCACAGAAAAAACCACGAAGCGGTATCCGCGTCAATTTTCACGCGCCACCGATAGCTCCTTATGCCCCAAGTAATCTCAACGATAAGCATCTCCAACCTCACCCAAATTACCATTTTACCCTCCAACCGCCTTAATCTAAACCCCTGCCTCTTTATACAATATATATATATATATACACCCCTGTTTCAGCTCACACCTGTTTCAACATCTATACACACAAAAATGTTTAAAGAATTCGAAGGCAAATCGGTTGAGTTTCCGGTGGTGTTCTACGACGGAGACCGCCAAACCGACGTCGGAAACATAACAATCAATCCTACACTCCGGTGGTGTTCTACGACGGAGACCGCCAAACCGACGTCGGAAACATAACAATCAATCCTACACTCGATTTCAAGCAGTTTCAGAAGATGCTGAAGGAAACAATCGGTATATCGTATAATAATCTGACAACTTACTTAATCGACAACAATTCGTCACCAGATCGCCGGAAAATTCTCATCACCGGTAAGGTTAACTTTGCTGTTATAGCTCTGGAACAAAACTGTTACTTCCTTGTGGTGTTGAAGCGGTCACGTAGAGATCGACGGAGAAAACCTAATAACAACAATAATAATATTCTTATTAATAAACAGGCTCCGTTTGTTCCGATTGTACCGACCGTGAAAACCGATTACTCATATTTGAATCTGACTGATTTTGATTTAATCGATTTGTACGGTTATGGTTACGGTTACGATGATCGGTTAATGGATTTGGAGGCGATGAAACAGAATTATATCAACTCGGTTTTGAATGGGTGTTATTTGCCGGTGAATGCGAGTTTTGCGACGGTTGAAGAGCACACAAGCTCAAACAACAACTAACTAAATCAGCCTGTACATCTATTAAATTATTAAATCATTTCAGGTAACTTGAACAGCACACAAGCTCAAACAACAACTAACTAAACTGTATCCGATTGCTTGATCAACAAACCCTAAAATAGAGATATAAACAAACGGAATAGATAGAATACAGATTAGTGAAGCGATTGAAGATAGAAGATGAAGGCGATTGAATACCTTGGGGAATGATCGGCGATTTGAGGATGAGAAAAAGTGTTAAGAAATAATGGAGACTGCAAAGAGACTTTATAATCGATGGAGACGAAGGTTGTTGGATGACCGGCAGCCGGCCGGAGGCACTGGATGACCGGCAGCCGGCGATGGTGGAGGGTGGAGGAGGGTGATGGTGGGTGGAGGTTGAAGATGAAGTGTGGTGGTGAGGTTTTATAAATAAAAATGAAGAAGATGCCCGGATAGTCCCTATGGTTTGGCCTTTTAAGGAAAGGGTATTTTTGTCATTTCACATCATTTTAACAGAGAAAAGTAACTGAAGTTAGACCTAGGGACTATCCGGGAACAAAAAATGAAAACTTGGGGACTATTCAGGTAGTTTTAGAAAGTTGGGGACTATATGTGAAAAAAGACGAAACCACAGGGACTATCCGAGCATTTTTCTCTATTATTTACTATACAAAGTTACATTTATATAACCAGTGTAATACACGAAGTTTTTAAAGATATAACTTTTTATCATTTGCTATGTAAAATTAGATTTATTCAACACGTGTAGTACACGGGGTTTTTAAGGATACAATTTTTTTTACTATTTGGTAGATTTTTCAACCCGAATATACACGGGTTTTTTAAAGATATGACGTTTTTAGTATTTAATATACAAAATTACATTTATTTAATCTGTGTAATACACATGGTATTTAAAGATATAACTATTTTTTAGATCTATTCAACACGTGTAATATACGGGGTTTTTAAGGATGTAATTTTTTTTATCATTTGGTAGATTTATTCAACCCGATTATACACGTGGTTTTTAAATATACGATTTTTTTAGTATTTAATATATAAAATTACATTATTTAATCTGTGTAATACACATGGTTTTTAAAGATATAACTTTTTTTATTATTTAATATATAAAATCACATTTATTTAACCCGTACAATATACTAGTTTCATAAATATATAACTTTTTATTATTTAATATATAAAATCACATTTATTCAACCCGTGTAATATACGGGGTTCTAACCTAGTTAGGAATTAAATAAAACTTCTTATTTACTATTATCTTATTAATTAAAGATTCTTCCTTACCAAAATTAGGGGTGCAAATGAGCCGAGCTACTCGAGCTCGGCTCGAAAAAAAGCTCGAACGAGCCGAGCTTAATCGAGCCCGAGCCTAAAAAACAAGCTCGTTTAGTAAACGAGCCCGAGCTTCGCTTATCGAGCTCGAGCCGGCTCGCGAGCCTAAACGAGTTTTCTGTTTATATATTTTTTATTAATATATTAAACATATATTTATATAATAATAATTACCATTTATATAAATATAAAAAAATAACTTACTTATATGTATAATAATAATACTAATTAATATAAATTAAGTAATAAATACTAAACGAGTCGAGCCCGAGCCGAGCTCGAGCTTGAAAAATTACCTTCGAGCCGAGCTCGAGCTCGAGCTTTCATATGTTAAACGAGCTCGAGCTCGAGCCTGGTCGAGCTCGGGCTCAGCTCGGCTCATTTGCACCCCTAACCAAAATTGCTAATGATGTACCAAAGGATTTAGTAGCAATGACGGCAACATTTATAAAATGGGTAAAAGCACCTCTATATCTTATTCAATTTAAAGTTTTTATACTTTGAAAAAATTTAGAAAATAAGAAAACGAAACTATTAAGAAAGAAAATTTCTAATATTAAACTACCATTTGAGACCCCCGTGTTGTGCCAGGAAGTAAAACAATGACACGAATAACGTCAAACGTTTTAGCAAACTCGTATGTTGAAAAGGTCGTTGATAACATACGTAACTTTATTTGAAACTGCATATAAAAAACGAAACTGTCGCAAACCTGTACGTTATGGCAAGGCCATTGATAATATTTGGAACCTTATAGAAAGAACAAAACCTTTTAAAAATTCATGTTGGTGTATCAATAAAAATAAACATTGTGAAATAAAAACAAAAAGACAAATAGAACTATTTTGTTAATGAAGTTTGTATATATTCATGAGTAAAGTTTGTAAATATTTATGAGTTTTGTAGTACAACATGCTAAGAAAAAATGTAAAGAAAGATAAGAGAAAAATAAGAGAAATAGAGACACAGAGAGTAGAGAATGTAAAAGGTGTATCAATAAAATGAAAGAAAATTAAATAATGTTTTAGTGAGGAAGAGAAAAGGTGTAAATTAATAAATTGTTAGAAATTGATTAACAACTAGAAGATCGACCCGCCCGCGTTGCGGTGCGGGCTAAGAAGGAAGAAACATGAAACACAACAGATATAGCGTGGGCGGGCTAGGAAGGAAGAAACACGAATCACTACAACAAATATGAAAAACACGAAGGTTAGAGCCTTTTTATACTTCAAGTTCTCCCTAATGTAAAGGTAGGTGCATATGATCACTATTCACTAAATTGCATCAACAATGGAAAACACAACACTGAAACTTGCAGCCTCACTTCATAACATTTTAATGTGCAAGAGTGCTAAAGATGAAATATTTCACCTCCCATTAGGTATACTTCCATTTAAGTTATTACACATGAAATCTCTTCAATTTTAGCGGTACCAACACCGCCGACCATGACGGTGGCTGCAAATGCCTCCCAAAGAGATCGCAACACAACCATGTTTTTGGCGCTGATACGCAATAATAAAACGTCAGTAGTAATATAAACTAATAACATAGGTGAAAAACTAAAAAGAAAGAGTTTATGAGTCAAATCGATCCACATTGGTTGGCTTGATATATTCAACTGAATATTCCTTCTCTTACTTAACTTGCAACAAATAAGAATGTTTTTGTACCTTGTTTGCCACATCTGACCAACACTAACTTGTGTATAACTCTTTTGCACATCCATGCTATTGTTTAATCTGCACAAATTTTAAAGTAAAATGGATTGTTGGTGTCAGCTTATTGTGTAATAATTGTTGCTAAATAATTATTGTGTATATTTTTAATCCATTAAGTTATTGAAAAAACATTTTACTTGTATAGATAACAATTCGACTTGATGAGCATGCACAATACACTTACATGTATTGTATCAGTGTAAAGTATGACATAAGCTTGTACAATACGTCTTACTATTAAGATTACATAAATCATCTCTACTTAAAACTTATCGCATAAATGGTGTGTCGTGCAGGTAAAATATTCAAATCCTAGTCGAGTAATTTAAGGATCAAACCCGTCCTACAAACGGATTAATAAATCATAAGAAGTTGAAATATCTACCTGAATATCAGTGAAACCTTTACTTTGATCCACTCGGAAAAAAATCCCAGACCTAGACCTGCAGATGCAAAAAAAAAAACACGTACAAACACAATACCCTAATTTGCTTCTTTCTTTCTTTAACTTGACAAAATCAGTCATACCTTGGGAACAGATCTACCGAACATGTCCTTCATCAGAGAGATCTAGTACAACCACTTTTTTTCGCATTACCACCAAGTGACCTGAGGTTTGATTTCGATTTCTTAGTTACCTAGTTCATTCGATTTTGTTATATAGGTTCAAATTTAAGCAATCAGTTGAGAGCAAAGAACCACACTTACCTTTAATCTATAACAATAGGCTCAGCAACAAAAAACCCTAAAAATAGAGAAGAAATACCTTTAATTTACAATAATTAAAACTTCCATACATCTTCCCATTACCCCATCTTCATTTTTGAAATCCCCTGCAGTACAACAAAGAATCATTATTTGACCTGTTAACGATTTGAGATTTGCCTGAGGTGTCATGCTAAATATGATACAGAATTGGTACCTGTGTGAAATTCAAGACCATGTTAACGATCATGTTAGCATAAGATGCAGCATCATATTGTAATCTTCTGATAAGAAGGGTAAACAACAGATCGTTGTTGCCTGCAACGATCACAGCTACGCTATTGTTGATTATATTATCGGCAACTTCTTCTTCAATGTTCCTCTTAAGCTTTCCAAGATATTGTTTTAACATGTCCAGTTGAACAGACATTGATAAACCAGTCTAATTTTTGTAACCCACAAAAAGTAAAATAAATAAGCAAAAATCAAATGCATACACATATATGTAACAATGTTTTCAGTTATTGATGATAAGAGTTTAAAGGCAAGATATGCATGTATACCGTTATTGTTGTTGTTAGTGGATCAAGCCCATTGCCAGCTGAAGCAAAACTTACACCAGTTTGAAGATCTTTGCCTTTTATCAAAGGGTCTAGAGATGCACGGAAGATAATCCTTCACTCCAAATGCCTCGGCTTCAAATTTCACATCAGCTAACTGTAGTCATGTGAGGGAAATCAATTACGAATACAATAAGAATCCGCTATATATCACACAAAAATCCATTCATTGTTTTTCGTTTTATTCATAGGAATGAAGAAGATGATGAATACATACCTCGATTTAAGTTTCTGTTGTCGTCGTTGTATCATCAGAACTTACCCGATGCCACTGGAATCCTAACCCTTGTGGACGTCGTTGCTGCCTCCAGGTTCGGAACCCTAGCGGAACCCTAGCTGTCACCCAAATTGCGGCTGCTGACCACAGCGAACCACCATCACCAATTTCGCTCTTGTGCGGTGGCTGTCGTGGTCGTCGGACCTGCCCGGCACGGCCACTCTTTGTTTGATTCTTTATCTCTTTGTGTGTGAAAAGGAAGAAGTGAAGAACTGTTGGGGATAGTAGGAAGCAATGAATGGGGAAAAGCTAGAACACAGTTTTAGAAAATGTGTCTATTACCATGTACAAATACATATACATAGGGTACAATTTCTAATGCAAGAATATGTTGCAAATTAGAGTGTTATATAATGACCTCAAGTTAGATTTTGTTAGATTTTAAGCAAATGGTAGACAAGACACCAAATTTTGAGTTAAAAATTTGAATAATAACACTATAAAATGGTCGTCTTTACCGTCTATCCCGTCGGTTTCGGGTGTTTGGAATATTATAATGAGGATGGAGGCAAAATTGCTTATAAAAGGGAAAAGACTTCACAATTTTATCAAAGGTGTTTTGGGAAATTGAAACAACATACGCTTTTAGATAGATTCTTGGATGGGAGACACCCCTTTATGTTGATCAGTTCTGTTTAAACATAATGAAAAACATGAATAACATACATGTTACAACAGACAGGCCAGTAGAGAATCCAGTCAGAGATGCATCCATTGAGTTCGACATACTTGTCAGGATGATCTGGTTCCTCCTTAGGGTGTAACGTTATGATGGTGATGAACCGAAACTAGGGATGGTTTCGGTTATAGAGAGAGAGCCGATTGTGATGTTATGAGGGTTATGGAATTGTCCAACTTGTGTAACTGTCTAACCCTTAAACTCTCTAATAATCTCCTTATATATACACCCAAGAGGAAACCTAATTAGTTAATAAGGGTAATATGGTCCATCAACAATTACCAACTAATTATTAATAGGTTATTAATATATTTTGATCTATATAATATAAATGATTATAATGGCTACAAGATTAAATATTATAACAATAATATATTTAATCTCACATTCTCCCACTTAGCCGAGTAATCATTTATCATGAGTATTAGATGAGCCCGGCCAGGAGTTAACACTCATTTTAGCCTTAAACCAAGAACTACAGCAGAGAAATACAGTCGTTGAATCATCATTCGACTCAGGACCCCCATTAGTCATACTATAGCCTCAATTTAAAACCTAATAGTTATGATCAAAATACGCATAAGCCCTTTAGCGTCTGATTTGTATTTATATTTGTCTATATGTCATTACACCGGCAGAACATATGTTAGAGACATACAAAATCAAACTGAGGAAATTTTATTAATTAAAACATAATCTAGTACAATATGCCATTAAATAAGGTCTTTAGTAAGTCCCATATTCGATACATGTTCTTCGAAAACTTTAGGTGGGAGACCTTTAGTCATCGGATCCGCAAGCATATCTTTAGTACTAATATACTCAATACAAAGATTATTTTCCTCAACTCGTTCACGTACGAACAAATATTTTGTATCGAGATATAAACCAGCTCCAGTCGAACTGTTACTGTTCGAGAAACTAACGGCAGCTGAGTTATCACAGTAAAGCTTCAATGGTCTAGAAATGGAATTAACGATTTTGAGTCCAGTGATCAGATTTCTAAGCGACATTCCATGACAGGTTGCGTTGTAAACAGCAATGTATTCTGCCATCATTGTGGAAGTTGTAGTTAACTGTTGTTTATGACTCTTCCATGAGATAGGTCCGCCTGCTAACATAAAGATGTAGCCCAAAGTGGATTTCTTGTCATCTTTGCATTTTGCAAAGTCAGAATCAGAATAACCTACCACTTCTAAGTGATCACTTCTTCTGTAAGTCAGTTTATAGTCTTTCGTCCCTTGCATATATCTAAGGACCTTCTTAGCTGCTTTCCAGTGATCTAGGCCAGGATTAGTCTGATAACGGCCTAGCATTCCAGCAATATAAGCGATATCTGGGCGAGTACAGACTTAAGCATACATCAGGCTCCCGACTACTGACGCGTAAGGTATCTGGCTCATTTGCTCCTTTTCAACCTCTGTTGTCGGACACTGGAATGAACCAAAAACATCTCCCTTAACTACTGGAGCGACTGAGGGTTTGCACTGTTGCATGTTGTAACGTGTAAGGACACAATTTATGTAAGTGTTTTGAGACAATCCTAAGATCCCTTTGTGTCTATCTCGGTGAATTTCGATGCCAATGACGTAAGAAGCATCTCCGAGATCCTTCATGTCGAAGTTATGCGAGAGTAACTGTTAGTGCAGTATGTCTATCGCCTCCGTCATCTCAAGACCGTAGCGGAAATAGATTAAGTTTTGTGCTTATAGTGTTATATTTTAGTAAAAGGCAAGGTGGCATTTGTGTAAATAATGAGATATCTCATTATGTCCCTTGGCCTATAAATAGAGAACTTAGTGTTCTCATTTAGAACTTTTGACACTTTTGCCATTTTGAAGATTTGAAGCTTAGAGGATAGAAAGAGAAAGTAGAGAGAGAAAGGAAAAAGGTGATTCGAGGTGCTTGTATCTTTCATACGTTTTATAGAATCACAGTTTGAGTACGTCTCGTGTGTTTCGGTCTTGCTCGTGCACGGATTCCGCACGTCGCACGAGTCGGTTCGCAATCGTTCGGAGTCAAACCGGTCCTAACAAGTGGTATCAGAGCAGGAGTTCGATTGCTCAGATCATTCACACGATTTCGCACAGGATTTCATCGTTTTCAGATCTCAATTCGCATCACATTCGATCAATTTTTCACTTTTACATCTTTTCACGTTTTCAACAGATAAACGCAAAATTAACAAGGATTTTACGGTTAAAAATTGATAATTTTCGGATATGTTGTGCGTATATGCATGATTTACAATCCTACAAAATTTTAGATTCAAACTCATAGTCGTTTGTGAGAAATCTTAATTTTTGTGGTTCGAAAAAAGTTGAAAATTGGTGCTGTTGTTCTTGATGTCACACGCACGCATGACCTATCCGTGCGGATAAGTCGCACGCACGGATAACCAATCCGCTTTGACCTTCGTTGACCTATCCGCATGAACACTTGTACGCACGTATGACCTATCCATTTTGACTTTAGTCAACTCTGTTATTTTGTCAGTCAAAGCGGTGAACATTTAACTTCATTAATTGTTTTGCATGTGATATTCTTTACAGCAGATAGTTCTCATAATTGTGGTCACGTGATTTGGTCATTGTTTGTCTTGATAAGTGTTTGTCACATGTGATGTTTAATTGAAATTGTTGAATAGAAGGTCAAACGGTCAACAGTTTTGTCGTCTAGAAGAGAGAAGCGGATCATTAACTCACACGGATAATTAATCCGTGTTGACCTTAGTTGACTTGTCACCCGTACGCATAGCACCCACCCGTGCGGATAGCATCATATGCACGGATAGCATCATACGCACGGATAGCTATCATACGCACGGATAGCATCATACGCACGGATAACATCATCCGGATCCCCACCCGTGCGTATCACCACCCGTGTGTATAACAACTTCCGGACCCCCATCCGTACGAACAACAATCAGGGTCATAGCAATCCACTTGCACGGACAACTTCACCGTGCGGATAACAATACGTGTCTCAACATCACCCGATCAAGCAACTTAGTCAACATGTGCATGTGAACATTAAAGTGCTTGTCAGCATCGTTACATGTGATCATAGTCTGCATGTTTTGATAAAAGGTGATGACATATCTTGGTCCAATGAGAATCTATATGTGACTGTCATTAGCATGTGATTTTGCCTTGAAGTCAAAGAGCCAACCGATCAACTCAAAGATTTGTCGTTTAGTATATTGGTTTGGGTCAAAGAAGTCAACTTCATCCGCACGGATCCCCACCCGTGCGTATAAGCATCATTCCTCACCCGTACTCATCACCTTAGTCACACGGATCCCCACCCGTACGCATCACCTTAGTCATACGGATCCTCATCCGCACGGATCTCCATCCGGATAGCAATCTCATCCGAACGGACAACGTTATCACGCGATTATTTTCACTGTTGACTTGTGTCGACTCACTCGTTCGAGTACCCGTCCGATTCATTTGTTTGATATTGTTTAAGCTCATTGTGTTTGTTTGTTTGTGATTCAGGTGATTAAAAGGTGCTGTTAATCAAGAAGATCACATCATGGCTGAAGAATTTATCAATACTTTCTACAATGCGTTTACCTCGGATACAGTGGAAGGTTCAAACGATACACCCAAAGCGATAACGAAAACCATCAAAGACAACATTAACAATGACAATTTTTATGGAACCTATTCAAAACCTCCGAAGCTGAATAACATTGAGGATTATGTTTGGTGGAAGGAGAGGTTTGTCAATTGGACAAAGGCATATGCACATGAGAGTTGGTTTTGTTTGAAGTTCGGATATGCTAACCCAACAAATGACAAAGGAGAAGAAATTCTGATCAAAGATTATTCAGAGGAAGACAAAAAGAAATTTTCATACGAACAGAAGATGATTGCTTTGATCCAGCAAGCAGTTCGAGATGACATTTTTTCTTTATTGATACATGATGGGTCATCAAAGTCTGTGTGGAAAGCTTTGAAAACAAAAGCTAAGGGGGGTAAACAAATTCAGAAAAACAAAATCGCGTTATTAAAAAAGGAATTCGATCTGTTTGACTGTTTAAAAGGAGAGACAGTAAGGCAAATGATTGAGAGGTTTTGCCATTTAAAAATTGAACTTGAAAGATTTAAAATTCTTAAAACGAGAGAAGAAATTGTTGATAAAGTAATTGAAGCGTTACCACGAGCTGATCAGTGGCAAACGTTTGTTTTTATCTTGAAAAATGATGCTTTATATGATACGATTTCTCTTGATGCATTGTTAGAAAAGATTGAGAGTCATGATCTGGAGCTACAAAAGCAAAACAAGATGAGTGGTTCATCTCATCATCAGAATGTTGGTCTATACTACAAAGGCAATGTACCTTCGGAGAAAGTTGGCAGTTCTCCAAGGACAGCATTCAGTGGTGAAAAGATGAAAGAACCACAAACAACCTCATAAAGTTACCATTCTGGATATCATTCATCTTCAAAATCAAGTTCTGATGAAACTGAGGAGATTTTGTGCAACATTGCTCTTAAATTGAAGAATTCTCCTGCAATGAGCATCAATGCAGCTAAACAACAAATGAGCTTCCTTGCATCTGTTCCGGAATCGTATGAAGGTCTAGTTGCAGGCAAGATTGGTAACTCTGAGTTAACCAAAGAAGACTACGACCAGATTGATCCGGAAGAGATGGAACTCATTGACATTCGTTGGTGTTTGGCAAGCTGCATTCGCAGAGCTCAAAGATATATGGAGATTACTGGGAAGCAATCTCTCGGTGGTGCATCTACAAAGCTTGGATTTGATAAGTCCAAAGTGACCTGCTTCAAATGTAAGCAAAAAGGTCATTTCAAAAGAGAGTGCAATAATTCTGCAGTTGGTGGAAATGAACATCCGTTCAATGACGATTATTACCAAAAGGCAATTTACCACCGTAGCAGAGAAGAGCCAAAGATGATCGAAGATAAACCCAGAGAGAAGTCCAGAGCTTATGCTGTAATCCACGATGATGAAGGATATGATTGGAGTCAGATTCTACCAGATGAAGATCGTCCTGTAACAGCTCATGGAAGAAAAACATCAAAGGCCCAGCATCATGTTTTTGTTGCTGAAATTCATGAAGAAAACAAAGAAGAAAATGTTGCTGCTGAGGTCAAAGAGAAAACTCGAGAAGAGATTTTGAAAGAAAAAACTCCAAGAGAAAGATTCATTGTAGGGTGCAGAATGGAGAAAATGCAAGAAGAATATGAAAATGCTGTTGCGAACAAAAGATGGGATAAAAAGCAAGAATGTTATGTCAACAAACAAGGTGAACCGGTTGTTCCCAGAAGTGACATAGTTCACGATGATGTTCTTCTAGTAATTCCTCGATCCGGCGAATATTATTCCAATGTTGCAAAAGACAAGACATATGTGAAAAGGCTGGATAAAATCATCAGGGATGCTATGACGATAAAACTAAGGAAGAGGAATGAAGAAAGAATGAAGAAGAATGTTGAAGAGATGGTAAACAATCTAAAGAAAGCTGCTGAAGAGGTTAAAGCAGAAGCAGTTAAAGAAGAAGATGTGAAGATTGTTGAAGAAGTGAAAGAAGAAGTGATGGTGAATGTGGAAGTTGTGAAAGAAGCTGTTACTAAAGAACAGCAGGTTGGAGAAGATGTGAAGAAAGCAGAAGAAGAAGTGAAGGTTGAAAGTTCAACAGATGATGGTGTTGAAGCTGTTGATGAGAAGCAGCAGAAAGAAGCTGATCAGAAAGAAACTGAAGTAAACACCGAAGTGTCAATCACTGAGGTAAATTCTGATTCTGAAACTGTGATCAAAGTTGATGAACAGTGCAAGAAATGCATGGAACTATGCAGTGCTTGTACTGAAAAAGATGATAAATTCAGAACAAGAGATCTTGAATTCACTAAAATCGAAAATGTTTTCAAAGAAAAATGCAAAGAAATGTTTGAAAATGAAAAGTTTTTAAAAGAAAATAATGAAACGCTTTCAGAAAAATGTAAAAAGTTAGAAAAAGAAAATGACGTTTTGAAAGAAAATGTTTTGAAAAAGACAGAAGAATGCGATCAAAAAGAGAATGCTTTTCAGGAAATGAAAAAGGAATATGATTCAATAAAATTGGTTTATCACATTACAAAAGAATCATATGAAAAAGTGAAAAGTGAAATGAAACTTGTTCAATCAAGATTGAAATATTGTTCTGAAACAACTAATGAGTATAAACGAATGTATGAAATAAAGCAACAAGTTGTTAACTCTTACATTGAAGATGTTGCTAAGCTAAAGCGTCAGATTGCTGATTTAGAAAAGGATAATAACAAGTTAAAAAGTTATCATGCGTCATCATATGTGCTTGAACGTATTTTCAACATAAAACCGAGAGATGATGAGTCTGAGCAAAACAAGAAAGGCATTGGCTCAGAGTTTCATCAAGTTCCACCACCGGGAAAGTTTGCATTTTATGATGATGAAAAGGTCGAAAAAGCTTTCAACATGGTAGATCAATTGCCAGATAACATTGACGTAACCTATTCCAAATCTGATGATTCTAGTGATTCAGAGGTGGTAGGTAAGGTCGTTGAAAGTGTGTTGAAATAAGAGTCGGTTAATACAGGTAAATCTGAATCACAGGATGAAAATGAAGGTAATTTTCATGATGGATATCTGAAAAACACAAAATCCGAGAAAAATTTGAATGATGATTCAAAAGGATTGGTTTATACCATGATTGGATCGGACAAATTGTTCTTAGATGTTGTATTCCCGATTCAGAATGTGATTTCGGAAAAGGTTGATAAAGTTTTCAAAATGGTTGAAATTGAGAAGTCTGAGATTTCAAAGTTTGCTGGTAAGAGTCATAGAGGTTCATATAACAAACCTGGTTACAAGAAGAAAAACATGAAGGCTGGGTTGGGTTATACGAAGAAACAGAATCGAAACAAAAATGAAACACCAAATTATCAGGCAAAAATGAGTTTTGTTCAAGGAGACAGTTTAGCAAAAGAAAAGGAGCTCAAAATGAGACAGTCTAATGATGAGTTCTTTGCTAAAAAGAAAAAGCAACAACCACAGGTCAAAGATGTGTCCATGAGAACATGTTTCAAATGTGATCAAAAAGGACATCTTGCACGCAAGTGTCCTAATCTGAAACCTGTGAATGTTGACAAAAAGAAGATTGATACTGAGAAACAAAAATCTGAGAATGTGAGACAAAGGTCAACCAGATTTGACTCAAACCAAACTTGGATGTACAATACAAACAAGTTTGTTTCGACTCAAAATTGGAAGTCAAACCAGTATAGATTCGATTCAAGACAGACCTGGAATTCTCACACGCCCAGAGTCAGAACAACTCAAAGTTGGAAAACAACTGTTGATATGACAAAACCACAAGAGTTTTGGAAACCAAAAGTTGTTCAAAAACAAAATGTTCAAAAGGAGTCACATTTTTACAAAAGAGGTACTCCAAAAGGTCAAACATGGAGTGTTAAGAAACAAACGACTTTGGTAAATGAAGAAAAAGCTGAAGTCAAAGTTGAAAAAGTCTTTGTTCAGAGTGACAAAGATTTTCCAAAGTTAACTGATGCATATTGTGTTGAAATGCCTAAGGTCAAACAGACCTGGGCTAAATTGTTCAAGTAATTGAGTAATTTGAATGTGCAGGTGCTTCTGAAGAAATCTGAATGTCAACAAGAAGAGAATCGAAGCAGCCTGGCACGAGAAGAGGAGGCTGCTGATCCCTGCGATGGTTAAACAGGGAGTTTGTTTGTTCTGTAAATAAATAAACAATATTTCAAAAACCCTAAAAATTAAAAAATTTTGAAAAACAAAAAATATGTTTTGTTTTTTGTCAAAAATATTCAAAAATACAAAAATATGTTGATTGAATACGCCGAAACCCTCACGGCTGAACAAACATGATTACTTTCACAAGATTGAAAAAACGGTTTTCAAACTGTCGAAAATCAATGGGTTGTAAATCATGGGGGTACGTTATATTTTTCTGCAAATCAGTGCATGTGAAGCAGAAAATGGATGGTGAGACAAAGCTATCAGTATCGGTTTGTCAAATTTTCTTTAAATGGTTTTGCATTTTAGGGGGAGTAATATTGTCAGAAAATCCAAAAACATTAGAAAATTTGAAAAAGTCAAAAACATGATAAAAATTCAAAATTGAGTTTTTGTGTAAAAAGAGGAAATGATAGTACATCAGTAGACAGTTACAGTATGCTAAAGAAATGTAATGATTTTATAGCGTTAAACAGTCTCACTGATGATATGCCGATAGGTTTTTATACATTTAGTAAACTTTTTCGGGATATAAACTTAAATTCAAACTTGCTTAGTTCGTGGGGAACACTACTTGGATATATAGGTAACCCTTGAAATCTTGTTTGAAAGGTCTCATAATCTGATATACAGGTCTTTATACTCAATGATGTCTGGGGTATTATTCCGGGACTTCTGCTGAACGGTAGTTCTGACCTAGTCCTTGGATAATACTTTCTGCAAATGCTTGAAACATAGCATAAACCCTCAGCATGCCGATAAAACAATAAAATTGATAGTCGCTGCTGTTGTAGCTAAAAGATCCTCTAAAGGGGACATTCTGTAAAGTCGAAGCTGATATCTCTCTGCGTATACGGAAGTATCGACCTGAGATCCCTCGGCCCTCGCATACCTAATTTATGTACATATATCATTGTAGTATACTCACCTGTAAGACTGATTATTGGGATTCTGGATACGGGAGTATATTCAAGAGGTGGGACACATGAATAAGTTTAAGTTCTTAAAACACCTAATTCGTATCCTGAATCAGTTGAAGTTTGTGTGAAAATTTAAGTGGATCAGTATATCGACAATCTAAGTGAATCGTTTAATTCTTAATGTGTAACTAAGCTCAACGGTACTTGTGACTGGTCAAAAACTGATATGATCCTCTGACGCAAACTCAAACAAAAATATTGTCTGTAAATATGTTTGTACATATTTCTTTACTACTTTATATTTCAGAAAAATACAAAAAGATTTTTGATTCTGCTTTATTTTCGACAACCGATGTCTGAAGCTGAGTTTTAAAATCTAAGTATGCTGATTGTGTTTCTGAAAAATAAAACAAGTTCATTAATTTGAAACTTAAAGTTTTAAAAAAATCAAAAATCAAAAACAGTTTGTGATATCTCCAAGGTCATTAATTTGGACTTGGATGATAAACTGTGAGGGATTTGGATGCTTGGATTGTTAAAATCTGTAAAAGAGCCAGTTTCCGATACGGTTCGCTGAAACTGCCAAATCTTTGAAGATTGTTGATAGGGGGAGAGTATCAAGTAATCCTGGATATATTTCATATTATTATATCTTAGTCCCAGGATCTTGATTTAGAAAGTTTAATAGAGCCAGGTTACAATACCTGGACAAACGGAAATGCTTTCATTGTTGAAATATTTTAGCAAAAGATTGAGAGAGCCATGTTTTCAATCCTGGATGTTCAAAACGTTGTTACTTATAAACGTTTGAGTATTGCAGATGTTGTACCAGACTACGATCCCGATAGCCGAGTCTAAGGGGGAGTCTGAAGACGAGCTCAACGAAAGGGGAAGCGTGCATAGGCGCTAGAGACAGATCCACGGGGATTATGTTCGAGCTAGAGAGAGAGAAAGACCAGAAGCTACGAGTCTGACTAAATGTTTGAGATTGACTGCGGCAATATCCAAGGGGGAGTCTGTTAGTGCAGTATGTCTATCGCCTCCGTCATCTCAAGACCGTAGCGGAAATAGATTAAGTTTTGTGCTTATAGTGTTATATTTTAGTAAAAGGCAAGGTGGCATTTGTGTAAATAATGAGATATCTCATTATGTCCCTTGGCCTATAAATAGAGAACTTAGTGTTCTCATTTAGAACTTTTGACACTTTTGCCATTTTGAAGATTTGAAGCTTAGAGGATAGAGAGAGAAAGTAGAAAGAGAAAGTAGAGAGAGAAAGGCAAAAGGTGATTCGAGGTGCTTGTATCTTTCATACGTTTTATAGAATCACAGTTTGAGTACGTCTCGTGTGTTTCGGTCTTGCTCGTGCATGGATTCCGCACGTCGCACGAGTCGGTTCGCAATCGTTCGGAGTCAAACCGGTCCTAACAGTAACCGCTTCGACTCATGCGACATGTCTAAACTATTACTTGCCAATAGAATATCGTCTACATAAAGGACAAGTATAGTAAAGTTACTCCCACTCATTTTGAGGTAGGTGCATTGATCCACTTGATTCTTCATAAAACCTTGTCTCTTCATGACTTCATCAAACTTAAGGTACCATTGACGTGATGCTTGTTTTAACCCATAAATGGATTTCTTCAACTTACAGACTAGATGCTCCTGACCTTCAGGTTTAAAGCCTTCAGGTTGTTTCATGTAAACATCTTCGTCCAAGTCTCCGTTAAGGAAAGCAGTTTTGATGTCCATCTGATGCAGCTCTAAATCAAAATGAGCTACTAGGGCCATAACGATCCTTAATGAATCTTTACGAGAGACAGGTGAAAACGTCTCTTGATAATCAATTCCCTCTTTCTGAGTGTAGCCCTTTGCAACCAATCTCGCTTTGTAGCTTTTAATGTTCCCATTCGGATCTAGTTTTGTTTTGAACACCCATTTACAACCAACAGGTTTAACACCGTTGGGTAATTCTACCAAATCCCAAACGTCATTTTTCTTCATGGATTAAAGCTCATCAATCATTGCTTCGTTCCATTCAGAAGACTGATCACTGCTAATGGCTTCATTATAAGAGATAGGATCATTTAGCTTTCCAGCATCCATTTCAGTCAGGTAGGTAACATAATCATCCCAATTAGTAGGCCTTCTTTGCCTAGATGACCTCCTGAGTTGATTATCAGGTTCAGCGTTGTCTTGGTTTTGAGCGTTTGATGTGCCTTCGTTATGAGGTATAATGGGTTCTGATTGTGGAGATGGAGTTAGTGCAGTGGCTTCAGGTGTAGTTGTTGCATGGGGTACAAGAGGGGTAAACGGAGTAATGGTAAGCGACGAGTCTCTCCCCCCCCCCCGCGTCTTGTACTTCTTGCAATTCTTCGTAAGGGTTGGTACTGCTCCCACTGACCTTGAAATCCTCCAGGAACGTAGCACGCTTGGTTTCAACAATACGGGTGACATGGGAAGGACAATAGAAACGATAACCCTTTGAATGATCAGGATACCCGATAAAGAAACATGTAACTGTTTTAGGGTCAAGTTTCATTAGGAAAGGATTATAGAGTTTTGCTTCAGCAATGCAGCCCCATACTTTCATATATTTAAGACTCGGTTTCCTTCCTGTCCAAAGTTCATAAGGAGTTTTAGGGACAGACTTAGAAGGAACTCTATTGAGTATATGAACAGCTACTTTTAATGCTTCAGTCCAGAGGAATAATGGTAAATTAGTGTTGGCTAACATACTGCGCACCATGTTCATAAGGGTACGATTTCTTCGTTCAGCGACACCGTTCTGCTGAGGTGTACCAGGCATGGTGTATTGGTTCACAATCCCCTGGCCCTTACAAAACTCATAAAATAGACCAGGAGCTTGACCCACATCAGTATGTCTTCCATAATATTCACCGCCTCTATCTGATCTCACAACTTTAATCTGACGATCTAATTGCTTTTCAACTTCAGCTTTATAATCTTTAAAAGTTGTTAGAGATTCAGACTTTTCCTTAATAAGATACAAGTACATGTAACGAGAATAATCATCAATGAAAGTGATAAATGAAGTATGTCCTGTTATGCCAGCAATTTGGTAAGGACCACTAATGTCAGTGTGAATGAGTTCTAATAAATTAGAGCTCCTAGTGGCACCTTTCTTATTCGCTGATGTCATTTTGCCTTTGAGACATTTGACACATGTTCCAAAATCAGTGAAATTGAGAGGAGGTAAGACTTCATCCTTTACGAGATGATTTAATCGTTCTCTTAAGATGTGGCCTAAACGTTGATGCCACAACATAGATGAAGTCTCTAAGTCTCGTTTCTTTTCCATCTTTGTGAATGATTCATTAATATTATATGACAACAAAGATTTGGAAAAGTTATCATCTAGTTCTAATCTATAGAGACCACCATCCAGAATGCCAGTACCATAAACAACGGAATCATAGAGAATAGAGAGTTTGCGATGACCATGGGAAACAACAAAACCGTCCATGTCCAACTTTGGTCCTGATACAAGGTTCCGAGTTACCTCAGGAACATATAAGGTATCATAAAGTTTAATACATAAACCAGTTTTCAAAAATAATTGTAATGTTCCTATGGCCTTCACTTCTAATTCCCGATCATCCCCAACTTTAAGTGTTCTTTGGTTTCTTCCCAGCTTCCGGATTGAAAGGAATCCCTGAGTAGAGTTAGTTACATGAACCATAGAACCAGAATCAAACCACCAAGAATTAGTAGGAACATTTAAATTAAAGGACTCAAGTATCATGAAAAAATCGTTACCTTTCTTAGCCAGCCACTCCTTGAAGTCAGGGCATTCCTTTTGCTTATGTCCTGTTTTCTTACAGAACTTGCAATAGGGTTTGCCTAAGGAGCTCTTAGAGCTCGAAGGTGCACTTGTATTAGGATTTGGCTTTTGAACTTTAGAAGCATCCTTCCTTTGATGATTGTGCTTCCTCTTCTTAGAGTTGGAGGTGGTGAAGTTAGCAACATCAGTGGTGCGATCCATCTTCATACGCTCTTCCTCCTGTACGCACATAGCGACCAGTTCACTCATCGTCCATTTGTCCTTCTGAGTGTTGTAATTGATCTTGAATGCTTCATAGGACGAAGGAAGCGAAGTGATAATGAAGTGAACAAGAAAACCATCACTGATTTCCATCTTTATCCCTTTCAGCTTATTGGCCATGTCATGCATCATCATGATGTGTTCGCGAATGCCGCTCCTCCCATCATACTTAGTCGTCACCAGCTTGAGGATAAGAGTGCTAGCGTGTGCTTTTGATGTTCCTTTGAATTGAGCCTCCACAGAAGCCAGGTAGGTTTTAGCATCTTCAGAATCAGGAATAGCGCCTCTAATTGCATTGTGAATGGATTGCTTCATGAACATGAGAGACATGCGGTTACACCTAGTCCATTTTTCATGAACTATCTGCTCAGCAGCAGTACTTTGAGTGGTAAGGTCCGCTGACTTATTCTCTCTAAGAGCATAATCGAAGTCTAGCAATCCTAGTGTAAGCATGAGGGCATCCTTCCATTCAGCAAAGTTATCACCAGTCAAAGGTGGAATCCCGCAATTGGGTGCTGATAGTGGAAATAAGATGAGCAAGTTATGATACTAAGAAAAAAGTCCTAATGTGATCTAAGGGCATGTTATACTAAGGCAGGCATAAATAATGACCATTTTAATTATGAAGCTGTGATAATGTCTATTACTAATATCAAAATAATAGACTTAGTAAAATTCTACTTAAACGAAGACAAATCAGCTTTGGCCAGAAGTGTAATCATTTAAGTATGTGTGCAAAGTAATCATGACAAATCAGCTTTGGCCAGAAATGAGACAATCACTTTAGTTATGCACTTGTCAAGCATGATAAACATAAATGAATTAAATCAGCTTTGGCCAAAATTAAGACATTTCACGTTTGTAATGCATACTCAACATAGCTTTTATAATACTTGAACAATAAATAGATGTATTAAATCAGCTTTGGCCAGAAATGATACATCAGAAGCTCTTTTATCAAAGGGTCTAGAGATGCACGGAAGATAATCCTTCACTCCAAATGCCTCGGCTTCAAATTTCACATCAGCTAACTGTAGTCATGTGAGGGAAATCAATTACGAATACAATAAGAATCCGCTATATATCACACAAAAATCCATTCATTGTTTTTCGTTTTATTCATAGGAATGAAGAAGATGATGAATACATACTGTAACACCCGTTCTTATAAATTAAGGTTTAACGTATCATTTACGAAAAACAGTCATGTAATTAAGATTACATATGCATTGGAAATTACGGGTTTATTAAAACTTTTTACAATTAAAAGTATACAACATATCATGTGTACGTTCGTCGTTTAACATAATAACGATACATAGTGCGGAAGCTTATTTCGTGATCGTGTTCGGTTCTTGCTCGTCGCTTGATCTTCCTCCGGGTACTCTAGATAATCACCTACGATTAAACCAACTTAAAAGTTAGTCTTGATAACTTAAATACTGGTTAAAACAAGTTCCTTGCATCATATAGTGAAATAAAATAAAATTTCCAGCTTTCACAGTTCTCGCGGCCCGCGATAACTTACTCAACATCTGATGCGGGCTGCCACAACCTGCCGCGTGGCGCGACAATGACCAGGTGATCCTCCGCGTGGCACGGGGGAAGACACTTTCCAGCAAGTCTGGATCTGGGACCTGCATTTTTCAGCAACACTAAATTTTACGAAAAAGGCCATAACTTCTTCGTTATTGATCCGATTTACGTGATTCTTTTTCCTACGCGTTCGTAATTTATTTCTCCATCGTATGGAGTTAAAATCCGACATCTGGAATAACAAAATTCCAGACTTTAAAGTCTTCGGCTTACTATTCTTTTTACCAAAAATTGACCCGTTCATAATTTTATCACACCAACATGTTTATTTGACCTTTAACTCATGAAATCCATTATTTCAATATCTCCTATCATATTATTCTCAAGTCACGGGTTTCTTATGTGATAAAATCCCGTTTACGCTTAAATACATATTTTGACCCGTTAAGGGTATATATGCATTTTAATCTAGAACTTGTGCCTTTCTTTTGTCGCTACAAAAGTTCCAAATCTAATTAACTACAAACATTCCACCACAATTATTTTGCGGTGGATTTATCGTAATGAACCCCTTTTCCCAAATTTTACCCATTGGTTGGTCATTTTACGCAAATGACCATCTTTGAGCATTTGACCCGCGAATGTGCATTCCTATGACCTTTATTCATGTCTAATGATTCCAAAATCTATACGCAAGTTCCTAAACGACCCCTACGAGTCGTTTGTCCAATATACCCTTCAAGGGTGTTTTGGTCAACTTTAGTCCCTCACTTCACAACGAAGGACTTTCAATAACTGTTTTGACCAAAATTGTATGTTTAACCAAAAAGCTTAGTTATACGTACCTGGTTCGGGTCAAAGTATTGACCCGTTTACTTAACTTTTGCTTTGAATCTTTATAGTCAAAGCAACGCAAGCTTATGTTATTTCCTGTGATTACAAAACTCAACAAGCAATTATCAAATGTTATTGTCAAATGGCGTTACCCACACCAATTGACCTATTTAGTCAAATTGACCATTTGTCCGTATGAGATGGTATTTAAGTACCATATCATCCCCTTTAAACCTATCCCGGTTTTCCTTGTACTCGTTTTTACTTAAAACCGTTTTTGTTTGTTCGTTACTACATGACTAATTTACCATTTTACCCCTTGTCCATAACTTATGATTTCTTACCATTTTCCCTTCGTTCCGACTCTCATTGAATCGTGTCGGAACATCCTATGCCAACCACTTAGTAGCGTTCATATACTATACTTGCAATCATGTCATTTGTAAATAATAAAAAGGGGGCGTAAGCTTTACTTACCTCGCATCCGAACTACGCTTTTCCTTTCCTTCTTGATTTGTTTGATCCGCTCCCTCATCAAGCTTCCACCTAGCTTGTTACGCGTCAAACTATCATCATTCGTTTTCAAGGTGGTTAGTTTAATCATAATTTAATACGATTATTCCACCTTACACATTTCATATCAAATTTACCATTTATCGGATTATAGGTCAGTTTGACTTTTTAAAAGTCAAATGCCCATTAGTATACTAATTGCATATTCGAGTTCATCAACTAGTTTTAGCATTCTTTAATTACCCGGTAGGCGTTATCTTTAGACCACCATTTTAACCAAAGTTCTAACCACGTTCATCATATTTAGAACTCTTTTTAATCACATTTTGCATAATAGCCAAAACATCACAATTAGGTGTTTTAACTACAAAAATTCTAGTTTCGAGCCTTCTTTGAGGCATTTCAACAAACACTTTAAGGGCAGAATTTTACATGTTTATTTATCAAGTCTCTAGCTTATCTCTTAGCCCTAATTTCACATAAATCAACCATCTTACAAAGTTGTTAACTTCTATAATTTCTGAAATCACTTCAAAATTGTCAAATTATACTAGATCAACACTCTATTTCCTAGTGTTCATCAAATTTCACATAAACCACTAATCACCTACAATGGTGTTCATAGGTTTCACTAAAATTTCACATGATTTCAACTTGTATTTGTCTAGGGTTTGTCCCTAGACACTATATGGTTCCTAATTCATCATAAAACAAACATGCAACCATGAATTTCAGATTTTCCCAATTTCATGAGAATTTCAAACAGAGAATTAGCACTAAATTTCACATACCTTGTAACCCCCTTGTGATGAGGATCACGAATCTATGTTCAGATTTCGATTTGAGACAGGAATTAGCCTTCAATTGATCAAATTTGTGGAGTTAGGGTTTGGTGAGAGCTCCTGGTCGCTCCCCTGCGTTTTTGATCGACCAAGCACACTAATTTGTGTGTTTGGTTTTTATTTAATTTGTTTTAATAAATTCTATTTTCAAGTTCTACAACTTAGGTCCCTCCACTTTTGTATAACTTATAGTTTGGCTAATTTTAACCCTATTATAAGTTATTTCTAGACTATTAGCTAACTAGGTTAAAATTCCTAGTTAGTAAATTCTTGTTTATTTAAGAATCCTAACATTCACCGGGTTACTTTTACCACTAAAGGTAAATTACCCGTCTTTTAGTATAAACGTGGTTTGATTACCAAACCCGTTTTCGGGGTGTTACAAGTCTACCCCCTTAAAGAGGTTTCGTCCTCGAAACCTTTCTTACATAGTTCGTGGAGTTTTAAACTCAACGCATTTGACCTGAGTAATCTTTTAAGCATTACTCATACTTTTATCCAATAGTTAGTATTACCATAAAAGTAAGGTAACATCTTTTTGGTTACTAATTGTCTACATAACTCATACAACATAGTGCAACTTGAAATAACGTAATCTCGTTATTTCCACTAGTTTAGTTAACTTAACAATATCCATTGCTTTCATATAATATCGAATTCTTTATGAATCCGTTTAAAGTCTTTAGTGAAATATTTCACTTTTAGCAATAATTTCTTTTGTTTTCAGATTTATTTATTCGGTTCAGTTATACCGAATCCACCACTTACAAGCAAGCCAAATTTTATTGATTTGAATTACTGGCCTTAACCGGTCTCACTAACTAGACTTATTAGCCCCGTTACTTTTTACCGCTAGCCTGGTTATAATGTGATTTTACTTCACATTACATTTCCTAACCGTGATCGTGTCACATCATGTTTAGTTTGTATCAACCTTTCATTTTCGAAAATACCACTTTTCGAATGTATCGTCTTGCGCCTATCAGTGTCAAGACTTGAACCTTTCATGCTTACTATTCAAATTCCTAACAGAATTTATATTTGTAAAAACGTTATTTCTTACTAAAATCAAAGTTTTAGTTTTAGGATCTTTCCTTTAACTTTTGTCAATTATCCGTACTATGATATTGACAGTCCATAATTCATTCTTTCACAATCTTAGTTTTATACGGGGAATTGTAACAAGTTCCCTCACCTTACACAATTGACCCGTAGGTTCCTTCACTTAACCTCGTAGGCTATTTCCTTAGGCTTTCATCTCTTTAAGATGAGGCCCTTATGATCCCTTTGCTTCTATTCATGACCCGTAGGTCGTTTTGGCCCCGTAGACCTTTACACTAATTAATGTCCCGTAGGTTATGATGATCCCGCAGATCATCTTTTATTCTAGTCTTTATTCCATTGTCTATTTATACATATATAGCTTTAAAGCATCCTTTGTTATGTTTGGAATTATTAAATTTTGCTTTTGAACTTTAGTTGACCTTGACCGTAGTCTAAGGTTTCATTTGTTTACTTTCGGACCATCTTTTGAATTATCCTTCCGACTTCTGGACTTCTAACATCAATTACACATTGGTTTGCCCTACACTTACCGTTACCCGGTTCTTACCTATACTTCTTTACGACCCATTACCCGGGTTCTTTATCTTAGTGTTTTTAACATTTTTGTTTTGCTAGTTTGCATTTTTCCTATATATATATTCCTTTATGACCCATCATGTAGGTTCATTAATGTTCCGTGCTACCATTATTCAGTTTGCGCATACTTGTACTACCAAGTTTTATACCTTATTTATCTCATTTGACTTGTTCGTGTGAAATTTCATCACTTGTGAACATCAAACACCATTCTTTATTCGACCCGTTCAACTTTAAATCAGTTGAGCGTAGTTATTAACATTTCTGTTTGCAAGTTCTCATTGTCTTTTAGTCATGACTCATATTCCGAGTCTTCTGACTTTCTATTTCGCGTTCCCGTCTCTTGGTTTACGCATTCACCCACAATCCTACCCGTCCATCGAGTATCTTTACCAACATCATCGTCAAGTAACCATTCTTATATGGTTTTAGACACCATCTTAATTCATTTGATCGTCTTAGCGAGATTCATCGCTTTTATTCAAATTAATTCTTTATTCTTTATTCAATTCGTTTGACTTGTCCATGTGAATTTCATCACTTGTGACAGTCAAACTTTTTATCCCTATGCCTTAGCATTCCTATTGATCGGTTTGTATTTTCTTTTTTTTTTCTTTTTTTTTACCTGATCCTTGTCCCTTCTCTCGGGCTCGTTATTCTTACGTAATACGCTTCCGTCATCCGACTTACGTTTACGTTTACTATCAAACATCTTACTTATTTGATTTATTTGGGTACCATTTAAGTTAGTCCCATACACCCCGCCCTTACTACATCGGACATAAATGTGTCCATCATAAGAAGTTCATGGTACCACGTGTTCACTACTTACTTGGCCAGAGTAAGCGATCAACACCTGGTATACATGACCTTTTTATAATTTTCACATTACACCCGATGTAAGTAATGCCTCTATTTGTTTTTCTTGGAAACAAAATCCCGGATAGGTTTTCTATTCAGGTTTTTCCAAATTTTCAATCTACATATGCAACTTTCAATCTCTACATATTTGTTGCATATTACTATTTATGCAATAATTTAAAACGTGCACCTGATAATGCTTGCTCTAACAGGCTCCCCTTGCCATTAACTTATTTGCAATCGTTGCGCGATTTAGGTCCTTGGTGAGCATGCTCTTCTTGTCATACTTCGGACCGTTCCTCTATCATATCCGTAATTTGTTCAATCCTCGTCATCTTCAAATGCGAGTTTCCTCCAATTAGAACATTCATAAAAGTTAGTAATGTCAACTTTACTAAATGCCCGTATCATAATACAAGGCTTTTCTATTGTACGCGTCAACGCGCGCAATTTCGTCAACTATTTTCATCATTTAATTTAGGTAACGTGTATCACACGATAGCCTTATGTGTTGTTTACAACACTTTAGTGTGCTTAAACTTATTAACATACCTGTACTTACCGGATTCGCGATCAAGCCTCGAACCGAACACCAATCTTTTTCAAGAGCATAAGGTTTAAGTCCAAGCATAGTTCTCCCACCATACTTGAATCTCTTAAACCAAGGCTCTGATACCAACTTGTAACACCCGTTCTTATAAATTAAGGTTTAACGTATCATTTACGAAAAACAGTCATGTAATTAAGATTACATATGCATTGGAAATTACGGGTTTATTAAAACTTTTTACAATTAAAAGTATACAACATATCATGTGTACGTTCGTCGTTTAACATAATAACGATACATTGTGCGGAAGCTTATTTCGTGATCGTGTTCGGTTCTTGCTCGTCGCTTGATCTTCCTCCGGGTACTCTAGATAATCACCTACGATTAAACCAATTTAAAAGTTAGTCTTGATAACTTAAATACTGGTTAAAACAAGTTCCTTGCATCATATAGTGAAATAAAATAAAATTTCCAGCTTTCACAGTTCTCGCGGCCCGCGATAACTTACTCAACATCTGATGCGGGCCACCACAACCCGCCGCGTGGCGCGACAATGACCAGGTGATCCTCCGCGTGGCGCGGGGGAAGACACTTTCCAGCAAGTCTGGATCTGGGACCTGCATTTTTCAGCAACACTAAATTTTACGAAAAAGGCCATAACTTCTTCGTTATTGATCCGATTTACGTGATTCTTTTTCCTACGCGTCTGTAATTTATTTCTCCATCGTATGGAGTTAAAATCCGACATCTGGAATAACAAAATTCCAGACTTTTAAGTCTTCGGCTTACTATTCTTTTTACCAAAAATTGACCCGTTCATAATTTTATCACACCAACATGTTTATTTGACCTTTAACTCATGAAATCCATTATTTCAATATCTCCTATCATATTATTCTCAAGTCACGGGTTTCTTATGTGATAAAATCCCGTTTACGCTTAAATACATATTTTGACCCGTTAAGGGTATATATGCATTTTAATCTAGAACTTGTGCCTTTCTTTTGTCGCTACAAAAGTTCCAAATCTAATTAACTACAAACATTCCACCACAATTATTTTGCGGTGGATTTATCGTAATGAACCCCTTTTCCCAAATTTTACCCATTGGTTGGTCATTTTACGCAAATGACCATCTTTGAGCATTTGACCCGCGAATGTGCATTCCTATGACCTTTATTCATGTCTAATGATTCCAAAATCTATACGCAAGTTCCTAAACGACCCCTACGAGTCGTTTGTCCAATATACCCTTCAAGGGTGTTTTGGTCAACTTTAGTCCCTCACTTCACAACGAAGGACTTTCAATAATTGTTTTGACCAAAATTGTATGTTTAACCAAAAAGCTTAGTTATACGTACCTGGTTCGGGTCAAAGTATTGACCCGTTTACTTAACTTTTGCTTTGAATCTTTATAGTCAAAGCAACGCAAGCTTATGTTATTTCCTGTGATTACAAAACTCAACAAGCAATTATCAAATGTTATTGTCAAATGGCGTTACCCACACCAATTGACCTATTTAGTCAAATTGACCATTTGTCCGTATGAGATGGTATTTAAGTACCATATCATCCCCTTTAAACCTATCCCGGTTTTCCTTGTACTCGTTTTTACTTAAAACCGTTTTTGTTTGTTCGTCACTACATGACTAATTTACCATTTTACCCCTTGTCCATAACTTATGATTTCTTACCATTTTCCCTTCGTTCCGACTCTCATTGAATCGTGTCGGAACATCCTATGCCAACCACTTAGTAGCGTTCATATACTATACTTGCAATCATGTCATTTGTAAATAATAAAAAGGGGGCGTAAGCTTTACTTACCTCGCATCCGAACTACGCTTTTCCTTTCCTTCTTGATTTGTTTGATCCGCTCCCTCATCAAGCTTCCACCTAGCTTGTTACGCGTCAAACTATCATCATTCGTTTTCAAGGTGGTTAGTTTAATCATAATTTAATACGATTATTCCACCTTACACATTTCATATCAAATTTACCATTTATCGGATTATAGGTCAGTTTGACTTTTTAAAAGTCAAATGCCCATTAGTATACTAATTGCATATTCGAGTTCATCAACTAGTTTTAGCATTCTTTAATTACCCGGTAGGCGTTATCTTTAGACCACCATTTTAACCAAAGTTCTAACCACGTTCATCATATTTAGAACTCTTTTTAATCACATTTTGCATAATAGCCAAAACATCACAATTAGGTGTTTTAACTACAAAAATTCTAGTTTCGAGCCTTCTTTGAGATATTTCAACAAACACTTTAAGGGCAGAATTTTACATGTTTATTTATCAAGTCTCTAGCTTATCTCTTAGCCCTAATTTCACATAAATCAACCATCTTACAAAGTTGTTAACTTCTATAATTTCTGAAATCACTTCAAAATTGTCAAATTATACTAGATCAACACTCTATTTCCTAGTGTTCATCAAATTTCACATAAACCACTAATCACCTACAATGGTGTTCATAGGTTTCACTAAAATTTCACATGATTTCAACTTGTATTTGTCTAGGGTTTGTCCCTAGACACTATATGGTTCCTAATTCATCATAAAACAAACATGCAACCATGAATTTCAGATTTTCCCAATTTCATGAGAATTTCAAACAGAGAATTAGCACTAAATTTCACATACCTTGTAACCCCCTTGTGATGAGGATCACGAATCTATGTTCAGATTTCGATTTGAGACAGGAATTAGCCTGCAATTGATCAAATTTGTGGAGTTAGGGTTTGGTGAGAGCTCCTGGTCGCTCCCCTGTGTTTTTGATCGACCAAGCACACTAATTTGTGTGTTTGGTTTTTATTTAATTTGTTTTAATAAATTCTATTTTCAAGTTCTACAACTTAGGTCCCTCCACTTTTGTATAACTTATAGTTTGGCTAATTTTAACCCTATTATAAGTTATTTCTAGACTATTAGCTAACTAGGTTAAAATTCCTAGTTAGTAAATTCTTGTTTATTTAAGAATCCTAACATTCACCGGGTTACTTTTACCACTAAAGGTAAATTACCCGTCTTTTAGTATAAACGTGGTTTGATTACCAAACCCGTTTTCGGGGTGTTACACATACCTCGATTTAAGTTTCTGTTGTCGTCGTTGTATCATCAGAACTTACCCGATGCCACTGGAATCCTAACCCTTGTGGACGTCGTTGCTGCCTCCATGTTCGGAACCCTAGCGGAACCCTAGCCGTCACCCAAATTGCGGCTGCTGACTACAGCGAACCACCATCACCAATTTCGCTCTTGTGCGGTGGTTGTCGTGGTCGTTGGACCTGCCCGGCACGGCCACTCTTGGTTTGATTCTTTATCTATTTGTGTGTGAAAAGGAAGAAGTGAAGAACTGTTGGGGATAGTAGGAAGCAATGAATGGGGAAAAGCTAGAACACAGTTTTAGAAAATGTGTCTATTACCATGTACAAATACATATATTTTGGGTACAATTTCTAATGCAAGAATATGTTGCAAATTAGAGTGTTATATAATGACCTCAAGTTAGATTTTGTTAGATTTTAAGCAAATGGTAGATAAGACACCAAATTTTGAGTTAAAAATTTGAATAATAACACTATAAAATGGTCGTCTTTACCGTCTAACCCGTCGGTTTCGGGTGTTTGGAATATTATAATGAGGATGGAGGCAAAACTGCTTATAAAAGGGAAAAGACTTCACAATTTTATCAAAGGTGTTTTGGGAAATTGAAACAGCATACGCTTTTAGATAGATTCTTGGATGGGAGACACCCCTTTATGTTGATCAGTTCTGTTTAAACATAATGGAAAACAAGAATAACATACCTGTTACAGCAGACAGGCCAGCAGAGAATCCAGTCAGAGATGCAGCCATTGAGTTCGACATACTTGTCAGGATGATCTGGTTTCTCCTTAGGGTGTAACGTTATGATGGTGATGAACCGAAACTAGGGATGGTTTCGGTTATAGAGAGAGAGCCGATTGTGATGTTATGAGGGTTATGGAATTGTCCAACTTGTGTAACTGTCTAACCCTTAAACTCTCTAATAATCTCCTTATATATACACCCAAGAGGAAACCTAATTAGTTAATAAGGGTAATATGGTCCATCAACAATTACCAACTAATTATTAATAGGTAATTAATATATTTTGATCTATATAATATAAATGATTATAATGGCTACAAGATTAAATATTATAACAATAATATATTTAATCTCACACTCTAATGTTGAAATGGCTGAGTCTTTTTGCGTTAGAAAAAGTCAAATATTTCTGGGTTAAGGATCGTATCCCGACGTTGGGGGAAGTTTTAACTTGGAAGTGGAGATGGTCGAGAGCTCCGGTTTCCCCGAGCGAGATGTCGGAGTTGGATGACTATGTGGCTACGCTGAATTGTATCACAGTTTCAGTGGAGAAGGATAGGTGGCTCTGGTCACCTGATGCTTCAGGTAAGTTTTCTACGGCCTCGTTCAAATCTTTGTCAACTGTTGTTCTAAACGAGGAGGTTAGGTTCTCGTTTAAAGGGTGTTCTTGGGTCTCGTCAAAATGTAAGATTTTTATGTGGAGGGCGGCTCTAGATCGTATTCCGACTAGACAGGCGCTTGAAAAGAGGAATATCCAGGTTGAGTCGGGTTTTTGTGCTCTTTGCGGAGAAGGATTCGAAACGGTCGATCATTTTTTTACGGCATGCAATTTTTCGATGAGGGTTTGGAACAAGCTTAGTGAGTGGGCTAAACTTCCCCCTATCTTTGCTTTTTCGTTTAAGGATCTTCTTGAAGTTCACAACAGATTTGGAGGGGATAAAGACGCTAAGGAGATTGTCCGTGGGCTTGTGATTGTGACTTGCGGGGCTATCTGGAAAGCTAGGAACAATTTGGTTTTCTCTAAAGGAAGAGGAGATAGTGATGTTATCTTTGGGGAGGCTAGATCTTTGGGCTTTTTCTGGCTAAAATGTAGGTCCAAACATAAAAACATTGTATGGAGAGATTGGTGTAATTATCCGTTGTATATGTTGTAGTTGGTTAATTTTCCTTTAAAAAAAATAACACTACAAAAAGTGCACTAGAAGGTTAATTCAAGTATGATGGTGAAATATGAAAAGTTGAAGAATTTAGTGATTTTTGTCCAAACTAACCCAAATGAGATTTGACCAATCAATGAACTAAATTGGGAATTAATGCATCCCATACATTCTAAAGGTTTTAAGCATTGACTTATCATTAAAGGCGATAAATCACATTTTTATGAAATAGGTACAAGTTTGTCATCCTTGTTGAAAACCTAGAATGCTGAAGTGAGTTGTAAACCCGCACAAAATGATATAAGTTGTCAAAAGTGATCAACTTGTTATGATTATGAATTGACGATTTGATCATTTCAGGAGATTTTTATTTGCAACTTTACTTAATAAGTGTAAAAGTTTGGCATATGTTACAGAAGAACTTGACTATGGCAAAACAAAGGTGAGTACACACAGGTTTTTAATAAGAATAACATATCAAATGGGATTTTCACAACGAAATGCACATTTAAATGCAAAAGTTTTGAATACTAGCTTAAGTTACATAATTAGCTTCATGTGTAATTTAGTGAAAAACTTAGTATGTGACGGAATTTGGATTAATGTGATAAGTAACCAAGTTCTTAAGATAATATTTGGTGAAACAATGATATAGATATAGAGCTAAAATACATATTATGTATTAGGAAATGCCAATGTGGGGTTAACCTATTTGGTAGAGTCACATGCCTCTTATAAGTGAGGTGAGAAATTATTTAAATTATTGGTGTAAAGAAGGAGTAACCTTTTTGTTCAAAAACTACTAAGTCACATTCGAGCTGATGCCACTTTAATAGAAGTATTAGATTGATAGGCTTTCTATAAGGGAGGTGAGAAATTATTTAAATTATTGGTCCAAATTGCAGAAGTATTAGATTGATAAGCTTTCTATTGATATTTCGAACTACTGAAACATAATTTCATCATTTATTTATCTTTTTGTTTTATTTATATCAATAGTACGTTGGTTGTTTATTTACTTTATGAACCTGAGAGTTCCATAATAATTTCCTTCAGAGAATTTCGTTATGATTATCATAAACGTATAATGTTCTTTGTCAATACCTCGAAAACATATTATTTTGTCCAACCCGCGAAATTTGCGGGTATTAGCACTAGTGTGTGTGTGTGTATATATATAGGCCAATTAACGTACAAAATGGCTTATCGTATATTGCATACGCGATAACCCCAACCGACAGATCTTTATCTCCCATGCAATTTCACCCCTTGCGATTTCATCCCCCATGCGATTTCACCCCATAAAACACAACATGCGATTTCATCCCCCCATGCGATTTCCCAGATTCATGAACACGCTTTTTTTATAACGTTCAATTTATACTCGCGTACGTAATGTACGTTAGGGCCAATTGTACGATACACTTTTCATATATATATATATATATGGGAAACGAGGGAAAGTGTGAGAACGGTGAGAACGGTTATGGATCGTCCGATCAAAACAATCTATGGATTAGATTGGCGCGGTGGCGTTTTCGTAAATAACATAAATTTTATTACGTGGACGCGCTTCATTAAGGGTAAAAAAGGTAAAACACCCATTCTCACATAAAACGCCGTTGAAATATAAAACGGCAATTAAATACAAAACGTCAATTTTATCACTGCGTTGTTTTTTCTGTGTTTTTATTTAAGCTCTTAGGCTACAAAAACGCCATAAAATGTAAAACGCCATAATATATAAACGTCAAGCCTTACATTCGGATAAATGTTAATTGCATTTATTGTTAAAACTACTATCCCGCCTAAACTACGCGCCAAAAAAATCATATAAATAGAAACGTCTCACCACCTTCCGTTTATCACACCAAAAAAACACAAAAAAACACAATGGTTCCTAAAATACAACTCACTGTAAAACGACAAAAGTTGAGAGAAATCAACAATGGCAAACATCTTTTCTTTGATACTCAGTAATGTTCTGCATGGAGTTTCGCTGAATGGTTTGTTAGGTGAGGAGAGTAAGATTTTTGCTGCATGAGATGGACAAATTCCAAGAAAAAGGGATTGATGACACCCATATGTCATTTTGTCTTCTTTGTTCTTGAAGAAGGTTTGGATGACGAGAAGAAACCTAACCCAGTGTAAATGCGACTTTGGTCTCGATGATTATAATGAAGATAACGGGCAGATAGCATCCACCCACACGGAGTCGATATATGTTTCCAACATCCACAAACCCACTTCAACACACGAATAAGAAAAAAAAACCACGCCAAACCCAAAACACAATTTATTTGTGACAGTTCTTGTAGTTTCAAAAGAAGAAAGAGACTAATGACACTGAAGATTTAGACCATAAATTGCTTCTAATTGTTTTTTTTTTAATTTTCTTTTTCTTTTTTTTGTTATGTAATTTTCAGCTAAGAACAACAATACATTAATCCTATAATGAAAAATATAATAAAAAGCCAAAAGGGTAAAGGCTTGTGAAACGCCATCATGCCATAAAATGCCCCAAAAACTACCGAACTATAAAAAATTACTTTGAATAAGTACTATTATGATAAATCTAAAAAAAAAAGTTAAAACAATGTGCAAAGAGAATAAAACAAAAAGTGCCATCTTTATCTAAATGTCATTGGAAAACAAAACGCCATAATTACAGCCGTCAAGATGGGACGCGTTACACCATAAAACACAGTAACCGCAAGCAGTAAAATGAAACGACTGAAACATAATTACTAACATTTATTATATTGAAAGCCAAATACTTGGGAATTGAATTTATTTATCTTTTTCAAAACGCCATAACTACCTGTCACTACGCGAGAAAAAAAGTCATTATAAAAGTAGACCATGAGAACACAAACTCAAATACGCCAAAACATTGTCTAAAACGCTACATATTGTCCAAAACGCCAAAAACTTTAAAAAATGGCTAAGATTATTGCATGGAGGTTTGAAAGGTCGGAGAGACGATTCATCCTAAAGTTCTCTGATAGGCGAAGGATGAAGGTAAGGACAATCAAAGCCATACTTGGTATGGATGAAGGGGTTTAGAGGGATATTCTGGCCCTTGGGGTTCCAATGGCCAACGATTGTGAAAGAACTCGAACTGTAATAAGAAGAATGAAGAGAAAATTTCCGGCAGAAGATGATGATGATGATGATGATGATGATGATGATATTGACGATACTTCTCTACCAACACTTAGCAGTTGGGTGATGCATGAAGAAGCAGGAACGGTTGAAGTGACTTATCAACACAGGGTGCAATATTCATTGTCAATGGAGGAAATGTTGAATACAGGAGGCTATTTCTCCTTGAACAACTCTGTGATTTAGCACATTCGAATGATGTGAAATCCAGGGTTGCAATGATATTCAAGAATAGGCTGTAGCAAAGAGACGGGCTGATGGCGTTATACCCCAATCTAAAATTTGATGATGATGAATCTGAAGAAAGTGATAAACAAAGCGATGGGTACATCTCTGATGTAATCCCATCCATAGAAGACTATTAGTTTATTTTGATTTCGTATTATTGTAATCTTATAAAATATTAATCGATGATAATCAATTATTAACAAACGCCCCGAACGTAAAAAAAATGACCTGGAAAACGCCATAACGCCAAAAAATTAACTATGTGACACAAAAAAAAATCAACGAGACGAGACGAAATCGGGGAAAAACAGTAAAACGCCAAGTAATTAATGATTCTAGTTAACGCCAAAATTATCTTGGACGCAAAAAATGAAGCAACATGTCACACACGAAATCGGGAAAAAAGAAGAATATTGAAAAGACAAAAAAAACCCCTCAGACCCTGATCATATCCCGTGCCACGTGTTGGCCCAGTATGCGTTCTCACACTTTGGGACGTTTTCTCTAGATCCCGTACATATATATATATAGGCACAAGGATTACACAAAATAAAGGAGATATGTGAAGTTTTCAAAGCGTGAATGTTAACTTCATGAAGTCCAATTTTAAGGTCACAATGTGAATATTAGAGGAATTTGTTCAAATCCATATAGACCAAGTCTAGCTCTTGTTTTAGTTTTGCATATTTATGATACGTCGATATATTGTAATGCCATTGCCTCCTACCTTGGTTTGAGATGTATTCTTATGCAAAGATGAAAAGTTATACCATATGCTTCGTGACAACTTAAGGGTCACAAAGCTAATTATCGGGCCCTCGGATTTGGAACTAGCCACAATGGTATTTGCATTAAAGATAGGAGACAATATCTCTATGGGTTAAATGTACTATTTACACATATCATAAAAGTATCAAGTACTTCTTTCATAGAAATAATCATGATATGAGACAAAGAAGAAAATGGTTAGAATTTATGACAAGCTAAGAGTGAGATATTATATCGATCACATGGGAAAGGAAAATTTTGTTGTCCATACTTTGAGCTAGAGTGACAAAACATTATTGCATTAAATTTAAGGGAATGAAGTTGGTTCTTACGTCTAAATTGTATTGTATAACAATATATAAGAAAGAAAGGATAATTTAGCGAGTACAAGACCTAGTTGAAGATTCCAAAGGGGTAAAAAATATTGTGGAAGAGTTTGGGTAACATTCATGCGAAGTCAAGCAGTTATTACTAATTACTTGCTATGGTTCTTATTTTCATTCATTCTGGTGCAGTGGCGAAACTTGAGATTTCCGACTAGGGGCAGAAGTCATCGGACCTAAAAATTTCTATAAAATCGCGGGTCGAAAACGTATATACCAAAAAAATTATATATGAACACTATATACTCTCCACTACTGAGCGAAAAGTTCGAGGGGTCAGCCGCCCCCTCCCGCCCTACTTAAGTTGCGCCCATGTTCTGGTGCAATTTTAAGACCTCAAATAGATTGATTATCTATGGCAAGGTATGAAGATAGAGATCGCAAAATATATTGCAAAATGCCTAGCAGGCTAACATTCTTGTAGGTTAAATTTTAATAACCATAGGGAAAGCTCCACCTTTGAAAATTTTGACGTGAAAATGGGAGCACATAACTATGGATACGACACAAAGAATCATGATGTAACTTGGGTTCTTTTGATCCTATAATGAAGGGTGTTCACTTTGTTCCGATTGTGAGACTTATTCGACTGATAAAATGACATACATATATTTCATGGAGATAATTGCTAGACATGGAGTGCTGGTATACATATAGTTTTTTTACAAACATAACATATTTACATTTTGTTACTAAAAAAATTAAAGAAAAAATAGGTTCATACGGATGATCAAAGTAAGAGTACGATAGAAAAATAAGTAACCTTGTTACCATTCTCTGTAATGTATGTGTAATACATGTACATAAGTGTATTAGTAACCTAGTGCTAGGACAAGTACATGTACATCATGAAATTTTAATGCATATTCTTTATGTAGATAGTAATGATAAGTAGCCTTAAGTCAAGAAGGTGAAAGTGTCTTTGGTCTCTTTTCACACGTACGATGAGTATATGACACTTTTGCACAACCGAGTAGCACAAGCCTATGGTGCATCGTGACTTTTGACACTTGCAGGAAACCTTTTATTTCTTTAATTGTATTAAGTTTATATATTATCGTTGCGGGTCGTTGTGCATCTATCCACTTAACGTTGCTAAACGCGTGACGTGTGGCTTTAGGTGAATGGTTCCATATAAGATCGTAAGGCTAAGGCTGGTGGGTGTGGCTTAACGCCACCCCACCATCTCATCTTCCATATCGCCCCGGGGCGACATCGGCCACACCGCGGCAGTGAAAGGGGGGCGCCATCGTAAGCTCGCCAGCATGTTAACGAGGGGCAATTGATTTGAATGATGAAGGTGTTGGTCAAAAGGGGGCGCTATAGTGTAAAAAGGGGCTTTATACCACACTCTGCAAGTTAAAGGAAGGGTCTTTAAAGCCCCCTGTATGACGTGGACATGAGGTGGCGTGATAAAGCCACTGGAGGCTTTATACCACACCCTCTAGCCTAAAGGGTGTGGGGGTCATGGTTGGAATATGATTTGTCACATAGGAACATGAATGAAAGGCTACACCACCCCCTTCGATGATTCATGGTGGTTGGTGTGGATTGAACCACGATTACCATGGGCCACCTTTTCCATTTTCCTAGATTTTGACACTTTAAAAATAAATTAAAATAATAAAGTGGATAGTGGTTTGGGTCATGACCACACCCTTAAGGTAGTGGTTTTAGATAGTGGATCAGAGCTAGATGATATGACGCCTATATAGAGGGTCATAGTGGTCATGAGGATCATGACAACACCCTTTAGCCTAATAAGATATCTCCCGGCAACAACTTTTTGCCCTTTCTTGTTTACAATAAATACATCTTGGCAAGTAACTTAAAACTATACGTTGAAATTGACTCATCTACCCCTTTCTAACTTTTAAAATTTTACAGGAATAATGAATTTTAATAATTTATATTTAAATTAGAGTTAAATGCTTGATTGGTCCCTGTGGTTTGTAAAAATTGCAGACTTGGTCCTAGTGGTTTATTAATTACACGCGTGATCCCAAAACTTGTCAAAAATGAACTCGGTTGGTCCCCAGCACTAACATTTGTTAAGTTTTCCAGTTAAGTCCATGTTAAATGACCAAAATACAGTTGCTTATTAACAAAACCCAGCTCCTGCATCATCTTCATCACCATCATCATCTTCATCACAGGTCTCTCCATTCTCAAACAAGAAGCACAGCCGCCACCATCTCACCTCCGCCACCATCTCACCCAAAACACCAAAACACCGAAACCCACATCCACCACCGGGCAGGTCACCACCACCGCCGATAACCACCACACCAGCTCCCTCCTTCTTAAAACCCCTATGCTCTTCTTTGATGACAGCCACACACCCACCCCTGTTTCCCTCAATTCTCCAGTGACTAGCCGGTGCCGGCCACAACACCAACCACTGGTGCCCCGTTCTTGTTCCGTCAAGCACCCACAGCCCCTGCTAATTACCTCTTATTCAACTCCGGAGAACCTGATTCCGGTCGGCCGACGCTGTGAATCCGACAAAGCACACACCCATCTCCTCTCTCAGTCTCTCTCGATCTCTCCTGGGTCCGATCGACGCTGGTCGTCTTTCCGGCGATCCGCCGGTGACAAAATGACGATGATGAGGATGATTAAAGCGATGAGGAAGATGATGGACGCTGATTTTGATGTTTTTGTTGATGATGATGATTAATGCGATGAGGAAGATGGTGGCCTGCCGGTGGTGGATGTGGGTTTAGGTGTTTTGGTGTTTTGGGTGAGATGGTAGCGGAGGTGAGATGGTGGCGGCAGTGCTTCTTGTTTGAGAATGGAGAGACCTGTGATGAAGATGATGATGGTGATGAAGATGATGCAGAGGCTGGGTTTTGTTAATAAGCAATGGTATTTTGGTCATTTAACATGGACTTAACTGGAAAACTTAACAAATGTTAGTGATGGGGACCAACCGAGTTCATTTTTGACAAGTTTTGGGACCACGCGTGTAATTAATAAATCACTAGGACCAAGTCTGTAATTTTTGCAAACCACAGGGACCAACCAAGCATTTAACTCTTTAAATTATTTGTTATTAGCTGATAACAGTCCTAACTACAAAAATAACCACTCATGGTTCTACCTTTTAACCTATTGTTCACCAACGGACATTTCTAACTGAGGTCTAACTCAATTAGTTTTTTTTGTGACGTGGACGTTGACGTGGCATAGACCTTTGTTATCTAATGAGGTGGCTGCTTATGTGGCACCACCTCACATCCACCACCGCCACCCACCTCCTCTGGCGCTCTTTTCTAGCCAAACGAAGCAACGAGTGTCACTATTAACGGGCTGCAAATATTCAGATGAAGAGTGGGGTGGAGGTCTGCAAATATTTAAATTGGGATTTTGGGCGATGATGGCTGATAGGGGTGTAAACAAGCCCAGAGGCTCGAGAGCTACTCGTGATCGTCTCGGTTAAAAGCTCGAACGAGCCGAGCCTTAACGAGCCCGAGCTCGAGCCTGAAATCTCGTTTTTTTATCGAGCCCGAGTTCGAGCCTGAAATATAAACCTTGTTTAGGCTCACGAGCCTAAACAAGCTCATACAAAATTTTAATTTTGTTATATATAACATACTAGGTTTTTACCCGGGATTGCTTCCCGGGCTCGGGAAAGTTATTTAGATTAATTAATTACAATTTGTTATTAATACGACCACATTACATCAACCATCTTATTCTATTCAACAACATTGTCTTAAAATCACGGAATTAGATCTATTCAACAACAGGACCACATGAATAACATTATTTCCAATTTTACTTCAATGCACTTAAATGATGGGGTGATTTGGGATTTTGTAAAAATGTTTGTTCTTGTACTTCTTAACAAAATAAGATGTTGACCAAAATTCAAATAAATGTTGACCAAAAGTAAATCAGATCAGATGTTCAACATAAACACTGAATCTATAACAACAGACACTACAGACACTGATTATATTCAAAGTACTGATACATAAACATTGATTCTTCATTCCACTGTTGTAATCTAAGCACTGACGTTGAGGATCAGTGCTATTTTCAAAGGGTGATCAGAGCTTGAATGACAATGCTTTGATCTTCAACAATGCTTGGATCCCATCAGTAGTTTGAGGTTCAATTTTTATGCTTCATCAGTGGTTGGATTCCAATGTATGAAGAAGCTTTGCTGAGCTGTCATCTTCAAGTGCCATTGTCTTGATAGCCTGTTTAAAATATACAGCTTCTTGCTCTTTCTCTTCTGCATCAGTCAACTTTTGCCTCTTTCTTTGGTTTAACATAATGACAGAGGTATCTGATGATGTGAACAGTGGTTCAGAATTGTGGAGCTGCTTCTTTGACATGTTAATAGTTTTGTAATCAGGCTTCTTTGGAAGGCTAGGATCTGTTTCTCTCTTTTTTCTAAGCCTTTCATAAGCTTCATCAGTGTACTGCCTTGTCCATTTTGCTATGGCCTTGGCAGTTGCAACCTTTGCATCAACCAACTCTTGTTTCTTTCTTTTATACTCCAAGGTAAGATCATCAATAGCCTTTTTGTATTTACGCCAATTTGGTGCTGACCTTTTCATGCTTGGATCTCTTTTTACTCTTTCAATTCTATTGAGTTCTGCTTTGAGACCAACAAGTGGCCAATCTTCGAATTGCTCTTCCTTGGCAGGGTAGAACTTCTCACTCATGATCAATGCCGGAATGTCTTTTCTCACATCTTTTTGCAGGCCAGGTTCTGGTGGTAAATTTGACATTTCTTTACTCAAATCTCTAGCATAGTCTTCCATGAGCTTGACTTTGGTGAGTAAAAAATGATAATGACTTGAATACACATTGTCATTTTCTCCTTCGCATTCAACCCTAGCTATTATTTGAGCTTGTCTAGCTTTTAGTTTTAGATATTCATCCATGTTTTTTGGATTTCTAAAACCAACCAGAGAAGGGAATTTCCTTTTTGAAGGATCATCAACTGTGTAGAACTGCCTCATTTCATTCTTTACTGCATGGAGTTCCAGTGGATAACTGGCAGCTGCTGGGGTACCATCTGCAGACTCATATCCTTGAAGAGCTATTGGATCTTTGATTGGATTGACCAATTTTGGAGGAATGAAAGATTCAGGTTTGGTGATTTTGTAAGGTACAGATGAAACAGGATCAGGTGCTGGTATATCATCATCATGCACTTGAAGATTTTTTCTTCTAGTATACACATTTTCAGGAGGAGGTGTTTCTATTTGAGGTTTTGGAGCAAACAGAATTATGGCTTGGGAAGGATTGTTAAAAGTGGTAGGTAATTGACTAACAGTTGTCGAAACAACTGGTGTCTCAACCACTGTTGATGTATCAACAGTTGTCTTTTGCTTTAAGGCAGGTGGTGAGTTTTGTGATGATGGTTTTGTTTGGGGTGTTTGAGTAGTGATGGTGTGTGTTTGACTAACAGCTGTTGAAACAACTGGGGTTTCAACCACTGTTGCCATTACCACGGATGATGTGTCAACTGTTGTCTTCTGCCTTTTAGCAGGTGGTATTGGTGGTGGTGAAGGGATTTTTCGTAATGGAGATAAGACAGTGGATGTAGTGTGTGTTGAAGTGGTAATGGTGAAAGTTTGGATAACAGATGTTGAAACCACTGAAGAAGCAACAACTGTTGATACAACAGGTGTTTTAACATCTGTTGGTTTCGAAGATTGATGTGTGGAGCTTTTGGAAGGTTTGGGAGTTTGTTTTGTGGATTTGGGAGGTGTGGTTTTGGGGTTGTATGACTTTTCTAGTAGACTTTCTTATGGGCTGAGAATTTTCTTGATCCTTTGGCTCAGAAGTACCCTGTTCATTCATCTCCATAAAAACTCTCTTCTCCTGTTCAAACCTTCCTTTATCCTTTGCCTCCATATCCTTTTTCACCCTTGCTTTTGCATCAGCAATGGCATTTAAGGTTACATCAACGTTTTTGGAACCATCTGGCAAAGGGATGTGTGCAAGCATTGTTGAATTATCTGGTGCAATGTACAGACCATCTTCATATCCCTTTTTCTTCAACTGCCTCATTTTCTCCGCCTTTTTGGCATTATTTGGTGGTGGGCTGTCCACAAAGATGATAGAGGGAGGAGCAGTGCCAGTGGTGTTCATAAATTGAGCCTTCAGGGTTTTTATATCTGCCTGAGTGTCTTTGAACCTGGCTTCCATTATATTTCTGATATTTTGAAGCTGAATTTCATGTTTCTGATCAGCATTTGCTCTTTGTTGGTGAAGCAGAGGTTGAAATAATGCCCAAAGGTCAGTGGGAGCAGGTGGTGCCTGCTGTTTTTGTAACAACTGTTGCAGTATGGTTTTGATTTCTGCAATAGATGTATCCAGTTTGTTAAGCCTCTCCCTCAATTCTCGGTACATTAAACCATCATCCAATTTAATGGGATCATCTGATTTCCCACCAGAGGTGGTTGTAACAGTGGTTGACTGAGGGAGACTTTCCCAAAAGTCATCCCCTGTTGCCCCTTTTTCTTGGAACTGGGGACTTCTTTCCTCGGCAGAGGTTACCAATCTATGCTCACCAGTGTATACAGGATACACACCAGTATTTAGAAAGGTTCCCATAGAAGAAATTGCCTTCAAGGAAGTCTGATTAATGAAACTACTGTCCAAGTGTAAACCAGTGGGTTCAACACTTGTAGTAGCTGCTTCACTTGAACTACTGACAGGAAGTACTTGTACATCCTGCAGTGTAACCTCCACAGGTGTTGTTGGTGGGTTAGCAATGATAGGGAGCTCAGACACAGTCACTTTCTGTGGCATGCTCTCAGTGATAGGGGGTTGAGAGGAACTGATTGCTATCTGATTTATATCAACTGCATCCAACAAAAGTTTTGTTTGTGGTGGAATTGTAACAGTGAGTACGGGAGTGGAAAGAGGATTTGCCCCGGGCAGTGGGCTGGGGATGATGGATTCAAGTGAGTCCAAAGCAACATAATTTGATGTCCCTATTCTTACAACCTGTTCTTTTTTAAAAGAAACATGAGGAGTTTGAGGCTCAGGTTGAGATATTTCTACCATCTGCTGTGAGGAAGTAGCAGTAGTGGTTTCTGGTGACTTTTGTGTTTTCACCGGCAGTGGCTCTGGGATCTCATCTTCCAGAGTTGCCTTTGTTTTAGGTTTGAGGGGCTTTTGTGTTTTCTTTTGTCTTGGTCTTTTGGTGGATTTAGGTGTCGGTTTCACAGCAGTTGTTTTGCTGCTGTGATCACCTTGAGCAGTGGGCTCAGCAGCAGGTGCCTGAGGAGCAGTGGTAGCTGCTAAAGTCTGCTCAGGAGCCTATGCTTGTGTTTTGGACACTTTTGATAGCCTTGTAAATGTTAACGGTGTAAGGCCATTTATTTGAAAAGGTTCACCCTGGATGAGTACATGAGCATCATCCTTTCCAAATTTCTTTTGAAAATAAAAGCTTAGGAACCTTGGAAATAGTAAAAATGATTTGCTATCAACATTTTTTACCAAGTCATTAAAGATCTCCTGTGAATAGTTAAAGTTTTCCCCATGCAAGATAGCATATGCCAGGTATTGGATCTTTAATGGAATTTCATTGAAATCAGTGGTCTTATTAGAAACACACATTAAGAGGGTATGAAACAAAAACCTTGGGGCAGGGGGAAAACTGCCTTTTTGCAAAGTGTTTTTTTTCATTTGCTTTGCATACCCTCTTTCTAAAAAATCTGTTTGATACTCTATTTTAGGGAAAGAAGTCTTACCTTCAAGATCATTGAGTTCAAACACCTCAGAAATGGTTTGTGGTGTGATTTTAACATCAACACCCTTTATCGAGGAATTGATAGCTATGGGTGTTTTATCTTGATATTCAAGTTTTGCATTTTCCAAAATTCCCTCTGGGTTGCCAAGTAAATCGGAGCATCAGAAGTCAACAAAGTTTTGTATTTTGAAGACGAAAGGGCATCTATGACGGAATTGAACGTTTCAGTGTTACTTGGTTTTGTCAAGAGACCCAAGTAGTTATGGGGAGCTTTGTATCGAATTTGTATGACCTTTTGACTGGATTTCCTTTTAACTGATGAAGACCGTGATTTTGCCATTTGAGGAAGAAGGACGATGAGGAATTTTGAGAGAAATGGAGGATAACTGCTTTGAAAAAGGAAAAATGAATTCGATTCGACAGTTAAAACCCTGATTGGGGGTTTTGATCAGGGTTTTATAGCAGGAAAAGTGAATGCTGACGTGGCAGCGGTTACAAAAGATCTGACGGCTATGAACTGTCCACGAGCCAACCCCTGATGAGTAATGGAACACAGTTGTTTTATGAAGACACTGATGGAATAATAACAGTGGTTGCAATGATTACACTGAAAAACAGTGGGAGACTTTAAGTTATCAGTGGATAGCCTTAAAACATTTTAATGCTTATAATTCATAAAAAAAATTCATTTTAACTATTTTTAAGATGAATGTTGAGATTTTTTAAATAAAGTATTACATATAATCAGTTAGCATGCTGGGGTGATGTGATAAATACCGTTACATATAAACAACCCTATGATATGAAATTTAATAATCTAACAGAGTATAAAATACTGATGTTGAATCCACTATAGATGCTGAAGCACTGCTGCTACTGAGCAATGTTTTTCCTTTCGTTGATCAGGCTTTAGGAACATAAGTGCTTGTCTTTAACATGGCTCAGTGGATAGGCCTCATCAATCTTTAAGAACATCAGTATTTATAAGGAGCAGTGGTTAATTATAACAGTCCTTAGCATGATCAGCTATTATAACGACTCAAAAACCTCTTTGAGAGGAAGCATTGAAAGTATTAAACCTCTGTTGTCTTATCAAACAGATGTTCAGACACAATTCAACATCAACATAATTTAAATCGTACTCAAACACTAAATAATAAATAAAAATAGAATACAACATAGAAACACTGGTACATAAATACTAAAGTTGAATCCACTATAGATACTGAAGCACTGCTGTTACTGAGCAGTGGTTTTCCTTTCGTTGATCAGGCTTTAGGTACATAAGTGCTTGTCTTTAACATGGCTTTGTCTTCAACAGTGGATAGGCCTCATCAGCCTTTAAGAACATCAGTATTTATAAGGAGCAGTGGTTAATTATAACAGTCCTTAGCATGATCAGCTGTTATAACCACAACATAACCCTTTGAGAGGAAGCATTGAAACTATTAAATCTCTGTTGTCTTATCAAACAGATGTTCAGACACAATTCAACATCAACATAATTTAAATCGTACTCAAACACTAAATAATAAATAAAAATATAACACAACATAGAAACACTGGTACATCAATACTAAAGTTGAATCAACTATAGATGCTGAAGCACTGCTGCTACTGAGCAGTGGTTTTCCTTTGGTTGATCAGGCTTTAGCTACATAAGTGCTTGTCTTTAACATGGCTTTGTCTTCAACAGTGGATAGGCCTCATCAACCATTAAGAACATCAGTCTTTATAAAGAGCAGTTGTTAACTATAACAGTCCTTAGCATGATCAGCTGTTATAACCGCAACATAACCCTTTGAGAAGAAGCATTGGCACTATTAAACCTCTGTTGTCTTACCAAACAGATGTTCAGACACAATTCAACATCAACATAATTTAAATCTTACTAAAACAGTAAATAATAAAAAAATAAAATACAACATAGATTCATAAAATAAAATTTATTAATTTATTCATGACCTTAAAACTAAAAGTCCAATAATTACATGACATACTAAACAGTATTAAAGTTCAAATCTAAGAATAACAGCAAGAATTAAGAAACTTTAGTTTCAACTCCATCCATTGCTGAACCTCTAGATGTATGTACTTCAGCATCGCCAAGAACTGCAAGTCTCTATCACCGCACTCTATATTACTGACAACACAAACAAGAAACAAACCTAAAATGCAAAGGTCTCTTCTCAACTGTTGTAGCACATCTAAGTTTTCAAGATATTGCAAGAATCTATCCATACTTTCTATAAAAGAAGAAATCCCAATAACAAACCTGACACAAGAAAACCTGACTTTCGATTTAACGAAAATCGAACAACGCAACTTTTCACGATGTTGCAACAATGATACTGCAACATCCATATTGAAAGGTTGACTTGTGATGGGAATCTTCATTGAAACGACGATGTTGGAACAATGATACTGGAACGATAACATGTTCAACAAACATTCGAACAAAGAAGTGTAATCGGAGATTAGCGCCTAAATCACGAGAAAGATGCATTTGAGAGAGATATATACGCACACATATATGAGCGAGCGAGATTTGAATGTGATAGTAGATAATTATATCTTATTTATAGGATTAGAATATACGGTTTGAATTTTCAATTTTGAATGTGGGAACTGATAGTTATTAAATTATCTTATTTATTGGGAACTGATGTTTATTGGGAACTGATGTTTATACGTAATCCACAGTAGTATATATCCTTATCCTCTCTTTATTAAAATATTAAATATTTGAATTGTTATGCAAAGTAGGAAAAAAAAAAGAGAGAATGTCAATTTTCATGATGACTTTTCTGTAGTTACTGATGATGATTTGAAAGCAACTGTCATTGTCATGATGACTTTTCTAATTTTTAAAAACATAATAACCGTGAGTTTGAAATTCACATTTTGCATGTTTTAAATGTCCAAAGCTCAAGAAATTAACATTAATTACTGATTTGATTTGCAACAAATAGTTATAAAGAATTTTTTTTATTTTTTAATTTAATTTTAAATTTTATGATCAAAACAATGTTGTTTGAAATCTTACCTCATTGGTATGTAAAGATGAGGTAAAATGGTAATTTTATTGTAATTCTACTTTTTATTTGATAATTTCAATCTATCACTAAACTAAAACAATCAATAACAAAAAAGTGAGCAATGGCCGTTTTTTAGGAAAACCACTGATGGTCAATATCAATAGATCTCAACAATAAAAAAAGTGAGCAGTGGCTATTTTTCCTATCAGTGGATACCCCACAGTTTTTTAAACACTGATGTTTGGTCAGTCAATGGTCAACAGAAAGATGCATTCGAACAAAGAAGTGTAATCGGAGATTAACGCCTATATCCTTATATACTCCTTTATTAAAATATTAAATATTAAATATTTGAATTTGAATTGTTATGCAAAGTAGGAAAAAAAAAGAGAGAACGTCAATTGTCATTATGACTTTTCTGTAATTACTGATATTATCAGTAATTACTGATGATGATTTGAAAGCAACTGTCATTGTCATGATGACTTTTCTAATTTTTAAACCGTGAGTTTGAAATTCACATTTTGCATGTTTTAAATGTCCAAAGCTCAAGAATTTAGCATTAATTACTGATTTGATTTCCAACAAATAGTTATAAAGAATTTTTTAAATTGTATGATCAAAACAATGTTGGAGGAAATCTTACCTCATTGGTATGTAAAGATGAGGTAAAATGGTAATTTCATTGTAATTCTAGTTTTTATTTGATAATTTCAATCTATCACTAATTAACACCATCAATAACAAAAAAGTGAGCAGTGGCTGTTTTTTAGGAAAACCACTGATGGTCAATATCAATAGATGCCAACAATAAAAAAAGTGAGCAGTGGCTATTTTTCCTATCAGTGGATACCCAACAGTTTTTTAAACACTGATGTTTGGTCAGTCAATGGTCAACGGATTTTGAAGAAACATATGTTTCGCCTTAAACAGAAGTTTGCCCATAAACAGAAGTTTGACCATAAACAGGTGTTTGCACATAAAGAGATGTTTATCTGGTGGTTTAAAACCACTGTTGGGTCAAACAAATTTCACAACAGGACCAATACTCAAATAGATGTTGACCTTAAACAGATGTTTGGTTTAGAGCCAAACATCTGTTAAAGCCCAAACATCTGTTTAACCCTGAACAGATGTTTAAGTTAATAACATCTACTGTTCAACCTAACAGGGGTTTCCATTAACTATTGACCAAATTGCAAACAGATGTTAAAACCACTGTTTGTTATTGTACTTCTTTACAAAATTACATAGAATTCAAGAAAACGAAACAAACACTTAAAGAACTATAATTTAACACATAATCTAATCGGGCAAAGCAATCTATTATCTAAGAATTCACTGATTCTTACAACATGAAACAAACTCATAATGAAATACTAAAGTTACATAAGAACCACTGATAATTAAATACTAAATTTGAATCCGTTGTAGATGCTGAACCACTGCTGATACTAAACAGTCGTTTTCCTTTGATTAATCAAACTCTAGGTACATAAAGTGCTTGTCTTTAACAGGACCTTGTCTTCAACAGTGGATAGGCCTCATCAGTCTTTGTTCATAAAGAGCTCCTTTAAAACAAACTTTATGCTTCTTTTAATACAAAAAAGGTAGGAAACACCATTACTCTAGACTCACTAGTAACATAAAATCTTATCTTACAACAATAGCAGATCCTTTCTTGCGTTTAGTAGGAACTACTGTGGGTTCTCCATCATCATCTTCTGCACAAGTCAATTATAATCATCATCATCATTTAGACAGAAGCAAAAATTATTTTAACTATAAATTTAATAATCTTTCTTTGTGTTTAATTAAACTTTATGCTTCTTTGAATACAAACCTATAATAATAACCCGCAGCAGATTGTATGAATTTCAAACAACTGTGATTAGACTGAAATATAAACCGAGAATTAGAGTATATCACTTCAAAATAAAAAACTCAAAATTGAAAATCAGAGTAGCAAAAAACACATACTTTAAACGATGTTGGAACAATAATACTGGAAACAACCGTGGAACAATCATCATCATTATATGAGAATACCCTTAATTTATGGAACCTGTAGAATGAAATGCTCCACTGTTGGGTTATTAACTTTCAACCTCACTTTCCCTAAATTTATCAATTCTAATTTTCAACAGGATGTAATACAATTATTACCTTAATTAAGATATCTTCAACTGCAAACAACAATAGCAAACAACATCAAACAATAATAGCAAACAACATCAGACAATAATAGCAAACAACATCAAACAATAATAGCAAACACCTGATGTTGAATCCACTGTAGATGCTGAACCACTGCTGTTACAAACAGATAATACCTCGAGAACTGGAAATGAAACTCTAATTTCAGAAAGAATAATGGCTGAACATACTCAAACATCAATAATCAACAGATGTTATACTCATATCATCACCATCTAGAAAAAAACGCTAATTTCAAAACATATTCAAACATACCAGCTTATGGCAGAAATCTATCCGCAGCTAAGCGGATTTCAACTTTGATGACAACAACCCTGGAACCATATGATTAGATTACGAGTAGAAATTAGGATTAGTGTAAATAAGAGGAAATCATGAAAGTATTTCAACTAAAAAAAAGAACAAACCTTTTGATGAAGTAATCGATGAACAAAAGAAGATTTTATGGTGGCGTCTGAAGAAGATTAAGGTTTGGATGGAAAGAATTATCTCAATAATTTGCAGGGTTTGTGAAATTTGAATTTGAATCGTCTGAATATAGAGAGAGAAAGAACCCAAGGTTTGTAAACAAAGATTAGAAGTGAGAAGAGAGATTATATAAGGAAAAGGGGATGGCACTGTTGGGCGGGAAAAGAGAACTGAGGATGCCCTAATCAAGTGACACGTGGCCCAAATAACTTTCATTTATTATATATAATAGATTAATAATGATGATAACATTGATGAGCCAAGCTCGAGCTGAGCTTTGCCTTGTTTAAGCGATGTTGAAGTGAACTCGAGTCGAGCTTTTAGCTCATTTAAGGTTGTTCTCAAAATAGTTCGAACCGATTCGAGCCGAGCTCGAGCTTTGGGTTTTACTCGCGAGCCGAGCTCGAGCTCAAAGAAGTAGGCTCGAACCGAGCCGAGCTCGAGCTCGGGCTCGGCCCGGCTCGTTTACACCCTATTGGCTGATGGTGATGATGGAGGTGGGTGGTGGTGGCTGATGGTGGTGGTGGCCAATGGCAATGGGCCGGGTTGGGGCCGGGTATTGGTAATCCCAAGCCCATACCTAATTGTAATTCTTTGTCCCATACCCAACCCGTTACCCGTCGGGTATTTGTCAGGTAATTACCCATCGTGTATACCCGTTAATTTGTTAAAAATACCATTGAGACTCCCATGTGTATTTTTTACCCCGATCTTTATATAATGTTAATATAATTTACTATTTTAATAACTACAATAAAGAATAATATAACCAATAACATATCATATTCAAATGCATATTTGAAAGGGTGGGGTTTAGCTACAAAGTCCATCTTTCCTACAAAGTGTACAAAGTCATAAAACATCACAATTTCAGCTATAAAACACACTTAAAACCCACAAATAACATAGTGAAGATCACTAAAACACAATATCCAAACCTTAACAGTCCTTAAAAACTTCAAACACACCATCGTACAACTATGAATATAAAACACAACATGATAATTAACATAAAACACACTAATATTAGTCATTCGATAGTCAAAGCCTTATCATAAAAAAACAGAACACAAAACCCACAAATATGGTGTTTTAGTAATCTCCACTATGTTATTTGTGGATTTTGAGTGTGTTTTATGGATGACATTACGGTGTTTTATAACCTTTTACACTTTGTAGGAAAAATGAACTTTGTAGCCAACTCCCACCCTTGAAACATATATCTACATAATAAACCAATTAGGGTACTACTCCTTTGGAACACATAATATCAGTTTATGTATTTTGCATTTAATCAAACACCAACACCAGGCATGAAAAATAGTAGCCCCCTAACAACTTGAAATGTATTTAGAAAATTTCAAAACTAACACACATTTTTAATCTGCACAGAAACAACATAACTAAATATAAAATCTTGTATGTGTATATTAAATATAATCGTTAAACTTTTACACCAACCCGATCATAGAAAATTGACCATGGTCAAACCATGCCTTTTCTTACAGATCTACACTAAAGTTTGTGACAGTCAAATATGAGAAGCCACATATGGACTTGGCCCAGTTTAATCAGTTGGGCTTAGGGAGCTTCAAGGCCCACAAAAACTAGTCTACAATAGTAACAAAAAAAGTATATATTTTATCTGCAAATATTAACCATCCTACAATCTTTCACCATCAAACTATAAACTGGAGTATGAATGCTTTTCGGAAGGATTGTATGTCTACAAAACTCTGCAGCTTCATTTTGGAGGTTAGGTTGTGATCTTGTATCGTTCAAGAACACGCGCGTATGTACTCTTTTAATCTGCACAAGATTTGCGTGTACGGTCACAGATTTACCAAATGAAAGAAGGATGTTTGTAACATAAAATGTTGATTATTGCGACTCAAATTGCGATAATTATAACATTTCTTTTACTCTTTATTAGTATTATAGTCATGAGCACTTGGTATAACATTTTATAGTTTATACAATGTTACTGTATACAGATTAATGCTTAAAGTTTAAATGTAAATTACTTACGATTTGTTTACGCTGTTCCAGTAATCAATTTCTCCCGTTGATCGAGTTTTTTAACCTTGAGCAGGCCGAAGAGAACTTGGAAGCCAAAAAATGCACAAAATAAATATGATATCATAGCTGGACCCTGAAATAAATATGATATCATATTAAACAACATACTGAAATCTAACACTAAAAGTACCAATATATTTAATAAAATCTGAAAAAAAATAAATATAACTGGTGCTTACTCTGATTGAATTGATATATAATATTGTTGCCAGGTTGACTAGGCTTCCAGCAGCTACAGCCTGTAAATTAGACAACAGATGGAAACAGCAAATAAGTAAGTAAACAATTAGAAGAAGATATACTGGAATCTTAAAATTCCCACCTGATTGATTTATCATACACAGCGTTTCATATTTTCATATGAGGTGGCAAAATGGGCGGGTTAGGGGGTTAGGCGGGCCAGGCCAGGCCGCCGCCAACATTTTCTTCCAAATTTTTGTATTATTTAAATAATTATATATACTATAAATATGCTATTTTGCCACATCAACCAACTTTGGTCCGGCATTAACCAACTTTAGCCCCTCAACTTTAATAATGACATGTTTAGCCCTTCAACTTTGGTAATGACATGTTTAGCCCCTTAACTTACACAACTTTAGCCCCTCAACTAGTCAACTTTAATAGTGACATGTTTAACCCCTCAACTTTAATGACATATTTAGCCCCTCAACTTTAGTAATGACATGCTTAGCCCCTTAACTAAAACAACTCTAGCCCCTCAACTTTAATAATGACATGTTTAGCCCCTTAACTAAAATATCAAACAACTTTAACTCTCGCGATTTGCTTATTTTTATCTACGTTTCAAACCCGCTGCAGAGCGCGAGTGGTAACTGGTAACCCACTAGTTAATATATAAAGTATGATTACAAAATCTATAATTACTTAAATAACAAGATAACTTTCTTAAATAAAACTTACACTTCCAATTGTTTTCTGAACAGCAGCAACGCGTTGAAAAGACCTCTCAGACTCCAATGCGCGAACTCGTAACTTCAAATCACCTTGTTCCTGAAGTAAATTAAGAAAAAAAAAATTGTAAAACAAATCTAAAAAGTTTCTCAACCATGTGAACTGGTCTAAACAAACTTATATACTTTAGAATGATATTTACCAATCGCTCGATAATTCCAACGAGTTTCTCAACCCTGTCAGCTTGTCTAAATAAGTTATAAAATGCTTGTGATTGTCTATCCAGTCTCTTTCTGAAGTCCTGAAATACAATGAATATTGGCAAATTATATAAGTTCTTGTATACCGAAAGTTTAAACACAACAAATGGTTTAAATATCAAACCTTAACGACCACTTCAGCACCAGCTTCACGAAACCTTAGCAGTTCCAAGGCATAGCTAGAAACATGGAAATTATTATTTAAACGATACAACAGATCATATCAGCATAAAAGTCAATGGGTCAAAATTAATACTCACGGTTTAGCGATTTCAGTAATATCGAAACGGGGATCGAGACCCTTCCCAATGCCATCTAACACTGCAAGTTATAAGAAAACACAGTGGGACACGTCATTAAATTATAATTTTCATCAATATCTTGGTTTCTAATTGAAGATTTGATTTCCCTCAACATCAGAAAAATCTAGAACCCAGTACCTGAAAACGCTCTAACAACAAAGGTGAAAGTGGCAGGAAACCGGAACGGTTGATCTGCTGCAATAGCCAATAAATCCTCCCCTGAAAATTCAAATAAATAAGCTATTCAGATAATTGCCACACAACAACAAATAAATGCAACGAACAATATTACATTATCCGAGTAATAAACTAGTTTTTTTTCCAAACGTATATTCCCTAATAAATTTCATATACTATCCTAATAACTTATAGTTATATGATTAGTATGTTTGCCAACCAAAATGATTAATATCAAATATACCAATTCAAAATACTTAAATATTCAAATTTTCCTATTTCGTTATGTACAATTTATAATATGACCATTATACTCTCCTCTTTCTATTAAACCAGTTTTCGTATCCTAATGCAAATCTTAAGACAAAGATATAAATGTCATAAATGTGAATAGGTATATTTGATATTATGAATTTTTTTTTTTTATTATTTTTTTTTTTTTTTTGTAATGTAAATTTGATGTTATACCATGTGTGGAGGGGGATATGTGAAATTATCCCTTATGCAATTACAGCAAGAGCACATAAACTAACATTAAACAGATATTACAGGAAGCAATGATAGAAGAAATCAATACCAATTGCAGCTAAACGCTGCTTTTTCTTCTCTATTTTTTCCTCTTTGGACAATTGTTTCTTAAATCCAAGTTCTGCAGTTGCCATCTCTCTTTCTTTTCTTTGCGCGACAAGACGTTCTTCAAAGCTATAAAAAGTGTAGGTAGAATTGCGCTTAAAAAAGGAATAATGAAAGAAATATATGTACATTTATTCTTAAAAAGGGAAACTAAGTACAGGATTTAGAGATAACCTGTTAAGAAAGAATTGTGCCGTTCTTCTGACAGCTGTCATGTCGCCAGTAGGCACAAGAACACCCATTTGAACCATTGCTTGAAGAACCTGCATCATAAGATATTACTATGATTATAAAATAACTAATCTTTAATAACAAAGATAATAAATCGAAGAGAGCCATCTACCTTATTTGGATCTTTCTCATAAACTCCATAGAAAACTTCCAACAAACCTTCTCTGATGTTCGGGCTTATGCTGCAAGAAATCAAGTGTCGGTACGTCACCGAAAATTTTGTAAGATGTTTTCTCACAAAAATAATGGTTTAGACTTTAGAGACTAAAATGATTAACCAATAATCATTACCTCCCCATCATTCCAAAATCATAAAATATCAGCCGTCCACCGTTAACATCATCAACCGCTATATTACCAGGATGCTGAATCAAAAAAGAAGATGATGATACTAATTATATTCTGCATGTGAATTGTATATATTCAATTTTTTAAGCATATAACTTAAAGTTTGACTTACAGGGTCAGCATGGAAGAAACCATGAGACAGTATCTGTTCCAAATACGATTCAACAGCGTACCTGCCCAGCCTGTGGAACGTACATACCAAAAAACATGTTTAGACGATCAAATGAGGCCAACAAGTAGATAAAATATTTTTTGAACTTTCTTTTTTGCTTTTACATTTTTTCTCTTTTAATGTTTTCGTTGTTTTCTGTTTAACTGTACGTAAGATATGTTACCATGGGATTTAGTTTTACTATAACTAAAGTAAACATGCATCGAAAATGTTCTGTAAGCATAAAACTTGTATAATTTCCATTATAATATATTAACGTTTGACACAATATTTGATCCATCTTGTTAAAATTTATGTGAATTAACAATATTATGCTATATAGAATACCAAATACAAGTGATCTCTACAAAGCCACATATTTGTGGCTCTATATAATAACCCAGTGTATTTGCTTAGCTCTATATGATTATAAAATCACTCTGTCGTAAATTTTGCATTCATCATTGTAGGAGAATGTTACACTTACCTTTTACGATCAACACCTAATTGATCTAAAGCTTGTATCCGATTGATCTTGATTCCCGGGACATACTCCATTGTAAGAACCTACACTTGGATCAACTTAACAAGCTAAATGAAATATATAAAAATGCCACATGATATATTTTTAAAAAAATCTAATTATATCCATGATCAATTTATATATATACAGTAATATTAACCTGTGGGGTGGTGTATTTCCAGTATATATTTGGGACTTTTACATAATCAAGATCCTTAAAGTTACTTGCAAACAACTCTGCATTCTCTGCTTCTTTTGTATAATCAATCTCCTGAAAAGAAACAAACCGGCACTCATTAGCTAAAAGCTATAAAACGTAACATAACCGTCACACCTTTTATAAACGTGTGGGTTAAAAAAGCGTTACCTGGTACAAGACATTAGCACACTCGTCATAAATAGCAACCCAATCCCTTTTCGCACCGTCAGATTTGGGATCAAGTTTTTGAAGATTTTCCGCTATTACCTGAGAGATGGAAAACATTGCTACATAATATTAATAACATAAAGTAAACGAGATGTGATACGGGAGAAAAGCCAAGAACCGACTAACCCTTAGATTTTTAAGATCGATATCGAAAAGATCTTTAAGACCCGGTCTTTGTACTTTAATAACCAGTTCTTGACCCTTTAATTTTGCTCGATGTACTTGGCCTGCATACGATATTATGTCACTACCCTGAATTAGATTATTAATTGGTTGTCACAAATTACATGATAAGATTAATACATCGTTGATTAACGTAAATCCTTTCAACGACACTACATAGTTGTCAATAGCGAATATCAGACGACAACGACAAGCTACCTATATGCTACGTAGCGAAAGTGATGAAATAGCGGGCGCTATTTCATGTTTAGCAATACGCTAGAAGAAAATTTTAGAAATATTTTATATGTATATTTTACCAAAACAATATATACAAATAAAAAATCTCGCTATTTCCCGCTATTTGTTGCTACCAACTATATAGCGACACACACGAGTGCTTCGCTACGCTATTCAGTGGGCGCTATGCACGCTATTAACAACTATGTGAAACTAAAAAAGTTAAATGAACTTTTGATTACCAAGACTGGCTGCAGCTATAGGCTCAAAATCGAAGTAATCAAATATTTCGTTTACAGGCGCTCCGAGCTCTTCTTCGATAATGGAAACAGCAGTCTCCGATGGAAATGGAGGAACTTGATCCTGTATGCAGAGTTAACAGAATTAGTTCTTATGAAGAAAAAACTTGCATTTGTTCGATGCAAAGTGGATAGAGTAGTAGGTGGAAAGTACTGTTTCTGAAACAAAACTAATGCGTATTTTTTCAGTTCCATATTCAAGAGAAAAGGTATATTGGTTACGTCATTTATGAGATGACTTACCTGTAGTTCTGATAATTGATCAACATATTCTTGCGCCAGAATGTCTACTCTAGTTGAGAACTGCTGCCCGATTTTGATGAATGTGGGCCCTAGTCTTAAAATGCTCTCCTTCAACCACTTGGCTAGATTTTTCCGTCTTTGAACCTTCTTCTGCTCTGTCATCCCCCCTGTAGACAACCAAACAATTGATCCAAAAACTAATAATAACAATAACAAACTAAAATCACTTGCAAATTCATAGGCCAAAAGCATGGCATAAAACACAGATCATCTTATGCCATAAAACATGGACAAATAAACCACCACACAACTGACATGGAAACTAACCGCGATATGCAAATTTCTGATTGTTGAACCAGGCTTTAAAAAGAAATGATAGGACAAAACCCCATATTTCACAAGTCCTTTGAATGGTTGAGTATGTTTTGAACCTATTCCACCGCCCACCAGGAGCAACCTATACCTACAAAAAATGTAACTTTTATCAGGAGCATGAAAAATACACTAAAAGGGGTTAATAAATAGATGTTTACTTGAGTATTTCATTATCATAATACACCTAAATGGTATTCAACTTTGACATTTTACATTATTGACTTCACAATTACAATTCTAAACTCTAAAAAAACATTACACTTGCAAGCAGTCCACTCTGCTTAGCAGTGTATCTGTATGCTTACTGTCTTTTAGCTTCTTATCAGTACAATAACAAATCACTGATTTCTATTCTTGCATAGTCAATGTCATGCTTCTACAAGTGACCTAATCCCCAAATTTCTATTGTTACTGACTTCTTATCTATACAATAACAAGCTTAATCATCATTCATGAAATTAAAAGAAATCAAGAGATGGAACAAACTAAACATGATCACGAAATTCAACAGAAACATTGCAGCATGAATGTATCTACGGACGGCAATTTCCGACACAATACAAAAACAATCAAGTTTCGGGTTGACATATCTAACCTGTATAAAAAACGGGTCGTGTTCAGGTTGACCTGTTTAATCAAATGGGTTGTGTTGGGACCCATTTAGTTAAACAGGTCAATCCACTAAACCATATAACCCTTTCTTCTACAACCCACCAACCCGATTAACACGCATACCTTGATTATTATTACCTGTCAACCCGTAGGACACGTTTAGATAAATGGGTTACACGGATCACGTTCAGGTTACGCAATTTTAAGTCTGTGTTGGTTAGTGTTAATGTTTTTGACACGAATAAAAATACTAGCCACATTCAAGCTAAACAATTCAACCGCCAACCCGACACAACTGAGTATGACACTGGATATTGTGAAAACAAAAAAATGTTCAAACAAGTACCTCGAGCTTGCCCTTTCCACTCCGCTTAAACCACGCCTCTTCTTGACCGATATCCTCAACCGTCTTCTTCTTCTTCGTCTTCGTCTCATCCTTCTTCTCCACATCAACTTCCCCAATCTCCCTCCCAATCCCCCCATTCCCATTCCCATTCCCATTAACATACTTAGCCAAACTCTCATCCTCACCAACAACAACATTCCCATTCCCATTCCCATTAACATAAGTAGTATAACTCCCATTACCCCCCAAATCAACCTCCCCATCCTCCTTCTCAACCAGAATCACTTCCTCACTCTTTCCCGCCATAATCCTACCCCTACCACCAACTGTCCCCACATTCAACCGACTTAACCGAATTAACCGATTCGGTTTACGGACAGAACTAAGTCTAGAAACTGGGAAACGGAGCTTGTTTGATGCAGTATCTGGACGAAACAAGGTGAGATCAAGTGCAGCTGATGCAGAACAACAACATGCTGCCATGTTTAATTGTTTATGGTGGATTATGTTTTGGGGTTTGGGGTTTGTTGGGTTGAAGGAATGAAGGGTAAGTGTGCAGAGTTGAGATCATTAGATCAGAGTGAAGGTGTGGAAGACATTAATGGAGGGAGTGGTGAAGGAGATGACACGTAAGCAAGGGGAAGATGAGTGCAGTGGAGGTTGTGATTGGTTGAGGGGATTTGAGGATTTTGTAGTTGTGTTGGTGTTGAAAAGTCAAAGGAATGTTAGCCTCAAGAAATGTTGTTCGTTTTGGTCTATTCTACTCCATGAGATTACTTTTTCTTTAGAGTAAATTATCTTTTTGACTCCTGTGTTTATATCACTTTGAGTTAATAGCCAAAATGGTTCCTGAGGTTTGCTCACTTTTGCCACTTTAGTCCAAAATCCAAAATTTTTAAATCTGGGTCCCTGAGGTTTGCATTTTGTTGCCATTTTGATCCAAAATCTAAAAAACCCCTATTTTGACTGTTGTAACATGTCCATTTTGTCTTTTTGTTCAGGGGCATTTTGGTCATTTGGAATTATTATAACATACCCCTGTGTCTCTCTCTTCTCTCTCTCTCACATCTTCATCATCTTCTCTCTCTCAGATCTTCACCAAACCTAGAACTTCAACATCCAGAACTTCATATTCATCTTCCCACCACCACAACCATCCACTACCACCTCCCACCTTTTCTGGTAAGATGTATGAGTTCAACAACGAATCTTAGCATAACAGATCCATAAAGGTTTGACAAAATCAGAACACCCTCAACCCCCAAATATGTTCTACGTTTGGCAGTTGGCACCGATATGTAACAATCATCCAAGCTAAAATCAGCTTGAGGCTCAGATGAGTGCAAAGTCAAAGTCATCATCACTTCCCTAAAGCCCCAAATACATTAGGGATTCGCTACCATATTGAACAACATAATCAAATAAAAGACATTAGGGTTTACCATCCATATTGTGGCTTAGATGAAAAGAACATCTGCATATGTCACCAGCTATCACATGGAACAACATAATCAAATCAAAGATTGTAGGGCTTCCCATCTATATCGAGGTTCCGATGAAGAAAACAACAACATATATCACCATCTCACCAAAACCAGAACCAGAACCCCAAATTCTGAGAACAAAAACCCTGAAAGTGAATGAGGAAACGGACGCTCAATCGTCTACTATGACTGGAAAAAGCTCAGCCAGAGACAAAGAGCCATACAAAAAACCCCAAATCATCTACAACAATTAAAGCTCAACTAGTAGATTGACACCGTCGCTACCATCTACTGGCGATATCAGTACCAAATTTGGCACCAAAACAACCATTCATCTTGATAGGGTTGCGAGATCGCTCCTAGCGATCTCTGTGTGGGGAGGGTAGTTGGGCAGAAGCAACGGCGGCATGTGCGGTGGCCGGAGGTGGAGGAGAAAGGTAAGAGGATGAAGATTTGTGGTGGTTGAGGAGATGAATTAGATGAGACGGTGATATTAGAGAGAGAGTAGAGAGAGAGACGGTGATATTAGAGAGAGAGTAGAGAGAGAGAGAGGGGTCTTTAGAGAGATGAATGAATAATGCAGAGGAGGGTTGAAGAAGAAAAGGAGAGAGGGGTGGGGGTGGGTAGTTGGGTAGGCAAAATGACCAAAATACCCTTCAGAAAAGGACAAAAAATCATGTTTTTTTTTAGAAATCAGACATGATTTGAGATTTGGACCAAAATGGCAATAAAATGCAAACCTCAGGGACCCAGATTTAAAAATTTTGGATTTTGGACTAAAGTGGCAAAAGTGAGCAAACCTCAGGGACCATTTTGGCTATTAACTCTATCACTTTTATTATATTAGTTCAAAATAAGAATTTTTAATATATTTGTCCTCATGGTCTCTATAACTAACCATTTTGGCCCATAATTATAATCATTTTGGCTCTCATGGTCAAAATGGTTAGTTATAGAGACCATGGGGCAGATATGAAAAAATTTCTTATTTTGAGCTAATATAGTAAAAATGATATAACCACATGGGCCAAAAACGTAATTTACTCTTTTCTTTATTTTTATTGAGTTAAATTTCATTTTAGTTCTTGGTTTGGACCACTTTAGCAGTTTTGTCCAAATTTTTCATTTTTTGTACGTGAGTCCAAAAAGGTTTTACTGTTGTCAAATTCATCGGATTAATTTCATCAATTATTTTCGTTAACGAGAAAGACAATTCGGTCATTTTATATGGTCGAATTACCTTTCTAGTTAACATAATTACATATAAAATGACTGAATTGTCCTTCTCGTTAACAGAAAAAAATGGATGAAGTTAACCCGGTGGACTAAAATGGCACCGGTGAAACTTTTTTGGATCCACAGGCAAAAAATGAAACCTTTGGACTAAACTGAAAAATAACCCAAATCACAGGGACTAAAATGGCATTTAACTCTATTTTTATTATTTGAATGATAAATAGTATGCTGTTGGAATGTTTGGTCTATGGCTATATCAATATTATTTTTATTTAAAAAATTCATCATATGGTAGATATTCTTAAAATATGTCTAAGCTCACGATGCCATTGGCATGTCACGTTTATTAGGTTTCTTGATCTCGACCTAAAATTGTTACCACATGTGTTTGGTCTTCTAAATAAATTGCTGCAATATTAAGCATGACCTTTCACTTGATCAAATATTCCTTATACCTTATATAACAAGGATTTTTTTTTCTAACATCTTAGTCAGACGATGTGCTCTCATGGGTCCTCACTGTCTTGATAACATGACTTTAGGAAGCTCATGTAGAAGACTAAATGGATCTTTTACAGCGGTAGTTTAAGTTGATAAGATACATTTCTAGTGATCGAGTCATTTGGACAATACTTCATATCTTTAAGGCTTGATCTAAATGCATCCCCCTCTTGCGAGAGAAAAAAGTTATGGGCCTCACACATAAGTATGTGAGGTATAACTAGTAAAGAGGGAGGGTGCATTTAGCAGCTCTCATCTCTAAGGGGAGTGGGGGTGGTCACTAGTGATAGAATTCCATCACTCACAAGCATTCAATCAACTCCTGCCATGTCATCAGCCACTATTCTATCACTCACAAGCATTTTGTAGTGGCCGTGGTCATCACTAGTGATGGAATTCCATTACTCACAATTTTTTTTAATTTTTTTTAGAATTAGAAATTAACAATAAAACACTAAAATTATAAATTTCATTAAAATTAAAACATACGAGTTCAATTTAACATACTAGAAATATTTTAGGCTACAATTTAAAAAAAAAAAACTAAAAAAACTCTTCTCCTCGTCCGACTCATGAAACTCCAAACCTAAAGAACCTACTAGTTCGATTAAATCGTATCTCAACCGAAAGTGAGTTTCTTCATCACGCAATTCTTGTTGGATATTTTGTGTTTCTTCAACCGAAATGTGTTTGTGTTTTGGTGTTGGTGAAATGGTTTAAAATGGAGAAGTATATATAAAATGTTTAAAGGTTTTTTTTTTAATATATTACCGTTGAATAACGGTCAAAAAGCATAAACAACGTTCAAATTTCAAAAGTTTCAACGCGTGATATTATCAACGCGTTAATCTTTTCACCCGTTACATAAGATGGTGGCGGCGGTGTGCAAACATTTTCCACGAGTAATGGATGGTCCATCACGGACCACCCCGCCTCCCCTAAATCAATTTTTTTTATATCTTTCTCTCGGTTAGCTAGGTTATAAATGTAGAAGTTTCACCGTTACTTTGTCCTGACCAGGAACTCATTGTGCATCCTCCTTTCGCCAATCCATTCTTATATATTTCTTTGCCACTTTGTCTAATGGAGCTCAAGCTAATTCAATTAACACATGCTACTACTACTTTGTGGTCTTGTAAGCAAGCGGCCTATTTTCATCATATGTTGTGAGAAAGATATTCGTGGAATAATGCAAATATACATATACTAATAATAAATAATAAAGAAAATAATATAATTTGTTTTCCTAAAAATCTGATACGTTGAGGAAATAATTCACGTGTAGATTTACATATATGTATTATCCGAACAAATCACCAACTTATAACAAAAGGATTGGGTTTACATATATGTATTATCTGCACAAATCACCAACTCAACGTATAAGAAAATGATAATTGCCTGTAGGATATTGAGTGAGAATTATATGGAAGTATGTATTCATATATTTATAAAATAATAAGACTTTGATAGGAAGATATTAAACACTTTCTGAAAATGCACATTCCATACCCATTTGCCAATTTGCACTAACTAGAAACTTCACTCTTCCACTAGTAGAACTCTGAACAACCGTCTCATCCCATCTTCTACACATCCTTCATTATATCACCTAATAATCCTCATCTCTAATTCTGGCAAGAAAACCCGGTTATGGTAACTGTAACCGAACACCATACCGACCACCACCATAACAACATAAACCACTCCGGTGTACCATGACTACCCGAACCAGCCCCTCTAACCTTTTGATACCTAACACGCTATATGTCTGTATACCATATCTATATGCTTGTATATCAAAGGGAATGACTAATATGACAAACGAAGGAGGTACAATAATTATAACTTTATAAGCCCTTAAATTCTATATATTACCTTATAAACTTAAATTCTACTACATCTTAAAAGAGAAAGTGGCCACCGACAACCCTCAACAATTTCTAACTAGTAGTTTACCCGTCCGTGGTCCGGGTATATATGATTAACACCATCCAAACTCACTGCATATTTTAATATCACAATGAATTCTTATCCAACTATTAAGAACATCAATAAATGTGTCTATATTTAAGATAATGATGACTTTTATTTGATTACGATTAGTAACTATAACTGTTCTTGAATTGTCATACATACTTTTTTTTTTTTTTTTTTTTTTTGAACGGCAAATTTGGATCACTGACGGACCACTGGAGTATCATCGTGCCACCAGAGGAACCACCCGATCATATCCATCTCCACTAGGCATAATGCCACACCAATTCAGGAGGAAACCCAATAAATATGGGAAAACCCCCCTTGTGAGAATCGAACCCAGGACCTATTGGTTGATAATTATGTAATCATTATTTAATAATAAATAAAATTGAAAGGAATATTTGTGAGAAACTGATATATAAAAAAAGACATAATCAATACTAAATGAAATAAAATTTGATAACTTACTCAATATTTTAATTTATTTAAAATAAAAATAAAATCTGTTTGATTAATTATTATCATTAAAGGGATAATATACATTAAAGTTCAAGAAATAAAGGTACATGAATTAAAAGAATACTTAATGAATAAAATAACTAAAGATAAAGTTAAAATGAGGTAAGGTGAAGGAACACGTAAGCAAGATGTCAAAAAAGGACAAAATATAAAAAAGTACAAGGGCCAATCACCCATTATCTTAAACCTGTTATCTTCTTTCTTTTTCGGTTCACATTCTTTCTTTTTCGCCTGAAACCTGAAAAAATAAATATGAAGCATATATCCTACAAAGGGACAACCAACCCCATTAAATCCTTCTCTGCACCCACGTTGTGGCCAACCCCAACCCACCTGCCCCACCCTCTTACCGCGCCATGTGTGGTGGTGTTGCTGGGTGTTGTTTGCTGATCTAGCACTGGAAAACGCTCTACCCTATAGTCAACTTTTGTATCCATCAAGTTGTTGATTGGTTATGATTCTTGATTGCCTGCACTTTGAAAATTTAATAACCTTTTTAGTGTGAGCATTTTAGTTATATTTAAATGTTATACTTTTGCAAGACCCGGACTGGGTTGGGTATTATTCTAATGTTTATTATGGTTCATGCTCGTATGATTGTTTTGACAAACTGACGAATAAAAGAAAATGTAAGTGTTAATCACACACTAAAAGAAAGTACCATTACATATAGTTAAATACATTAAATTTAAGATGAACTAATTGAATTTACATTTACCTTCCAGTGAACATTCTGAATTTTCATACTCTGGAAAATGTTAGACGAACCTGAAAAACTTAACTCATGAATAAACATTAAAATATGACCATTAGACCACGAAACGAAAACAAAATGGAGGAGGCAGTATGAATTAGGCTTACTTTGTGTTTGTCATTGTTATCCGATTCTGATCCATCTTTCATGAGAAAAAAGAAAAAGAAATGTTGATTACATTTATAAAGCTGAAATTTATTGTTGTTGGTTGACCTTTTGTTTTCAAAAGCTTTTGCTCTTCTCCAGTTATATTTAAATTGTCATCTTCCTATAAAGCACATAATATGACAATTAAATCATCATCATCATCATCATCATACTCAGTAAATCCCACCAATAGCAAAGCAAAGGTAGGGTCTGAGGAGGGTAAGATGTAGACAGCCTTACCTCTACCCCCGTAGGAATAGAGAGGCTGCTTCCAGTGAGACCCCCGGCTCGATAGTAGTTTTGCATCAAGCCTTGGACATAAGACACATAACACTCAGCAATCGGGACAAAGACCGATTAGTGCATGTACCCTTTTGCCTTTCAGCTATCAACGCCACCACATGATGCATGATTAACCGTCCTCAGCTTTTAACGTTATTTTCACAAAATTAGTAAAATAACGTTAAAATTAGTGCACTTTAACTTTAACTTTACCTTTAGGAAACGTTTGCCATCTTCAATCAAAACTAAACTGATATTGTGCTTGATCCATACGAGGTTGTTGTTGAGATATTGGAGGTGTTGATCAGACAAAAAGTATGTCCCTGCTCCCCTTTTATAGGAATATAAAGAAACTGCTAGTAACCATATAGGAATATAAAGAAACTGTTGGTAACCAACCAAACTACCCACGGAACTGCATTTGTTTTTTTTTAAATTGCTTCCTTTTTGTCGGAACTGGTTTAGGTGGAGAATGTGGGCAGAAAATCATGGGGGGGGGGGGACTAACTACTTAGCAGTTTTTTAATTAGTTTATAACTTTTTTGTTAGATCGTGGAATGTTATCTCTTATTTATTAGGCTGACCAGGTCAAAGTGTCAACCTGAACTGTTTTTTAGGAGATAATTGCTTCAATTCATAAATAATTGTTACGTATTTAAAAATACAATGTTAAATTGTATGTATTTAATTATGTGTTACTAAATTACATAAATAACCGTCAACATTAGACATATTAAAAAGACAATGTCTTCAAAAACACAATGTTAAATAGTATGTATATTATGTGTAACTAAATTACGTAAATATTGACCGATGACTTTTCTAACACAATGATTTATAATACTACAGCTTATAGCTCATGGGATAACATTCGAACACATTTTAATGCATTAATAATGGTTAAAAAATATTGATACATCCCGAGTTTTATTTGTTAAAAAGGTAATATCTATTAATGTTGGGATTGAACCCTACCAAATGAACAGTTGATTAAAGCCAAAACCGGATCAGAGCAGTGGATCCAGAATAAGCAGATGTTTGTACACAAGCTTTCCCCTTGATAATGGCTCTAACACCTGATGGATTGAAACTACTGCCTTTCCTAACTACTGTTGACTTCAAAGGACTGATAAAGACCAAAGTGCTGATGACTCAAACAACTACCTTGTCCCAAGTACTGCTGAAGACCAGAAGCACTGCTGAAGCCTAAGCAGTGGATTGAAGAATTAGTAGTTTAGTTCATTTATATGTAATACATTGTAATCAGTTTTTTGCTATCAGTAGTTGTAATGAGGGCAGTAGTTAGAGTTTGTTAGGAGGTTAGATGTCACTATCACTCACTTCTAATCCATCATCCAAAATCACTACCCTAAGGGTGTGGTCATGACCCAAACCACTATTTTTTAATTTTAATTTATTTTTGTGAAAAGGAAATATTGAAAAAGGAAAGCAGGCTCATGGTTGCCATGGTTTAATCCATGGAAACCATGGTGGATGAGGCAAATGGGTGGTGTAGCAATCCATTAATGGTCCTATGTGGCATTAATGACCCAACTCATGCTCCCCACACCCTTTAGCCTTATATAGCAACATAAAGAAACTGCTGGTAACCAACCCATTACCTACGAAACTGCATTTGTTTTTTTTTTTTTCAAATTGCCAAACTTACCGATTTAATCTTCCTTTTTTTCTAGGAATTGTCGTAAGTGGAGAATGTGGGCAGAACTCATGGAGGGGGGTGGGGGGGAGAACTAACTAATTAGTAGTTTTGTAATTAATTTTATAATTGTTGTGTGTTAGATCGCAGAATTTTATCTCCTATTTATTAGAATTATATTCCTATTTATTAGGTTGATCAGGTCAAAGTGACAATTTGAACTGTTTGTAGGAGATAGTGGGGAGATTTTTATGTAACTGCATAATAAAAATGGGTCTAAACTTGCGAAAAAACTTAGCGAGAAAAGTGGCAATTGGCAAACTGCTTCAACTCAGAAACAACCGTCAAGATTGAAGGTATTTAAAAACTCAATGTCTTAAAAAAACACAATGTTGTACGTATTTAATTATGTCTAATTAAATTACATCAATATTGACCGATGCCTGTTTTAACACAATGAACACAATGAATTAAAATTATGCCGGTTAAAAGCTTCTTTTCAACTTAAAAATAACCATCAAGACTGGAGGTATATTAAACACAGATGTCTTCAAAAACACATTGTCTTAAAAAACACAATGTTAACAATGGTTTAACAATATTGATACATCGTGAGATCGTTAAGCTGAACAAAAAGTAAACATAAAAATGATAAATCACACACGCACGTTACGGCGTATTAACTCGCAAAAATTAGACCAAAAAAGTAAAATACAGAAAAGAATAACTAAGTTGGCCTAGGACCTACGAGTTTCAAGGAAGTCGTTAAACCACAAAAAATATACGTAAAAACGTCGAACCACACACTCGCGCTGCAGCGTGTTAACTTGCAAAATCTAGAACAAATCGTAAAAGACAAATTTGTAAAAGATGCAAATACAAGGGACCAAAGTTAAAAGTGGAAAAGTGTTGGGGCTAAAAACATAAAATGTTTGTGACAAATATGTTAAAGATGAAAAGTATAGGGTTATAAAGTGTAAAAGATGAAAACTATGGAGGTTATGTAAAAGATGAAAAGGGCTAAAATTGTAAATAATAAAAAATAGAAGGGTTAAAAAAGAAAAAAGGAATAGTGTTTTTATAAGGCGAGAAAATTTTGTAAATTTATATAGGGTAAATTACCTTCAACACAATGTTATACAAAGCTTCTATACATTTCATGTAGTGACACAAATTATAGGAAACATTATATTTATTTACTTTTTGTTGATAAATCTGCATCCCCACCACTGGTGATTTTATCCAAATTAGTAGGTTGTTTAACCCCTAATCTATCAAATAATCAGTAGGGATGACAGTCAAACCTGAACCCAAAAACCCTGTGGTGGTGGGCAAAGGCAAGGGGAGTTTTTTGTTTTTAATAAATCTTTTTTCTCATTGCATTTATTAATTAAAATTAGCTTGACTTCTGGAAAAATAGGAGTTAGTGGGGGTTGAGGGAGATGGAACCCTAGCCACTGAATGAATGATCAGGCGTGACTGCAAATCACGATTGCTTAAATGGTAGAAACATCAATTTCTGCCACGAGCCCTTCGGATTTCACACCGCCAAAAGTCTATGATAATCAAATTGATGAGGTTCTGGATAGAAATTAGGGTGAAGGTGGTAGTCGACGAGAGAGAATTTAGAGCAAATGATAGTATGTAATGGAGTAATGGTGATAGGTTGAAAGAAACAACATCAGCAAACTGCCACTAACGTGGGAAAATTGTGAGAGAAGGACGGAAACTGCTAAACTGCCGCACCCAAATAAAAACTGCCAAATTGTTGGGGGTTATTCCGGTCCGGATTAAACCTCACAAATTAACAAAAGAGATCTATATATATTACATGTCTATGAAAATAGTAAGAATAATAAAAACTATCAATGACAAACCGTAACCTTTTTATACTTCATTTGATTTTAGAATAAAAAAATATACCATAAAATCGAGCGTCTTTTTATCTTTAATATGAGTACCCTATTGTTATACTTTTGGAAAAAAAAAATGAAAACACAGTTGGGTAAAACACAATGGACATAACGTAAAACACAATGAGTATTAAACTAAAAAACAATGAAAAGTAGACTAAAAACAAAACTAAGATCAGATATAAACACAATGAACAACAAACTATAACACAATGGATAACATGCTAAAAACCTAATAAATAACAGACTAAAACACAACAGACAGTAGATTAAACACAATGGACAACATAACAGAAAAACACAATGGACAGACAGACTAAAACACAAGAGATAACAAACTAAAGACAATGAACAGAACCTATAACACAATGTATAGTAACCCACCCAGTTGAAAAACACAATAATCAAAACTAATAACACAATGTATAGAAAACCAAATATAACATCATCTTCATTATGTCATACATTGTGTTATAGGTGTCTATAATAAATACACAATGGACAGTACCTAAAATAACATTGTGTTATAAGTTCAGATAATAATACAATGTGTAGAAACCCTAGTAAAAAACGTGACGACCAAAACCTAGTTGGAAAACACAATGACTGGAAAATTAAACACAATGTATAGAGAACCATCTGCATTGTGTTATACATTGATGTATGTAAAATGCAACATATAAATTACATCAAATGAGGCATAAAACTAACCCTTTTTAAGTACTAATATTGGAAAAAGAGTGTTTTTGTCTTCCTTTTGTATTTTCAGGATTAAATGAGCTCAAAAACGCAAAAGAAGCAAAAAGACAGCTAAATCCAACATAAATACAAGAAAAGGAATATTAGTGGACTGCCCGACCCCTCAACGGCACCTTCCAAAGCAAAGTAGAGAAATCAGAAGACTGAACACGCCCCGTGCTCAGCCAGCACGGGGCCGTGCCCAAGAAGCAGCAGAAAAGACAAACCTATAGAAGCTTCTATTGCCCACCACGGGCCGTGCTCAGCGGACACGGGGGCGTGTCGAAAGTACAGCAGGCGCATTTATTGTAATTGCGAATTACAATTAATGAGGAGAGAGATTGTCAGACGGACACGGGGCCGTGCCCAGCGGACACGGGGCCGTGCCCAGCTCTCTGTTCAGCCTATAAATAGGAGTGCTTGGATTCATTTCATCTCATCCCTTGGCACACCACCTCTCTCACACTTCATCCACCACCCACCACCATCACAAGACCATCATCCATTGTCCATCGTAGAGTGTGTGAGTCGTCTCGGGATCCAAGATTGATCGTAAGAGTTCTTGACAATCAAGGCCATGTTTGCCTAAGTCTCTTACATCACTTGGTGAAGACAAAGTGTCTAGTATAATACTTTTTATTTCTAATCTTTTGCACTTTTTATTTGGTTTTGTATTAATGACTTTAATAACTAGTTACTTATGTTGAAGGTGATCTTTCCTTATCGTTTGTCCGTGGTGTCTTGGCATTATTTTACTGTCTATATAAAATAAAGGATTTTCACCATTCATATCTCCACGGTCTATATGGAGATATGTTGGCTACCTGGTCGGGGGTTAAGGGAACGGTTTGGTAAAGGTCTTGCCATTGTTCAGCGTTTAGAGGTCCTGCAATGGACCTGGGTCAAATTTAGTAGGACCTCCTTCAATACTTCACGGTATTGGATGGCGGGGGTCCAAACTCTTTGATCCCCTTATAAGTTAACTACTATTAATACTATAACCCGGCTATTTAGGACTGTATCCCTGCTGACTCAGACTACTTAGCCGAGGGTAACGTCACCGCCAAAAGCGGGGCCTACCACAATACTGCATTAATAACTTAATTCATTATCTTCCAATAATCCACCCTTTTAGGATTGTATCCCTGCTGACTCAAACTACTGGGGTGAGGGTAACGTCACCTTCAAAAGAGGGGCCTACTACAATAACTAAGATAATCTCTTAATTATGTGCAAAAGTGCGGAAATAATCAAAGGTTATACTAGATACAAGTCGGAACCAAGTGATTCATCTTGTCTATCTGTTTTTCTTTTATTTTTATTTTCAGCATTTTAGTTAGTTTTTAATTTTCTTAGTTTAAAACATTTTTCTAAACTTTTATTTTGGTTAGACGTTGAGGATAAACCGGTACTAAAAGCTCTTGTGTCCTTGGACGACCTCGGTATCTTACCAACGCTATACTACACTCAACGATGGGTGCACTTGCCCATATGTGTGTTTAGTGTTAGTGAAATATCGTGTTTTATAAATTTAAAACTTGGCTAAAATAAGTGTTAAAAAGGGCTTAAAATATACACCTAAAATAAGTAACACTTCGCACGCATCAAGTTTTTGGCGCCGTTGCCGGGGACACAAGGATTTTAAGAAAGTTAGGAATCAACTGCCTAATCATTTTTTATTTTTTTTTAGGTTTTTTTTTTCTTAGTTTTTCAGCTTCTGCAGAGCTCAGCACGGGCCGTGCCCGGTCAGACACGGGCCGTGCCTAGCATCATCACTGGCAGTTTTTATTTTCTGAGTTACAGAGAGCTGAACACGGGGCCGTGTCGGTGCAACACGGGGTCGTGTCCAACTCCCAGTAACTGGGAATCCAGAAAACAATTACTGTATCTCTGACCACGGGCCGTGTTCACTGAGCACGGGGCCGTGGTGAACTTTCTGACCAACGTTCTTTTCTGTTTTTATTGCAGGACGTGGAACCCAGGTGCCACATTTGACCCTCCTACGTAGTGCATGAGCTCCAGTTCTAGTAGAGACATAAAAGAACCCTTAGAAGAACCCGAACGCTTTCTCAGAAAAATACTTAAAGCTAAAAATCAAGAGAAAGCTTCGGGGGACCCAATTCCAATGGCGGACCAACGTACCCTCATGGATTACCTACGGCCTACCGTAGGCAATCTCGGCGCCGCTATCAATGCACCAAATGTCGAGGCCAACAACTTCGAACTTCGGCCGCATTTGATACAAATGCTCCAAAACTCCGCAACCTTCCACAGGCTTGCGGACGAGGATCCCCATCTACATATTACTAACTTCTTAGAAATATGTGATACCTTTCGGATCAATGGAGCATCAAATGACGCCATCCGCCTTCGAATGTTTCCTTTTTCACTAAAAGACCGAGCTAAGGCTTGGCTTAACACCCTCCCAGTTGGATCGGTAAACACCTGGGATGAACTCGCCCAAAAGTTTTTGTATAAGTATTTCCCTCCTGCTAAAACGGCTAAATTAATGACTGAAATTAATACATACTCACAAGAGGATGGGGAATCCTTATATGAAACTTGGGAAAGGTTCAAGGAGCTTCTAAGAAAGTGTCCTCACCACGGTCTAGCGGTATGGCAACAAGTATCCACTTTCTACAATGGATTGTTGCCACACACAAGACAAACACTTGATTCAAGCTCCGGGGGACTTTTAGGTAATCGTCGTCCAAATGAAATATATAACCAAATTGAGGAAATTGCTCAAACCAATTTTCAATGGCACACTCCCCGAGGTAATAAATCCATTGCCCCGGGCGCCCATAAGGTTGATGAAAGCACCTCTTTACAAGCCCAAATCGAGGCCCTCTCTTCAAAAATCAAAAAGCTAGAAATGATAAAAACGGCCTCGGTTATGGCTTGTGAAGGGTGTGGTGGGTCACATGAAAATTGGAGTTGTATGAAAGAATTAGATGAACAAACTGAAACGGTAAACTACATGGATAATAGACCTAGGCCGTCGGGTCCTCCAACGGGTACCTACAACCAAGGATGGCGTAACCACCCAAATCTTGGTTGGAGAGATCCCGGCAATAGTAGTAACCAACAAAACCAACGAACTAATTTTCAACAACCGCAAAATTTTTCTCAACAACAAGGTGGAAGAGAAAGGCTTGAAGATACTGTATCTCGCCTCATCTCTGACACTGAAAAGAAAAACTCGGATCGATTTCAACAATTGGAATCGAATTTCAGAAATCAACAAGCTAGCATTCAAAACGTTGAAAAACAATTAAATCAACTAGCTCAAAATTTCTCCGAGAGACCACAAGGCGCGTTACCTAGTAATACCGAAACGAACCCGAAGGCACAAGTACATCTCATCACATTAAGAAGTCGAACCGTGGGACCCGAGGATGCTCCATTACCGCCAACTGAAAGAAGCCATTCTGGCCAGCCTATGACTCCTCCTGCGCCAGAAAAAGCTTCTACAACAAATCAAGAGGCCACCAAGACTCCTCAAATTCCATACCCCGGTAGGTTAAATCGTCAAAAGACTGATGAGCAATTCGCGAAGTTCGAAAGTTTACTAAAACAATTGCATGTTAATATTCCTTTTATTGAGGTCCTAACCCAAATGCCTAAATATGCAAAATTCATGAGGGATTTCCTCACTCACAAAAGAAAAATTGAATCATTGCAATTAGTTAACTTAGGCGAAGAATGCTCAGCTCTAGTACTCAACAAACTTCCACAAAAGAAAATCGACCCCGGGAGCTTCACTATCCCTTGTTCGATTGGAAAGTCCCCCGTCAGAAATGCTTTAGCCGATCTTGGGGCTAGCATCAACCTCATGCCCACATCAATGTTCAAGCGACTCGGCCTAGGAACAACAAGCCCTACAAAGATGAGCATACAACTCGCCGACAGGTCCGTCAAATTCCCACAAGGTGTCGCCGAAAATCTGCTCGTTAAGGTTGACAAATTCGTCTTTCCAACCGACTTTGTCATCCTAGACATGGAGGAAGACACCGATGTCCCTCTCATCCTCGGGAGGCCATTTCTAGCCACCGCCCAAGCGTTGGTAGATATGAATGACGGAACTCTTACATTGAAGTTTGGGGATGAGGAAGTGAAATTTGAATGTGGAAAGCGAGTAGAGGAAGAAGATCCGGTCAACTACATGAAGGTTATAGACTCAAGCTTGGATGACGCTCTCCGACGGTGTAACATGGGATGCAACACATCCCACTTGGGTAACATATGACCAGGCTTTGGGTCTAGCCAAGGACCCTTATAAACGTGGCGCACCATGGAGGCATTCCACGGAACTATCCTTAGTTTTATTTAGATTAATTTTTATGTTTTTTTTTTAGTTAGTTTAACTTTCATGAATAAAACACACTCATGGTGGTAAAGGATGAAAAGGGGAACGAGAAAAATGAACCCATGCACAAGAACAAGGCAACCCGACAATTCTCACCATTTCAGAAGGTTCAACACGGGTCGTGCCCAACCAACACGGCCCCGTGCTGAGCACCCTGCAGAAAACGCCCAGTTCAGGTAACTGGACACGGGCCGTGTTCACCCAACACGCCCCCGTGTCCAGGCTTCTGTTTCTCTTGTTTTAATTCTGTTACTGGCACTTGAACACGGGGCCGTGTTCAGTGCCCGGTAACACAAATTTTTTGCTTTTTAAACACTATTTTACACATCTAATCAACCTAAAAATTTATTTTTGGGACACATTGAGGACAATGTGTAATTTAAGTGTGGGGGGGATGCTAAAACCTTGAATTTTGCAAGTCCCAAATACAAGAGTTACACAAAACTCTATTGGAACCGCTAATCACCCCAAATTTTTTTCAAAAATTTCATTTTTTTACTTGTCTAGGTTTAATTCGGAAAATTCAAGTTCTCAAAAAGGTTATATTTTTACAAATTTACAACCGATAGCGTAGTGATAAAAAGAACCAACATAAGAAAATTATGAAAAGGCATAGCAAACTTATTTAAAATTTGATTATATATACTTGATCACATAAAAACCCATTCCCACAAAAGTGAGTTTTGAGCCTTTATTGAGCACACAATTACATATCATTTGACTAAATGCTCATTTTTCGTTTCTTGTGTGAATAGCCGCTTGGTTCTTACGACTCTAGAACTTGCCATGACAATACATTCCCGGTCCTTATCAACTTAAACCCGAGTAAGTAAATGATGGAGGCATTAGGACAAACCATTTTTATTTCTACACCATTATTTTTTTCTTTTTCTTTTACCACCTACCCAAAAATCCCCCTAGTTAGCCCCTTTGAGCCTAAACCTTTTCGTTTCATCACCCAAACAAAAACCCTTTTACCCACCAAAACCTTTTTCATTTTTAACCCTTTATTTTAGTAACAAGTTCGGTTCTTCGTAAAAAAAAAATAAAAAAATATAAAAAAATAAAAAAAAAAAATAAAAAAAATAAATAAATGTGTGATAATGATGAAGCAAAAAGAAAATAAACAAACAAGTTAATCAAAAATAACTTAGTTTGAATAAAAGCTTCATCAAAATAAAAAGTTGCAAAAATACGAAAACCGACACTTGTTACGCTTTTAGCCCTTTTTCCACTAACCACTAGCCCAACCACCTACCTTTAACCCTAGCCTAACCCTTAACCCACAAAGTCCTCTTGATATCTACAAAGGTATAAAAGTTAAAAAGGAGGAGGATTGATTTCTTGGCAAGCCTATGGTAGGAATAAGTTCCATGCCGCTCTCGAGTGATTCACTAAAAATACACCTTCGGCCGAGTGTGAGTGATTTCCCCGTGAGGTATGTGAACTTGTATATAAATAGAATTTTAAAAAGGCATGTTATGCCCAAATAAGTAATTTCTTTTATGAAAAGTTCTAAATAAATCATTACGAATAGGAGTGTAAATAAATAAAAATAAAACACAAAAAGATCTTGGAAATCCCGACACTCTACGACAAGCCCAAAACCTTCTCTTCTACCTATTCCATTTGGGAGTGTAAGCCACATATTAAAGAGTTTTGATTGAGGACAAGCAAAAGTTCAAGTGTGGGGGTATTTGATGTATGTAAAATGCAACATATAAATTACATCAAATGAGGCATAAAACTAACCCTTTTTAAGTACTAATATTGGAAAAAGAGTGTTTTTGTCTTCCTTTTGTATTTTCAGGATTAAATGAGCTCAAAAACGCAAAAGAAGCAAAAAGACAGCTAAATCCAACATAAATACAAGAAAAGGAATATTAGTGGACTGCCCGACCCCTCAACGGCACCTTCCAAAGCAAAGTAGAGAAATCAGAAGACTGAACACGCCCCGTGCTCAGCCAGCACGGGGCCGTGCCCAAGAAGCAGCAGAAAAGACAAACCTATAGAAGCTTCTATTGCCCACCACGGGTCGTGCTCAGCGGACACGGGGGCGTGTCGAAAGTACAGCAGGCGCATTTATTGTAATTGCGAATTACAATTAATGAGGAGAGAGATTGTCAGACGGACACGGGGCCGTGCCCAGCGGACACGGGGCCGTGCCCAGCTCTCTGTTCAGCCTATAAATAGGAGTGCTTGGATTCATTTCATCTCATCCCTTGGCACACCACCTCTCTCACACTTCATCCACCACCCACCACCATCACAAGACCATCATCCATTGTCCATCGTAGAGTGTGTGAGTCGTCTCGGGATCCAAGATTGATCGTAAGAGTTCTTGACAATCAAGGCCATGTTTGCCTAAGTCTCTTACATCACTTGGTGAAGACAAAGTGTCTAGTATAATACTTTTTATTTCTAATCTTTTGCACTTTTTATTTGGTTTTGTATTAATGACTTTAATAACTAGTTACTTATGTTGAAGGTGATCTTTCCTTATCGTTTGTCCGTGGTGTCTTGGCATTATTTTACTGTCTATATAAAATAAAGGATTTTCACCATTCATATCTCCACGGTCTATATGGAGATATGTTGGCTACCTGGTCGGGGGTTAAGGGAACGGTTTGGTAAAGGTCTTGCCATTGTTCAGCGTTTAGAGGTCCTGCAATGGACCTGGGTCAAATTTAGTAGGACCTCCTTCAATACTTCACGGTATTGGATGGCGGGGGTCCAAACTCTTTGATCCCCTTATAAGTTAACTACTATTAATACTATAACCCGGCTATTTAGGACTGTATCCCTGCTGACTCAGACTACTTAGCCGAGGGTAACGTCACCGCCAAAAGCGGGGCCTACCACAATACTGCATTAATAACTTAATTCATTATCTTCCAATAATCCACCCTTTTAGGATTGTATCCCTGCTGACTCAAACTACTGGGGTGAGGGTAACGTCACCTTCAAAAGAGGGGCCTACTACAATAACTAAGATAATCTCTTAATTATGTGCAAAAGTGCGGAAATAATCAAAGGTTATACTAGATACAAGTCGGAACCAAGTGATTCATCTTGTCTATCTGTTTTTCTTTTATTTTTATTTTCAGCATTTTAGTTAGTTTTTAATTTTCTTAGTTTAAAACATTTTTCTAAACTTTTATTTTGGTTAGACGTTGAGGATAAACCGGTACTAAAAGCTCTTGTGTCCTTGGACGACCTCGGTATCTTACCAACGCTATACTACACTCAACGATGGGTGCACTTGCCCATATGTGTGTTTAGTGTTAGTGAAATATCGTGTTTTATAAATTTAAAACTTGGCTAAAATAAGTGTTAAAAAGGGCTTAAAATATACACCTAAAATAAGTAACACTTCGCACGCATCATACATCGTGTTGTAGGTTCTGATAATAAAAACATAATGGACAGAACCCAAAATAACATTATGTTATAAGTTCTAATAATAACACAATGTATAGAAATCCTAGTAAAAACGTAGTGACCAAAACCCAGTTGAAAAACACAATGACAATGTATATGATGGAAAAGCTATGGTGGGGGTAGGGTTTATAATGGATGGGAGAGAGATACGGCGCCCGAAGGTGGTTTTTCAGCTTTCTAAAAATTGTATAAAACTTAATTTTTGAGTGGAAATAAGTTTGTTGTAAGACCTTTGAGCGCACCGGTTTTTTTGTCGCCTTGAATCTACTACGTGAGGATTGCGTAAGGACCTGGTCGTTACCCCTGAGAAAGAGATACTGAGCCTCAAAGTTGGCCCAAAAGTGGATTTTCAACTTTCAAAAAATTGTATAAAACTTGATTTTTGAGTGGAAATATGTGTGTTGTAAGACCTTTAATCGCACCGGTTTTTTGTCGCATTGAATCTACTACATGAGGGTTGCGCTAGGACCTAGTCATTGATCGGGTCGTTATCCATGTGAGAGAGACATCGAGCCTCAAAGTTGGCAAAATCTATACAATGAAGAAGATCTAGATCCACTATATTTGAAAACTGATTCATGTTAATTTGAAAAGAAGCCTAATTACACTTCTCTATTCAATCGACAACAAAGTATTGGATTTTGAGGGTTCGATGCTTCTAGAGGTTACAGGCGGACGACGTGCCAATTTCGAGCTTACTTGAGTTTAACAACACAAAATACATTTTATTATTCTCGTAATTACTTGAGTTTAACAACACAAAACACACTTTTTATCATTTTGTAATCTGCCTTCATAACCATGATCAATAGAAGTTTACCTACCCTTCCCAAAAAAAAAAAAAAAAAAACACATAAAAATTTACTTAGATCTGGAGTTGAGAAGAAGATTACACACGAGCGGGGCAGAACATCAACGCCATCTCATCCATCATCTTTAACGTCCGATTAATCATAAATGTATCTCACCCCCACCCATAGTTATCAATAGCGCTAGGCGCACTCAAGGCGCACAGGCTTCGCCTGGGGCCTAGGCGTAAGGTGCAAAAAAAGCGTGGGCCTGAAGAAAAAAAAGCGCCCAATGAAAAAAATAAAATATATTATATGTTTTAGATTAATAATCATATTCTTCAAATAAAATAAATAAAAACTATTATATAATTTTCATTATCATCTAATTAGTACCAAAAATTCTAAAAGAGTAGTGTATTAGTGTAGAAAAGTAGTACTAAATAGACATTTTTTATTTTAAAAAACTACAAAAGGTTTCTACATATAATAAAATTTTGTTCAGATGTAATTAGATAAATATAAATTATAGGATCTGGTTTTTAATATTTTTTGAAAATTAAAAAGTCTAATAGTTTGCTAGAGTCGTTTGTTTTGAGGTCTTATAAAGAGGAGAATATGTTGTTGTAGTTTAGTTGCCTCGGTTTGAGGTAGCTGCGTTTTCTTAATGAAGTTCACTTTTCAAAAAAAATAAAAAAATAAATAAAGAGGAGAATATGAAGAATATGTCATTAAAAAAGACCTTAATTAGTACTAACTGCTAGAATTTGTCATTAAAAAAAAACTGCACATTAAAAAGTATCATTAATTTTGTTTATGTTGAGGCCTCATAAGAGAAGAATACAAAGCATTTATCAGGCTATGCGGTATGGTGATCATCCTCCCTTAGAGGATGATCCGCCACGTAGGCGACACATCATAGTCCCATAGAGGATGATCCAACACACTAAAACACTGGAAATGGGAGGATGATCCTACCACACCAAGTTTAGTTATTTATTTTTTTAATTCATCTCAAAAACCTAATATAAAAACCCCTTTATAAAAATTAAATCCTAATTTACTTATCTCATTTCAGCCGCACCCCACCAATAATTCTCTGCCATCGCCCTCTCCAAATCTCCGGTCACCGGAGTTCGTTATTCCGGCGACTGAGCCGGTCAGAGATGGCTGCTCCTCCGACAAACCACCCCACCCAAACCCTTATCACACACTCATCTCTCTCTCTCACACGCATTCTGGTGGCCAGAGTAACTTCGTCGCCTCGTTTTCTTTACCGGCGACGAGCACAGCCCCCTTCTTCTTCTTTGGGGGGTTGTATTTAATATTTTTTCCTTGTCAAACGGTCATCACAAGCCAACGGTCGGATTTTTTGTCTTTTGTGGCCCGGCTCAAACATCCCCAAGCAGACGGAGAGGACGCCGCTGGAAAGGGGGGGGGGTGGTGGAGCACCCGGCGCCGGTTCTCGACGCCCCAAGGACGGACCCCGTACCGACTGGCCTCATTAAATAACAAAAACCCTAATTAATATCAATTGTCTGCTAATCGCTTTAATTACCTTGGTAACATAAGTGCATTAAATGCGCCTCGCCCTAAAAACTCGCCTAGGCGCAAAAAGCGCTCGCTTTTAATAACTATGCCTCCACCAGCTTATAACCTCAACCCAACTCCCGGCATCCATAACCCTGATGATCCAAAGATAGTTAGATTTAGTTTACTCGAAAAGTGAAATATAAAAAGATTTTCTATACCAAAGATCGTTCAGAAAAAAAATAAAAATTGAGAACCGAAAAAAATCCAGTTTAGAATAAATTAAGGACTCAACAATTATCTATGCAACCTACATAGATAATGCTAAGTCAAGACAAATCATGGAACATTACTCCCACCATTGTGCCATTACCAATTCACTTTTAGTCCAGTGGGTGTAAGTGTCTCCTTGTGATGGTTAATAAACTGAATAAGAATGAAGTATATGCTTTATCTCAAAACATAAATCTAATCATTTCCAAGAATAATAAAGTAGAAATGTCTAGGTAACGTGATACTATAAACATGACACAAGTTTTTTTTTGTATATGGAGAATCAATGTTTAGCAACTGCATCTGGGGGAGAAGCTTCTGAGTTCTGACTACTTGGCCCACGCAACTGCATCAACCTCGGTTTGGGCAGATTTATATAATTCCAGCCTCTTGGCCAAGTCCAATCGCCTCTGCCCGGATCCTCATCCAGCAGTTTAGCCAACTGCTTACCCTGTCAACCAACCTCGTTCACAATATGACCTTCACTAATCAATCTAATTGTGCCGGTATGTGATACTCACCTCTTTTGCACCCAACTCAGTGAAAAAATGGTCAAGTAGGCTACGTTTAGCCACACGCACTTGACAGTACACAATAGACTTTGGGATAGAGTGTCATACAGTCCCAACCACCATGTGGATATAAGACAACACATTCGATCCTGCATCAACAGACAGAATTAAGAAGATGAATTGGGTGCGAGATGTGGTATCATGACTTCACTTACCGACTCGACGAAGATACGAATCATTATATCGATCAAAAATTGAGTGAGTTGGATTCCCCCCCCCCCCCCCCCCCCCCTTGCATTCCATATCAACTAACTGTATAGTAGCTCTCTTGCTCTCGTTTCTCATCTTATCTAATGACTCAACAGCTTCATTCATAACTTCCGCTCTCACGGATGGGTATTGCTTCAACTCCTAGCTATACAAGTGAGACAGATAAACCATTGATTTATGATTTCAAAATGAAATGATATTCATGTTCGCTGTTCAATAGAACCAGAAAAGTCAATAGTCCATATACAGAGTAGGATCTCGAGACTAACCGAGGTCTCATTAATTGACTTGTGTACCAGATCCTTCAGTACACCATGAACCTGAAGCCAATAAGAAAGAGAAACGAATCAAATGTTATAACTATTATCTCAAAATCAAGATAACATTTTACATGATTATAGACGGCAAAAATAATGCATTAAAAAAATGATCTACACAACATTTTCTAATGTTTTTTATGTAACCAAACATTGAGTGAACCCATATTAGTGAAGTCATATAACAAAGTAAATGAGTGTTCCGGTGGGTTGTCTTTGAGCTTAGTAATGAAACTTGTGACGTCGTGCATTCAACTCCGCCTCCTGTCTTTTTTTTTTTTTTTTGCAACTTTTTTTCGTTAAACCTTGTCCAACTCCATCGTGATATGTCAATAAAAGTCCTCTGGTATTACTTAAAGTTATAAGTACATGGTTTTAAGTACATCTAGTAGGGTTACCCGCGCGATGCAGTGGGACTCGGATACTATCAGTTCGGTTCATTTAGCTACCCATACGGTATCGCCAAAACTAAACAAAAACAGCAAAACTTAACTGTAGCATTTAGTTATTTAAGAACATAGTCAACACCTTTGTAATTATTGTAGCAGTTTCAACATCCCCACCACCTGACTATAAAGATGTAATCCGATATCTATGGCCTAGACAATTAGTTGTCCTCAAAATCAAAGGGAAAAAGTCAGATGCCTGTATTTAGCAACTTGCTTTCCATGTATTCTAAGCAAGCTAACATCCATTTAACGACATATCAGTTCTATATATGAGCCTTTAGTGTTATTATACAAATAGATGATATAACCTCAAAATCCCCGTCTTCCTTGATAGGATCAAACCGCAAAATCCACGATAACTTGAAGCAACAAAGTAGATGCTTATTGCAATCTGATTCCATGTAAATGAAAGAACTGACCCCGCTAGAAGCTCATTAACTAAATTCTCCTGACTTTCAACCTCCGTACCCAATCCGACCACGACACATGTCGGTTGACATGGTCCCACAAGTCCCAAGGTGCTACTGGTAACACCATGTCAAAAATTGGAAGTTGGTAAATAATAGGTGTAGCCAAATTATGTTTGAGCAATCAAGCCCTAATTGTTTTAAACAAAAAAATAAAATCATTACCTTTTCTACTTTGTTACAGCAACAGCACATTTTATATATATAGCATAGCACCAGCCATTCCATTCCATTCCTGAAAGACAGCCAACAACAATAACAAATGTATATGTTGTACAACTTGTGGGCAACATTTCATTCAAACACTTGCACAAATATGTTTCTTCAACATTACCCATAAAAGAACTAAGCAATAAGGAATTAAAAACACCACCAAACAATTCATGAAATCAACTCATAAGCATACTATGAAAATATATAAATAGAACTGAATTATTAAAATACAAAAAGAAAAGGCATGTTAAGATCTTCCTACACCTAAATCACCTCATGCTTTTTATACATCTACTGAAACACATTTGTTTTAAAACAAACTAAACCTAGCCCCAGAAACCTAATTTGCCGTTTAAGAAATCGAATACCTCTGTTTCCTTGACGATGAACTCAAAAACTTAGATTGTGAACTACCAGACGTCCCGGTGCTCTTGCTCTCTCTGTGCCGCTGACCCATCCCCACCACCCAAAACCTATCCAAAAACCTCCGTGAACTCGATGGCAGCAACCGCATGCTACCACCACTCGGCACCTCCTTCACATCCCCATCACTAAACCTCATCCGGAAGGTGTTCTTAGTGACTTAGAACGCAGCGGCATTTTAATCTCCCAGTCTTGTTCCTGCGCCCGGTTGGCACGTGCTGCCTCTTTGATCGCAACAGTGGCTCGAACCTGCTCGTGGAACAGGATGTGCACCACCATTCGCAGCGGAAGCCGATCGTTCTGTGCAGCGTGTATGGATGCGTGTGCTGACAACTTTTTCACATCAATTAACTCACAAACTTTCTTCCTTTCGACTTTAGTTAACGTCGGGTGTTCTTTCAAGTAAACGTCAACAGCGCCATAGATTCCATCATGTACCGGTCTAGCAGCATCAGGGATTGACCATGATAACGCTGTGAAAACAGTGTTTGAGAGGTTCCAATCACTTGCAACTTCTGCAAGGTAACCATCGATCAAACGACCGATGGTTTTGCACCGCTGTGGACTAATCAAAACATCATTCTTCTCATCTTCTTCACTACTCTTACGACTAAAACACAGATCCGCAAGCTCCTTCACAAGTTCAACATCGTAAACAGTTAGCAAGAAGTAAGATATCAAACCTTATGACTTTGGAATTCATAACTTACCAGTCATATCAATAATTACACATTTTACAGATGTGCCATTATTAGCTGCTAACCACTCTTCCTCTTCTCTAATCCATCTCAATATCCTACAAAAGAAACCGAAACTTCAACAACCCGAGATGCATTTCCAACTTGTACCTTTTTGCATTAACGACTTGTATACCGTACCTTTCTTGTAGTACATATTGGTTCCATATATAAACTGGCCCACCATGAACCAGCTCGAATTCTATGGTTGAAGTAATCACACGTACCGTTTCGACCCGTACCGTTTCGAATCGAACCATTTCGACGCGAACTGTTTCGACGCTAACCGTTTCGACGCGTACCGTTTCGACGCGAACCGTTTCGACGCGAACCGTTTCGACCAGTACCGTTTCGAACCGAACAAAATTGCCCCTTGATGTACAATCTCTTAAAAAAACATTTTTAACCCACCCGACCCGAAACCCGTTTCGACCCGAACCCGTTTTGACCCGAACCAAAACAACCCTTTTTTAATTGACCCGTTTTGACCCGAACCCGTTTTAACCCGAACCCGTTTTGACCCATGACCCGACCCAACCCAACCCGACCCGTTTGCCAGGTCTACAGTCATCATATATAGCGATGAACCATTCTTTTAAACTCTGTATGACAGAACCACAGTGTGAATATTTGTAGGATTATGTGTTTAATCTAACGACTAAGTTTTAACTACTCAACAAATAAAGAAGCCACACAATGGTTTTGCTATGGTTCCCTTGTTATAACATACTTTCTAAGTGAATTTTTTAATTGGAACCACTAAATCATATCATTCTGTATATTCTGAATCAAAGAGAACTAAAGAAGGATACACCTTTTTTGCAAATCATACCAACAATAAAGTAATTCAAATAGCAATAATCAGTCAAATTAGATGAAAAAACAAATCGCATGAACATATAACTTGAAGTATGTGACATTCAGATTCAAACATGTCCGTAACGACCGGAACTACGGAAGGGTCGAACTCTGCATCGGAATCATCCGCATCGTTGACAACCGAATATGGAGTTACGGTTTCGAAAACGTTGTTTATCAAATAAGAAGGAAGCATCACATTATCGTTCCTTAACGGATGGGTTTGCGTGATAAGTATATTAGCGATTCAGATCCTTCCCCATAGTTTCAATATAGAACAACAATTAAACCTAATTCAACAACAAAGGATTAACGATATGCTTGCATAGGAAAATACCCTGATCAAAATATTAACACTGTATATACTGAATCAAAAAGAAAATTAAGGAGATATCAAACCCTATGACTTTCTAAGCTGAAACAGGGTCATATATATATAATGAAAGAAACCTATGCTTAATCAACTAATTTATTGGCATTAATCAACTGATATCAATGTGCTTAACACAATGCCGAGAAAAAAAGACACAATATATTGCAAAATATAACACAATGCCGAGAAATATAGCACAATGCCTGTGAAAAAAAGACACAATGAATTGTAAAAAGACACAATGACGAAAAAAAACACAATGATCACAAATTCTAACATCTACAAGCTAATAATCCAAAGCGAAACCAATGGGGCTGAGATGACTATTACTATTTTTCCCTTTGGTGGTGATCCAACATGATTACATTTTTTCTTCAATTATGCCAGATATAACTACTTTTCTGGTGTTAGAACCTTCATATGACTTGGCAGGTTCGTATTCTTTTCCAGATGCTTTATCATTTTGATCATTACAAGGGACGTATCGTTGACTTTGGTGAATACCAAATTCCAGTATTGTCGTCATAGTACAGACCTTCATGAGTAACAAAATACATGTTAAGCAATGTGTTAGTATTGTAATTATAAAAAGCAATAACCAAACATATAAAAGGACCTGTATTTCCATCATAATAGAACCCAGAAGCAGCATCATAGTAATAGCCTGACTATTCATCCCAAAGAAACCCAGATTGTGGGGCTGACACATCCTTTGGATCTCTAACAGAAAATTGCTTACAGCATTAGGGTAGTGGGGTCACCAATTCGAACACCAAACAATGGTTTTGCCTTTAGAAGAACCTCCAGACCAGACTTGAAATCTTCCCGAATGATATCTAACTACACCATAACTGAAACATCAAAAACAAAGTAATGTTAGTTATCCAATGCTTAGTTCAGTCATATGCAAATTCCTTTTATGGTTGTTCTGAAACAAATTCAATTTCCCTTATATGCAGGCCTTTAATCATGCCATATATGCTCTATCAAATTGCAAATGAAAATCAAAGATAAAAACACATACATTTAAATACGAGAAACAAAAACAAATCTGGTGCAAGAAGCGTCACTTACATTCTTCATTATTCACACATACTTATCATAATTCTGAAGGTCTCAACATTTGGTTTAGTACTTCCGACTTAAATAACTTTTTCCACACGGATCATCTCCAACCCATGCATACACCACCCTCCATCCAAGAGATGCTTTTATTTCGTTAAGTGCTTTCGCTACAATCAAATACATGTACAATTAATTATCTCCAAGAAAAGTTAATTGTGTACTTTCATCATCATAATTTTCACATCTTCACTTGTTTGTCACAACCACCAGAGAAAATTGTGGTTCCATCACCCTTCCAAGCTGAACATAAAACCTACAAGTAATAATCCAAAATCAGAATTGCTAAAAAAATCATTATCAAAATAAAATACAAACACTTCACTCCAAAACTCAGATCGATTTTCACATACCACACCACGTCCCCCAAATCAATAAGAAGCTTTGAAAGATTGAATGAACTGCAACAAATAAAAAGACAAAATTGTAAAAAACACCGATTTACGTGGCCGGAAGTAAACAATCTGAAAGTAAAAAAGATAAAAGAAGACCGGCAAAGTGAAAAACTGCCTGTGATCTTGATTTCATCACTCAAGCTTAGAAATCCGTTCGAATCTGGGCTCTATGAGACCTTGATTGTTGTAATTCACCTGTTGCAATTCACTTATTTGTTACGTTCAGAGATCTCATTATGATTCAGAATTCAAGGCCCATATTTAAACACAATTATTACCTCAACAAAGCAGTAAGGCCGCAGAGACGGCAGCGAAAATCTGACCAAATACGAATCCTAGAATCCCAATTTCAGCAATGCGAACCTAAATTTTTCCAATAAAAAACAAAACAACTCAAATCATCAGATCAATTACCATGTTGATATTGGTGACGGCAAATTGGATCTCATGAAGACGAACACTGCCCTATAATAATAAACGATCTTTCAAACATCCTTACAAAGTTGAATATGGTTGGTGCCCCTTGTCCTGCAATAAAAACATGAATTATTAGACGAACAATTGGAAGAACGATCTGGTGTAAAATTAGACAAACAATTTCAGGCGAATGTTGAGATCAACTTAGCGAAACCCGTGTGAAATTGAGATTATTTAAATCGATTTAGTGATTAAAAAACGTACCCCGACTCGGATTGCTGCATTCATAGTCACCATTTCAAGAGCAGTGGCGAAATCAACAGGTGGTGCTGCCGGAACGGAGACACCGCTGTCGGAATCAATGGCCAGAGGAACCCTAAAGTCATGTAACTTTTTTCTTTCGCCGAGTATTGCGTTTTGATTTGGTGAATCAGGTTGCAGAATTTGGAGGAATTATAAGGGATGGAAGAACGTGATACGTAATGAGACACCGGATTTCAACCGGTGAATCATAATTATGGTGGAGTTTGGGAGAAGGGAAGAAGACCGCAAGAAAAGATTTCATACCTGGCTAGTTTTATACCCACTCAAATAACTGCTACAAACTCAAAAACTGTCCTCAACTGCAGCAAAATTGACGGAGGTGGAGAACATGGGAGCGCTTCATCGTCTTCTATTTATTATAGGGAATCAGACTCTAAAACCACCGCGAACTGATTCCCCCAAAGATAGGAAATCTTAACTGGCGTTGAAAAAAAAAAAGTGCCACTTTTTTGGGTTTGAACGGATGAGATTAAATCTTGATGATAACCACCTGAATTATTACGGTCAGGATTTACTAAACATGGGTTTGACCGACGGTTAATTAGCGGTGAACAATTTATTAATAATAATGATTAAATTTTAATATTCTATCAAATACAATTAGGCTGGAGGGTGTGGGATGGAGCCCCTAGGGGCTTTATCAAGACACGTAAGCGCCACGTAGGATCCACGTCAGCCATAACGCCCCCTTTAATTTGCACGGTGTGGGATGGAGCCCCCTATTAATCAAAATTAAAAAAAAAAAAAAAAACATTTGATTGGTGCAAAACAAATGGGCCCCACCTGAACATCTCCTTCCTCCCGTTAACATGATGGCGGAGACCTCCATAGCGCCCAACTTAAAGTGGTGGGTGTGGGTCGATGGCGCCGGCGGCGCTATAGGAGGTGAGGTGGCGGTGGTGGCGCCTCCCACACCCTCCGGCCTTATACAAGTGCTTTACATTTTAAATACTTTATATTATCTATTATAACCAATTAAACAATCAATTAATAAAATAATATATGATTGCAAAGGTATCCTTTACCCTCATATTTTTACGATATTGCAACTTTAGTCCCTTGACTTTCACATCTTTAAAGTTTCATAAAATGACAAATTTAGTCCCTAAACTACTACTCCATTTTACAAATAATTTGCTTTTGACACCCCAACTTTGTCGTAGTTTCCTTTTCAGCCCTAACTTTGTTATAATTTTCTTCTTATCCTAAAACTTTATCAAATTTTATCTTTACCATTTCTTAGTCCTTAAGTTTAGAAATGCAATTTTTAACCACTTAACTTTTTATGTACTTTGTAAATGTCACTTTGACCCCCTCGAGAGTTTTTGGCTTGACGATATAAATTCGAGTTAGTCGGGTCACGTATAATACGTTATGATTGTACGATATAAATTCGATTTATGTTACGTTTTGATCCAATCGCAATGCGACTATAGGATACATTAAGTTCCATCGGATACGTCAAAACGTGTGTTTTCATATGGTTAACACATCAGTTTCAAAAAAAAAATATGGTTAACACATCACATAACGCTTGGACTAATCCATTCGATATTTGCGAAGTACCTCCCCCATACTTTTACGATATTGCAATTTTAGCTCCTTGACTTTGGTACCTTCAAAGTTTCATAAAATGGCAAATTTGGTCCCTAAACTACTACTCCACTTTACAAATAGTTTGCTTTTGACACCCCAACTTCGTCGTAGTTTCCTTTTTAGCCCCAACTTTGTTATAGTTTCCTTCTTACCCCAAAACTTTATCAAATTTTATCTTTACCCTTTCTTAGCCCTTAAAATGCAATTTTTAACCACTTAATTTTTATGAACTTTGTAAATGCCACTTTGACCCCCTCGAGAGTTTTTGGCTTGATGATATAAATTCGAGTTAGTCGGGTCGCGTATAATACGTTATGAGTGTACGATATAAATTCGATTTACGTTACGTTTTGATCTAATCGCAATGCAACTATTGGATACATTGAGTTCAATCGGATACGTCAAAACGTGCGCTTTCATATGGTTAACACATCACATAACGCTTGGACTAATCCGTTCGATATTTGCAAAGTACCCGCACCGCAACACGCGCGGGTCTTATTACTAGTATAAACTTAAAGCACAAAGTCGATGCCATTACATCACTCATACGTCATTACTAAGTGATCCCTCTTTTACCCTCTCAGCTTCCACTGTCTACCAACATCTTCAAATGCTTCTTTCACTTTTTTTCTCAGATGAGAACAATTGGAAGTCTTTAGTGCAACATTCAGAAGATTAGAACGCAAAGGAAATCAGAAAATCATCAGATTTTGCAGCAAATCATCAGATTTCGCAGCAATGGGTTTCACGATTTTGGCTTTAGGATTTCAAATCGTCTACAGGGCTTTCAGGTTGTAGGCTACCAGGACCTTTAATTTGCTGTTCAGGCGAGTTTTTCTTAGCACATTCCTTTTAATTGACAGTCTAGGGTTTCTTAACTTGAATGAACTTGATGCATGTATGGTGGCTTTGTTTTGAGTACATGTTTGTTACTTGCTGAAGACATTGGCTTTAAGAATTTTTGCTAGGATGTTATAAATGTCAGTAAACTAAACTATGGTATGGATAAATTTCCTTTTTTTACAAATTTTGGTGGGATGTCTCCACATTTATAATGTAGATAAATTTGCCTTTTTACTCAATTAAGTGCTATTATTTGAAGTATTGTGTAACCTCTATAATATCAAATATCTAAAATGCATACACATATATATTTTTTTATGTGTTATCCTTGAGAAACTTCAAGATTATAGCTATTAAATGTAGAGCTCAAAAATCTTTGTAAAGGGTAACAGGTCAGGACGGGTCGGCTCGTTTTAAAAGATGGTCGCTTTGGTTCTGGTCAAAATGGGGTTTGGCAGATTTGGGTACGGGTTAAAACAGAATGTTTTAACAAATGATCAATAAACGAATCGAATAAGCGATGTAGAATAATTTCGTTTGGTTAGGTTTCAAAACAGGACCCGAGTAAAATAAATAAAATAAAAGCCGTTTTATCGAAAATTTAAAGTGAAATTTGTCGTGGACATTTCAATTGTGCTATGTGAATGTGGGTTTAGGCTTATGTTCCTAGCCCCGACTTGGCCCGAACAACGACTGACCCGAAAATTTTAACGTTTCGTTTTGAAAAATTCTTACACCGAAAAAAGGGAACCCAGTAGAAAAAAATCATGGGTCCGCCACTGCATCAAAATAGTTATTGGTTCCGCCGCATCTAATGCATGTGTGTTGTGTTCTCTGCATATGTTTGTGAATGTGCTTGATGTTTATTTGAAATACATACCGCATAAAAAAACGAAAGAAACCCTTTTATGGTTAAACTTAAGTTCATTAATTAAATGTAGAACTCAAAAATCTTTGTAAAGGGTAACAGGTCAGGTCGTTTTAAAAGATGGTCGCTTTGGTTCGGGTCAAAATGGGGTTTGACAGATTTGGGTACGGGTCAAAACAGGTTGTTTTAAGGAATGATCAATAAATGAGTCGAATATGCGATGTAGAATAACTTCGTTTGGTTAGTTTTCAAAACAGGAACCGACTAAAATAAATAAAATAAAAGTCGTTTACCGAAAATTTTAAGTGAAATGTGTGGTGAACATTTCAATTGTGCTATATGAATTTGGGTTTAGGCTTATGTTCCTAGCCCCGAATCGGCCCGAACAATGACCGAGCCGAAAATTTTAACGTTTCGTTTTGAAAAATTCTTACACCGAAAAAAGGGGACCCATTAGAAAAAAATAATGCGTTCGCCACTGCATCAAAATAGTTATTGGTTTCGCCACAGCCAATGCGTGTGTGTTGTGTTCTGTGCATATGTTTGTGAATGTACTTGGTGTTTTTTGAAATACATACAACATTAAAAATCGATAGAAACCCTTTTATGGTTAAATTTATGTTCATTCACATGTAAATGTTGTATAAGCTAATAATTTGGTGAGCAAAAGTCTAATTTAAGTTTCATCAAAGTAAATAAGCATTTAATTTGAAAAAAATTCCAGTAGTTTAAAAGTACTTTTCCAATATACCTTGAACAAACTTGGGTCCACGGTCCCACAGGCGGACTACATATGGCGTATTATACTCATGTTTGGTGAGAATCCAACAGCTTTGACTTACTACTGGCGTATGAAGATGCCGGAAACACTTGGTTCTTACTCGATATCGCTTTCTACTCAAACAATCTCTTCCAAAAAGACGTCCTTAGTGGTATCGGGTGGATCCTGCCCGCGAATACAATGAGTGCCATTGGTGAAGTCTACCGAGTGGCGAAAGCCCAAACCCTTATCGCGATATTCAGTACCGTTCCCGGTTACTGGGATTCTTTTTCATGACCGTATTCATGTTCGCCCTCGCCATTCCTTACCACCACTGGACCAAAAACGAGAACCGTATCGGCTTCGTAGTCATGTACTCCTTAATATTCTTTTCCGCCAACTTCGGCCCTAACTTCACCACTTTCGTGCTTCCAGCTGAAATCTTCCCTACAAGACTCCGTTCCACCTGCCACGATATCTCTGCTGCAGCCGGAAAAGTTGGCGCCATTATTGGGCGCCTACGGATTCCTCTACGCTTCTTAAAGCACAGACCCAAAAAAGACCGACGCTGGTTATCCTACCGGTATCGGAATCAGGTACACCCTCATCATTTTCGTTGTGGTCAATGCATTAGGATTGTTATTTACGTTTTTGGTTCCCAAACCTAACGGCAAATCGCTCCAACAAATGTCGGTTGAGAACGAAGAGTATATCAAGCCTACCTCAAACACAACTAACCGAACTGTTCCTGTTTGATGTACTAAAATTACTTCATATTACTCTATTTAAGTTTTCTGAATGTTTATGCCACCAATTATCACCTAATGTACATGTGTCGCATCGCGTCGCATCACGCGCGGGCACAATCCCTAGTTCTAGCTTATACATATCTATGTTATGTCTTTAGACTAAATACATCAAAATTAATTATAAAACAATAATCGGTAATTACTAAGACTCGTGTTATAGTGGGCAGACCAACCACACATACGGACGTATGAGGGGTTAAAGTATTGGCTCCATTCTGAGGACGTATGAGGGGTTAAAGTACTTTTCCTTGTCTCTATTCTGAATTAATCCTTAGGGTGACGGGTGGAAGCGGTAAAGGGTGTGGTAAACCCCTTTATCGCACAGAAAACACTGCTACCATCAAAGTTTACCTCATGGGGCCAGTTGATTTCAGTGATTAATCACCGCATGAGAGAGAGAGAGAGAGAGAGAGAGTTAGTTAATGGTGGCTCCACTCTCTTTCAACCAATCATATTTTTTTTCTTTTTAAAAAAAATATTTAGGCACTAGGGGTGAGCAAAAGGAAAAACCCGTCCCGACCATTACCCGACCCGACCCGAGAACCAATCAAACATAAAATACAGAACCGATTCACTACCCTAAATATAGGGTCGGTTCCAGTCCATAGGTCCAAGTCGGGTTTCACCATGAAAAGAACCGAGAACCGACCCGACCCTATTTTATATGAAAAATTGGAACCGATCTAAATACCTAGGTACTTGGGTTCGGGTCGGGTTGGGTATATTTCGGTTCGGTTCTCGGTTATTTTCGGTCCGGACCTAAACTTGCTCACCCCTATTAGGCACACCACCCCTTAGGGGGGTCGGAGTGATTGCGGGGAGTCCAAGCGGGAATAGGGATTGCCGATCGGTGGATGATTCTGGGTGGATAATCGGTGAGTGGGGAGTAGGAAAAAAAGGGGTGTGGGCGGTGACTATTCACCGAAGGTGAAGAAGAAGAAATGGAGGAGAGAGAGAGAGAGGAGATAGAGAATCAATCAATTTTTTTTTAATTGAGTGAGTGTTTAAATCATACATAGTGTTTGAGTAGAAAATGGGGAGTGAAGGAGGGAATTGACATGACATAAGATTATTGGATGAAGAAAACTCAAACACCCTAAAGTGTTTGAATCATACCCTTTGGGTGCGTAGGGCTGTAAACGAGTCGAGCCAGGGTGGGGTCGAGCTCAAGCTCGAAATTAATTCAGGCGGTTAAACTTGGCTTAAGCTTTACGTCGGAGTTAAACGAGCCTAAGAACGAGCCAACGAGCCGAGCCATGGGCCGAGCCGAGCTTAGCTCGAGCTGGGCTTGGTTACAAAATGAGCCAGCTTGGTTCACGACATCTCAAATTGAGTTTTTTTAGCTAGTTTTTCTCGAGCTTCTTTCGAGCGAGCTACGAGCCGATCTACGAGTCGCGAGCTTTATGAACAACCCAAGGGAGTGGAAGAACTAAGAAGAGAGTTGAAATGACATGTTTTGATTGGTTATGATGAGAGTTTACCTCTTCTAGAGAGGACACCCTTATATATAGTTTTTGTTTTGTTTGTGTGTTTATGATTTTTTTTGGAAGGAGACTTTCTGTACAAGACCGATTGGTCTCCGGGGACATATCAAAGACATTCCCCGTCAACCCCGCATCTCCGGACGCTATGTTCGATCGGGCCCCGGCCGGCGCGTGAGCTGACTTCCGCCCGGAAACCATGCTGCCCCCACACGAGTTGCTGGGGTAACAGTTGGGTAAAACCGGGTTGCCCTCAAGACCGCTCCATACCTCGGAAGGAAACGATCCATCATTGGGATGTCCCCGCACCATATGCCACAAGATGGAGTCGAACCGGCGACCTCTGTCACACCCCGAATTTCCACGTGTTACCGGTGGGCCCGGTAGGGGAATATCGTGACGTGGTTGGCAACATAATAGTCAAACAACACAATAATTAAATGCACAGCGGAAGCAAAGTATAGATTCATTTCAACCAAACGATATTGTAATATTAAGTATCAGAAGTAGTTGAATATAAATCCACAGGTAGAACAAAATAAAAGGAAACAGTGTTCAACAGTTTATGACATCCAAGCTTGCGAGACTTATTGTGGATGCTAGGAGACAAGCCAGCCTATTACGCGTAGTACCTGCACTTAACCTTTTTAAGAAAAATACGTCAGTTTACACTGGTAAATACAATCAACCGACTCATTTTGAAAAGAGTTTAAGAAAATGCATTTAAGGCACAAGGCACAAATAATATTTTATAACTTGGGTTACTTATTTAAATATATATAAACTTGTAAAGGATTTACATGTTCCTTATGCGTTCAGTAGCCCGGATCGAGCCGGGTTAAAGATCAATAGACACACCACTTTATTTAATGAGACACTGACAGGTGTACGCCTACACCTGAGTGCTAAGGTCGTGGCCATTTCGTAAAATGATGCCAGGGATATCCGGGACACGACCAATAACCCCCAAAGGCTTTAAGCAAACAAAACAATTTAAACGAAACATCTCAATACTTTAACCATCATACAATTAAAGATTCAATGTCCGACCAAGCGGTATTTTATATACCGTACCCCAAGCCCGTATAGGGAAATAAGTTAAAAGTATTTACCTGAGCAAGTATAGGTCAAAATCAGCGAGTGCAAGTATCTTTTACTGGTTCTCCTAATCTGGAACGAAGGTTTATAATAACCTATTAGAATCCTAACGGGTCTTTAGTTAAGCTTAAGCTTAGACCGGTTAGTTTTAAAGATACGGTTCGTACGCACGATTAAGCGAAGACCGAATAGAATGTGATTTAGACCCGACAAGTTTAAAGACTTGCTTAATATGGGTATATGATACACATTCTGGATTTTGAGATAAAACCGATAAGGTTTGACCCGTTTCGGCTAATTTATGTAAACTAGTTACATAAACCGAACCGAACGCGTATGAAGCGTAACGGGTAACCATAAGAGTCCTAAACAGGTTTCCTAAGTTAACATGCCTTAAATATGTTGTGATATCAGTAGGATACCTTCCGTTATGCCCAAAACGAGTTTAATCTCATATTAAGCCCCGTAGGGGTATTTTGGTCATTTTAAAGATTATAAAAGGAATTAATTTATCTTCTGTGATCCGGGTCTGATTAAATCAGTAAAATGGTTTATTTTAACAGGTTATAACATTTGGTTATAATTCTTATATGCCAAAATAGTTTTAAACCCTAACTATGCTTATAATACGCATATAAAGCCGTTTTAAGCGACGTACGGGTTAAAATAGGATTCTGAGTTTCCTGATCAGTTAAACAGGTTCAAAACACTCCATTTAATATTTAAAATCAGTAGCAATTGGATTGGCATTAAAAGGATTTGTAGAACTCATTTTATGGCCGAAAAGGGCATATTTGGTATTTACCGAATTAAGGCGATAATCCTAGCTTATGATCAGTTTAAAAATAATTAAAAATCTTCAAAAATCCCAAAATATTATATTACATCAGTTGGTAAAAGGTTTGGTGTCAAAAATGGGGTTTAGATAGGCTTTACGCTAATGACGTCGATTAATTACTAAGAAGCGTTATAATTACGTCATTAAGCATAACTCCTAATCTAGACCTCCGACTGATGTGAAAATTTACAGACATGTTTAATAATCAGTAACTAAGATTATTTCACTTTCACATTTCCAAAATTCTCGTTGTATGGTCATAAGGGCATTATGGTCAATATTTAGGCGATTAACGGAAACGTCGGACGATTAAGGATTTATGTGGTATAAACGCAGAGGGTTATACACACATGTAACTAGGTCCTAAAGGAACTTTAAGGCATGTCTAAACCTATCTAAACCGGGTCAGAATCGAGGTCAAAGCAGAAAGTCAAACTATGTGACTTTCGGCTCCGAATCGGTTCAAAACAGAAAGTTATCGAATCAAACAAGCGTAGACAAGTTTTTATACTTATTATCAGGTTATAAGAATGATAAAATAAGTGATACGCCTTTTACATCGTTAATCATGCGTTAAAACGAAAATACCATTTCTGTTGACTTTTTCGGGCAACGTTTGACTCGACAAACGACCTAGTTAGGATTGGAATCAGCGGGTGCCCTTTTAAGGGTTTAAAGCCCACATGATTACCAACTTATAACAACTTTTGATTCGACAAAACTCTGGACCGTTTGTGTTTTATCGCTAGGTCAAACCGTAGTTACGACGGTTTGATTTCTAGGCTATAAACTAAGCATAACTGAAATAAAGAAGATTAAGCATACTTACACAAGTCTAATGATCGATTTAGGATGCTTAAGAATGGCTTGAATGCTCCAGAAATGATCAGGAAGTGAATGCAAGATGAATGCAAAGAATGTGGGTCTTTTATATGAATTCAAACATCTTGGATCATCAACACATAAGTCTAGGAGTGTTACCAAATCACCAACATGTGTCCTACAAGCTAAAAACCACCTTAGGCAGCCCAAGGTATCGAAAAACTTGCATGTAAGTCGGTTAGAAGGCTGGAACAGCCACCTGTGAGTTTTTTCTGCATTTGGCAGTCGTACGCGGCCCGCCTACGGTTTTGGTAATTTTGATGCGGGCCGCCTGGGCCTCCGGAACAGGTAAACATGTTTTCTATTATTGCATATTTGGTCCTTGGTCCCCCGAAAGGTCGTTTTCACTACTATTCTTGCATTATGAGGCTTCAATATTGACATATGGGGCTTTAGGGCTTATACCATCTTTGTTAAGTCCTCGGGTAACTTTGTGATCACCCGAAAAGCCCTAAATTTCAATATTGACGATTTTAACCCTCACACACGAATTTTATCACAACTTTCTCATACGGTAACGAAACTTGGTGAAATTTTTATGGTGCATTCTAGTGAGCATAATTAATCGTTACAAGGCTTCGGGTTTGCTAAAAGGTCACTCAGAGGTATATCTTAACATGTTGACACATTTAACCCCTGTAGTTTGTAATCTCTCACTTTCTTTCACCATTCGCTTCGTATGATCCATGATCCATTTGTTTAAGGTTATAAACATCATGTAGGGTTATTGTAAAGTGTAATTATTCATTGTTGACACTTTGAACCCTTATATTTACATAGTTTCATTGTTTGTCAACTTTAGTCCTTCAAGAACATTCTTTCACGTGTTCAAACCCATGACACGTGTCAACACATTATAGGACGTAAATTTTCGAGGTGTTACAACCTCCCAAAGGGAAGAAGCCGGCCTAACCACTTGGGCTATGGTGGGGGATTTGTGTGTGTTTATGATTAGATTATGATTTCATGTTTAGATTTTTTGAGTACTTTTTTTTTTTACTGGACATGTATAAATTCATGATTTATTTAATTTGACTCGTTAGAGGCCAAATCATAACTCGTTTGGTTGTCGATAAATAAACGGGTCGAAATTCCAAATTTAACATTACATATAACATCCCAAAGGGTCGGGACTAACCTCTAAACAGGTGCGGACCTAGGTTATGATGTACCGGGTCAAATGGCCTGAATTTTTTTTACGTGTAACATATGATATTAAAAGTCGATTGACCATAGGTTTCTTGGATAATAACCCAAAAATTTATTGTACCCAAAGAACATGTTTCATGTACCCAAAGTTTATTTCTGGTTTCAAGTGAAAAAACATAAATATGACATGCAACACAACCCTAAAAGCGGGATACTGACTAGCGATGTCGGACACACCATCCGAAAAGAACCCCAAAGGTTTCAAAACCTAGCATTTGGCATGACGATCACATGACTCGGGCTTCTTACCAAGGGACCAGATAACCTATGACACAATCTCACAACTTTGACATTGAATAGTCCAACGCGTCAACAAGAAAATCTGCATATACAAGAATACAAATTCTAAGTACGTGTATGTGTGTTCAAGACCTGTACATTGTTGTTTTTTTGTGTTGTATATCAGTATATGTATGTGACATATGACTATATATGTTTAGATGATGACACATAAGATGGTAAGAGGGGGGGGGGGTACCTGCATCATCTTTGTTGAAGCACATAGGAGGTTTTATTCTGAAAACATTTCCATGTAATCCGCCTTTGCCAACCAGAACGCCTAGCTCTACGATTATGACAATACCACGGTTAGAGGGAGAAATTTACACCCGTACACGTAATAAAAATGAGTATATAAAAAATATTTAATTTGTAACGGGGAAAGGTATAAAAAATAGCTTTAAGGGAAATGGGCCAAACATGTGTAAAATCACCAAGTGATTAAAGCCTCCTAAATCATTTTATTAAAAAATTTGGATTATAACTTAAAAAATAACATTTGCGATCGTACTTGACACACTATTTGTTTACAAAAAGTTTAAAACTTGTACAAAAAGTGTTTCTCGTCAACCCAACACGTTTTGACCCGTTACTCTACCCATCCATTTTGCAGATGAATAAACTTCTCTATACCTCGTAGGTTTTCAAACAAAACTGCAGTTTCGGCTTTAGCAGGTGTCTTCTCTTTTCGATCAGTCACAAGCTCAATACCAACCATCAACCCCCTCCCCCTCACATCTCCGATAACTAAAAAACAATATGAACATCCATAAGAAACAATAATAATGTTGAAGATTTTTCAAGACAAAATTTCAAAATGTTAAGTTCAAGACAAAATTAATTACTGTCAAATTTTTGTTGAAGGTTTCTCAATCGCCCGATTAAATGGGAACCAACATCAGCACAATGTTGTTGACGGTTTTCTTTATCGAGAACTTTGAGAACCGCAAGTCCACCTGCCGAGCACACAGGGTTCCCTCCGAAAGTGTTGAACTGTATCTTTTGAGCCATTACTTGTGCTATTTCGGGTGTTGTAACCACAACTCCTAAGGGTAAACCATTTCCGATTCCCTGTGTATAATTAATAATTATCAGAAAATGTAACCCAATAAACGCGCGTATCATGAAATTTAGAAAATAACCAAATAACATCCACCCAAATCCAATTGTCTTTAACACGTTAACTATTTATTAAAAATAGTTTTTTACTACGCGTGCTGCGGCGTGAGTCGGTATGGTTCATCACGTTAGCAAGGAAAAGACACTAAAAGGTGAAATATCAAAATGAATAAACGTAGAGGGACTAAACATGTATATTACCAAAGTGAAAGCAGAGGGACTAAACACGTATATAAGAAAAGTTAACTAATAAGTATAAAACTTTATTAAAGTAGAGGGACTAAACATGTATATTTGAAAACGTAAAGTAGAGGGAGTAAACATGTATATTTGAAAACTTAAAGTAGAGGGACTAAACATGTAAAATAGAAAAGCTAAGAGTGCAAAAGTAAAAGACAAAGAAACTTTAAAAGAAAAAAAAGAAAAGAGGTTGACATGTAGCAGCTTATGATTGTATAATTTGAAAGAGAGCAAAAAGTATTTATGCTAACCCGGCCCGACCCGTTTTGATATAAACACGATTTGACCCGTTAACCAACTTGTCCCGGGACCTTTTTCAATGCCTAAAAAATGGTTAAGAAGGAAATCAGACACATGCGCGCACACATGGAGAGAATGATAAATGAAGTGAAGGAATGATGATTGATGAGATGTTACCTTAGCCATAGTGACGATATCAGGAATCACATCTTGGGTTTGAAATCCCCAATAATGGCTTCCTGTGCGACCAAATCCGGTTTGAACTTCATCAGCAATGCAAACACCGCCCGCTTTACGTATCATTTCATATACCAGTTTCAAGTATCCAGGCGCCAGTTCAACCGCTCCACCAACTCCCTAAAGTTGAATCAAGATTCTAACTTGACAAATAATCTTAAAAATTCGACATAAATATAAAACACGATTTGAATTTAAAAGTAACCTGAATGGTTTCAGAAATAAATCCAGCAACTTGTCCTGACGTGCCATGATCGATGTGATCTTGTACATCTTGAGCATATAGACTAGCATCAGAGCCGAACACTCCACGGTAGGGGTTTGGGTTTACAACATGATGAATTTCACCCTACAAAATTCCACATAATATGCATGGTTAATTTAAATAAAAAAATAAATGGAGTTTGTGCAATATTTAGATATTTTGGAGTCGAAACAAGCAATAATTAAGTCCATAAGTAGAGTAATAATAAGCAAACAAAATCGCTAAAAGTGTATAATTGCAAGGCTTGCTACTGTGCTAAAATAAGCCAATAACTGGACACGTGAATTTTGACCCATTTGCTAAAAATGCCTGATTTGGGTAATTGGGTTTAACTTTTTCTTTAATGGGTCAAATGGGCAAAGCTAAAAATTGTTTGCTGCAATGGAAACAGGTTGAACGAGTCAAAAATTAACCAAACTGTATCTAGTATGCATAAAACATTCACCAAAGAATAGTTTATTGTTGGGACAAAAAAGACAGTATTGTTTTCATAATCATATATGGCCCATCAGAAGTTAATAAAATTCACAAAAAGCTTTAAGATCAAAATGCGCTTGCAAGTCAGCCCAACTGAGACACTTATACATGTTTGGCTTGAACCAGTTTGACACGTTACCCGACCCATCCATTTTTTTCATTTATACACATGGCATTTAGTTAAATACCTAGGCTTTTCAAGATATAGTGAGTAGAAACACCTGTGGTATCGGGTACTTCCACGTGTTCAAAGCTGTAAGTCCAATAGTACCAGCACTTCCACCATGATAAGCGTTTCTCAAAGCAACCATCCCAAGATTACCACTGTACAGTCGTGCCATCAGCATAGCCAGCTCATTTGCTTCAGTTCCAGAATTGACAAAATACACCACCTGCTATATACATCTTACATTATTATTATAAATATAAAATTTTAAAATATTAAGCAGTGGGTTCTTGTAACATAGAACCTAATGACATAAAAAAGTGTATTTATAAACATAGAAACGACCTTTAGATTTCCGGGCATTTTTGCAGCTAATCCCTCTGCAAAATCAGCAATCGCATGGTGTAAATATATAGTTGTAGCATGCTGAAGAAGCTTGTTTTGTGCTTCAATAGCACTCAAAATTTCAGGATGACAGTGACCGCAAGAAACTGTAACTATCCCAGCAAATGCATCAAGATAACGCTTCCCGTTTTCATCAAACAAATACTGCATCTTCCCTTCAACTATATTGAGCTGTAATGATAGTGAAACAATACCATCAGTTGACCAATAATAAAGTCAACAAAAATCTTTGCAACTGAATCAAATGCAAGAACACATATGGAGTTTCAAACATCAAATTTAACCTCTCAAATCCACATAATACAGACTCCTAGGTAAATTCATTCAACTAATTTAAACACAAACATTTAGGCAAAAAAAGTCAGCATTTTTAAGGATCTTCTAAAATACCATGATTGATTTCTTACACACATACATGGGCGGCTCGACGGTACAAAAATAAGCTGAAGCTTGGGACCATAATTTAAAGCCCTATTTTTTTTATGGTTTGACTACGTTTGATTAATATTCCATTCTTCTACTCCAGTCACAACTCCCTCTGCTCCTAGATCCTAATCTCTTGAATTTTCTACTAAATTATGTTTAAGCTTTGGGCCCATATTTCATCATCATCATACTCAGTAAATCCCACCAATAGCAAAGCTAAGGTAGGGTTTGGAGAGGGTAAGATGTAGACAACCTTACCTCTACCCCCGTAGGAATAGAGAGGCTGCTTCCAGTGAGACCCCCGACTCGATAGTAGTTTTGCATCAAGTCATGGACATAAGGCACATAACACTCAGCAATTGAGACAAGCCGATTAGTGCATGTACCCCCTTGTCTTTCGGCTATCAATGCCACCACATGATGCATCATTAACCGTCCCTCGCTTTTTAACGTTATTTTCACGAAATTAGTAAAATAACGTTAAAACTAGGGCTACAAACGAACCAAACGGTCAGCGAACAGTTCGTGAACCGTTCGGCGGGAAGTTCGTTTGTGTTCGTTCGTATATTAAACAAACAGACACAAACAAGAAATTTCATCCGTTTAGTTAAATGAACAAACATGAGCAGAGGGGGCGTTTTTTCATTTATGTTCGTGAACGTTTGGTAACGTGTTCGTTTGTGTTCAATAGTTCATTAGTGTTTTTGGCTTTTATTTTTTATTTAAATACTTTAAAATTCCGACAAATAAAATATTTAATAAGTGTCAATGTATTATATATTTTGTTCATGAACGTTTGTTTGTGTTCGTTTGTTACCATTTGTGTTCATGAACATTAGTTTGTTCTCATTTGTGTTCATCGTCGTTCGTTTTCATTCGTTGCCTAAAATTAACAAACAAACACAAATGTACACGAACAAGTTCATTTCCTTAACAAACAAACGCGAACATAAAATCTCGTTCAGTAAGCGTTCATGAACAGTTTGTGAACACATATATTTCTTAACAAACGAACACGAATAAGGACTTGTTCGTGTTCGTTCGGTTCGTCTGCAGCCCTAGTTAAAACTAGTTAAAACGACATTATATGCGCATACCGCAAGCAGGACGTTCTTTGGGCCCATATTTAAAGCCCCTAATTCTTTAATGGTTTGACTATGTTTGATTGATATTTCTTCCTAAATAATCATAACTCCTTCAGCTCTCGATCTCTCGAATTTCCTATTGAAATTGTGTTATCTTGTGCTTTTTAGAACCCATATACAAAAATTGCTTGTTATCATATTCCCATGTGTTAATTGCTAAATCCTAAGCAAAACACATTTTTCATTTATGAAAAAGACCCGACTTTAAATCCACTTTTAACCCCAAAAAGAAAAAGATTGAGCCGGCCCTACACATTTACACACATAACATATGAACATACATGCATGTAATCACATAATAATTATTAACAACAAAAGAAAGAATATTACTGGCTTCTGATAATAATGAAACAGAGATGGGCCAAGATACTTCTTTCTCTTCTCAAACACTTCATCGGCTGACGGCCCATTGTACGCCACCGGCTGGTAGTCAAACGGCGGAAGCTCCAGCGCTTGCACCGTCGTAAACCGTCGGAGAGAAGAAAGATTGAAAGCCCACTTAGAATTTGCAAAATAATCAAGGGTTTTTCTGTTCTTGATGGTTTTCTGAACCCACATTGTCTGATTTCTGCTGATTTTGGGGGGGTTTTTTGGAGAAGATGACGCTAAAATGGGGTGGAAAATGATTTATTTCAGGTATCCAAATGGCAAGATGTGTGAGACTGAGGGTGACAAGGAGTGAGGTGGAATCAAGATTCTTGATTATCTATTGTTTCATTAATATTATATTTTTTTTTAAGGGTGACTTTCTATGTACATGACCAGTGGTCACCGGGTTCATTAATATTATATGATATTAGAAAGGAGCTAGTTTTGGGTAAATATCATTTTATAAAGTTTTGTGTATGATTGTAAAGTTTTCAAGTGGTAGACTGAGGGTGACAAGGAGTGAGGTGGAATCAAGATTCTTGATTATCTATTGTTTCATTAATATTATATTTTTTTTTAAGGGTGACTTTCTATGTACATGACCAGTGGTCACCGGGTTCATTAATATTATATGATATTAGAAAGGAGCTAGTTTTGGGTAAATATCATTTTATAAAGTTTTGTGTATGATTGTAAAGTTTTTAAGTGGTAGACTGAGGGTGACAAGGAGTGAGGTGGAATCAAGATTCTTGATTATCTATTGTTTCATTAATATTATATTTTTTTTAAGGGTGACTTTCTATGTACATGACCAGTGGTCACCGGGTTCATTAATATTATATGATATTAGAAAGGAGCTAGTTTTGGGTAAATATCATTTTATAAAGTTTTGTGTATGATTGTAAAGTTTTTAAGTGGTGGGTTGGTGACTTGAGGGTGGAATCACTAAAACAGGATGTGATATGAAATTTTGTATATTAAAATAACAATTATTACTAGTGAAAAATTGATTTGTCTAATTTTTACCTTTAGTTCCAAACTTTTTAAAATTACAACTATAGTCCCTGACATAGACGAGGTTAACTTTTGATGTTAAATGAGTGTGAAATGACCAAAATGCCCTTATTAAATAAAACATAAAAATAAAAAAACAAACCCACCCCACACCACCCCTTCTCTCTTTCTTTCTCTCTTCTTGCCCACTGGAACACCATGAACGGCCACCAGTAAATCGCCATAACCACCACCTGCAAACCTCCAAACACACACACACATGCAAGAAATAAGGGGTCACCGGAAAATCACCATTACAAGAACCTGTGTTTATAATTTCGTTCGATTCTGGGTTTGGTAGCCAACAGAAACAACAGCAAATCAGGAAATCCTTTTATCTACATCATATTGAAGAAACCCAATCAAAGGGGTAACCACTAATTTGATCCCTAATTCGAATTGGTGCAGCATAAATACAATTGATATCCAATCTAAAGAAATCAAAGAAAGTATAAACATAATCAAATATTCCCAATTTAAGAAAATAAAAAACAATTTGTGATTATTGAATCCAAACTTGCAAATCGTCGGAAATTAGGGGTTGTCGGAAAGTTGAGGAGACCAAAACAGATCTATGAAGGCGTCGCCATTACAAGGCTGGCGGAAAAGAACCCAACCCATTGGAGTCAATTCGATCACAACGGTTAAGGTGGGGGTTGAGATGCAGGTTCGGGTTGAGGTGCTCGGAGGTGGTACCAGAAAGACTGTGAAGATGGTGCATAGTGAAAGGTGGGGGTCGACGCCAATGCACAGTGAAAGTGGTGATCGGTGATTTGTGGGTGGTTCGATGATGCTGATTAAGGGTGGTCGGTAATGGTGGATCTGAAGAAGGGAAAGAAATGGGATGGTGTGGGGGGTGGGGTAGGTTTTATATAATTAAGTGAAAAGTGCCCGGATAATCCTGTGGTTTGCCCATATTTTACCTATAGTCCCTACATTTTTAAAATTACTGCTATAGTCCCCAAGTTTTGCAAATTCGTTCTCGGATAGTCCATAAAGCGGATGGAGGTTAGTTTTTTCAGTTAAGAGGGTGTGAAATGACCAATTTACCCTTAATGTAAAACAAAATAAATAAATTAAGTAATATATATGGGACCCACTTCTTATAATATATATATATAGGGGCTGGTTAACGTACAAATGCGCTTATCGTACATTACGTACGCTACAATCTCAGCCGTCAGATCATCTTCCCGCATTGAAAATCGCATGTGAAATTGAATTACCACATGCGAAATTGTTACCAAAATTATCACATGCGAAATTGAATTACCACATGCGAAATTGTTACAAAAAATCAACCTGCTATTTCATCAAAATTATCACATGCGAAATTGAATTACCACATGCGAAATTGTTACAAAAAAACAACCTTCTATTTCATCAAAATTATCACATGCGAAATTGAATTACCACATGCGAAATTGTTACAAAAAAACACCTGCTATTTCATCAAAATTATCACATGCGAAATTATTACAAAAAAAAACAACATGCGATTTTCATTGCGGGAAGATGATCTGACGGCTGAGATTGTAGCGTACGTAATGTACGATAAGGGAATTTGTACAGTACCCTTTGCCTATATATATATATATAGGGGACCGCTAGAATGAGAACCACCACGAGTTATGAGAACCGCGAGAACCACACCCCACGGGGGGCGTTGACCACAATTTTTTTTACACCTAGATGTGTATATTTTAAAAACATTCGTAGAAAAAAAAATTTAAACGGCGCGGCCGAGGGGGTAGTTTTTTACACCACAAGTTTGGTGTAAAAAAAAAACAAAAAAAATAAAAACACCAAACTTATGGTGTAAAAAACTACCCCCTCGGCCGCGCCGTTTAAATTTTTTTTTTACGAATGTTTTTAAAATATACACATCTAGTTGTAAAAAAACAAATCGTGGTCAACGCCCCCCCGTGGGGTGTGGTTCTCGCGGTTCTCATAACTCGTGGTGGTTCTCATTCTAGCGGCTCCCTATATATATATATATATATATATATATATATCACATATACCTGACATATCTTTCTCTATACTTTTTCTCTCTACTCTTTCTGCTTTAAAAAACCACCCTCCATCGACACCATCAGTACTCAGCCACCACCACTAACACCACGGCCACAATCACCCCCCACCACAACCACCGCCACCATCATCACCACTGCCACAACCACCCTCCGCCACAACCATCACAGCTTCCATCATCACCACGCCATTAGCCGTAGCCGTTGCCGAAATCGCCGGAGATTCTGGACTCACTGGTACCGCTACACCTACTACAATAGTTATCTGGTACCACTTCAGGGACTATTCGGGAAAGAATTTGCAAAACTTGGGACTATAGCTGTAATTTAAAAAATGTAGGGACTATAGGTGAAATCTGGGCAAACTACAGGGACTATATGGGCACTTTTCTCAATAATTAATTATATTTTATGTTTTATTTATTAGTAAGGGTGTTTTGGTCATTTCACACCCACTTAACACCAAAAGTTAACCCCCATCCTGCCAGGGACTATCCGAGAATAAAATTGCAAAAGTTGGGGACTATAGCTGTAATTTTAGGAAGTTAGGGACTAAAGGTGAAAAATGGACAAACCACAGGGATTATCCGAGCATTTTTCTCTTATTATTATTATTATGAATGAATGAACATTTATGGGTTTAAAAGATTTCAATGATATTATTAAGAGGTTATTTGATTGGTCAGAAGTATTAAAAGACATGAGTTTTGTTTTTTCACTAATAAATAGTAAACAAATGGACCATACAGAGAAATAATGTGGATTCTTAGAAACTGAGTACATCATAACTGAGACACTTTGGGGGAGAACCATTACAGTAATACATCTACGGTCACATTCAACATCACATCTACCGGTGAAAGAGGGCATCTCGGGAACATGGAACAAGATTGTTAGAATGGGAAAGGAGCTTGAGAAATACGATTTTTTTTGGGTAAAGGGTTACCCCGGTGATTCTATTATAGACAACCGCCAAATAAGTACAAGTAGTGAGGATGAATTCCCCACTAGTTCATATACAGGACATGCCCCATATATGTAAACAAAAAACCAAACAAACCAAGTTACCACATTATTCTAGCCTACTACAATCATGATAATGACTAACTAGTAGACAAACGAAAAAACAAAACAAAAAGACGTCAACCGCCATCGTCAAAAATGAAATTGCTACCAACTGGCAGCCCTTTAGCATGAAATAGACGCCACCTATCCATTAGACAAGTTTATGTGAGAGGTGCTTGCCCCTGTACTGGAAGACGTAGGATGAGTACCCGATGTCATAAACTCATTCGTTTCATCATATACAACCTCTACCCCGTCATCATCAGACTCCTCATTTGGCTCACGTCTCCCTTTATCCCCGTTCCCTCCAACAAACCCAAGAGCGCTAAACGAATTATGTGTTTGAACCTTAGAAGAACTAGTGCTCCTCGCACTCCTGTAATCAGAACTCACTGCCTTTTTCTTTTTATCCACAGGTCTATATTCAACCTTGGGCTTTTGAATGTTAACTTGAAAACCGCTTTTCTTTACATTCTTCTTTGTCTTGACTTCCGTATAACCATCCTCATCTACGTTCGGTCTATGTGTAGGAAGTTTCACTGTCGGTCGAATGCGCTTTGGACACTCCTCAGAATCATGCCCAAATACACAGCAGTGGACACATCTCGGAGGTTCCCATTCATACTCCACCCGAATCGTCTCATTAATATATTTGTTCCCATCCAATTCAGGAATAGCCATGGTTAGAGCCTCTTTCAACTCATGATCAGCTGATATTTCAATGAGAGCCCTAGCATAGCTGCTTCTTCCCCAAGCCTCATTACACATATCACAAGTATACGAGTCCAGGCGCACAGGGGACCCAATTTTTGAAGCCAACATGCTTAAACCATCATCAGAATATGCCACTAGCGGAACATCATGCAATTTAACCCAAACTGCAACCTTTTTAACCTCTTCTTTTTTAAGGGTGTTTGTAGGAGACCAAATGTTGAGAAACATAGGTTTGTTACGGATCAGCCAAGGTCCCCCTTCAAGAACAGTATCCATACCCTTTCTATCTTCAAACTTGAAGAAAAAGAAACCATTTGAATTCATCATAGTTTTCTGAAGACCATGTTTTTTCCAATTTTTTCTGACAAAATATTCAACTACTGGATATGCAATCCTATCCCCCAGGAAATAACCATAAAGAGTGTTTGCTAACCTGTTATTAACCTGGCGAACCGAATCAATCGGAAGCACTACATCCACTCCATCCAACGATACATCTGATTTTAGTTGTCGAAAATTGACCTTAGGAACTTGAACAACCGCATCATTGGCCTTCCTAGTGTTTTCATCTTCATTCTGATTCTGAATTGAATCCCCACCCCTCTTAGTATCACCCTGCTCAATTCGTTCCTGTAGGACCACATCCGCATAAGATTGGACATGAGCATTATCATCTTGATTCAGAGTTTGAACTCGAGTAGGACTAATATCATTCACCGGTAACACAAATGCTACCTTTCTCTTGTCAAAGACTTTCGCATAATTCTGATTAGGAGAATCAGAACAACCAATAACATGTTCAGTATCATTAAGCGGCATCATAAAACATACCTTCTTACTCGGCATTTCAGAAACCCTAGTCGCCAAAAATGATGTTTGTCTTGGCTTAAATGTTTTACCATCAATGTTCTTAATTTTGTTGGCAAACACATTTGAGTTTTCTGCAGTTTGGCTCTCCATTCGGACAGATTGTGATCAACAAACCAGCCAAAGCAAAGAGAATCGAAGATGAAAAAAAACCTGCTGAAACCCTAAAGCAAAAGGAACCAGCCGCACCACCTTCGAAAACAGAAAACCACGACTACAAACCCTAATCACGAAATCTGGACTCACCTCAATAGCGCCGAAATCAGAACAACTAAACGAGGTGTAAGCCGAAATCAGATGTAAGCCGAAATCAGATGTAAATCCGAAAACAGACTAACAAAATCAGATACGAAATCAAAGCGCAAATCAGCAACAACTAGCTACACCCCCGATTGCAAACAGAAGTAACAGCCGAAAACAAAACCCTAACTACAAACCCTAATCCGAGAACAAATGAATATCACCTAAGGATCGATCATAATCCTAAGCTGATAAACAAGAACAATCGATACGAGGATTAGCAAGAGAAAATTAGGGTTTTACCAAGTCGCCAAAATCGCCCAGAGAACCCATCACCAAGTATTGGAGTGACTCGCTCTCGAATATTGCTTGAGAAATACGATTTAGTGATAGAAAACATGATAAAAGGAGGTGTCGGGGATGGAAGAAAGGTCAGATTTTGGCTGGATTGGTGGAACGGAGAGGGACCGCTAAAAAGTAGGTTCTCGGAGCTATTCGGCTTGGAAAGAAATAAATCTGTAACTGTAGAAGAACGTATGATAGGTTGGGAATGGAGGAGCAATCCGAGCACTAACAATAAAGGGGAGCAATTGCAGCAGCTTTTGAACATTATTCAGACCACCGGTTTGGATAATCGGGCAGATAAACGGAGTTGGGCAGCATCAAAAGACGGTACATTTTCGGTAGCATCATCTCGAGCGCTACTAAAAAGATATGCTATCCCGTTTTATCCACTTGTATGGGTCAAATTGGTTTCAAAAAAGGTTAATATAGTTGCGTGGCAAGCAGTTCAGGATCGGTTAGCAACTATGAAAGGATCAAAAAAAGGGGGAATTTTATCGGGCACATCGATATGTAAATTGTGTAATGATCAAGAAGAAGACACCGATCATCTTTTTACATGATGTTATGTGGTTGTGAAAATATGGCAAATGATAAGTCCATGGTGTAGACTACAGCAGATTCATGCGACTATCACAAAGGACATGTTGAACTACTACAAGAACGAGACAATTGATAAGCATAAGAAAAAAATTATACAAGTAATTTTTTGGTAACCTGTTGTGAGATTTGGAAAGCAAGGAACGAGCACATCTTCTGTCACACCCCCAAAATACCACATGCGGAAACCACCGCGAGGCGTGTGACGTATCAGGATCTAGCCACTAATCACATTGAACTAATAGTAATATGATAATCTTGAAATCTCATTCAACATGAAAAGTGTAATTCAAAACATCTGATTTAAAACAATATACGTTTAGCAGAAGCATTTGAAATTGTTCTAAGTAATTGAAAACAACTTGTTCATAAAACATAGCGTAACATTAAATAAGTTAATAACGACACGACCCATGAAATCCACAGCTCCTCCGACTACAAGCTCCGTTTCATGAAACCATCTAACGACCTGCAAGCATGCAGAAAAAGTGTATCAGCATAAAGCTGGCGAGTTAACAGTTTTGTTTAATGAAACTCATGTTAAGTGTTTTAGTTTAAAGACATGCCAATAATAAACTCGATACCGAAGTGACGTATGTATGTTTGCCCTCATCAATGCATCTCAACATTGGCCATGTGGTTAAGGTCATTAGTTCACGCCCGTCCTCACAGGTACAGTGTGAGGTTGTCAAGCCTAATAGCGCTATCAATTAATACCCCCGTTGCCTCCCCGATAACTAGTTCGGTAGTAAGTAGGGACTTTGGTGATAGAGTTAAGTTTATTAACTAACATCGAAATTAAACCAAAGCGTTTTAAAGTATCCCTCCCCAGAATATTAGTTTGAAAAGTATTCCTCCCAGGAATAGCAAGCAAGTTGTTTGTTTGTTTTTCCCCCCGGGACGCATGCTTGTGTAAGAGTAGTGAACTCACCTTAGTTTGCTCGGTTTGATAATATACTCCTAATGTTCGTTAACTGTTAGTTCCGTTACACGCGACCTAAGGTACAATAGATATAAGTACACGTATGAAGGGTGCAATACCCTAAGTGTTCCAAACAACCCATGGTCTTGTTAAAATACTAGTATATTTCCAGTATAAATGTGCCCTTTATTTATATATTTTATGTAAGTTATTTATTTTGTCATAACCATTTCTTTTTATCTTTGTTTGTGAGGTTGGGCTCTCCTCTTCTCTCGGGCTTGCTATGTAGCTGGGCTCCCTTCACTTGGGCTTGTAGCCGTTAAAGACAGCTGGTGTCAGCTGGTGTTTTACGGTTTCTAGCCCATATAATGGGCAGAAGGTTCCAGGCTTTTACACACTCGAGCTCCTCATTTTCTTTGGTCTTCACTTTTGTTCGCTGCTCTTGTTCCCTATCCTCACAAGTACATTCGTGAGTCTAGGGTTTATCTTCACTTGTACAGATCATCCGATTGGAGATCTTTTTTGTTCCTTTGTTTGGTTGCAAATCTGTGATGACAGATTTGCTTTGTTCTTGTATTTGATTCTAAGATTCATAATAAAGTTGTTTGATTCTTCAGTTCTGACATGGTATCAGAGCCCCAAGGTTGATTCGGGCTCTGGTTCCTCTTCCACTGCGGTACAAGGTTCCGTCTTACCTTCTCTCTTCCGATCTAGGGTTCCTTCCTTTAACGACACTCTGTGTTTTTGGTCCCTGTTTCCGGAGTAATCTATTGCTTAGTGGAGACGGTGTAGATCTAAAGGTGTGAAACCCTAAGTTCTAGGGTTTGGAGTTTTTGTTTGGTTTTTGGTTTCCGGTGACGGCGCTGCTGTGGAAACCCTAATTTGGGTTGTTTGCCTTTGTTGGAGAAGAAGATCCTCGTTGGTCCCATTAGGGCAAACCAACAGGAATTTTTTGGTTTTCTGACCTGTGTCTTGTAACCCTAAGTGAAGGTTGCAGACCTGGTCCCCTTCTGCTGGCACCCACTATGAGATCGTTCCTTCCTTCTCTCTTTATATTTCGTTTTGCATCACTGTGTCTTGAGTCTAGGCATCCTTGATACCGGGTTTTAGGCAAGACCGGTTTGATTATTGGGACACAGAGAGGGTTCACTCTGTTGCATTTGTGTCTGGTTTGGTCTGTTGTGTTGTGGCTCCCTGGTCATTGTCTGCGGAGGCACCTTGAGTGACGAACCTCTGATCGGACCTCTGTCCAGGCTTCGCTAGTGGCTGTTTAGTGTTTCTGTTATTCGTCTGATTGTTTGGTACTTTGTTTGCTTATCTGTTTGTTTGACTGTTCTGTTCTGTGTTTCCTTTCTTGCTATTATGACTGATAAAACTGAGTCTGCTGTGACTTTGGTTAGCAAATTAGATGCTAGTGACCCATTATATCTCCATGCTAGTGACTCTAGTGGGCTCACAATTGTTAGCATAAAACTAAAAGGGACTGAGAATTATGTAGTCTGGTTCAATGCTATGAAACTTGCTCTAATAGCTAAAAATAAATTAGGCTTTATTGATGGAACTTGTAATAGATCTAAAGACAATGATGTACTTGCTAGTTGGTGGGATCGTTGTAATTATATTGTGCTAACCTGGATTCTGAACTCTGTTTTTGATGAATTATATGTTGGTCAAGTTTATTCTAAACTTGCCTCAGAAGCGTGGGAGGATTTAAAAGATACCTATGATAAAGTTGATGGGTCTGTTGTGTTTAGGTTATATAAAAAAATCAACTCTGTTAGTCAAAATGGCTCTAGTGTGTCTGAGTATTATCATAAAATCAACACTATGTGGAAACAATTTGATGCCATGCTTCAACTGCCTTCTTGCACCTGTAATGCTTCTACTAAATTCAATGAGTTCAGTCAGTTAATCAAACTTATGCAATTCTTAATGGGATTAGATGACATTTATCAACCTGTTAGGACCAATCTATTAACAAGGGACCCTTTACCAACCATCAAAACTGCTTTTTCTGTCATCTCTAGAGAAGAATCTCATAGAGGTTCAAACAATTCCTCTAAAATCCCTAATGTTGGTTTTGCTACTAAATCTAACAATTTCAATGATAACAAGAAAAAAATCAATAAAGGTCCTAACCCAAATCTAAAATGCTCTCATTGCAACAAGATTGGACATACGGTTGATAAATGTTTTGAGCTGCAAGGTTATCCTTCAAAATATAGACCAAAACCTACTCAAGGCAGTTCACAGTGGGCTAGGTCTAACAATGCTGCTAGTAGTGGCACTGGTTCTTCTATGAACAATACTGTAAATGATAAAAATACTAGCTCTTTGAACTCTTTAACTGCTGATCAATTTTCTAAGTTGCTAGGTATGCTTAATGAGAATAAGACAGAGGACACTAATAAGTCCAATGTAGGAGGTAAATGTTTCAATTCATTCTCTGAATACAAAAATATTTTCTGTTTCAACTCAAAACTGTTTTCTTCACAGCATCGAAACTGGATTATTGATTCTGGTGCAAACAAGCATATGGTTATGTCTAGTAAAAATATGTTCAATCTTGTTGATGTTTCTGAATACAATATATGTTAAGCATCCAAATGGTACTGATGCTAAAGTCACTCAAATTGGATGTTTTAAACTTTCAGACTCTATGATTTTAAAAGATGTGTTTGTTGTTCCTGAATATTGTGTGAATCTTATTTCTGTGTATAAACTAGCTAAAGACAATAAGCTTAAGGTTGTGTTTGATGAAAACTATTGCTATACTCAGAATTCATGCTTAAAGAAAACCCTGGTGACTGGTAGACAAACTGAGGGTTTATATTTCTGTGGTAACTCTCTAAGTTCTAGTTTTTCTTGTCTAAGTATGGCTGAAAAAGCAAAGCTCTGGCATTCCAGGCTGGGTCATCCAGCTGAATAAGTGTTAAATGTTCTTCAGCTTAAATCTGAGTCTTCTTCTAACCCATGTGATATATGTCACAAAGCTAAACAACATAGGTCTCCCTTCCCTCTTAGTGACCATCAATCAACTAAGGTTGGAGACCTCATTCACTTAGATGTTTGGGGTCCCTACAAGGTCACTAGTGTGGAAGGATACAAATACTTTCTTACTATTATGGATGATTTCACCAGATCCATTTGGGTTTATCTAATGAAATCTAAGTCAGAAGTTTTTGAAAATATAGAAAGTTTTTACAATCTTGTTAAAACTCAATTTGAAGTCAACATCAAAGTGTTTAGGAGTGATAATGGATCTGAGTTCACCAATTCTCGAATGACTGCTTTTGTTAAACTAAAAGGTATCATTCATCAAACTTCTTGCACCTATACTCCACAACAAAATGGTATTGTGGAGAGGAAACATATTCACCTGTTGAATATTGCTAGAGCTTTGCTATTTCAATCCAATGTTCCTCTTAAGTTCTGGTCTGAATGTGTGCTTACAACATCTTACTTAATTAACAGGCTTTCTTCTTCTGTGTTACATGGCTGTTCTCCTTATGAAAAATTGTTTGGTTTCAAACCTTCTCTTGATCATTTGAAAATCTTTGGTTGTCTTTGCTATTTTACTATTTTAAATAATCCTGATAAACTTGAAGAAAGAGCTGAAAAATGTGTTTTTATGGGATACTCTAATCTTAAAAAGGGATATAAGGTTTGGAGTCTAGAACAGAAAAAATTCATCTTCTCCAGGGATGTTAGTTTCCATGAAACCACATTTCCTTTTAAAAATGAATCACATTCTGTTCTAGAAAGTCCAAATAACTTAAACCAATTAAACTTTTTGATAACTTTGAATTTTCAAGTGACTTAAATCCCAATGATGAAGAGAAGGTCTCCACTGACTCAACTACCTTGACACAGCAACACAGTGATGAGGTTGATTCACCTGTGGATAGTAATACTCAGCAGTCATCAGGGACTGATGATTTATCTAAGAGTAATGAGTCCCTAGGGAATGAAACTGGTCCTGTGAGGGCTGAGTCTAGTAGTGTTAATAACGAGTCAAACCTTCCTGAGGGTACCATTCCTACTAGAAGATCCTCTAGATCCTCAACTGTAACACTCGTTCTTATAAATTAAGGTTTAACGTATCATTTACGAAAAACAGTCAAGTAATTAAGATTACATATGCATTGGAAATTACGGGTTTATTAAAACTTTTTACAATTTAAAAAGTATACAACATATCATGTGTACGTTCGTCGTTTAACATAATAACGATACATAGTGCGGAAGCTTATTTCGTGATCGTGTTCGGTTCTTGCTCGTCGCTTGATCTTCATCCGTGCACTCTTGGCATTCACCTATGATCAAAACCAACTTAAAAGTTAGTTTTGATAGTCAAATATTAAGTTCAAACAAGTACAGGGGTAAAATTTGACAAAAATTAACAATTTTCGGAGTTAGGGGGCTAGACGTGACGCCAAGGGCCTAGGTGTCACGCCTAGCCCTGTTTTTCACAACCTATGCCTTCAGCTGATGCTGTACATTCCCAGCTCAACCCGATTTCACGGAAACGGCCATAACTTCTTCGTTATTGATCCGTTTTACCCGATTCTTTTTCCTACGCGTCCGTAATTTAATCCTACATCTTATGGAGTTAAAATCCTACATCCAACATAAGAAACTTTGAGACTTCTATGCCTTCGACTCGTTACCTTTTTACCGAATTTTAACCCGTTTATGCATTTTATCAAACAAACGTATTTATTTGATTCCTATATCTCATACACTTCTTCAAATTAATGTTACCCACTAAATTAGGTTCTAATCATAGGTTTATTACACAATTTAAACCCGTTTTCGCTCGTATGCTTATTTTGACCCGTTACGGGTATTTAAGCACTTTCGAGCCTAAAATCGCTTTCATTTGTATCTAACTTTATATTTCCACATTTCTTACCAAGTAGTCTTCCACCACAACTATATTTGTGGTGGATTTAATATGGAGATACATATATTCCGAGTTTTATCCCTCGGACTATCATTTTACCGCAAAGACCCATATTGAGTCATTTGACCCAAGATTTACCCTTTTCATTCTTTATACTTATTCAAAGTATTTGCCTGATCATATAACTTGTTTTTAAACGACTCTTAAGGTTCATTTACTCGATTTTGCTTACGAGGGCGTTTTGGTCATCTTAAACCCTTTCTTTACAACAAAGGACTTTTCATGTCGTAATTGACCAAAATTCCACTTTTTAAACTAGGATCTTGTTTAAATAGCCATCATGTTTTTAAAACACAATGACAATAACTTAAATCATTCGGTTTACTTAAAAGATAACCCAATGTCCATTTTAACTTGTTTAGCCCTCATTGAACTTCAAGTTCTAATGATGATTTGACCAATTATACATACCTGGCTCGAATCAATATATTGACCCGTTTTGATACCTTGCCTTAGTAGCCGCTAAGTAATAGCGATGACAACATTCAATCGATATTTATTCCTGTAATCATACAACTCGACAAAACATTAGCCGATATTGTCAAAGGGTGATATTTTCACCTTTTGACCCGTTTGGTCTATATGACCATTTACTTTTGCGAGATGGATTTATTATCATCTCGTCTACGTAACTTGTACCGGTTTACACCGTATGGTCGATTTACTTATAAATCTATTTCTTGATTATTTTGACCCATTTATATCTTACGCCATAAAGTGTCCTTCAAAACTAGCGGTTATCGTCAACGAGTGACCACATTGCCGTTTTACCCTTATTAAATGTATTGATTTACCTTATAAGGTAAATTATTCAAAACTCGTTATTTATTAGTCATTACATAACTAAATGACCTTATTAGCTCTTTTTAACCATTTAACATGGTGTATCATTATTGTCTTTTGTTCCGAACCTCGCACGTCGGGTCGAAACATCATAAGTCAAATGTGACTTTTGATTATTCAAAATATATAAAGCCAATAGATATTAAATAAAAGGTGTAAGTTTTAACTTACCTCGCATCCCGAATACGCCTTTCTTCTCACTTGATTCGTTTGACCCGCTCACTCATCAAGCTTCCACCTAGCTCGTTAAGCGTCAAACTATCATCATAATTCATAAGATGGTTAGATTAGTCATTATCAATTATGACTACTCCATCTAACGAGTCTTATGTCGACTTTATCACTCGATTAAATCATTGGTTAGTTTGACTTCCTAAAAGTCAATTGATCTATCGACATATCCAAATGCACACTTCACATGGAATTTCAACATTTTAGCTTCGTTTAGGCATTTTAACAAACACCTAGTGGGCATACTTTTACACATTTACAAACTAGTTCATAACTAGTTATTTTTACCAAGATTAACATCAAATTTTACCACTATCACTTATGATCAAATACTCAAAATTGAAATTTGTTTAAGTATTTCCCGATTACTTAACATGCATGATGAATCTAATCATAATCATATCATCAATTCCACCTTATGACTAATACCCACTTAGCCTAGTGTGGGAATTCATTCAATCATTCAATTCATAGCATGTTAGGTATGATTTTCACTTAGGGTTTCGTTCCTAAGCAAGTATACATCACTTATCTAGCCATAGCTTTTCTAATTCATGCCTAATTCGCGATTAGGATGATTATCAAATTTTTACAACTTCACGAATGTTAGAAATTCAACATACCTCACGATCCCCTTGACTTGGTGATCACGAATTTGTGTTCATGCATTGATTTGGCTCTTGATTTGGGCTTCAATTTGATCAATTTGTTGAAGTTAGGGTTTGAGCTCTCCTGAGCTTTCTCCTGGTCGACCAGAACACGCACACACACACACACCTAGTGTGTGTGTTGTGTTTAATTTTAATAAATCAAGTTTCAATTCTTCCCTTTTTAGCCCCTCTAGTTTGTAGCTTTATAATAAGGGTTATTTCCCAAGTTTCCTTTTTTGTTTTAAGGCACATATTTAACTAGGTTGATATTCCTAGTTACTTGGTGGGTTCGGGGAAATTATAACCCGTTTTATTTTTAAGTCCCGTTAACTCGGGCATTTTATAAACTTATTTCCTTAAAAGTATTCATTCACGTTTTATTAAATATTAGGTTTATTTATTTAAATCCTAATATTTACCGGGTTACTTCTACCGCTAACGATACTTTACCCGTCTTTTAGTATTAACGGGGTTTGATTACCAAACCCGTTTTCGGGGTGTTACAAGTCTACCCCCCTTAAAGAGGTTTCGTCCTCGAAACCTTTTCTTACATAATTCATTGAGTTTAAACTCAATGTATTCGATCCGAGAAATATTTTAAACATTACTTATACTTTTTAACCAATCGTTAGTATTACCCGAAAAGTACGGTAACATCTTTTTGGTTACTAATTGTCTACATATCTCATACGACATAGTGTAACTTCGAAATAACGTAATCTCGTTATTTCCACTAGTTTAGTTAACTTAGCGATATCCATCGCTTTCATATACTATCGAATTTCCTTATGAATCCGTTACTTTGACCCGTTTAAAGGTCTTTAGTGAAATCTTTCACTTTTAGCAACAATTTCTTTTGTTTTCAAATTCATTTATTCGGTTCAGTTATACCGAATCCACCGCTTACAAGCAACCAACTTACTTAAATGACCTTAACCAGTCTCAGTAACTAGACTTATTAGTCCAGTTGCTTTTTACCGCTCGCTTGGTGATAATGTGATTCCACTTCACATTGCATTTCTTGACCGTGATCGTGTCACGTCATGTTTAATTTATATCAACCTTTCATTTTCGAAAATACCACTTTTTCGAATATATCGTCTTGCACCTATCGATGTTAAGACCCATACTCTTTGATATTTGTTATTTCCAAATTCGTCTTATAGTATTCATATTTGTTAAAACGTTGTTTCTTACTAAAACTGAATTTTAGTTTAACGTTTTTCTTTTTAACTATGTCAATTACTCATATTAAGGAAATTGACAACCTATAATTTATTCTTTTCCGTTCTCATTTTACGCGGGGAATCATAACTAGTTCCCTTGCTTTACACTATTGACCCGTAGGTTCTTTCACATAGCCTCATAGGCTATTTCTTTAAATTTTTCACCTTTTTAAGGTGAGACATTAACAACTCGTTTCCTTCTCTTTATGACCCGAGGGTCTTTTTGGTCCCGTAGACCTTAACACCGTGTTTAATCCCGTAGGTTATGATGATCCCGTAGATCATCTTTTATTCGTGTCTATATTCAAATGTATATATACATATATAGCTTCAAGGCATCTCTTATTATGTTTGGAATCGTTTATTTTCGCTCTTGAACTTCAATTGACCTTGACCGTAGTCTAAGGCTTCATTTGTTTACTTCCGGACTAATCCTCCGGCTTTATGACTTCTACGTTATTTACGCGTCAGTTTGTTCTACGCTTACCGTTTCCCGGTTCATACTTATACTTCTATACAACCCATTACCCGGGTTCTTTTATCTTAACGTTTTTAACGCCCATAACCCTTTACATAGGTTAGTTAACATCTCACACTTTTACTTATTCAGTCCGCGCCTACTTACATTAGCAAGCGTCATCATTTATTTAATTCGTTTGACTTGTTCGTGTGAAATTTCATCACCGGTGAACGTCAAATTTCATTCTTTGTTCGACCCGTTCGACTTTTAACTAGTCGAACGTAATTTTTTATCAAAATTTATGTTTGCGAAAATTCTTTTCATCTTTTAGTCATGACTCATATTCCGAGTCTTTTGACTTTCTATTTCGCGTTCCTGTTTCTCAGTCTACGCATGCGTTTAAATCCTTACCCACCAACCGGGTGTTTTACCGAAGTCGTTATTATTGCAACCCTTACGGTATGCATTATGACTTCGTTTCGCTTTTATATTCCTACTTTGTTCTCAAATTTGGTGTTTTACAAAATCGGCCCGTTAAGAGTCATATTTGCATTCTCCGGGTTCGAGTGTAAGCACACCCCTCCCAATTGCATACCTTAATCCTTTTACATTAATCTTTGTCCCTTCACTCGGGCTCATCATCCTAATGTAATACGCTTCCGTCACCCGGCTGTGCGTTTACATTATTATCAAATATTTTGCTCATTTGATTCATTTGGGTACTTTTAAGTTAGTCCCATTCACCCCGCCCTTACTACATCGGATGTAAACGTGTCCGCCATAAGAAGTTCATGGTATCATATGCCACTACTTACTTGGCCAGAGTAAGCGATTAACACATGACACACATGACCTTTTTATAGTTTTCACATCACGCCCTATGTAAGTAACGCCTCTATTTGTTTCTCTTGGAAACAATATCCCGAATACATTTTCTATTCGGGTTTTTCCAAGTTTTTAATCTACATATGCAACTTTCAATTTCTACTTATTTGTTGCATATTACTATTTGTGCGATTATTTAAAATGTGCACCTGGTAATGTTTTCCCCGACGGGCGTTCCTTGCCATTAACCTTGTTCGCGGTCGTTACGCGATTTAGTCCTCGGTGAGCATGCTCCTCTTGTCATACTTCGGACCATTCCATCATCATATCCACAATTCGTTTGACTCTCGTCGTCTTCAAACGCGAGTGTCCTTCAATTAAAACATTCACAAAAGTTAGTAACGTCAACTTCAATAATCGCCCGTATTATAATACAAGGCTTTTTCTACTATACGCGTCAACGCGCGTATTTTCGTCAACTATATCAATCATTTTAATTGGGGTAACTTGTATCACACGATAGCCCTATGTGTTGTTTACAACACTTTAGCATGCTAAACTATTAACATACATGTACTTACCGGATTTACGATCAAGCCTCGAACCGAACACTAATCTTTATCAAGAGCATAAGGTTTAAGTCCAAGCACAGTTTTCCCACCATACTTGAATCTCTTAAACCAAGGCTCTGATACCAACTTGTAACACCCGTTCTTATAAATTAAGGTTTAACGTATCATTTACGAAAAACAGTCATGTAATTAAGATTACATATGCATTGGAAATTACGGGTTTATTAAAACTTTTTACAATTTAAAAAGTATACAACATATCATGTGTACGTTCGTCGTTTAACATAATAACGATACATAGTGCGGAAGCTTCTTTCGTGATCGTATTCGGTTCTTGCTCGTCGCTTGATCTTCATCAGTGCACTCTTGGCATTCACCTATGATCAAAACCAACTTAAAAGTTAGTTTTGATAGTCAAATATTAAGTTCAAACAAGTACAGGGGTAAAATTTGACAAAAATTAACAATTTTCGGAGTTAGGGGGCTAGACGTGACGCCAAGGGCCTAGGTGTCACGCCTAGCCCTGTTTTTCACAGCCTATGCCTTCAGCTGATGCTGTACATTCCCAGCTCAACCCGATTTCACGGAAACGGCCATAACTTCTTCGTTATTGATCCGTTTTACCCGATTCTTTTTCCTACGCGTCCGTAATTTAATCCTCAATCTTATGGAGTTAAAATCCTACATCCAACATAAGAAACTTTGAGACTTCTATGCCTTCGACTCGTTACCTTTTTACCGAATTTTAACCCGTTTATGCATTTTATCAAACAAACGTATTTATTTGATTCCTATATCTCATACACTTCTTCAAATTAATGTTACCCACTAAATTAGGTTCTAATCATAGGTTTATTACACAATTTAAACCCGTTTTCGCTCGTATGCTTATTTTGACCCGTTACGGGTATTTAAGCACTTTCGAGCCTAAAATCTCTTTCATTTGTATCTAACTTTATATTTCCACATTTCTTACCAAGTAGTCTTCCACCACAACTATATTTGTGGTGGATTTAATATGGAGATACATATATTCCGAGTTTTATCCCTCGGACTATCATTTTACCGCAAAGACCCATATTGAGTCATTTGACCCAAGATTTACCCTTTTCATTCTTTATACTTATTCAAAGTATTTGCCTGATCATATAACTTGTTTTTAAACGACTCTTAAGGTTCATTTACTCGATTTTGCTTACGAGGGCGTTTTGGTCATCTTAAACCCTTTCTTTACAACAAAGGACTTTTCATGTCGTAATTGACCAAAATTCCACTTTTTAAACTAGGATCTTGTTTAAATAGCCATCATGTTTTTAAAACACAATGACAATAACTTAAATCATTCGGTTTACTTAAAAGATAACCCAATGTCCATTTTAACTTGTTTAGCCCTCATTGAACTTCAAGTTCTAATGATGATTTGACCAATTATACATACCTGGCTCGAATCAATATATTGACCCGTTTTGATACCTTGCCTTAGTAGCCGCTAAGTAATAGCGATGACAACATTCAATCGATATTTATTCCTGTAATCATACAACTCGACAAAACATTAGCCGATATTGTCAAAGGGTGATATTTTCACCTTTTGACCCGTTTGGTCTATATGACCATTTACTTTTGCGAGATGGATTTATTATCATCTCGTCTACGTAACTTGTACCGGTTTACACCGTACGGTCGATTTACTTATAAATCTATTTCTTGATTATTTTGACCCATTTATATCTTACGCCATAAAGTGTCCTTCAAAACTAGCGGTTATCGTCAACGAGTGACCACATTGCCGTTTTACCCTTATTAAATGTATTGATTTACCTTATAAGGTAAATTATTCAAAACTCGTTATTTATTAGTCATTACATAACTAAATGACCTTATTAGCTCTTTTTAACCATTTAACATGGTGTATCATTATTGTCTTTTGTTCCGAACCTCGCACGTCGGGTCGAAACATCATAAGTCAAATGTGACTTTTGATTATTCAAAATCTATAAAGCCAATAGATATTAAATAAAAGGTGTAAGTTTTAACTTACCTCACATCCCGAATACGCCTTTCTTCTCACTTGATTCGTTTGACCCGCTCACTCATCAAGCTTCCACCTAGCTCGTTAAGCGTCAAACTATCATCATAATTCATAAGATGGTTAGATTAGTCATTATCAATTATGACTACTCCATCTAACGGGTCTTATGTCGACTTTATCACTCGATTAAATCATTGGTTAGTTTGACTTCCTAAAAGTCAATTGATCTATCGACATATCCAAATGCACACTTCACATGGAATTTCAACATTTTAGCTTCGTTTAGGCATTTTAACAAACACCTAGTGGGCATACTTTTACACATTTACAAACTAGTTCATAACTAGTTATTTTTACCAAGATTAACATCAAATTTTACCACTATCACTTATGATCAAATACTCAAAATTGAAATTTGTTTAAGTATTTCCCGATTACTTAACATGCATGATGATTCTAATCATAATCATATCATCAATTCCACCTTATGACTAATACCCACTTAGCCTAGTGTGGGAATTCATTCAATCATTCAATTCATAGCATGTTAGGTATGATTTTCACTTAAGGTTTCGTTCCTAAGCAAGTATACATCACTTATCTAGCCATAGCTTCTCTAATTCATGCCTAATTCCCGATTAGGATGATTATCAAATTTTTACAACTTCACGAATGTTAGAAATTCAACATACCTCACGATCCCCTTGACTTGGTGATCACGAATTTGTGTTCATGCATTGATTTGGCTCTTGATTTGGGCTTCAATTTGATCAATTTGTTGAAGTTAGGGTTTGAGCTCTCCTGAGCTTTCTCCTGGTCGACCATAACACGCACACACACACACACACCTAGTGTGTGTGTTGTGTTTAATTTTAATAAATCAAGTTTCAATTCTTCCCTTTTTAGCCCCTCTAGTTTGTAGCTTTATAATAAGGGTTATTTCCCAAGTTTCCTTCTTTGTTTTAAGGCACATATTTAACTAGGTTGATATTCCTAGTTACTTGGTGGGTTCGGGGAAATTATAACCCGTTTTATTTTTAAGTCCCGTTAACTCGGGCCTTTTATAAACTTATTTCCTTAAAAGTATTCATTCACGTTTTATTAAATATTAGGTTTATTTATTTAAATCCTAATATTTACCGGGTTACTTCTACCGCTAACGATACTTTACCCGTCTTTTATTATTAACGGGGTTTGATTACCAAACCCGTTTTCGGGGTGTTACATCAACTGCCCCTAAAAGATTTGAAGACTTTGTTGTTGGCAATGCTAGATATAGCTATGATAAATATGTCAATTATTCTAACTTGCCTAGTGATAATATCTGTCTTGCTGCTAATATTAATAAAATAACCGTGCCTTCCACCTATGAAGATGCTATTAAAGATAAAAGGTGGATTGATGCTATGAATGATGAACTGTCTGCCCTTTATAAAAACAACACTTGGGATATTGTTGTTCTTCCTAAAAATAAAAAAACCCATTGGGTGCAAGTGGGTTTTCAAAGTTAAATACAAATCTACGAGTGAAGTTGATAGGTTTAAGGCCAGGCTTGTAGCAAAAGGGTTCAAACAACGTGAGGGAATCGACTTTGAAGAGACCTTCTCTCCTGTTGTTAAGATGGTAATTGTTAGGTGTGTCATTAGTCTCTCGGTTCAAAATAATTGGCCTCTATATCAACTTGACGTTAACAATGCTTTCCTCTATGGTAATCTTAAGGAAGAAGTCTACATGACTTTACCTGATGGTTTGAATATTGACAGTAAAAATCAAGTTTGCAAATTGAATAAGTCCCTATATGGTCTAAAGCAAGCTCCATGCATGTGGAATGAAAAACTTGTTCAAGTCTTAGTAAAAATTGGTTTTGTTCAGTCCAAATGTGATCACTCAATGTTCATCAAAGCTGAAAACTCAACCTTTATTGTTCTCTTGGTTTATGTCAATGACATCGTGTTAACCGAGAATAATGAAGGAGAGATAAAAAGAATCAAGCATCTTTTGAAAAATGAATTTCTAATTAAGGATCTTGGTTTACTTAAATTCTTTCTTGGTATTGAAGTGATTAAGGTAAATGAAGGTGTGTGTCTATCCCAAAGAAAGTACTGTATGGACCTTTTAAATGAATATGGGATGAGTGGAAGCAAACCTTCTAGTTGTCCCATAGAACAAAATCATGTCTTAACAAACCTAATTATAAAAGAGTCACAGGCTGTTGACGTAACTCAATACCAAAAACTGATAGGGAAACTCATTTACCTATCACACACCAGACATGATATTGTTTATTCAGTTCATTATTTCTCTCAGTTCATGCATAAGCCAACTGAGGCTCATACTCAAATTGCTTTCAAGGTGTTACGATATCTTAAAGGTGCTCCTGGCACTGGGATTCTATTTAAAAAGAGCGATACCTTTCAGTTAACTGCCTTTGCAGACTCGGACTGGGCTAAATGTGTGGACAGCCGTAGGTCTGTCACTGGTTTTTGTATATTTCTTGGTGGATCCTTGATATCATGGAAAAGCAAAAAACAAAGCGTTGTTTCAAGGTCTTCTGCCGAGGCAGAATACAGGTCCATGTGAAGTGCCACATGCGAAGTGTTGTGGCTTCTGAATGTTTTAAGGGAACTCCAGGTTGATGTGAATATTCCAGTTGTGTTGAAATGTGATAACACTGCAGCCCTGTCTATTGCTGCCAATCCAGTTTTTCACGACAGAACCAAGCATTTCGAAGTTGACTTGTTCTTTCTAAGGGAGAAAATTACATCAGGGTTGATCAAAACACATGGGGTTAAAACCGAACATCAGCTGGCTGATATATTCACCAAAGGCTTGCTGCCAAATGCCCATACTGAGATGTGTAAGTCTTTAGGCCTTTCTAACTTATTTGCACATTTAAACAGAAGGGGGGATGTTAAAATACTAGTATATTTCCAGTATAAATGTGCCCTTTATTTATATATTTTATGTAAGTTATTTATTTTGTCATAACCATTTCTTTTTATCTTTATTTGTGAGGTTGTGCTCTCCTCTTCTCTCGAGCTTGCTATGTAGCTGGGCTCCCTTCACTTGGGCTTGTAGCCGTTAAAGACAGCTGGTGTCAGCTGGTGTTTTAGGGTTTCTGGCCCATATAATGGGCAGAAGGATCCAGGCTTTTACACACTCGAGCTCCTCATTTTCTTTGGTCTTCACTTTTGTTCGCTGCTCTTGTTCCCTATCCTCACAAGTACATTCGTGAGTCTAGGGTTTATCTTCACTTGTACAGATCATCCGATTGGAGATCTTTTTTGTTCCTTTGTTTGGTTGCAAATCTGTGATGAAGGATTTGCTTTGTTCTTGTATTGGATTCTAAGATTCATAATAAAGTTGTTTGATTCTTGAGTTCTGACAGGTCTAATGTAAATGGTTTAGCAATTTAATACTATTCCAAACATTTACCATGTTTTCGTAAATATTATATGAAGATGTCATTTAATAAGAAAACAACCTCAAAATCAATACTTGACATATCATGATTAATACTAAAATTACTTGGCCCAAAGGAATTAATGTATTCTGGTCTTACATTAACGGCCCAAATGTGAAAGTCATCCACCCTTACCATATATTCAGTCCAATCATATGTGAAATTTAACCCAAAAGTAAGTAATAAACTCTGAGAACATGAGTGTATTTTGAGGACTTTGAAACCTTACATAAATTTACGGACCATAATATATAGAAAAAATTACAAGTTTTGTCCTTTATCTTTATACCACTTTTCAGGCGGTGTCCTTTTTAACGAATGTTGACAGGCGGTGTCCTTTAGTAGGTATTTTGTTGCAAGTTTAGTCATTTACACCCAACCCAGTTAAAAAACCCTTTTAATTTTTGACAGATGGTGTCCTTTATTAGGTATTTTGTTACAAGTTTAGTCCTGTATCTAGGTATTTTGTTGCAAGTTTAGTCCTTTACACCCAACAATTAACAGGGTTTTTTAACTGGGTTGGGTGTAAAGGACTAAACTTGCAACAAAATACCTAGTAAAGGACACCGCCTGTCAATATTCGTTAAAAAGGACACCGCCTGAAAAGTGGTATAAAGATAAAGGACAAAACTTGTAATTTTTCCTAATATATATCACCAAACTCTGAAAAACTTAGAACTATAACACCTACTTATATAAATTCAGAGTTCGGTCAAATTCAGACATTAATATATTAACATACACCTAGTTAATAAACTCAGAACTTCAGTGTTCATTTAAAGTCAGGACCATGCAAGTGTGTGAAAAAACTCTGAAGCTATATATGATTAAACTCGGTACAACTCATTTAAACTTGGACCCCATATATACCTATGAAATCCAGACCATGTGTGCATTTAATAAGGTCTGCTAACCATATTGAACTCGGCCCGCTAACCTTGTAACTCGGACGACCCAAAACAAGGAAACCCGAACATCTATATCTCTAAGAGACTCGGACCATTCAATGTAAAACCCGGACAAAACAATGGTCAAACTCGGATTCTTAATATCCTATACCAAACTCGGACTTATACAAGAAATGATTTAGATTTCTTTAATATCAAACTCGGACCTCAACATATCAAACTAATAAACTCTGATATGATAAGAGCAAATTCTGAATCCACACCCATGCAAATTCGGACCATAAAGGATTTATTCAGACCATATTGTATAACTAACCTCTGATGACTTAAAACCTGAAGTTTCTATGCATATAAACCCTGATGTTCACATTGAAACTTTGACCACTATACGTAAACCCTGAACTCCTTTTTTAAACTTAAAAACTCTGATTAAAAGTAAGGACTTAATAAACTCTGATCATTCACTTCCCAAAAAACCCTGACCCTTATAAACACATAAGTCCTGACATAAGTAAACTCTGACTTTGTGACTTCACAAAACCTGACTGTTACTCCGGACAAACAACGCACAAAATTAACAAAACCAATTTTTCAATACAACAGTTACAATCACAATCCAGTATGATCAAAACCCTATTCTACCATATGAATCAAACAAAAGTTTATCAATTCTAGCATATGGATTGATCCTATTCACAGGAAAATCATTACACAATGACAAAACATTGTACAAACAATCTGAAGGATCAACTAAACACAGAATCATTGTTTGGAGGACTAGGGTTTGCATGAAATCAACCGAATAAGAATAACAACGTATAATATAAACATCACCTTAGATTCGATGTGGAGTTTGTTCTTGAAGAATTGAGAGATCAAAGAACAAAGGTTTAGAGATTTGTGAAACCCTAAATGATTAGAGAACTTGCAACTGCCTAATGATTGGAATTGATGAGAAATGATTAGGGTTAAGGAGTTTTGTTTTACTTTCAGTATTAGCACTAAACACCCCTAGCTTATTAACTTTCACACAAAGTACATATCATTTTGTAATTTACAAATAAGGCATATAATTCACGTGTTTGTCATGTAACGCATAAGTTATCATGTGTGTGTTCTGGTAATTATCCGAATTACCAATGTAGACTCATTTAACTAACCCTACTTAAATGCAATGCTATGAATGTATGATTAAAATAACTATGGTTAGGTTAAAGTAGTAACCTAAAGTTGCGGGTTGTTACATCATCCCCAATTTGAAAGAAATTTTGTCCCGAAATTTGATAAGCAGTCTCGGAGAAATGAAACGATGAGTTAAGATGATTGTGGATTTACCTCGGGTACCACATCAACCCAAACTTGAAAGGGAATTTCGTCCCTAAATTCGCTGGTTGCATCTGGGTTAGGTTCAACTGTTTTGAATAAGTGAGGATATTTGAGCATCATCTGATCCTCGCGGTCCCATGTGAACTCCGGTCCACATCTTGAGTTCCAACGAACTCTCACGATAGGTACAAGACTGTGTTTACGGACCTTGACTTCCCGGTCCATGATTTCGACTAGTGTCACACCCCAACCGATGGCGGAAACATCGGAGTGAGACGAAAACGAGATTGTTCATCATTCATAATACTAAACTGTGACAAGTATTTAAATAATAAATTTCATTTCATTACTAGAAGAATCAATTACATTGTTTGAAATAGAATACAACATGTGAAAACAAATGAAATACATTACAACGATTATTTAAAGTCTAAAATGGGTTTCTAGGCATCCTACTAAGTTCCATGCATCATCCACATCATCTTTAACCTGCAACATGTTTTAAAAGCATAGTTCAATACAAACGTATTGGCGAGTACACAAGTTTTAGGCACATAGCATAAGTATAAAAGAATTTCTCAAATCCAACATGGCAAATTTGTATACAAGGTTAAACTAGCATGCATAACTAAAAGTCAAACCCGAGTGTCCACAAGAATAATGAGCATCCCTCGCCACCGAAGTGAACGAGACCGTTATGTATAATAATGTGCATCCCTCGATACTGAAGTAATCGAGACCGTAAAGTATGTAACTTAACAATACCCCGTCGGGTGGTGTGCTACTCCTATAGCGCTATAATTGTTAAGGTGGGCTAGCTAAGTTAATGAGAAGTAGCATGTATGTATTCTAGCATAGAACCTAAGCATAACAAATAGCATGTATGGCAGATTGAGTGAATAAGTATGTTTGTGTGAATTGTGTATTTTGATAAGTTAAACATGTTACACCCAAAGTGTGTTAAAGCGAAAAAGGGTCAAGTGTACTCACAATATTGCACATGCTTTCCGATTATCCGTGATTGACGAGTTGTTTGTGAATAAGGATTTAATGGTAAGGTTATGTGACATTTAGGAAGTGGTAGGATTCGGGATCTAGAATTTAAAGTATCAAAAGTATGTATATCAAAGTAATATCTAGTTCTAATCACTCGTTTATGACACTATGTTATGTGGTTTCATGGGTCCCAAATTGCCCATTAGAATCAATAACAAGTGAATTAGAAACTTAGATATAATAGCCTAATTTTATGATGAATAATCGTGACTTGATTACTATCACAAAATCAGCCATGTTCTTATGTATATATATGTATATTTATAAGGTAATAATATAACCTAAAACTATGTCCAATCAAAGAATGTCAAGTAGTATCATGTATTGTCAAGCATGGAGGCTGAAACCTCATTATATGATTCACCACTACACACACCATCATGAAGATGGTTGGAGGGTCATGAATAACAAGAAAGTAAATCTATTCTAGCAAGGCTCAAGTGACCAAGTACACTATAACCCAATGTGTGCCAACACGACATGGAAAGGTGATCCTAAGTGTCGGAGGCTAGACGGGGCTAAGGTACTTAGATTCTAGTAAGTCACAAGAGTGTTCATAAACAAGGTTCAATGAAGGAGTGAAACTTAGTTTGGAAAGCCCAAGCTTCCATTTGTTCACACTTCACAAGTCACAAGTTCATCATATTGAAGATGATGACTTGTGCTTGTTTTCATCATTGATTTTACCATGTATGAACAAAATTTAATTGAGTATTTAAACTCATAACTTTGATGGTAATCACCTTAACTCAAACCCACAACCATATGCTTGATTGTGAGCTTGGTAGGCATGAGATTCCACCAAGTTATTAACAAAATATAAGCATACAAGAACATAAGAACAAAACAGAAAGTTTATGGAACTTTGGACCTCAAATATGGTGAGGTTTCACCTTAGATTACGTAAGTAATCTTGTGAAAACCTTCCTAGAGGTTATCCAATTGCTAAGAAATAAAAACTGAGTAGAAAGTTGTAGTAGAAGTGAGGTAGAACTCACTTAGAAGCACTTGAACTTTCTGATGTACTTCTGGAAATTCGGAAATATTTAGGAGTGTTTTGAGAGTGATTGTGAGGTTTGTAAAGGGGAAAATGAGTGTGAGAAGTGTTGGTTTTATAGTTGAGGTTTAGGGTTGAGTTAGGTGAGTCTTAATTGCAATTAGGTGGAAGAACACAATTAGAAAACACAAAACTGATCGACCCAAGAGCTGGATGGAACTTTCTACGGATTCGGGGGGTGGCGTGCCGCGACAATGAAAGGTGTCACACCCCAAAAAAATCGCAGCGGAATATAAAACGTAGTGGTGACGGAAGTTGGTGCCTATAAATATCTTGCTGAATGATGCATTGTTAATGTTGGACATTCAACTTAATTAATACATAATTTTTAAAACTTAAAGTTTAAAAGTACGTCACAACCACATCAAAGTTAAGTTGTCCTGATCCTTATGGATCTTATTACATAGGTCCCAAATTTGTTTTAAAAGTTGTCCAAAACATCATCAAACCAAACATGCATCAACAACCACAAGATACACCATAATTCCCGAAGCAGAACTCAAATACCTGAAGAACACGTTAAAATCAAGTGATAACACAAAGGAGGGTGAGTTCACATATCCAAATTTTAAATAATTTGATCCAAGGAAAACTTTCTAATTATGTGTTTATTATCAAAACATCCATATAATTTATGAAAGTTAATTTGTTTCCTTATTTAAAATCTAAGGGTCAGCCGTCACAGGCGTTTCCCAAAAACCTTCTACCAAAAGCATCTTCCCAAGTTTACATATTAAATTGATAGCATCACATGTTCGGATTCGTAAGTTTGCAAGACATTACGAACTATATATTAACAATGAAGGTATAATCAAAGCTAGACAATAACAGAATATTAATTCCCCGTTTAACTTGACACGAAGCTACAGGTCACGACGGGGTGGTCAACCCGATAGATTACTAATTTGATAGTGTATACAATGAGAAATCAAACGGGCAGAGCTTCGCCTCAAAGTTACCCGAAAGATACAAATGACAAGACCCTAGACCTCTATATATAGATATCCTCCATTCGGATGGCACAAGCTAGCGAATGGACTCCATCCGGACGGATGGACTACAACAAGAAAATACATGAACCGGATAAGCATTTTCCATCCATCCGAATGGACTCAATGTCTATCCATTCGGATGGGCTTCTAAACACTCCAACTTTGTCTTTTTAGCACCAGTCTTGTGACATTTTTTTTCAGCTACGATACGTGATTAACAGAAGCGATAGACATATGCACTCACAGACTCCCCCTTGGATATTGTTGAAGTCAATCTCGTAGCTTTCTATCTCTCTCTCTGAGTCTTTCATAAGTCTTTGATATTGACAGCAACCACAGACTCCCTCTTTACTCTAACCGCTCTCTCTGCTCCCCCTTTCGCTTAACTCCTCCTTCAGGCTCCCCCTTGCTTTAAGCTTCTGTGCTTTCAGCTGCTAAAATCGTCACCTGGCTCTACAAACTCCACATTACTTTGAGCTCGTCTTCAAACTCCCCCTTAAGTTCTGCTCTCGGGATAGTAATCTGGCTCTCTTATCTGCAAAACTCTCAAACCATTTATAAGATTTTGACAATTAAAATTTACGAATAAATCTAGCTCTAAACATATAATCATGAATAAGCTAGAGCATTTCAAATATGTGACTGCACAGGACATCGTTTGTTCACAGAAATCTGGATTTTATATTCAGAGAACGTGATTTGATTTTCCATAATTGATGACCCGGCCCTTAAACCCACATATTCATAATCATTAACCTAGCTTACATTTATCAAAATGGAATTTATCCAGGATTACCCGACTCTACTCCCCCTATCAAATGACTTTATAAATTTGACAACTTTTAGTTCAAGATCTTAACCTGTCTCTATGCATTAGATATAACAATTTTAGTATCTAGAAACCCTCTTAGATTATCTTCCAAGTCCAAGTTAATGACCTTGGAGATCTCACAAACTGTTTTTGATTTTCATTTTTAAAGCCTCAAGTTTCAAACTAATGAACTTGTTTATTTTCAGAAACACATTCAACATACTTAGATTATGAAACTCAACTCTCAGGGATCGGTTGTCGAAACTAAAGTAGAAACAAAATATTTTTGTATTTTTCAAAATTTATGCTAAAACACTCCGAAAATCTTTTTGTACTTTTTCTTTAATCATAAAGCGGTACAGAAATATTTACAGATAATATTTTTGTTTGATTTTGTGTTAGAGGATCATATTAGTTTATGACACATCACTAGCACCGTTGAGCTATAAACACTTTAAGTTCCGTTGAGCTATAAACACTTTAAGTTCTAAATGATTCACTTAGATTGTAAGTATACTGATCCACTTAAATTTTCACACAAACTTCAACTGATTCGAGATACGAGATTAATGTTTTAAGCACTTAACTTATTCGCGTGTCCCACCTCAGAATATACTCCCATATCAAGATTCCCTAGATTCCGTCTTACAGGTGAATATACTATAATGATATATGTTCTCTGGGTTAGTGCGAGACCTTGAGAGCTTAGGTACGAACTACCGTTCAGTCAAAGAGATGAAGGCTCGACTTTAAGGTGTGTCCCACTAAGGGATCTTCTTTACAACTGCACTTGATTCGTATCTTTCGATATTTTATCAATTTTCATGCAGAGGGTAAGCTTTAAGTGTATAAAGTATTATATGAGGTCTAGGTCATTGCTTCCGCAATATCAGAAGACCAGGTATAATACCCTAGATATTAAACAGTATAAAAACCTAGTATCTTTGAATCAGGCAATTTCTCAAACAAGATTTCGGGGGTTACCCATATATCCGAGAGATGTTTCCCATGAGATAAGCAAGCTATTGATATTTAGGTTTATATCTCGAGATCAATCTACTAAGCGTGTAAAAACCTACTGGCACATCATCAGTGAGACCGTTTATCACATTTTAACTTTCCATCTCTTTAGCGTACTGTGATTTTCTACTGATGTACTATCATTTTCTCTTTTTATACAAAACTCATTTTTCATTTTTCATGTTTTTGGCTTTTTCAAATTTTCAAATTTTTTTGTATTTTCTGAAATTTTTACTCCCCCTAAAAACCAAAACATTTAAGAAAATTTGATAACCGATGTAGATTGCTTTGTCTCGCCATCCATTTTCTGCTTTACATGCTCTGTTTTGAAGAAAGTACCCCCATGATTTACAACACATTGATTTTTAACAATGTTAAAACCATTTTTAATTGTGAAATAATCTTGTTTGTTCAGCTGTGAGGGTTTCGGCATATTCACTCAAAACATCTTTTTGTAAAATTTTGTTTTTTGACAAAATTTAAAACCGCAATCCTTTTTTTCATTTTTCAACTTTTAACAAAATAAAAACATATTTTTAGATTTTAAACTTTTCTATTTTTAGGGTTTTTGATATGGTTTATTTATGTACATAAATGAACAAACTCCCTGTTTTTCAGATGCAGGGATCTGCAGCCTCCTCTCGTGTACTCCTTTCCTCAATCTGACAGTCAACCATCTGCTGGAACATCAACACATTCAAATAATTTAATCATTTGAATAATGCAACCCAAGCCTGTTTAGACTCAAGTAGTTGAACATAAATCTTTCCTCGTAAAACTGTATATTTTTTTATCATTCTTTTCAAACACATTTTCTTTAAGTTTTTCTTTAACTGAAACCTTTTCTTGTTTGATCACCCAACTTTGACCTTTTGAAACATTCTTTTTATAAAATCGTGATTTATTTTGAATGTTTTGATTTTCAACAACTTTTGGTTTCCAAAAATTGATTTGGTTTTGTTACATCAACATTTGTTTTCCAATTTTGTGTTGTTCTAAATCTGGGTGTCACTTGTTTCCAAATTTGTTGTGAGTCAGCTTTTGACATTTTCGGCTTTCAAGTTTGTTTAGTTTCAAACTTCGTTGGCTTCTGATTCACAATATCAGACTTTCTTTTCTCAACACCAACAAATTTAAGATTTGAACATTTTCGACTGAGATGTCCAATTTGATCACATTTAAAGCATGTTCTCTTGGACACATATTTAACCTGTTGTTGTTGTTTCTTCTGAGCATAGAACTCTTCATTAGACTGTCATCTAAATTTGAGTTCTTTCACTTCCTCAGAACTTGTTCCATGAACAAAGTTCGTCTTTGTCTGATAATTTGACTTTTTAAATCGTTTCTGATTTTGTTTCTTCTTATAACCCAACCTAGCCTTCATGTTTTTCTTTTTGTAACTAGGTTTGTTATAAAAAATTCTCTCACTCTTTCCATCAAATTTTGAAATTTAAGATTTTCCAATTTCTACCAATTTGAACAATTTGTTGATTTTATCCGAAATCACATTTTGAACCGGAGATCAATTTGTCCGATCCAATCATGGTATAAACCAATCCTTTTGAATCATCATTCGTGTTTTTCTTAGATTTTGAATTTCTAAGATAACCCTCATGAAAACTTCCCTCATTTTCATCTTGTGATTCAGACTTATATGTTTTGATAGAATCGTCTTCCAACACACTTTCAATTGATCAACCACCTCTGAATCACTCGTATCATTAGATTTGGATAGGTTACGTCTATATTGTCTGGCAATTGATCAACCATGTTGAAAGCTTTTTCCACCTTCTCGTCATCATAGAATGTGAACTTTTTCTCAAACGGTGGTGGAACCTGATGATATTTTGATCCAATTCCCTTTTTGTTTTTCTCAGAATCGTTATCATCCGGTTTTATGTTGAAAATTCGTCCAAGAACATATGATGAAGCATGATAACTTTTCAACTTCTTATTATCTTGTTCCAATTCAGCCTTTTTACGTTTAAGATCATCAACTTCTTCAATGTAAGAACTTACAACCTTTTGCCTTACTGAATATAAGCATACAAGAACATAAGAACAAAACAGAAAGTTTATGGCATTTTGGACCTCAAATATGGTGAGGTTTCACCTTTGATTACCATAGTAATCTTGTGAAAACCTTCCTAGAGGTTATCCAAGTGCTAAGAAAGAAAAAAACGAGTAGAAAGTTGTAGTAGAAGTGAGGTAGAACTCACTTAGAAGCACTTGAACTTTCTGATGTACTTCTGGAAATTCAGAAATATTTAGGATTGTTTTGAGAGTGATTGTGAGGTTTGTAAAGTGGAAAATGAGTGTGAGAAGTGTTGGTTTTATAGTTGAGGTTTAGGGTTGAGTTAGGTGAGTCTTAATTGAAATTAGGTGGAAGAAAGACAATTAGAAAACACAAAACTGACCAACCCAAGATCTGGACAGAACTTTCTACGGATTCGGGGGGGGGGGGGGGTGGCGTGCCGTGACGGTGAAGGGGGTTGGCGTCGCGCAGCGTGACGACATTTAGCCATGGAACTTTGTTGTTTTTTTGACAACTTTAGTCCCTGATGTTTCATATGTGTTTTGTTTTAAGGTGTATGGTATATTATGAGATGGGTTTAAGTATAATAAGCAAATTATAAGGTATTTTAAGTAGTTCAAACATGTAACCAAGTATTCAAATGAGTATAATAATCGTGAATCGCGTATTCATGAGTGTGGAATGATGTATAAGCGTATGTATCTTGTATATATGGTATGTCTTTGCAAGTTAAACTCACGTTTACGAATAAGGTATCAAATGTATAATGAATTCAAACGCATAAGTATAAATGGATAAGCAAGGTATAATTTGTATGAAATACGAATTTTATTATGATCAAAGTCTCGGATTTTAGAACGGTACAACGAAAGATGATTACAAGAGGAACAAGTTACAAAAATAGAATTTCAAGGCGAGCTTGCCAAATACGAAGAGTTCTAAAAAGTGAGGCGTTACAATTGGTTCCTCAATAAACTGCAGCTTGTCATCGATCTTCAGTTCTTGTAAAGGAACCACAAGTGTTTCATCGGACAAACACTTCTTTAGATTAGAGACGTGAAAAACGTCATGAACATTACCCAGCTCATCAGGCAACTCAAGCTTATAAGCCACCTTACCGATTCTTTCTAGAATCTTGAACGGTCCAACATATCGTGGATTGAGTTTGCCGAGTTTCCCAAAACGTACCACACCCTTCCAGGGTGAGACCTTCAATAGAACACGATCACCCACGGCGAATTCCAAGGGTTTCCTACACTTGTCAGCGTAGCTTTTCGGGCGATCATGTGTTGCCGCCATACGATTTCTGATTTGAACAATCTTCTCTGAAGTTTCAAGTACAAGTTCTGGACCCGTGATTTAGTTGTCACCCACCTCAGCCCAACAAAGAGGAGATCGGCATTTCCGTTCGTACAACGCCTCGAATGGAGCTGCCTGAATGCTAGAGTGGTAACTATAGTTGTAGGAAAACTCTACCAAAGGTGAATGTATTTCCCAACCTTTACCAAAATCGATTACACATGCTCGTAGCATGTCTTAGAGTGTTTGGATGGTTCGTCCACTTTGACCATCCGTCTGAGGGTGATAAGCGGTGCTCATGTCTAGACGTGAGTCGAATGATTTATGCATCGCTTGCCACAAATCACAAGGAAGTGTGCAGATTTTGTCAGACGGTAAACGATCACCCAAATGGTATCGTTTCCATTTTGAGTACTTGGCAAGCCAGTGATAAAATCCATGGAAATCTATTCCCATTTCCACATAGGCAGTTCTGGCTGCTGAAGCAAACTAGACAGTTTTTGATATTCTACTTTGACTTTCGCACAAGTCAAGCATTTGCTCACATACGTCACTATGTTCGCTTTCATGTTCGGCCACCAATACAAGATTTTCAGATCTTGGTACATCTTATCAGAACCCAGATGAACAGAGTACCAAGACTTGTGCGCTTCATCCATCACAAGCTCTCTCAGATTTCTGTGCAAAGGGACTCATATTCGCTCCATAAAATGGCGAATACCGTCAGACTTGATTACAAGTTGTTTCTCCAACGCTTCAGTTTGGGCAGAACGAATCTGGTTGGGAAGCTTAGAATGGACTGTGAGCTGTAAAGCTCGAACACGTTTAGGTTTGGTTTCCTTCCGACTGAGGGTTTTGGCTACAACGTTAGGTTTGCCTGGATGATACTTAATGGCAGAGTCGTAATCGTTTAAGAGTTTGACCCAGCGACGTTGTCGCATGTTCAACTCTTTATGATCGAAAATGTGCTGAAGGCTCTTGTGATCGATATAAATAGTACATTTAGTACCGTACAAGTAATGCCTCCAGATTTTAAGTGCAAACACCACGGCCCCCAACTCCAAGTCATGAGTCGTGTAATTCTTCTCGTTAATCTTCAACTGTCGAGAAGCATAAGCTAACACTTTCTCGCGTTGCATCAAAACATAACCGAGACCCTGAATAACACCACGAAGTCGTCTGTACCTTCGGGTAAGGACAATATCGGTGTAGTGCTGAGTTTTTGTTTTAAAAGCTGAAAGGCCTTCTCCTGATTCGCTCCCCCACGAATATGTGACACCTTTCTGAGTTAAAGCGGCAAGAGGTTGAGCGATTTTTGAGAATCCCTCAATGAATCTGCGATAGTACCCTGCGAGGCCAAGAAATTGTTGCACCTCCGTAGGAGTCTTAGGTGCCACCCAATTCTTGATAGAATCGATCTTTGTTGGATCTATATGTATTCCCGATTCATTGACCATGTGACCAAGAAAATGGACTTCTCGAATCCAGAAATCACACTTGGAGAATTTCGCGTAAAGTTGCTCCTTCCTCAGGAGTTCCAAGATAAGATGCAAGTGCCTCTCATGGTCCTCCTTGCTATTAGAATAAATCAAAATATCATCGATAAACACAATGACAAAGTCATCAAGATACGGTTTGCACACATGGTTCATGAGATCCATGAAAACCGCAGGTGTGTTGGTTAATCCGAATAGCATGACCAAAAACTCGTAGTGGCCGTACCGCGTTTGGAAAGTTGTTTTGGGAACATCTTCCTCTCGGACTCTCATCTGGTGGTAGCCCGATTTTAAATCGATTTTTGAGTAGAAGCTTAACCCTTGCAACTGGTCAAACAGATCGTCAATACGAGGTAGAGGATAACGGTTCTTGACCGTCACCTTGTTGAGTTCGCGATAGTCGATACACATGCAGAAAGACCCGTCTTTCTTCTTCACGAATAAGACTAGGGCTCCCCATGGCAAAGAACTAGGTCAGATAAAACCTCTATCCAACAGTTCTTGGAGTTGATTCAACAGTTCTTGCAACTCTCCTGGTGCAAGACGATAAGGAGCACGAGCAATCGGAGCTGCTCCTGGCGTAAGTTCGATCTGGAATTCCACTTGTCAGTGTGGAGGTAGTCCTAGATGTTCTTTGGGAAAAACATCAGAAAACTCACTAACGACTGGAATGTCTTCGATCTTCTTTTCCTCAGACTGGGTATCGGTAACGAGCGTTAGAATTGCTGGATAACCCTTCCGTATGCACTTCTGGGCTTTCATAACTGAAAGGATGCCAACTGTAGCACCACTTCAGTGACTTTGAACAGATAGTGAATCACCAATAGGGAGAGGAATAAGGATGATCTTCTCCTTGTAGAGGATTTCAGCTCGGCGCTTGGACAACCAATCCATACCGAAGACTATGTCAAAGATACCAAGAGTGACAGGAAGAAGGTCAATGTCGAACACTTGACCTAGAAGGTCGAGTTTACACCTAACGTGCACATGAGTCACTTCGATTGGCTTACCATAAGCCAATTCTATGATATGTTTGGTTTCAAGAGGTGTCGGGGTCGATTCTAACAGTCTACTGAATTTCCAAGAAACGTAACTCCAATCGACACCAGAATCGAATAAAACAGAGGCGAAAAGATTGTTCACAGAAAACATACTAGTCACGACATTGCCATTGTTCCTGGGGTCACTGGTGCCAATAGTAAATGCCCTACCACGAGCACCATTTCCGCCGTTGTTACCATTGGTGTTGTTGTTCCCGACGTTGTTGTTATTGTTGTTCCCGTTGTTGTTGTTATTATGGTTCCCGTTTTTGTTGTTATTACGGTTTCCATTGTTGTTGTTCTGATTCAACTGTGGGAAATCCTTTTTGAAGTGGTCCTCTCTCCCACACTAGAAGCACCCCTTCCGATTACCCTGATTTTGCTGTGGCTGTTGTCGCTGTTGTTGTTGCGGCTGTTGCTGTTGTTGCTACTGATGTTGCTACTGTTGTTGTTTAGGGAACAGAGCCCTACAGTCTTTTGCCATGTGGCCTACCTTGTCACACCTCTTACAGACTCGAGTGCACTGCCCATGATGATGGTCGTTACAATTGTTGCACTTCGGCTGCTTGCCTGCATAAGAGCCTTGGTTCTGGTTGTTTTGGTTTTGATTTGTAGAGGAAGAATGGTTGAAGTTGCGGTTGTTATCAGTCTTCTTCTGTTACTGGTTTGAGTTGGAGGACTTGTCTGTGTCATTCCACTTTCGTTTGTTATCGGCAGCTGGAGTGGTCGCAACACCATGCTCTGGCAGTGAACCACGTTTGACTTCCTGATCAGTAATCTTGTGGGCTAGACGAATAATCCATGGCAAATTATCGAGTTTCGCAGCAGTAACCATACCCTTGATCTGTGGCGCCAACCCATTAATGTACAGCTCGATCCTTCTGTGGGGCAGGTTCGATAAGTTTGGGCACATGCCTGCAAGCTCATGAGATCGCTTTGTATACGCTTTGATCTTGGATCCCACCATCTTTAGATGGTAGTACTCATTTTCCAGCTTCTGAATTTGGTCACGAGGACAGTACTCCTCTCACATTAACTCCTTGAAATCATCCCATGTTGTAGCATTCGCCATTTCAATTCCCAGCATTTGAACTTGGGCGTTCCACCAAGTTAAGGCACCATCCTCCAAAGTGCCCGAAGCATACTTCACCCTGTCCCCGGCCGGACAGTTACACATCGCAAAAGCCGATTCAGCCTTCTCAAACCAACGGAGAAGTCCCACCGTTCCTTCGGTTCATTGAATGTTTGCGGCTTGCAATCCATGAATGCCTTGAAAGTGGAAATAGGCGGATTGTTCTGATTTTGATTCACGTGTTGACCTGGAGGTGAAAGAATGTACAACGTACGAATGTGATTTTGAGTATGTGAATAAAGAATAAGAATTATCCAATGTGAATGTCGTACCAGCTTGCTGAGCTGTTAAAGCCTCAGCCACATGCGTATTGATGAGATCTGTTAACTCTGCCTGTGTTATAACGATGTTGCCACGTCCACCGCCGCGGCTACCACCGCGTCCACCATGTCCGCTCATAATTCTGCATCCACGAGAAGAGTGGAAATAATAAGGATCACGATTGAGTAGAAATCAATCATCGCTACGACTCTTATAGATTGTTGAATCCCCAATTATGTAGGATAATGGGCTAGAATCCCCTCACACTTCCTAAGTCTCACTGGGACTCACATGCACCCCACATTATTATTACATGTGCACCCGTAATGATAAGGTGATTTGCATGTTCATCTCAGTTCCTCTTAACTTACGTCAAAAGATCCTCAGATTCGAGTGTTAAAAGCTAAGGTATTCTCAAACTATAAGAATCACGAAGTTCTAAAGATGCAACATTACTGTATATGCAACTATATGCAATGCAATGCATACATGTATGCTAAATATATAATGTATAAAGTAAGTAAAGAAGACCCTTGCAATCTGGAGCGGAGTGTCATGGTCGCTTTCGGAACTGATTCGGTTATAGTCTGGTTTTATAAAAAAAGTTTTAAAACCTAGTTCACTATAATCAGTGGCTCTGATACCAAACTGTCACACCCCCAAAATATCACATACGGAAACCACCGTGAGGCGTATGATGTACCAGGATCTAGCCACTAATCACATTGAACTAATAGTAATATGATAATCTTGAAATCTCATTCAACATTAATAGTGTAATTCAAAACATTTGATTTAAAACAATATACGTTCAACGGAAGCATTTGAAATTGTTCTAAGTAATTGAAAACAACTTGTTCACAAAACATAGCGTAACATCAAATAAGTTAATAACAACACAACCCATGAAATCCACAGCTCCTCCGACTGCAAGCTCAGTTTCATCAAACCATCTAACGACCTGCAAGCATGCAGAAAAAGTGTATCAGCATAAAGCTGGCGAGTTCACAGTTTTGTTTAACGAAAATCATGTTAGGTGTTTTAGTTTAAAGACATGCCAATAATAAACTTGATACCGAAGTGACGTATGTTTGTTTGCCCTCATCAGTGTCTATCAACATTGGCCATGTGGTTAAGGTCATTAGTTCACGCCCATCCTCCCAAGTATAGTGTGAGGTTGTCAAGCCTAATACGCTATTAACTAATACCCCCGTTGCCTCCCCGGCAACTAGTTTGGTAGTAAGTAGGGACTTTGGTGAGAGTTGAGTTTATTAACTAACATCGAAATTAAACCAAAGTGTTTTAAAGTATTCCTCCCCAGAATATTAGTTTGAAAAGTATTCCTCCCAGTAATAGCATGTTGTTTGTTTGTTTGCCCCCCCCCCCCCGAGACGCATGCTTATGAAAGAGTAGTGAACTCACCTTAGTTTGCTCGGTTTAACAATATACTCCTAATGTTCGTTAACTGTTAAGTCCGTTACACGCGACCTAAGGTACAATAGATATAAGTACAGGTATGAAGGGTCATGCAATACCCTAAGTGTTCCAAACAACCCAGGGTCTAATGTAAACGGTTTAGCAATTTAATAATATTCCAGACGTTTGCCATGTTTTCGTAAATATAATATGAAGATGTCATTTAATAAGAAAACAACCTCAAAATCAATACTTGACATATCATGATTAATACTAAAATTACTTGGCCCAAATGAATTAATGTATTATGGTCGTACATTAACGACCCAAATGTGAAAGTCATCCACCCTTACCATATATTCAGTCCAATCATATGTTAAATTTAAACCCAAAACTAAGTAATAACTCTAAGAACATGTGTGTATTTTGGGGACTTTGAAACCTTACATAAATTTTCGGACCATAATATATATCACCAAACTCTGATAAACTTAGAACTATAACACCCACTTAAATAAATTCAGAGTTCAGTCAAATTCGGACTTTAATATATTAACATACACCTAGTTAATAAATTTGGAACTTCGGTGTTCATTTAAAGTCCGGACCATGCATGTGTGTGAAAAAACTCTGAAGCTATATATGATTAAACTCGGTACAACTTATTTAAACTCGGACCCCATATAGACCTATGAAATCCGGACCATGTGTGCATTTAATAAGGTCTGCCAACCATACTGAACTCGGCCCACTAACCTTGTAACCCGGATGACCCAAAACAAGGAAACCCGAACATCTATATCTTTAAGAGACTCGGACCATTCAATGTAAAATCCGGACAAAACAATGGTTAAACTCGGATCCTTAATATCCCATACCAAACTCGGACTTATTCAAGAAATGATTTAGATTTCTTTAATATCAAACTCGGACTTCAACATATCAAACTAATAAACTTTGATATGATAAGAGCAAATTCTGAATCCACACCTATGCAAATTTAGACCATAAAGGATTTATTCGGACCACATTATATAACTAAACTCTGATAACTTAAAACCTGAAGTTTCTATGCATATAAACCCTGATGTTCACATTGAAACTCGGACAACTATATGTAAACCATGAACTCCCTTTTTAAACTTAAAAACTCTAATTAAAAGTAAGGACTTAATAAACTCTGATCATTCATTTCCCAAAAACCCTGACCCTTATAAACACATAAGTCCTGACATGAGTAAACTCTGACTTTGTGACTTCACAAAGCCTGACTGTTACTTTGGACAAACAACACACAGAATTAACAAAAACAAAATTTCAATACAATAGTTACAATCACAATCAGTACGATCAAAACCCTATTCTACCATATGAATCAAACAAAAGTTTAACAATTCAAGCATGTGGATTGATCCTATTCACAGGAAAATCATTACATAATCATAGACCATTGTGCAAACAATCTGAAGGATCAACTAAACACATAATCATTGTTTGGAGGACTAGGGTTTGCATGAAATCAATCGAATAAGAATAACAACATATAATATAAACATTGCCTTAGATTCGATGTGGAGTTTGTTCTTGAAGAATTGAGAGATCAAAGATCAAAGGTTTAGAGATTTGTGAAACTCTAAATGATTAGAGAACTTGCAACTGTCGTATGATTGAAATTGGTGAGAAATGATTAGGGTTAAGGAGTTTTGTTTTACTTTCAGTATTAGCACTAAACACCCCTAGCTTATTAACTTTCACACAAAGCACATATCATCGTGTAATTTACAAATAAGGCATATAATTCACGTGTTTATCATGTAACGCATAAGTTATCATGTGTGTGTTCCGGTAGTTCCCCGAATTACCAATGTAGACTCATTTAACTAACCATGGTTAAATGCAGTGCTATGAATGTATGTTTAAATTAACTATGGTTAGGTTAAAGTAGTAACCTGAAGTTGCGGGTTGTCACATCATCCCCAACTTGAAAGAAATTTCGTCCCGAAATTTGATAAGCAGTCTCGGAGAAATAAAACGGTGAGTTAAGAGGATTGTGGATTTTCCTCGGGTACCACATCTTCGGTGGGAAGCGAATAACCTTAGAAGCAATCTTCGGGGAGATCCAAACAATTTCCTTCATGTGGGTAAAATTTTGGGCGAAACGGATAAACATAGAATGGGAAAATGGGTGAGGTTTGAATTGGAGAGATAACTAATCAATATACTGTTTTCGATTGTATGTAATTATTATGTTCTAGGAGATGATGTAAAGGTGGTTGGCTTAGTAGCTTACTAACCATTGTATTGTCCGAAAGTTTGGTGATGAATAAAATGTTGTTGTTTGTCGTTCAAAAAAAAGTCGGACACATCTTACTTGGAATCTTTAGGCGTAATACGCTGATATTAACACCATTTGGGAGTAATTGGCGAAAAGAGAAAAGAAAAGAAAAACCGATTCCTAAATGTGTAATATGTCGGCAACTTAATACGCATTTGTGAATTAGTTCTTTTAGGAAGATGTATTACTCTCAAAGATTCCAAGTAACACCCTTTTAACTTAAAATGGTCTATTTAATAATGTTTATTATTAATTTGAATTCTAAGTTCTTAACAATGTCATAGAAATGTAACCAAGTTTGTCTATTGTTACAATTAACTCATTGAAACTTTTTTTGTCTCTCTAAAATAATTAAACTTTGATTTAGCGTTCTAATACTATGTAATTACCAGGTCATCAGGTTACCATTTTTTAAAACTAACTTTTTTTATTTTGCAATATCAGAAATTAGGGATGAATATAAAACTTAATAATAATAACATAAAATATATTGTTTATCTAATATGTTGACTGTTGTACGTTTTTTGAAACATGAATTTACATTTAACCTTCAAGATACCCCACACCACTACTGCAAACCTCTGTCTCGGAGCAATTGCACTTCGAAAGCTTGTCATCAACCATTCAACTGACATTATCATCTATATTCGGCTTATCGACAGATGAAATCTAAGAAGGATTCGTGATCTGAAACCCAGAAAACATCGACGACAAGAACTTGTAAGTATCTCCAGTCAACGATGAAAAACGACGTCGCCGGAAAAGCAACACTGGCGGCATCCAGCTCTGAAGTGTCGGCGCGTAGTACCCCATCTCCGCCGCCGTCACTGTCTGCTTTGAAACGGGTCCTCGCCGGAATCTGGTGTGACCGGTGGAAGCACCCTCACTAGTGGCGGATGAATACAGTTGTTGGTGACCTGTGGAAGCATCGTCACTAGTGGCGGCAGAATATGTCCGATCATTATGATGAATAAAAACTGTAAAGTTGGAAACTAATAAAGGTTGAAAATTAATTTTAAGTGAAAAAAGATAATTGGGTTAGTTGTAATCCGTAATTGAAAAATGAGTTAAATGCTTGGTTGGTCCCTGTGGTTTGCAAAAATTGCAGACTTGGTCCCAAATGTTTACTAATTACACGCGTGGTCCCTGTGGTTTTCAAAAATGCACTCGGTTGGTCCCTAGCCCTAACATCAGTTAAATTTCTCAGTTAACTATGTGTGAAATGACTATATTACCCCTGAACAATTAAAAAAATAAAACCCACCATCTTCTTCATCCCATCCCCTGTTCTTCCACCTTCAATCCACCTTCAATCCATCACCACCACCTCCACCTCCACCATCACCTTCAACCCAGCCAACCCCCACCCTTCAATTAACAATCGCACTCCAACCCAGCCCAACCCAACCCAGCCTTCAATTAACAATCGCACACCATCGCACCCTTCAATTAACAATCGCACATCCTCATACCTTACCCTCTCTCTCTTGATAAACATACACAAACAAACAACATACAACAGACACCTCAAACACCCACCCCCTTTTCCGAGCTTCGCGTTTCCGATGACACCCACACCCCTTGTGACCTCGTTTTTCCGGCGGTGGTTTCTCATGGCGGTGGCAGACAGAGAGAGAGATAGAGAAGAAGGAGAGATTGATCGGAGAATCGAGGAGAGAGTGAGGGGAGAGAACCTCCGTACACGGCAGCGGCGGTGGCGGATCGGTTACTTGGTCCGACGAGTAGTTCCGTGGGGTTCCGGCGACTGAGTCGCCAGTGATGTTGAAGTCCGATTTTGATGATGATGGTGGAGCTTATGCGTGGTTCAGTTCCTGTGACGGCGGCGTGTTGGGTTGAATCAGGTTTCCGGCGGTGCGGCAGTGGGTTGCGGCAGTGGAGGATTTGGGGTGGTTAGGGTTAGGGTTGATGCAGGTTTCCGGCGGTGGTTCTAGACCAGGAATCCATGATTGATCTGAGTGTGGCGATGGTAATTGAGAGGTAGGAGGGGTGGACCGTTTGTTTATAGAGAGAGAGAGAGAGAGAGAGGGAGAGAGAGAGAGAGAGTAGAAGATGAGGGTTGATGAAGAAGATGAGGGTTGGTCCTTGTGGTTTTTATAAAGAGGGTAAATAGGCAAGGGTATTTTGGTCATTTAACATGGACTTAACTGAGAAATTTAACTGAAGTTAGGGCTAGGGACCAACCGAGTGCATTTTTGAAAACCACAGGGACCACGCGTGTAATTAGTAAACATTTGGGACCAAGTCTGCAATTTTTGCAAACCACAGGGACCAACCAAGCATTTAACTCTTGAAAAATTGAAAATTTTTGTGTAACCTGATACATCATCTTGATAACCTGGTAACCTGAGAATTACATAACATAAAAGCATTATATTAAACTTCAATGACTTTATTGAGACAAAAAAAGTTTTAGTGACTTAATTGGAACAACTAATAAACTAGGTTACATTTCTACAAGTTACCCCTTTTTTTAAACCCAAATTAATGAATTTGGCTTTTGACTTTATGGATTCATTCTTTGGGTTTTTAATTCATTATATTAATGAACTAGTCTAAGTCCTCGTGTAATACACGGGTGGCTAAACAACAAAAAATTTATACTTTAATACGTAAATACTTTATTACAGGTTTGTTCGAATATTAAGATAAATAATATCTTATAAAAATTAATTAACGATTACATTTCATATTAATTATCATGTATACGTCTATAAATAATTTTTTGAAATGAAAGAAATGTTGTATTAAATCTATAACAAAAAAATTGGATTATAAAAGAAATATTATAGCCGAAACAAATATATGCCCCCACACAAATCGAAGTGCTTTACGTAACTGTTAAGTTATTGCACACTTGATATACCCGAACACACGCAACCTCGTTACGGTATAGACATTATCCTACACATTCACCCCAAAACGGTAATCCCAATCCCCCTCCACCGTATAATCTCAGACCTTACACGATGATAAACTAAACCGACCAAGTTAATGAATCAATCGGATGACCTGACCCATTTATAACACTTCCCTGGCTGTAGAATCTGCCTTCTGCAAATCTTCTTCGCTAGCAGCAAGCCCTCTATTAAGCCTGGAAACAACGCTCTGCAAAAAAAATAATATTATAACGGGTCAAAACGGTGGAGTACAGGTCAGTCATGTTGAGGTCTAAACCAGGTTCTATAGATTATTCAAGTTAACAAAATGAACTGATTGATGACGGTAGATAACGGGTCAAAACTGTTACGGGTCGACCCGACTCACAAACAAACTTTTCACACATTTTCTTTAAACAATTATATAAAACTTAATGTGTAAAATATGATTAAAGAAACTATAGTATTAAAGAAATAATCTAAAACTTTCATGATAACGATTTAAGTAGGTGCATGTTGAATAAAACTTTACAATCAGGCTAAAAAATAATACTTGTACCATTAACTAAGTTTTTATTTTCTATTCAAAAACTCATTCATGTTCTTATATTCAATGGCACTTTAAATGTTTTATAAAAAAAAATCCCGTACCTTATATGTACAGAAGACTCAGTCTATTTAGTCGTGTCTGTTAAAATTTTAGTAAAGCAAAGCTGAAAAGCACCTTAAATAGCTGCATGCAGTCCGCCTTAACCGCCGAGAAACCTCACCACAACCACCATAATGACCCGTTATTATCTCCACAGTTGTGTACCTAACTTAAGTCATCGAAAAAACATATAAGCAACTCACGAAACCTGACTCCACCACAATTAACCGAAAACTCAGTAGCTAGGGTTCGTGAAACATACCTTACTGTTGACCCCGTGTCATGTATGTACTCACATTTCAAATCACAATGGTTCATTCCTAAATGTTTAATTTGATTCTACAACATGATATACATATATATAAATGACAAAGTTTAGAAGTAAGAACCCTAGATTCCTAGAACACAAAATTAATGTGTCACGATTGCTCTCGGGTCGAACTCTGGAGGAAAAGCCATTGTAGTTGATGGTTTCCTTTGATTAATAAGCCATGAAGTACTCAAAGCACAATCAATTGTCACTACTGAGCTTTCATTATCAAATCGGTGTATCAACTGAAAACTTGATCTAAGTTTCTACAACAACAATGAAAGCAAGGCATCAACGTTAGTTTAATCCAGATCTTCGCGAAGTTAGGTTCAACATGTAAGATCATAGTACGTGCATGTAGTTGGGCTAGTTCTGAGCTAAATTGAAGCATTAGGACCAAAGGTTAAAAATCGTCTTTGAACATGTTGCATTAGCACGCCAAACAGAAAAAAGTAGAAGTCGAGGAGACGTAGCAATTTCAACCCTTTTATTTAGGAACATGTTGAATCAGGTTATGTTTTATCTGAAACGGGTCAAATTGTGAAACTTAAAAAATAGCTAAAAAATAAACTTGTCGAAAGATGCCCAAAGTAAATGTTTAACAAATAAATTGTCCTTAATATTATTTTATTAGATAATTTCTAAAAAAATAAAACTTTCGTAATGATATTGACTCTCTAAATAAAAGACTAATGAAAAAATAAAAATTATTGGACGTAAGCGTTGCAGGTGAAGCTGACCCAATCTGTTTCGACCCGCACCAAAAAAAAATACCCATTTTGACATGAACTGGTAGGATTCGTTGCCCAAGACACCCATGTTCCACCTTTACTCATATCTATACCCACCTTTAAATCAAATTTAACATGATACATGTTGATTGGAAGCGAGAAGATGCTTTAATTTTAAGGTAGTTGATTGGAAGCCACAAGTCGCTTTAATTTTAAGGAATCTGCTCTTTTTAGAGATCTTCTAAGAACCACAAATAACTGTTGTTGAATAGAAATTGATGTGGACAATACCGTTTTAAATAATAATGATGACAGCAATTTTCGATCCGAACCAAATTTACACTTTTTTAAGAATGGTATATTTTGACCTGAACACAGTTTGACACAAACCAAATTGATAATTCTTTGAAATAACTCATTTTGACCTGAACCCAGTTTCACCCGAACAAAATTGACACTTATTTTTTATAAAAGACTCATTCTAACCAGAATTTGTGTGAGACGAACCAAATTTATACCTTTTAAAATGGACCATTCTGAGTTGAACCAAGTCGAGACCTTTTAAATGACCTGTTTTGACCCAAACCGAACCGAATTAGTACTTTAATTCCCATAAAAATATTCCCAACAGTACACAATTATACGCATGAATTGAATGGGCCCGTTGACTCAAAGACAAATAAAATTTCTCTTAACAAAAGTACACTTCCTCCTTGAATACCTTTGACGTTATTTGAAGGTTTTCCTAAAAAAGAAATAAGGAAACAAATAGACCAATTTTTTTTTAGTAAAGTTAGTAGGTAAGCAAGGTGGTATACTAAGGCAGGACTATACTAACAATGGAATTGAAATTTAAACAAATTAGTGTGAACTTTAACTTTGACCAGTAGTGCATTTGACTTTCAAATGTCAATAGAATAGGCTTATAAGCATGGGTAAAACAATCAGAAGGCATGCATTTATGAAGACTGAATAAATGCATCATCATCATCATCACTTATCAAAAAGATGTTTACTAATAGCATAAAATAGATGTGCCAGAAATATGAATGTTTAGAATATAATGTTAAACACCCATTATGTTTTTGCAAGACCCAATTCCCAAAAAAAACAATTTTTTTTTATACATTTGACCTGTTAAAGATAAACCCCAACGATCCATTTATACATCAGCGGGTCAAAACTGTTAATAAACATTGCGACAACATGAAGCGTTGCACCTCGCGTCGGATTGGCGCTTCATGCGCAATTATTAAAACCAATATTGAAATGCTCTATCAAATGATTCATGTATGATCAACAGATGAGGAGTTTATTTCAGAGGTTATATTGATCATTTCACATGAAAAACATGGATGAAAAACATGGATGGTATCAAATCATATAGAAAAACTTTAAAAACTATAACTAAGTAGAAGAAAATGAAAATAAATTATCTTATTAGTGTGAATATAAATCAGGGAAAAATACAATATACTTTCAATTAGGGATGGCAAAAATACCCGAGCCCGACGGGTATACCCAAAACCCGACACAAATGGGACGGGTTTACCCAATACCCGACGGGTATTGGGCCGGGTATGAGATTAGTTTTAACTTTTTTGCGAGTATGGGTCGGGTATGGGGTCGGGTATTGGCACACAAATGCTAAAAAGGAAAACAAACATGTAGACACGCACGGCGCAAACTTTTGACACACAAATAACCGAACCAGCATACTCATAAAACAACATCCAAAGGAACAATTCAATCTGAACACACGTAAAACGACACCCAAACCAGTACACGACACACTGTGCTAGCATCTAAACTGCATATAAACAGTGCTCCAAAGACCACCAATAAGTGCAAACACATGTTCACAAAGTTAACTTTTATCGAAGCACAAAAGGTCTTAACATTAACGACATAGCCAAGTGTTCAGAACACAAATAAACATAAACAATAAGTAATCAACCTAAATTTAATCTAAAATCCAAATCATTTCATCGATTGGGTCAATATAAAGACTATATATATATATATATATATATATATATATATATATATATATATATATATTCTTTTAAATCAATCAGTCTAGAAAGGTTGAAGCTTGCAGGTGTTCATATAACATGCCTTCAAGTAACATACATGTGAGTGTACCTGGCATAAATTCTAGAAGTTGGTTTGACTAAACACAAAAGGGAGGGTTTTGACTTCTATGGTTAACATTTTGTGAAAATGCTATATCGAGCATAATCATATTTCCAGAAGTTGAAGTATTTTCACAAATTTCCAAATCAGTCATTTAAAATCCTAACCAACATACACGGCATTACCAAAACAACACATTAACTAACATCTCCTTTACTACTTAAACCTAACAATGGAGAAATGTGTTAATCTGAACTGAGTTTACAGTTTCTAATCCCACAAACAAACCATACAGACATACGTAAACTCACAATTAAACAACCCAAAAAACAAAACGACAACAAATCAACAATTCGAATTAAAAGAAGAAAACATACCCGCATAACAATGGTACAAACGCAGACTTCAATCCTAAAACTGCACCTGAAAATACACCCACACATCCATAAAACATCAATCGTAAAGCAAACCCAAACCACCAAATCCAAAATCAGAATCGTGTAAAGTGGCATGGCTTAAATGGGCCGGATGGGCCATAAACACTAAAAGTTTGTCTAAGTTCTGGTTCTAAGTTCTATTTCCAATGCATAACACCCACTTAATCATTTTATTCAAAATTTTAGATTATTACTATTAATAATACTGTTCCTGTGATTGTAATAAAAAAAGGCAAAAAGTGTTTGCGGGTAAACCCAATCTAACCCTACTAAAATGGCATGTCTCAACTCAAACCAATTTTGATCCGTGATCTAACTAAAACATAACTGGGACAATAAAAAAAATATTGACCTTGTGAAGTTGATGTTGTCATCAAACGGTACGAAAGAAGACAACCTGGTGGACCTCAGCCAAGTTATAGTGTTCCTACACACTGGCAATAAATAATATGTATTTTTTAAACCATAACTTAATCATTCGAATCAACCAAAATACAAACTCACATTCAAAAAATACAAATAACACAAAAAACCAATTTGATAAACATAGATCTCGATGATGCATACAACAACTTTTAAGCCCCAGAAGCTGGCTATAGTACCATTGACATAAAGGTTATCCTTTTTTTTATAAAACCAACCCACTTTAAAAACTACCCAACCAAACCAACGCTCGATCCAGCTTTGCCACTGTAATGTTCAAACCTGCAAGGGAGTTTTTCAACTTACTGTAACGTATCGAGTACTTGGCCACCATCTATGAGAAACTCTAGCAACTGTAACAAAAAGGAGACCATAAGACAAAGATTGTAATTATACAATTATATAGTTTGCATTGCTACCTTGGAAATCTCCCCTACTTCTTGTTTCAAACTCTTAACCTCTTGTTCCACCTTATTCATCTGGATTTTTTCGCATGCAAGTGCTGCTTCAGCAAAAGCTTCGTTTTCTTGCTTCTTTTTTGTTGCCAACTCATTGCTCATCAAAGCTGAAGTCAATCTCGTATTCAGGGATCTACTCATCTAATATAAAAACAAATCAATATATAGTGTGCGACCCCAATGCAACAAATATTGATCAACAAATATTGGTTCGGACATGACACATATAAACTACGGGTCAAGTTAAACACTGTATTCTTTTGAGATGGTGCCTTGTGAGTTTTCAAATCATCCAAAACATACCTATCCAGCTGCCGCTATTGATCTCCAATTTAAGTATTTCTAAGAACTTCAACTTCCGTATCTTTTCCGCAAACGGGTCTTCATATGGCAAGGCTGTAAATCCAAAGGTATCAACCACCTCATCCGGCAATGAAGATAATGTAGCTTGAATAGCTTCCTATGGCTTGACCTTACCAGACATACTAAAAGCTTAGCAACATGCCAACATGAAATCCAAACAAAGAGCAATACTATAGATGGCCCAGAAATAAAAAATAAAAAAGAATTAGTATTTTACCTAGAAAGAATCAATAACGAAGATGGTACTGAATGGTTAAGGGAGAAGTCCAACCAATCACGAATCTGCAATAATAAGTATCAACCCTTTTAATTTTTTTGTTATGATAATACAAATGTTCTCGACTACACCAACTCAACCCATTTGTATCCGTACTAAAAATTACCCATTTAATCCGTTACGCACCCAACCAGACCCGTTCAACTACCCACTTGCTAGATAGCACATTATACTAATCGGCCCATTTTGAGTAAAAGTTTACCTGCAGGACCCATTTTAACATCAAGAGAAGCACATTCTCTAAAAGTTGATAAGACCATGTATCTTGATTTCACTTAATTGTTACACGAATCATAAAATTATCACTTCTAAAAGTTGCTTTTCATTAAGACATAGTCATCAGCCTCCATTGCAATGTCTGTTCCAGCCCCAATTGCCATGCCAACGTCTGTTGCAGCCAAGGTTGGGGAGTCGTTGTGCCATCACAAACCTTAGCCACTATGCTTCTATATTTTTGTAATTAACGAATGACGTCTCTATTGGCCACAAAGACAATAGAAATTCATCTTCGTATAAATTACATCTAATCATCCAAACCTTCTCCAAGTATTATATATTCTATGAAATTGTATAAAGCTTTCTTAACTTTTTAACCCATCCATAGCAACAAAAAGCTTTCTTAACTTTTTAACCCATCCATAGCTTCAAAACTCTATCCCGACCACCCGATGCAACTTTCTCACCATCTGGACTCCAATCCACAGCAAAAACCTTAACAAATAGAAAGAAAAGAATGATAATAATTATCATCTTGTTGAAATGACCTTTATTCTTGTTAACCTTCTTTTTTTAAGAAAAACAATATAAATTAAAAAAAATAATAACCTCATCTTCATGACCAGGAAGGTCTTGCTTCAATTTCTGTGTCCTCACATCCCAAACTAAAATATATAACATGTTTAAGATCATAACAAATTAAAACGGTACTTGTATATTTATAGAATTGATCTGGATTATTCATTATTTATAATCAATTATGAACAAAATTAATGTTACCTTCAAGGTAGAGTCCTTGCTACCACTCAAGAGAAGCCTGTTGTCAGCAGACCAACTGCACAAAACCATACAACACTTGAGAAACGAAAGCAATATTAATATTATTTCTATATAAACGCCACGAAAAATCACACCATATCTGATAAACAGACCCCACGTGACCACGAAAGGCAGCAACAAACTTCCCGGTAATTCCATTCCATAACTTGACAGATTTGTCAAACGAAGAACTTGCAATCCATTGCCCATCAGGCGAAAAGTAAACATGATTTACCAGCTGTAAAAAGCACAAAGATTCAAAAGGCCATGTAAACTTCAAAATAGATTTTAATGTGAATTGAACTATTGAAGTGGTACCTGTTGATGACCTGTCATTCGGGTTTTTGGGTGCTTGCTGACAGAAGGTTCCCAGAGAAACATGGTGAAATCAGCTATAAACAACAGAGAAACAATAATCAAGAAGTTCAGAAATCAAAATAAAAACAATACCAACTAAAATTGTACCTTCAATTGGAAACTCAGAGTCACAGAGCATGAAATTGATATCGACTGGACTATGTCAATAATCAATGTTCGTTGCCGCCAGTGATTCATGGCGGAACCCTAGCCGTTCGAAGACAGATCTCACCCTTTGCTGACCACCGATGACAACAACCACAACCTTGGAACCACCGCCGTCGCTGGCTACTAAGAAAGCCCTATCACTGACACCAGTCGTCGGAGAAGATGACCATCTCCCGTCTGCGTCTCTCATCTGCTCCATCTCCCTCTTGTTTCTCTTTTACAAAATTAAATATAATGAAAGCATTAAGATAGGAGAATCATGTAAACCAAAAGACAGAAGAAAACTGACCTTGTTGCTTGAACCACAGACAAATGGTTTTAGGGTTTCTTTGAAGTGATTTTGGAAAGAAGAGAGAATGATGGAAAATAGCTATTGATTGAGAAACGGATGAAAAAAAATAGGCGCTCGTGAAAGTGAATAAGAAATGAGAGAAAGGAAAATGGCGCCCAAAAAAACAATTCTCTGGCCAAAGAAATATGCCACATCATGGTCAAATAGTCAAACATTATTTTGCTTTAGTATAATAGATAGATTGGGCTTTTGACTTTTTACCCCCAAAATCAATAGTTTCCTACTTTCCTATCTTTCTCCATTGTAGAAACGTAGAACCCCACGCAAAGACACTATTACCCCCAAAATCAATAGTCCCTTCATCATCGTGAATGCCACGTCCCCCTATCGTCCAACTCTGGCAGCCACTGCTGACCCGTCCATAATATCTCTCGCTCTCAGGTGTTTTTTCTATAACTTTTTTCACTCATTTTGCTAAAATTATTGCTTGATTCGTTGACTAATGAGTGTAAATTGTTGAAAGTTGCTTTGTAGTTGAGATATGGTGTTTAGTATTATTTAGGTATTATAAATTTGAAACTTAGTCTTACTTTGTAGTTGACTTCTGTTATTACTTGCAAAATTATTTGGATTTTCGAAGGTTTTAATTTCAGTGGATTGAGAATTTTTGTTATTTGCTTGGAATGCCATATTAGTTTTTATGGTTTTTATTTGGTTTGAGATTAGAAACTTTAGCATGAATTTGTATATTGGTGGAAGAGCGAAAGGTTTAAAGGTGGATATGTGTCACACCCCCAAAATCCACCTGCGGAGTACTACCGCTTGGACGCGTGACTGACCAGGATCCAGCCACCAATCATATTGAACACGCATATAAGTAGTTATAAAATTCAACCAATGTAATTGGTGTTCAAACAAAACATAGTTTAAGTTGCAAGCGGAAGCATAAGTCTTAAAACCAAAACATAAGTTTAATTGTTTCAAAGTTTAACATGGCACACAGTCGTCCATGTCCCACAACGACTCTCTTCCATGCAAGCTCCAGCTAAGCACCTATTGACCTGCAAAGCATGTAGTAACGAGTCAACAACAAGTTGAGTGAGTTCACGGTTGGGTGTTTGTTTTAAGTTGTTTCGAAAACGGTTTCCTTTATCTGGCATCCTGCCGTGGGGGTTACCCCATAGTTAAAAACGTGACTTGTTTATTCCCGGTTACTCTGGCAATCCAGCCGTGGGGGCTACCCCGTGTTAGTTATCTGGCATTTCGGCCGTGGGGGCTACCCCATGTATATACTAGACTCGTTACCATATCGACTGCTGACTGTAGTCATGTTTATGTGCCCTGAAACTGTCAATGTCTATCATCATTGACGTGCCCCAGATCCATTAGTTCACGCCCGTCCTCTGCGGCACGGTGTGAGGTTTGTCAGACCTAAATAGCGCTATCTAACTAATGACCCGCTCGCCATTGGCTCGGCGATTAAGTCGATACAAAAAGGAGGGACTTCGTGATAGAGTTTTGGTCTAGTACGAGTTATCTGTCCATGAGGACGAGGAATTACATTCCTGAACCAATGCTATCCTACGCAAGGAGGATGAGGAACCCATGTTCCTTAACCCCAATTCCCGACCCGTGGGAATCCCATGCTTTGTAGAGGGTGTGAACTCACCTTGGTTTGCTCGGCAGATACACAGAAAAGTCAATCAAGTTGTAAGTGGTCAACTACGTCCTAACATAGATACCGTACAAGTCAGGTTCGTATTCAGGTAGTGTACGTATGTTTCTACACGTATGCTAGCACATTGTATGCAAGTATCATTCATGGCAGCCCAAACAACATTCACATTCAACAGTAACACATAAGGTCCATGCATTAGGCCCAAAAGTCCAGCCCAATCATCTAAGTCCGTAATGGGGTGCAAGTCCAACAGTGTGCACATGCACATGGTCTCGGGTCGAGACTGTGCGGTCTCTAGTTATAGCTTACAAGTCTCGAGTCGCAACTGATGAAGTCTCGGGTTATGCATATGTTGGTCTCGAGTCGCAACCGGACTCGTAAACAGGGTCTCGGGTCATGATGTTTTTGTGTTGATCAAGTGTGGTCTCGAGTCGCAACTGGACTCGCAACCGTGGGTCTCGAGTTGTCACGAGGTGATCTCGAGTTGTAGCTTCATGGTCTCGAGTCGAGACTATGGGTTCTCGACTCGCAACCCGAGTCGCAACTGCAGTCTCGAGTTGTCATGCTCCCGGTCTCGAGTCGAAACTAGAGGTCCCGACTGGACATCAGCTGATTCTGCACAGTGTACTATCCAATAGAGTTTTGATTTCATGCAACAATTGTGTACTATCCACTAAACATGTTTTCTTGTCTAAACCTCTATCAAAATAGATCAAACAACCAGATTTCAAATATTCAAAACATGTTCATATGATATTCAACAAGTTCTTCATACATTCATCATGTTCATCAAATATTCATAACACAAACAATCCTTATTCAAACATATTTTTGCATTTTTCGGACAAGAGTTATATTACCTAAACTAGATATCAAGCTCATATTGCAACCCAACCATTTGTTCTATATCCTCATGAATCGGATAATCATTATCATTCTTTTATCATACAAAAATCTATACCTCTACTAAAGATATCAAGTTCATTATAAGGGTTGTAACTAAGCATGCATCATCTAACCACCAAGAACTCATTAACTCCACAAACATCTTTGTCATATTCAAACACTAGAAATGGTGCATATTGTCACAAAATCAACACTTTATTCATGTATAGAACCTCTCAAGCAACATATTATCAAATAATCTTCATCATACATCATCAACAACAACCGAAATATAAACACACAATGGGAGTCACTAACCGGTTAAAGGGTATGAGGGGTGAACTTCCAAATGTCGATTCCGGGCTTGAACCGAAGGTCCTAGTGTGCCGGTGTGGATCCGAGAGAATGAGAGAAGAGGTGATGTTTGATCTTTTAGGGTTTTTAGGGAGAGGATATGGGAGTGTGTGTAGAAGAGTATGTGTGTTGTCCAAAGAATGGCAAGGTTGGCCATCAACCCTTGTTATATACTATCTTCAAGTGATGCACCCTAATGGGTTTTCGGATAGAGATTAAAGGGGCGCATGGCCCAACCGGCCCATATGTTCCACTGTTCACTCGAGACCGTATGGTCTCGAGTCGGGTTCTTGGTTCTCGGCTCACATAAACCTATACACATACTATACATACAAGCATATACACATAACACATAATCGCATAGAATGTTTGCTTATCTCATTAACCAACATAGTTAACTAGTCACACGTTTAGGCATGTTACATCGAGATACAAATGACAGGTTCTAAATTTCGAGTTGTCACAATATGGACCCATCTTGACTCGATTTTGTATATCTGTTTATGGATTTTGCGAAATCCAAACTAAAATAACCATTAGATATATGGTTCTGACATGGACCCGTCTTGACTCGAATTAATTTGGTAAAAATTTATTACAAATTAATTTAGGGACAAAGTTAGAGAAATGTGTTTTTAGAGACGATGATAGAATGGGACGGGAATGCTCTAAAGCATCATAGGAAAAAAAGTGACTTTAGTGATAAAGCCCGACCAGACCTAGCCGGAATTCTAACGTCAAGTTGACCGAAATTCGAAAGCCTAAAAAAGTGAACCAAGTGAAAAAAATTCTGGATTCGCGACTGACCATGGAGGTGGGTTGTAGATGTAGCCAAGTAAAATACAACAAGGAAAGCGTGAGACATGTTTTAAGTTACAACTATCTAATATAAATCTCATTTTAATATTAATCTTAGTTTTTTATATACTTTATGACACAATTTTTATGTATCGTTATAGTTAATAGCATTATTGATTGTTCGGTCATAATTTCATAAGTTTTAAAATTTTATGTCGCTCCAACTAAATAATCGCTTGTAGCATTAGGATACAAACATGGCCTTCAGGAATGATGTTCATGCATAAGTTCCCATCCTCATGGTGGTTTTGACTTTCGCTGATCTAATGAACCTCCACCCAAGCACTTGTGTGGGCAAATGATAACTAGTGGTGGGTTGGTGTGTGTGGGGGGGAGATAAAAAATGCATTATCAACCATGTTGTCACATTGGTAATGGTTTATATGATAGAGAGAAGAAGGCCCAAGCTATATCATCACCACCATAGTCATTGACGACGTTAGATTGCCCAAAAAGCATCAATTGAATACGTATTATATTTCATCCCACATGATTCAGAACTAAATTTATTGCGATACGTAGAACAATCGGAAACATATACAAAATAAGCACGAAAACATATTATATTTTATCTGACTTTTTAAAAAAAAGTACTTCGAAACGTATACCAACTCAAATTTATACCGACACGTACATAAAAATACGTAAGTAAACATAGCTTTTCTTAAGTAAAGGAACAAAAGGGGAAACACATAAAATGGAGTTTCCAAAAAAAGGTTTACTTCGAAACATATACCAACTCAAAATTATACTGACATGTATATAAAAATACGCAAATAAAAAATAGTATTTTAGAGTTAATTACACAGATAGTCCCTGTGGTTTATTGAAATTAACATCTTTGAGTACTAACTTATTTTATAATAGGCTTAGGTTCTATGGTTTCGATTTTGTAACACATTTGAGTATCTGGGCTAACTGCTGTTAATTTTTCTGTTAAATCAGTTTAAAATGACTAAAATACCCGTATATAATTTTCTGTTAGTACTCAAAGGTGTTACCTTCGATAAACCACAAGGACCATTTGTGTATTAACTCTAAAAAATATAGAAACTCATATACTTGTAAAAAAATAATATTACAAAATATGCTACATAAAAATATATAATAGTTATATTTCTAAAATTAATATATATACAATTATCAAACGTATATTATGATAGAAAACATTTTAGTAGTGACAATGTTTAATTTTTATTAATTTTTTTTAATCATTTATTATATTCGGACCTACAAGTTTTTATTATGATTCTATTTTAGCTTAGTTTATATTATAGTATATAATATTGTTCTTTGTTTAGTTTAGTTAATATTATATTATATAAATATTATGTTATGTGTTATGTTGTGTTATATTATATGTGTAAAGATCAAATACAAATAATATTCTTAACATGAGAAGTGAATGAAGCCTTTTATTTTCATCTACTTAATTATGATGTTTAATTGCAAAATATAAAAAAGTGATTTTACACCAGTAGAATAATTATGTAATTATTGTAGAGTATCTACATTTTTACATAATTACTCTATTAGTATAAAATCACGATTTTTTAGATTCTGTGATTAAAATACGTGCTTAATAAGTTAGGGAAAAATTCCTCTTTCACTTCTCACATAATATAACATCATACAATAAGATACCTAAACTAAACAAAGAATATAATACATGGTATAACATGACATAACATAAGATACTATAACATAAAATATCATAACATAAAACAACAAAATATTTATATAATAAAATATTAACTAAACAAAACAAAAAAATGTAATAAAAATTTGTTGGTATGAATATAATAAAAGAGAGAAAAATATGTGTATTACATTTGAGATAATATGCATGAATTTTATATTAATCATATTTCTTTTTAAAAATAGTTATATAAAAATTATTAAAAAAACTAAACATTGTCCTTACTATAGTGTTTTTTTCTTGTAATAGACGTTTTGTAATTGTATCTATATTAATTTTAGAAATATATTTATGTAGCTTATTTTATATTATTCTTTTTTACAAATATAATGATTTTTTATATTTTTAAGGTTAATTATATAGGTAGTTCTTGTGGTTTATTGAATGTAACACCTTTGAATACTAACAAAAAATCATATAAGGGTATTTTAGTCATTTTACACTGATTTAATAGAAAATCAAAACCATAGAACCTGAACCTGTTAAAAAAAAGTTAGTTCCTAAAGACGTTATTCTCAATAAACCACAAGGACTATCTGGTAATTAACTCTTTTTTTAAGTAAAAGAACGAAAGAGCCAAATGCACAAATGGAGTAATAATACAAGGGTTAAAATACAAATTTTAAAAGTAGTCAAGGGGTTAAAATACTTGTAACATAAAGTTAGAGGTTAAATTTGTGATTTTCAAAAGCTAAAGAAGTGTGAAAAAAAGGTTAAAAGTGCAAATGTCTAAAATGGAGGGGGTCGGTGGGAAATCCCACCAACTTTCTGCTTTAAGATTATAAATAATCTTACTATCTATACTATATTATAATGCATGAGTGAAAAACACTTTAAGATACCAAGATTTTTCCCTCTTAATTTATAAATATACCTCTAAAATGAGGGTACATTGGTATTTTAAACAATAGTTATATTTTAGTCCCTAATCTTATTACAAATCACTAAGTATTAATATAATTATGGATAATTAGTTACACTTTTCTCCCTCCACAACAAACTTATAATTCTTTTACGTATTCTTGCAATATCTTATAAACTATAATGTTTTTTAAAAAAAATCCAAAAGTACCATGACGACCTACACGTTTTTGTCGACGTTTCCATAGTTGTCTTGGTCAGTATTGACGTGTTGATTAAAAGGTACAAGTACATGATGCCTTAGTGCACAAGTGATTAAAGCCCAACGTACTTAATCATTATCCCAGAATGTTTTATAGTAGAGAATGTCAAGTGATTAAACCCCCATTTTTAACAAAATTATAGATAATAATTAGTAGTTACACTTTATCCACTTATAAAAAAATAACTCCCCTCCGAATTTTAAATGATCAAAACTTTTTGGTACGTTAATATATATATTTTAAATTACACCATATAAACAAAAGAGTATTTTATTCTATTTAATTTGAGTATAATATTGCTATAGTTTTTTCAATTTAAAAATTGACATGTTATGTGATTAATTGTGTCTAAGGGTGAGTAATAACTGAATCGTAAACCGAAATCAACCAAAAATTGAGTTAACTGAAAACTAATTAACCTAAACCCGAATTAACCAAAACGGCTATCAATTTTTTTACCCTCATTTAACCAAAATTAACTAAACCGAACCATTCATATTTTCCTATGTTTCTAACTTTTATACCTTCAGTTCCTGTATTTCATATGTATACCCCTATTTTATGTATTTATACCCCCATTTCATGTACCTATACATCCATTTCATGTATTTATACCTAAATTTCGTGTATTTCTAATCAAAAGTTTTAGCCAAAGTTTTGTTTTGGCTATTAACCGAAATTAGATGAATCAAACTAAAAACCGTCAATCTAACTGAATAAACCAAACTGATTAACTAAAAATGGATTGGTTAATAAAATTGACTAATTGATGACCTCAATTTCGGTTGAGGATAGTAGCCTAACCAACCGAACAATGCACAGTGTGGTAATGTCTGTGTTTCCCGCTGCATCGCACGCGCTGTCACACCCCGACCCGCAACGGAATAGGTGATCGAGGCATGATTTGGTTGATCCAAAGCTCATGACTTTTTATTTCGTGTTTTAAATAATCATTAATCCATAACAAATGTTTTCACAAAACAAATTATCAAATAAAACAATTAACACATGAAACGTTTCTCATAACAATAGACTACATTAATCCGTTTCTTGTTAACTAAGTCCCATCCTATGTCCAATTTTCTCTTCAAGCCCGTTCACCTGTATCATGTGTAAAAATAGTTTTTGGGTCAACAAAGGTTGGTGAGTGAACCTTATTGTTATTAGAAAAATAATATGTTTAAATTTGGTTTATTGAGAGAACGTGCGTTAACCAATGTAAGTAAATATGTTGTATGTCATATATCAAAACTCATAACACAACCTCAAACAATAAACAAACCAACTGAAATGATTCAAATGAATTTATGCATGTTGCACAGTATTATGGTGTGCTAATGAATGTATGTGTGTTGCACGGTATTATGTTATGCTGCAAGGTCTAAGCTCAATCAAATGGATCTGACCTTGTATGGTTGGCAACGTCAAGTTTCGCTCATAGGTAATGGGGAACCGATGAGCCTATGATGATGTAATGTCTGAAATGAATGTAATGCACCAAGTAAACAACCAAACAACACATAACACATATAATTCACATAATGGTAATTGCCCGTGTTTAAATTTGTAAAATGCGATGAAGATATGCGACACATGGCACACCCCAAAAACGTATAAATAAAATAAAAAGGGGAGTTGTAAGATTCACTCACAATTTTGCGTATGGAGATTCCTTGAAAATAACGCACGAGGAAAGATAGGGAAAAAGATTCTGAATGGACGAAAGCGGTTAACCTAGACGATTAAAATACCACGCAACGATCTTGTTAATATTTAGGTTAATATATATTGTTCACAATACAACTACATTTCTAATTTAAACTAATCCTCTTTTTAATATTTTTGTATTATAAAAAGATTAGTATAATGTGACAACTGGCAATTTTCAGTGTATCCGTACAATAATTAACCAGTAATTTGTATCTTAATGACTGTGCCTGATTTTGATTAATGACATGAATGATTTCTGATTACGGTCATACATATACAAGTGCATTGCATATTGCATGATTTCTTGTCATTATTGCATGCAACACAATATGGTTCAATTAGTGCACGAAACAAAGTTAGCATAGTTATCAGACAAACTAGAAGTACTGACGAGAGTTCAGTACTCAGACAGACAGGATATTAAGACATAGAATGAGCCTGAAACCAATAGTTACACTAGTATAGTGTGTAGGAAAGTAGGGATCATAAAACAGCCTTCCTAGTGATAGTTTAAGTGCCGGAAAGTGCCTAAAACTAACAGAAACTGCAGAATTCTGCATATTTCAGCAAAAATCAGCATTTTAACAACACAATATAATGCAGAATTATGGTTTAATCGTCCAGAATGCTTTCCTAAGTGTCGGGAATCAAGACTGTCATAAAAGGGAACATAAAGCACACTAAACTGCGCGATTTAGCACCTTAACGAACCGACAACAAACCGAACAACCGGACACTACCCGAAACACCAAATTTTCACTAGAAGCATTGTTTTAGTGTTACGAAACTAGTTATGGTCACCGAACATCATAACATATCCTATAAACACATAATATATATAACACTAACTAACTCCATTACATTTCAACCTAACTATCTAACTTACACTTGAAACTTAACCAAGACCCCCCCCCCCCCCTTTGATGTTGACGGTCACAAGGTGGGCCACCACCTTGATTTTTTTCCAATTGTTTATTTGATATGTTTAATACTTTTGAAACATAGTGGCCATTAGATTTTCATATGTTGGGAGCTTGTTTTTAATGACCATAAGACCATCATCTTTCATTCTCACACTTGAACAAAGCTTCATTTTCCCTCCTCTCTTCCTTCTTGCTTACGGCCCAAACACAACACACACATACATCCATTTTCAATCAATTATCAAGCATTCCAAGGTGATCAAGAGGTGCAAGAAGCATAGTAAAGAAGCTTGGAAGCATTGGAGATTGAAAGACCTTCACCAAGAGCTTTTATCCACTTCCTACATCATCTTTTGTCAAATATATATTTTCTTAAAAAAATTAAAGATATGTTATTTTGAGAGGAGAAAAATATGTATCTTCTTAAACGAGTTAAGAATATATTATTTTTGGGTGAAAAATTAGAAATATATTTTCTAAAGTTAATCTTAAAAATATATATTATTTTTGAAATACATATCAAAGTATAGTATTTTTGCCAAAAAAGATGTATAGAGATTTTTTCTACAAAAATTCTCTTTATATATATATATATATTGAGAAGATAAGTTGGTGATTTTTAGTTGATTAAAAAAAATATTCCGGAAAATTAAATACAAAATTAGGTATAAAATACTTAATAAATACAATAAAATACATATTCTCGTATGTACAAATACACACCAGAATACGCGCCAATACTTGGCAAAAATACACAAGTATAAAAATACACAAGTATAAAAATACACAAGTGTAATTATACCCATACTAGGGAAATATTCATGAAGGGATTACAAATGAAATAAGTCAAAATATATTATCCCAACAAACATTCCAAGTAATTGACAAATATAATTTAAGTTAAAATATTATTATTTTAACCAATAATTATATATTTTTGGAATGATATAATGCACATCCAACATATAACTCAAAGTATATCAATTCCAAGATAAGTCACAAATAACTAAGACTAAGAGTCGTTACACGACCTAGCCGTCTAATAAAACATAGCGCGTGTGTAGGTAGTCGTACGACCCAAGGAAAGAAGCTTTGAGTTACTTGATTGAAGAACGCAATTCAGTGAGTTCATGTCCCCCTTTTCTTTTAGCTTTTTCGGTTTTATAACTTCGGGGGTGAAATACATGTTACAAATGTTTCAAACGTTTACAAATGGTATGGTTAGCTAATGAATGAACTGTTAGATCATGTGAATGGGTAGGCACACACTTAAGACCATTAATCCTGGTATAAGGACCGAGGGGCATGAGTGGTAGATCTATCTGGGTGTTGCGAGCCCCACCCATGGGCCGGAGTGGCCGAATGTGGTGACTATGTCGTTCCAGCCGGGTGGACCGGTACAAAATCCGCTAGGTTTGAGCCTTCCTACACCTTTGCACAAATATTAATGACCTTGCAAATCATTAATTGATCTGTTCATAGACGCTTTCATACCAGTTTACAAAGACATACTTACAAATGTTTACAAGGTTATTCGTGCACACATACAAAAACACACGAACTCGCTCAACTTTTGTTGATGTTTTCAAACTACATGTATTTCAGGAAATTGATGGATCTGGCGAACTTTGAAAGGTTTCAAGAAGTGTTTACAAGAAATGATGTCATCCGAACTTTTGAAGGGTTTGACTTGGATGTTTTATCTTAGATAAGACATACGAGTCAAAGCCTTGGTTTTATATGTCTTTTGTTAAAAGTCCTTCATGGAACTTGTTTTATTTAAATGGTTTGTATGTTAAACTTGGAGTTGTTGGTTGGAACTAAATAATTTGGTTTGTATTATTTTGAAACATGTTAATGGATGAACATCATGGTTTAAATCATATAGTTGTTTGTTATAATTGAATGCAATGATATTAAGCAAGTCACACATCATACGCTTCCGCAAAAGTCAGGGTGTGACATATAAATCCTTCATCATTAGATTTTTTTAATTATCATTAATTTACTTATGCCGTTACTGAATAGTGTCATTAACTGGTAGTGCAATAGAACACATGAAGCAGGGTCTCGAATCCGTGACCTCTGCGTCTAATAGCAACAATAAAACCACCAGACTATACCCCATGTTGTATTATATACTGAGCCTTAATTAAGGGGTTGTTTGACAACTGTTTTGGTAAAAAATTACCGAAGAAATTAAGTGATCAAATTAGTTTTGTGAGGTAGTGTGCTAGTAATACTTGTGGAAAATATGTTGGATTATTAGTTTGCAAAAACAGTTTCAGGATATAGCTCAGGATACCAAGCTATATCAACAATCAAACAATGAGCAGAAATGTAAAGGTTGACAAGAGATATACGAGGAAAGCCGTTGATCAATCTAGATCTCCGGCATAAAACCTCAGGAGCTGACAATCGTTGGCTGCCTTATTCTTTTTTATTACTTCAATATTCATGATACAGTGTAGGATATGGCTCAGATCAATGCTAGGTGGTACAGCGATTACAAGTGTTGAGTGTTTGTGCGTAAAGAAAAAAGAAGTGTGAGTTCGAGAGCAGAAAGTGAAGTGTCATGTTCCTATCGATTTGGCCTTCTATTTATAGTAACAATTAACGAACTAACTCTCCTATACTCTAGGGATACTCCGGAATATTCCATTTTGAACGTTGGAGACCCTTTCTTCCAGCTTCAACGTCCTTGTTCCAACTGATTGGAGCGAGTCTTCAGAAGAATAAGTCCACATGAACATTATAAGCTTGCAGCCATAACCTGCACGTTTATAATTAACAACTGCCAGGATACTACATAAGGATGTTACTAATATCCTGATCCGGTATCCTTGTCATAATCAGCAATAATAAAGTTAGGATATAACCCAGGATATGGGTTCAGAAAACCACCCATAACAATTGTCCCTAAGATATATCTGTTAGAATTCTTAAATTCAAATGGATATATTTTAAACTTATCACATCAATCGAGGCAATTAAGGTGATAAGACGGTTGAAGTGACAAGCTGCAACTTCCCAAACGAATTTTACTCATCACCCCTATCTTTGGCCTATATCTTCTCAACCTCTTTGCATACTCATTACTATATTCCGAGAACATTCAGGTATTTCTCTCTCACTTTCTTCTTTGTTTTTCTCTGCAACACTTCACCATTCCTTATAGCTAGTCGAACAAGATCACACACGACCGACTCAATTTCGACCTTCGAAAACCAGCATCTTCTCAAGGAACCTGAAAAAGAAATCTGTTTCTTTGACAATGCCGATATCGCCGTCCTAAAAGCCTCCGGCGCCTTTCCTGCCAGAGTGGTCATACGGCCGTTCGAACGTGAAATCCTATCGGACGTGTCCTCCGACGAATGGTTGTGCTTCTTGGCTTACCCTTTTTCCATAGGGCTTCGGTATCCTTTCCCGGGTTTCATCTCTCGTTTATTTGAACTTAATGGTCTTAGTTATGCCCAGACCATGCCTATGGTCTGGCGAGTCTTGGTGATGTTGGACCAAATCAAATCTCGTCACATTCCTGATCTCTGCATCGAGGATCTTCTGATTGCATACCGTCTTCGATCTCATGGAAACAACCGTTTCCTCCTTTTTTTCGACTTCAAAAAACCCCCTCATCCTCAAGGCTTCTAAGAATGAGGATGAGTGGAAATGAAAGTTCTTCTTTGTAAAAAGAGACTCCATTGACAAGGGTGTTGACCTTCCTGTGAAGTGGTTGACCTCCGGTAGGATTTAGTGTGTTAGGAATATCCCCAAATGTATCCTGAAACCATATCCTAAACTGATATCTTTACTTTTTGTGCAGCAAACTTCAAAGAGTTAGCCCCTCCGAGTGCGGAATCAGAGCAAAGAATCAAAGACATCTACCGACTCCCAGAGAGTGAAAGAACCTTCTCCCTGTCCTTCGCAAGTTCAAGCCAAAGAACAAGTTCCGACATGTCTAGTAAGTACATTCATGCAAGTTACTTTTGCACATATTAAATTAATTATAATCTAAAAATATTTAAAAGTTTAGAATTTCTTCCTTTTATGTAGCACCAGCCAAGACCCCTGAAGTTTTTGACCTTGAAGAGTTAGACAGTTACTCCGGTCCCGTCCAGGTTAAGAAGGAACCAAGTCCCAAGCCAGCCACCTCGTCCAAACCCACCAGCTCTAAGGCCGCTGCTATTCCCAAACCCTCTACGACCACCAAGACACAGGCTTACAGTGCCCGAAAGAGGAAGGAAACAGATTCTCCTGCCACTCCCGAGACATTCCCTTACGAGAATCATGGGTTTGTGGAAGCAAGTGGGTTTATGACCACTTTTCTCAACCAGGTATAAATCCTGTATCCTGCACATATATATTGAACCAACATCCTGATTAGTTTGTATATACTAATACCTGTGTTTTTCTTTGTAGGGTCTCGAACGTTTAATGCACTTGTACGAGGAATCATGTGGGCTCAACAAGATGTTAGAGTCCAAGTTGAAGAAAACTGATGTCACCATTGCTGACCAGGGGATGAACGCCGCCGCCAAGTCATAACACTATGAGGACAAATACAAAGCCGTGACTCAAGAGGCCCAGACTGCCATAAAAAATGCCAATCAGGATGCTCAAGCCAAACTGGATGTTGCCCAACTTCAATTTGAACTGGATATAAACACCTACCAAGAGGGCCTCAAAGGATCCATGTTAATTTCCCTCATCCAAGCCAGGCTGAAAATAGCTTATGAAGCCAAGGCCATGGGCTTCGAATGCCCTTCCTAGAATGTCAATGCTTGGGAGGCCAAATTAAAGGATCTTGGCGGCAATCCTGTGGAACATCCTGCTAAACCTGTGGTTGAGAAGTCTTCCAAGGTGGCTTAAAAGGCGGTTGATGCTGGTGGCGATGCTGAGAAGGATGCTGGGGCTGATCCTGGACCGGATGCTGGAGAAGACGCGATGGTTGAAGAAGGTGGTGCTGCTTACCGGATGCTGGAGAAGACGCGATGGTTGAAGAAGGTGGTGCTGCTTGAAGGCAGCGAAGTGGGCCATGATGGATGTTGATGCCTAGGCCGGAGCCCACTTTTTAAATTTGATGGTTTATGGTTGTTAAACAATTTACTTTTCTACATGTTGAGCAATTTTATTTTACTGCACTTAGACAATATGATGGCCAAAGGTGGAGGGATCCTGAGTTTTAGGATGAAGCCCTTGGTCATCAACCGTTAGTATGCTTTTTTGAACAAGCAACAGTTGTAGGTGGAGGGATCCTGAGTTTCAGGATGAAGCCTTCAACTGTTTTTGGTAAATATGTTAAAAACTAGTTGTACTTTTGGTGGATGGGTCTCGTTTTGAGATGAAGCCAATAGTACAACCTTTTTCTATGTTAATAAACTAACCTTTCTAGCCTAATCAATTGTTATTTATGTTTTCCTTTGAAAATTATATTGTATGTGTTTGACTTGAATTTTCTTGAATTATTTTTTCCTTTATTTCCCATACTATACTTCAAATATTCTAACCAAATATCCTGGTCAGGATATTGCTATTACACTTAGCACTTTAATCGAAATGTTCTAATAGACCTTTGTCAAACACAACTCTAAAAACTTAGGTTATTTAGATAAGGTTTAAAAATGAAAAAGAGGGACCGACACTTAGAGACTAAATTCCAACTTCTAACTTTTGAACCCCTTGCAACATTTCCATCAGTGATGTCCCCTGTCTGAAACACTTAGGATATTGAGTTCAAATTTCATCATTCGAACCGTTTTCAATGTATCAAGGTGGATGTACCCTGTGTATTAATGCACAATACACTTGAGTATTTAGCAACTTCTTGATTTAGACGAGAATGTGTGAAACACAATTATAACTAATGTCACATTTGTAAGCAACTTTAGTATTACTGGGGATAAACACTAAGTATTCTGGAGATAGATCCTTAACATTAAGTATTCGATCTATCTTGAGTATATATCTTGGAGTAACATCCCTAAGCATATTCTGCAAAACACCATTAAACTAAGGTGGGTGTTAGCTTGGCTAACACCCCTCCGATGCTTAAGTCAGTATTGGGGTTCAAGAAACAATAAATTAGGTAATTATATAAAAAGAACTAGAATTCATACCATCCTGAGTTAGAAATTAAATTCTAAACTCACTTGAAATAGGCTTTAAGGTGTATAGCATTCTAGGATCTTGGCATCATATCCCCATCCATATTCTTGAGCCGATATGCTCCTTTCCCAGATTCTGATTCAATCTCGTAGGGTCCTTCCCTTTTTGGAGCTAACTTTCCATCGGCAGGGTTGGTTGTATTCTGGAAAGCCTTCCTCAAAACCCAATCTCCCACTTGGAATCTTCTAGCCCTTAAATTCTTGTTATACGATTTGGATATCCTCTGCTGATATGCTGCCATTCTCAACTTTGCTGCATCTCTTGTCTCACCAACAGTATCCAACTTTTGACATAAAGCTTCAGGATTTGTCTTAGGATCCCGGAGGCTAGATCTTGTTGTAGGTATCACCATCTCCGTCAGGATCACTACTTCTGCCCCAAACACCAAATAAAATGGGGTTTGCCTAGTAGCATTCTTCACAGTTGTCCTATCAGCCTATAGGACAAACGGTAATTCTTCTGCCCATCTTCCTTTCTTAGCACCTAACCTCTTTTTTAAGTTGTTGACAATTATCTTGTTTGAGGATTCTGCTTGTCCGTTTGCTTGAGGATGTACTGGAGTTGATGTGATCATCTTGATTCCCCAACTTTTGCAAAAATCAGTAGTTCTTTTGCTGATGAACTGAGAACCATTATCACAAATTATCTCAACTGGTACCCCAAATCTTGTTAGGATATTTCTCTTTATGAAGGATACCACTTCTTGATCCCTGACTTGAACAAAGGCTTCGGCTTCGACCCACTTGGAGAAGTAATTTGTCATTGCTAGCATAAAGACTTTTCCTACTGGAGTTTTTGGGAGTTTTCCCACTATATCCATTCCCCATTTCATGAATGGCCAAGGGGATATGATAGGATGTAATGGCTCAGCAGGCTGATGTAATATATTGCTATGCCTCTGACATGCGTCACATCTTCGAGCATATTATGCAGCATCCTTCCTTATAGTCAGCCAGTAGTATCCCATTTTTAACACCTTCGAGAACAACGATATGCCCCCAGTATGGTTACCACAATCTCCTTCATGTATATCCTGAAGTACTTCCTTGGTTTCAGGATCCTCCAAGCACCTAAGGTATGGACCTGCAAGAGACTTCTTATACAAAACATTATTTATAATAGTGAAACGAGATACCTTCATCCTAAAAGCCTTAGGATTCTCATCCGTTGGGATGTGTCCTTCTTTGAGGTATTTCACAATTGGAGTCGTCCAAGATTCAGGATCCTATTCAGGATAATCATCACCAGGATCCCGGACACTTGTTACCTTCTTATCTTGAGACTTGAAGAGTTCCATCGCAGGATACAGAATATGTACTATTGGTATTTGAGTTCCTTCCGGTATCCTGACTGCAGATCCCAAATTTGCCAGAGTATCTGCCTCAGCATTTTGCTCTCTTGGTACCTGTTCAATGTGTAAAAACTTCGAAATACATTGCTATTTTTTTAACATTTTCAAGATATTCAATTAACCTTTCACCTTTAACTGATCCATTGAAATGGTTAGTGATCAACAAGGAGTCAACATACACTTGCAAACTTTTAAAATTCATATTCCTGGCCAATTCTAATCCTGCAATCAGAGCTTCATACTCTGCTTCATTATTAGTAGCAGGAAATTCACACCTAATAGCCTGGGGTAATATGTCCCCCTATGGCGATTTTAGTAGTATACCTAATCCTACACCTCTTACATTCGATGCACCATCAGTATATAATGTCCAGGATTCTGAAGTTTCACCTAGTTGTTGTACCTCTAGGTCTACTTCATTTTGAATGTCACTACTGAAACCAGCCACAAAGTCTGCTAAAGCCTGGGATTTTATGGCATTTCTAGGTTCATATATTAGATCATATGCACTTAATTTTACAGACCATTTGGCCATCCTACCCGACATCTCAGGTTTTCTAAGCATATTTTTAACAGGATAATTAGTTTTAACATGAATCCTATGTGTCTCAAAATAATGTCTAAGCTTAGTTGATGCCATAACTAGGGCTAATATCAATTTTTCTAAATGTGAGTATCTAGTTTCAACATCTAATAAACTTTTACTGACATAATAAACATGATACTTCTGACCTTCATGATCCTTTACCAGAACGGCACTTACTGCACTCCCTGATACCGCAAGATACAAGGATAAAGGTTCACCATCCTCGAGCTTCATTAGCAGAGGTGCACTTGAAAGATACTGCTTTAATCCTTGTAGGGCTGCTTCATGTTTTTCTTCCCACTCAAATTTCTTATTTTTCTTCAGGATATCGTAGAATTCCTTGCATTTCTCTGAATATCTTGATATAAACCTGTTCAATGCCACTACTCGTACTGCTTATCTTTGCACATCTTTCATGTTGGACGGTGATTTGATATCCAGGGTAGCCTTGATCTGTTATGGGCTTGCTTCTATTCCCCTCTTAGTCACCATGTATCCTAAAAATTTTCCTGCCCCCACTTCGAAATGGCACTTAGCAGGATTCAGACTCTTTTGAACCACAACCACGTTTGCTAGCCACTTGGGAAATTTGACCTCCCTAATTATCTTGGACTTCAATAACCTTTCAACTTCTTCTTGTATGATTGCGTTTCTTTCAAGAGCAAACTTCCTTCTCTTTTGTTGAATGGGCTTGAAAGACCTGTCAATCCCAAGCTTATGAGTTATAATGTCTTTAGAAATACCTGTCATATCCTCATGCTTCCATGCAAACATGGACATCCTGCATTTTAGAAAATTAGTTAGCTGGTTCTCAATATCCTGAGGGATATTAGCTCCTACGAGCGCTGAGATATCTGGATTATCCTGATCCATGATAATTTTCTTAACATCCTGCTCTAAGGCTTCCACGATATCGTGGGCTCGTATCTTTAATTGCTATATTGCTTTGAACTTTGTTAAAGACTTCATTGTGGAGGAATAACATTCTTTTGTGTCCTGTTGATCGCTTTCCACTTTAACTACCCCTAAGGGGTAGGGATCTTGATACACTGATGATAGGTTGATGGAACAGCCTTCATATCGTGGATCCATGTCCTGCCCAATATAATATTGTAGCAGGACAATGAATCCATGACACAGAATCGTTGCATTGAATTTACTCCTTCAATATATACCGGTAGCTTTATTTCTCCCGCAGTATTCTTTGCCTCTCCATTGAATCCTACAAGCACAGTGGATTTTGAAGTGATCTCTGTAACACCTGTGCCTTCACGGCCATCAAACAAATACCAAACCAATGAAATATTATATTTCATACTTGGGATTTGTAAAAATATGTGTATCGTTTACACATATCAACTCTTGTTCAATTTCAAACCCTAAATCGCTTTCTGGAAGGTTATACGCGCACTAATGCGTAAATATAACCAGTTTAATGCAACAAACACTCCGGAATAGTGAAATAGGTTTAACATACCTTAAATAACCTTTACATAACTTAGATATAAGTTTGGAAGGTTTGGTGTGGTGAAATCAGTTATATCGCTTACAGGGACTAAATATGACAAACTGCGAAGGTATGCCAATTTGAACTGTAACAGACATTCCGGAGCATGATCATAAGTTAAACATACCATAAATATCCTTCACATAGCTTAGAAATAGGCTTTGAGGTGTTCGGTGTGCTAAAATAAACTTTTGGGTCATTCAGGGACTAAAAGTGTCAAAAAGTGCACAAGTTTGCATTTTCGCGCATATCTTACGTTCTGGATGCATCTGGATATCCAAAAATTTATGTGAGCATGACTACATTTTATTTTAGTGTTCGCCTTAAGAAAAATCCATTCGTCGCGTCATTTGGATCGTTTTTTTCGCGCTTATGCGCATTCCGTCGTAATTAAGCGAACATCGCGTTCGTACGACCAAACGAACCATCATCCGGCATATTTTTGAGTATGTTTTGAGTTCCCTATACTTTAACTTCATTTTAGAGCCTTGAAATGAGGTTAACGGGGTTCAAACGCATCGAAAATCGCTTAAACCAGGTGCAGGGACCATTTCTGCAAAATCTGCCAAAACAGGGGCCTAGCGTGACGCGACGGGCCTTAGCGTCACGCGAGCCCCCATCTGGACCAGATTCAGTGTTTTAAATGCAAGTTGCAACCAATTAATCCACAACCACATGTTTGCAACTTGCTTAATCACTAAGATAAGGAGCATATGTGGCTCCATAACCTTTGTGACAAGTGTACGGCTCGGATCGTGGCACGATATTCAAGAAACGATCCTAGCGGCTCTACTTTATCTATAAATACCCACCCCCCCTTTGGCTTAAAAACCCACAAATCTGATCATTGGGCTCTAAGTTGGAACCTTCGTTTCATACCTGAGCTATTTTGATCTGGGTTAGCATTCGGGGACCCTCAGTAAGTATTCTTTCGTTCTTTTCCTTATTCTACTGCTTTTCGAGTCAGAAAGTCAAACTTTGTTTGACTTTCAGTGTTGACCAGTAATGGTCAATGCGAAGTTCGTTAGAACTTCGCAACGTGATTGTAATCACGATGGTCATAGTCCCTTGGGACTATGCCTACTGATTACCACGTTGTCTAGGGTCGTAGGGTAGGCGATCTAATAAATCGCCTATACCTTCGAACCCGACCCAGTTTGGTCGATCATTAGGATTCGACCAAATATAGTAGGTGACCATAGTAGGTAGGGAATAACCTTCCGAGGTTATACCCTATGGTCACATCGTTTAAGTAGTTGTATGATAGGTAGTTTATATGCCTTAGGTAAATTACCAGAACACCCTTTTCATGTATAATTGGTAATTAAGCATATGTAACCTAAACCTTTGTCACATAACTGATTATGTAACATGATTAGGCATATAACACTTGTCATAGGGCTAGTTAGGCGGTCCAAACGCGTTTCACGCGAACGACGCGTTAAAGTAGCATAAGCTTCCTAAACGGGTCGTAATGGGTCGTAGACACTTAGGTTAAGTTTCATTTAGCATGTAGGCTTTGTTAAACCATATCATATGAGTTCCTACACTCATTTGGTTTACAAACCCTAATGCTACCCAATCTTCCGATATAGGTCCGGTTAATTAACATAGTTACCTATATTAGGTGCCGTTTGATTTCCGTGATCTCTAGCATTGTTTGGTTGTTACTCAAGGACTACTGAGCATTCTCAAGTGAGTACATAGACCCCTCTTTTACTATTTTCCAAACTGTTTTGGGGTGGAACACATGTGCCTACTTATTACTTTCATGCTTTCCTGTTTTCATATCATATACCTGCTATGTTTGTTAGTACATTATAGTACGTCGTTTTACATTGACATTTTATGCTATGTATGTATATAGCGTGCATACTTAGTACATCGTTTTACATGACATTTTATGCTATGTATGTTCATTTAGTTCATACTTAGTACATTGTTTTATATCACATCACATCACATCACATGCTTACATTTTGGTATGACATTTGGTTTGTTAAATGGGACAATACATTCATTAACATTAGCTACGCCGTTCGTTAGTAGGTAGTGGTACCATAGGAATTGACAACTCCCGTTCCGGACATCCCAGGGAAAGGGGACAGTAAAGGAATGACCGAATTCGATGATATTTACTCAGATAGACCTTTAATTTGTTTAAGGGTTTATCACCTCAGTCGCAAGGCTTGGATGTATGCATTGGAACAACACCGCATAAATGTTCATTATCAGTACAGCATGCATTTACACAAGACATAATATTGATTTAAACACAGTTTTACTTCAATACTTTGCTTTTGTGCATATGGTTTAGTTGAGACATTTCGCTAGCCATACATGACATTTAGACATAGACATTTTAACATGATTGACCTTGATCATGCATTTACACAAGACATAATATTGATTTAAACACAGTTTTACTTCAATACTTTGCTTTTGTGCATATGGTTTAGTTGAGACATTTCGCTAGCCATACATGACATTTAGACATAGACATTTTAACATGATTGACATTGATCATGCATTTACACAAGACATAATATTGATTTAAACACAGTTTTACTTCAATACTTTGTTTTTGTGCATTTCACCTATGGTTTAGTTGATGCGTTTTCACTAGCTATACATATCATTTAGGTTACACATTACATGATTTACATTGATCATGCATTTTGACATATTATTCAATACATTTGGCAAATTCATTTATACATGGACAATTTACATTGTTGGTTTGGTTTGATTAAGTAACGATACGGGTGTAATATGATACAAGCATGGTGGATACGCCGCTGGTACTTCCTATACATAAGTGTTTGTATGGTATTACATGTCGTAGCGTTATTTGAATCATTTCAGTTTGAGACATAGAACATTTTATGCAAATAACATATTTTTCACAAGACATTGATTTACAAACAACTTAACTTATACAACCTCATTTTTTACATGGCTATTCATTTAACCATGCATTATTCACTTATTTATATGTATCATCTGAACTTATTGTTTTTCAAATGATTTACAAAGACAAAGCAAATTACAAGGTTCATGACTAAACATTTTCTTAATCAGAAGTCATGAATCTTATTTTCACAAAACCTATGTAACTCACCGGCATTTTTATGCTGACGTACCATATTTTCACATGTGTTTTTCAGGAGCTGTCGCATAAGATGATCAAGATACACATAGACAGACTTGGGCTATAGTGACAATAAAAGATGCAAGACTAGTTAATTATGTTGTATTTCTTTGTTTGTTAGACATTGTAACACTTTTGATCAATAAAACGAAACCTTAATTTCCATGGTTGTGAAACATTAATTCTGTTACCACACTCCCCGATGTTTCCGCCACGTTTTGTATGTTCCACGTGGTCGGGGTGTGACAATCTCCATCTGGGGGATGTTCATTCTCTTTAGTGTTTCCAACTGGATAATGTTGACAGAGCTGCCGTTGTCCACCAGTATCCTGCGCACAAGATGATTAGCAATATATAAAGTGATTACCAAACCATCGTGATGAGGATCATAGACGCTATCACGGTCATCACTATCAAACGTTATCACTTTATCAGTTGTAAAAGGTGTCATCCTAGTCGGCATGTCCCCCCGTTCTGCCTTAGCCTCCTTGGCATGTCTCTTTGCTGCAGAGTAAGAGGTTCCACATATGTCGGATCCTCCTGAAATAAAGTTAATTATCTTGGCATCTGGAGAAGGTGATGCTGCTCGTTCATGATCATTCTCAGTATCCAGACCCTTATTCTTTTTTCTGGCCAGAAGATCCTTCAGGTACCCCTTGCTTAGCAGATAGCTTATTTCCTTCCTCAGAGCTATGCAATCTTCTGTCACATGTCCAAAATCCTCATGGAAATCACACCATTTATATTTATCCTTCCAATCGGCCTTTTGCTGGTTTTTTCTTGGCCACCTCGCTTTATCTCCCAAACCCTGCATAGCATACATTAGTTCGGGTATATTAACATAAAAACAATATTCTGACAATTCAGGATACTATTCAGCATCCTCATCCTCAACAACATTCACTTTCTTGCTGTCATTCCTATCATATGGCTTAGAGCGATATGGCTGGTATGAGGATTCTGACTTCCTGTTGGTTGATTCATATGTTGAGGATGAATTCATCCTCTCTTGCATTTTCTTGTCGTCTTTATGTCTGATATATCTCAAAGTCCTGTTTCGAGCTTCATCCAGGTTCCTGTAATGATTCATTACAAGATCCAGATAAAATTGGGAATCCTTTTGCAACCCCATTTTGAATGCCTGTACAACTGTGGCAACATCAAGGTGCGGGATATCCAAGGATTCCCTGCTAAACTTGTTTACATAATCCCATAGGGATTCTTGAGGACCCTGAGTTATCCTGTAGAGATCACTGGTTAGTTTCTCGAAACTCCTACTGCAAGAAAACTGACTATTAAATAAGTTGACCAAATGAGCAAATGATGTAATTGAATGAGGTGGAACGTTTAAGAGTCATTTTAAGGCGTTAGAGTAGAGCCAAAGCCCTTGCAGAGGCATGCTTCCTTGAGTTCTGGAGGAATAAGGTTAATTTCCATCCTCTCCATATACTGAGCAATATGCTCCTCGGGATCCGTGGTTCCGTCATAAAGCTTCATATTGGGAGTTTGAAATCTTTTTAGAATTTCAGCATCACATATAGGATAGGCAAACCGGGATATCTTGTGGCTATCCTGGGATACTTCCGGAATAGGTTGCACAATCCCAGGCACACTGGATATCATATCCTTCAATTTCTGCAACTCCCTAGAAAGTGCTGAGGTCACACATGTATCCTGCAAAGATCCTAGACTGTTAGTTGCAAGAGTATTAATATTATTAGATACATTACCAGTTTGAGATTCTGGCTATATCCCGAAGCATATCCTGGTCCTCTGACAGTCTACATCCTGGCTGTTGAGGGTATTTCAGGAGTATTGCCCTGGGAATGACTAGGCACAACATTGCCCCGACTATCCTCAGTATACACTGCTGAACTAAAGTTCAGGGTTCTAGGCTGCAAGGGAGTGACAGTATCCTCAGCAGGTCTCTTGGAGTTAGACTTCAAGAGTTGTATCTCGTTTATCAGCATCTTGTTAGTTTCCTGCTGTTGTTTCATCTGATCATGTATACTACCAAACAAAGTTAGAATTTCATCATTAGCAGCCATAACAGGAGTTCTCACTGGAGCACCAGATCTGTGGACATTTTGAGCAGGAACAGTGTCTCGGGATATGTAAGTCTTAACCCTCCTTGGAGGAGCCTGAGGCTGTGAAGGAGCTTGCATCTGTGGATGTGGTGGAAGCACCGAACCGGTTGTGGAAGAGGTTGTAGCAGGCATGGATGAAGAGCTCATGTTTGATTTTGAGGCCATTGAAAATAGCTGTGCAAAAAGTTTCGAAAATAGAAAACCAAGTAGTGATTTTAAGAAAGCTTTTAGTAGAAATAGCACCACTTGCCCCATGGTGGGCGCCAAATTGTTTTGGTCAAAAATTACCGAAGCAACTAAGTGATCAAATTAGTTTTGTGAGGTAGTGTTCTAGTCAGACTTGTGGAAAATATGTTGGATTATTAGTTTGCAAAAACAGTTTCAGGATATAGCTCAGGATACCAAGCTATATCAACAATCAAACAATGAGCAAAAATGTAAAGGTTGACACGAGATATACGAGGAAAGCCCTTGATCAATCTAGATCTTCGGCATAAAACCTCGGGAGCTGACAATCGTCGGCTGCATTGTTCTTTTTATTACTTCAATATTCAGGATACCGTGTAGGATATGGCTCATATCAATGCTAGGTGGTACAACGATTACAAGTGTTGAGTGTTTGTGTGTAAAGAAAAAAGAAGTGTGAGTTCAAGAGCAGAAAGTGAAGTGTCGTGTTCCTATCGATCTGACCTTCTATTTATAGTTACAATTAACGAACTAACTCTCCTATACTCTAGGGATACTCCGGAATATTCCCTTTTGAACGTTGCGGACCCTTTCTACCGCCTTCAACGTCCTTGTTCCAACTGATTGGAGCGAGTCTTCAGGAGAACAAGTCCACATGAACGTTATAAGCTTGCAGCCATAACCTACACGTGAATAATTAGCAACTGCCAGGATACTGCATCAGGATGTTACTAATATCCTGATCCGATATCCTGGTCATAATCAGCAATAATAAAGTTAGGATATAACCCCAGGATATGGGTTCAGAACACCACCCATAACAACAACATCTGAATGGTTAAGTACTGAACCAGTAAGAGGTCTGAACCATTAAGAGCTGAACCAGTAAGAGATCTGAACCATTAAGAGCCAGTATAATGGTCAAGCATTCAGAGGCAAATGTCTGACCAATTCAGATTCGAGGTCTTAACCATTCAGACTTAGGGGCTGTTTGGTAGCCTCTGAATGGTCATTAAGAGGCTACCTCTTAATGGAACCATTAAGAATTTTACCAATGAGAAGGTAGAAGAATGTGACATGTGATGATTTACCATTCAGAGGTTACCTCTTAACCATTCAGACTTGAGGTTACCTCTTATTCATTTAGAGGTTTTAAACCATTAAGAGGTAGCATCTGAATGGTCATTAAGAGACTACCAAACAGCCCGTTAGTATAATGTTAACCATTCAGACTTAGTATAATGCTTAGTCATTCAGAGGTAAATGTCTTAACCATTCAGACATCTGCTGTTGGTGCACTACGTCTGTCGACTACGTCTTGTATCGAGTCTAGTAGTGTATAGATTAGAACATGGCATGAAATCCAAGAAACATGTGTTAGGAGAGGGTTTCGCTTATGTGTCATTGTCCTAGTTTCGCTTATGTGTCAAAAGGTAATTTCGCTCATGTGTCAGTTTGATGGTTTCGCTCATATGACATGTTCATAAGAGCGAAATCATGTTGCCTATATAAGGGTCGTATGAGTGAAATCCTTAACATAGTTCTAGGTGTTCTCTTCCGGTAAGTCACGAAGTGCTGCCGAAGTGTTGTTAGAACTTGTAATTGCTTCAGTGATTAATACAACAACAGTTAAAAGTGAATACTACTGAAATCGCACCAAAGCATTAGTTTCCGCCTCTTGTTTTGGATAGGAATTCTTCTGATCGACTCAATCAGGGCCGAATACGATCCTACAAGTGGTAACAGAGCTCAGGAGGAAGAGTTCTTGCCATTTCAGCTGCATTTATTCTGATTTTCTACACTTTCTTCAAAATTACAAAATTTTTCTCAGTAAAACCGGCTCAATTTCACACACAGCACTCGTAATCATGTATTAATAAACCCTTGAAAATTTCAAAGCTAAAATCGACCTAGAACTTAGGATTTTCAAGGTTTCGCTTTTATGGACTTGTGCAAACAGTGACGTCATCAGGTGGTTTCGCTCCAAATATCAAGCTAGTTTCGCTCTTAAGACAATTAGAGGTTTCGCTCCAGTGAACAGATCAAGGTTCCACTTTTGTGACAACTTTGAGATTCCGCTTTTAAGACACTTTGGAGGTTTCGCTTATTGTGACACTTTGGTATTTCGCTCCAAAGTCAACTTTGTCTAAGCTTGGAAATTTGTTAACTTGTGAACTTTAAACAATGGACAACGAATTCTATAACGCATTTGCTAGCCCGATCACAATCACTCAAAATGCTTTACTTGAAAACGAAACCGGGACATCTCAGAAATCGCCCAAACTCATGGATATTGATGATTACAATGGTTGGTCTGAACGGTTTGGAAACTGGGTTGAAGCGTATCATTTGGATGCGTGGGAACACACTGAGGAACCATATGTTAGACCCACAACAAATGGTGTGCAGTTAACAATTCGAGAAATGAGTACAGTAGATAAAAAGAAATATCGAGATGAAAAATTGATGGTGAGTCTGCTTCAGCAAGCAATAAAAGAAGATATCTTGATACTGCTTCAACATGATGGAACTGCTTACTCAATCTAGACAGAATTGGAAGCAAAATTTGTTGGAAGTGATGATATGGTAAAAAAAAAATGTCTCTCATGAAGAAAGAATTTGATTTATTCCGTGGTTTGAAATCTGAAAACACCAAGCAAATAATTGATAGATATTGTAACTTGGTGAGAAATATGACAAAACTTGGTATTAAAAAGGATAGTGATGAATTGATTGAAAAACTTGCAGATGCGCTACCACATGAAACATGGGGAACGTTTCTGATGATGCTGAGATCCAACAGAAAGGATTATAAACATTTGACACTGGGAGACTTCATCAAACACCTGGAAGCTCAAGAGATGGAGCAGAGAAAGATTGCCAGGATGAAGAACTACGATGGAGAACAAGATATCAGCTTGTATTACAAAGGTGGTGTCAACGAAAAGTCAAATTTTTCTCCAAAAGTCGAAACTGCTTACAATGCAAAAGATTCTTCAGAAAAGAAATCATCCCAGGGATCAAGCAGCACAAGATTTTCATCATTCGATCCAAACATTTCTGCAACAAAGAATGGAAGAAAACTTCAATGCAATATTGTATTAAATCTTGAAAGTGATCAAGATTATTCTGAAGAAGTAGCAAAAAATCAAATGTCTTTGTTGGGAATGGTTCTAGAGTCTTATAGTAGTTTTGTGGCCGGAAAGATCGGTAATCCAATGCTCACGAAAGAGGATTACGATCAAATAGATGCTGAGGAAATGGAATTGATGGACATTAAATGGTGCATGGCTAGTGTGTTGCGACGAGCTGAGAAGTTTAAACAAATTACGGGAAGAGATGATTTCCGCGATGCAAATGTTTCAACTTTAGGCTTTGATAAATCTAAAGTTACATGTTTTCGTTGCAGGGAAAAGGGGCATTTCAAGAGGGAGTGCAAAAATCGTGAAGCTAGTGGAGCCCAGAATCCTTTTGGAAACAACGATTATCACAAAAAGGCGATTTATCATCAAGTCACACCACCAGTACCGCATCAGGCACAAACTGCACACGGGAGAGATGTGATTGAAGGTTCAAAAAGAGCGTGTCTAGTTAATCAGGGAAAATATGATAATTTTACCTGGGATAAATATCTTCCAACAAACAGCAAAGTGTGTTTGGCAGAACAAGATGATGAAAAGTTGGCTGAAGGTTTCTGTTGGGATAATTTTTGCCCAGATCAAGAACTTATGGCCAAAGAGATGACCAAAGACACTTCATATGCTAAAGCTTTCATTGCAAATGCCTACGATTTGAAATGTGCCGAAAAGTGCAGAAAAGTAATGGAAGCTGCTGAAGCAAGACGGAGAAAGCTTGAAGAAGAGGAAGAAGAGGAAGAGAGATTAAAAGCTGAGGCAGAAGCTGAGAAAAAGAGAAGAGCTGAATTTTTACGATCAAACAGAACAGTCAAAGAGGTTCCTGAATTTGAAGTCAAAGTTGATGCAGAACCTGTTAAAGTTCCTGAAAAGTGCATGAATTGTGATTCTTTAATCAAACAGAACAATGAGTTGCTGCACAATATAAACAGATTGAAAGAATCCTATGATACAATGAACAGAGAAATCAACAAGTATACTGATTCAAACGTTGAACAAGTTGTGGCAATGAATACGCTGAAGAGAGCATACCTGAGACAGCTGGATGATGTCAACTTTCACATAAAGAAATGTGCTGATCTAGAGTTGAAGTTAGCAACACAAAAGATAGAAACTGGGAGAGTCAACAAGTTATTAGAAAGTTACTCATGTTCTACTTTTGTTGTTGACAGGATTTATCCAGTTGTGGAGAATTTGAAGACGTTTAAAGATGTGAAGACGTCCGAAGAAAAGAAATCTGTGACAAAAGATGAAGATAAAATGAAGATTTCTAGTAAGAAACCAAGTGTGGTCTACAATAGATGTCCGCCCCCGGTCGAAAATGGATTTTCACCTCGAAATCCAAATTCCGAAAGAGTCGATAAGGCAATAAACTTACAATGGGAGTCTGGGCCGTCGGATAACTTGCCAGAAAATATTGATGTTACGTACACGTCATCCGACACTGATCATGAGTCAAAGTTGATAAAAAGTGTGGTCGATCAGGTGTTAGATAAAGATGACTGTGAGGAGTCAAAACCGGAGTCCAAATCCAAATCAAAATCTGAGTCCGATGCGTCAAAGTCAACAGTCAAAAAGGACAAACGGGTTTATGATAAAGAGTTTTTGATATCAAAATCTAATTTGAATGATGAATCATTCAAAGTGGCATATACTTTGAAAGATTCTGACAAATTATATTCTGATGAAGCTTTTCCAATAAGAAGTCTTAGATTTGAAATGATTCAAAAGGTTTTCAAAATCACAGAAATTAATATTTCTGAAATAAAAGATTTAAATCTTATCGGAAAACCTAAACTTTACACCTCAAGAGTGCAACAAAGACTAAACAAGAAAAAGGGTTACAGTTCTGGTTCTGGTATTCATAAAAAACCAAACCATAATTATAATTTCAAAAAGAAAGGATTAGGATTTAATCAACCGAAAAATCATAAAAATGAAAAATTTTCTAAACCAAAAACTGTGTTTGTTTCAGGAAAATCTTTAGATGATGAGAAAGAGCAAGCATTCAGAAAGCAGACAAATCAAGAATTCCTTGCAAAGAAGCAAGAAGACACGAAGAAGAGTATAGCTCAGAAGAAGACAGAGACGAGAACCTGTTTTCAGTGCAAAACTGCTGGTCATATTGCTAGAAATTGTCCAAAAACATTTAAACCAAAACAGGAAGTTTGTGGTAAAATGAAAGAAAAAGTTGTTGAGAAAACTGAATTAACAACCAGAAAATTTACAGGCTTTGAAAATTCAACCTTTGAAATTGGTGAATGTTCAAAGAATGTGGTTAAAAGAAAAGAAAATCTGATAAATCAAAAATGGGTTGTTAAGGGTTCAGGAAACAGTTATGGTGATGAATCTGATTCCACAAAATCAGAGGAGCCAAAAGTTGTTAAAGAAAAGGTTGAGAAATCAGTTCCAAAAGTGGATGATGTGAATTTTCCACCTCTACGAGCTGAAAATTTTAAAAAGAAGGTTGGGAAAGTTGAAATTTCAAATCAATTTTATTCTGACAAGAAAAATTTTGATTTTGATAAGGCTTTCAACGGAACCGTGAAACACATTTTTGGAAAAATGGTCGATGGTAAGGCCAAAGGAGTGAAAGAATTTTATGCTTCCAAAAGAAATGTTCACAGGTCGGTTGAAAGTAAAGATGAAGAAGAGGTTGTTACACCCAAGGAAGGTCAGGCTTGGGTGGATATATTTTTCAAACAGTAAAAACCTGACCTGCCGGAGATCCCAAGTTTGTAAATCGTGGATCAGGAATCGGCATCTTTCTTATGTTGTTTGTTTAAAAATAGAAATTTTTTGGTAATTCATACTGCAGGAATAGCCGGAACTCCCAGGTTGGTAAGTGTGGAGTAGGAATCGACACTTTGAGAATTCAACTAACAGATGATGTTTGGTTGAAAATGCTTGATTGGATTGATCTTACAAGTGGTAAATCAGGGACATTAAGTTGTATCTGATTTCCTACAAGTGGTTGAAAAACAATGTGATGAACCAAATCCCTAACCTACTAATGGTTTACAAAATCAACAAAACTTATTTTCCGGAAAAACCATTTTGATTAAAACAAACTTAAGTGTTTTGAGATCATAATGGGAAAATAGTTTGTTGTGAGGGGGAGTTCTGATTGTTTATGCCAAGGGGATGGCGAATTGAAGTGATTCGATATCAGTTGTCACATTTCTGTACAGTTTATTTTCAAATTTCCGAAAAATGTGTTTGCATTTTAGGGGGAGTAAGAAATTTTAGAAAATCCAAAAACATTTGAAAATTTGAAAAAGTCAAAAACATGATAAAATGAAAAATGAGTTTTGTTGTATAAAAGAGGAAATGATAGTACATCAGTGGACTATCACAACATGCTAAAGAAATGGAAAGTTAAAATGTGATAAACGGTCTCACTGATGATGTGCCAGTAGGTTTTTGCACATTTAGTAGATTGTGACGAGATATAAACCTAAATTTCAAACTTGCTTATATCGTGGGGAAACATCTCTCGGATATATGGGTAACCCCCGAAATCTCGTTTGAAAGATTTCTTTTTCTGATATATAGTAGGTCTTTATACTCAGTGATATCTGGGGTATTATTCCGGGACTTCTGCTGAATGGAAGTTCTGACCTAGTCCTCGAATAATACTTTCCGCAAAATGCTTGAAACATAGCATCACCCTCAGCATATATGATAAGACAATAAAATTGCTTAGCAATGCTGTTGTAAAAAAAATCCTCTAAAGGGGACACACCCACAAGTTGAGTCATGATCTCTCTGCTGAACGGTAGTTCTGACCTGAGCTCTCATGATTCTTCATAATTTATTAACCCCTACAGATATCATTTGTGTCATAATTACCTGTAAGACTGAATATTGGGATCTGGATACGGGAGTATATTCTGAGGTGGGACACGCGATTAAGTTTAAGTGCTTAAGACATTAATATCATATCTCGGATCAGTTGTACTTTGTGTGAAAATTTAAACTGACAATCTAAGTGAATCGTTTAAAACTTAAAATGAAATGAAGCTTAACGGTGTTGGTGATTTGTCTCAAAAACTGATATGATCCTCTTGCACGAACTCACAAAAATATTGTTTGTATATATTTCATTTCTGCATTTTCTTGTTTCTACAAGTGGTGTCAGTTATTTTCTTTTAAAAAATTCAAAAAGATTTTAGTGTGTTTTAGCATAAATTTTGAAAAATCCAAAAAGATTTTCGACAACTGATTTTGGAAAGCTGATTTTCAAAATTCCGAGTGCTAAACATGATGAACAAATGGTTTGGGTGAAAGTATTTGAGGATTGTTGAAATGAAATGAGAAAAGTTTTTGCAATAAAAACGTTATTCCTGCAAGTGGTAAATTAGATTTGAAAATCTTATCCACAAATGGTTATCAGAAAATTTATTTTTGGGTAGAGTTTTTGCAGGTTGGCCAGGTTTCGATCCAGAGCAGGATGAAAGCCAGGTTATGATCTTGTGAATTCCAGACTACGATCCCAACAGATTGAGAGGGGGAGTCTGAAGACACCATGATATTCAACATTTGAGAGAGAGGAGTTTGTTGATGATGAAGATAGAGAATGAGGATTTTTGCAATGACAAATACTTCAGAGGAAGATTGAAGACTGATAAAGACTGTAGGTTGACAATCGAAGACTCGACACTGAAGACTCCGTCAACATCTGAGGGGGAGTTTGTTGGTGCACTACGTCTGTCGACTACGTCTTGTATCGAGTCTAGTAGTGTATAGATTAGAACATGGCATGAAATCCAAGAAACATGTGTTAGGAGAGGGTTTCGCTTATGTGTCATTGTCCTAGTTTCGCTTATGTGTCAAAAGGTAATTTCGCTCATGTGTCAGTTTGATGGTTTCGCTCATATGGCATGTTCATAAGAGCGAAATCATGTTACCTATATAAGGGTCGTATGAGCGAAATCCTTAACATAGTTCTAGGTGTTCTCTTCCGGTAAGTCACGAAGTGCTGCCGAAGTGTTGTTAGAACTTGTAATTGCTTCAGTGATTAATACAACAACAGTTAAAAGTGAATACTGCTGAAATCGCACCAAAGCATTAGTTTCCGCCTCTTGTTTTGGATAGGAATTCTTCTGATCGACTCAATCAGGGCCGAATACGATCCTACATCTGCTCGCGAAACAAACATCTTAATCATTAAGTGCTGAACTAGTAAGAGGTCTGAAACACTAAGAGCTAAACAAACAACCCCTTATACTGACATTAGGTTGATTATACTGACCCTAGGTTGATTCTACTGACCCTAGGTTGATTCCTATATAGGTTTTATAAAAATCAAAAGAATATGCAACGAATTATCAATATTGACATTAGGTTGATTATACTGACATTAGGTTGATTCCTATATAGGTTTTATAAAAATCAAAAGAATATGCAACGAATTATCAGGAGACCGTGTCGAACCCGTGACCTCATGGGTTCCTTATAAAGGTTACACGAGTGGGCTATGTTCAACATTTGTGTCATAAGTGTGTATTTATTATTCATAAGCAGTGCTTGATCTTCACCACTGAATTGGTTTTTAAAAAGAACAATAGCTGCGAGTGTTAATAGATTTCCAAAATTTCAGTTGATTTGATTAATTATCAACCTCAAGAATTATAGTCATTGCAACAGAGAATTAAACGAGAAAGCATAATGGAATAAGAATGGTATACCGAAACAACAAAGGCTGCGAGTTCCGGTGGGTTCTTCGGCGACCGCTGCGTTTTCCGGCGAGCGTGCACGTGGTCCGGTGGGTTCTCCGGCGACCGCTGCATTTTCCGGTGGGTTCCGGTGAGTAAACTTCCGTTTTGCTCCCTGTGGTTTGGTCACTTTAACGGTTTTGCCCCAAACCTTTCAAAATAGCCATTTTACTCCCTGATCTATGAAGCTTATCTCTATTTCACTCCCCTCCCCTAACGCCATCCAATTCAACTGTTAAATCTTGGTCACATGCCCCTCACATGAGGGGCATTTTAGTCCTTTCACATCCCATATAATTTCTTTGTCTCTCTTAACACTATCCTCTCCAACGTTCTCTCTCTCTAAACCCATTGTGCCCTAAATACCTCACCAGTCATCACTGTGACCTGTGACCTAATGTTAATCCTCCTCTTTCTCTCTCTCTCTCTCTCTTTGTCTCTCTCTCTCTCTCTCTCTCACTACTACCACTCCGGCAACCACCCAAACGCCTCACCACCACCGCCCCGACCACCGACACTGGAACCACCCTCACAGTTTTGACCGAAAGTCTTCAACCCATGAAACCTTCCCACAGATCTGAAACCTCGCATATCTCAATCATCAATTCACGTATATGAGTGCTCACTGAGTTAATTTCATCTCTCTCAACACTCTCTCTAACCCTGTAACCTAAACTCTTAGGTGCAAAGGAAATGAAACACGTGGGATGGGGGCTTTTAATGGTTGTTCACAGATCTGGAACCCTAGCCGATCGTGGTGGTGGGGTTTAAAGGCAACAGTGGTGTAAGAGCTCCGATTTGATGGTTGCAATGGTGAAGATGACAACTCGACCATCAATGCTGTTTATGAGTGCTAGTAATTTTTGGTTTTTTGATCTCTCAGTTGCCTTTTGTTTATAGAAAAAGAAAAAAGAGCACTCTGAATACGATTTATGGAAGAGATTGAGTAACAAGTGCTAAAAATACAATGGTTAGAATAGCTTTAATTTGTGGCAAGATTGCATAATTTTTATCTTCCTCCAACCTTTCTGTACATCCATTTATGCGTTATGAGTATGTAGCTTTATGAGTATGCAGTCTGTATTTTAAGGTGAACTTAGATCTTTTAATGTGTTTTGTATCGTATATAATTGTTTCAATGATTTAAATGGTGCGATGTTATTGTGGATGATTGCCAGCAATAACTTAAAAAGGTTAACATCCGGTGTTTTTTTGGGGCTAGGGTGGTGATTCTTGGCGGTGGTGTTGATTGCCGGGGGCGGCACTTGCAGGAGAAGAGTTGGCGGTGGTGCAGGAGAAAAGGATGGTCAATAAAAAAGATGTTAAAATACATGGGATGGGAAAAGACTAAAATGCCCCTCATGTGAGGGGCATGTGACCAGGATTTAACAGTTGAATTGGATGGCGTTAGGGGCGGGGAGTGAAATAGAGATAAGCTTTATAGATCAGGGAGTAAAATGACTATTTTAAAAGGTTTGGGGCAAAACCGTTAAAGTGACCAAACCACAGGGAGCAAAACGGAAGTTTACTCAAGAACAATAGCAGCGAGTGTTAATAGATTTCCAAACTTTCAGTTGATTTGATTAATTATCAACCTCAAGAATTATAGTCATTGCAACAGAGAATTAAACGAGAAAGCATAATGGAATAAGAAAGGTATACCGAAACAACAAAGGCTGCGTGTTCCGGTGGGTTCTCCAGCGACCGCTGTGTTTTCCGGCGAGCGTGCACGTGGTCCGCGGAAGGTTGTTTATGATTGTTTGCTTCGAACAGAGCTTGTATATCTCTTTTATTCGAGTTATAACATCCCTAAGATTGGTTTTCGGTAAACTTGTATTTGCCGTTTTCAAGAAGTGATAAACATGGTCAAAATAGACGTCTATATTCATCCTACTTAAAACATGAAAACTTCAATCACGAAAAGTCAGATGTGTAAATGAAAAGAGTCTGGTTGTTTATGAGATAGCTATCAAAATTTCAAAAATGATCTTCAGTTAAAGCTCTATAAGATATATTTGGATGAGAAGTTTGAACCAAGCACCAATGTTGTGCATTGGTGTTTCTGAGTTCTTGCTATGTGGCAGACCCGGGTTCGACCCTAGGCTCCTGCATTGTTGTTTTATTATTTTTTCCTTATCTTTGTTTTATTTAATACAAAGGATTCCAAGTTTGGCCTTGTATTTTCTGAACTTTATTAGCTTTGTGTATTGACTCCTTCCAATAATTAACTAATATAACCAAGTTTTATTTTGAACGTTAATATTTTTAAATCTTTTATATATTAATATAATATTAATTAATTTAATTAATTAAACAAATAAATAACTAAATAAATGAATTAAATTAAAAAATAAGTTCCTTCAACGATTATTTATTTAGCGAAAAAATTTCCATGGTTAAAACATATCGGATTTTGGGAGCCCATTTTGACGGATGTTCAGTCTCTCATTCTTTTAGGAATTTTGTCCCGAAATTAAGAGGAAATCGTAATTGGTAACTGTTTTAGCATATTCCCTTGGAGCTTACATTAAGATGGAATCAAGGTAGGGTTTAGGTTCGATTGTGGTGGTAACGTTCCTGGTAGGGGGATCGCTATTTGTTGCCAGTGGTGTAGATGTGAAAAGCGTCATAACACGGAGATAGCTTGTAACATGACAAGGATTTACTAATGAGTTGTAATCATGATGTCTAATTGGAATTTGCATCATGATAAGGGATTTTGAGACATTTGAAACGTCATAATGCTTTTGTTACTTATGAAATTACAAAACTAATCTTCAAACACATCATTATCCAAACTGAGATTGCCACTACTTACACAGAACTTCTCATGACAATCTAACAATGCTTTTGATCATTGGACAAGAACACTTATATATATGAAGTACTAGCGGCGTATTCACCATGTCCTTGTCAAATTTCCATTGGCTTTGTTATCAAGTCATGATTAGTTCTATGTGACATGTCCTAAATCCTATCAAACATAACCAAACACAACAACCAATGCTTAAGTCTTGAATCCGAAGAAAACAAGACTAAATGATAGCGGTACCTCCATCTTGTGTTATAAGGAAGTGGTCAGCCTATGAAAAAGTGAGACGCGGCCCACTCTCCCTGAGTTATGAGACGAGGTCCACCTTGATGTATGTTGACATGAAATGACATGAAGCGACTTGTAAATTGACATGATATGAAATGTAATTGGCGTAACATAATATTAATTGCAACGATAGAAATAATATGAAATAATGTTATCTTGAAATGTTAAAACCCAAATTTTAAAAAAATGGTAACTTGAATAATTGAAACAAGAAATGGAATCGATAAAGGCTTGGAATGAAGATAAAAATAAAATATACCACTAGAGTGGAGCCTTGAGTCTTCATGGTGGGAGAAAGGCTAGTTGGGTTGCTCGTTCGCACCTTTTTCGTTGAGCTCAGCTGGGTTTGCGTTGATGTTGTAGGCTCTATGTCACACCCTGATATTTCCACGTATTACCGGTGGGCCCGGTGGGGAGTATCGTGACGTAGTTGATATCATCATAGACAAACAACACAATTTAAATGCACAACGGAAGCAAAAGATAAATATATTACAAATCCGATTCAAAAGTAATATCAAATATTACAAACGGAATGTAAAGGATCCACATGCGGATCAAATAAAAGATGATTGTTCAACAGATTTTAACATCTAAGCTTGCGAGACTCTTTATTGATGCTAGGAGTAGCCAGCCTATTCTGATTAGTACGTGCACTTAGCCTTTTTGGGAAAATACGTCAGTTTACACTGGTAAATACAATTAACTGACTCATTTTGAAAACATTTATGAAAATTGATTTGAATGCACATGGTACAAAACTTTTTATAACTTGGGATAATTATTTATATATAAACTTGTAAGAGAATTATATGTTTCTTATGCGTTCAGTAGCCCGGGTTGACGTCGGGTTAGAGCTTAATAGACACACCACATGATATAGTCCCGCGGCGGGTTATTCCCGAAACCGGCGGTTATACCTTATTATTTATATATGCACTAACGGGTGTACGCCTACACCCGCGTGCTTAGGTCGTGGCCATTTCGTAAAATGATGCCAAGGATATCCGGGACATGGTCATTAACCCCCCAAAGGCTTTAAGCAAACAAAACAATTTTAACGGGACATTTCAATAAATTAATCTTCATACAATTAAAAATTCAATGCCCGACCAAGCGGTATTTTATATACCGTACCCCAAGCCCGTATAGGGAAAATAAGTTAAAAGTATTTACTTGAGCTAAATATAAATTCAATCCCAGCCGTATACCACCAAGAAAGTACAGATAGCTTTTACTGGGCTCCTAAATCTGGAACGAAGGTTTTTAATGACCTATTAGATTCCTAACGGGTCTTAATTAAGCTTATGCTTAGACCGGTTAGTTTTAAAGGAGGATACGGTTCAAAACACATGATTAAGCGAGAACCGGATTGGAATGTGGTTTAGACCCGACAAGCTTGTATACTTGTGTAATAAGGGTAAACTAAACACATTCTGGATTTTGAGATAGAAATGATAAGGTTTGACCCGTTTCGGCTAATTTATGCAAACTAGTTACATAAGCCGATCCGAACGCGAAAAGTGCTTAACGGGTAACCACATGGGTCATGAACAGGTTTCCTAAGATAATATGCCTTAAATATGTTGTGATATCAGTAGAATATCTTCCATTATGCCCAAAACGAGTTTAAGACCAATTTATGCCCCGTAGGGGTATTTTGGTCAATTTAAAGGTTATAAGAGAGTTTAAATATTAATCTGAGTTTCAGGTCTGATATAATCAGTAAACATACTTAATTTAATAAGTTATAACAGTAGGATATTACATATATGTGAAATTTACCATTTATAACCAAACTATGCACCGAAGGGGCATTTTGGTAATTTCACCTAAGGTTTAAATGTCAAATATGGAAATATGAGTTTAAAACTTTTGCTTACTGCTAAAGTATAATAATTTACTTAAAATATCAGTAGGTATCAAGTCTTATATATATAAAATAGTTTTAATACATACTATGCGCTTAAAACGCGTAAAAAGACGGTTTTAAGCGATTTCTGGGTTTTATATGAAACGCTGATATTTATATTATTCCAGAAGGCTTAAAATATTTTATTTATCATATTAGATCAGTAGAAAAAGGTTTGGTGTCAAAAATATTTGTAAAACTCATTTTATAAGCCAAAAGGGCAAAACCGACAATTACCGAATCAAAGCTAGAACCCTATGTTATGCTCAGCCTAAAAAAATAAATAAAAATATTCAAAAATCCCAAAATATTATTTTATATCTGTAGGTAAAAAGTTTGGTATCAAAAATTGGGTTTAGATAGGCTTTATGCTAATTATGCCGTTTAATTAATAAATAGCTTCTCATTTACGCTAATGAGCATAACTCCTAATCTAGACCTCAAACTGATGTCAAATTTTAGGGACAAGTTTATAATTCAGTAATAAAGATTATCGTCCTCTCATATTTTCAAAATTCTCGTTTTAGGGTCAAAAGGGCATAATGGTCAACATTTAAGCATATAACGGAAACATGTAAATGAATAGGATAACTAAGGAACCAAGTTGTATAACCTCAGGGGGATACACTAACCTATAACCTGGTCCTAAAGGAATCCTAAGGCATAACTAAACTAAGCTAAATCGGGTCAGAACTGAAAGTCAAAGAAAGTCAAATTTTGCGACTTTCGGTTCCAAATCGAGTCTATACTTAGAATTGTCGGGTTGAATCATGCTTAGGCATGTTCAACTAATAATTACCAAGTTATTGTAACACCCTAAATTTGAACTAGAATTAAATACTAGATTTATACATAATTATACCAAAAGATTCTAGATTTACATAAGTTTTAGAAGTTCATAAAAACATATCCAACACTTGGCCAAATTAGAACATTCAAAATGTTGTTTGAGAATTTGGATACAACCCGTGAACAAAATTTAAGTAAGATTTAGACACATAGCGGAAGCATTCAAAGATTGTGTTCGGTTCTTCGACTTTGCTTGATCACCATCCATACGGGACCATCTAAACACCTAGAGTCAAATAAGTCATCTATCCTCGGGAGCGGGTATCGGTTCTTTACCGTGAGTTTGTTTAACTCCCGATAATCAATACACATGCGCATGCTCCCGTCCTTCTTTCTCACAAACAACACCGGTGCGCCCCAAGGAGACACACTCGACCTTATGAATCCCTTGTCAAGCAAATCTTGAATTTGGGACATCAACTCTTGTAATTCCGACGGTGCAAGTCGGTACGGGGCTTTTGCTACAGGTTTCGCGCCCGGAATCAATTCGATCCCGAACTCTACTTCCCGTTCAGGCGGTATCCCCGGTAAATCTTCCGGAAAAACATCTTCATAATCTCGTACTACCGGTACATCTCCAATCTTCCGTGATTCTTTCTCGGCCTCATTTGCATAAATTATGAACGCCTTGCATCCTCGCTTCATGAGCTTGTGAGCTTTCAACATTGAACATACTATGGGGTTGCCTCGTTTTTCGCCGTAAATGGTGACGTGTTTTCCGCTCGGAGATGTTAGTTTTATCTCTTTGCGAAAACACACGACCTTTGCATGGTATTGAGATAGCCAATCCATCCCCACGACTACTTGGAATTCTCCCATCGACATCGGGATTAGATTTATCAAATATTCTTCATCATCGATGCTCAGTTTACAATTTTCACATACATCACAAACAATAAAGCTTTTGTTATTACCTATCTCTACTTCTAAAGGCACGGGTAATTTTGTTAGAATAAATGAAGGATGTCGAATAAACCCATATGAAACAAAGGATTTATTCGCACCCGTATCAAATAACACGTGTGCGGGAATTGAATTTACAGCAAATATACCTGAGACCACGTCAGGTTCAATCTTTGCTTCTGCAGCAGTTAGTTGGAAAGATCTTGCCTTTGCTTTCGGGGCTTCACCTTTCGGTTCTTGCCCATCCTTCTTTCCAACCAGTTCCGGGCATTCCGACTTCTTGTGACCCGTTCGATAACAGTTGTAACAAACCGTCACTTTCTCCGGGCATGACATAGCCATATGTCCCGTTTTCTTGCATATAGGACAAGGCTTATCCTTGTAACGGCATTCACCCTTATGATTTTTCCCACAAATTTTGCAACCTGGTGTACTACCTTTAGCATCTGATCTCTTTGCTGTTTCATTCGTTCTTGCTTTCTTGGTAGGGCTTGGATTCACATCTAGCGCCCTTCGTTCACCCCGTTCTATACTCTTTTTCAATTCGATCTCCCTTTCCCGAGCAGCATTGACAATCTCGGTAAGGGTCTCGTACTTTGAAGGGGTTATGAACTCTCTATATTCCGCGCTTAGCATGTTATGATAATAATAGACCTTTTGCTCTTCATTCGTTATCAATTCATCACAGAACTTCATCTTGTCCATAAACATCCCTGTGATCTTGTCTATGGATTCACCTTTATGTCTGAGTTGCATGAACTCTTCCTTGATTTTATTTACGACCGCCTTGGGACTATGGTGTTTAAGAAACGGCGTCTTAAACTCCTCCCAAGTCATGGCCTTAGCCGCTTCACTTCCAATCTCCTTCTTTTTGTTATCCCACCAATCTTTCGCTTGACTCCTTAGTTGACCCGTACCATAGGCTACGTAGTCTTCTTCGTCACAATGGGTTCTCTCGAATACTCCTTCGATGTCACTTAGCCATCGTTGGCACACTATTGGGTCAACCTCCCCATTATATGTTGGTGGTTTACAAGCCATGAATTCCTTGTATGAACAAGGCTTTCGTCCTCCACGCTTTTCCTTTGCTACATTTGAATCATCTTCCAGTTTCTTGATTCTATCTTCTACTATTGATAAAACCGTGTGTTGGATTTTATCAATAAAGCCCGACAAACTGTTTTCGATCGCCTTTCCAACCTCTTCGGCAATCACTTCCCTCACTTGTTCGGTGACTCTTGGCACCGCATTATCATTGCCTCCATCAGCCATCTCGATTTCTGAAATGTTTACATAGATTGTTAAACATTCCATTTATAACACATGCTTTACTTGTTTTGATTTAATCAAGTTCGTAACTTGATTTAATCATTCTTGTTTTAATTCAATCAAGTTCGTAACTTGATTTAATAATTCTTGTTTCTATTCAATCAAGTCCGTAACTTGATTTGATCATTCTTGTTTCTATTCAATCAAGTCCGTAACTTGATTTAATCATTCTTGTTTCATGCATTTCTTGTTTTTGAGTGAGCTTACACACTCTTTTCACGCATATTGTTCATTTCTCATTCTACACATAGTACATAATTTATTAACAAAACAAGTTAATTCTTACCGGACGATTGATCAAGCTTGAACCGAACACTTATTGACAACCTTGAGCTCTGATACCAACTTGTAACACCCTAAATTTGAACTAGAATTAAATACTAGATTTATACATAATTATACCAAAAGATTCTAGATTTACATAAGTTTTAGAAGTTCATAAAAACATATCCAACACTTGGCCAAATTAGAACATTCAAAATGTTGTTTGAGAATTTGGATACAACCCGTGAACAAAATTTAAGTAAGATTTAGACACATAGCGGAAGCATTCAAAGATTGTGTTCGGTTCTTCGACTTTGCTTGATCACCATCCATACGGTCCATCTAAACACCTAGAGTCAAAACCAATTAAAACATTAGTTTGACCTTGGCACATAATATTTAAACATATAAATCAATCATCAATTAATAATAAAACAATTTAAAGTTTTCCTGGGTTTACCGTAAATTACGGTCATACCGTAATTTACGGTGGGATCTGAAAGTTTATGGTCACCGTAAATCAGGTGGTTTCCACCGTAAACAATAACATCTACCGTAAATTACGGTGATACCGTAATTTACGGTATTAGCTGGGATTTCAAGTTTTATTTTCTTGTTTTATTACACCAAGATTCTAACTCTTTAAATTCAGGTTTTCAATGATTCCGAAAACCTTAAAACCCCATATTTCTCAAAAGATACATTTTAATCAATCATCAAAGATCTTTCTATCATATTCCTATGTAATAATCATACCTTACTTGATTTGTTCGACCCGTTTAGGCACCAAGAATTAATCATCAAGCAAGGAAATTCGACATAGATTTTCTAACAATTGTTTTGACCCGTCTCCATAGATTTGGACGAATAAACACTTACTTGATATATTGATCTATCTTGTTTACCATGTTTTCAAACTACAACATAAAACTATTAAATAATTTACAATTGTAACGAAACGGAAATTTCGTACCTTTAGAGCACGCCTTTCCCCCGTGAATTCCCTTCGGCTTGTCCGCTTGATGATCCGGACTCTTTGCCTAGAAAATTCAGTTTTACAACTTGTTTAGAACTCTTTCCATGACCATATTCATATCACTGTGAAACATGATCAAATCTGCGTTCTCATCAAATTTAACATCAAAATCCTCACTTAGGCATTTCTACAAACACCTAACGGGTCAGATTTTCCTACCATCATCTCCAAGTTCATGACTTGCAAATTAAACCTCAAATTTCACTTTAATTAGTAAACCTTGCACACATTTTAGCATCAATATCACAGGAATTACCTCCTATAATGAAATTTATACTAGAATTATCATTCAAATCCTAGTGTTCATCATCATCTTATAAAACCCATAACCTAGCTTCCATGGATTCATAGAATTTCCTGAATTTGGGCATGATTTCTCAAATAGTTAGCTAGGTTTTACTTCTAAACACCTATTCAACTTCAATCTAACCAAATAACACACATGCAAGCATCTAATTTCAGATTTTCAAAATCATGAGAATTTCAAGTTGATAGATTTCATCAAATTTCACATACCTTAGAATCCTCTTGCAATGAGGATTACGATTCTAGGCTCAATTTTCGATTTCTACTTGGATTAACCCTTCAATTTGCAAGATTATGAGATTTTAGGGTTTTGGAGAAGTGGGTGTCGCCTCCTGTGATGTTTCTGGTCGACCAGGGATATCAAATGGGGGGTTAATTTGTGTTTTGTTTGTTTATTAGAATTAAGTTTCAATTTTTAACAACTTAAACCCCTTCACTTTGATAAATATTGATTTTTGTGAACTTTTACTCTACTTTATGGTTATTTCTAGACATTTTAACTAATTAGGTTAAAATTCCTAGTTAGTAAATTCTCGTTTATTTAAACCTTACTAATTCCAGTTTAAGGTTTTACATTTTTCGGGGTGTTACAGTTATCAAAGTGAGAAAACTGAATTTATGGTTTCTTATATTAATAGTTATGAATTTATTTAAAAACTAACTCGTTTGACTTTCATTTGACCCGACAATTTAACTAAGTAAACGTGGTAATTAGGAGGTGCCCTTTTGAGGGTTTAACACCTACCTAATTACAGTCATGTAGCCATGTTCGCTACGAACAATGGCTTAACCGATTAAAATTCAAGGCATTTATCGAAAACCTTTGACTTTTCGGCTATAAACGCCAAACTAATGAACTAAGCATGAAGGAACACTTACGAAGGGTCCAAAGGACAGAAGGAAGTTCCCAAGATGGTCAGGATCTTCCTAGAATGAGAGCAAGAGCAGATTGAGCAAGTTGAGAATGAGAAAACATGGGTTTATATAGTTTTTCCAAGACCGTTAAGATCGTTCCTCGATAAACGAGTTTTGATCTGAGCCATACAAGTGCACCCCCTGATTTAGAATACTATAGGCGCCCTTAAACAAGCCCATAGACTTGTTAAAACCACTTGCAAACCCTGGAACCAGCTGGAACAAGCTGTAAACAACATTTTGCAGGTCTGGCAGGTTCACGCGCCCCGCATAAGAATCTAAGAGGGCTTACGCGCCCCGCCTGAATGTCTGATCAGCAAACCAAGTTTCAGAAATGGCAGATTTGGTCCCTGTTAGCTTTTAAGGTCACGGTTGGCACGTTTAAGGCCCGTTAAGCTATTTTCAAGGCTCTACAATAATTCCTAAACATAAGGGACATGAAACATGCTCAAGAACATGTCGGATGTCGGTTCGTTTGGCCGTACGGTCACGTTGTTTGTCTAATCATGACGAAACACGGACGGACGCTAAAAACGAACCGAATTACGCGACAAATGGAATTATATCAAGCCAAACACTAAAATAAAATATTTTGGTGCTTACATAAATTTTTTGAGGTCCGGATATATCCAGAATGTGAGATATGCGCGAAAATGCAAACTTGTGCACTTTTTGACACTTTTAGTCCCTGCATGACTTAAAAGTTTATTTTTGCGCACCAAACACCTCCAAGCCTATATCTAAGCTATATAAAAGATAAATAGGGTATGTTTAACTCATGTTCATACTCCGGAAGGTCCGTTACCATACGAATCGACATACTTTTGTAGTTTGACGCACATAGTCCTTTAATTGCGCAAAGTAGCGCGGAATGCCGTTTAATGATATCCAAGCCTTCCATGGCTCATATTGATCATTACCAAGCATATACTTAAATATTACTATGCTCTCGTTCGCTTATATGGTCACCGAAAGGCGTAGATTCAAAAGTTGACGCTTTAGGTCCCTCTATTGCGCAAACTTGCGCATCTCATCATTTAGTAGCATTGAAGCCTCATCTAATCCATATTAGGCATTCTTGAAACTATTATTAAACATCACGATGCTTCGGGTCTGCTAAAAGGTCATTCAGAGGTTTATTTAAACATATTGACACTTTTAGTCCCTCTAACTTGCAAAGTTGCGCGTAACTTTACTTATAGGCATCAAAACCTTAGACGGCCATTATTTGGCATTACTGAGAGTATAATCAAATATCATGAAGCTCCCGGTTTGTTAAAAGGTCACTCAGAGGTAAGAATTAACATGTTGACGCTTTTAACCCTTCTTTGCGCAAACTTTCAATTAATTACGCAAACGGCTACACTCGATCGACAAGTGGCTCATTTGTGAATATAATCTTCGTGTGAGGTTATTTAGAAACTTATTTTTGGTATGCTAACACTTCCAGTCCTTTCATAATCATAGTTTCCGATTTTTCAAAAAATTAGTCCCTTAAATTCAATGTTTGACTTCATTAGGGTTTATTACACATGTCAATACATCATTGGACGTGATTTTACGAGGTGTTACATCCTCACCCCCTTAAAAGAAATCTCGACCTCGAGATTTGCTAAATGCTGGAAGTACTTTTCATCGCATAATGGACTTAACTTCTATTGTCCACTTCGATATCATCGTAATGGATATAGGTCGTTTCGTCCGCTAAACACTTTCTTAATTGAGATACGTGAAACGTGCCATGGATTCCACTTAGCTCCTCCGGTAATTCAAGATGGTAAGCTACCTTGCCAACTCTCCCGATAATTTTAAATGGCCCGATAAACCTTGGGCTTAACTTCCCCTTCTTTCTAAATCTAATAACGCCTTTCCATGGGGACACTTTTAGCATGACCATGTCACCCACTTGAAATTCAATTGGCCTTTTCCTTTTATCTACATACGCCTTTTGCCTGTCTTGAGCCGCTTTCAAGTGTGCCCGAACTTTATCGATCTTTTCGTTCGTTGCTCTTACTATGTCTTGATGGGCGAGTTCGCGTGGACCCACTTCACCCCAACAAACCGGGGTTCGACACTTCCTACCGTAAAGCAGTTCGTATGGTGCCATTTTAATACTAGATTGGTAACTGTTGTTATACGAAAACTCGACTAACGGTAGGTGAACATCCCAACTGCCTCCAAAGTCGATTATACACGCCCGTAGCATGTCTCCCAATATTTGTATCGTTCTTTCACTTTGTCCATCCGTTTGAGGATGGTACGCAGTGCTAATGAACAATTTGGTCCCCATTTGTTCTTGGAAATCACGCCAGAAATTCGAAGTAAACCGGGTATCCCTATCCGACATGATGGACACCGGCACTCCATGACGTGCTATGATTTCATTGGTATAGACTTCTGACATCTTTTCTGACGTATAAGTCTCACGAATCGGAATGAAGTGAGCACTTTTCGTCAATCTATCCACCACTACCCATATGGCATCAAAACCACGATTCGTCCTAGGCAGTTTGGTTAACAGGTCCATTGTAATATGTTCCCATTTCCAAACCGGAATTTCCAACGGTTGGAGTTTGCCATAGGGTTTCTGATGCTCCGCCTTGACTTGTAAACATGTCAAGCATTTTTCCACATACTTCGCCACATCCCTCTTCATTCCGGGCCACCAATAATTTTGTTTCAAATCATTGTACATCTTGGTTGCACCCGGATGAACTGAATAACGGGATTTATGAGCTTCATCAAGTAGAAGCGCCTTTACTCCACAGGTATGTGGGACCCATATCCTTCCGGATCGAGTCTTCAACCCATGATTCCCTTCCGACAAATCTTTCAATTGACCAATTATTCTTTCTTTCTTCCAATTCTCTTCTTTTACTGCTTCTAACTGCGCCTCTCGAATACGTTCAAGTATACCCGAGGTCACCACAAGTTGCATCGACCTCACTCGTATTGGGACATAATCCGCTTTTCTGCTTAGAGCGTCCGCTACCACGTTTGCTTTTCCAGGGTGATAGTGTATCTCACAATCGTAGTCCTTCACCGTTTCCAACCATCGCCTTTGTCGCATATTTAACTCCTTCTGATCAAAGAAGTATTTCAAGCTCTTGTGATCGGTGAATATGGTGCACTTTACCCCATACAAATAATGTCTCCATATTTTTAACGCAAACACTACCGCTGCCAACTCGAGATCGTGCGTGGGGTATTTCTTCTCGTGTATCTTCAATTGTCTCGAGGCATAGGCTATTACCTTGCCCCGTTGCATCAATACGCAACCGAGCCCCGGTAATGAAGCATCCGAATAGACCACCATGTCTTCGACCCCGTCCGGCAATGTCAGTACCGGAGCTTGAGTTAGCCTTTCTTTTAGCGTCCGAAACGCTTTTTCTTGATCGACTCCCCAAACAAACCTTGCTTTCTTTTGGGTTAGTTTTGTTAGCGGCGATGCAATCTTGGAGAAATCTTGAATGAATCTCCTATAATATCCAGCAAGCCCCAAAAAGCTTCTAATTTCAGAAGGGTTCTTCGGGGAATTCCATTTTGACACTGCTTCTATCTTTGACGGATCCACCAATACTCCGTCGGCATTTATGACATGACCTAAAAATTGAACCTCTCGTAACCAAAAGGCACATTTAGAGAATTTTGCATATAACTTCTCTCGCCTAAGTGTCTCTAACACTTCTTGTAAATGGTGTGCGTGTTCAGCTTCATTTTTCGAGTACACCAAGATATCATCGATAAACACGATGACCGACTTATCCAACATTGGCTTGCAAACCCGGTTCATGAGGTCCATGAAAGCCGCGGGCGCATTTGTTAGCCCAAATGACATCACGAGAAATTCGTAATGTCCGTATCTTGTGCGAAAAGCCGTCTTCGGCACATCTTCTTCTTTGACCTTTAGTTGGTGATACCCCGACCTAAGGTCAATTTTTGAAAACCAACTCGCGCCTTGTAGTTGGTCAAATAAGTCATCTATCCTCGGGAGCGGGTATCGGTTCTTTACCGTGAGTTTGTTTAACTCCCGATAATCAATACACATGCGCATGCTCCCGTCCTTCTTTCTCACAAACAACACCGGTGCGCCCCAAGGAGACACACTCGGCCTTATGAATCCCTTGTCAAGCAAATCTTGAATTTGGGACATCAACTCTTGTAATTCCGACGGTGCAAGTCGGTACGGGGCTTTTGCTACAGGTTTCGCGCCCGGAATCAATTCGATCCCGAACTCTACTTCTCGTTCAGGCGGTATCCCCGGTAAATCTTCCGGAAAAACATCTTCATAATCTCGTACTACCGGTACATCTCCAATCTTCCGTGATTCTTTCTCGGCCTCATTTGCATAAATTATGAACGCCTTGCATCCTCGCTTCATGAGCTTGTGAGCTTTCAACATTGAACATACTATGGGGTTGCCTCGTTTTTCGCCGTAAATGGTGACGTGTTTTCCGCTCGGAGATGTTAGTTTTATCTCTTTGCGAAAACACACGACCTTTGCATGGTATTGAGATAGCCAATCCATCCCCACGACTACTTGGAATTCTCCCATCGACATCGGGATTAGATTTATCAAATATTCTTCATCATCGATGCTCAGTTTACAATTTTCACATACATCACAAACAATAAAGCTTTTGTTATTACCTATCTCTACTTCTAAAGGCACGGGTAATTTTGTTAGAATAAATGAAGGATGTCGAATAAACCCATATGAAACAAAGGATTTATTCGCACCCGTATCAAATAACACGTGTGCGGGAATTGAATTTACAGCAAATATACCTGAGACCACGTCAGGTTCAATCTTTGCTTCTGCAGCAGTTAGTTGGAAAGATCTTGCCTTTGCTTTCGGGGCTTCACCTTTCGGTTCTTGCCCATCCTTCTTTCCAACCAGTTCCGGGCATTCCGACTTCTTGTGACCCGTTCGATAACAGTTGTAACAAACCGTCACTTTCTCCGGGCATGACATAGCCATATGTCCCGTTTTCTTGCATATAGGACAAGGCTTATCCTTGTAACGGCATTCACCCTTATGATTTTTCCCACAAATTTTGCAACCTGGTGTACTACCTTTAGCATCTGATCTCTTTGCTGTTTCATTCGTTCTTGCTTTCTTGGTAGGGCTTGGATTCACATCTAGCGCCCTTCGTTCACCCCGTTCTATACTCTTTTTCAATTCGATCTCCCTTTCCCGAGCAGCATTGACAATCTCGGTAAGGGTCTCGTACTTTGAAGGGGTTATGAACTCTCTATATTCCGCGCTTAGCATGTTATGATAATAATAGACCTTTTGCTCTTCATTCGTTATCAATTCATCACAGAACTTCATCTTGTCCATAAACATCCCTGTGATCTTGTCTATGGATTCACCTTTATGTCTGAGTTGCATGAACTCTTCCTTGATTTTATTTACGACCGCCTTGGGACTATGGTGTTTAAGAAACGGCGTCTTAAACTCCTCCCAAGTCATGGCCTTAGCCGCTTCACTTCCAATCTCCTTCTTTTTGTTATCCCACCAATCTTTCGCTTGACTCCTTAGTTGACCCGTACCATAGGCTACGTAGTCTTCTTCGTCACAATGGGTTCTCTCGAATACTCCTTCGATATCACTTAGCCATCGTTGGCACACTATTGGGTCAACCTCCCCATTATATGTTGGTGGTTTACAAGCCATGAATTCCTTGTATGAACAAGGCTTTCGTCCTCCACGCTTTTCCTTTGCTACATTTGAATCATCTTCCAGTTTCTTGATTCTATCTTCTACTATTGATAAAACCGTGTGTTGGATTTTATCAATAAAGCCCGACAAACTGTTTTCGATCGCCTTTCCAACCTCTTCGGCAATCACTTCCCTCACTTGTTCGGTGACTCTTGGCACCGCATTATCATTGCCTCCATCAGCCATCTCGATTTCTGAAATGTTTACATAGATTGTTAAACATTCCATTTATAACACATGCTTTACTTGTTTTGATTTAATCAAGTTCGTAACTTGATTTAATCATTCTTGTTTTAATTCAATCAAGTTCGTAACTTGATTTAATAATTCTTGTTTCTATTCAATCAAGTCCGTAACTTGATTTGATCATTCTTGTTTCTATTCAATCAAGTCCGTAACTTGATTTAATCATTCTTGTTTCATGCATTTCTTGTTTTTGAGTGAGCTTACACACTCTTTTCACGCATATTGTTCATTTCTCATTCTACACATAGTACATAATTTATTAACAAAACAAGTTAATTCTTACTGGACGATTGATCAAGCTTGAACCGAACACTTATTGACAACCTTGAGCTCTGATACCAACTTGTAACACCCTAAATTTGAACTAGAATTAAATACTAGATTTATACATAATTATACCAAAAGATTCTAGATTTACATAAGTTTTAGAAGTTCATAAAAACATATCCAACACTTGGCCAAATTAGAACATTCAAAATGTTGTTTGAGAATTTGGATACAACCCGTGAACAAAATTTAAGTAAGATTTAGACACATAGCGGAAGCATTCAAAGATTGTGTTCGGTTCTTCGACTTTGCTTGATCACCATCCATACGGTCCATCTAAACACCTAGAGTCAAAACCAATTAAAACATTAGTTTGACCTTGGCACATAATATTTAAACATATAAATCAATCATCAATTAATAATAAAACAATTTAAAGTTTTCCTGGGTTTACCGTAAATTACGGTCATACCGTAATTTACGGTGGGATCTGAAAGTTTATGGTCACCGTAAATCAAGTGGTTTCCACCGTAAACAATAACATCTACCGTAAATTACGGTGATACCGTAATTTACGGTATTAGCTGGGATTTCAAGTTTTATTTTCTTGTTTTATTACACCAAGATTCTAACTCTTTAAATTCAGGTTTTCAATGATTCCGAAAACCTTAAAACCCCATATTTCTCAAAAGATACATTTTAATCAATCATCAAAGATCTTTCTATCATATTCCTATGTAATAATCATACCTTACTTGATTTGTTCGACCCGTTTAGGCACCAAGAATTAATCATCAAGCAAGGAAATTCGACATAGATTTTCTAACAATTGTTTTGACCCGTCTCCATAGATTTGGACGAATAAACACTTACTTGATATATTGATCTATCTTGTTTACCATGTTTTCAAACTACAACATAAAACTATTAAATAATTTACAATTGTAACGAAACGGAAATTTCGTACCTTTAGAGCACGCCTTTCCCCCGTGAATTCCCTTCGGCTTGTCCGCTTGATGATCCGGACTCTTTGCCTAGAAAATTCAGTTTTACAACTTGTTTAGAACTCTTTCCATGACCATATTCATATCACTGTGAAACATGATCAAATCTGCGTTCTCATCAAATTTAACATCAAAATCCTCACTTAGGCATTTCTACAAACACCTAACGGGTCAGATTTTCCTACCATCATCTCCAAGTTCATGACTTGCAAATTAAACCTCAAATTTCACTTTAATTAGTAAACCTTGCACACATTTTAGCATCAATATCACAGGAATGACCTCCTATAATGAAATTTATACTAGAATTATCATTCAAATCCTAGTGTTCATCATCATCTTATAAAACCCATAACCTAGCTTCCATGGATTCATAGAATTTCCTGAATTTGGGCATGATTTCTCAAATAGTTAGCTAGGTTTTACTTCTAAACACCTATTCAACTTCAATCTAACCAAATAACACACATGCAAGCATCTAATTTCAGATTTTCAAAATCATGAGAATTTCAAGTTGATAGATTTCATCAAATTTCACATACCTTAGAATCCTCTTGCAATGAGGATTACGATTCTAGGCTCAATTTTCGATTTCTACTTGGATTAACCCTTCAATTTGCAAGATTATGAGATTTTAGGGTTTTGGAGAAGTGGGTGTCGCCTCCTGTGATGTTTCTGGTCGACCAGGGATATCAAATTGGGGGTTAATTTGTGTTTTGTTTGTTTATTAGAATTAAGTTTCAATTTTTAACAACTTAAACCCCTTCACTTTGATAAATATTGATTTTTGTGAACTTTTACTCTACTTTATGGTTATTTCTAGACATTTTAACTAATTAGGTTAAAATTCCTAGTTAGTAAATTCTCGTTTATTTAAACCTTACTAATTCCAGTTTAAGGTTTTACATTTTTCGGGGTGTTACAGTTATCAAAGTGAGAAAACTGAATTTATGGTTTCTTATATTAATAGTTATGAATTTATTTAAAAACTAACTCGTTTGACTTTCATTTGACCCGACAATTTAACTAAGTAAACGTGGTAATTAGGAGGTGCCCTTTTGAGGGTTTAACACCTACCTAATTACAGTCATGTAGCCATGTTCGCTACGAACAATGGCTTAACCGATTAAAATTCAAGGCATTTATCGAAAACCTTTGACTTTTCGGCTATAAACGCCAAACTAATGAACTAAGCATGAAGGAACACTTACGAAGGGTCCAAAGGACAGAAGGAAGTTCCCAAGATGGTCAGGATCTTCCTAGAATGAGAGCAAGAGCAGATTGAGCAAGTTGAGAATGAGAAAACATGGGTTTATATAGTTTTTCCAAGACCGTTAAGATCGTTCCTCGATAAACAAGTTTTGATCTGAGCCATACAAGTGCACCCCCTGATTTAGAATACTATAGGCGCCCTTAAACAAGCCCATAGACTTGTTAAAACCACTTGCAAACCCTGGAACCAGCTGGAACAAGCTGTAAACAACATTTTGCAGGTCTGGCAGGTTCACGCGCCCCGCATAAGAATCTAAGAGGGCTTACGCGCCCCGCCTGAATGTCTGATCAGCAAACCAAGTTTCAGAAATGGCAGATTTGGTCCCTGTTAGCTTTTAAGGTCACGGTTGGCACGTTTAAGGCCCGTTAAGCTATTTTCAAGGCTCTACAATAATTCCTAAACATAAGGGACATGAAACATGCTCAAGAACATGTCGGATGTCGGTTCGTTTGGCCGTACGGTCACGTTGTTTGTCTAATCATGACGAAACACGGACGGACGCTAAAAACGAACCGAATTACGCGACGAATGGAATTATATCAAGCCAAACACTAAAATAAAATATTTTGGTGCTTACATAAATTTTTTGAGGTCCGGATATATCCAGAATGTGAGATATGCGCGAAAATGCAAACTTGTGCACTTTTTGACACTTTTAGTCCCTGCATGACTTAAAAGTTTATTTTTGCGCACCAAACACCTCCAAGCCTATATCTAAGCTATATAAAAGATAAATAGGGTATGTTTAACTCATGGTCATACTCCGGAAGGTCCGTTACCATACGAATCGACATACTTTTGTAGTTTGACGCACATAGTCCTTTAATTGCGCAAAGTAGCGCGGAATGCCGTTTAATGATATCCAAGCCTTCCATGGCTCATATTGATCATTACCAAGCATATACTTAAATATTACTATGCTCTCGTTCGCTTATATGGTCACCGAAAGGCGTAGATTCAAAAGTTGACGCTTTAGGTCCCTCTATTGCGCAAACTTGCGCATCTCATCATTTAGTAGCATTGAAGCCTCATCTAATCCATATTAGGCATTCTTGAAACTATTATTAAACATCACGATGCTTCGGGTCTGCTAAAAGGTCATTCAGAGGTTTATTTAAACATATTGACACTTTTAGTCCCTCTAACTTGCAAAGTTGCGCGTAACTTTACTTATAGGCATCAAAACCTTAGACGGCCATTATTTGGCATTACTGAGAGTATAATCAAATATCATGAAGCTCCCGGTTTGTTAAAAGGTCACTCAGAGGTAAGAATTAACATGTTGACGCTTTTAACCCTTCTTTGCGCAAACTTTCAATTAATTACGCAAACGGCTACACTCGATCGACAAGTGGCTCATTTGTGAATATAATCTTCGTGTGAGGTTATTTAGAAACTTATTTTTGGTATGCTAACACTTCCAGTCCTTTCATAATCATAGTTTCCGATTTTTCAAAAAATTAGTCCCTTAAATTCAATGTTTGACTTCATTAGGGTTTATTACACATGTCAATACATCATTGGACGTGATTTTACGAGGTGTTACATCCTCACCCCCTTAAAAGAAATCTCGACCTCGAGATTTGCTAAATGCTGGAAGTACTTTTCATCGCATAATGGACTTAACTTCTATTGTCCACTTCGATATCATCGTAATGGATATAGGTCGTTTCGTCCGCTAAACACTTTCTTAATTGAGATACGTGAAACGTGCCATGGATTCCACTTAGCTCCTCCGGTAATTCAAGATGGTAAGCTACCTTGCCAACTCTCCCGATAATTTTAAATGGCCCGATAAACCTTGGGCTTAACTTCCCCTTCTTTCTAAATCTAATAACGCCTTTCCATGGGGACACTTTTAGCATGACCATGTCACCCACTTGAAATTCAATTGGCCTTTTCCTTTTATCTACATACGCCTTTTGCCTGTCTTGAGCCGCTTTCAAGTGTGCCCGAACTTTATCGATCTTTTCGTTCGTTGCTCTTACTATGTCTTGATGGGCGAGTTCGCGTGGACCCACTTCACCCCAACAAACCGGGGTTCGACACTTCCTACCGTAAAGCAGTTCGTATGGTGCCATTTTAATACTAGATTGGTAACTGTTGTTATACGAAAACTCGACTAACGGTAGGTGAACATCCCAACTGCCTCCAAAGTCGATTATACACGCCCGTAGCATGTCTCCCAATATTTGTATCGTTCTTTCACTTTGTCCATCCGTTTGAGGATGGTACGCAGTGCTAATGAACAATTTGGTCCCCATTTGTTCTTGGAAATCACGCCAGAAATTCGAAGTAAACCGGGTATCCCTATCCGACACGATGGACACCGGCACTCCATGACGTGCTATGATTTCATTGGTATAGACTTCTGACATCTTTTCTGACGTATAAGTCTCACGAATCGGAATGAAGTGAGCATTTTTCGTCAATCTATCCACCACTACCCATATGGCATCAAAACCACGATTCGTCCTAGGCAGTTTGGTTAACAGGTCCATTGTAATATGTTCCCATTTCCAAACCGGAATTTCCAACGGTTGGAGTTTGCCATAGGGTTTCTGATGCTCCGCCTTGACTTGTAAACATGTCAAGCATTTTTCCACATACTTCGCCACATCCCTCTTCATTCCGGGCCACCAATAATTTTGTTTCAAATCATTGTACATCTTGGTTGCACCCGGATGAACTGAATAACGGGATTTATGAGCTTCATCAAGTAGAAGCGCCTTTACTCCACAGGTATGTGGGACCCATATCCTTCCGGATCGAGTCTTCAACCCATGATTCCCTTCCGACAAATCTTTCAATTGACCAATTATTCTTTCTTTCTTCCAATTCTCTTCTTTTACTGCTTCTAACTGCGCCTCTCGAATACGTTCAAGTATACCCGAGGTCACCACAAGTTGCATCGACCTCACTCGTATTGGGACATAATCCGCTTTTCTGCTTAGAGCGTCCGCTACCACGTTTGCTTTTCCAGGGTGATAGTGTATCTCACAATCGTAGTCCTTCACCGTTTCCAACCATCGCCTTTGTCGCATATTTAACTCCTTCTGATCAAAGAAGTATTTCAAGCTCTTGTGATCGGTGAATATGGTGCACTTTACCCCATACAAATAATGTCTCCATATTTTTAACGCAAACACTACCGCTGCCAACTCGAGATCGTGCGTGGGGTATTTCTTCTCGTGTATCTTCAATTGTCTCGAGGCATAGGCTATTACCTTGCCCCGTTGCATCAATACGCAACCGAGCCCCGATAATGAAGCATCCGAATAGACCACCATGTCTTCGACCCCGTCCGGCAATGTCAGTACCGGAGCTTGAGTTAGCCTTTCTTTTAGCGTCCGAAACGCTTTTTCTTGATCGACTCCCCAAACAAACCTTGCTTTCTTTTGGGTTAGTTTTGTTAGCGGCGATGCAATCTTGGAGAAATCTTGAATGAATCTCCTATAATATCCAGCAAGCCCCAAAAAGCTTCTAATTTCAGAAGGGTTCTTCGGGGAATTCCATTTTGACACTGCTTCTATCTTTGACGGATCCACCAATACTCCGTCGGCATTTATGACATGACCTAAAAATTGAACCTCTCGTAACCAAAAGGCACATTTAGAGAATTTTGCATATAACTTCTCTCGCCTAAGTGTCTCTAACACTTCTTGTAAATGGTGTGCGTGTTCAGCTTCATTTTTCGAGTACACCAAGATATCATCGATAAACACGATGACCGACTTATCCAACATTGGCTTGCAAACCCGGTTCATGAGGTCCATGAAAGCCGCGAGCGCATTTGTTAGCCCAAATGACATCACGAGAAATTCGTAATGTCCGTATCTTGTGCGAAAAGCCGTCTTCGGCACATCTTCTTCTTTGACCTTTAGTTGGTGATACCCCGACCTAAGGTCAATTTTTGAAAACCAACTCGCGCCTTGTAGTTGGTCAAATAAGTCATCTATCCTCGGGAGCGGGTATCGGTTCTTTACCGTGAGTTTGTTTAACTCCCGATAATCAATACACATGCGCATGCTCCCGTCCTTCTTTCTCACAAACAACACCGGTGCGCCCCAAGGAGACACACTCGGCCTTATGAATCCCTTGTCAAGCAAATCTTGAATTTGGGACATCAACTCTTGTAATTCCGACGGTGCAAGTCGGTACGGGGCTTTTGCTACAGGTTTCGCGCCCGGAATCAATTCGATCCCGAACTCTACTTCCCGTTCAGGCGGTATCCCCGGTAAATCTTCCGAAAAAACATCTTCATAATCTCGTACTACCGGTACATCTCCAATCTTCCGTGATTCTTTCTCGGCCTCATTTGCATAAATTATGAACGCCTTGCATCCTCGCTTCATGAGCTTGTGAGCTTTCAACATTGAACATACTATGGGGTTGCCTCGTTTTTCGCCGTAAATGGTGACGTGTTTTCCGCTCGGAGATGTTAGTTTTATCTCTTTGCGAAAACACACGACCTTTGCATGGTATTAAGATAGCCAATCCATCCCCACGACTACTTGGAATTCTCCCATCGACATCGGGATTAGATTTATCAAATATTCTTCATCATCGATGCTCAGTTTACAATTTTCACATACATCACAAACAATAAAGCTTTTGTTATTACCTATCTCTACTTCTAAAGGCACGGGTAATTTTGTTAGAATAAATGAAGGATGTCGAATAAACCCATATGAAACAAAGGATTTATTCGCACCCGTATCAAATAACACGTGTGCGGGAATTGAATTTACAGCAAATATACCTGAGACCACGTCAGGTTCAATCTTTGCTTCTGCAGCAGTTAGTTGGAAAGATCTTGCCTTTGCTTTCGGGGCTTCACCTTTCGGTTCTTGCCCATCCTTCTTTCCAACCAGTTCCGGGCATTCCGACTTCTTGTGACCCGTTCGATAACAGTTGTAACAAACCGTCACTTTCTCCGGGCATGACATAGCCATATGTCCCGTTTTCTTGCATATAGGACAAGGCTTATCCTTGTAACGGCATTCACCCTTATGATTTTTCCCACAAATTTTGCAACCTGGTGTACTACCTTTAGCATCTGATCTCTTTGCTGTTTCATTCGTTCTTGCTTTCTTGGTAGGGCTTGGATTCACATCTAGCGCCCTTCGTTCACCCCGTTCTATACTCTTTTTCAATTCGATCTCCCTTTCCCGAGCAGCATTGACAATCTCGGTAAGGGTGTCGTACTTTGAAGGGGTTATGAACTCTCTATATTCCGCGCTTAGCATGTTATGATAATAATAGACCTTTTGCTCTTCATTCGTTATCAATTCATCACAGAACTTCATCTTGTCCATAAACATCCCCGTGATCTTGTCTATGGATTCACCTTTATGTCTGAGTTGCATGAACTCTTCCTTGATTTTATTTACGACCGCCTTGGGACTATGGTGTTTAAGAAACGGCGTCTTAAACTCCTCCCAAGTCATGGCCTTAGCCGCTTCACTTCCAATCTCCTTCTTTTTGTTATCCCACCAATCTTTCGCTTGACTCCTTAGTTGACCCGTACCATAGGCTACGTAGTCTTCTTCGTCACAATGGGTTCTCTCGAATACTCCTTCGATGTCACTTAGCCATCGTTGGCACACTATTGGGTCAACCTCCCCATTATATGTTGGTGGTTTACAAGCCATGAATTCCTTGTATGAACAAGGCTTTCGTCCTCCACGCTTTTCCTTTGCTACATTTGAATCATCTTCCAGTTTCTTGATTCTATCTTCTACTATTGATAAAACCGTGTGTTGGATTTTATCAATAAAGCCCGACAAACTGTTTTCGATCGCCTTTCCAACCTCTTCGGCAATCACTTCCCTCACTTGTTCGGTGACTCTTGGCACCGCATTATCATTGCCTCCATCAGCCATCTCGATTTCTGAAATGTTTACATAGATTGTTAAACATTCCATTTATAACACATGCTTTACTTGTTTTGATTTAATCAAGTTCGTAACTTGATTTAATCATTCTTGTTTTAATTCAATCAAGTTCGTAACTTGATTTAATAATTCTTGTTTCTATTCAATCAAGTCCGTAACTTGATTTGATCATTCTTGTTTCTATTCAATCAAGTCCGTAACTTGATTTAATCATTCTTGTTTCATGCATTTCTTGTTTTTGAGTGAGCTTACACACTCTTTTCACGCATATTGTTCATTTCTCATTCTACACATAGTACATAATTTATTAACAAAACAAGTTAATTCTTACCGGACGATTGATCAAGCTTGAACCGAACACTTATTGACAACCTTGAGCTCTGATACCAACTTGTAACACCCTAAATTTGAACTAGAATTAAATACTAGATTTATACATAATTATACCAAAAGATTCTAGATTTACATAAGTTTTAGAAGTTCATAAAAACATATCCAACACTTGGCCAAATTAGAACATTCAAAATGTTGTTTGAGAATTTGGATACAACCCGTGAACAAAATTTAAGTAAGATTTAGACACATAGCGGAAGCATTCAAAGATTGTGTTCGGTTCTTCGACTTTGCTTGATCACCATCCATACGGTCCATCTAAACACCTAGAGTCAAAACCAATTAAAACATTAGTTTGACCTTGGCACATAATATTTAAACATATAAATCAATCATCAATTAATAATAAAACAATTTAAAGTTTTCCTGGGTTTACCGTAAATTACGGTCATACCGTAATTTACGGTGGGATCTGAAAGTTTATGGTCACCGTAAATCAAGTGGTTTCCACCGTAAACAATAACATCTACCGTAAATTACGGTGATACCGTAATTTACGGTATTAGCTGGGATTTCAAGTTTTATTTTCTTGTTTTATTACACCAAGATTCTAACTCTTTAAATTCAGGTTTTCAATGATTCCGAAAACCTTAAAACCCCATATTTCTCAAAAGATACATTTTAATCAATCATCAAAGATCTTTCTATCATATTCCTATGTAATAATCATACCTTACTTGATTTGTTCGACCCGTTTAGGCACCAAGAATTAATCATCAAGCAAGGAAATTCGACATAGATTTTCTAACAATTGTTTTGACCCGTCTCCATAGATTTGGACGAATAAACACTTACTTGATATATTGATCTATCTTGTTTACCATGTTTTCAAACTACAACATAAAACTATTAAATAATTTACAATTGTAACGAAACGGAAATTTCGTACCTTTAGAGCACGCCTTTCCCCCGTGAATTCCCTTCGGCTTGTCCGCTTGATGATCCGGACTCTTTGCCTAGAAAATTCAGTTTTACAACTTGTTTAGAACTCTTTCCATGACCATATTCATATCACTGTGAAACATGATCAAATCTGCGTTCTCATCAAATTTAACATCAAAATCCTCACTTAGGCATTTCTACAAACACCTAACGGGTCAGATTTTCCTACCATCATCTCCAAGTTCATGACTTGCAAATTAAACCTCAAATTTCACTTTAATTAGTAAACCTTGCACACATTTTAGCATCAATATCACAGGAATTACCTCCTATAATGAAATTTATACTAGAATTATCATTCAAATCCTAGTGTTCATCATCATCTTATAAAACCCATAACCTAGCTTCCATGGATTCATAGAATTTCCTGAATTTGGGCATGATTTCTCAAATAGTTAGCTAGGTTTTACTTCTAAACACCTATTCAACTTCAATCTAACCAAATAACACACATGCAAGCATCTAATTTCAGATTTTCAAAATCATGAGAATTTCAAGTTGATAGATTTCATCAAATTTCACATACCTTAGAATCCTCTTGCAATGAGGATTACGATTCTAGGCTCAATTTTCGATTTCTACTTGGATTAACCCTTCAATTTGCAAGATTATGAGATTTTAGGGTTTTGGAGAAGTGGGTGTCGCCTCCTGTGATGTTTCTGGTCGACCAGGGATATCAAATGGGGGGTTAATTTGTGTTTTGTTTGTTTATTAGAATTAAGTTTCAATTTTTAACAACTTAAACCCCTTCACTTTGATAAATATTGATTTTTGTGAACTTTTACTCTACTTTATGGTTATTTCTAGACATTTTAACTAATTAGGTTAAAATTCCTAGTTAGTAAATTCTCGTTTATTTAAACCTTACTAATTCCAGTTTAAGGTTTTACATTTTTCGGGGTGTTACAGTTATCAAAGTGAGAAAACTGAATTTATGGTTTCTTATATTAATAGTTATGAATTTATTTAAAAACTAACTCGTTTGACTTTCATTTGACCCGACAATTTAACTAAGTAAACGTGGTAATTAGGAGGTGCCCTTTTGAGGGTTTAACACCTACCTAATTACAGTCATGTAGCCATGTTCGCTACGAACAATGGCTTAACCGATTAAAATTCAAGGCATTTATCGAAAACCTTTGACTTTTCGGCTATAAACGCCAAACTAATGAACTAAGCATGAAGGAACACTTACGAAGGGTCCAAAGGACAGAAGGAAGTTCCCAAGATGGTCAGGATCTTCCTAGAATGAGAGCAAGAGCAGATTGAGCAAGTTGAGAATGAGAAAACATGGGTTTATATAGTTTTTCCAAGACCGTTAAGATCGTTCCTCGATAAACGAGTTTTGATCTGAGCCATACAAGTGCACCCCCTGATTTAGAATACTATAGGCGCCCTTAAACAAGCCCATAGACTTGTTAAAACCACTTGCAAACCCTGGAACCAGCTGGAACAAGCTGTAAACAACATTTTGCAGGTCTGGCAGGTTCACGCGCCCCGCCTAAGAATCTAAGAGGGCTTACGCGCCCCGCCTGAATGTCTGATCAGCAAACCAAGTTTCAGAAATGGCAGATTTGGTCCCTGTTAGCTTTTAAGGTCACGGTTGGCACGTTTAAGGCCCGTTAAGCTATTTTCAAGGCTCTACAATAATTCCTAAACATAAGGGACATGAAACATGCTCAAGAACATGTCGGATGTCGGTTCGTTTGGCCGTACGGTCACGTTGTTCGTCTAATCCTGACGAAACACGGACGGACGCTAAAAACGAACCGAATTACGCGACGAATGGAATTATATCAAGCCAAACACTAAAATAAAATATTTTGGTGCTTACATAAATTTTTTGAGGTCCGGATATATCCAGAATGTGAGATATGCGCGAAAATGCAAACTTGTGCACTTTTTGACACTTTTAGTCCCTGCATGACTTAAAAGTTTATTTTTGCGCACCAAACACCTCCAAGCCTATATCTAAGCTATATAAAAGATAAATAGGGTATGTTTAACTCATGGTCATACTCCGGAAGGTCCGTTACCATACGAATCGACATACTTTTGTAGTTTGACGCACATAGTCCTTTAATTGCGCAAAGTAGCGCGGAATGCCGTTTAATGATATCCAAGCCTTCCATGGCTCATATTGATCATTACCAAGCATATACTTAAATATTACTATGCTCTCGTTCGCTTATATGGTCACCGAAAGGCGTAGATTCAAAAGTTGACGCTTTAGGTCCCTCTATTGCGCAAACTTGCGCATCTCATCATTTAGTAGCATTGAAGCCTCATCTAATCCATATTAGGCATTCTTGAAACTATTATTAAACATCACGATGCTTCGGGTCTGCTAAAAGGTCATTCAGAGGTTTATTTAAACATATTGACACTTTTAGTCCCTCTAACTTGCAAAGTTGCGCGTAACTTTACTTATAGGCATCAAAACCTTAGACGGCCATTATTTGGCATTACTGAGAGTATAATCAAATATCATGAAGCTCCCGGTTTGTTAAAAGGTCACTCAGAGGTAAGAATTAACATGTTGACGCTTTTAACCCTTCTTTGCGCAAACTTTCAATTAATTACGCAAACGGCTACACTCGATCGACAAGTGGCTCATTTGTGAATATAATCTTCGTGTGAGGTTATTTAGAAACTTATTTTTGGTATGCTAATACTTCCAGTCCTTTCATAATCATAGTTTCCGATTTTTCAAAAAATTAGTCCCTTAAATTCAATGTTTGACTTCATTAGGGTTTATTACACATGTCAATACATCATTGGACGTGATTTTACGAGGTGTTACATCCTCACCCCCTTAAAAGAAATCTCGACCTTGAGATTTGCTAAATGCTGGAAGTACTTTTCATCGCATAATGGACTTAACTTCTATTGCATTTCTGGATCCTCTCCAAGCTCCCAAGTTGACCTCTATAATAGGTATATGTATCCTTTTTGGGGCTTCTTAACCTGTCGATCCTCATTTGATACCAGTTTCTCATCGTATCATAAATTTGCATATCATTATGTGATAATGCTCCTCGACTTATTGGTGAAACACATCCTTAAATCATTAGTGTGTAATGCATTGCGAGCTCCGCCAAGTTCCTTAAATAGGTTTTAGCTTATAAGCTATTTGATCTTGATAAATTCGATTCCCTCGAATGATTCTAGATATTCAGAGCTTAACTAGCCTGATAATTAACAAATTGGCACACCCTTCCAAGGTGATATCTTTTGTTGAACCTTATTCCTTAGCAAGAACTTGTGAGGGTTGCTAGTTTCATTAATCCTTGATTTTCTGCCGAATACTGGAAATTTACAGATGATTATGGATTTGCATGATCTTATTCATTGTTTCCAAGGCAACTTTCAGATCCTGATAACTGGAATTACTAATCTTCTGTCTAACAATAGATGTTTAACATTCCATCTATACAAGGTCCCCAAAGGAGCAGCCTTGATACTTACATGACAACTATTATAGAAAAGCTTATTTTAAGGTGAGATGGTTATTCTAACCACTGCTTAAAACTAATTTTTAAGGAATAACTAATCCTTGCCGTTAGTCGAACAAATCGGACGATCCTGGGCAATTGATGGCCATTCTTAAGTGTTGCCTAATTAGGGTTGCGGTAATTAATGCATAAGCAAATAAACCATCTTTCTTAATTAACTATACTGAATCCTCAGAATGTTGAGTTAGGCTATATGAATTCTCTATTTTAAAACTTACCTAATCAGGGTTTCGATTCCTCCAATACTGGTACTAGCCGTCTTGGAGATTTCATAATAATATAGCCTTAAATGGGATATAAATCTTAACTCTACTTGCCTCTCAGGAGGTAAACAGGGTATTCTTTGGGGAAGATAACCAAGGTACAGGGAGATTACAGAGATTTTTCCAAATCTCAGGCTCCAATTCATCTATCATAGTCTATGTCAGATAAGAGACATATTTATGTTACGAGTCCACGAATTCCTTAATCGGAGAAATTTACTTGGACAATTCCATTCTAGATATCTTCTTTGAATACCATTAGCTGACTTTAGTACCGTATGACCATCGGAATATCCTTGTGGTCCCATGCATTAAACCTCCATACTGATCAGGCATGGAAGCAATCTATGGAACTTATTAAGATACACCAATCCTCATATGGCGCTTTTATCATACCATCTGGTATTCGTAATCCATAGTGATTAAGGAGATATTAACTATATATGCTGACTTACTTCCTCTAGAGAGGGGATACTTTTAAAATTCTACTACTGAAGGTTTCTGACAGAAACAGAAGAAATGGTTCTTATGATTTCGCCTGTAAGTTTTATCTTACGCTTAATATCTGGGGTTCTTACGGGAAAATTTCTAAAAGTTTGCTAAGCTTATGATCTTATGAGAGACTTAGCAGCACTTGAACCCAAACGTAACTCCTAGCAATAAAACCACAATAAGGGATTTATCTGGTGTCATTATTAATGTGAACTGCCTCTTATCATTTATCAGGAGAGTTAAACGCTTCAATTTTTAATCCTTTTAAACTTAGCTGCTAAATCTTTGACAATTTAGGGCAGTCTCAGCTTTGACTGGTTATTTCTTAATCTATAAAACATGAGTAGCTGAGGTAGATCCATAATGGATTTATAATGAGCAGGCTTTGAAACCTTAATGTGCCCTCTTATTGCCGTTACTAACCTCCAATAATTATAGCATTAAACTTAGATTTTTGGGTAAATGGAATAGGGTACTATCTAAACCAATGAATTTAAAATTTGTGACATATTGACGACAGTCTAGAACTTTTATGGTGAGAGTCAGAAAATTATTATTCCGTCTTTTTCCATTTCGTGATGCGGATAATAGGTTTTTCTAATAGGGTCCTTAAAACTTGGACCATCCCATATTGTATAAGAGGATCTTTCTTGGGGACTTCATTAATGTCCTCACTAATTTAAGGGTATTGCCATCGAACGACTGTGATGCATACCTCACTGTGTCCTTTCCAGCATAATTGCTGATACACATAGTGGTTTCTACTTCATCCAACAATTTCCTGTAATCGATGGCCCCTTTTTACTATTGAAGTCTCTTGACTTCCAAGAGACGAAGTACTTTTAAGTACATCCTAAAAGGAATGGGCTCCTTGCCATATATGATTTTGTTTGGGTTATTCTTCGCATTTGAAGTATGAATAAAGCTCTTCTCATGAGCAGCGACATGTGTTTTAGAGCGAGCAGCATTTGGCTCCTTGAACCTTTTCATGACTTTTCTCATAGCCTTCCTAACAGTTGCGTTAATTACAGTTTTGGAGATTAACTCCATTAACATTGAGGTTCACATTGGATGCACCATTAACATTTGTCGCATCTCCAGCATCGCGACTGTTGTTTGTCTCTTCTGAGTTTTCCATACTTGAATCTTTGGTATTAAATACCATATTCAACAAGTGCTTAGGCAATCCATACCCAGTGTCTCCTTGAATTGTCAAAGGCTCACCAAAAGGAGTCTTGATAACTACTTGCTTCTTATCACACACTCGATTTTTAGGATGACTAATTTATTCCTATCACTATATCGAGTCCCTCTTATTTTAATGGGAACAAGGACAGAGGAAAGAATGATTCCTAATGGATATAAAACATCCATCTAATATTGCTGAAGCAGTCTCTGAGGTACTATCGGCCAATTCTACTTTATACTTAAGGCTTAGAGTTTTAACAGGCAGATTTAATATTTTACAAAAATTCATTGTCTACGAAAGACTTATCTGAACCTGAATCAAATAATACTCTAGTATGAGCGTTATTGATATAGAAAGTACATGTTGTGGCATTGTCATCCTGAATAGCCTCTTGAGCATCCATTTGAGAGCTTCCAGCTTTGGTCTTCTTAGCCTCCCCAGGCTTCTTGGTTTTATATGGGCAATTTGTCTAGATGTGCCCTATTTCATTGCAACCATAGCAGGTTGCGTCCTTTATGTCTTGGCACTCCAAGGTGTTGTGCCCTTTCTTATTATAAATCCCATAAGGCCTAGCTTGTGACTCCAGAGTGCATTTCCCTTTAGTTGCCTTGTTTGGGAAGCGGGTCTTTATGTGCTCCTTCTCTCCATAACCATAGCAGGTGGAGTCCTTCAAGTCCTTGCATTCATGGGTCTTGTGATCCATCTCTTTACAGATAACACATCCCCTGGTCTGCTCATAGAAACATTTTCTGAAATGCTTCTTCCCGCAGGTTTTACATTTGGGTTTTGCGTCCTTTGGCTTGGACTGGTCATAGTTTGAACCGGTCTTACCCTTTTTGTAACCTTTATTTGGGGTATTATCGCACTTTCGCTTATGATCCTTTAATACACGGTCCACGGCTTTGTTTAGGCTGTATCCAACATAGCCCGTAACTCGGTTCCCGTTAAGTTCAGTCTTGCATTATCGTTCTGATCAACTGGATGATTGTGAGCTTCAGATGAGTCAGCCATGGTGAAGCTTTGAAGGCTACAAACCAAGTAGTAATAATTGGTTTAATTATATGGTGAATTGTCGAATTTGATGATTAAATAGCCATGGTACAAATAAACCATATAGGCGAATAGATAGTATTAAATTTATTTGATTATGTTTTGCCTAGGTTTTTTTTAAATAATCCATCTTTGGCATTTAAACGGAATATAATCCTTCATATTTATTAGACAGGGGACATAAGTCACGACTGTCAATGTCGTACCGACATTTTATATATAGCACAAGGGCTTGTTCCAAAGGACTTTTTGATGGCACGGAGGCCTTGTCACTAGGGAAATTTTAAAACATAATCATTGATTCCTTTGGATCGGAAAATTTCATAGTTCATTATCTTGACAAGAAGTTATGAAATAAAACTATCTTTTTCATGTATACATCTTTGTCTGAAGGTATTCATCCCAATGGATGTTTTGATGTGTACATCATGTTCGACGTTTATTAGCCATGATTCCTCTTGATCATTTACGCTAAATAAGGGGTTTGGAAATTCCTAATATAAAGATGACAAGTGTGATTTTATCGCATCACTGTTGTCGGGAGTGTTAACATGTTTTCAAATGTTAACGAGGATTTGAATATCTTTTTAAACAGGTTTAACCATCTTAGCTAGGTCTTTAATGACATTCAAGCTAGGTTGTACCTTTTAAGATTCTTTCTAATATGTATACTGGCAGGAAAGGAATGATATTTATTTTATTCAGGATTTTCATTATAATTATCCTAAATTTAATTAAAATATAACTATTGGCATGAAAAGGCCAAGTCATAAGGGCAACTTTAAATTATAAACCATGATTTTGTAGAATCAAGGTATTTAGGCTTGAACGTTGTTCATGCCTTTTCTTGACAGGGAGTTGTAGGCTACGACTGTCTTTTGTCTTATATGACAATGAATGTGGCCCGTAAACATTATATCCTTAATGGATGCTCAATTCACAAAATAAGAAAGGATTTCGGGAGAATCCAGTATAAGGATGATTTATGCGATTCTGTCGAATCACATCTGCCAGGAATGTTAACATGTTTACAGATGTTAACAGGGATTTGAATCTTTTGAATAGGTTCTACCATCTTGGCCTTGTCTGAAATGACATATAGGCTAGGTTTACCTTTAAGATTCTTTTAATATTTAACGCAGAAAATCATAAATTGAGATGTTAATAAGGATCTGAATCTAATTGAGGAACTACCATCTTGGCCCTGTCTTATAATGACACATGGGCTAGGTCTTGCCCTTTTTAGATTTCGCCATTTTATTATAATGGTAGATCTCATAAGAGGAATGTTATTATTACGTTCATATATAATGATAAATAAATTTAGATAAAACGTTCCAAATGATTTTTAAAAGAGTACAGAATTGCCCTAATCGGGACTTGAAAGGAATGATGTTGTCCATGAAGGGACTGAAAGATAAGTATGCCCTTATAAGGACTTACTAAGGAAACGATCTTCAGCAAAAGATGTTTCTTCTTCATTTTATTTCTGAATGTTTTCTCCTTGGTTGCACGTTTATCCTAGTCGCAGTACAAAGCTCCGCATTCCTAGGCTTCGGATGGGGAGGATTTCCATTACGGCTCTTTAGCTTAGCGACGTATTAAAAAATATAGAATTAAAAGCAATAATTCTCCGAATAGAGCGGAGAGTATTCCTATGTTAAGTCTAGACTCAGAAGGTCAAGGAATGTGCTACTATGTCATTGAGATAAAACACAAAAGGCTAGTGTTTAATTCACTCAATGTTGGCTCTGATACCAACCTGTCACACCCCGATATTTCCACGTATTACCGGTGGGCCCGGTGGGGAGTATCGTGACGTAGTTGATATCATCATAGACAAACAACACAATTTAAATGCACAGCGGAAACAAAAGATAAATATATTACAAATCCGATTCAAAAGTAATATCAAATATTACAAACGGAATGTAAAGGATCCACAGGCGGATCAAATAAAAGATGATTGTTCAACAGATCTTAACATCTAAGCTTGCGAGACTCTTTATTGATGCTAGGAGTAGCCAGCCTATTCCGATTAGTACCTGCACTTAGCCTTTTTGGGAAAATACATCAGTTTACACTGGTAAAGACAATTAACTGACTCATTTTGAAAACATTTATGAAAATTGATTTGAATGCACATGGCACAAAACTTTTTATAACTTGGGATAATTATTTATATATAAACTTGTAAGAGAATTATATGATTCTTATGCATTCAGTAGCCCGGGTTGACGTCGGGTTAGAGCTTAATAGACACACCACATGATATAGTCCTGCGACGGGTTATTCTCGAAACCGGCGGTTATACCTTATTATTTATATATGCACTAACGGGTGTACGCCTACACCCGCATGCTTAGGTCGTGGCCATTTCGTAAAATGATGCCAAGGATATCCGGGACATGGTCATTAACCCCCCAAAGGCTTTAAGCAAACAAAACAATTTTAACGGGACATTTCAATAAATTAATCTTCATACAATTAAAAATTCAATGCCCGACCAAGCGGTATTTTATATACCGTACCCCAAGCCCGTATAGGGAAAATAAGTTAAAAGTATTTACTTGAGCTAAATATAAATTCAATCCCAGCTGTATACCACCAAGCAAGTACAGATAGCTTTTACTGGGCTCCTAAATCTGGAACGAAGGTTTTTAATGACCTATTAGATTCCTAACGGGTCTTAATTAAGCTTATGCTTAGACCGGTTAGTTTTAAAGGAGGATACGGTTCAAAACACATGATTAAGTGAGAACCGGATTAGAATGTGGTTTAGACCCGAAAAGCTTGTATACTTGTGTAATAAGCGTAAACTAAACACATTCTGGATTTTGAGATAGAAATGATAAGGTTTGACCCGTTTCGGCTAATTTATGCAAACTAGTTACATAAGCCGATCCGAACGCGAAAAGTGCTTAACGGGTAACCACATGGGTCATGAACAGGTTTCCTAAGATAATATGCCTTAAATATGTTGTGATATCAGTAGAATATCTTCCATTATGCCCAAAACGAGTTTAAGACCAATTTATGCCCCGTAGGGGTATTTTGGTCAATTTAAAGGTTATAAGAGAGTTTAAATATTAATCTGAGTTTCAGGTCTGATATAATTAGTAAACATACTTAATTTAATAAGTTATAAAAGTAGGATATTACATATATGTGAAATTTACCATTTATAACCAAACTATGCACCGAAGGGGCATTTTGGTAATTTCACCTAAGGTTTAAAGGTCAAATATGGAAATATGAGTTTAAAACTTTTGCTTACTGCTAAAGTATAATAATTTACTTAAAATATCAGTAGGTATCAAGTCTTATATATATAAAATAGTTTTAATACATACTATGCGCTTAAAACGCGTAAAAAGACGGTTTTAAGCGATTTCCGGGTTTTATTTGAAAAGCTGATATTTTTATTATTCCATGTGACACATGTGTCACTTCAACCATCAAACAAATGCCAAACCAATGAAATATTGTATTTCATACTTGGGATTTGTAAAAATATGTGTATCGTTTGCACATATCAACTCTTGTTCGATTTTAAGCTTTAAATCGCTTTCTGGAGGGTTATACACGCTCTGATGCGTAAATATAACCAGTTTAATCCAACGAACACTCCGGAATAGTGAAATAGGCTTAACATACCTTAAATAACCTTTACATAACTTAGAAATAAGTTTTAAAGGCTTTGGTATGGCAAAAACAAGTTAATTCGCTTACAGGGACTAAACTTGACAAACTGCGAAAGTATGCCAATTTGAACTGTAACAGACATTCTGGAACATGACCATAAGTTAAACACACCCTAAATATCCTTTATATAGCTTAGAAATAGGCTTTGAGGGGTTCGGTGTGCTAAAATAAACTTTTGGGTCATTCAGGGACTAAAAGTGTCAAAAAGTGATAAGTTTGCATTTTCGCGCATAACTTACGTTCTGAATACATCCGGACATCCAAAAATTTATGTAAGCACTAAAATATTTTATTTTAGTGTTTGGCATAAGAAAATCCATTCGTCACGCCATTTGGATCGTTTTTCGCGCTTATGCGCATTCCGTCGTAATTAACCGAACAACGCAATCGTACGGCCAAACGAACCGACATCCGAGATATTTTTGAGCACATTTTAAGTTCCCTATACTTTAATTTCATTTTAGAGCTTTTAAATGGGGTTAACGGGGCTTAAACGTGTCAAAAATGCATCAAATAGCAAGTTTGGAGCTTCAGGGGCATGTTCTGCCATTTTTGAAAGTTTCAGACCTGCAAGGTCCTTACGGACCTCAACATTATTAGTGTTGAGGTCCGTAAGCATGGGTCAGATGCAGAAAATCGTTTTGCCTGCTGATTAACAGCCTTTAAACACTCCCCAAAGGCCAATGCCACATGTCAATCTCTTGTGGTGGGCAAAATGAGTTACCATAACATTCCAACACTTGTACGGATGAGATTCGATCACGTTATTCGCGAAACGATCTTAACGGCTCTCTGAAAACTATAAATACCCATCTATCCCCATTGCAAAACCCACAAGAATCTGATTTGAGAAGCTCAAAGTTGAAACCATTGTTTCATACCTGAGCTACTTGAATCAAGATTAGCATTCGGGGACCCTTTGTAAGTATTCCTTCGTTCTTTTATTGCTTTTCGAGTCCGAAAGTCAAACTTTGCATTGACCATTTTATGGTCAATGCGAAGTTCGTTTGAACTTCGCAACGTGAGCGTAATCACGATGGTTATAGTCCCTTGTGACTATGCCTACTGATTACCACATTGTCTAGGGTCGTAAGGGTAAGCGATCTAATAAATCGCTTATACCTTCGAACCCGACCCATTTGGTCAATCATTAGGATCCGACCAAACACATTAGGTGACCATAGTATATAGGGAATAACCTTCCGAGGTTATACCTTATGGTCGCTTCGTTTAAGTAGTTGTATGATAGGTAGTTTATATGCCTTAGGTAAATTACCAAAATGCCCTTTTTACGCCAAAATTCATTTTAAGCGTATGTAACATAACTTTTGGTATCTAAACTGATTTGGTAACAATATTAGACATGTTTTGGCATATTTTACTTATCATAGGACTAGTTAGGCTTTCCGAACGCGTTTCACGCGAACGACGCGTTAAAGTAGCATAAGCTACCTAAACGGGTCGTAATGGGTCGTAAGCACTTAGGTTAGGTTCCGATTTAGTATGTAGGCTTTGTTAAACCATATTACATGAGTTCCCATAATCATTCGGTTTACAAGCTCTCATTCTATCCGATCCTCCGATTTAGGTCCGGTTAATTAACATAGTTACCTATATTAGGTGCCGTTTGATTCCGTGATCTCTAGCATTGCTTGGTGGTTATCTTAGGAATTTTGAGCAATCTCAAGTGAGTACATAGTTCCCCTATTTTACTGTTTTCAAACTGTTTTGGGGTGAAGCATGTGTACCTATCTGTATTTTCATGATTTCAAAGTATAATTGATTATACATGTTATTACTAATCATTTGAGAAACTAAATGACTATCTATGGTTTAAACACTGATTTCTCAAAGAACATAAAATAAAATGTTGAATTGTACTTATTTTATGTTCACCAGACCGATTGGTAGTATGATATAGCGCTATAGGATTTGACACCCCATTCCTGTTGTCATGGAATGTCTGAAACCAATTTGTTTCTCCATCCAAATAGGGATTGCCTTTGTGGTATCCTTATAGTCTCAAAGGTGTAGTTTGATGCACTAGGTCTGAATGAATTCTTAAATCGCACATTTAAAGTATATTTTGATATACTCCCAAAGGTATAGTTTGATATACTCTCATGTGTGGTATTGTACAGAACCAACATATATATTTTATCAACAAACCAAAACATATTTTTAATATGTTATTTACAAATCCAAAGTATACTTTTAATATGCTACTATAAGGTTATTCGTTTAACCTTACATTATTTTACAAAGCATAACTTTTGATTTATTCAAACACTTTGTTTTGTACATTTTTACTTGTGGTTTAAGAAATCTCATTTTACTTACCATACATAACTTTTGTTTACACATTACATGGTTTACATTTAACTTGAGTTATACAATAACATTGGACTCTTGGTTTAAACATGAACATTCTATATTGGTGGTTTGGTTTGAGTAAGTGACTTAAGTAACGAGGCGTGTGTAATATGATACAAGCATGGTGGATACGTCGCTGGTACTTCCTATATATAAGTGTTTGTATGGTATTACATATCGTAGCGTTATTTGAATCATTTCAATTTAAGTCATATAACATTTTATACAAATAACATACTTTTCATAAGACATTGTTTTACAACAACTTATCTTATACAAATTCATTTTTACTTGGTTATTCAATTAACCTTACATTACTCTTTTACGTATCATCTACTTTATCATCACTTTTCGAATGATTTATAAAACAAAACATTTTACAAGGATCATGACTGACTTTTGTTAAACAACTCTTTCTAAACTTATAAGTCATGAATCCTATATTCACAAAACCTATGTATCTCACAGGCATTTTTATGCTGACGTACCTATTTTTACACATGTTTCAGGTGCTGTCTTGAGGTGATTGTTGATACATGCTACATTTAGGATGGACTCGTGCCTTAGCGACTTTAAAACTTGGAAGATCATTGTTGTACTTATTTGATTGTATTAAAACAATGAGTTAATTTATTCAATAAAACAAAATTATTTATTCCATGGTTACGAAACAATGATTCTGTTACAACACTCCCCGACGTTTCCGCCACGTCTGGTTGTTCTACGTGGTCGGGGTGTGACATTCCAGAAGGATTAAAATATTTTATTTATCATATTAGATCAGTAGAAAAAGGTTTGGTGTCAAAAAGATTTGTAAAACTCATTTTATAGGCCAAAAGGGCAAAACCGACAATTACCGAATCAAAGCTAGAACCCTATGTTATGCTCAGCCTAAAAAAATAAATAAAAATCTTCAAAAATCCCAAAATATTATTTTATATCAGTAGGTAAAAAGTTTGGTATCAAAAATTGGGTTTAGATAGGCTTTATGCTAATTATGCCGTTTAATTAATAAATAGCTTTTCATTTACGCTAATGAGCATAACTCCTAATCTAGACCTCAAACTGATGTCAAACTTTAGGGACAATTTTATAATTTAGTAATAAAGATTATCATCCTCTCATATTTTCAAAATTCTCGTTTTAGGGTCAAAAAGGCATAATGGTCAACATTTAAGCATATAACGGAAACATGTAAATGAATAGGATAACTAAGGAACGAAGTTGTATAACCTCAGGGGGTTACACTAACCTATAACCTGGTCCTAAAGGAATCCTAAGGCATAACTAAACTAAGCTAAATCGGGTCAGAACTGAAAGTCAAAGCAAAAGTCAACTTTTGCGACTTTCGGTTCCGAACCGAGCCAATACTTAGAATTGTCGGGTTGAATCATGCTTAGGCATGTTCAACTAATAATTACCAAGTTATTAAAGTGAGAAAATTGATTTTATGGTTTCTTATATTAATAGTTATGAATTTATTTAAAAACTAACCCGTTTGACTTTCATTTGACCCGACAATTTAACTAAGTAAACGTGGTAATTAGGAGGTGCCCTTTTAAGGGTTTAACACCTACCTAATTAAAGTCATATAGCCATGTTCGCTACGAACAATGGCTTAACCATTTAAAAGTCAAAGCGTTTATCGAAAACGTTTGACTTTTCGGCTATAAACGCCAAACTAATGAACTAAGCACAAAGGAACACTTACGAAGGGTCCAAAGGACAGAAGGAAGTTCCCAAGATGGTCAGGATCTTCCTAGAATGAGAGCAAGAGCAGATTGAGCAAGTTGAGAATGAGAAAACATGGGTTTATATAGTTTTTCCAAGACCGTTAAGATCGTTCCTCGATAAACGAGCTTTGATCTGAGCCGTACAAGTGCACCCCCAGATTTAGAATACTATGGGTGCCCTTAAACAAGCCCATAGACTTGTTAAAACCACTTGCAAACCCTGGAACCAGCCGGAACAAGCTGTAAACAACATTTTGCAGGTATGGCAGGTTCACGCGCCCCGCGTAAGAATCTAAGAGGGCTTACGCGCCCCGCCTGAATGTCTGATCAGCAAACCAAGTTTCAGAAATGGCAGATTTGGTCCCTGTTAGCTTTTAAGGTCACGGTTGGCACGTTTAAGGCCCGTTAAGCTATTTTCAAGGATCTACAATAATGCCTAAACATAAGGGACATGAAACATGCTCAAGAACATGTCAGATGTCGGTTCGTTTGGCCGTACGGTCACGTTATTCGTCTAATTACGACGAAACACGGACGGACGCTAAAAACGAACCAAATTACGCGACGAATGGAATTATATCAAGCCAAACACTAAAATAAAATATTTTAGTGCTTACATAAATTTTTGGAGGTCCGGATATATCCAGAATGTGAGATATGCGCGAAAATGCAAACTTGTGCACTTTTTGACACTTTTAGTCCCTGCATGACTTAAAAGTTTATTTTTGTGCGCCAAACACCTCCAAGCCTATATCTAAGCTATATAAAAGATAAATAGGGTATGTTTAACTCATGGTCATACTCCGGAAGGTCCGTTACCATACGAATCGACATACTTTTGTAGTTTGACGCACATAGTCCTTTAATTGCGCAAAGTAGCGCGGAATGCCGTTTAATGATATCCAAGCCTTCCATGGCTCATATTGATCATTCCCAAGCATATACTTAAATATTACTATGCTCTCGTTCGCTTAGATGGTCACCGAAAGGCGTAGATTCAAAAGTTGACGCTTTAGGTCCCTCTATTGCGCAAACTTGCGCATCTCATCATTTAGTTGCATTGAAGCCTCATCTAATCCATATTAGGCATTCTTGAAAGTATTATTAAACATCACGATGCTTCGGTTCTGCTAAAAGGTCATTCAGAGGTTTATTTTAATATATTGACACTTTTAGTCCCTCTAACTTGCAAAGTTGCGCGTAACTTTACTTATAGGCATCAAAACCTTAGACGGCCATTATTTGGCATTCCCGAGAGTATAATAAAATATCATAAAGCTCCCGTTTTTTTAAAAGGTAACTCAAAGGTAAGAATTAACATGTTGACGCTTTTAACCCTTCATTGCGCAAACTTTCAATTAATAACGCAAACGGCTACACTCGATCGACAAGTGGCTCATTTGTGAATATAATCATCGTGTGAGGTTATTTAGAAACTTATTTTAGGTATGCTAACACTTCCAGTCCTTTCATAATCATAGTTTCCGATTTTTCGAAAAATTAGTCCCCTTAAATTCAATGTTTGACTTCATTAGGGTTTATTACACGTGTCAATACATCATTGGACGTGATTTTACGAGGTGTTACACTCTACCCCTTGCTGGTTGGGGTGCTGGGTTTGCCTGGTTTGCTTGGTTAGCTGGGTTTGCTTGGGCTTGAGCGTTGATGATGTTAACTAGCCTAGGGCACGTGTTTCTGAAGTGGGTAGGGTCACCACAGTTAAAGCAAGCTCGAACATATGGAACCATGGGATAATGCGGTTTTTGATAGGGTTGGATCATGTCTTGGGTAGGAGGTGGAGCTTGTTATTGAGGGGTACGAGCACAATTGGCACAAAATAGTCAAGGTATAGTGGGTTGATGGTGATAGTGGTAGGTGTTGCATTGATTGAGGACCAGTGTAGGGTTTCTTGTTTGGGTAAGTTGGGTTGGGTGCCACTTGGGTGATTGGGATTGCTTGGAGAGGTACAACTTGTGGAGTTGGGTTAGTCGAGGCAACGACGTAGTTTTTGCCATCATGCTTTCGTTTGGTATCGACACAGGAAGATGATTCAGTCCCGGTTGTCTTTGGCTCTTCTACTGGGGCCTTATCAGTTGAGCCATTCTTTTCTCTTTGTCAAAATCCTCGTTTTGGATATGGTTTTCCATGAGTTCGGTGGCTAATTCCATTACAGCCTCTAGTGTTGCGGGTACAGTGCTAATCACGAAATCCTGAATGCCAGACGGAAGACCCCTGGTGGAATGTTCAATGAGGCGATAAAGAGGAGTGAACAAATATGGGACCATCTGATTCATCTTGATAAATCACTTGTTATATGTCATGTGATCTCCATCATTTTGTTTTAAGAAGTATAACTCATCCTCCAACTTTTGATCTCACTCCTTGGGCAAAACCATTTGGTCATGAGTTCCTTGAGCTGTTTCCAAGTTAGGGCCACAGCAGCTTCAGCCCCTCTTCGAATCTTTCCAGCGTTCCACCAGGTTAAAGCTATCTCAATGAGTCGGCCAGTAGCATAACGGACTTTAGGGTCGTCAGGATAGTCACAATTCAGAAAGGTGCTTTCCATTTCTTTGAACCATCGACAGAGTGCGGTCACTCCTTCGGTTCCCTCATATTTTGGAGGGTCACAAGACTTGAAGTGCTTATAGGAGCACTTAGATGGATTTGCGGGAGCATTAACTGCGTTTGATTCGACTTGATTGACTTGGTTAACTTGGTTAGCAAGGAGAGTTTATTGAACTTGGATCACAATGTTAGGAATCACGACAACCATTTTCTTGATAATTCGGGCAACCATGCGTTTACCAGAGTTTCTGGTCCTGTTTCCTCCTGGAAGGTGCCTAGAAGACATCTACAGGAATCAACGCAAACGAGAGTCTGAGATTTTTGATGGATTTTCTAGTAGATATGCGAAAAATATAAATGTATGATATAATGAAAACCCTTTAGGGTGTATTAGAAAACAATAACTTATGATAATACAACACTTTTAAAGTGTTCTTGGGCTTTGCTCGTAATTGAGCCTTGCATGCCGCCATACTTCACCTTCGTAATCATGTGGGCTCCATGATTACTGGGCTTGCGTATGGTTCACATGTGTTAGCATGGTAACGTACACTAAAACCCAGAGAAATTGAGAAATATGAATGTAATGCATGACAGTCGGAGGGTGTCCTGGTATGGACATGACGACAACTCAAAATGGGGCTAGTTCACACGACGTTTGGTGTGGTATGCTTTGGCCTAATAGGTCCTTCGTACTCTCATCATTAGTCCCTAAGTAGGCAAACTGGTCCGTTAGTTCGGATTTATATGAATGCCAATCCTAGACAGAATTTCCCGACTACCGGTACTCGAACCCTTCCAGTTACTACATGCCCGTCACACGAACTCTCTTTGATGAGATTAGAAAAAAAATATCTCAAAAGTTTGAATAACATAAAAATAAGTATTTGGAAAATGGAGGGAAATGTTTCAAAAATTTAGAGGAAATCGAGAACTTATACATAAGGATTTTATAAGTTTTGTTTGGTACATTTTAGGTGGAGTGATATATGTATATGTAACATATATATTTAGACTTCATGACATAATTATAACACATTGCATGTATCACGTAATCAAGTAGCAAATAGAGTGCTTACATGCGTTTGTGTGTGAAATGAAAGGAATTTAAATGTGTGAGCAATAGCAAATCATATGTTAAACAAAACATGAAATGAAATAAGCATATAGGTCCTAGTTGACTAAAGTATAGGTTCTAAGGGTCTAATAACCTATCCTATATCCCTAAATTCAATAGCTCTGATACCAATCTGTCACACCCTGACCCGCAATGGAATAGGTGATTGGGGAATGATTTGGTTGATCCAAAGTTTATGGCTTGCTATTACGTGTTTTAAATAATCATTAATCCATAACAAATGTTATCACAAAACAGATAATCAAAATAAAACAATTAACACATGAAACATTTCTCATAACAGTAGACTACACTAATCCGTTTCTTGTTAACTAAGGCCCATCCTATGTCCAATCTTCTATTCAAGCCCGTTCACCTGTATCATGTGTAAAAATAGTTTTTGGGTCAAAAGGTTGGTGAGTGAACCTTATTGTTATTAGAAAAATAATATGTTTAAATTTGGTTTATTGAGAGAACGTGCATTAACCAATGTAAGTAAATATGTTGTATGTCATATATCAGAACTCATAACTGATGGTGAGGGTGAAACCCGAGTGTTAAATTGCTTATATTATGTGTTTTATTGCGTTTAAGGCGATTGTGTGTTTCGAATGTAATAACTATGAGTATTTGTGGTTTTACAGGTTAATCACTTAATTCGGTGATGTTTGAAGTGCTCAGTGACGAAGCAGAACACCTAAGTATGATAAGCAAGTAAAACATGTTGATTGGGACTTATTTCGGAATTGCGGTTAGCTTGGAATCACAAGAGATGCGAGAGATCTAAGTCCAGGGGCCTTCGGGTAATTTAGTGAAAGTTGAAATGTAGCTAAACATGGAGCCAAGAGTAGCGAGTAAGCTACGATTGTTAAACCGTAGCCTACGGTTGAGATAAGTGAGCACAAAAGGTTCCAGCAACAGTGAAACGTAGCGTACGGTCGGAGGGCGTAGCATACGGTTTGCAATACATGAGTTTCCAGCAAGTTTGGACCGTAGGGTACGACAAAGGTAACCCAGCAGCGCACAATTGACGTTTTAAGGTTATTAATGGCTAAAACTTTGGTGACTGTCGTCGAGTATATACCATGAAGCAAAAGCCTATCATTTTCGAATGAAATCCGTCAACATTTAGGTGATAACAATCGTTTGGTAGAGAAAATTTATTCGAAGTGGAGGGTTATAAATTCTAAGGTTCTTAGATTTAACCTACCCTTCAACTGCATGATGAATGGAGGTGACGGAAAACGGAGGCAGAAGCAATTGACGCATCCCATCACGAGTACCAAAAACGATACGAACGTCAAATGTTTAGTCACATGTTAGCATGGCAAATTCTTGGAAATCATCCTGGATGGGTACCAATATTAATAATTTCAATTATAAATATGTAGTTTTCTTATTCTAATTATGTAATTTTTATTTTAATAATGTGTTTTGGATTAATGAAATTTAGTTTTAAACATATAATTTTGTTTTAGTTTAAAAAATGAAAATAAAAAGAATTATAGTAGTTAGGGTACTGTTAAGGTAGTTCTGACAAGGAAAAAAGGTAAAATACATTTTTATTCTTTATGTTTGAATCAGATTATAGTGGATGTCCTTTAACTTCAATAATTACAGTCGCAATCCTTTATTTAAAAAACTCATTACACTCTACGTCCTTTAGTACTAACTAGGTTAAATTCAAACGTTAAGTGAGGTCACGTTAACCCATGTGCGGGCATTTATATATTTTCATCGCCTGAACCTAATAAAACTCATTATTCATGGGTAATAAAAAAGAAACAACCACCGCCTAAACCTAATAAAACTCTTTATACACAGTCTGTTCAACAACCATCGAAAACTGAGATCGGAGAAAGTTGTAAATTTGAAATGTGAAAAAAGGGAGTCATGGGTTTCAGCCCCGACTCCTTTGGAGTTGAAATATGAGAAAGTCCAACAACAATCGGACATATGGGGAAAATGTAAATTAGATTGACAATCGGAGATATGGGGAAATGTAAAGGTCACGTCGGTGGCTTCCCCTACATCTGAATCTTTGTTTGTTGCTGGAAAGGAATTTATCGTTGGTAGCAGTGTGTGGGATGGCGCCTAGGGTTCTGCCTTGAAAAAAGGTTTGGGGTTTTGTTATTCGCCATGTGATTTTGAGATGGGTGGTCAAATTAGATCTGGAAACCCATCACTGAAGACGGGTGGTCAGATTAGATCTGGAAAACCCATCGCTCGAAAACCTACTAGATACCAATGTGGGAGGCCATTGGAAAACCGATCGCCTTCAGAATTTCTTCTTACACTCTTTTGTTCTAGACAGTGTTTGAGAGAGAGAGAGAGAGAGAGAGGGAGGATGTTTATTGTTAGCTGAGTTTTAAAACACATTTATCGCTGGAACAGGGAAGAAAGGGGTAGTCGGCGATGGTGGCTGGATTTGGTGGTGGTGGGGTTTGGTTGAAGAGAAATAGGGGGAGGGGGACCTGAGATAGGGATAGAGAAAGTGAGATAGAGTTGTGAAAGAGGGGTTTCATAAGGGGAAAGAAAGAAGATGTGAAAAGAAATAAATGCCCTCACATGGGGTTCACGTGACCCCAGTTGACGTTTAAATCTAAACTGGTTAGTGCTAAAGGACATAAAGTTTAATGGGTATTGCAAATAAATGATTGTGACTGTAATTATTGAAGTTAAAGGGCATCCGTTGCAATCTGATACAAACATAAATGACGAAAAGTGTAATTAATCCTAGGAAAAAAATAAAGTGAATGTGTACGATTGATAGAAGTACTAAGGCAATGCGGTAAGGAGTGCCATCCAGTAGACACCACAACCAAATTTGAACAATAGCGCCCCCCCCCCCCAAACCATACCCTTGGCACCATTGAGGTGCACTATTTAAGGGCAGCAAACACAATGCAAGTATTCGTAAGGGTGAAGGTTGGGCCCTTTAGTTGACTAGCCGTTGCCAACGACTACTTTAAAAAAAAGGTTTTTTTTTTATTTATTTTAAAACCAAAGTTTTACCTTATAAATATACCCGTTCAACCCAATTTTTTAATTCATAACTCATCAATTCATCTCATCACAAAAACCATCTCTCACACGCAATAACACCCATAACTACATCATGTTTCTGTTCAATGACGACCTAAACGCCTTTTCTCCAAACAATCCATGTTACTGACGTGTGTCGAGTGTGGTATAATTTTTAGCACTTTTACTCGTTTATCAAGCTTTAAATATAAAACACGATATAACACAATCACTCTCTATAACTCGTTAGGGCAAGTGCATCCATCGTTGGTATAGTATAGTGATGGTAAGATACCGAGATCGTCAAAGTACACAAGAGCTTTTAATATCGGAATAGCGTCAACGTCTAATCTTACCAAAATTTTGAGAAAATGAGTTAGTAAGTTTGAAAAGTAAAATGTTAGAAGAAAATCAATAAACAAGAGAGAATCACTTGGTTTCGACTCCTATTTTACATATCCTTTGATAATTTCCTCACTTTGGGCTTTCTAAGAAATTATCTTAGTTATTGTGGCATGTCCCTCTTTTGGAGGCACCGCTACCCTCAGCCATATTGGTCTGAGTCAGCAGGGATACAGTCCCGCAATGCCAGATTATTAAAAAATAATTAAGTAAGTTATTAATGCAAAATGTGGCATGTCCCTCTTTTGGAGGCAACAATACCCTCGGCCATATTGGTCTGAGTCAGTAGGGATACAGTCCCGCATGGTCGGTTTAAAGTTTTAATAGTAGTTTATTTATAAGGGATTCAAACCGTTCTTACTTCTCATGATTTGATGCTATCTGCCTCAAGAGAAGTCCTAATAAGCTTGAATCAAGTCCTCGCAGGATCTATACACTGAACGAGGCAAGAACTTTACCCAAACAACCCTTCTAACCCTCTTCCAGGCAATTAATGTGCTTTATAGAGATTGTGATGACACGAATGAGTGAATTAACAAAACATGAAGAAATGATAGAGTAAAGCTCACTTTCAATATAAAAAACTAGTTATTAAAGTCATTAATATAAACCCAAATAAAAAGTAGCCAAAGCTTGGAAATCAAAAGTAATACATAAAAGACTTGTCTTCACCAAATTATGTAAGAGATTAGACAAGCATGGCCTTTAATTTGTTTGACAAGAACTTTTACGATCAATCTTGGATCCCAAGACTACTACACACACTCTAAAGGTGGATGATGGAGGAATGTGGTGGATGATGGATTGTTGTGGTGGTGGAATGGTGGAAAGTGGGAGAGAAGTGGTTTGCCAAGGGATAAGTTAGTAATGAATCAAGCACCTCTACTTATAGCTATAAACAGAACCTTCACACGACTCTGTCTCCTTTCTTCTTTGCCTTCATTAATTGACCAGTGTCAGTCCGTATGCACACACGGTTCCGTGTGTTAGAGGGCACGACCCCGTGGTCAGTATTGCGTTATCTTTTGAGAGATTCTGCATATCAGGAAAGTTGACCACGACCCTGTTGAAACAACCCGACATTCCGGGTCAAGTCGTGTCATTACTCAGATCTGTCATTTATTGCTTAATTGACTTGTACTCTCGAGTTTCCGATTATCGCAAAGGGTTAACTATTTTAAACGGTGTTTTCAAACGCAATTATCACATTTAACGCAGATTACAACACATACTACTTAAACGCATTTTAACACATATTACATCACATGTTAGACTAAACGCTATCGCAACACAATCTCATCGCAATCACATCGCAACTCGAAACACAGATTTACTTTTATGAAATTGTGTGTTATTTGTGTGATTACTTGATTAATGTTACGTGGTTATCCCAACGCAACGCTTAACGCATGAAACAAAAGTTGGAAAACCAACTCGCATAAATCGACTGGTCGAATAACCATTCGAATGGACATCCGTCTGGATGACCATCCGATCGGACATCCATTCGACCCTCACACTCTCCACCGCCTTATCTCCTCTCAGCCTATAAATAGAGTGCGTACACATCACTGTTCACGGATGTGACAGCTCCCTATCCGACCAACTCGCTCTCAGTTGTTCTCAAGCACTTTTCACTCGATTCAAGGCCATTTTGTAAGTATTTCTCCCTAAATCTTGTACTTCCATCATCACTATACACTTCTTCATCATCTTCTCCATCAAAATCACTGATTTTCACCATGAAATCACCTGATTTGGACTCCTTGAAGGTGACATCATCACGGGTGCTTATGCAATCGGTTGTGTGACATCATCTCATCAAGAATCGTTCAGATCTAAAGGATTTCCACACGTTTTAACTCAAATCTCAACTATATTTCAACATTTTCCAACTAATTTCAACTTTCCATCTCTTTTTCAAACTTTTCTTTAACATTCTAGACAAAACCGATGGAATCCTTGCTCATTCAGACTCTCCACTCATTCTCTAGTTGAGAGCCGGCTTGAAAACGGATTTCCACTGGAGAGATGATTGATTAACGGGTTGAACATGAGATTTCATCAAAAGAACAATGAGTACGATCGAATAGGGTGATTCCCATCCGATCGAATACGCTGGACCTTGATGGGGTTTCGTTGTTTAACATGTCATCACGCCGTCTCCGTTAAATGGCAAACTTTTAACTTAAAAAATTTCAGATTTTTGAAACAACAGATCGCCACTCGAGTGGCCATCCGACCGGATCACTATCCGATCGAATGACCATTCGACCAGATGACCTGTCCCTTATTATTTTCAAACACTTAACCATTTTCCAAGACACACACATTCAGTCGAATATCCATCCGATCGAATGGCCATCCGTCCGGATGACCATCCGACCGGAATACTTGTTTGAATACAACAACGAAAACTTCAAAAGCTTCAAAAAATTTACAAACACATTCACTCCTTCAAATGATCAACCGTTCGAATGGTCATCCGTCTTGATGGCCATCCGTCCGGATGACCATCCGTTCGACTCACCATTCGACACTTGACTCATCCAACACACTGTTACACGTTGTTCAATGCTTACGCTACTGTTCTATGCTCAGGCTAATCTCCAACGTGCCCCCTTCAATCCAATTCAAGGCTGTGTTTATTTATTAAACACATACAGTGAATATACTCAAACCCTTTTTCGCTTAACGCACTTTTGGGTGTTACATACGTTCTATATCAACTCACAACGCACACAATACTCAACTCTTTTATAAACGCTAACTGCTCTCGCATGTTATACACGTTTCAATGAATGCTTGTATGTTATGTTTATACAGTGACTGTTTTTCCTGACACCTTAGCAACGATAGTACTATAGTTTGGACTCAGCACCAGTCGTGGACAGGGGGTGTTAAGGGCTTTACTTCACATGGTCACAGTGGTGATAATGTGTTGCACATTCTACAACTCGCAGTCATGTCGGTTGCATGCTTCATTGTCGATAGCTTACTTGCTTCACATTTATACATGTTACACGCTGGTTATGCGTAAACGCTTTCGCTATACTATATGCTATGCAAACTTGTGTACTCACATTTACATGTTATGTATTGACTTTATTTTAACATATGTGATAGGTTGATAGGATGCTATGTTTGCTGTGACGAATCAAGTAGGAAGGCTAGAAACCCACCAAATAAGAAATCTGAGTTGTCAGAACAGTTTATTTGTTTTTGAGACTATTATCTGTAATAACTGTTTTTACTTTATATGTTAGTGGTATGGGACATTAACGTTAAATATATCGTCATTAATAGTTGTTATGGATTCTCTTGAACAATCTGTTTCGCTCATTGCCACGCCCCAATGTTTCCGCCATCGGTTTGAGTGTGACAGATTGGTATCAGAGCCATAACTATAGGGAATTAGGAAAGACAAGACATAGTCCGGGTTTGATGTCTTAGGATTGACCTAGTCTATAGTCTAAGTACCAAAAGACCGTTTGTGCAAACCCAGTAGGGGTTTCGTACGAACTTACTCTCGCTTGTACTCGCTAAAACTACATCCTTGTGCGAACACCGCATACTACAGCTTCGCACGAAGAAAGCCTTTCCTAAGGCTGAAATACTACATGGCCTTTCCTATGGCTGACACAACGCACACGTTTTAAAAAAATACTCGCATACCACAATCGAGTGATTGGATTCAGATTAGGTGTAAAAACCGAAAACTCTCGAAAAGATCGCTTACTCTACGTGTATTTTTACTCTCAGCACGAGAATATCTGTTGAGTTAGGAGTGACATCCATACCTTGACAGAGACCTCCATCTCTACCTCGTGGTTTTGCCACACTATCAGGAATGAAGTTGTTAAGTTAGGGGTGAAACCCGTATCTTAATGGCCTATTCCACTCTCTATTTTAATTTTTACAAAACTCTCACCAAATTCTCGATGGATTCCAATAACCCGAGTCATGTAAAAGTCGACCAGATGAGTGTCGTTCGCCATATTCAGAGAGAGCATAGTCTAGAAGGCCAAAGCGTGTACCCGAGGTCATTGTGGATAGTTGAATCACTTTGGGTAGGCGATGCCTAACACCCAAGGTAGCCTGTTCGATTCTGAGCTCGCAGCCGCTAATTCGTGTGAATGATCGATTTTTATGTGTTTATGTGTTTATGTTTCTATTTTGGAAGACTATTCGTTTTTCGCTCTGCAAAACGCGCACAACACACATCGCTACGCAATCTAAAAACTAATCGCAAACAAACTTTGAACTCTCGTACGCTATACTATTTGCAACGCCATTCGTCGTTTACGCTACTCGCTGCCGCTACTCGCACTCGCAACTCTCGATCACATCGCGCAACTGAGAAAGATAGGTGAATTCGTGCAAAATATGTAGGTGAATACGTGCAAAATATGTGCTTACGTGGATTATCTGCTTCTAAGTGCTTCTGTGCTTACGTGCTTATGTGCTTCTGTGCTTACGTGGACTATGTGCCTATGTGTTATGTGCCGACATGTTCCTATGCTTTATGGAGTAATAATAATAGTATGATGGTTATACGCTAAAATAATATCTAAAGCCGATATAATAGAATCTCGTCTGAATCCTTTGACGATGTCTGCTGCAGACAATGTTGTCATTTAAATCGCTCACTTCTCGCGCAGCTTGCCGAAACCATGCTGATAAGCGAATCACTTCACTGGTCGCCAAGGAAATGGCTAAAGTCATACCTCAGATCGTGAGTGAGATCAACGAGGTGAAGAGCAGCTCCTATGTTGAAACAAAGAGCGACTCTCCGAAAGCTCCTTTCAGCTTTAAACAATTCAAGGCTTGCAGTCCTGCTAGCTTCACGGGTGAAGATGGACCCAGCGCCATGTTCTAGTGGTTTGACGCAATCGAAGTCACCTTCAGGAAAAGCGGATACCCAGAGAATCTGCGTACTGTTAATGCTACTGGGGTTTTTCAGTCCAGGGCTCTGGACTGGTGGACTGTTGTGGGCAACAGGCGCGATAACTCTGTTTCTATGGCGAAGTATCTTCGAAGGAACTAAAACTCATTGTAGGATCATTTTGTGACCCAAACGAGTCGTTCAGAAGAGATTTTATCAGTTTCAGATGCGGAAAATAAGAAACTGACTTCGAAACAGCTTGGTTATCACTTTAAACATCTTGTGTATTGATTTAACAGCGATTACATTCACGAGAAATACCGGCAGCACTTCGGTACAATTCTCAATTCTTCTGGCTGTCCGCTTCAAATGACAAACATGACACCTATTTATAGACTATGCCTGTCCGCTTGAAAGACACATATACACGTTCAAGCGGTTTACTTCAAGCGGACCTACCTAAACAATTCAAGCGAAACCAACAAATATAAAACTCCTATTTCAAGCGAACTATCTGATTTCATGTACAACTTTTTGTCTTCTTGTGATGTTGCCATTCCATGATGCAAGAGATGATGTCATTAGTATCATGTCATCATCAATAATGATGACATCACTCTGGTTCAGATCTGCAACGAACCCGAGACTCGATATAAGACGGAGACGATAGATGAATGCACCAACACTCATGTCGTGCATTCAAGCAAGCAAGTATCTCCGCAAGGAATACAAGGCTTTCTTGGCACACATTGTAGTAGCGGAGAAGGAAAAGAAAGCAATGGAAAAGGTACTTGTGGTTCGTGATTTTCCTAATGTCTTTCCTGACGATTTACCTGGTCTACCGCCGTCTCGTGATAATGATTTTCGCATCGACCTCATTCCTGGAGCTAACCCTGTCGCTAAAGCCCCTTATTGCCTCGCACCGTCCGAAATGTGTGAACTTTCCAGTCAACTCCAGGAATTACTTGATGTAGGATCGATATTCAACCTAAATGAGTCTGTCTGAGTCAAATCTAAGTCACTAGAGAGGCAAAAACAATCTAGTAACTGAGAATCAGTGTTAGAATGTGAGTAGAAGCAAAGAAATACACTTTAAACTGGTTTTCCATTGATTTTAGACGTTAATACACGCAGAGAATTTGACAGCACTTTGTGACAACTTTCACCGAACCGTTACAAATGGAAAACCCAACACCCTTATTTATAGGGAATCCATTTCGCACGAGATGACAAGTCCATTTCGTACGAAATGGTAAAACTCCATTTCGTGCGAAATGGCCTTACAACATCCATTTCGTGCGAAATGGTACAAAACACAAATAAACTCAACTTTTACACTTTAAACCCTATTACAAGCTACTATTACAAGCTACTGACAAGACCTAGACTGATGACATAGGCGATAGACATTGTGTACCAACAAACTCCCCCTTGGATATTGCCGGAGTCTTCAGTCTGCCTGTCTTCAAAACTTCCTTTCACAAAGACTTGAATTTTTCTTCTCTTTGCTTAGGCTTCTTCAATAACAACTTTCTTAGCTTTTCATTCTCTTCAACCGCTCTCTTTTCATCTTCAGCCATCCTTTGCACAACTGTATATCTTGCAATCTTGTCTTTTTCTTCACGTGCCTTCCTTTCTTTCTCAGCTTTCAGAGCCTCTTCTTTCTCAATCTTTCTCCATCTTGATGACCACACATTCTCAGAATTTATGCCTTTCTGGAAACATATTGTCGCAACTTTCTGAAATTGTAAGGCTTGATCTTTATCTTCCTTCTTGTAACCAATCTTGTTCACAAATAAACACTCGATATCTTTCACTGAGCAGTTTACAATCCACATCGGATCATACAAACGGATGTATCTGACTTCATTCTCCACTTTATACGTAATCACTGCTTTAGTTGACATACAGCTGTAAACCCAACATAAAAACCCTTTATGAAAATCCTGTTCCATTTTTGGCAACGGGATATTCTTTATCACCCTGGGCTTCTTTATCTGCAATATCGTTTCTTCAAAGCCTGTGACTTGATCCAACCTTTTGACTTTCTTAGGTTGATGTGGCTTCCAGTGCTTAAAGTCTTTAAACGCTTCGAACTTCATCAAACCCCATGTTGGCATATCACGCTCTCTGACAGGATATGATAATGTTCTGACCTTGGGTAGTTCTTCTATGTCCCACCATGGCAGAGACATTATGTCGTGAATATACACAAAATATTGAACGCCGAACTCTCTTCGAATTGCATACGCATTAACCAGCGGCAGGTACCCCCAACTGATTATGTCTCCCAAAGAAACTTCTCTGTCTCTCTTATAGTACTTCAGCGGTCTTTTGAATTTTCTTTCTGAATCTTTTCTAAACCATTTCTTTCTTTCTTCGCGACGTTCATCTTTCGACATTTCATCAAAACTTTTATTCTTTATACTTTCTGCAACTTTCCTTCTTAACTCATCTTCATTCGCCTGACTGAAAAATTCTACAAGCGTCGGAAAGTTAGAAGTATCAACGTGAACGTTCTCAGATTGTTCTTCGTCACTACAATCTTCAACTTCAACTTCAACTCTGTCGTAATTATCAGCATCTTCTGTCACACCCCGACCACGTAGAACATACAAAACGTGGCAGAAACGTCGGGGAGTGTTGTAACAGAATTAATTGTCTCATAACCATGGTATTCAAAGTTGTACTTTATTTATCAACATAGGAGTTTCATTGTTTTAAACAGGAATCAAAGAGTTTATAACATAATTAAACTAAGTCTATCTTCATTTTAAGTCTCTAAGGCACAGGTCCGCCCTAGTGTCACGATCATCGTCCTACGCAAAAGCTCCTGAAAACACATGTAAAAATAGGTACGTCAGCATAAAAATGCCTGTGAGATACATAGGTTTTGTTAAAATAGGATTCATGACTTATGTTTAAGAAATTGTTTAATAAAGTTTAGTCATGAACCTTGTAAATTGATTTGTTTTGTAAATCGTTTGAAAAACAATAAGTTCAGATGATATGTATAAATAAGAGAATAATGTATGGTTAAATGAATAACCATGTAAAATGAATTTGTATAAGATAAGTTGTTTGTAAAACAATGTCTTGTGAAAGATATGTTATTTGTATAAAATGTTATATGTATAAATTGAAATGATTTAAATAACGCTATGATATGTAATATAATACAAACACTTATATATAGGAAGTACCAGCGACGTATCCACCATGCTTGTATCATATTACTCACATCTCGTTAATTAAGTCACTTAAACAAACCACCAATGTATAAAGTCTATGTTTAAACCAATTGTCAAAAAGTCCTTGTATAAGCCATGTCAAATGTTAAAAAGTCCAAAAGTAGTCAAGTAATGTGTAACAAATGTTATGTATTGTAAGTAAAGTATTGTCACATATTCAAATGTAGAAATGTACAAAATAAAGTATTTTGAATATATCAAAAAGTTATGTTTTGCAAAGTAATGCATGTTACATTGATACAAACATTTATGTGGTAAGTTAACGCATACATTCAAGCCTTGAGACAGTCGGATAACCCTAAGTCAAGGTTATCAAAAGAAATGTTTTCGGATTCAGTCATTCCTTACATCCAAACAAACCCGGGATGTCAGGAATGGGATTTGTCAAGTCCTATGGTACCAGTACTTACTACCGAGCGGCGTAGCTAATGTTAATGAACGTATATAAGTCTCGTTTGTGCAAACCAAATGTTATAGCAATTGTATACATGTCATATGAAAACAATGTACTAAGTATGCTAAGTTAACATACAAAGCAGAAAAGTCATGTAAATCAATGTGCTAGCATGCTATCAGTCAACATACATAGCAGAAATGTAAAGTAAAACAATGTACTAAGTATGCACACAATGGACATACATAGCATGAAATGCAATGAAATCATGTACTATAATGTACTAACGAACATAGCAGGTATATGATGTGAAGGTAGGAAAGCACGAAAGTAACAAGTAGGCACATGTGTTTCACCCCGAAACAGTTTGAAAACAGTAAAAGAGGGGTCTATGTACTCACATAAACACCTTGAAAACATTTAAAAGATGGGGTTCTATGTACTCACTTGAGATTGCTCAGAAGTCCTAAGATAACCACCAAGCAAAGCTAGAGATCACGGAATCAAACGGCACCTAATATAGGTAACTATGTTAATAAACCGGACCTAAATCGGAGGATCGGATAGAATGAGGGTTTGTAAACCAAACGAGTATGGAGACTCGTGTAATATGGTTTAACAAAGCCAACATACTAAATGAAACCTAACATAAGTGCTTACGACCCATTACGACCCGTTTAGGTAGCTTATGCTACTTTAACGCGTCGTTCGCGTGAAACGCGTTCGGACCGCCTAACTAGTCCTATGACAAGTAGAATATGCCTTAACATGCCTAATATTGTCGCCAAATCAGTTTAGATGTCAAAAGTTATGTCACATATGTTTATAATGAATTTTGGCATCAAAGGGGTATTTTGGTAATTTACCTAAGGCATATAAACTACCTATCATACAACTACTTAAACGTTGTGACCATAAGGTATAACCTCGGAAGGTTATTCCCTACCTACTATGGTCACCTAATGTATTTGGTCGGATCCTAACGATCGACCAAATGGGTCGGGTTCGAAGGTATAAGCGATTTATTAGATCGCTTACCCTTACGACCCTAGACAACGTGGTAATCAGTAGGCATAGTCACAAGGGACTATAACCATCGTGATTACAATCACGTTGCGAAGTTCAAACGAACTTCGCATTGACCATAAACTGGTCAACGCAGAAAGTCAAACAAAGTTTGACTTTCGGACTCGAAAAGCAATAAAAGAACGAAGGAATACTTACGAAGGGTCCCCGAATGCTAATCTTGATTCAAGTAGCTCAGGTATGAAACAAAGGTTTCAACTTAGAGCTTCTCAAATCAGATTCTAGTGGGTTTTGAAGTTGGGGGATGTGGGTATTTATAGGATTTCCTGAACCGTTAGGATCGTTTCTTGGAAACCGTGATCGAATCTAAGGCGTACACTTGTTGGAATGTTGTGGTGACTAAAAATGGCCTCTCATTAACTGAAAGGGCAAGTGTGGGTGTGTGGTTGGGAGTTTAAGAGCTGTAATCTGCTGATTAATTGATCTTATCTGATCTGGGAGCCTGACGCGGGCCGCGTAAAGGATAGCCCTGGTTTTACGCGGGCCGCCTGGCCTGACTGGCCAGAAACAAACTTTTGTAAATGACAGTTTCAGTCCCTGTTACGTGTTTAAGCCATTTTCGACACGTTTAAGGCCCGTTAAGCCAACGTTAAGGCCCTAAAATGATGCCTAAACATTGTGGACATGAAACATGCTCAAAAATATGTCGGATGTCAGTTCGTTTGGTCGCACGATCGCGATGTTCGCTTAATTACGACGGAATGCGCATAAGCGCGAAAAACGATCCAAATGACGCGACGGATGGATTTTTCTTATGCCAATCACAAAAATAAAATGTTTTAGTGCTTACATAAATTTTTGGATGTCCGGATGTATTCAGAACGTAAGTTATGCGCGAAAGTACAAACTTGTGCACTTTTTGGCACTTTTAGTCCCTGAATGACCCAAAAGTTTATTTTAGCACACCGAACCCCGCAAAGCCTATTTCTAAGCTATGTAAAGGATATTTATGGTATGTTTAACTTATGGTCATGTTCCGGAATGTTAGTTACTGTTCAAATTTGCATACTTTCGCAGTTTGTCAAATTTAGTCCCTGTAGACGAATTAACTTGTTTTTGCCATACCAAAGCCTTCAAAACTTATTTCTAAGTTATGTATAGGTTATTTAAGGTATGTTAAGTATATGTTGATGTTCCGGAGTATTTGTCGCATTAAACTGGTTACGTTTATGCATCAGTTTGCGTATAACTCTCCAGAAAGCGATGTAGAGTTTGAAATTGAATAAAAGTCAAAACATGAAAAATGTTAAACACAACCAAACAAACATTGGGATCAAATAACATTGTTTTATTGATAACTGAATTGTTTACAATGATTTCAGACACAGATGTTACATCTTCAACGTATTTATACCGGTATTCAGGCTGCTGATTGATATCGAACTTATTCAATTCTTCTTCAAAATCAAACTTGAATTCATTTTCATCTACATGCGTCATCTTGATGATCTATGCTAGAGTATAAGTGTGCAGAATTTCCCCTTCCTCAACACCGTGCTCAAGACAGAGAATCAATCTTGAAACATGATCATTACTTTCATCAACATTCTCTACATCATCATACTCCCCCTCACTTTCAGCATTCTCAGGTTCTTCTTTAGCATCATCATGAAGATATTCATCAATCTTCTCTTCATTAGATGCTTCAGTAACTTTGATGCCTGTAGAACCTTGATCATTGTCATCATCATCATGATCACTATTTGCAGAAAATACATCATCTGCATCATCTTTCATAATTTCTTCATTATCTTCTTCTTCATCATCATCTTCTTCATCATCATCTTCTACATCATCAACTTCTACATCATCATTAAATACACCAGAAACCGAAGATATAGGACAAGGATATTGAATAGGTGATTCAGGAACAACTGACGGAACGATTGCTCTTTCAATTACTTCAGAAACACCTTCAACTTGAACACCTTTGCCTTTATTTTTCATTTCAGCTTCAATCTCAGCCTTACGTCATGCTCTGACTTCCTCAAGCTCGATTTCTTCAAATATTTGTTCAACAGGCTTTCCAATCAAATTCTCCAAAACTTTATTCATCATATATATTTCATGTTCTTTCTTTGCGTTGTTAGCTTCCAACTCTTTGTTTTTCAGCTTGAAGTATTCATTCAGTTCATCTCTTCGAGCTTTTTCTTCTTCTAACTCAGCTATTCAAACCTTCAATATATCAATATCAGCTTGATCGGCTTCAACCTTCTTTAGCAAAGATGAATTTTCAGCTTCGACAGACTTGACATGCTTCTCCAATTTCTTATTCTCCACTAACACCTCTTCCACTTTCTTTTGTAATTTCTTTACAACATCATCAGTCACAAAGTTAAAATCTCCAATGTCTTCAAGAGGAATATTCTCTGGAATATGTGGAAACTCTTTAAAAAAACAGATGATCCTGGAGTCATCTGTACTGGTGGTTGTGTGGTTGGTGGTGTTTGAAGGATGTACGGTGAAGATATAACAGGTTGTTCATGAATTGGAGTAGACATACAAAGATGTGGTGATGATTGTGGTAATTGTTGATGTGGTGGTGATGGTTGTCTTGGTGGTGATGGAATAGGATCAGGTACTGATTGTTGTGGTGGTGATTAATGTGGTTCAGCTTGTGGTTCTGATAGTGGTTGTTGTGGTTCTGATACAGGCTTTGATTTAAACTTGATTTTCAACTTTCGTGCAGAAGGAGATATAACACGTTTTCTTGCATTAGACTTCTTCCTGCCTCCAGATGATGGTGGAGTTTGAACATTCTGAACATGTTCTGGAGATAGAATATACAAATCATCATCGTCATCTCCACTCCTCTTTCTTTTCTTCTGTTTTTCTTTATCAGAAATTACCTTTTTCCAACGTCCAGTTTCATCAACCTCTGAATCAGATGAGCTCTTCACTTCATCGTCACCCAATTTCTCACCAGCTGCTTTCTCAGCTTCAAGATTTTCATTAAGAGACTTCAATAATTGTTCAGATTCAAGAGATAAACGACCTTGATCTCTTTCAGTATCAGCTTCTGTTTCATCTTCCTCTGGTTCATCGACCAGCATTGTTTCAACAGTTTTCTTTTGAGGTTTCTTTTTCGGTTGCGAAGATGAACCTTCTTCTGCTTGTACTTTCGGAGTTGTCTTTCTACTCCTTTTCTTCTTTTCTTCTTTTGTGAACCATTCATTTCGTGTTTCCTTGAATTATGCTAACTTTGTTAATTCATCTGTTGCACTCTTTTCTTTCATTTCTTCATCATTTCTCCATTTCAGATGATTAACTGGATCTGGATCTTCGTAATTTGCACTTTTGATGAATCCAAAGAATTCTGCCTTTGTTTTTTGTTCCGGCCGATTTTTCTGATACCTGGATAATATGATCAACGTCTCATTATCCATGTGATACAATGCCAATAAATCATTATCTTCATCTTTCACTAGATCCGGATAAGCATGATCAAGCATCATTTGCACAAATCTCGGATAAATCCAGGTTTTACTGCCTGATGTAATGTTTTCTTTCATGTAATGGAAAATGATTTTCGAAAAATTGTACTTTTTGTTCAACACTAATGCAGTCACCATGCACATCTGGTAATCTCTCATCACATCATATCCACCCTTTCTGTGACTAAGAGCGTGAATCACTGAATGAATGAAAAATTTGTAAGGCTTTGAGAAACATGCTTTCGAATAGTTTGCACTGTTCAGTGGACCACTATATCCCATCCTTAACATACATCCCTTAACCATTCTCTCTGGAAACTTCGTTGGTGAATTTTCATCATCCGGAAAATCTAACACTTCACGAACAAGTTGTTCTGTGATGACGATCTCTTTATCTTCACCATTTAAGCTAATAATTGAAGTTATCACTTTACTATCTGCATCATACTTAGCATTCTTCCAGAAACGTTCAATATGAGCTTTGAAAACATTATGTTGATTTGTCAATGCCTTCTGGATAGGTAAACGCTTCATAAATTCCAGAATATCCTTGAATACGGCCATCTTTGGAAGCTTTTCATCATAAACACAACAAGTGTTATGTGATGGATCAAATTCGAAAATCGAAGCCTGAAATATCCAACAGAAACACAAGTTAAACACTTTGAACAATTTTTCAAAACAAACATACTTCATACTAAATGGCATTTCAAGCGAAATGGGTTTCAAACGAGATGGACAATTTCAAACAACTTGGGGTTTCAAACGAAATGGTCAGGTTCAAACGGTTTGACTTTCAAACGAAATGCCTAGTTTCAAACGGTTTGACTCTCAAACGAAATGGCTGGTTTCAAACGATTTGACTCTCAAACGAAATGGCTATTTCAAACGGTTTGACTCTCAAACGAAATGGCTATTTCAAGCGAAATGGTGTTTCAAGCGATATGGCCATTTCGCATGATTTGGTAACATTAACCAATGTGCCATTTCGTACGAAATGACTTGTCATTTCGTTTGAAATCTGGTTCATGAACAGTATTTTTTCAGATGATTAAAACATGATCTGATGATGAAATTGAAACCCAAGACTTGTTCTTTATCCGATTCCGAGTACATGGATGTGTTTATTGTTCATTTTAGACCACACAATCATCCTAGATCTATGTTCAAAGTTCACGTGTTCATCGAGTTCATACGATTCAAGATATCTGGTCCAAATTGAAACCCTAGATCTAATCTATAACATATTCCGAACACACTGAAGTGATTTTTGTTCATTTTAGACCATTTAGCAACCCTAGATCTAAGATCAAAAGACTATTCTTCCGAGTTCAAGCGAAAACGATAGATCTGGTTCAATTCAATATCAATTCTCACCTTTCCCATGTTATAAGTTGAGCCAACCAACTTATAAACAGATTCCGATCAGCGATTTAACAAGATTTAGGCTTGAATCACAAGAAATCAGTGAGTCGCCTCAGATCGTTTGAAGAGTATGTATTTGGTGCGGAATGGAGAAAATGATGTTTTCAAGCGATATGGAACCCTTTATATAGACATGTCCATTTCGTACGAAATGGACAAAGAGGCAGTGTATCCATTTCACATGAAATGGTCAGTTGAAACGATATGGCCATTTCGTGCGAAATGGTCATTTTGTATGAAATTCCATTTTTTCAAAATTTTGAATTTTTTTCAATTTTTATTTATTGAATTATATACCACCACACCCAGTTAACCAAGTCCAAGTTAATGACCCTGGTTAACTGTTTAGCCTGCCAAGTCCAAGTTAATGACCTTGGCTGACCAATTTATGAATTTGCTGACTTTTTGAAACATGATTAAGTTCAAATTAATGAACTTTTAAACGTTTTGATCAATTACCAACTCTTGTTCAAAATTTTTCTTTACCAACCCTCATGATCCAACTTGTTTAGCACTTGAGACTTTGATCATCAGATCCCCAATGTCTGTTGTCGAAAATAAGATGAAAATATCAAATCTTTTTGGATTTTTGATAATATTTTGCTAAAACAAATAGGAAATCTTTTGGAATTTAAGAAACAGTAAACTGTACAAACATATTTTTGATGAGCGTGTTAGGGGAGCATATCAGCTGCTGACAAGCTACAAGTACCGTTAAGCTTTGATTTCATACTAAGCATTAAACAATTCACAGTGATTGCCGATATACTAATCCAATTTAAATTTTCACACAAATTTCAATCTGTTCAGGATATGAATTAATGTTTTAAGGCTTAACTTATACGCGTGTACCACCTCAGAATATACTCCCGTATCCAGACCACTATATTCAGTCTTACAGGTGAGTGCACACTAATGATATCTGTAATTGGGTTAATGCGAGGCCATGAGAGCTCAGGCTATTGCTTCTGCAAAATCAGAGATGATGGCTCGACTTTTAGGTGGGCCCCCCTTGGGGATCTTCTTTACAACAACACACGATTAGCATTTTTCAATGTTTCATCATTTTTTATGCTGAGGGCGGGCTTTAAGATTTAAAGCAGTGCAAAGTATTATACGAGGACTAGGCTATTGCTCTCGCAAAATCAGAAGTCCTGGTATAATACCCCAGATATCAAGACGTACAAAGACCTAGTATGTCAGAAATAGAGCCTTTCAAACAGGATTTCAGGGGTTACCTATATATCCGAGAGATGTTCCCCACGTAATAAGCAAGAAATGATTTAGGTTTATATCCCAAAGAAACTTACTAAATGTGTAAAAACCTATCGATACATCATCAGCGAGACTGCTTAACACTTTTAAACTATACATTTCTTTAGCGTACTGCAACTTTCTAGCTGATGTACTATCATTTCCCCTTTTTACACAAACTCTTTTTGCCTTTTTCACTGTTTTTGGATTTTTGAAATTTTATCATGTTTTTGTATTTTCTGAAAACTTTCTCCCCCTAAAATCAAAAACATATTTTTGTGTTTTTGGTTTTATCAAAAGCAGAAAATAAAACTGTACAGAAAAACTTGACAATACGACGTAGATCACTTCTGATCGCCGTCCTCCTCGGCTTCACACTCTATTACCCTCCCAGAAAACAAAATTTTCAACCCGTTCAATTTTAAAAGATAGTTAAATCTTGTTTTATCAAAGGATTTTGTGTAAAAATCAGCTCTCTGATCATCGATGTGTATATGATCAATTCAAATCAATTTATTCTCGTAGCAATCACGGATGAAATGATGTCGAATCTCAATATGTTTCGTTTTAGAGTGATGAACCGGATTTTTAGTTATATTTATGGCTACCTCATTATCCACAAAGATTGGCGTGTCCAAGAACTGCAAACCATAGTCCCTCATCTGCTGCTGGATCTAGAGGATCTGAGAGGAACAGCTGGAAGCTGAAACGTATTCAGCCTCACAGGTCGAGAGAGCGACTGTGGTTTGTTTCTTGTACTTCCAAGTAACAAGCCGAGTTCCAAAGAACTGACAGCCAGCAGTTGTGGACTTTACATTAAGCTTACAGCTCCCGAAGTCAGAATCAACATAACTAGTAAAAGAAAAGTCACCAGATTTAGGATATCACAAGCCGGTGCTTGGGCAGCCTTTAAGATACCGTAAAATTCTCTTCACAATCGTCAAGTGTGACTGTCTCGGGTTTGACTGATATCGGGGGCAGAGGCAAGTTGGATACATGATGTCCGGTCTTGATGCTGTCAGATACATTAATGAACCAATGATCGACCGATAGTGCGTCTCATCCACATTTTCACCGCTTTCATCCGGACATATCCCATGATTTGGAGCAAGGGGGTTGAGATTGGAGATGATTCAGACATATTGAACTTTTCAAGCACATCATTAACGTATTTTGTCTAGTGTACGAAGATTCCTTCGGGCATTTGCTTAACCTGAAGCCCTAGGAAGAACTTCATCTCCCCCATTGAACTCATTTCAAACTTTTTCTTCATAACCTTCTCGAACTATTTGCATAATTCGTCATTCTTCGATCCGAAGATTATGTCGTCAAAATAAATCTGCACGATGAGTAGATGTCCTGCAACCTCTTTTGTAAACAGAGTGCTATTGACAGTCCCTCTGATGAGCCCGTTGTTCAATAGATGTTGGGAAAGCGTCTCGTACCAGGCTCTCGGGGCCTGGTGTAAACCGTAAAGTGCTTTGTCGAGTAGATAGACTTTGTCTTTGTGCACTGGATCGGTAAAACCTGGTGGTTGTCCGACGTACACTTCTTCTTTGATCTTTCCATAAAGGAATGCAGATCTTACATATAATTGGTAGACCTTGAATCCTTTCCAAGACGCGAATGCCAGGAAGATTCTAATTGCCTTGAGTCGAGCAACAGGCGCATACACTTCTGTAAAGTCGATGCCTTCTTGCTGACTAAAACCTTGGACTACCAAACGTGCTTTATTTCTCCCGATCACCCCAATATCATCTCGTTTACACTTGAAGACCCATTTGGTCTTGATCAGCTTTTGATCTTCCGGGAGATCCACCAACCTCCACACTCCAAGCTTTTCAAACTACAGTAGCTCCTCCTGCATCGCATTTACCCAGCTTTCCTCGGTCAATGCTTCTTTGTATGTTCTTGGTTCCACCTGTGAGATAAAACATTTCAATGAGAAGTCTACTTGTAAAGGAGCAATAGATGAATAAAAACATGTAAGCCCTTTGTTGATTTGATCGCATGTTTTCACTCCACTTTGAAGATCTCCAATGATTTGTTCTGAAGGATGATAAGATAAAGTTATCGGCATGACTGTATCAGGTACGCTCACTTCCGATTGAAAATTTGTTATGTCCTGATCACCAGTGTGATCAACAGCTTCCGAAGACGCAATATTTGGTTCCTCGTCAAAAATCTGATCGGCTTCTAATTCTGAGTCGTCAGACTGGTCAAATATTGGAGTTGGTTCTTCTGTGGGTTCGTGTGCTGTTCCACTTGGACCGGCCTCATGATCATTTGCACCCATGGTGGGTGAGGAAACTACCAACGGTCTCGGCATTTGATCTTGCGAAAGAGACTGTTGTTGTTGGTATAAGTATGCTAGTTCCTCCTCACTTGGCTCAGTCGGCAACTGAAATGACTCCCAGAGTTTATCATAATCGAATAGCAATCTGTTTCCAGGAAGTTGTTCCGGAGCAGTAAACCTTTGACAGTCAACGTGTTGAACCTGTATAATCTTCCCCAAGCATGGAACAAATACTCTCTTCAGTGGACTTGCATAACCTACAAAAAAACCTTCGTTAACTTTTGCACCAAATTTTCCATCTGGATCAATAAATGTGCATGGTGATCCAAAAGGTTTTAAGAATTTTAGATTTGGTTTATAGCAATGAAGTAATTCGAAGCAGGTTTTCTTGTACTTCTTTACTGTAAGAACACGATTTAGCGTGTAACACACTGCAGCAACTGCTTCACTCCAAAAGAATATCGGCAATTTGGAATCGACTAGCATAGTTCTAGCTGTTTCGATCAGTGTGTGATTCTTTCATTCTGCGACACCGTTTTGTTGTGGAGTATACGGTGCGCTGAATTCATGAAGAATGCCTTTGTCATTGCAAAATTCGAGCATACGGTTGTTCTTAAACTCTGTTCCGTTGTCGCTTCGAATTCTTCTGATCGGCAGTTTGTACAGCGTCTCCATCTTTTTGAATAAAATCATCAACGAATCAAATCTTTCATCTTTTCTTTCGATACACATCACCCATGAAAATCTTGTATAGTCGTCAGTTACTACTAGACAATACAGATCTCCACTTACGCTCTTCACATTTACCGGTCTGAAAAGATCCATATGGAGTCTTTCGAGCGGTAGTCTGATGGAGTTCAAGAGCTTCTTTGGGTGTGACTTCTTCGTTTGGTTACCCTTTTTGCATTCTACACAATCATCATTCAGATGGAAATTTTTCAGATTAACACCTTCAACAAGATCATTGTGAACTAAGAAATTCATTTTTCTCACATGAATGTGACCCATCTTACGATGCCACATTCTTGATTCCTTTTCAGTTGCTTTTGTTTTAGTTACAAAACATTGTTTCTTTTTGTCTGATGTTGTTGCGACGCTCATGTCTAGGACATACAAATCGTTTTCTCGAGGAGCTCACATCAACACCAAATCTTCAGGAATTTTTTGTAAAATGAACTGTGAACGACTTGTCACAAATCTGCGATATGCTCAACATATTGTTTTCAAGTTCAACGATGTAGTTCACTTTATCAAAAGTTACAGCTCCATTGGTAAGAATTCCTTCACCAACGATTCTTCCTCCCTGAGTTTTCTCGCAAAGCCAACATATCCTCCATTAATTGATTTGACATCATAGAGTAGTGCTAATATCCCAGTCATATGCCTCGAGGCGCCGCTATCCATGATCCACTTGGAGATGATCGATCTCGGAAACCCCTGCACACATCAAAGACAGTTTAGTTAAACAACGATGCCCAAGATTTTTTTCACATTTGGAACACTACCAAACATAATATCATGAGCTACGTCAACTTTTGGAATGTTGAAGACAACATTTGGAACAACAGGTTTTGACTTTGATTTTAGATCTCCCTCCTTTATTGGTGGGAATTCCTCAATCAATTTGTCCAATTCAAACTCAAGATTCTCAACATCAGTTGCAAAAACTTTTGATTCAGATTTTAAATCCTTTTCCATTTTCTTTTCTTCAAACGAACGTTTAGATTTCTCCAGCCATGATTGGTTTTAAAAAGTTTTTGTTTTGGGATAAACCTTTGAAGTCTTTTGAGTTTTCGAAGATTCACCAATCTCAAAGGTTGATTTTGGCTTGTCCTCGGACTTCAAAGATTCACCGCATTTCAGAATACGCACGGGGGAAACCATCGGTGTTTTACCCTTAACATCATTTGAAGTTTTAGGTTTGGGTTTCTGGAAAACTGGTTTTTCAATCCTCTTAACACACTGTATGGCCATGTGACCAATTTCATTGCAGCGATAACAGATTCTTTTGTCATATTCGACAAAAGTGGATCTGTTGGTCTTATCTTTCAACTTTTTCGCTGCATTGAAATCCTCAACTGCTTTCTGACTAAAGATATAATCTTTTTCAGCAATTGTGTTCTTTCCTGCAACAAATACATCACTCAACTTTTCTTTTGGCTTAATCTCCCTTTTAGCCATTTTTTCTCAAAACCGACACCTTTCTTTTTGAAATTGTTACCATGTCGTTTGTTGTGACCATTGTTACCCATCCATTCTTTCTTTCCCGTGTTGTTTGGTTGTTTCACAAAAGATTTTTTCGGTTTTGATAAAATTGCGTTGTTGTTAACTTCCGAAATATCAATTTCCACAAGTTTGAACACTTTTTCAACATTTTCCAATTTTGCATTCTGAATTGGATACTCAAAATCAGTATAGAGTTTGTCAGTTCCGGTCATTGTGTAAACCACAATGATCGAATCGTCATCCACAACTGTATCTGATTTTAGGATGAATTTGTCCAGAAAATTTCCATCATCTTCAGAATCAGAATTGGAATTCTCCAAATGAGTTTTAACCGTTCCGAAATCAGAGTTATCACTTTCTTCATCCAACACTTGATCAACAACAGTTTTAATCACTTGTGACTCGTTGTCGGTGTCAGATGGAGAGAATGTAACATCAATGTTTTCCGGTAACTCATTCTCTGCAGTTCTCAACTTGAGATTCAAAGCTGTTTCCACCCCATCTGGATATTTCTGTGTATAATGATTCCACATTGGGGGTGGAACATTGTTTAAAGCAGGTTTAGCATCAGGTAGTTGAGGAAAAATTTGATCAATCACATAAGATGAAGCAATATAACTGATCAATTTCTTATCAACTCTTTCTTTTTTAATACGCATCAATTCAAGTTCCTTTTTCAAAGATGCGATTGTGTCTGTAGGATCGTTGTGCGACCTGAATGAGTCGTTCAGAAGAGTTGTTTATCCGAATCAAAGGTGGAATCAATGAAATGGAATCTCGATACAATTATAATGTCTCTTGTATTGATTTAATAGTCTTACAGCACCTGGAGACAATTCGGCAGCACTTCGTTACCGAATTACAAGATCTAATTCCGTATGAAATGACAAACCAAGTACCCCTATATATACTAGGGGTGATTCCGTTTGAAATGGCCAAAGGCACTTTCAAGCGGAATTAACTAAATTAATTTCGTTTGAAATGGTCCTTGGCTGTTTCAAACGAAATTACCATTAAACACACTAAAATCAGTTTCTAGTACCTGAGCACTGGTTTATCCTATCCTATTACATGACTCGATACAAGACGAAGTCAATAGACATAGTGCACAAACAGACTCCCCCTTGGATGTTGACGAAGTCTTCAGTGTCGAGTATTTATCATGACACATCTTCAGTCTTGATCAGTCTTCATGCTCTATCCAAATTGTCTAACACTGTAAGCATCCTTCAATCTTTATCTTCTTTGATCAGCTTTTATCTTTGAATGTTGTATACCAGGATCTGTCTCTGGCTCTAACATTAACAGCTTCTTCAGGCTCCCCCTTTCGTCAAGCTTCCGTGCTTTAGGGATCGACACCTTGCTTTCCGGTTACAAGCTCCCCCTTGCTTTGAGCTCGTCTTCAGACTCCCCCTTAGACTCTGCTGTCGGGATCGTAGTCTGGTACAGTATCTGCAACACTTATACATTTATAAGTACATACATTTAAAGCTTTCAATTATCCAGGAATTGTGACCTGGCTCTTTCAAACTTTCTAAACTAACACTTTTTAACAAATTTCAGAATTATGCAGTTTCAGCAAACAGAATCGGAAACTGGCTTTTTAACAATATAAGCATCCAAATCCCTCACAGTTAATCATCCAAGTCCAAACTAATGACCTTGGAGATATCACAAACTGTTTTTGATTTTTGTTAAAAATTCAAGTTTCAAATTAATGAACTTGTTTTATTTTTAGAAACACAATCAGCTTACTTAGATTTTGACACTCAGCATTTCAGACATCGGTTGTCGAAAATAAAGCAGAATCAAAAATCTTTTTGTATTTTCTGAAATATAAAGCAATAAAAAAATATTTACAAACATATATACACAATATTTTTGTTTGAGTTTGCGTTAGAGGATCATATCAGTTTTTGACAAGTCACAAGTACCGTTGAGCTTAGTTACACATTAAGAATTAAACAATTCACTTAGATTGTCAATATACTGATCCTCTTAAATTTTCACACAAATTTCAACTGATTCAGGATACGAGTTAGATGTATCAAGAACTTAAACTCATTCATGTGTCCCACCTCTTGAATATACTCCCGTATCCAGATCCCAATATTCAGTCCTACAGGTGAGTATACCTAGATGATATCTGTAAGGGGTTAAATTGCGAGGCCATGAGAGCTCAGGTCAGAACTTCCGTTCAGCAGAGAGATGATGGCTCGACTTTTGGTGTGTCCCCTTTAGAGGATCTTTTCTTCAATAGCACATGATTAGCATTTTTCAATGTTTCATCATTTTTATGTTGAGGGCGATGCTATGTTTCAAGCAAGCAGAAAGTATTATACGGAGACTAGGCCATTGCTTCCGCAAAATCAGAAGTCCCGGGATAATACCCCAGATATCACTAAGCATAAAGACCTAGTATCTTAGAAAGAGGGGTCCTTCAAACGAGATTTCAGGGGTTACCTATATATCCAAGTAGTGTTCCCCACGAAATAAGCAAGTTTGAATTTAAGTTTATATCCCGAAAAAATTTACTAAATGTATAAAAACCTATCGGCATATCATCAGTGAGACCGTTTAACGCTATATAAAACATTACATTTCTTTAGCATACTGTAACTGTCTACTGATGTACTATCATTTCCTCTTTATACACAAAAACTCATTTTTCAAATTTTATCATGTTTTTGACTTTTTTCAAAATTTTAAATGTTTTTGTATTTTATGAAAATATTACTCCCCCTAAAATGCAAAATCATTTAAAGAAAATTTTACAACCAATACTGATAGCTTTGTCTCGCCATCCATTTCCTGCTTAAAGTGCTCTGTTTTGCAAAAAATCTAACATACCCCCATGATTTACAACACATTGATCTTTTACAGTTTGAAAACCGTTTTTCAATCTTGTGAAATTAATCATGTTTGTTCAGCCGTGAGGGTTTCGGCGTATTCAATCAACATATTTTTGAATTTTTCAAATTTTTGGCAAAATGAAAGCATATTTTTTATTTTTAAATTTTTCAATTTTTAGGATTGGTTTATACCTAAAAATTGAAAAATTACCTTTATTCAAAATACAAAAATTTGCTTTCATGGTATTCAAAATAAATCTTTATTCAAAAATATGCTTTCATGGTATAAACCAATCCTTTTGAATCATCATTCAAATTTTTCTCGGATTTTGAGTTTTTCAGATATCCATCATGAAAATTACCTTCATTTTCATCCTGTGATTCAGATTTACCTGTATCAACTGACTCTTTTATCAACACACTTTCAACGACCTTACCTACCACCTCTGAATCACTAGAATCATTAGATTTGGAATAGGTTATGTCAATGTTATCTGGCAATTGATCTACTATGTTGAAAGCTTTTTCGATCTTTTCATCATCATAAAATGCAAACTTTTCTGGTGGTGGAACTTGATGAAACTCTGAGCCAATACCTTTCTTGTTTTGCTCAGAATCCTTTCCATCCGGTTTTATGTTGAAAATTCTTTCAAGCACATATGACGACGCGTGATAACTTTTTAACTTGTTATTATCCTGTTCTAAATCAGCAATCTGACGCTTAAGTTTAGCAACATCTTCAATGTAAGAATTAACAACTTGTTGCTTAATTTCATAATTTCGCTTATACTCCTTAGTTGTTTCAGAACAGTAATTCAATCTTGATTGAGCAAATTTCATTTCACTTTTCACTTTTTCATATGACTCTTTTGTAATATGATATGCCAATTTTATTGAATCATATTCCTTTTTCATTTCTTGACAATCATTTTCTTTTTGAGAGCATTCTTCTGTTATCTTCAAAACATTTTCTTTCAAAATCTCATTTTCTTTTTCTAATTTTTTATATTTTTCTGAAAGTGTTTCATTATTTTATTTTAAAACTTTTTCGTTTTCTAACATTTCTTTGCATTTATTTTTGAAAACTTCTTCAACTTTTGTGAATTCAAGATTTCTTGTTCTGAACTTTTCATCTTTTTCAGTACAAGCACTGCATGGTTCCATGCATTTCTTGCACTGTTCAACTGTTTTTAAGATTTCATAATCAGAAATTACCTCAGTGATTGGCACTTTGGTGTTTGCTGCAACTTCTGTCTGATCAGCATCTTTCTGCTTTCCTTCAATACCAACCTCATCACCAGCATCACTAGCAATCTCCGAATTCTCATTCGTCACTTCAGCCAAACTTTCAATTTTCTTCTCATCTTCTACTTGCAGTTTTTCAGTAACTGCTTCTTTCACAACTTCTCCATTCACAACAACTTTTTCTACCTTCACATCCTCGGCAATCTTCACATCATCCTCTTTAACTGCTTCGACTTGGACTTCCTCAACTACCTTCTTCAAATCATTCACTATCTTATCAACATTCTTCTTCATTCTTTCTTCATCCCTCTTTCTCAAACACGATATCATGACATATCTTATTTCCTTTTCATGCCTTTTTGCATATGTGTCATCTTTTAATACATTTCTATAGTATTCGACAGATCGAGGAATTATGAGAAGAACATCTTCAAAAATTATGTCTTTCTTCGGAACAACAGGTTCACCTTCTCTGTTGAAATAACACTATCTCTTCTTATCCCATCTCTTATTGATGACAGCACTCTCATACTCTTCTTGCATTTCATCCATTCTGTTCAAAGCAATGTTTCTTTCTCGATAAGTTTTCTCACTCAGAATCTCTTCTCTAGTTTTCTCTTTTATCTCAGCAACAAAAGCATAATGATCATGTTTTTTGTGAAGAGTTTCTGCATCTTCCTTTGTTCTAATTTTGAATCGATAATCAATACGATCTTCTTCTGGAAGAATTTCACTCCAGTCATATCCTTCATCATCATTAAAAACTGCATAAGCTCTTGACTTTTCTTTTGTATTGTTTTCAATTAATTTTGGATCTTCGTTGCTTCGGTGGTAGATCGATTTTCGATAATAATCATCATTGAAAGGACGTTCATTTCCTCCGACTGTAGAATTATTGCATTCTCTCTTGAAATGACCTTTTTGCTTGCATCTGAAACATGTCACTTTGGATTTATCAAAGCCCAATTTAGTTGAAGCACCACCAAGAGATTGTTTCCCGGTAATCTCCATATATCTCTGAGCTCTACGAATACAACTTGCCAAACACCAGCGAATGTTTATGAGCTCCATTTCTTCTGGGTCAATCTGGTCGTAGTCTTCTTTGGTTAATTCAGAGTTTCCTATTTTGCCTGCAACTAGACCTTCATATGATTCCAGAACTAATGCAAGAAAGCTCATTTGCTGTTTAGGTGCATTGAAGCTCATAGCTGGAGAATTTTTCAGTTTAACAGCAATGTTGCACAATATCTCCTCTGCTTCTTCAGAACTAGCTTTTGAAGCAGATGAATGATAAACCGGATTGTAGCTTGATGAACTTGTCTGAGGTTCTTTTGTTCTTTCACCACTAAATGCTGTCTTTGGTGAACTATCAGCTTTCACCGAAGGTAAATTACCTTTGTAATACAAATCAACATTCTGTTGATGTGAAGAACTGCTCATCTTGCTTTGTTTCTGCAATTCAAGCTCATGAGTTTCAATCTTTTCGATTAACACATCAAGAGAAATTGTTTCATACAAAACATCATTTTTCAAAATGAACACAAACGTTTGCCACTGATCAGCTCGTGGTAACGCTTCTATGATTTTGTCTATTATTTCTTCTCTTGTTTTTTCAATCTTAAATCTTTCTACTTCGATTTTTAGATGACAAAAACGTTCAATCATTTGTCGAACTGATTCACCGTTAAGACTATCAAACAAATCCAATTCCTTTTTTAATAAAGCAATTTTGTTTTTCCTGATTTGTTTACCCCCCTCTGCCTTAACCCGTAAAGCTTCCCAAATAGATTTCGAAGATCCATCATGTTGTAACAACGTAAACATGTCATTTATGATGGATGATTGAATTAAGGCAATCATTTTTGTTCAGCTGCAAATTCGGATTTGTCTTCTTTGGATAATTTCTTGAATGGACGATCTTCTCCTTTATCATCTTTTGGTCTTTCATATCCAAACTCCATACACCACCTCTCGTGTGCATAGGCTTTTGCCCAGTTGATGAAACGCTCTTTCCACCATGTATAGTCTTAAATGCTTTCCAGAGTTGGTGGTTTTGAATGTGTGCCGTAAAATTTATCATGCTTAATGTTCTCATTGATCGCTTTTGTAATGGTTTTTGGTGTGACAGTTGATATTTCGGAAGATTCGGATGTAAACGCATTGTAAAACGTATTGTAGAACTCTTCATCCATGATGAAAGCTTCTTGAATTTCCTGGAACAAACAGTCAAACAAACACAATCAGTCTAAACAGTATCAAACAACTTGAAATAAACTGACACTCTGTTGACATGAAATGATCTTGATGCGAAAAATCCACTTTCAAACGGAATAGTGATTTCAAGCGGAATCACTTTGGATGACACTTCAAACGAAATCACTTGGATGACCCTTCAAACGAAATCACTTGGATGACAACTTCAAACGAGATATGTTCAAACAAAATTACTTCTCAAACGGAATCACTTGTTTCAAGCGAAATCTTCAAACGGAATACCACTTTGAAGCGGAATAACTAATTCCGTATGAACTTCTCAAATGGAATTACCCTTTTCAAGCTGAATCAACACGCCATTTCCAACGGAATTACGATTTGAAGCCAAATCAGGTGATCTTTTCAAACGGAATTACAATGCTCGTTCAAACGAAATTAAGTTTTTGGTCCATTTTTGTCACTTTTAAGCTGAATTTTGGTCTGATTCTCTCAAGGCTTTGTTAAAACACTATTTCGCATGTAATGTGTGAAATTCAATCCATTTTGTCTGTAAAATCTTGTGAATTTTGAAAAAGAAGGTGTAGAAGTCAGAAAACTGATGAAATCAAGCTAAACTCTTCCTCCTGAGCTCTGATACCACTTGTAGGATCGTTGTGCGACCTGATTGAGTCATTCAGAAGAATTGTTTATCCGAATCAAAGGCGGAATCAATGAAACGGACTCTCGATACAATTATAATGTCTCTTGTATTGATTTAATAGTCTTACTGTCGCAACCTCCGATCCCTGATTCCTGGGAACGGGCGGACGCGAGCTCAGAGTTTGGTGGTATCAGGTTTATATATAATCTCGCAGCGGAATTTACATCAGGACCGTAGTTAGGAAATGTTTATCAGAGTAAAACCACCATAATTAATATTAATATACACATGGGTAAAAGCCAAGTTTCTTATTACAATACATTTATAGGGATAAACCCTATTTTATTGAATTTAAAACATCGTTTATTAGGTAACTTTTATAGCCACATTTTTCCCAAGCCTTCAGTGCTCCCCAGCTGGCTTTTTAATAATTGGCTTTCACATTGGGTTACCTGAAACGCATTTTAAAAACATTTGTCAGTCGGAAATACTGGTGAGTGAATCCCAGTTTAATCAAGAAACATTTAATTAAAACAGTATCGAGGAGGATTACAATGTTTATGTCTACACAATTACTCCAATTGGTACTATCAATCCACTGACTTGTGGGTCATATTACACATTGGCTAACTCATTGTCCCAATGGTAACGTGCTGTCATACTCGACTTACTACTCGCAGGTAGTACAAATTTTGTATACAAAACCCCAACATACCGGACAGTAATTGAAGACTACAAAGACTCAATCACTGCTTAATTACTTTGTAAAACATTTAATGTTTTGTAAAAACTGTTAATAAAAAGGAGATTACTCACATTGTTGTCTTAGGCTTTTCGTAAGGGTTTCCTGGCTATAATCTATAATTTATACAAATGTACATTGGTTAGTATCATAACCCTTTGAAAATATTAATAATACCCTCCCCGAGACGGCATTCCAACAACTACGTCGGGCAAAACCACGACAGTTGTTACGGAACCCTAAATCAATCGGGCAGCGTAACTATTATGAAACTGGGGTTATAATACTTACAACGGAGCAGAACCTCGCTAATTAGGGGTATAATACTTGGCTATAATAACTTTCCTACAGAATTTGTGATTCAAGATTTGAGAATGAGCGACGAAAAACGTAGACTGATGGCCTTCTTATATAGTTGCTGATTTCAGTCCTGTCGCGGCCCGCGTAAAAGACAAGGGACCCTTACGCGGCCCGCGTCAACACCAGTCAACGCAGTAGCTTAGCTGGGTCAGCTAGTAGGTCTGCCATGATGTCGACACGTGTCAGCCTCTGGTGTAATCGCGTGTGATGAACTGTCGCGGCCGGCGTCAACTACGCATATACTCTTACGCGGCCCGCTTCAACTAAAGAAGTCAGCGAAGTCAAATCCAGCCTTGATACGGCCCGCGTAAACTAAGGGTAGAGTATGTCGCGGTCCGCCTCAACCCTATATTTCAGATTTTTGATTTATTTTATAATTATAACATAACTAGGGCTCGGTTTTCACATACGGGGCATAATATAAGACATATTGAGAAAATTTAAGATATAATAGAGGGTCGGAAATATTATAAGGGTGTTGGTTTTACCGAAGGTTGTTACATTCTCCCCATCTTACTTTAGAGCTCGTCCTCGAGATCTACTGAAATAAATGCGGATATTTCCTTTTCATTTCTGACTCGAGCTCCCATGTGTATTCAGTGTTGGACTCTGTATGCCCAAGACACATATTAAATTGATGTGGCTAGTACGTTATGATCCAAGTCGAGTCATACCCAATAACAAGCTAGACAAACACTTACAATATTTATTTATGATATGATCAAATAAATAAATATCAACACTTAGAATATTTAGAAATTGGTTTTCTAAATAATTGCACTTGACAAACTAATAAATTATATGGATAATTTATTTTTGAGAGAGTATTTTATTTTGTTATTTAATGGGTTAAATAACATCATAAAAATAGCATAAGTCTTATAACATATGATGTTATATTTTATAAAAGTTATAAAATATATATATGCAAGACTTATATTTTATATAAAAGAAATTGTATTTTTTTTTATATAAAAAGCTAGGCCGCCCCCCCCCCCCCTTCCCAAGACATAAAGTGGCCAATAATGTTCCATGCATGTTGTCATAAGTTAGAGGCCTCTTGATTGGGAGGTCTTCTCAAGAAAAGATGGTCCAATCAAATAACATGCAAATGCATGTGTTAGAGGATCATTGATTGGGCAAATGGGGTGGCATCTTCTCTCACCTTCTTTAAGAGAATTTTGTGTCAAAAATGGAAGAGAATGAACTTGAAAATAGTAGAAAATGGCTGCACATTTTCGGCATTCACATGATCATCATAGAGTTGATTTTTAGTTGAAAAATCAAGTGTAAGACTCTAAATAAATCGGGTCATGTATGGTTGATCTATTGGTGAGTTTCAAGTTCATACAACAAGTGCAAGATCTCCAAAACTCCTCTCATATTTTCGGCCATGAGATGGTTAACAAGAGGGTTTTTCTAGTGAGTTCATAAGTGTAGAAATCCTAGCTAAAACTAAGGTGTTTGTTGGAAGGCTTGGGGTATACAAGCTTGAGGTCTTCTACACTTGGAGGCAACCGTTCAAGAAGCATCACCTTCTTCATATCTATTACTCCTTGTACTTCAAGAAGGTAGTTTTCTAAACATCCTATGGTTGTGTTTGATAGTATACATCTCATATATGGATCCGGGTTTTGGGATTTTGCATATAAATGGTTTTATATCTTATAAAAGTAACATGTTTTAAACTTATTTTCCGCTGCGTTTTTTTTATTTCATATGGATGAAATTGCTTTGATAAACATGTTAAAATCCCATCAATGGTATCTAGAGCCGCTTATATGAGTGCATGCTTCAATAGACTTAAAATTTTCGGGTTTCGGGTTTGGTGAAAACCCTATGGCCGAAATTTTAAGTATGGTTATCCCTTTGTTTTTCAAGATTATATTCTTACATGCATAAATGAATCTTGAAAAATTATTTCATATGGATGATTTGTTTGTTTGGACAAAACTAACCTTTTCGTTTTTTTTGGACATAGCCGAAAATGGTTATTAAAAGGGAACCATTTTTTTATGCTTCTTGAAATTAATATAAATATATATTTGGATATATATTTTGGTGAATATAACCTAGCCATGACCTTGTGTTGAATAATTGTGTTGTGATTTATTTATTAATTATTCAATGGGTTGTAATAATTATTAATTTTGTTCTTCCATTTGTAAAGTTATGTAATTTTTTATTTTCATTTGGTATGTAAAATAAATAGATTAGGTGCATTTTATTTTACTAGAAAAATGTATTAGGATATATTTTGTAAAAGAAGATGCACACAAAAATGCGGTTTTGGTTTTTGCCAATTTCGGGCATAAAGGACTTCATAGTTCTAAACGGGATTTTAGCCCGAAAACCAAAACACATTTTCGGAGCCCAAAGGAGTTTGGAGCTGAATTAAAGTACATTTTGGAAGCTCAAAGAAAGTGGAGAAATCACAACACAAAAGGAAGACTTGAAGCATTTGGATGCGGGATCAAGTGGGAGTTCAACGACACAATACTTGTGTCATTTTTCACCTTTTAGGAAGGACCTTTTGGCACACTTGTTTCGGCTAACAAGTGTTGTCAAAATAGTTGGCTATGGTTATGCACCTATTGTTATATGTGTTGTGCTTGTGTGGTTGCTTATTTATATTGTTTTGATGATATTTGGATATGCATGCTTAACAAACTAATAATCAACAACAAGCGTAAAATTGGTTCTTTACAAGATCATTAAAATTGGTTAATAAAAGGTTATTAAAAATTAATGATTTTATAATAAAATGGGTTTTATTAGAAAGAACCTTGAAATTTGTTTTTCACTAAAGTACCAAGGATTTGAATGCATGCAAATATATGGTACATAAAGTTTTCTAAACTAGAATTTTGAAAACTCAAAATCCCTTTTATAAAACAAGTCAAACACCATCCTTTTATACAACACTCGAATCACTTAGGAACTCTTTTGTGGGATAAAGGTCACCTAACCACATTTGAGGGAACTTGTATATTCGAGGTGGGTTTACCATGTTTGTGGGATAAAGGTCACCTAACCACTTATGTGTATAAACTCACACGTGTGTGTAAGTTGGACGACTTGATTTGGAAACCATGAACTTAGGGTCACCGAAGCATGGAGAACAAAAGGTGTTGATGGGATTAAACATGCCAACTAAACATAAAGATGTTTAACCGATCGCATATGACTAGAAGTTGCAAAAGGTTGCAATTGTCAAACGTTGACTATCTTGTTAATTTAAATAGAGGGATAAAGGTCACCTAACCAATATTTAAATGTAACGTTGGATTCTAGATTTTAATTATTAATTGTCTATGAGACATAAAAGGGTATTAATGATTAAAATATAATAATATCGAAAATACTAAAATTGAACCTTGTTAAATTTTGTAGATGGCCGCTAACAATATTACCCAAACCATCCGTAACCTATCACTAATAAACGATCCTAATCCCGATGAACATCTTATGGAAGATAAGGATGCCTATAACGATTGGATTAAGTATATCGAGGATACTACGCAAGCCTCTTGCCTCATGTTAGGAATTATGATTCCCGAGATTCAAAAGGATTTTTGAACATCATGAGCATACGACATGATTACCCAATTTTAGAAAATGTTCCTAAGGGTAGAACGCTTCGAAACCGTTCGAGCGCTTCATGCATGTCGAATGGAGGAAACCCAATCGGTCTCATCTTATGTTTTAAGATGAAAAGCCACATTGATCACCTCGAAAGGCTCTATATGGATAAAAGGGTTTTATTCATTCTAACGATCAATGAGGGTGGCAACAAGAAAGGGCATCACCCCGACACCAAAGCAAATGTTGCGAATGGAAACGGGTAATTCAAAGGGAAAAAATTAGAAAGACTAAAGCGAAACCAAAAGAGAAGAAGGCAAAGGTTGCCACGAACGATCCATGCTTTAAGTGTGGTGAGATAGGGCATTTAAATAGGAATTGTCCAATCTATCTCAAAGAGTTGAAAAACAAGAGGGATGCTAGGCAAACCTCAGGTACAATCTTAATAATACATATTGACCTTAATGTTATCTCTTCTAACACATGGGTATTAGATACCGGATGTGGAACTCATGTTTGCAATTCGTTGCAAAAGGTTCAAAAGAAATAAACATTACAAGAAAGGAGACTATGTTTTGAAACTTCCAAATGGTTTGGAAATTGTTTTAAAATGTTTTGAATGCTCCTAGTTTGACTAGGAACATTATTTAAGTTTCCCTTTTGACACAATATGTTTTGATTTAAAGTTTGTAAACAATGACATTTATATTTCGATGAATGACATGTTTTACTTTAAACTATGCCTTCAAATGGTAGTTATGAATTGGTTCATAATAATACATCATTTGATAGTTCAATGTACCAAGCAATCACCAACAAACTCAAAAATGGATTTGAGTGAGACTTATCTTTGGCATTATCGCCTTGGTCATATAAACAGATGTCGCATGTAAATACTTCGAAAGAATGATCTTTTGGAAACAAATGAATTTGGTTCATTTGATACATGCGAATCTTGTTTACAAGGTAAAATGACTAAGAAACCCTTTAGTGGGAAAGGGCAATAGATTTCTTAGGTATCATACATTCGAATGTATGTGATCCTTTTAAGCCAATGACTAGGAATGGTGAAAGATACTTCATTACTTTAACCAACAACTATAGTAGTTATGGTTATGTGTACTTGACACAAACAAGAAGTTTTGAAACGTTCAGAATCTTCAAAAAGTGAAGTACAAAATCAACTCTTTTAAAGTTCTTCGTTTTGATAGAGGAGGAATCGAACTCTATTAGATATGGTTCGATCTATGATGGCTAGGAGCGCATTATCTCTATCACTTTGGGGTTACGCTTTGCTCTCCGTGGCCCATATGGCACAAACCAAGAAAGTGGATACAACATCTTTTGAAATATGACATGGAGAGGCTCCATCATTATCATATTTAAAAGGTATGGGTTGTGAAGCTTATGTGAAGCAATACACCCCAAACAAATTGGAAGTACGATCCACTAAGTGTACCTTTGTAGGATATCCTAAAGATGATATAGGATATTATTTCTACGATCCAACAGAGCAAAAGTATTTGTTGCTCGAAAGGCAAAGTTCTTGGAAGATAAGTTCCTAATGGAAGGAACTAATAGAACAATGGAACTTGATGAGGATCAGGAACCAAAAGCCGATACACGTTTGGTTGATACTAGCATTCAACAAGAGGTTGTTGAAAATGATCAAGTGGTTGATCAACACACACAATACATTCGCAAATCTGGTAGAATTAGTAATCCACCTAAAAGATATGGATCTTTCATGGATGGATGCTACGTGGTAGATTTGGGTGAACCAACCACATAACATGATGCAATGTCAAAATTCGATTGTGACAAATGGCTTGAAGCCATGAACGTAAAGATGCAGTCCATGTATAACAACCAAGTATGGAAATTGGTTGTAGCACCTCTTAACTCCAAAGTAGTTGGAAGTAAGTGGGTTTTCAGGAAAGAAACCGATATGCATGGTAACTTGGATACTTATAAAGCGAGACTTGTAGCAAAAGGTTTCACACAAACTCAAGGGGTTGATTATGATGAGACCTTCTCGCCCGTGGCGATGCTAAAGTCAACTAGGATATCATTTGCCATACTTGCACAATATGATTATGAGATTTGGCAAATGGATCTCAAAACGACTTTCCTTAATAGATATCTTAAGGAAGATGTCTATATAGTTAAGCCTGAAGGTTTTGTTGATCCAAAACATCCTGACAAAGTATGCAAGTTAAAGAAATCAATCTATAGATTGAAACAAGCATCTAGAAGTTGGAATCACCGTTTTGATGAAGAAATTATGGAATATGGATTCATCAAAAACGTTGATAAAGCTTGTATGAATAAGAAGGCTAGTGGGAGCATTATTACTTTCTTAAGTATTATATGTCGATGACATTCTACTATTTGGAAATAACATTCCAACCTTGGAGGGTGTAAAATCCTGGCTTGGAAGTTGTTCTTCCATTAAGGATCTTGGTGAAGTCGCCTATATTTTGGGAATAAAAGATCTATAGGGATAGATCAAGGCGATTGATAGGTTTAAACTAAAGTGCATACATTGACAAAGTCTTGAAAGGGTTCAAGATAAAGAACTCTATGAAAGTTTTGGTACCTATTCAAGAGAGGACAATATTGAGTGCATCTCAATGTCCAAGCTCAAAGGATGAGCAAGAAAGAATCAAAGGAATCCCATATGCGTCAGCTATAGGATTCATTATGTACGTAATGATATGCACTAGACTGGACAAGTTATGCGCTTTAAGCATAACGAGAAGAAACCAGCAAGAAACGGTCATTGGATGACTATTAGAAAGTATATTGAAATACCTTAGAAGGACTAAGGATATATTTCTAATATATGGATCTGGTGAAAAGAACTCGTTGTAAAAGGTTACAGGGATGCGAGTTTCAGAATTCGTTGTAAAGGGTTACATAGAAACGAGTTTCCAAACTGATCGAAATGTCCTCGATCACAATCAGGGTAGCATTGTCCACTACATAATCTGAATACATCGCCGCTTCATTGATTGTGATAATTCATATGGATCTGCCACTTGAATTATTGCCGATCTAGGGGTAGTCCCTACCATTCAGGACCCCTAGAGATCTTTGTGATAACGATGGTGCGATTGCTTAAATCAAGGAACCTCGTGTACATCAAAAGACTAGGCACATTGAGCGGAATTTCAACTACATAAGGGATGAAGTTGAAAAAGGAGAAATATATGTATTCGCAAAGTTCACATGATCAAAATATTGCGGATCCACTCACGAAGCTCCTTGAATGGGCAAAGCATGAAAGGGTCATACTTGTGCCTTAGGACTTCGATATTCTAGTTATTGGATTTGATCTATTTTGTATTTGGATATTGGAACAATTATTATTATAACTCTTTATGGTATGTTGAGTTATGTTCCATATTAGCATGTTTAAATCCGTGAATAAGTTACTTATTCTAAATGTCCGTAGTCGATCATAATTGTGGGAACAAATATGAATGTAAGACTATCATGAATTTGGATTGGTGGATATTCATTAGATATGAATATAGAGCAAAGTGTTGCTACCAAGATTCATAGATATTTGTGGGATACAAATATTGGACTGACTCGCTCTCAAATATTACTGCATGGAATCATCTGTGATTGATCATAAGTAAATTTGAGTAAAGGAGAATATCATAGTATCCTCAGACCTGAGATACATATTGGGTCTTGATATTCACCAAATATTATGCCTTGACTTATTTCTTCGCTGTCAGTAATATGACAGTACATAAGGCTAAGCTCAGGTGTGGTACAAGGTGATTGTGAGAGACGTATGTAGTCAAGATGGGATTTGTTCCTCTTATTCGTTGAGAGTAAGATGTCTAAGGCCTGCTAAAGTTAAATCAACAGAGAGTGATCACTCTGTGTCTCTGGATTTGACATGACATCTGTAACGAAAGGATAAATGATAGATTCACCTAAATCATTTTCAAGTAAGGGACTTGAAGGGGATGATGTTATTGAATGGCAAATATAGTCATACGTATTGGGGGTAGTAAACCGTAGTTAGGCGTTATTTACTACTTGCATCAATCTTCTATGTATCTTGTGCAAGTGGGAGATTGTTGGACTCTGTATGCCCAAGACACATATTAAATTGATGTGGCTAGTACGTTATGATCCAAGTCGAGTCATACCCAATAACAAGCTAGACAAACACTTACAATATTTATTTATGATATGATCAAATAAATAAATATCAACACTTAGAATATTTAGAAATTGGTTTTCTAAATAATTGCACTTGACAAACTAATAAATAATATGGATAATTTATTTTTGAGAGAGTATTTTATTTTGTTATTTAATGGGTTAAATAACATCATAAAAATAGCATAAGTCTTATAACATATGATGTTATATTTTATAAAAGTTATAAAATATATATATGCAAGACTTATATTTTATATAAAAGAAATTGTATTTTTTTTATATAAAAAGCTAGCCCCCCCCCCCCTTCCCAAGACATAAAGTGGCCAATAATGTTCCATGCATGTTGTCATAAGTTAGAGGCCTCTTGATTGGGAGGTCTTCTCAAGAAAAGATGGTCCAATCAAATAACATGCAAATGCATGTGTTAGAGGATCATTGATTGGGCAAATGGGGTGGCATCTTCTCTCACCTTCTTTAAGAGAATTTTGTGTCAAAAATGGAAGAGAATGAACTTGAAAATAGTAGAAAATGGCTGCACATTTTCGGCATTCACATGATCATCATAGAGTTGATTTTTAGTTGAAAAATCAAGTGTAAGACTCTAAATAAATCGGGTCATGTATGGTTGATCTATTGGTGAGTTTCAAGTTCATACAACAAGTGCAAGATCTCCAAAACTCCTCTCATATTTTCGGCCATGAGATGGTTAACAAGAGGGATTTTCTAGTGAGTTCATAAGTGTAGAAATCCTAGCTAAAACTAAGGTGTTTGTTGGAAGACTTGGGGTATACAAGCTTGAGGTCTTCTACACTTGGAGGCAACCGTTCAAGAAGCATCACCTTCTTCATATCTATTACTCCTTGTACTTCAAGAAGGTAGTTTTCTAAACATCCTATGGTTGTGTTTGATAGTATACATCTCATATATGGATCTGGGTTTTGGGATTTTGCATATAAATGGTTTTATATCTTATAAAAGTAACATGTTTTAAACTTATTTTCCGCTGCGTTTTTTTTATTTCATATGGATGAAATTGCTTTGATAAACATGTTAAAATCCCATCATTCAGGTCCTCTTTTGGAGTCCCACTTCACTTTGACTAGAACTAGTCTTTTGTGCTTGAGATTCTTGACTTTCCTATCTTCAATTTGTAGAGGTCTTTCTACAAACTTGAGTTGTTCATTTACCTTTATATCCTTAAGAGGTACTATCAATGATTCATCGGCTAAACACTTTTTAAGATTTGATACATGAAACACATCATGTATTCCTGCCATTTCCTCTGGCAGTTGTAGCTGATAGGCTACAGGCCCTATTTTTCTAATAATCTTGAAGGGTCCAACATACCTGGGACTTAGCTTTCCTCTTTTGATGAATCTTACCACTCCTTTCCAAGGAGAGACTTTCAACAATACTTTATCTCCTACCTAAAATTCCAACGGCTTACGTCGGTTATTAGCATAGCTCTTTTGTCGATCACGTGCAGCTTTCAGTCGTTCCTTGACTTGAATAATCTTGTCAGTTATTTCTTGCACTATCTCAGGTCCAGATAATTGTTGTTCCCCAATTTCTGCCCAACAGACTGGGGTTCGACACTTTCTTCCATAAAGTGCTTCGAATGGTGCAGCATTGATACTTGTGTGATAACTATTATTATAAGAAAATTCTATTAAGGGTAAGTGATCGTCCCAATTACCTCCAAAATCAATTACACAAGCTCTAAGCATGTCCTCCATTGTCTGAATTGTCCTTTCACTTTGTCCATCTGTTTGAGGATGATAAGTTGTGCTTAACCTTAATTTGGTTCCCATTGCCCTTTGGAAACTTGACCAAAAACGAGAGGTAAATCTACTATCTCTATCAGAAACAATTGATAAAGGAATGCCATGTAAAGAAACAATTTCATTTACATACAATTTAGCTAATTGTTCCATACTAATTGTTTCCTTCATTGGTAGAAAATGAGCTGATTTGGTTAATCTGTCTATAATCACCCAGATTGTATCATTTCCTTTCTTAGTTTTGGGTAATTTAGTAACAAAATCCATTGTTATTAATTCCCATTTCCAGACTGGCATTTCTAATTGCTGTAATAAACCTGAGGGTTTCTGATGTTCAGCTTTAACTTGTGAACAAGTTAAACATTTAGAAACATAGGTTGCTATGTCCTTTTTCATTCCTATCCACCAGAAATTTTTCCTTAAATCCTGGTACATTTTATCACTTCCTGGATGCATCGTGTATTTAGACTTATGGGCTTCTTCTAATATACGATAGCGTAGATTTCCTAATTTAGGTATCCACATTTTCTTTTCATGGAATCTCCATATCCCATCTGTTCCTTGTTTTAATTCCTTTAACATACCTTTTAATTTTTCAGAATCATCCTTGATTACTGATTCTTGTGCTTCTCTTATTTGATCATTTAAATCTACTTGCAGATTTAATTTAAGAGAACGTACCCTTTTTGGCTTTTCATGATACTTTCGGCTTAAAGCATCTGCCACTACATTTGCTTTTCCTTCATGATACTGGATATTACAATCATAATCGCTAAGAAATTCCATCCAGCGTCTTTGTCTCATATTCAACTCCTTTTTCTTGAAGATATACCTTAAACTTTTATGATCAGTGAATATGGTAAACTTACTACCATAAAGGTAATGTCTCCAGATCTTAAGAGCAAAAATTATAGCTCCTAATTCTAAATCATGGGTTGAATAATTCTCTTCATGATTCTTAAGTTGTCTAGATGCATACGCTATAACCTTCTGTCGTTGCATCAATACACATCCATAACCTAATTTAGAAGCATCACAATAGACTACAAAGTCTTCATTTCCTTCTGGTAATGCTAATATGGGTGTATGGGTTAATCTTTGCTTAAGAATTCTAAATGCTTCTTCTTGTTTTAATCCCCATTCAAACTTAACAGATTTACATGTTAGCTTAGTTAAGGGAATGGCTATTCTAGAAAAATCTTGAATAAATCTTCTATAATAACCGGCCAATGCTAAGAAACTTCTAACCTCAGTTGGTGATTCAGGGGTTTTCCATTTAGTAATTGCCTCGATTTTTGTTGGATCTACATGAATTCCTTCATGATTGAGTAGGTGTCCAAGAAATTGTACCTGTTCTAACCAAAATCCACACTTAGAAAATTTAGCATAAAGCTTTTCCTTTCTTAACAAACTTAAAAGTGCGTGCAAATGTCTTGCATGATCCTCTTTATTCTTAGAATAAATTAGAATATCATCTATGAATACAATTATGAATTTATCCAAATATGGCTTACATATTCGATTCATCATGTCCATAAATGCAGCTGGGGCATTGGTTAAACCAAATGGCATGACAGTAAATTCATAATGACCATACCTCGTTCTGAATGCGGTTTTAGGAATGTCCTCTTCCTGTACCTTTAATTGATGATATCCTGACCTTAAATCGATCTTAGAGAAAAATCGAGCTCCTTGCAGTTGATCAAACAGATCATCGATTCTCGGTAATGGGTACCGATTCTTAATCGTGACCTTGTTTAATTCACGATAATCAATGCACATACGCATTGATCCGTCCTTCTTTTTAACAAACAGTATCGGCGCTCCCCATGGCGACGAACTTGGTTGTATAAATCCTTTTTCTAACAATTCATCTAATTGTTTCTTCAATTCTTGCATTTTTGCAGGTGCCAAACGGTAAGGTGCTTTGGCAATTGGTGATGTTCCTGGTAGCAAATGAATTCTGAATTCAACTTCTCTGTCTGGAGGTAGTCCTGGTAATTCTTCTGGAAAGACATCTGAAAACTGAGATACTACTGGAATATCTTTTAGTTCTTTCCCTTTAGTGTTAGTGATTATAGAAATCAAATACACTATAGAACCTTTTCTTATACAACTTGCAGTTTTCATTGCAGATATGAATTTTGTGGATCTAAAGGGCTTATCTCCTTTAATTGTGATCATTTTACCTTTTGGTGATTTTATTTGGATTAACTTTTGATCACATAAAATACTGGCTTTATTGGTTATTAACCAATCCATTCCTAAAACAACATCAAATCCTGCCAGATTCATGGGATAAAGATTTGCAATAAATTTCTGATTTGAAATTTCTATACTTGCTCCCTGCAAGATTTCAGAAATTCTAACGGTTTCTCCATTAGCGGTTTCTACTAAACATTCTAATGGTAGTTTAGTTAATGACTGATTTAAAAATTTGCAAAACGATGTATTAATAAAACTTTGGTTTGCACCAGAGTCAAATAATACTTTAGCAAAGACATCATTAACTAAAAACGTACCGGCTATGACATCTGGAATTAACTTGGCTTCATCTGCAGTCAGAACAAATGCTCTAGCATTTTTAGTATTTTTGTTGTTTGCAGCTGGGGCCAATTTCGGACAATTTGGCCTGATATGACCTTTTTCTCCACAGTTGTAGCAATATCCATTACTGGATTTCTTCTTGCAATTTTCTTCCTTGTGTCCTGGCATCTTGCAATAATTGCAGAGAGTGGAGCATTTTCTCAAATGCTTTTTCTTACAGTTCCTGCAGTATGGTGCAGAGGTAGAACCTATTCCTACGATTGTAATTCCCCGAACGGAATTCTTGAGTAATCCTTTGGGTTAGGTTCCTTCTCTGGTCTTCTTCTCTAGTACGGACTAATTCACCAGTCAAGTTATTTGTTAATTCTACAGCTTCTTCTATGGTTTGTGGTCTAGCTGCCTTGACTATGTGTCTAATCTCTCCAATTAATCCCCAAATATAACGAGAGATTAACACTGGTTCTGGTGAAGCAAGAGTTGGCACTATTCTGGCATATTCAAAGAATATCTTAGTGTACCCCTTACTATCTACACCAGTCATCCTAAGATTGTGGAATTTGTTTGCTATCTGTTCTTTTTCATTGGGTGGGCAGAACTTCCTTTCTACCTTCTTTTTAAATTCTTCCCATTCCATATTATAGGTTCGATCACTTCCTCTTGTCTGGAGGATAGTGTTCCACCATTCTAATGCTGCATTCTTAAACAGATTAGAAGCAAACAATATCTTATCTTCTTCAGCACATTTACTTATCCTTAAGACTGCCTCAGTCTTTTCTATCCAGCGTAAAGTTGCAATGGCCCCTTCATTGCCTGAGAATTCTATTGGTTTACAGGACCAGAATTCTTTATAAGAACAACCGTTAGGCATAGTTCTTCTTCTTTTAGGAATAGGCATTTGAAGTATAGGCCCATTGTTCACGCTGTTTTCTGGTTCAAGTGGTCGCTTACTGCTATGTTTACTTTTGTTATCAGCATCCTTAACAGTTTGAAGTATAAATGGCATTGCATCTATAATTCCCTGTGCTACTATGTGTTGGATAGCACTATTGTCCACTTGGTTTCCATTGTTATTGACACTCGGATTATCATTAACCATGTTAATGTTACTCTGGTTATCGTTATTCAGATTTCCTTGATTTCCTTCGTCGGCCATCTGGGTAAGCTTCTATGTTTTGTATGGGTGGATAATCCTGGATAGGGTAACGTTGCACAAAGTCTCTATTGTCGTCCCACCAGGGGTCATAATTCGGGTCTATGGGGTTTGGTGCAGGCACTCTAGGGATTTCTTCTGGGTTAAAGTTGTGCATCTCCACTTGGTTTTCCTAATTTTCTATTTCCATGGGCTGTTCTGGGTTTTGTGGTTGTGGGGCTACTAGTTGTTCCAGACCTGGGTCAGCAGCAGTTGTAGCTAAGATATGGAAATTTGCTAGGCTTCTATTTAGCATATCTTGAGTATGAGCATCTGTCTCTCTCTTAATAGCTGCTAAAGCCCTTTGCTGTTGCAATTTTCGCATTCTCTTCCTACGAGCAAACGCTTCTTTACTGAACCATCCTCGTTTCTTAGTAGGAAATGGTTCTTCAGATTGAGCTCTAAAGGCAAATATTCCGTCTTCCTGATCAGTAGTATACCCAGAGAGGGCAGGCTGTGATGATGTACCTTCACTCCTAGGTGAATCAGCTAACTGACGATTCACGTCTGATGGTCCTTGATCACTCATACTGAAAACTAACAGATAGTCAAATAACACATAACCAATAAATACAGTTATGCACGTATTTCCGTAATTATTTCCTAACACAAAATTTAGAATTTAAGTGTCAGCAGAACACTTCTTTGGCTCAGACCAGTGGCTAGGCTCTGATACTACCTTCTGTCGCAACCTCCGATCCCTGGTTCCCGGGAACGGGCGGACGCGAGCTCAGAGTTTGGTGGTATCAGGTTTATTTAATCTCGCAGCGGAATTTACATCAGGACCGTAGTTAGGAAATGTTTATCAGAGTAAAACCACCATATTTAATATTAATAAACACATGGGTAAAACCCAAGTTTCTTATTACAATACATTTATAGGGATAAACCCTATTTTATTGAATTTAAAACATCGTTTATTAGGTAACTTTTATAGCCACATTTTTCCCAAGCCTTCAGTGCTCTCCAGCTGGCTTTTTAATAATTGGCTTTCACATTGGGTTACCTGAAACGCGTTTTAAAAACATATGTCAGTCGGAAATACTGGTGAGTGAATCCCAGTTTAATCAAGAAACATTTAATTAAAACAGTATCGAGGAGGATTACAATGTTTATGTCTACACAATTACTCCAATTGGTACTATCAATCCACTGACTTGTGGGTCATATTACACATTGGCTAACTCATTGTCCCAATGGTAACGTGCTGTCATACTCGACTTACTACTCGCAGGTAGTACAAATTTTGTATACAAAACCCCAACATACCGGACAGTAATTGAAGACTACAAAGACTCAATCACTGCTTAATTACTTTGTAAAACATTTAAGGTTTTGTAAAAACTGTTAATAAAAAGGAGATTACTCACATTGCTGTCTTAGGCTTTTCGTAAGGGTTTCCTGGCTATAATCTATAATTTATACAAATGTACATTGGTTAGTATCATAACCCTTTGAAAATATTAATAATACCCTCCCCGAGACGGCATTCCAACAACTACGTCGGGCAAAACCACGACAGTTGTTACGGAACCCTAAATCAATCGGGCAGCGTAACTATTATGAAACTGGGGTTATAATACTTACAACGGAGCAGAACCTCGCTAATTAGGGGTATAATACTTGGCTATAATAACTTTCCTACAGAATTTGTGATTCAAGATTTGAGAATGAGCGACGAAAAACGTAGACTGATGGCCTTCTTATATAGTTGCTGATTTCAGTCCTGTCGTGGCCCGCGTAAAAGACAAGGGACCCTTACGCGGCCCGCGTCAACACCAGTCAACGCAGTAGCTTAGCTGGGTCAGCTAGTAGGTCTGCCACGATGTCGACACGTGTCAGCCTCTGGTGTAATCGCGTGTGATGAACTGTCGCGGCCGGCGTCAACTACGCATATACTCTTACGCGGCCCGCTTCAACTAAAGAAGTCAGCGAAGTCAAATCCAGCCTTGATACGGCCCGCGTAAACTAAGGGTAGAGTATGTCGCGGCCCGCCTCAACCCTATATTTCAGATTTTTGATTTATTTTATAATTATAACATAACTAGGGCTCGGTTTTCACATACGGGGCATAATATAAGACATATTGAGAAAATTTAAGATATAATAGAGGGTCGGAAATATTATAAGGGTGTTGGTTTTACCGAGGGTTGTTACACTTACAGCACCTGGAGACAATTCGGCAGCACTTCGTTACCGAATTACAAGATCTAATTCCGTATGAAATGACAAACCAAGTACCCCTATATATACTAGTGGTGATTCCGTTTGAAATGGCCAAAGGCACTTTCAAGCGAAATTAACTAAGTTAATTTCGTTTGAAATGGTCCTTGGCTGTTTCAAACGAAATTACCATTAAACACACTAAAATCAGTTTCTAGTACCTGAGCACTGGGTTATCCTATCTTATTACATGACTCGATACAAGAGGAAGTCAATAGACATAACAGTGTCCAGATGAATGTTAATCTCCATCTGCTTTTCCATGACAGTTTCTTTGAACAACTTAGTAGCTTTATCATTTTCTATACTTTCCTTTTGAATCATTTTGATTGAACGTGATAAAGTGTCATAAGCTTCTTTCACATCATTAAGATCAAATTTTACGTTGTCAGAATATTTCTTCAATTCTTGAAACTGTTTGTCTTTTTCAAGACAATCCATGCAGGGTTTTAAACAGTTTTTGCATGGTTTTTCAAGAATTGGATCAATCTTTTCAAAAACCTTTTCTTCTTTATCAGTTTTAATTTCTGGTTTACCAAACCCGTCAGACTCAGACTCTGATTTTTCTCCTGATTTGATATCCAAATTTTCTGATTTGAACTCGGACTCCTTTTCGACTGACTCCTTTTCGATTGACTCTGTTTTGACAGACTCCATTTTGACAGACTCCATTTCGACAGACTCCGTTTCGACATACTCCATTTTGACAGACACTGACTCTTGAGTTTTGTCTACCTCTTTCAGCTTGACCATCAGCGCCTTGTCAGCTATCTCCTTCAGAGTTTCTTCATTCATCTCTTTAGAAACATCTATGATTTCTTCAACCGGAGCTTTTTCGACGTCATATTGTGGACAAAAACCTGTAGTTGGCTCGCTGAAGAATCCTGCAAAAGAATCAAACATGTTAGGAGGCATTATGGATTTAAAAGAATTAGCAATAACCTCCTGTTCTGATTGATAATAATAAACTCCTGCTGCTGCCTCTTCAAGTTCTGTCAGACTCTCTTCACTCATTATTTCACCGACTTCCTCAGTTTCAACAACACATTCTGGCTCTTCAATAATCTCCGCCATCATAGCAAGACCCTCACCAGGAATATATTTATCCCAACTAAACCCTTCCGGAATCTTCGCATCCTCCTGATTAACCAAAAGAGCCTTTTCTGCTTTGTTTTCAATTTGAGGTCTTGGGTTGAAAGGTTGTTGACTATTTTTGTGATAGATTGCTTGTCGGTAGTAGTCATTTGTGAATGGATTCTGATGATTGTTCACTTCCATGTTTGGACACTCACGTTTGAAATGCCCTTTTTCTTTGCATTTGAAGCAAGTTACTTTCGCTTTATCAAATCCAAGCTTACAATCAGGTACTGAGAGACAGTTTAGTCCGGTTATTTCCATAAACCTTTGTGCTCTCCTCACTAAGCTCGTCATTCCCCATTTGATATCAATAAGCTCTAATTCTTCAAGATCAATTTGATCGTAATCCTCCTTTGTCATGTCTGGATTACCGATCCTTCCAGCAACTAGACTCTCATATGATTCAAGAACGGAAGCTAATAGTGCGATATGTTGCTTTGCAGCTGCTTCTGTAAAATCTTGACCATTTTTGATGTTTACAGCAATATTGCACTGTATCCCAGAAATGTAACTCTGATTATTTGAACTTGATGAACTTTGAGGAGACACTTGTTCTTGAACCTTAGGATTTGGTTCAAAGCTTGTAAATGGTGAATGACTGTTGCTTGGTGTGCTTTGAGAACCTTCTGATGTAGAATCAGCACTAAATGTTGTCTGAATTTTTGGACTTGGGGTAGATGTTGCCGATGAGCTTCCTTTGTAGTACAACTGAACATCTTGTTGTACATTAGCAGATTTCATTTTTCTGATCTTTTTAAGTTCAAGCTCATGCGATTCAATTTTCTTGATGAATGTGCTTAGATTAAAACCAACATATTCCAAGTTATTTTTCAGAACCAACAAATATGTGCCCCACTCATCATACGGTAAAGCATCTGCCAGCTTGTCAACCCACTCTTCATCTGTTTTGGTAATGCTCAAACGCTTCATTTCTACAACCAAATGACAATATCTCTCGATCAACTCTTTTGTTGACTCACCCTTGATAGCAGTAAAAATATCAAATTCCTTTTTCAGCAATGCCGTCTTGATCTTTATCATCGAAACACTTCCAAGAAACTTGACTTTTAGTGAATTCCAGATAGACTGTGAGTCACTTTGATTTTGTAGCAAAACCAAGATATCTTCTTTGATTGCTTGTTGCAAGATACTCATCATTTTCTTTTCAGCTTTAAAACTATCATGTTTAACCGGAGTTAGCTGATTAAGTGTTTTCTCAATACCCGCTCCATTCGTCGGAGGTAGATACTTTGACTCAATTTTCATCCAACACTCAAAATGATTTGCCTGTACCCAGGTTTTAAACCTCTCTGACCACCCTGAATATTCGTCAATGTTCATTAATTTTGGTGGCTTTTGCATTGTACCAATCTCGTTCTCCATGTTTACGTTTCTGAACAATACTCGCTGGTGTTTGAGATGCTGTCATTCCCCCTCCGGAAAACATGTTATAAAATTCTTGGTTATCCATTTTAAACTATGAAAACAGTTTCGAAAAATTTTCTAAGTTTTTGAAAAAATTCACTTTTCAAACGAAATGACTTCCACACGGTTGGGATTTTCAAACGGAATGAACTTTAAACGAAATGAATTTTCAAGCGAAATGAAAATTTCAAACGATTTGGATTACCATTTCGTGCGAAATGAGTAAAAAGATTCCAATTCATGCGAAATGATCAGACAATACGGATTTTCAATCGAAATGGTCCAATTCGTGGGAATTGGACAAAATTTTCAAGCGATTTGATAAAACTTCACACGAAATGGTTCATTTCGTACGGAATGGACACAATTTTCATACGAAATGATACATGTTCACACGAAATGATGTTTTTGGCACTTTTTGATCAATTTTAGTCCGAATTAAAGTCTGTAACTTTGAAGGATTGATTAAAATGGTGTTTTACACGTTATATCCAAATCTCAGTCCATTTTTTCCGTGGAATCGTTCAAAAATCCAAGAATGAGTAGAAGTAAAGAATTCTAAACCATTCAAAGCACTGATTCAGCCGATTTGACTCATCCTGAGCTCTGATACCACTTGTAGGATCGATATTCGACCTAAATGAGTCGGTCTGAGTCAAATCTAAGTCACTAGAGAGGCAGAAACAATCTAGTAACTGAGAATCGGTGTTAGAATGTGAGTAGAAGCAAAGAAGTACACTTTAAACTGGTTTTCCATTGATTTTAGACGTTAATACACGCAGAGAATTTGACAGCACTTCGTGACAACTTTCACCGAACCGTTACAAATGGAAAACCCAACACCCCAATTTATAGGGAATCCATTTCGCATGAGATGACAAGTCCATTTCGTACGAAATGGCAAAACTCCATTTCGTGCGAAATGGCCTTACAACATCCATTTCGTGCGAAATGGTACAAAACACAAATAAACTTAACTTTTACACTTTAAACCCTATTACAAGCTACTATTACAAGCTACTGACACGACCTAGACTGATGACATAGGCGATAGACATTGTGTACCAACACTTGATAAAGGCTTCATACGCCCTAGCACATCTCCATGGGGCTCACCTATCCTTTTCGTGAAAAAGAAGGATGGATCATTCCGAATGTGCATCGATTACAGGGAACTCAATAAGCTTACTATCAAGAATAGCTATCCTTTACCCCGAATCGATGACTTATTTGATCAACTGCGAATTCAGGACGAAGATATTCCTAAAACCGCTTTTCGCACTCGCTACGACCATTATGAATTCGTCGTTATGCCCTTTGGTCTTACTAACGCCCCCGCAGTCTTTATGGATTTGATGAATCGCGTGTGTAAACCCTTTCTCGACCGCTTCGTCATCGTGTTTATCAATGGTATCCTTATCTATTCGAAATTGAAAGTCGAACACGCGCAACATCGCTGTTTGGTTCTCGGACTACTCCAAGGAAATCATCTCCGCGCCAAGTTCTCCAAGTGTGAATTTTGGCTTGAGGAGGTTCAATTTCTCGGTCACATTATCAACAGTCAAGGTATTCAAGTCGACCCCGCGAAGATTAAAGCAGTTAAGAGTTGGATTACACCGAAAACCCCGTCCGAAGTTCGTTCTTTCCTCAGATTGGTGGGTTATTATCACCGATTTATCGCTGATTTCTCTAAAATAGCCGTTCCTCTCACCTCTCTTATGCATAAAGACAAGCCTTTTGTTTGGGGAACCGAACAAGAGGAAGCCTTTCAAACCCTTAAGTGTATGCTTTGCAACGCTCCTATACTCGCGCTACCCGATGGAAACAGTGACTTTGTGGTCTATTGCGATGCCTTTAACCTAGGTCTTGGTTGTGTTCTTATGCAACGATACAAGGTTATCGCGTACGCGTCTCGACAACTCAAGGTTCATGAGAAGAACTACACAATCCACGATCTCGAACTAGGTGCAGTTGTTTTTGCTTTAGAGATTTGGCGACACTACCTTTATGGTACCAAGTGTACGGTCTTCACCGACCATAAGAGCCTACAACACATCTTGAACCAGAAAGAACTGAATATGCGCCAACGCAGATGGGTCGAACTTCTCAACGACTACGATTGTGAGATACGCTACCACCCAGCCAAAGCAAATGTCGTTGCCGATGCTCTTAGCCGACGAAGCTATTTACATAGTGTTCATAACGTTCAAGCCCAACACGACCTCGAAGCTCTTATTCGCGACGCTTAACACGCCTGTTTTCTTGAGAACACCCTGAAAGAAGAAAGAGTACTTGGAACCAAAAACCAATTAGTGAATAAACCGAATAGTATTTTTCACTACCTTGACCGAATTTGGATTCCAATAGCAATAATCTCCAAGAGATTTTGCTGAATGAAGCCCACAAATCCTGATATTCCATTCATCCCGGTGCCGACAAAATGTACCAGGACCTCCGTGCCAGGTATTGGTGGCCAGGAATGAAGAAGGATATCGCTCTCTACGTTTCGAAATGCCTAACTTGCTCGAAAGTTAAGGCCGAACATCAACGACCCTCTGGCTTACTCGAACAACCCTAGATCCCGATGTGGAAATGAGAGAGTATAGTTATGGATTTCATTACGAAACTTCCTCGCACGCCACCAGGTCACGATAGCATTTGCGTTATCATTGATCGTCTTACGAAATCCGCTCACTTTCTGCCGATACGAGAAGACTATAAGGTTGAACGATTAGCAAGAACCTATACCGACGAAGTCATTTATCGACATGGCACACCTCGTGACATCATCTCTAAACGCGATGGTCGATTTACTTCGCGTCTCTGGGAGACATTCTAATCCGCTCTCGGTACTACTCTTAATCTCAGTACCGCTTTCCATCCCCAGACCAACGGTCAGACTGAACGCACGATTCGCACCCTTGAAGACATGCTTCGCTTGTACGTTATAGATTTTGGTGGTAATTGGGATTCACATTTACCTTTAGTCGAATTCTCGTACAACAACAGTTATCACGCTAGTATCTAAATGGCACCCTTCGAGGCATTGTATGGAAGAAAATGTCGATCGCCTATTGTATGGCACAAGATCGGAGACGTGCAAATTACCGGTCCTGAGTTATTACAAGAAACGACTGACAAGATCCTCCAGATACGAGACAATCTCTTGAAAGCGCGGAGTCATCAAAAGAGTTACGCCGATAAACGCCGCAAGCCCCTTGAGTTCGAAGTTGGTGATCACGTACTCCTAAAGGTTTCACATTGGAAGGGGATGATCCTATTCGGCAAGAAAGGAAAGCTAGCTCCACGATACGTGGGACCCTTTAAGATTTTGGAATGAATTGGCAAAGTGGCCTACCGACTCGAATTACCAGAGGAACTCAACAACGTACATCCTACTTTCCACGTCTCGAACCTCAAGAAATGCCTAGCCGAAGAAAACCTGCATGTTCATCTCGAGGATTTGCAAGTTAACGAAACTCTACACTTCGTGGAAAAGCCAGTAGAAATCATGGACCGAGAGACCAAGAAACTTCGACGCTCTCGCATTCCTATAGTGAAGGTTCGCTGGGAAGGCAAACGCGGCACCGAGTTCACTTGGGAACTCGAAAGTGATATGAAAGCTAAATATCCACAACTCTTCGTTACGCCTACGCTTTAATTTCAGGACGAAATTCCTAAAGTAGGGGATGCTGTAACAACCTGACTTTCCGGGTCAAGTCGTGTCATTACTCAGATATGTCATTTATTGCTTAATTGACTTGTACTCTTGAGATTCCGATTATCGCAAAGGGTTAACTATTTTAAACGATGTTTTCGAACGCAATTATCGCATTTAACGCAGTTTACAACGCATACTACTTCAACTCATTTTATCACATATTACATCGCATGTTTGACTAAACGCTATCGCAGCGCAATCTCATCGCACTCACATCGCAACTCGAAACACAGATTTACTTTTATGCAATTATGTGTTATGTGTGTTATTTGTGTGATTATTTGTTGAATGTTACGTGGTTATCTCAACGCAACGCTTACTCGCAACTCACTCAAACGCAACGCAACTCTTAACGCACGAAACAAAAGTTGGAAAACCAACTCGCACAAATCGACTGGGCGAATGACCATTCGATCGAATGGACATCCGTCCGGATGACCATCCGATCGGATGGCCATCCGATCGGACATCCATTCGACCCTCACACTCTCCACCGCCTTATCTCCTCTCAACCTATAAATAGAGCCCGTACACATTACTCTTCACTGATGTTCTCAAGCACTTTTCACTCGATTCAAGGCCATTTCGTAAGTATTTCTCCCTAAATATTGTACTTCCATCATCAATACACACTTCTTCATCATCTTCTCCATCAAAATCACTGATTTTCACCATGAAATCACCTGATTTGGACTCCTTGAAGGTTACATCATCACGGGTGCTTATGCAATCGGCTGTATGACGTCATCTCATCAAGAATCGTTCAGATCTAAAGGATTTCCACACGTGTTAACACAAATCTCAGCTATATTTCAACATTTTCCAACTGATTTCAACTTTCCATCACTTTTTCAAACTTTTCTTCAACATTCTACACAAAACCGTTGGAATCCTTGCTCATTCAGGCTCTCCACTCGTTCTCTAGTTGAGAGCCGGCTTGAAAATGGATTTCCACCTGAGAGATGACCGATTAACGGGTTGAACATGATATTTCATCAAAAGAACAGTGAGTATGATCGAATGGGGTGATTCCCATCCGATCGAATGCGCTGGACCTTGATGGATTTCCGTTGTTTAACACGTCATCACGCCGTCTCCGTTAAATGGAAAATTTTTAACTTAGAAAATTTCAGATTTTTGAAACAACAGATCGCCACTCGAGTGGCCATTCGACCAGATCACCATCCGATCGAATGACCATTCGACCAGGTGACCTGTCCCTTATTATTTTCAAACACTTAACCATTTTCCAAGACACACACATTCAGTCGAATAGCCATCCGATCGAATGGCCATCCGTCCGGATAACCATCAGACCGGATGACTTGTTTGAATACTACAACGAAAACTTCAAAAGCTTCAAAACAATTTACAAACACACTCACTCATTCGAATGATCAAGCATTTGAATGGTCATCCGTCCGGACGACCATCCGTTCGACTCACCATTCGACACTTGACTCATCCAGCTCACTGTTACACATTGTTCAACGCTTATGCTACTATTCTATGCTCAGGCTAATCTCCAACGCGCCCCCTTCAATCCAATTCAAGGCTGTGTTTATTTATTAAACACATACTGTGAGTATACTCGAGCCTTTTTCGGTTAACACACTTTTGGTTGTTACATACGTTCTATATCAATTCACAACGCACACAATACTCAACTCTTTTATAAACGCTAACCGCTCTCGCATATTATACGTGTTTCAATGAATGCTTGTATGTTATGTTTACACAGTGACTGTTTTGCCTGACACCTTAGCAACGATAGGACTATAGTTTGGACTCAGCACCTGTCGTGGATAGGGGTTGTTAAGTGCTTTACTTCACATGGTCACAGTGGTGATAATGTGTTGCACATTCAACAACTCGCAGTCATGTCGGTTGCATGCTTCATTGTCGATAGCTTACTTGCTTCACATTTATACATGTTACACGCTGGTTATGCGTAAACGCTTTCGCTATACTATATGCTATGCAAACTTGTGTACTTACCTTTTCATTTTATGTATTGACTTTATTTTAACGTACGTGACAGGTTGATAGGATGCTATGTTTGCTGTGACGAATCAAGTAGGAAGGCTAGAAACCCACCAAATAAGAAATCTGAGTTGTCGGAACATTTTATTTGTTTTTGAGACTGTTATCTGTAATAACTGTTTTTACTTTATATGTTAGTGGTATGGGACACTAACGTTAAATATATCGCCATTAATAGTTGTTATGGATTCTCTTGAACAATCTGTTTTGCTCAGTGTCACACCCAGGTGTTTCCGCCATCGGTTGGGGTGTGACACCCGTGTCTCTTGTCTGCTCTATTTGTCTTGTTCTGCATGGACTCTGGAGTAGGGCATGGCCCCATGCCTTGGTGGCATGGCCACATGCTTGCTTTCTAGTTTGTTGTGTAGGTATTGGGGTGTAGCTTGGAGGGTAGGCATGGTGTGTCAACTCTTCTTTCTTGTGTTTTTGTTGGTTTTTGCCGATGGTTTGTTCCTTTTGTACGTTTAAACTCATTTAGTCCTGAAAATCAAAACTATGCAAAGAAACACACTTTTTCCAACATTAGTACATAAAAGGCGTTTATTTTATGCCTTGTTTGATATAATTTATATGTTGCATTTTGCGCATATCAGTTACATACAAACTCAACAACATCCGTGGACTATCAACGCTAACACCGGCGAAGGCGAATACCGACCGCTTCCGACCGACTATTCACCCACATGGAACTTGCAAGCACCATAACCTCAACACACACCTCAAACCGTTCAAATCCCGGGTGTTTACATGTACCCGCCCGCGTTTGACCAATACATGTCACAATCCTTGTCTCCTATATCTCCTATGTCACCACCTGATACCCAAACCGTAGTACCCGATAGCAAACAAATCCTGAAACCGAAAACCGCTAAACGTCATCCTCACGGACACATCTTAGAAAGCAACCCGACGAGCCACAGACAAAAAAGAATTATGACAAGTGGACGATGAAAGAGGAGTTAGCCTTGGCACGAGCGTGGGTCGACATATCCATAGACCCCGCTGTTGGTAAAAAAAAATTAAAGTGTTTATTTACTTATTTAATTGTATTAAACATGTTTAAAATTGTATAAAGTTTCATTTTCTTATATAATTTTATTTACTTAAATAACTTTTAAAAGTGTTACAAAAAAAGTTTAAAGTATATACTTTTTAAAATTGTTAAAAAAAATTTAAGTATATAATTTTTAAATTGCTTTTAAAATATATAAATGTTATAAATGTTAATGTAGGCAATGATAAAGAGGCACCGATTTTTATGAGGCGGATTCGAGAAATTTTTTTGCCGCCGTGAACCGCGAACCGTATAGTTCAAACAACTCATTCTCAGGAAAGTGGTTGTCAATGAGGTTGGAATGTAGCAACTTCAACAGCATTGTCAACTGCCATATTAACAAAAAAAAAATAGACCGATGGGTTCAAGTGACGCATACGTCATCTTTACCGCCCTCAACGAGTTCAGAGCATAATACGGTTGCCCATTTTCCAACGTGGTATCTAGTGCCACCGGTCAAACCGGACCAAACATCAAAGCCTCCAATACTAGTTTAGGCACCCCTGAGTAGCGCTCGTCCGCAGGTGCATCTGATGCTCGTTCTTACCTAGAGCTAAAAGACTCCAACCTCGACCTAGACTTTGAGGAACCGCAAGAATTGCCACGCCCACTAGGTAGAGACAAAACTAAGGCAGCGGCAGCAAGAACAAGATCTAGAGTCAAATCCACTTCTACTGTAACAACAAATACCGAAAATGGATCCAATCGCTCGTCCAAGTTAGAGGAGAAACTTGCTCGAATTCTATCGTTAAAGGAACAAGAAATCAAGTTGCAAAAGAGTAAGCAAAGTTCGCCGACATTCAATTCCTCAAAGAACTAATTCCACCTCATGTATATGAGGAGGATCGGTTGATCATCGAAATGGAAAAGCAACTCATTCGTGCAAAATATCTAAACAAGTAGACCACCGTTATGTCTTAAACTTACGTTTTTTTACGATGTTATGCCTTTTTTAAGAAAAAATGCTCTGTCTTTTTTTTTTTTTTTTTTTTTTTTTTAAGAATTTGATTTTTTTATGTAATGTTGATTTAATTAATGTGTTATGTCTTTTTAATTGATTAGGTAACTGAGGAGGCTCCATCCCATACCATAAGTGTTATTGTGAAGATGCAATAAAGCTCTTTGATGACGTTACGCCTACATGCCAAAGATGTATCACAATGGAGCCCCTTAAGGCTCCATCCCATATCTTGCAGCCAAAGCGTAGTTGAGACAACATGTTTTTACATATTTTTCTCAAACAACTAGGCCGATTTTTCATTCATTACACTCGGGCCGGCTTAGGCCCGGCGAAGCCCGACGCCGGTCCCCCACACCGCCCCCCTTGCCTCGCCTTGTGATACCCGGCTGCCAGAAGCCGTTGATGACGGGCCTGCTTTCTTTCTCTCTCTCTCATCTTTGTCTGTCCTCTCTCTCTATCTCTCTCTAAAATCAAATAAAGTTATATATTTTTTAATTGTTGTGGGGCCCCATCCTCCACCCCCTAGGTCCATCCACTGCAAACCCCTCCTACATGACGCTGACGTGGTGGGCCATCCTCATGGGGATGAACCTCCCCATACCCACTAGTCTTTTAAGTGATTCCACTCATAAACATGCACTATGATAGTGTGGTGGTCATAGAAATTCTATGGACCTTAGCCTACGGCAATGATAACCAAAATCTCTTTCCAAAGGAAATCATTGGTCCAAAAGAATGTAGGGTACCCCCTACCCCTCTTCCAGCCATGATGCTAAAAGTTAAAATTTCATCAACAATTATTTACAACTTTCATGAAGGTGTGGTGAACATGATGATAAAAAACATATATGGGACAATTTGAAAGAGTACGCTTTTTGATGTGTTAAGACAAATTGTGATTACGGTATTGTGGATCATGTACGATGCACATTGCTAGATATGCTTTTCTAGCAAAGTTGTTACAAGGAAACATGAAATATAGCATACAAAATTGTTATAAAAACCAGTGTCGGATCTAAGAACTTTTTTCATTGGGTTTCTTTTGGTAGATTTTCACTATTTTCCAAATCATATGAGTTTCTCACTAAATTTTCCCATTTTTTTCTAAACCGAATGGATTCCTGAGAACCCATAAAAGTGGTCTAGATTGCCCCTGATAAAAACTATGGAAACTGTTCCCTTGGTTCACCATTTTTTTTTCACTTAGGCCAGGGGTAATAAAGCCTTTAAGAGCTTTAAACCACACCCTCTAGCCTTAGCATCTGATATTTTTTTATAGAATGAACAGTACTAACTAATGAAATTACATCGAGAGAGAATGTAAACGAGCAACAAGCTGCGCCGCTATCCATTTTTAAATAGCAAAATTAAGTATTTTAAAAACCAAATCCAGGTTGGTACATTAGTGTGCATAATCTAGTGATACCAACTACCTCTAAATTATGAAGAAAACCTAAGATCAACACCCATGGCCTCGTGTGCACCCCCTCTCTATCATTGCACTAAGTTTTTCAAAGCTACTACTTCGTCTCGAACCTAGTTCGTTCACCTCCCATACCGCACTTGATTGTATGACTAAAGAAATAGGTGGATATAGTGGTGATGCAATTGGGAAGAAGCTTTTTTTTAAGGTTATTTCAACCTTTCATGATTTTATAAATTTTGTTTTTAAATAAAAATGGTAAAATGGTTATTTAATATTTAGTTTAATTGATTTAGAAAAAAAAATACTGATTAGTGAAAATGACTAAACGTGTTATAGTTCAGCAAGTAGTGAGAACCAAAACTCGTAATTTCTGGAATGTCAGGACCAAACTTGCAATATGGTCTTACCACAAGATCATCATGTAGTTTACTAATAAAATAAAATGATTCAGACATAAAATTTGATCGATAACCGAGACAAATTAAAATACACTGAACCATAAGCCTAGAGCGAGTTATTTTAAACGGACCATCAAAAAACAAAGTATTCGGTTCGGTTTCTATTTTATGCAAAAACTGACCGACACCAAATCATGTAGCCTTTAATAGTTTCACCGAAAATATGGTTTAGTCTCTTAAACTATTCCCTTCATTCATCAAGTTTTTAAAGTTTGAAATCTCTTGCTTATTACTTGATTGATTAAGTTTTTAAAGTCTGAAATATGATATAGTCCCATAAGTTGTTTTACAATTCTTGATAAATATTGCTTTTTACTTGATTGATTAAGTTTTTAAAGTCTGAAACATGATATAGTACAATACTTGATAAATATAAACGTTAAATAATAGCTTAATACCCTATAAACATCTTGGAAGAGTGAAGTCTTGAGTTCAAGTCTCACAGACAGCAGAGAATAAAAGAAATTTGCCGTTAAAAAAAACTAACTTAAATAATGCAATAACCACCGGCTGCACATGTTTTTTTTTGAACGGCAATTTTGGATCACTGACGGATCACTGGAGTATCATCGTGCCACCAGCGGAACCACCCGATCATATCCATTTCCACTAGGCATAATGCCTATACACCAATTCAGGAGGAAACCCAATAAATATGGGAAAACCCCCTTGTGAGAATCGAACCCATGACCTATTGGTCCCAAAGTCTTATCATACTCCCCAAGATGCCACTAGACTATAAAGCCATGGGCACCGACTGCACATGTTAGCTATGATTTTTTTTTTAGAATCTTCAAAATAAGATAAAAGAATTATTGATTTTTTTAAGTTGAAGACAAACTATAATTAATGAATCCAAAATAATGTGCAACTTTTAATAGATAAACTACAACACATATGAATGCCGAGAGCGTAACCATACAAGCATGACTAAGACATTGCCTCATATGGAAACAAAACAAGTGACAAAATGAGGCACAAACATACTAGCGACTAGCATGTGCTTGGACAGGTCATGACCTCCTATGTAGGGAATACCAAAATTGATGTTTTTATTTTATTTTATATTTTTAGTTTACCATTGAAATAAATTGCCTTTAAATACAACTAGTTTATATTGACGTCGCGCGTTGCGACGAAACCGAGCAATGATAATGTAAAACAAAGGTGATTTGAAAATAAATCATATTGTTTCTAAAGCCAAACCATTAGAACGGCTTAGTTTATCATCGTACCGTTTTATGATAGCAAATAAATACTTTATTTTGAGTAGAACTTCGTTTTTAACAAAAGTTATAACGGAATGTCGGGGAAAAATCAAGCACAACTATGTACTTAAGCTTTTAGAAAAAAATTATAAACGTAAATTATTGAAAAAAGTATCAAATTAATCTATAAATTAATATATGTTATAAAAAAGAAAAAAAATTAAAAATATGTTATTAAAAGTGAATATAATAATAAACTATTATAATATATTAAATAAAAGAATAATGAAAAGCTATATATTATTATAAAAATAAAGTTTCTATTCATCATAGTTGATCAAATATATATATATATATATATATATATATATATATATATATATATATATAATAGGCTAAAGCTAGGTAGAAAACCCCCCATTTTGAGAAAACCCTCCATTTTGAGAAAACCCAACCTCCCGACATTTTTTTTTTGAAAAAAATAACACATGTAATATATATGTTTTTAAGAGTTTTGGGCCAAAAAAAACAAAAAAAGCGCCGAATGAATGTTTAAAAAAAACAAATTTCAGCAAGTTTCAGCCTTTTTTGCCTAACACATGTTAGTCACCCGAAGTTTGCTGAAATTTGTTTATTTTTTTTAAAAAAATCCCTTCGGCGCTTTTTTGTTTTTTGGCCCAAAACTCTTAAAAACATGTATATTACATGTGTTATTTTTTTCAAAAAAAAAAATGTCGGGAGCTTTGAGTTTCCAGAGTTTTTTAAAAACATAAGGGTTTTCTATATAGCCCTCCCCTATAATATATATATATATATATATATATATATATATATATAATTGTATACATTCATATATTTGTTACTTGCATGTTTTTTCTATTATAAATGGCCAATTTAAAATAAAGAATGGGTAAATTCAAAACAATTTAGTAGAAAATTTGTGTCATCTCAATTATTGATGGTTTATCTCACACGATTTCTTAAATAGGTACACATACATAATAAATCGTAAAATATAACACAATGCTAAAGGAAAACACAATGAATCGTAAAAAAGAAACCTGGTGCCTCTTTAATGAAAGACTCTAAGTGTACCTTCTAGAAGCAAAGCAAGTTCGCATCAGTTGACAATTTATGCACAAACTCTAAAGAGATAAAGAGTAAGTTGTCAACTGGGATAAATAAAGGGTTATTAGATTTTATCACCCTCAACTATCGGCATTTGGCCGTTGCCACCCGCAACTAACACTTTAACACCCAACACCTCCAACTTGACTTTTTGTTTGCACTGTCACCACTCAATTAAATCTGCACTAACTTGGTTAGTTTTTTGTCCGACGTGGCACAATTTTGCTGATGTGTACATGATTACGTGGTGCTGATGTGTTATATCCCTCTACTCCTTCTTTATAACACAGAAATCCCCACAAAAACCCTAATCTCCTCCCTCACAGTTCTCTTCGATTCATCCCCTTTGAAGCATATGTGCGAATCGAACTCATGTCCAATTGAAGCATAAGTTCTAATTGAGATGAGTTCCTCTTCCAATTCTTCATGGAGTGTAAACCGAACCCCTAAATTATTCAAGGATGATTTGAATGGAAACTTGTATTGTCATCATGAAATTATGTGCGCCAAACCCAAACGCCTCAACGATTAAGTAAAAAAAACCAAACCAAACCAAACCACTTCCATTTTTCTGAGTCCAGAATCCCTCCTAGGCTCCTAGCTGATAAACTCACCTAGAAGCCACACTGGACTGGGAGGACTTGAAGAGGTATGATCCCAAATCAGTGCACACTTGGCACCAGGACCACACCACTTTTCCAACATGGCGTCCACATCACCCGAGTACATCCAGAAGCTTCTAGAATCTTTAGGAAGGAATCGCCGGTGACAAGGAAGATGCTTCTTCAAACAAAAAGGACGACACGTAGCACCTATAGATGGACGCCAACCACGACTGCAAGATCTTTGAAAGACAGACCGACAACCAATACTAGCAAAATCTCATTCACGTATATAAATCCAGTATGTTGTTCTTTACTATCACCAATCTAAATGATGTTAAGCATGTAAAAATGATGTTATATGTAAATTTGATGTCAGAGAGCTTTTTACATCTATAACTATTAAAAAAAAAAAACATGTTATCCCTTTTATTCTATTACCACTTTTCTACAAACTGTTAAATTTTCCCATCAAACAACCTTAACTATATAAAGCATAACTGTTCATCAATACCCTTTAACCCCTCTCTCCCTCTTTATCTCCCATCTTCTTTGGTTATGGTAACCATGAAAACAAATGCAACGGAGCCACCTACAAGGACACACATCAAGGGTAGCCGGAGTCATTCGCTCCATGACAACCACCATCACCACAATCGCGACCATCACATTCACCCGGAAACTACCATCCTCCTGGTGCTTGTTCCCATTGTCATCGTCATTTTACTACTTGCAATTTCTTTAGTTGTAGCATTTCTTCGTCGTGCCAAATCTCCAAAACCGAATGGATCCGCCGCTAATGGCAATAAAAGTTGCATGTTCAATGCTCATAGCATCATAACTTTCAATGGTACCACAGGTAACTAAAAGTTTGAGACACTTCATTATGTTAATTTAACTTCAAAGGCAGGAAATGATTGATATATATTAGATACTTGCTAAAACTTTTTATTTAAATGTGTAAATGATATATAAAATATATATTTTTATTTTTGTGGGGTGATATATTAGATATGAAGAGATGCATATATGGAGGAAGGCCACCATCAGCAACATCTAAAGGGATTCAAGTATTCACATACAAAGAGCTGCAATCGGCTACCGACAACTTCAACCAAACTAACCTTGTGAGTAAGGGCGGTTTTGGGTATGTGTACCGTGGGTTGTTGCGTGAAGGCACTCCTTCCGTCATTAAAATGCTTCATAGGGAAGGCAAGCAAGGAGAGCGTGCATTTCGTTCAGAGGTATTTACTTTTTTTTTTGAACGGCAAATTTTGTTTATTCACTGCTTTCTGTGGGACTTAAATCCAAGACTTCCCCTCCCAAGGTGTTTAATGGCTTTGCCTTTGCCAATTGACCACCTACAGTAATATTTGTTTAATTTGTATTGGTGAAAAAAGAACCTTGTTTATATAAAATAAAAATTGATGTCATTTTATGTATACACCCATCCTCTTTGATATATTAAATAAAAACTAATTAAAAAATAAAAACAAAATGCAGGTGGATTTATTAAGCCGTTTGCATTGTCCATACTTGGTGGATCTTCTTGGATATTGTGCTGATAACCAACACAAGCTTTTAGTGTTTGAATACATGCCAAATGGTACTCTTTATGATCGCCTCCACCCTTGTGATGGTCGACCTCAACTATTGAGTTGGGGTATCCGAATGAGAATCGCACTTGATTGTGCGAGAGCCCTCGAGTTCCTTCATGAGCACACCACGCCATCGGTCATACACCGCGATTTTAAATCTACGAACATCTTGTTGAACGAAAATTTTCGAGGAAAGGTGTCTGATTTTGGGTTAGCCAAGATTGGATCAGACAAGCTCAATGGCATGATATCGACCCGTGTTTTGGGAACTACCGGATATTTGGCTCCTGAGTGAGTTGTTGATAGAGTGTACCTATCCACACACTCATCTCATTATCTACACACTCAAAAAGGTGATTTTTGTCTTTACATGCACACCCTGCAGTGTCGATCTGTGGCTAAAACGAGGCGTTTTGGTCCGATTAACCAGACAAAGACTAACGGGTGTCTGACGGGTCTGTTGACCGGACCAAAACGCTGAGCTTTGGCCGCGATTTAGTCCTGTCAACCAGACAAAAGACTGATACCCGGTCTGGTTGACAGGACCAAAACGCGGCCAAAGCTCGGCGTTTTGGTCCGGACAACAGACCCGTCAGACACCCGTCAGTCTTTGTCTGGTTAATCGGACCAAAACACCCCGTTTTGGCCACAGTTCGACACTGCAGGGTGTGCATGTAAAGACAAAAATCACCTTTTAGGTGTGTAGATAGGCAAAATTGGTGTGTGAATAGTTTGGCCCTTGTTGATATCTTCTAAGTCATGGGTTAAAACGGGTTCATGTCAAACTTAATACATTTTTTAATGTATTAATATATTTTAAATGGCATCGTTTGGTTGATTTGGGTTAACTTAATACATTTTATATGAAAAAGATTTTTTTTTAACTTTTAGCGTGTCAACTGTCAGGTATGATGTTTGACCCATTCGACTATTCTCCTTTTGGCTATAAAACTTAACCAGATTTGAGTTATTCATAAATAAACGTATATTTTTCTATTTTGATTAACCGGTTTTTCTCTTTAAATGATAAGTTTGATTGTATATGTAAAGAACATTATATATATTTTTTAAATGATAGGTACGCTTCAACCGGAAAACTTACTACCAAATCAGATGTCTATAGCTATGGAGTCGTTTTGCTAGAGCTCTTAACTGGACGTGTACCTATTGACACTAACCGTCCACCCGGAGAACATGTCCTCGTCTCATGGGTAAGTATATTCATGTGATTTTCATTTACAAACATGCTTTCCTGTCCACAACTATTTATCAAAGTTAACGAACACAGGTTAGTTTCTAATCAAAGTTGTGCCCATCAGTCAGTCATGGGCCCAACTCTGACGAATAGGATATGACTATTTGTCATTCGAACAAGAAAAGTTTACTTTTTTCCTTGCGTTTTATGTGGCTTAAACTATGCTCGTAGGCTCTTCCAAGATTAACAAATAGGGCTGCAGTTGTGGAGATGGTTGATCCGAATCTATATGGTCAATTCTCGAGAAAGGATTTAATTCAGGTTAGTTCAGTTTGACTCATGTTAGATACTATTTGATAACTGGAGGTGGTAAATTTGTTTAAAAGTACCTTTTTTTTTAACATGGGTTAATACGGCCTATATTTGCGCTGTTAGAGAAACAACTAAAATCAACATATTTTCAAGTAAACGGTCTAACACCGCTATAAATGACCACAATAAGTAAGAAGATGATCCAATCAAAGTTTATTGTTTCGATTGCAGGTGGCCGCTATTGCCGCAATGTGTGTGCAAAGTGCAGCTGATTATCGGCCTTTGATGACGGATGTTGTGCAGTCATTGATTCCAATAGTGCACAGCATATCTTTTGGGTGCTCAACCAGTTCTTTTAGGTTTAGTAAACGAATAAGCCCAAGATCATAAGCACCGATTGGGTGTTGAATGTTGATTTGTATGGTAGTTCATATATTTGTTCAGTTAATTTCAAATTTTAATACATAAAATTAGAAAAAGATGATATAAACTTTTCACTTCATGTGACAATCAAATATACACAGAAAGATGAGGATAATAACAACAAAAACTAAAAAAATAAGCAATAAAAAATATGGCAATAACATAAAGTGTAAATTACTGTTTTGGCCCCTGTGATCAGGGCCGTCTCCGAAAATGCTCTAAAATTTTTGGGCCCGGAGCGAGTATAAAAAAGAGGGCCTCTATAATATAAAGTCAATAACTCAATTTTGTAAAGAAAAAATAAACATATTTGAATTAGTACATGTTTACATACTAGAAAACATAATAATAAACGGAAAAAGGGGCCGCTAACTTTTTAAAAAGTACATATACAAACTAAATATATATATACACACACACACTAGTGGGATCACCTACACGTTGCATCGAGCGGAAACTTTGTTTGTTTCGATGCACTAATTATAGCAAACGAAAGTTAAAACCCAAAAAAATACAGTTGTAACATGCGCAAACGTGTCCGTTTCATCACTTTTTGTATAAAAAGAAAAAAATAAAACATTTCAAATATTGTTTGTTGAATTTAAGTTTTAAACAAAAAAAAAAGTAAGTTTTAAACTGGAAAAGAAAACATAAAATTGAAAAAGGAAAGCGAAAAACAAGAAAATAAGAAAACTGGTAAAAAACTGAAGGGAATTAAAGAAGGTTATAGGAATCGAACTTGAGAAAATGTAATCTAAAGAGTTTGTATGCATATTAAAGGCCAGCATGCCAAGCTTCTTTTTGGTAAACAAATTAGAAACTAAATATTTATATATAAACTTTAATATATATATTTAAAAAAAAAAACCCTTTCGGGCCCCGGGGGAGTTTGGGCCTTGTGCCGTCGCCCACCTGGCACACCCTCCGGGCCGGGCCTGCCTGTGATTTAGTCAGTTTAATGATTTCAGACTAAAAAGAAATCTTTTAACATATTAGACCCTGAGATTGCATTTTATATCGGTTTTGGCCCCTGACATTAACTTTGTTACTTTTTTGCAGTTAAGTATAAGGATAATTAGGTCATTGTATACCTTATGGGTTGTTTTTTATAACTACAGAGTTCTTTTAATATTTAAGAGATTATTAATTCAATTACTCAAGTTTTTTTTTATTATTTCGTTATTTTCATGATTATTATTTAATAAAATACGTTTCAAATATATAAATAAATAGAGTTAACTGCCATTTTCGTCCCTGTGGTTTGGTCACTTTGGCCATTTCAGTTCATTTTTCAAAAATGCGCCATTTTCGTCCCCCACGTTCTGGAAAGGTGCCATTTCAGTCCAAAAATCATAACCCAGTTAAGTCAGTTTGTAAATAAGGACTGATTGTGTAAATTTGTAACATAAAGGACTGATTGTGTAAATTTGAAAAATGGACTGAAATGGCAGTTAACACCACCACCACTAGCCCTGCCACCACCACCACTCCACTGCCACCACCACCACCACCGCCACCACCGCCACCACAGCCACTGCCACCACCACCACCACCGCCGCCGCCGGAACCACCACCATACGGTATACCGAAACGAAAAGCTTGCGGGTTACGGGGACGTCTTCGTCTTCTCCGGTCGTCTTCTCCGATGAACTCCGAACTCCGGCGAGTTGCAGAAATGAGCAGGGGTGGAGTTTGATATCTTTATGATCTGTGTGTGCAGTTTGCAGTTTTGGTAATCATCCAAAATTTAGACAGGCCATTTTCGAAGGAAAAGCTTCTGAAATTCATTATCTTTTTTCAATAGGTCCCTCGAGTTATACAGACTTCCTTGTTCTATCAGAAGGTGACGAAAGTTTCTGGTTTTCTCATCGAAAAAGCTTGGGCTGGAGCTGCTTTTAATTTCTTTCTCTATGTGCTTGCTAGCCATGTAAGTACTTTTTCATGTAGCCACATTATATCACAAAAAAGATGTATGCTCTATGAAATATGTTTTGGGATGTTTTGTTTTACTCAAGATGAATGTCTAGGTTATTAATATCAGTAATGCACAGTGTGGATGATAAAAGTTCGATTGGAACAGATATATGAAAATGTGTGAGACAGAATCTTCAAGATTGTTGCTGTCCCTAATATGTGTTGTGGTTATTCATGAAAATGATGAAGGTTTTACCATGTCAATGAGAAATTATGCATGTTACTCTTCTAAGAAAGTCCGTTTTTATAAACAGGTAGTTGGAGCCCTCTGGTACTTTTTTGCAATAGAAAGTGAACTGAGATGCTGGCGTATTGCATGTAAAACGCATAACTATCACTCCAAGTACTTATATTGTGGAGAAGGCCATCTGGGAGTTCGACCCCTGCTACTGTTCATGCTTTGGGGAAGACGATGAACAGTAGCATGGTCACCACCGGGCTTAAGCTTTGGGTTTGACTTGCGAGCCGAGCTCGAGCTCATATAAGTAGGCTCGAATCGAGCCGATCTCGAGCTCGAGCTTCATAAAAACATGACGAGCCGAGCGCGAGCCCAGTCGAGCTCGGGCTCGGCCCGGCTCATTTACACCATTCATCATAGCATAGCATGTGCCTTCTCTGTTCTATCCCTGTAATCAATTCTATCACATGAAAGTACATTGAACTATTGCATGCCACATGAAAAACTATAACCTCTTTTCTAGGCTTGCGGATCTCTGCATTTTCATATTATAGGGACAATTTGCAAGGTAAAATACATATAAAGTTAAGATAAATCTTATATTCATATCTCTAATCTTGATCTAAGTTTACTGCATCATAGTCATTTCAATACCCTTTTTTACCTATAGTCATTAAATTCATATCTCTTTCATACATCCACCTACTGACCTACATTACAATCATTCTCCTTCAGTTCAAAAACTTCTATCTTATATGGGTTCATCATGTGCTAAAAGAGGTTATGCAGGTATGTTTTTTAACCCATGAAAAAGCATACTTTAAACACCTCAAATGGGATTGAAAAAGCATACTTTGAACAATTACAAAGCATGGGGAGTTGTTTACGATCTGTGAGAGTGGTGGTGGCAGCGGAGTGGTGGTGGTGGCAGGGTTGTGGTGGCGGTGGTGGCGGTGGTGGTGGCAGGGCTAGTAGTGGTGGTGTTTAATATTTACTTAAATGGTCCTTTATGTTACAAATTTACAAAATCAGTCCTTATTTACTAACTGACTTAACTGGGTTATGATTTTTGGACTGAAATGGCACCTTTCCAGAACGTGGGGGACGAAAATGGCGCATTTTTGAAAAATGGACTGAAATGGCCAAAGTGACCAAACCACAGGGACGAAAATGGCAGTTAACTCAAATAAATAAGTATTTTCATTAACTGTTTGTTTTTATAAAAGTAGTTTTAAAAAATATATTTTTTTTACATTTTATTTAAACCATCTATCGATTTTAACATTGTTTCTTTTCAAACCATTTGTTTTTTAAAATCGTTCTTTTTAAAGTCGTTAATTTTTTAAAAACTTCATTTTATACCATTCTTTTTAAAATCATTTATTTTTTAAGCATATTTAAACAACTCACTCTTTTAAGTCGTTGATTTTTAAATTTTACAAAACGACGTATATAAAGAATGGTTTGCTAAAAAGCGTACATTTTTCAAACTTTTTTAGAATTATTTTTTTTTTCAAATCTTCCATTTCTTTAGACTGTTTGTTTATTCAAAACTAGGTAATTACCCGGGATTGCTTCCCGGGCTCGGGAAACTTAGTTATATCAATTATTATTTGTTGTTAATATGACCTCATTACATCAAGCATCTCATTGGATTCAACAACAATGTCTTCACATCACCGGATTAGATCATAAACCCATATTAGAGGTCAAACAAAAGTACAACAGGACCACATGAATAACATCATTTCCACTTTTACTTCAAGGCACTTACGTGATCCGGTGATTTGGGATTTTGTAAAAATGTTTGTTCTTGTACTTCTTAACAAAATTACCTAGAATTCAAGAAAACAAAACAATGACTTAAAGAACTATAGTTTAACACCAAATCTGATCGGGGAAACAGATTTTGACCAAAAGTCAAACAGTTGTTGACCAAAAGTGAAACAGATGTTCAATCAGATCCATTGTCTTCTTATATTTTAGCACTGTTTTCCTCTTCAAAACACTGTTCAACCTAACATGGGTTTCCATGAACTGTTGACCAAAAGTCAAACATATGTTTTTATTCCTTTAATGGCATAATTAACCAGCTTATCATTGTGAAAGAATAGCGCTTATAACTTTGAACATGATTTTGCTATTAGTTTGTACTATATTTTCAATTAAGGAATGGTTTCGAGCGAGTAACCGAGTATATTGTCTTTAGCTTATATCTCCGCATTGTTTCGTTAGACATGGACCTAATAATTTACATGTGCATATATAGTTTTAGAATCACAACTTCAAAACTAAACAAATAAGTCTACCATTAGTTTCGAAAAGCAAAGAACTACAACCCAAAAACTTGGTTCAATGTATGCTTTTGCATTTGCCTTTTTCAATCCCATGAACATTCATCCGAACATAAAAAGCTTTTTACCTTTCACAAAGTTAAGTGTAAATGCTTCGCCTGGAGCCATGCCTTTATCTCTCACAAACTTTCTTATTCCTTGCAGATAATATCTTGGTTGACCTCGAGATGAACATATAGCAGCTTGAACATTCCAAACATCACCTGCCACGTCCACAATCTTCAAACCCATCTTATGATTCAGTCCAAGATCTTCAGCCTGTTTTTTTTAAAAGGCGCTGTAACAAACAACGAACAATTCAAAAAACAAAGAATTAACACATCTTTAAAATCTTACTAAAGTATGATATATTAGTAAACTCATAATCACAAACTTACAAAATGACCGTCAACACGGAAAGGAATAGGTACGATCTGATTATCTTCATTCACAACAACCGTACCACATTCATTGACAATAACGATATCCTGTACAGCTTCAGTATCTGAACCCAAGACAATCTCTTCTATCACCTTTTATTTAACAACAGAATTGACCTCCGGTGGAAGCACTAAATCGCAGGTAGCACAATTGAAAACAGTAATATGAAAAGTCTGAAGATCTATCATCTCAAAGACAATGAGATGATCAGCAGTTAATGACAACTCATTCTTTATCTCCTTCCATCCGGTAGTTATGTAAAGTTCATTGTTGATATCTTCCATCCGTACAAACCAGTTCTGGTTTCCAGATCCTTTAGTAAGAACCGGATATGAAGGAATAGTGTTTAACATCTTGTGACGAACAAAAGAACGATTAATACTCTACAATCAGAATAAAACACATTATATAGTATATTAGTAAAAATATATCAGAAAATTAAGTAAATAAATAAAAACAACTATTAAACAACTGTATCTCCAAAAAAATTACATGATGAATAATCTTCGAAGTTACATACCACATAATCTTCATTACCAGATGGTTTGTAGTAAAAATCTTCCCAAGGAGCAAGAGCAATGTCTTGATAAAAATACAATATTCTGAAACTTTCTAATGCTTCTTCATAATGAAATATCAACCATGAATCTGAAGGTATTTTCAAATTGTCTACCAACTAACACCAACCATTATAAAAATAATATCTGCCATTGCTTAGAGGATAGATCTTGACTTTAAAAACATTTCCAGTTGTGGTCCGGATGTTTGTATTTCCAGTTGGATAATTAAACTGTTGAATCCAATTTTGATACTGTTTTGGTAAAATCTAAGCATAAATAAAAGAAACACTTTTATTGCAAGATATCATACAAAAAAATTAAAATTAATTGTTAAACTAAGATGGGATAAAATTACTAACCAAACATTTCCTTTTACTGTCTTCAAGGTAACACGGAAATCCATAAATCATTCTCACGTAAAACTATAACAGTATCAATCATATAGAATCAAAATAAATAACATTAAGAAACAAATGAATACAATCCATTAGGGTATGCAATACATCTAGATAAAAGATGATACAACTAATATATATCAAAATAACAATAGACAACATCGAAAAGGTGAGAATACATGTAATTTCTTATCATATCGAAATATATATATTTTTTATAGCAAATCATATAGTTAAAACTTAAAACCTACTTTTCCGATTAAGTATCACAAATAGACATGCAGGATCATCAGCTGAATAAATTGTATAGAAAGACAGGATAGTGACTTGTGTCTATACCAAACAAAAACCTAAAAACAGTATACCAACTACTAATCAAAATAAGTTCAACTATTCAAATACACATGAGAATACATCAGTTAAAATCGGAAATTTATATTATACTTCAGAATAACATTATACCAACTACTAATCAATATAAGACAAATGGTAGATACACGAAATGCAGATCACTTTTTTTAGAATCGTATATGTCTATCATAACATGCATAATAACTACATAGTAATCGGATATACAAAAAAATTAGGACTATCAGAAGTTGTTTCAGTATAAGCCGCAACAATAAACGCAATCATAACCAACAATGGATTAAAAAAAAAACAGGAAATTACATGAATACACCACCGTCGATTACAACTTCTTCATTAAAACAGCAAGAACGATAATCGGCTATGGAATTCGAAAATAAAAGAATAAACATGAAAAAATACAAAACAAATTAGATTATTTAACAATACCTTTGTTATTATACAAGATGATATTGATAAAGATCGGAAGAAATCGAAGAAGATGACAGAGTTTCTTGGAGAAAGTGTACAAAGAAACGTGGAGAGAGAAAGTAACCGAGATTTTGTAAGGATCTTTAAAAAGTTAGAAGGTTTAAAAATATCCCATGTAACCGGGTCGGATCATCCCATTTAGTTTTTCATCAACATCTGTTTGACTTTTGGTCAACACCAGTTTGAGTTTTGGTCAACACCTCATTTAGTATTCAACAGAAATTTGAATAACTCAATCAGTGGTTTGAAAATCTGTTTGACTTTTAGTCAACATTTGGATGGAAACCCATGTTAGATTGAACAGTGTTTTGAACAGATGTTTAAACATCTGTTTAGACTTAAATAGATGTTGGGGCTTAAACAGATGTTTGGCGTTCTATATCAGTTGTTTGGACTTAAACAGATGTTTGACCTTAAACAGATGTTTGGCCATAAACAGATGTTTGGCGATAAACAGATGTTTGGCCTTAAACAAATGTTTGAACTTAAACAGATGTTTGCCCATAAAGAGATATTTGGCCTGAAACCAAACATCTGCTTAAGGTCAACATCTGTTTCACTATTCGTCAACATCTGTTTGACTTTTGGTCAACATCTGTTAACATATGGGCATATGGTCAACATCTGTTAACATCTGAAACCAAACATCAAGACCCTTAACAATTTGACCATATGATTTAATCGTGTGTTTTATCTTAGATGGGATAACTCGAAAAGAAAATTCACTAAAAGGATAACATATTAAACGGGTCAAAAAAAGCTCAAAGTGTATTTTACTGCAAATCAGGATTACCAACAATGCCAACAGTCAAGTCAACCATATTTCTTTCACCTTCGACTTTCAAAGTCAAATCAGTTACTTACCAAATTCACAAATACATAAAATTTCTTATATAACCGCAAACATTAACACACCTAATAATCTTAACTCTGCTATAAACTGTAAAACACAAACCCAAATATCACATTTCCCTTGTAGTATTAAAGAATTCACCCCAATTCAACGAAAACTACAAAAATAGACATTCTTATACAATAACTTTCCAATATAGACATCACTATTCAACCTTCACCAAAGTAGTCAGGTTCATTTCGATCAATGATGTGTATATTGTGAATCTTTATTGCCTCATCAATAATTCCCTGACTTGCCCTTTGAATTGTTATTCAAAGTCTAAGGAATCTGTGTCATCCTCATCCCTGCACAGTGTAAGATCAAGGAGATCTTGCAGATCTTCAACACCCAGGCCTAGTGGTTGTTCCCTTGATATTTTCTTCACCTTACCACTGGATTTGATCAGAGTCAATACGTGGGTCTGTTTGTCAGATTTCCATTTTAGTATTTTTGAATCCAGTGGGTTTCTAGGGAGAGGTTTTATTAATGATGAGTTTGGAGATGGTGGCCTGGTAATGACTGGCTGAGCAGTATTTATAGTTTGTGTCAATTCAAGTTTTTCTCCTATCATCTGCTTAAGGCCTATTTTTACAAGGTAATCCCCTGCTGCTTTATCTGCTGCTGTTTCTGCATCCATCTGCTTTTGTTTCCTTGTTTGGTAAAGGATGGCAGCAGGTGGAGCAGTGGATCTCCTGATTTGTAGCTTTTGTGGCTTAGATGGAACCACTGCTTCAGGGTAAACAGGCTTTTGTGGAACATTAGGATTTTTCTTTCTTAATTCTTTCAGCTTTTTGTAAGAGGCAAACACTTTATCCTCTGACCACCTTATCACTTGGTTCCTTGACCCAAAATCAGCTGTTATTAACTCTTCTTTCATTCTCTTCAGGTGCAGAGTTCTTTCTGGTACATTTTTCTTAAACTTTGCCCAGATAGGAGGAGTCTGCTTCACCTTGTTTTTGATCATATCTTGAATTCTGGCTGTTTCACTTTCTAGCTCACTGATGGTCCATTCTTTGTACTGGTACCTTTCTCCCTTGTATTTTTTGTAAGCCATGATATTATCAAGATAATCTTTCCTCAAGGTTTCATCAGCTCTTTCTGATAATTTTTGACAGAGATCTTTTGAAAACTGCTCCAAAGTTTTAACTTGGGTTAAAAGATATTGGTAGTATCTTTGAATCTCTCTGTCAGATTTTCCTTCTGTATTTCTTTTGGAGATATTCTCTGCTTGTTGAGCCTTTAACTTCAAGCATTCTTCAATGTTATTAGGCCTTGGATATCCTTCAACAGATGGCAAGTTCCTTTTAGCAGGGTCATCTTCAGAGTAGAAGGATTTGATCTCCTCTCTAATTGCTGGAAGATCTAATGGATACTAGACTCCTGCAGTAAAAATGACAGTGTTTGAATTTGAGACTTGTGCTGAAGAGAATGGGACAGGATTTGGAATGGTAACAAGGGACAGTGGTTGTGTGGATGTTTGTGGTGGTGAAGGGTCATCATTCAGAATTATCCTTCTCCTTTTAGGTTTTGGAGAGGTTGGTGGTGTTTTGGTGGGTTGAGTGGTGGTGATTTGAGTGGTCGATGGTTGACTAACAGTTGTTGAAACAACTGGTGTTTCAACCACTGTTGCCATTACAACAGATGATGTGTCACCTGAAGTCTTCTGCTTTTTGGCAGGTGGTGTTGGTGGTAATGAGGATGTTTTTGGTGGTGATGTGATTTGTGGTAAGGCAGTGGATTGAGTGTGTGTTGAAGTGGTGGTAGTTATTGGTGTAACAGATGTTGAAACCACTGAAGTACCAACAGGTGTTGATATAATAGGTGTTTTAACATCTGCTGGTTTGGAGGTTTGATGTGTGGAGCTTTTGGGAGGTGTGGATTTGGGTTGCCTCACTTTTCTAGTGGGCTGTTTTCTTTTAGGCTCAGGATTTTCTTCATCCTTGGGCTCAGAAACACCCTGCACTTGCATTTCCATATAAACTTTCTTCTCCTCTTCAAACCTTGATTTTCCCTTTGCCTCTCTATCCCCTTTCACCCTTGCATTTTCACCAGCAATGGCATTTAAGGTCACATCAACCTTTTTAGAACCATCTGGTTTAGGGATGTCTGCAAGCATACTGGATTTATCTGGTGCAATGTACAAACCATCTTCATATCCCTTTTTCTTTAGCTGCTTCATTTTCTCCCCCTTTTTGGCATTAGTTGGTGGTGGGTTGTCCACAAAGATGATAGTAGGAGGAGCAGAATCAGTGGTTTTCAGCAAGTGGGCCTTGATTGCCTTTATGTCTACTTGTATATCCATGAACCTAGCTTCCATCATATTTCTGATCTTTTGAACTTGTATTTCATGTTGCTGATCAGCATATGCCCTTTGTTGGTGAAACATAGGTTGAAATAAACTCCAAAGCTCAGTGGGAGTAGGAGCAGATGATGGAGCAGATGTTGCATCTGGTGCAGCAGTGGGTGTTGCTTTTTGTGCTTGTAACAACTGTTGCAGCATTGACTTAATATCTGCAACAGATGTGTCCAATTTGTCAACCCTCTCCGTCAATTCCTTGTACATTAAACCATCACCCAAGTTAATGGGATCATCCGATTTCCCACTGGAAATGGTTGTATCAGCAGTTGACTTAGGGAAAGTTTCCTAAAAGTCATCCACAGATGCCCCTTTTTCTTGGTACTGGGGACTTCTTTCCTCAGCAATTGACATCCTTTTAATAGAACCAGTAGTTGGAACAAACACACCAGCGGATATCAGAGTTGTTGGAGAGGAAATTGCCTTCAAGGGAGTCTTATTGATGAAACAACTGGCCAGGTGTAGATCAGTGGATCCAACACCTTTAGTTGCTGCTCCACTTGAACTACTGACAGGAAGTACTTGCACTTCCTGCAGTGTAACCTCCTCAGTTGTTGGTCGGTTAGCAATGATTGAGATACCAGACCCAGTCACTTGTTGAGGTATATTCTCATTAACAGGTGTTTGAGAAGAACTGGTTTGTGTCTGGGCTAAATCAACTTCATCCAACAAAAGTTTTGTTTGTGGGGGAATTTGAGAAGTGAGGATAGGTGTAGAAAGCGAATTTGCCCCAGGAAGTGGGCTGTGGATGATGGAATCAAGTGATTCCAGAGCATCATAATTTGGTGTCCCTGTTCTTACAACCTGTTCTTTTTTAGAAGAAGCAGGAGGAGTTTGAGGCTCAGGTTGAGATCTTTCTTCCAACTGCTGTGAGGAAGTAGCAGCAGTGGTTATTGGTGACTTTTGTGTTGTCACTGGTAGTTGCTCTGGGATCTCATCTTCCTGAGTTACCTTTGTTTTGGGCTTGGGGGGCTTTTGTGATTTTTTCTGTTTTGGTCTTTTGGTGGTTTTAGGTGGGGGTTTCACAACAGTTGTTTTGCGACTGTGATCACCTTGAGCAGTGGGCTCAACAGCAGGTGCCTGAGGAGCGGTGGTAGCTGCTGAAGTCTGCTCAGGAACCTCTGCTTGTGTTTTGGAAAGTTTTGACAACCTTGTAAAGGTTTCAGAAGTGAGGCTCTTTATTGAAAAAGGATTGCCCTGGATAAGCACATGGGCATTATCTTTTGAAAATTTCTTTTTAAAATAGTAACTTAAAAACCTTGGAAAGAGCAAAAATGCCTTTTTATTAACATTTGTAACAAGATAATTGAAGATTTCCTGGGAATAGTTATAATTTTCACCATGTAAGATGGCATAACTCAGATATTGAATCTTCAATGGGATTTCATTGAAAGCAGTGGTCTTATTTGAGACACACCTCAATAGGGTATGAAACAAAAACCTTGTGGCAGGAGGAAAATTGCCTTTTTCTAAAGTGTCTTTTTTCATTTCCTCTTCATAACCCCTTTCAATGAAATCCGTTTGATACTCTGTTTTAGGGAAAGATGTTTTACCTTGAAGATCATTGAGTTCAAAAACCTCCGAAATGGTTTGAGGTGTTATTGTGACTGGAACACTCTTTATAGAAGAATTGATGGCTAAGGGCTTTTTATCCTTAGTTTCCAACTTAGCATTTTTCCAGAATTCTTGCTGGGTATCTATGTAGATCGGAGCATCACAAGTCAACAAAGTTTTGTACTTTGAAGACGACAGAGCATCAATGATGGAATTTAAGGTTTCGGTGTGACTGGGTTTTTCAAGTAGACCCAAGTAGTTATGTGTGGATTTGAGTGGGAGAGACATGGTGATTTGAGTATGATTGAGAGAGGAAGAAGACGATGAAGAGGATGAGTGATTTGGAGAGAAATGGATGATAACTGCTTTGAGAAAGGAATTTTAAATTCGACTCGACAGTAAAAACACTGTTTGGGGGTTTTGATCAGGGTTTTATAGGGGGAAAAATGAATGCTGATGTGGCAGCGGTTACTAAAAGATTTGACCGCTATGTACTATCCACGTGCCAACCTCTGATGATAATGGAGGACAGTTGGTAGGAAACCACTGATGGAACAATATCAGTGGTTTGCAAACGGTTCCAAATGAGAACAGTGACTGACTTTAAGCTAGCAGTGGATAGCCATCAGTGGATTAAAACACTGATTTTGAACAACAATTTTTTTTTATTTTTTATTTTAACTTTAATTTTTATCACCAAAACAATATTCGAGGAACTCTTATCTCATTGGAATGTAACGATTATGTAAAATTGTAATTTCATTGTAATTCTAGTTTTCATTTAATAATTTCATTCTATAATTAATTAACCACATCAACAATAAAAATGTGAGCAGTGGATGTTTTTTAGGAAAACCAATGATTGTCAATATCAGTGGATGTCAACAATAAAAATGTGAGTAGTGACTATTTTTTAACTATCAGTGGATAGCCAACCGTGATTGAAACACAGATGTTTGGTCAGTCAGTGGTCAACATGAAGAATGAAGAAACAGAGGTTGGCTTTCAGTAGTGGATAACATTTAACAATCAGATGTTTGAACCAAAACAGTGGTTTTAACAGACTTTTAAGGATTAATGAAAACTATCATTTTTAACTATTTTGAGGATGATTGACCTTAAACAGATATTTGACCTTAAAAAGAAGTTGGCCCATAAACAACTGTTTGCGAAAAAGACCAATTTCAAGAATACTATACCCAAACAATCAAAATGAGGAGCTTAATAATCATCCAAGTGTACTTCATTTTTATTTAGTAGTATAAAGATCAAACCACTGTTCAATTTATAGTACAGATCAGTTAGCATGCTGGGGTGATGTGATAAATACTGTTACATATAAACAATCAGTGATATAACATCTAACAGAGTATAAAACACTAATGTGATAAATACTGTTACATATAAACACTGTTAACATAAACAAAGGTAGAATATCTGCTGTTGATGTTGAACCACTATTGTTGTTGGGCAGTGGTTCGTCTTTCAGTTTGTATAGGGTTTGTCTCGAGAGATAAACTATAGCGAACCACTGCTACACTAAAAACTGTTACATAAGAAACACTGATACATAAATACTAAAGTTGAATCCGCTGTAGATGCTGAACCACTACTGCTACTGAGCAGTGGTTTTCCTATCGTTGATCAGGCTTTAGGTACATAAGTGCTTGTCTTTAACAGGGCTTTGTCTTCAACAGTGGATAGGCCTCATCAGTCTTTAAGTCCATCAGTCTTTATAAGGAGCAGTGTTTACTTATAACAGTCCTTAGCATGAACAACTGTTATAACCACTCCATAACCCTTTGAGAGGAAGCAAGTGTCCGTCTATTCAACTGAGAGGAGTCATTGCATTACATCCCTATTGAAAAACAGAATCCATAAATTTAGAGAAAATGGATTTGAAAGATGATAACCCAACAGTGGAGGATCTCATTCTACAACTCCGATAAATTCAGGGGTATTCTCAAATAATGGTTCCTAGATGTTTGAAGAACGACAAAGACAGACAAATGTCCACAGGGCTGCTTCTTTGAACATTTGTCAGTCTTCAAACATCTAGGAAGCATTATTTGAAAATAACCCTGAATTTATCAAAAGCTCTAGAATGAGATCCTCAACTATTGGGTTATGATCTTTCAACCCCATTTTCACTAAATTTATTGATTTTGTTTTTTAGACCTCCGAAAGCCACCTATCCAGCTCCAAAGAGATCGAGACAGCTTGAAGCATAACCTGGACTTGCTGTAATTCCATCAGTTCAGTATTTAATCCCAATATACCAACTCAATACAAATAACAAATATTTGGTGTGCTACAACTGTAAATAACTCAGGAAACAGATTTGAAACCATATATATGGATTATAGAGATCTATGAATGAAACATGGGTGAATAAACCAACAAAACAGATTGTGAAAAACAAAAACTACAAACATATCAAAATCAATCTACTGGTAATCACATGGCATACCAATGTAAGCATCTGAATAAACAATAACAAATCAAAGACAATTTACAGATACTTACCGAAACCATAACTGGTCAGATTTATGTGCGGCTCTTAACTACATTCTGTAGAATTTGTACATCTAACAAATAATCAAAGAACAAAGAAACAAATAATCAGAGATGAGATACAGAAGTTCTTGTCTTTAACAGGGATTTGTCTTCAACAGTGGATAGGCCTCATCAGTCTTTAAGTCCACCAGTCTTTATAAGGAGCAGTGGTTAGTTATAACAGTCCTTAGCATGAACAGCTGTTATAACCATTCCATAACACTTTGAGAGGAAGCTAGGAT